>OX244263.1:9930000-11420000 GCA_945867215.1 Epinotia demarniana
TTGTTTTACGTAGGTAGGGGTAAAAGAGCATATAAATCAAATAATTATACTCACTCGATGTAGTCCGAAGAATAAAAAATACAAAAAGTATGAACTCGCTGAGATTCGAACTCTCGGCACAATTGAAGGTCGCCTTTATTCATATCGCTGAAACCATTGCGCTGCCAGTGCTTACCTTAAGCGGGTGAAATTCACAAGTATATGCGTATTGCGGATTGTAATGTTTATGCTTAGTAATTATGAAGCTAACCAAATACTCTTTTCATTGTTTAGTAAACATACATTTTTACTTACGTTAGAACCATTGCTTTTTGGAATCTAATAAATATCTTAAATTAAATTTATTGGGAAAAAGTAGTACAGGTCCGTCTTGCACGACCGCTCAGCGATCACTGTCACATTTCGAAAGAGTGACTGAGAAAGACATTGGAGACCGTAAGTCGATATCTTTATACGATTGAATTTTACGATGTTTTTGTATTATAAAAATATTGCCTCAAATTATTGAAATTCGGAAGCTGTCAAATTATTATTTCGATTATGACTGATTTTGTTCCTTGTTTTGTTTTATAGTGTCACGTAGTAAATAAACAAGTAAAGTTGAAATAATAAACTTTCAAATTGGAGGTTACTTTGGGAAAGAATTGTATCGAGCGAAGTGTTACGAATCGAATATCGAAAGCTGTGCTATTGAAGATAATATAATCAAGAATTATATATATTTTTCACAGATCTAGAAACATCATCGTTTCGTAGAAAAATAGAATAATTCTTGGGGTATTTTCGCATATCTGGCTCTATGAGCGGCCTTAAGAGGGCTATTGAAAAAAGCGCTCGCTCAGGATTCGGTATTTTGAGACGCGTAGTGCGTAGTGTTTGTGTAAATACTACTAGCACGCACACAAGCTTACTGTAGCTGTATAGCGCACCGTTGGAGCGAACGCGCGACCGATATTAATTATAATTCGAAGCTTCATTCTTCAGATATAACACACATGTAGTCCTTTAATCTACCAGGCAACATTTCGCAAGTTTAAAGTACGCAGTAAAAACCATAGCTCAAACAGTTTTATCCCCACCTTTACCCCTACCCTACTTAGGGACCTCGGCTTGCCACCATTTCTCATTCTTTATTCTTGCGAGGCAACGAACGCACGAACTAATTCTATTAAAAAATAATTCAAAATATTTAATCATGCCTAAACGCAGTGCACAGGAAAAAATAGAGTATTATTCTGCTAATATACGGAAATTGCAACAAAAAACTATAAACGAGTTATGACAGTGCGGTGCTATCTGATTCATCAGGTTCCGAAGATAAATCAGGTAAGTGCAATTAGTTTCAATAAATAGTTCTACATTGTGGTGCCTCTAATAAATGCATTTAATACCGCACGGGCCGTGAGCCCACGCCTTGTAATTCTAAACCTGGGGGGCGACCGAGAGTCGTCACGAAGGTATCTCATGCTTGGGGGTTGTCCGTGAGTCAACACGATAGCAATTTCTAACAATATTAATCGCTAAGAAATGCATTTCATACCGCGCGGGCCGTGAGCCCACGCCTGGTAATTCTAAACCTGGGGGGCGACCGAGAGTCGTCACGAAGGTATCTCATGCTTGGGGGTTGTCCGTGAGTCAACACGATAGCAATTTCTAACAATATTAATCGCTAAGAAATGCATTTCATACCGCACGGGCCGTGAGCCCACGCCTGGTAATTCTAAACCTGGGGGGCGACCGAGAGTCGTCACGAAGGTATCTCATGCTTGGGGGTTGACCGTGAGTCAACACGATAGCAATTTCTAACAATATTAATCGCAAGCCCATGTCTTGTAACTAAACCTGGGGGGCGACCGCGAGTCGTGACGAAAGTATCTCATGCTTGAAGGTTGACCGTGAGTCAACACGATAGCAATTTCTAACAATATTAATCGCTAATAAATGCATTTAATACCGCGCGGGCCGTGAGCCCACGTCTTGTAACTAAACCTGGGAGGCGACCGAGAGTCGTCACGAAGGTATCTCGTGCTTGGCGGTTGACCGTGAGTCAACACGATAGCAATTTCTACAACCATTAATCGAGATTAGTATATCCCGTGTTCGCGATGCGGGCACTAGATACATATATGCATTAAAATTCCTGACGAGTGGTTTTACAATGCATTTCATATCTACCCTCAATTAGAAAAATCAAAATATTATATTTTAATTTATAAACCACGAACAAGTGTATGAGGCAGTGGAAACTTCACTCCTACGTTCAAATGAAGAAAATGCACCTCCCGTGGAGGCCTGTGATGACAAAACGACCCCTGTAAATAGATGCCGAGTTACTAACCGCTCTAGGGGACGCCACTGATGATGTCCCAAAATATGGGGAGAAAATTCATCCCAATTTAGCGCAAAGGTGGCTACCTATATTACACAAAGGTATTGATAAAAAGAGTAAAGATAAACTCTTATAAGAGTACCTGTAAATTGCAAATTATTATGGGCGCCGTCCTTAAACGCCGTAATTTCGGCGGCAGTTACAGACATCCAAAGAGGCCGTGACAAGAAAATCGAATCATCTCAACAGCAATTGGGAGTCGGTATAGGTACTAACGATAAAAATCCTATCTAATTGCAGTCGGATTTTAGATAAAACTAGTCATTCCTGGGCTAGACGAAGTATTCCTTAAGTCATACAATACGTTGAGAGAGATGATACTCTCTTTGGAAGCAAACTCTCAGAGAAAATTAAAGCTTCCAAATCTACTGAAAAGTAGGCCGACAGCGTCGACCATCATACGGCCACGAGCAGCCTACAATAAGCCACTTGCGACGCCGCGGCAGTAACGCAGGTAAATGCCGGTCGCCTTAAAGCTTTTTATAAGTGTTGGCTTAATGTAACGAATAATCGTACTTTATTTATTAGACTGTATACAGAATGGCGTTCCAATTCCTTTTTAGGACATGTTACGCAATCTGTCAAACCTGTAAATACTTTCACATGCCAAGAGCATGATGAAACGAGCTTAGCTGTACAGAACTTAATTAACCTAGGCATTCAGTGAAAGCATCACTGGATGCCAACAGACTAATGATCAGTTTCTATCAAAGATTTTCTGACTCCTAAATCGAATGGTGGCTATAGATTCATACTGAATCTGAAAGGGCTCAATAAATTTGTAACTAAGTCCCATTTTAAAATGGAAGACTAGAACTGCTTCTAAATTAATCCCTAAAAACGGGTTTATGGCTACCATTGACAAGATTCGAGCATAACAATGTTACTTACGAGTTTTGTTCCCTATTAGTCTATGGACTTTCCGTGGCGCCTAGAACCTTCACCAAAATTATGAAAGAAGTCGTAACTTACCTAAAAACAAGGCCTAACTTCTATTATATACCGGGGTGGCATTTTGTGTATTGGAAGGGACCTTAACGAATGTAAACATAATGGGAGGGAGACTCTCCGGTTTCTCGAGTGCCTACGATTTGTGGTAAACTATACCAAAAGCTCGATACAATCCCAAAATTACCAACAATGCTGTAAATTCTTAGGTTTTGTTTACAATTCAATTATCATGTCTATATCCCTTCTTATGCAGGGTATGCGCACTTTTTAAGAGTTCTTACCACTGCATGCCCGACAGCTAGATACAGCTGGTTATACACGAAGTTGTTAGAAAGATATAAATTCCGAGGTATTCAGGAATACGATGTCTATGATCAAAAGTAAAACTTCCTCGCGAAATTTTACCTGTCTTATTTTGGTGGACTAATAATATTATTTGTAACGTCTTGTCATTTTGGAATCACGAAATTCGATGCAGAAATATCTATAGATCCGTCCCGATCAGGATGAGGTACAGTTTGTGACGGAGTGTGTGCAAACGGAGCATGGGAAGAGCAAGAATTAGCATTCCATATTAATTACTTAGAGCTTGCTCGCTCTTAGGATTAAAATGTTTTGCGCGAAATAAATCAAACTGTGCTCTGTTGTTCCGCATCGACAACACTACCGCGATAAGCTATATTAATCGAATGGGAGACATCCAGTTTCCCCACTTAAATAGCTTACCTAGATCTATTTGGCAGTGGTGTGAAGAACGAGACATATGGTTATTCGATTCGTACATTAACACTAAGAATAATGTAGAAGCAGACAGAGAATCCAGAAGGCTAAATCCTGATATTTAATGAAATTTAAGTATTGCAGCCTTTGAAAGAATAAGTAAACACTTTGGTGTGCCCGAAATTGACCTCTTTGCTTCTCGTACCTCTGCCAAATGTGAAATATATATTTCGTGGAAGCCAGACTCGGACGCTCTTACCGTCGTCGCATTCACTATTAGCTGGTATTTATAATAAATATTTTTAAGCGTTTCCACCACTCGCACTCGTACTAAAGTGTTTACATAAGATTATAAATGACAACGCCACAGGAATAGTAGTATTTCCCTAATGGCCATCCCAACCGTGGTTTCCGCTTTTGTTGAGATTAGTAAAAGTATCTAATCTCATGTTAGCGTCAATTTCAAACAACACTTTACAACAGTACAACGTGTGTTAAAAACAAGTTGTGCTGGAAATTTAGCATAGATAATATAGATATTCAATTTCTATAAGGGCTTCATTTCTGCTGTTATTTTATTTCTAACGCACGAATTTAATAAAGGATTGTCGTATGGCTCATTAAATAATCATAGGTCAGCACCCTCGCTCCTACGGAGGAGTAGTATCAGCTCAGATGACCAAAGTAAAGGATTACCGAAAGGTGTTTACAAATTAAAGCCCGTAACTCCTAAATATAGCCATACCTGGGATCCTCAAGTGGTATTAAATCATATAACAACATGGTACCCTAATAGAGAAATTTCATTGGAAAAACTAACAAAGAATCTGGCGATTTTGTTAGCAATATGTCCTGCCCACAGGGTACAAACACTGTCACTTATTAAGTGGAATAATATTAAGTCATGCCCAAATTGTATTAAAGTAATTTTTGATGATATAGTTAAGACTTCAGGTGTAGGTCGTCTACAACCGATTTTGTGCCTTCCATATTTTGAAGATACCTAATAGAAATATTTGCCCGGTGACTGTTATAATGATGTTTTAGGACTGAAAAAGCTCACAACATATTTTGTTGACTTTCAAAAGTCCCCATAAAAATGCATCTGCTCAATCCATTAGCCGGGGTGCATTACGCGAGTGCTTGGCGAAAGCGGTAAAGACATGGCGGCGTTCAGCGCTCACAGCACGCGCCACGCCGCCACGTCAGCTGCACACCGGTCAGGCATTTCTTTAGATGCTATCCGGAAGGCAGCAGGCTGGTCGAGAACATCGAAAACTTTGGCTCGTTTCTACCATCGTCAATTAATCGACGAAGGTCATTGTGCCAGATCAATCTGCCTTTTGTATAGGTAGAATTATGTGAAGTTACAATTGTACTCTTTGATTAATAATTGGGAGTATCTAAGATTGTTGTCAAAACATAATTATTGCATTTCATGATTATGATGTTTTACAATTACAAAGGGCAGCAAAACTTTCAACTCTAAACATCTACATGTGTGTTATATCTGAAGAATGAAGCTTCGAAATATAATAGAAGATCAAACGAGCTTCGCAAGCGAAGTTCGATCGATATTATATGAGTAAGCTTCATTCGAAGATATAACTTCCCGCCCGCCCCTATACCCCTAGGAAAGTTTTGTCTCTAAAAAGAATGAGAAATGGTGGCAAGCCGAGGTCCCTAAGTAGGGTAGGGGTAAAGGTGGGGATAAAACTGTTTGAGCTATGGTTTTTACTGCGTACTTTAAACTTGCGAAATGTTGCCTGGTAGATTAAAGGACTACATGTATGTTATATCTTCGAATGAAGCTTACTCATATAATATCGATCGAACTTCGCTTGCGAAGCTCGTTTGATCTTCTATACTTGCACTAAAAGATGGTAAGTATTACTTCGCTAACGTGGTGCCCTAACTTGAACAATGCAAGTAATTGCTTTTTGTGCAAATATTTTCTATATATATTAAAATACTCTGACAAAGTATAATATTAAAGTAGTTACGTCTTATTTTAATATAAAATGCTTTTTTTTAAGTTGTCCGGCTGTCCTCTCTATATGTAGGTCGCACCTCTCAACAGATTCTCTTGAAATTTTGTGAGCGAGTTCGCAACGCGAACGCGAGTGCAACTATAGGGCAAAAATGCTTTCGTATGTCCAGCTGTCCGGCTATCCGGCGGTCCCCTCTACAAGTTGCATCTCTGAATCAAGTCTCGTGAAATTTTATGAACGAGTTCGATATTTAACTAAAGGGCAAAAATGCTTTCGTATGTCCGGCTGTCCCCTCTATAGGTTGCATCTCTAAACAGATTCTCGTGAAATTTTGTGAGCTACTTAGATATTCAACTATAGGGCAATAATGCTTTCGTATGTCCGACTATCCGGCTGTCCCCTCTATAGGTTGCATGAGGTGCAACTCTAAACAGATTCTCGTGAAATTTTGTGAGCGTATCGATATTTAACTATAGGGCAATAATACTTTCGTATGTCCGGCTATCCGGCTGTCTCTTCTATAGGTTGCTCTAGGGAATGCAAACAGGTTAACCGGAACTTTTTGAGTTCGGTTAATAACCGGTTTTGGAAACTATAAACCGGTTACTAATGATGCGCGACTTTGAATGATACTAATTCGATTAGTCGATTATTATAATCATTCAACTAATTCGACTAATTTGAAAATCATTCGATTATTAGTAATACTTCTATTCGACGCCCGGTCGCCCGCATGAGTCGACCTTGACTTTAACATTAGTCGCTAATCTAATGTGCCCGAATCGAACTAGACGTTGACATTAGTAGCTAATGTCACTGTCACAACTAAGTCAACTAACGAATGAATCGAACAGATAACCACCATAACTTGAGCTCGCCCATCATTGATATAGTATGAAAGGAGAGTCACGCTTACGGTGGTTATCGTTCGGTACTCGATTAGTTGCAACTAATTAGTTGTCATCATTCGATTATTAGCATTAGTGTACAACTAATTTCCAATTCGAATATTGATATTAGTAATCGCTAATTATTCGAATAGGCAAATCATTCGGAGTCGCGCATCACTACCGGTTACTAACCGAAATGAGTTACATTTATAAAATGCTTGAAGTTGTGAGCCGAGATCGTTATTTAGCAAAAATAAACTAGTAAATTGTCACATATTAATTTCTAGTAAGTTTAATTAAAGTTAGTATGATAGCGATAAAATAAGACAGGTGCGGAGTGACTGAAAAATCTGAAGATGTTGTTACATAAATTTATAAGAGCATGTTACGTTGGTTTGAGCATTTAGAAAGGATGAATATGAATTAACAAAGGACGTGTAATAGGGAAAAGTGGATAGAAAGTTGGAAGGGGACGACCTCGACGAACTTATTCCGACCTAATCGGAGGAATCCTAAAGAAAGGTCAGGTCACAAGAGTATTCAATCGACGAGCATGTATGAAGAATGAGAGATAAATGTAAGGAGTATCCTACTATAATATTATAAATGCGAAAATTTGGATGTTTGGATGTTTGGATGCTTAGATGTTTGGATATTTGTTACTCAATTACGCTTAAACGGCTCAACCGATTTGGATGAAATTTTACACGAAGATAGTTTGTAACCTAGATTAAAATATAGGATAGTTTTTATCCCGGGTCCACGTAGACGAAGTCGCGGGCGGAAGCTAGTATCGATATAAATCCAGAATATCTGTCTAACAATACTGCTGGATAATATGCCTCTGGCAGTTGTACACAATTTCTGCTACCATGGGCCCACCAGTGTCAAACAATCTCTCACTTGACGTAGAGATCAAGTTCCGCAAAGCATCCACGATGTTCGGGAAGCTCAGTACAAGGCTATGGGATAACACCTGACTGTAAATACGAAGATGATCGTGTACCGGACATACATATTGGACGGTGCTGAAACTTGGACATCGTATACAAAACAGGAACGAAAATTGAACAACTTCCTCATACGATGTCTTCGGCGTGTTCTAGACATCTTATGGAAAGGTCGTGTTTTGAATGAGAGGGTGCTTCGCGCAAACGCGACACAAACACCCAGCATTATTGCTATGTTGAAGCGAAGACGTTACGTAAGACTGGCTGCTCCTTAGCTAAATCTTAAACAACCAGTAGGGTCGACCAATGATTGTTTGAATGATTGAATGAATGACCTTTAAGATCGATCCAACAAAATGGGAACAGGAATCTGAGGACCAGGATCATTGTTTTGTTGTTTGCCATTGTTGTTCCCATGAGAACCTGGCATACCTCATTTACTTGTCAAATATGTGGTCGTAGCTGTTGCTCTCGTATCGGCCTTACGAGTCATGTACAGCACTACCATGACATAGACTTTGAATTAATCATCTTATCGTAGATGATATTAACGTCAACAATTTCGGACCAGCCTCCGAACTTTCACGTTATCAATCGTCGTTGTCAACACTTTCGCTTGCTGAAGCGAATTTCCTTAAGATATGTCCATCTCTCAAGCAATAAATCAGCGAAACGGTAAGCGAATCATTGTCCTTGTCTGTAAAAGGACAATGATAATGATGTATAAAAAGTAAAAAAAAAGTTAGTTATTCAACTACACATCGTCTACTAATAAACCAGAATTAACATTCTTACAGTAAAATTATCCTCCAATACAATGTTTTAAGCTTTAAGTAAAAACCGGTTAATAACCCGTTTTGAAATTTGACCGGTTTTTGCACTCTCTAGTTGGATCACTCAACTGATTATTCATCCTTTATACATCCTTTTACATCCTTTAGGACTGCTCCAGGAGGAGGAGAATGGAATTCTCCATTAGCCTGGTGTCTTCATCATCAGTTCAACTTCACCAAAATTACGATTTCCGAGGATAAATACACGAGTCATAATAGAAAATACCGATGTCAACTACACGCGTGCCTATAAAATATGAGGGTTATCCTCAATTTCCCTGGGATCCCATCATCAAATCCTGACGTGTGCTCACCTGAATAACTTGAAAGAATATGATGAACGGTCTATAAGATTTAAAAAAATCCTTTAACTCCTAAAGGTTGAGGAGTTGTACCTTCCATCATCAGCCCACCAACATGAACTGATGACTACCAGACGCAAATACCTGAATAGCTTTAGAGAATTCATGAAACACGTAATAAGTACGTAATATTTGAGGGTTGCCCTCGATTTCCCTGGGATATCTCAGAAGTATACATTTTTGAATATATTTTTTTAATCGGGCCACAACTGACGGAGAAATCGGCGAACGTATGTACATAAAAAAAATACTGTGAAACATATAACCTCCTCCTTTTTTGAAGTCGGTTAAAAAGTTTTTTTTTTCATATTGTTAGGTATTTTCTACAACCCTGCATATTATGTCAGTGGTTTGTAGGTTCTTGTACAGACAACTGAAAAACATGATGGCCGTTGGGGCGGAAAGGTTCTCGAGCGGAGACCACGTACCGGATGGCGCAGCGGACCCCCCACAAAGTGGACTGATGAAATAGGGTTGCGTCTTTTAATTACGGAGTTCTTATGGCTACCTTCCAGCTCCATCATCAGACCCTGGTTACCATATAGTACCAAAGTACTCGTCAAGGCGAATTAAACGAGCCCAAACTCGATGGGGTTGCGTCGTTTAGTTACGGAATTCCTATGACCACCTTCCAGCTCCATCATCAGACCCTGGTTACCAAGTACTCATCAAGACGAATTAATGGAGCCCAAACTCGATGGGGTTGCGTCGTTTAATTACGTAGTTCCTATGGCCACCTTCCAGCTCCATCATCAGATCAGCTTTATGTCATAATCATATTGCATTGTCATCCAATTTATACATGCATGCAAAATTTCAGCTCAATCGGAAACCAGGAAGTGGATCAAATTTAACTTGCAAGATTTGATTGCAGACAACGGATAGGTGAACTAAATAAAAGCTTATAAAAAAATCACCAAGTATCACGATCACTCGTAAAATAATTGACATGGCAGCTATGCAATTCGTAAGTTGTCTCGATTAGCCTCACGAATGACTCACTAGTATAGTTTGACCCCGACGTTGATAACAACTATGCCTAGTCAAAGATCAAAATAATATTTTAGTTGACGGTTAGCCTTCGTGAATAGCCACAATTACACGACGTACAGGACCGACCCGGACAACGGCTAAGCCGGTACTGGCAAGAGATCGCGCGCGACGGTAAATTTATACTATGTTTGAATGATTATTTAAAAATATAAATGTTGGAAAATGTTGTATTTTTTTTACTGCATTGTGTTGGTAAAAGTATGAACTTTAATGTTATTTAAGATTCAATTTACTAATAATTCAACAATAATGAGAAAATCCTTGTGTTTTCAGTACGATATTGTTGAAAAATATGGTGTAATTGAGATCAATTTACATATACATACGTGAAAAAAAAGGAAAATTCGAGGCCGCTACGCACAATACGGACATATTACAATAGTGAAAAGAAAAAAAAACAACTAGGTTCTCATGTAACATCATGGAGAATTAGGCGGTCAAACTTATGGCTCGGCGCTCTTTTCCGAAAACTACTGTCGGTAATCGGGTATATTCGGTCAACATATTCAGTTATTCTTAAATCAGAGGCCGGTACGCACAATAAAAGGAGTTGAGCTATGCAAATAAGTAATCAGAATCTATAAAAACCTTTCCGTTTCTTAGATTTAGACCGTCAAAAATCGGTAATTGTCGCTTATTCCTGACGAATTTTAAAAAGCCCTCTTAAATGAGAGATGCAATATAAATGTGTATAGGACTATACGGATGAAATCTCGGGCATAATATATGCTAGTTTTTAGGCATTAGCTAGCATACATTTATTTGTGAATACGTGTTAGTACTTATAGCAATTTATTGCACAATTTGTACAAAAATAAAGACCGAGAAGACGAGATAAGTAGCAAATCATGACGTCATCCTTGATGAGGACTCAAATTATTACGATTGTCTACATACAATCTACTTTCAAGTTTCATTGAACGTAAGTACGTAAGTTTTGGGTACAAATAGGTTGAACCTAAATTAATTTTGTATTCAGCAGTAGATTAGATTAGATTATTTATTTTATGATAAAAAATACATTACAGATTTGCATACATGTCAAAAATATAAGACTTTTTATCACAATCGTCAAAAACAGAAAAAAAAAATTAAGATATAATAATAAGACAATGTCAACAACACAATAACAAGGAAATATTAAAAACAATCCAAAATCAAAAGAACACAAATATATCAACCTCTAGGTATCGCTCTGGTAGGTACCTCTAAGTAACGCTGCTTACGAAATTATACATTTATATCTATTTTATTTCTTTACCCGTGGTGCCTGTTCGAATCCGGCTGAGAGCAATAATCTTAAAATTTTTATTTAACTAAAATTTAGGTATACCTACATCTTTTTACGCAGTTATAATTGACAACATTTCATATTTTCACGTAGGCCATTTTATGATTTAGTTCGCTAGAAAATGTTTTTTTAAGCGACACGTGTTTTTTTATTTCTCCCTTAATTGTAATTTTCATTCAAAACTATCAAATCGAAACGTAGCGAATTCCAGAAGATTGTAAGTAAATTATGACGTCAATACTACGACTCTATATGGCAGTTTGGACACCTTTCATATGGCAGCCATAATACTGACGTCACACACGGTGAAAACCACTTTTATACGTTTTCGCGATTTTCTTAAAAGCGAGCAGGAAAAAAACACAGAAAACTACTTTATTACGTTTAGATAACATAATTACCGAAATGCTTTTCGATTTAGGCGTCATTACATATTTTGAAATATTGTAATTCCAGGAGGGGCAAATAATACAGGCCACCGTCATGGAAAAACCCTAGATTCCCGTGGGACTACAATATACTGGCATTTTTAGTAAGCTAGCTATATATATTTATGGCTTAAACACAACAAATTCGGTGTATTTTTCTATATGAAACAAATAAGGCAATTTAGCTATATCACACAAGTGAAACGAAAGGAATGTAAACACACAGGCGCCTACGGGTATTATCAACGGTATTTGTTTGCTTGACTATCTTATCGCTTTTCAGAGTTATGAGGCAATCTCCATTCAACGTCAGCACTCGTGACGTGATTTTCGACAAGTATTTTTTTTCTGTTACTACATTTATCAAAGTATTTCTCACTTCAATTTAACTCTAAAAACGTAATAAATAAACCTTAACTTAACATATACGATAAGGAGGGACCGTTTTCGCGCCAGCGAAGTGTTACATTTTCCTATTCAAAGTACCTAACATTTCGAAGGTTGACGTAGACACGTGGAACACTTTGTGAATTGTGAACGTGACACGGATGTGTCAAAAAAAGTATCATTGAAGACCTATTTAAAACAACGTTGAATTATGCCATGTCGCTTCATTGAAATGTATGCGCATACTTCTGGTTTCACTACCTTTTAGTGCGCCATAAATATATCAAAAAGTCATGAAACAGTGCGCTTAATATGCGTAGAGGCATGTGAATTTAACTACCGGGGCACTAAACAATGTCGTATCAAATGGAGGGTCGTAGATAACATGGGGTTGTCTCGGCCTCGGCCGTTGACCCCGACAGCTGGTCTCACGTATCTACATGTAAACTGCTTTGTAAACAACAGGTATTCACGCGGAGCGGAGAGGAAGTGGCAGATAGTCATCCTGCTCCATGTTGATGGGGTCGAAACGGCAAGAGGTCGCGAGAATATTCGCTGGGTACATACTGTTTGATGATCTCTGATGACCCGCCGGTCATCAACTGTTAAGTATTAACGATTTACCTATGATGACGTTGCTTTACTTTACGTCAATTGTAATTAAGTACCTCCTATATTGAACATTTTAAACAGGACAGTACAAAAACAAACCATAGATATGTATGTATTTTCACAATCGGCATATCAGCAGAAGATTAAATTCCATAGCGGTATGTGATAGATTAAATAATTATTTAGGGAAGGCCTAAATCACTAAACACTTTATAAACAAACACGCACATCACGTGATTACTAATGGTTCTGTGAGCAGTACTTAAAACTCATGTCTTTTTTTTTTCAAATACTGATTCGACCAAAAAGATATATAAAATTATCTCACAAAATTTAAAGAAAATCGGTAGAGAAATGCGATCTGTACATGAGAATGGATCGGGGGACGTAAAATAAAAATTTGGACCAAGCGGAAACGGAGACCTTTGTTCCCTTCTTCGCTAGCTCATGCAATAAAGTAGGCGCCGAGCTCAGACCAAGAAAAATAATAGACAGAGTAGGGCGAGCAACCTAGTGAAGCCGGTTTTCAACCAAGCCAAATAAGTTTGGGACACGCTCGCGCACACATATACAAATTAAATTGCACAAAACTCGCAATAGGTGATCTCGACAGCATTGTGCTGAAGAGATTTGTGCAATTTTGTTTGTATAAATGTGCGCCCGAGCGTGTGTTTAATTGATTTGGCTTGGTTGAAAACCGGCTTCACTAGGTTATTCGTTATGCTCCGTCTATCTTTTTTTCTTGCTCTGAGGCGTCGAGGTATCCCGTTTATCATTTCAATTTACGGAAGACTTATGCTTATTTTATTTATTTATGTATTTATTGGTATTCAGGATAACAACAGCCGTAAATATACAGTTTACATAATGTTTCCTTACAAAATAAGAGGCCAATAATAGTTATCCGTTAATTACATCAATAAAAAGAAAAAGAAAAACAGAGTTACGTAAGTAGTTACATATAACTGTGATAATTAATGTGGAAGCATGCTACAAAAAGCTGACAACATGGTATAGTTAAGATTATTTGAACTGACCGACTTTTTGTGAGACAGACATTGTTGATCTCAGTTATGACAAAGAATAACTTGTGAATGCTATGTGTGACATTAGGATCGCGATGTGTATCCTGCGTTTGCTAAATTCGAATCGGATTCGCATATATATCCTAAACTCTATCACGAAATATTCGAACAATAGATAAAGACATTTTCGTTAATCGAACTTCGCAGTGGACATCCTGCGTTGTCTGCTTCAAAGAAAAATGCCTTCATGACATGACATTGCCATTTTAAGTACTGCTAAATTATCATTATTATGAACCCGTAATGTAACCACTCAATCCCTAGTAAAACTTGGCCCTATGAGTTTCGAACAACCATGCGTAATATGAGAACAGACTTAACTGGTTCCTTCGGCGCCAGTCATCGGTAAGCATTGTGAACATAAGCACTGGCCTTGCTGTTTATCGTTCGCCTTTCATTCCACCTAAAAAAGTAGCTTAGAAGTACACTGCCAATCTAAATCAAGTATAAAAAATACAGCAATCTCTACATTATTAAACGACACTTTACTACCCACGCAAATAAATCTATAAATTGTAATTTTAACTCGCATGCCTATAAGTTGACATTTTCCATTAAACTTGAGTATAATTTTATTACCATTTTGTGTTTAATGTTACGTGTTCTATATATGTAGGACAACACAACAGTAACATAAATAGATAGGTATTTACTTGTTTATATAACTGGATCCTTAGGCGATACCGAAGCGGATACTTCTGAACTTTTCTGCTGTCGGTAGCGCGGTAAGTATACCGGGAAGATGAAGACACGCAACTTTTAAATAACTAAGTAGGTATACAAAATATTATTAATATTAACATGATTTGATTTGAATACCAAACACCTATATCAGTTTATTATATACACGGGCGACATCCAGATTGCGAGAACGCGGGATTAAGGGCTCATTCGCAGCTTCATAGTTCCCTATTTAGAAGATAAAATACGGAACCCTAAAAGCCGGCCAAGTGCGTCTCGGACCACGCGCAGTTCACGCGGGTTCGGTAGTTGCCTGTCTGACTTTGACCTTTGTTACATCGACACGCGCGCGCAAACTAAGCGTTTCAGTTGTGTCCCCCGAATGTGTACGATTGGTAGGTAATTGGCATTTTCGAGTACATGTATTAAATTGGTCGTTAGCTAGTTATGCCCACTTATCACTGATATTTTTCGAAGTAAATTCATTATTTCATTCATATTATTATTTAATACCTACCCAGTAGTAACCATTTAGGTGGCACAAGGCCGGACTCATTAGGCACATTAATAATAAAAATAATAATATAGAAGACCCATCTTATTTTTAAACAAGCTATCTAACTATACCCCACACCATAGGTTTACCCAAAAAAAAAACAAATTTATATGTAGGGAAGGCAATGAATCAAAACGCTTCATAAAACACCATGTGTTACATAAAGTGTTGGTTCAATTAGTAACTAACACTTTTCAATTGATAGCATAAAGTTAAGCACTACCTAACTTAATTAAGATTCATGTACAATACGTAACAGTCTGATGTTTAAAAACCTTTAACAGTTTGAGTACATAACATATTAGAGTAACACCTATTGTAACACTTATTGCAATATTTTGTGTACAGTTGTTTGTTAACCCTAAAATAAATAAAATACTGTGTCCACACAACTGCGCCATAACTTTGACGCTAATCGTTATCTGGCGGATAAACGCGATACAAGCGCTCAATGGCGCCGTGCAAATGCATAAGGCGAAGAACACACGAGGCGATTCGTTTCGTCACCTTGCAATGCGGCGGACCGAGTACGAGCGTTTGTTCATTTTGAAAGAAGAGACGCACATGGGGAGGCGACCCCGCGCGTTTATCGCGCCTCTGCTCGGAGCAGCGTTTCCGTGTGAAATGGCCGCGCGTTTTATCTAAAGCGTCTTCCAAATCACGAAACGCCCCGTGTGTTCATCGCATAAAGCTGCAAACGCGCAGAGAGCGGTGGCGGGGCGGCGCGGCGCGGTGCGGAGGCGGTACCGGATGTAATGTTCGAGCTAATACGAAAGGGTCCGCACAGAAAACCGCGCCGCGCCGCGCCGCGCCGCTCTGTGCGGATCATTTCATATTAGCTGGAACATTACAACCGGTACCGCCTCCGCACCGCACCGCGCCGCCCCGCCACCGCTGTCAGTGCGTTTCGGCCTTAAATGAAAATAAAACCGCCCGCGCGGCCCCACGGCGGTTCAACGGCCGCGGCGTTTTTTGCTAACGATCCGCCGAAATAACGGCCTCGTGTTGTTTACTTACACGACTCAAAAGCGAACAGTCATGGGACTCTATTCCACTAGATTTTAATATGGGTCGTAATAACATAGAGATCATTAGGCAATGTCACTTTCAGAATCGAGTCTAAACTCACTAACTCCGCAGTGAGTTTAAAGTGAACGCTCGAATCGGGTGCAAGCAACTTTACGCATAAAGTTGTTGCGCATAAAAGTCTTTTGTCAGTAACAATTCTGCGCATAATACTTTCATTGTCATAACTGTACTATGTCATATTTTGTTTAAACATAATGTTGATCAGCATACAAGTTGTAGTCATTATATTGAAAATCATAATTATTTTTAGTCATAAGAATTGATACGCATAACGTATGACAATAGGCTATTATTATGATTGATTCGCGAGGAAAAACTAGCTATTATATTAGTTGACCAGCATTTAATAAGGTTAGAGAGCTAGAAAAGGTGGGCTCGGGGGCCAAGGCCCCCCGCAGTAAAAAAATAAACAGTCGTAACAATAGTATTTTTGGTAGGTTAGGTTATGGTTATCTTGTGTCCCTTATGACGTCGACAAGCTGGCGATTAAATTCAGTTATTTAATTTAAAAAAAAATTGGATTAGGTTTAGGTTACAGAGACACAGATTTTGAATGTTATTTATGCTCTCAAATATTATATCTAAAAAATGTATGCGAACTAATTTATGACTATTGTCGTTTACGCGTAATGATGATTATGACACAAGTAGTTATGCTTATCGGCCTTATGGCTACAAATATTATGCAACCCGATATGGACCCCTCGAATCAAATCGCGGGAGTCCGCTGGATGCGGGGGACCGGTCACTTTGACACTCTTTGGGGAGACCTTTGCCCAGTAGTGGACGTCTTTCGGCTGATATGATGATGACGATGATTAATAAATATAATAGGTTGAACTGGACTATTTTATATAAGGGGCTCCTAGCTCCCAATGACCTTCGATCTGTAACCGTCGGTTTTTTTTCGTGTTTTTTATGGCTAATCGTATTAACAATAACGAGGTTTACCGAAATAGTATTTCATATTTACTTAAAATTCCCATCAGTTTTCGGGATATATGGCACCAAACTTCGGCAATTTCAGGCCAATACACCAGTTTTTTAACCGACGAAAAAAACGGAGGAGGTTCTCAAGTAAACGCGTATATATATATTTAGAGAGTAGTCCGATTTTGATAATTCTTTTTTTATTAGAAAGGGTATTTCTCGAAGTTGGTCCCACATACATTTTTAATAAAAAATCCAACGCTAAGAGGGTAGGAAAACAGGGGATGATTGATTGTCTACTTACTGATTGAAATGTATGACCACATATGCAGAGAGTAATCACAAATATTGCATGTAAGTAACTAGTAATTTAGTTAGTAATGAACTAAAGTAAGCCACAGAAAATTGAAAAATATAAACTTTTTAACAAAAAAATTAAACCGCCGAAAAAAACTAAAAAGCAAAAAAATAATAAACCTATCCTATTTAGTTTAATATCTAAGTTCTTAAATGAATCTAAGTATACCTAACTAGCGGCCGCCCGCGACTTCGTCCGCGTAGATTTTTGATGATGACAAAGATATAATTTAGTTTAATATCTAAGTTCTTAAATGAATCTAAGTATACCTAACTAGCGGCCGCCCGCGACTTCATCCGCGTAGAATTTTGATGATGACAAAGATATAAAATAGGTATAAATAGATATAGGTAAGTGAATTTTATTCCTAGTTAAAATGGTCTAAGTAGACATATTACATTTCAAACAGCGGCAGACACTGATATGCGATTGTTAAAGAATTTTTAAAGATTTTCCAATCAGATTACGGGAATAGTTTGCAGAAAGCTTAATACTTATTCCGTCAGTTACCTGATGCTTTAATCTAATTTTAATCTTTGGCATAAATGACTCTGCAAGATATAGAGCGACGCATGGATTTGGAGCTAGAAAATGGGGATCTTAGTTATTATGAGTGAGATTTTTAAAAAAAAGTTAAACATCGTAAGGCTGTTAAAACAATCTTAAACTCAGCACTGGAAATCGAGAAATGGAGACAGGTTAATGAAGAGTACATCTCTTTAAAAAGTCCAGTGTTCCCCGTACAAAACCTTCAACCTTTTTTAACCCCCATTGGGATAGAATTTTCTTAAACGCTGAAATTATTATTTTTGTATTTTAATAAGTTAACTTTCTACAAAGTTTCAAGTCTAGTTAAAAAAATATTGTTTCCCCCATACAAACATTGCACCCCTATTTAACCCCCTTAGGGGTAGATTTTCTAAAACGCTGAAATAACTTTTTTGTATGTTATGAAGTGAAATGAAATTTGTTTATTTGCTTAAAATTATGTACGTATAAAGATGGTATGGTAAATGGTAAATAATGTCCATATAATGTCAATACCTTATACAAGTAGGCATGCAAATCTATTTATTATAACGTACATGCATGGCAAGGGGAGGATATTGAGCCTTTTAAAAACAGGCTTACATGACTCTCTAGCTGAAATACCACTTAATGCCCTTATGCATTTTTTTGAGCCTTGAATGCTCTTTCAATTTCTCGTAACCTTAATAAGTAATCTTTCTACAAAGTTTCAAGTTTCTAGCTCAAAAGGAAAAGTTTCCCTCATTCAAACTTTGCACCCCTATTTAACCCCCTTCGAGGTAGAATTTGCTAAAACGCTGCCTTCCTTTTTTTGTATTCTAATAAGTAATCATTCTACAAAGTTTCAAGTTTCTAGCTCAAAAAATAAAGTTCTCTCTTTGCACCCCTATTTAACCCTCTTAAGGGTAGAATTTTCTTAAATGCAGAATTTTTTTTTTGTGTTCTAATAAGTAATGTTTCTACTGCTGAAATCACTTTTTTTGTATCTTTCTACAAAGTTAAGTCTCTAGTTTACAAAATAATGTTTCCCCCATACAAATATTGCACCATCATTTAACGCCCTTAGGGGTAGAATTTTCTAAAACGCAGAAATTTACTTTTTTTGTATTTTAATAAGTAATGTTTCTACAAAGTTTCAAGTTTCTAGCTCAAAAAATAAAGTTCCCTCCATACAAACTTTGCACCCATATTAAACCCTCTTAAGGTTGGAATTTTCTTAAACGCAGAAATTGCTTTTTTTGTATTCTAATTAGTAATCTTTCTACAAAGTTTCAAGTTCATAGTTTAAAAATTAATGTTTCCCCCGTACAAACATTGCACCCCTATTTAACCACCTTAGGGGTAGAATTTTCTAAAACGCTGAAATTACTTTTTTTGTATCTTAATAAGTAATCTTTGTACAAAGTTTCAAGTCTCTAGTTAAAAACATAATTATTCCCCCATACAAACTTTGCACCCCCATTTAACCCCCTTAAGGATGGAATTTCCAAAAATCCCGTCTTATCCATTGCCTACGTCATAAAAGGAAGTCCTGATGTAAATTTCAAGTTTCTAGTCCCAATAGTTTCGGCTGTGCGTTGATGAGTGAGTCAGTCAGGACATAGGCATTTTCACCTCATCGGCTCGAAAAGGCTTGCTTTATCGCTTAAAATCTGCGCCCAAAAGGCCATTTTATCCGCTAGCGTGGAAAGAGTTTTTGAATTTGGGACGCGACGGTCGATCGCGAGACCCAACTTTTTTCTATACAGAATGAGAGGTGCGTTCAGAAACTGATGGTGTTATGCCAATAATAAATTGTTATTATTTTGATAAAATAAAATTAATAATACTTATTCTCTCTTATTTAAGTAGGTACATACGAAATATTAACATTTAGACTGACTTATAAGGGTAAAATACGAATAAATAATTGTAAAATGTCGTTTTATTTTTATAAAAAATTCGCTTTTTCCAAATTTGGAACGCACACCGTTTGAAAGGTTAATTTAAGAAAAAACTCATCTACATTTAATTTTGTTTTGTTCTAAAGCCACAGACAGTAAAACCAAAATAATGGTGGTTATTTATAGATTTTAGTGCAGAATATATACATATATGAATTTTGATGCCTGCTAAGTTAGCGGAAAAAGTGAAATAAGCGTATTTGAGTCTTAGTTTAAACCGTGAGTACCCAACAATACTTTGACTTTGTAGGTCTGTAGGTACCTAAGCGTGAGGTTATTTAAAGATGCAAAAATATTTATGTTACATTTGATAATTATAAAATGCTAGATCTTGATGAGATGTAAACAAACCTTTATTGAAAATGAGTATAAGGTCCAAATTACTTCCATTACATTTACTTACTCGTACCTACAATTTTCCTCGCGGTGGTGAGGTGAAAAATTGTGTGTTTCGCTCGGCAGCAAAATTGTTTGGCATCTCGTGCCTTGAAAGCCTCGCTATGCTCAGGATTGTACTTTTGAACCATTCGCTTCGCTCATGGTTCAATTTTACAATCCTTCGCTAGCTCGGCTTTCAATACTAAGCACTTGCGCCAAACAACAACTTTGCAGCCTTGCATAACAAATAACTATTATATGTATAGATTAGATATGTATAGATTAATTTTGAGTCGGCGCCAACTCAATATTACTTAGGTACACTTAGATTAATTTAAGAACTCAGTTATTAAGGTTAATAAAAAAGGCTTAATATTTATACGATTGTTTGGCGCCGAGTCAAAATTACTTAGGTAGTAGATTCATTTAACAACTTAGTTATTAAACTGAATAAGAAAGGTTTATTATTATTTGCTTTTTAGTTTTTTTCGGCGGTTTAATTTTTTTGGACGTAACTTTTGTGAGACTTTTAGAGACGTCAATAAGGAACAGTTCTATTTAGATTTCATATATAAAAGTGCATAAACAACATACTAATATCGAAAACAGAGCTTTTTTGGTCAATGTTTGAATAAATCATAAAAAACTATATTTAGTATTTTCAAAAAAAAACTCTCGTGCAAATGCAGATAAAGGATTGAAGAACCGATAAGTGTTTGTGCAATAAAGCTATAGTTATGACGCAAGAATATCAACTCAAAAACAATCAAAACTAGCCAATAAGCGCGTGGATCCCTGCGGTAATGGCTAGAATCGTAATGTCACGGGTTTGGCGATGACGCTGGATTGATTTAGCTATGAATTCTATGTAAATTGCCGGATCTATGCAGAATCATCACAATCCATTGTGTTAAGACAAAGTTTGCATGTGTATCAAGATACAACTTGTTGCATAACATGCGTAAATCAAGGATGGGAAATGTGTATCGACTAAGGTTCTATTTGTGATCTTTACTTGGCGTGCGTGCACGCAACGAGAGCTATTGAACAGCTCACGCACCCAACACGGTTAGCCTTTCGTGTCGCGCCAGCCTTGCCCACAAAAAGCCATGCTCTAATAATGTACTTTATTTTTAATTATAATCAGTGAACTGACTCTTTCGCCACCACCGTTTCACTACCGCTTTGCTTATCGATTGACAATATCGCGATCACATAGAGCGTGCCGGGCTATTGGTATGAAGTAAGATTTTTTTTTGGTTACACGTGTAAGCTCAAGTTGTCAAACTGTCAACCGACTAGGAATAAGAATTACGGTGCGTATGTCATCGACATCATCAGATACCTAATGTTTTGTTCATACGCATCATGACTCATCGGAAGAGTAAGATTTTTTTTAGACCGTGCTGGCGTTTGCCTACAGTATTATACATATTTAGACATACCCGACCTTACTTCAGATACACCGAAACCACGGTAGAATTCAATTCACATTTGGATATTTTTAAGTAATATTTTTTTTATGCATTGTTTTGATTTTGCCTCGTGTGGTGTCGGGTTAGATACAAAACAATAGAGTCGACTAAGGCAGCTGTCATCAAAAGCCGGCCCCCCTTATTGCGGCCCGCAAGCCTCCCCGGTTGTTTTGTATGTAAAGGTCGTTGAATTCAGAATTTGCCTGATCAAGTCACAAATTATTTAATTTATATCACATTTTGTCGATCTTTTATACCCAGATTTATGATAAAAATGGCACTGGAACACAAGTTTCATGTGTTGGGCAGTATTTCAATTACATGTATTTGAAATAAAGAAATACGTTTTTAGTCTTTGTATTTTAACTACAGGTTGGAGAAGTATTTTAGTATTTTGTTTCAAATACCGCACTCACATGCATTTAGTATTTCAACTACTTTAAGTTTTTAACTAAATTTACACTAAACTACATTTTATTGAATTTTATAATCGGTACAATGGAACGTATTCTCTAGCAGGTTTTATTCACTCCCCGACAAGAGCTGTCTATCTGATAGTACTTTTAAAAATCTAGTTTTTATGAAAGGAATTCTTACTTTACTGATTCATTATATTGACTCATTTCTCCGATCCGGCCCACAGTTCCCTGTCGTCAACGTGAAATAAGACTGTGGACAAAGTCGGCCTGAGCCTTTTTACAAGCTTTATTTAGTTTCACCTGTCTGTCTGTCTGTAATCAAATATGGCAAGTTAAATTTGACCCACTTCCCGGTGACCGATTGAGCTAAAATTTTGGGAATAATTATAGTTTGGATGACAATACAATATTATGGTATCATCGAGCTGATCTGATGATGGAGACAGAAGGTGGCCATGGTAATTCAGTACTCAATCACAAGCCCCGTTGAGTCTGGGCTCGTTAGAATCGTCTCAATGACTAGTTGATGATGGTATACAGAAAAGTACAGTCGTAGTCGCCAATAAAAGATGGTACCAAAAATTAAATGTTTGATAGAAACATGTTTCTATTTCATTTACATTATCTAACACCTATGTCGCGTTTTATAAAGGCCTGGTAACCTGATTTCACTTTCTGAGTTTCTTTCTAGCAAATATGATTGTTAGACAGATACACAAGCAGCGATTGCAGGTTACAGACCTTGAAAAACGGATCACTGGCTGTATTTTGTAATTAAAGAAAAAATGCTTAAAATTAACTGTATTTTTTTATAAATTTAGTATCTGAAATACACAACTTAAAAACATTTTGTAATTATTTTGTATTTTAATTACAGGGATAGTATTTTGTAATTATTATTTTTATTTTAGCAAAACATGTATTTTGCCCAGTACTGAGTGTAGGGAACCACACTAAACCGAATAACGAGACGCAGTCTCGCGGCATGTGGCTTTGCGAACTTGTATTAATGTTTAGATATATTTTGGTATGTTTAATAGCGCTGCAGTCAAAGAAACATATAAAATACTTTTAAATATAGGAGAGTGTGTACAAGGAGATGATGAATGAGAAAGAGACGTTACCTCCAGGGGCCACTTCGTTGGGCGAGACGTGAGCGACGCACGCCAGCAGCAGTGCGCACGCCACCCGGCCCGCCAGCTCGCGCCTGCGCATCACGCCGCGCCGGCGCCTGGCCACACCACTGACCACATGACCCGAGCTGCAACAATAAACACTACTAAATACGGGTGGTCCATAGTAAATATAAAAAATAATCTTGGATAGCTTCCTCTATTGTTACCTACTGATGATATTATGCATTATATTTCCGTAACTTTATACTCCCTATAGCGTGACATGAACAAGAGAAGTAATATGTATGAGAACGCGGCGCCACGACTCTTTAATGAACTTTCATTTAAAGTACGCATCTGGACGCAAAACAATAGAGGTGGAGGTCTAAATACTCTCTGTACTCTGTACGCGCAATCCTAGTCATACCTACATCTTCTGTCCCACCAGCTCCTCAGATCCATTCTTATGAGTACATGTAAGGCTGGATTCGATCTAGGACAAATAAAGACTTATCATGGAATCAATCTTTATACGAATTGACACTAGGGCTAGATTTTAACGAAATTATCTCTAAAGGCCGAAACGCACAGACAGCGGTGGCGGAGCGGCGCGGCGCGGAGGCGGTACAGGTTGTAATGTTCGAGCTAATACGAAAGGGTCCGCACAGAAAACCGCGCCGCACCGTGCCGCTCTGTGCGGATCATTTCACATTAGCTCGAACATTACAACCGGTACCACCTCCGCACCGCGCCGCGCCGCCCCGCCACCGCTCTCTGTGCGTTTGCAGCTTTAAAGCTAACCAATGAACAGATTCATTCTGAGGTTATATATAAACATCAAAATTATAAGAGCAAATCTGAGAATGAACTTTTGGTTGAATGAATATGTTTCTCTAATTTTTCAATCGCTCCATCACTGTCAAAATCTCGTCATGACATGTCATAGTTGTCATGTCCATGTGTCACGTGGTAGCATCTGCGGTTTCTTTAAGGAAGTCAAGAAAGATGATGAATTGATGATGTATTAAATGAATTATCAGATAGTTGAATGGATAGTAATCAATTCCAAGTAAGCATCAGCAATGACGTTTAACAGTGAAAAACCTGCCCTAAAAAAGCTAAATACAATACAATACAAATATTCTTTATTGTTCACCAGACATAGTAGACAGTAGAAAAATAGTGCTAAAGTAAACATAAACAATGGCAGACAACAGGCGGTCTTATCGCTAAAGAGCGATCTTTAAAGCAATGTCGACATACCCTTAACGCGCCTTTAGTAAAGTCACTCTCAAAATAATTCAAGCGGCAGACACGATAGAAGGTGTTATATAAAAGATAGAAGTCGTAATAGTACATTACGTGCCTAGGGCGGTGAATTCGTGAATGCCACAGATCGCAGGTGTTTGTGGCCCGAACCGAAGGTGAGGGCCATAAATGTGCGCTCTGGGGCTTTACGAATTACCGCCCGTGGTGAGAACAAAATTTTACGTCTTCACCTGGCCACAATGCGAGTTTTCCCGTACGCGCAGCGTGCAGTAAAACCCGCATTATGGCCAGGTGTGACGTAAGGGCTTTTACGTTACAGAGCGCATATTTATGGCCCTCACCTTCGGTTCGGGCCACAAACACCTGCGATCTGGGGCATTCACGAATTCACCGCCCTAGTTACGTAATGTACCTACTATTATCTACGCACATATCATTAGTGCTCTAAAATGCGTTCAGAAACCGTAGGAAATGACCAGCATTACTACAACCGATTTTACTATGACAACTTTCTTGACTGTGGTAGTAGGTAAAATCTGTACTGTAATGTCATTACATTACAGATTTTTGATAAATTTGTATCGTTATGTTATGTTATGAGTTTCAATTTGGAACAGCTGTCAAAACTCAAGTGGGTCTCCATTCTAGTATCCATAGATATTAAAACAGTTATCGATACGAAACGTCAATTCAGTACGTTTTTTAATACAAACCGCACGACATTTGATCTCGAGTGATATGAGTATAGGGACTTCATTCGTTTGTCTATGATTTTTAAAAAAACCATTCGCCATGATGGATGATCGAATTGCCGCCATAGCTGTTGTCATTTTACTGTTGGGTTTTTGCTGTTACTTTCTACTACATATTATATGTTTAGATAAAGTAGTGTATGCAACTGTACATAATTAGGCCTTAAAACACTCGTGTGATCCTATTAAAAACCACACTCGTATTTTAAGGTCTCTCATTATGGATGAGTCGCATAAACTACTATTTCATCACACTTGCTCGAAAAGGGGCAGACATACAGAGCTACAATAGCCTATGTTACGCCCAAGGGCGTAATGGCTTTTTTCTTAAATTGTATCTGTCACTCATGCGGCCATTACAAAGCAAAGAGGTTTTATATCAAATACGATGTCTGAAAATGTATTTATAAATAAATTTAAACTTAGAAATACTACTAAAACATGTTTAACAGAATTATTTACAGATTTAGTATGTACATAGTTATGATGTGTCTATGTAAAATGGTTTTAAGTTTATCAAATCGTGGCTGTATACCGAAGGGTCTTTGCCATACGCGCCTCACGTCAAATTCAACAAAATCCAAAATGGACAACTGACAGTTGCAGTTTTTTTTACGATTTGTATTAATTTCATCTAAAATGTATTTGGGTAAGGCCGCCGACATTGTTAGTTTTGGTCTGAACAAAACTTTCCAGTTCGTTTTCTCCACATGTGTAAGCACTACCGCCGTTATTATTAGTTCATTCTATAAAGCAATTATTGAGCTTGTTTCCCCATTTCGCCCAGTGAATAAAAGTGGTTGTTTCTATAAAATACTTGCATTTATGTTCACCAAACCCCCCTAATTTTAGTCGAAAATGCCGTGCCGCTTTTTTCCGAGTACTTTTAAACTATGAATTATTTTCATATTTGAACATTTACAAAAAAACGTTTAAATACGTTTGAAAGTTAGTACAAGAACGGTGTTTAAATACTTTGATTTGCGTATTTTATAGATCTTTAGATTAGTGGGCAGAGTTTTGGCTTTCGTGACACAAAATTTTGTGTTATGCATAATTACCCCTAAATATTAACAGAAAACTGGGGAAATACGTATTTTGGCACGGCAACACCTAGAGGTCTCAATTAATATTTAAAAAAAGAAACTGTCATTTTTAGTTTGTCTATGAGAACCGTTTAAGGTGAGTGGCATATTTTCGTCAAAATTTGTGTTTATATATATCTCTAGTAAGTAAGCGTTACAGAAGTTCACTTTAGTATGGTCGTTTTCGTTTATGTTTAAAGCTTACATGAAACATATTCGAATATTCGCCATGAAAATTATTCGAATACCACAAGGTTTACTATTCGAATATAATGAATATTTCGAATAGTATAGAAATAAATATTTTCCATATATATTCAATAAAAATCACTTTTTTAGGAGGCTACATAACAAAAACAGTGAATAAGATTGAACACTGGTGGCGTTACACCAATTGCCAGCCATGATTAAACGGGTCGCAAGAACTTTCTGGCAGTGATTGTCCTCTCAATCCTGAGTCCAATACGACAAAAGAATACATGAACCGCACATGATTTCGAGGGTACAGACTCTTGCCAAATCAAATGGTAAAACAATTTCGCAGGAAGTCTATCTTGGGAAAAGCTAGTTCGATTTGAGTAAATATGTCCCCTTAATATTTATTTATTTATCTTACGGATGAGTATCCACCAATGCTGTGAGGCGGCGGAGCGGTTTGAGGAAATCAGCCACCAATATAGCGTTCTTATTCTGTTCTTCAGCTCTTCCTATTGGTGTATTTTTTCCTTGCAAACCCCTACGCTGCTTCGCACAGCTGTGGTGGATCACATCAGCCTACGTTCATTCGTTCAGCATGAAAGAGCCGCTCTCCTCAAGTCATATGTCCACCTGGCCGGAGGGCGCCCAACACTACGTTTGCCAAGCCGCGGCCTCCATTCGAGAACCTGCTTGCTTACTCCACCGTTCATCGGTTATACGACAGATGTAACCAGCCCACTGCCACTTCAGTTTGTTACACTTTTGAGCTATGTCAGTCACTTTGGTTTTCTGTCGGATAATCTCGTTTGGGACTTTGTCCATCAGCAAGAGCCCGAGCGTAGACCTTTCCAAAGCTCTCTGAGGGACATGTAGTCGGTGGGCTAGCTCCACCGTTAGGTTCCATCACGGCTCAGCTTCGTACGTCAAGACTGGTAGGAAGCATTGATTGAACACCTTGGTCTTTAGGAATTGTGGCAGTGATTGGTAAAATTTGTGAAATACGACAACGACCTTTTGTTTAATAATCGCGCGCCTGAGTGACACTACACTACGCTACCGGTACTTCAATAAATACAGATGTAGATTATTTTACACTATTTGTTACTGTTAAAATTAAGAAATGTTTGTTTATAATGATTTTCAGGTTTTTTTAATATTTTAACACAGTGTTATTTATTATTTTGGTTTCAAATGGCAAGTATTCGAAATTATTCGAAATATTCGAATATTCGAATAATGGAAAATTTAATATTCATATTATTCGAATACTAAAAATGGACGAATATTGCCAACCCTAATTGTAACCTTGCAGTTACAGTAGTCAACAATGAACTTATATAGTTTCGCCATGTCAGTCAGTACAATAAAATATTGTCAAAACATTTCTTTTTTTGTTTCTCCCCTATACCTACGTTAACTGGGAATGTATTTTTTTCTCTTTAAACCTATGGTGTGGGGTACCGTTAGATAGCTTGTTCAAAAATATTATGGGTTTTCAAAAATAATTTTTCAACGCGGTGATTCATGGGTTATATAATCAAAAAAATTGAACCTAGTTACGACTTACTTACTAGTTACTTAACTAGGTACAATATTTTGGATTATAACCCGTTTGCGTCCATGATATTGGACTTTAAAGCCCTAATTTTTGTTAGATCAAGTGTTCCTCCAGGTTGTCTATTCTGCCGTCATATAACGAAAAAGGGCACATTTAACATTTGGATAAACTCGCAAAAATTGAGATTTAATGATTTTTTGTGTTTAACTAAATAAAGATATATAAACGTCCAATTCTAATATTTTTTTGGATGAGGAAGTTTTCGTAAACAATAAACCTGCGCTACTGTGTAGGTACATACATTTTTATTTTGATTAAAGTAATTAGTAGATAAATCGAATATATAATTTTTACTTAGTAAATTAAATTGAGCGAAAATACTATTGCAACATATAAAAGGCATAACTAACCAAATGAGCCTTTTGATTCTAACATATTCAACCCATTGGATATCCTATTAGGAAAACAAGGCATATTTCATTACTTATGCCTTGTTATTCCACAATTTAAGTAAATAATTTCACTAGACTAAAGATTTGATAGGCATCTATTAAAATCTAAAACAACTTGGGCTTGCCAAGTAAATATTATGCGAATGTCAGGTGACATTTTTTGTTGCGAGTCGGTAGGTAGGTAGAAGGTTTTTGTTTACGCAATTACGTTGTGATATTTTATAGACACTCAAGAACTGTTAACAACGCACCGACTGATGTAAGTAATTTGAAACAACCCTCAATCGCAAAAAAGCAAGCGTGTTTCTTTAAAAAAGACTAACAACAACATGCCTTTTGTTTTAGTGAATATGGATATTTAGAGTAGTTGTGCCTATTATGCTTATGGTAATTCCTAAGAACTCCATAGGAAAAATTAAAAAAAAAATAGACAGATGCGCCTTTTTTTCCGCTTTCCGAATATGTATCTAACCGAATTTCACAAAAAAATGTTAAATGTGCCCTTTTTCGTTATGACGGCAGTATTGTTTGCCCGACATTCATATACTATAATAATCATTTGCCCGAAATTCGCTTGCCCGAATTTCATTTGCCCGAATGTTTCGTTTACCATAATAGTTAATTGACATACTCTTGTTTACCCGACATTACCCGAATATCGAGTTTTGTTTCATATAAAAATTGAGATTTAAATCAACCTAACGTACGTAAAATGCGTTACGTGATTGACTTGCAGGTCTAATTATATGTATATACTAGCTTCTGCCCGCGACTCCGTCCGCGTGGAAATCGTGTATATCGCAGCTCCATACAAACTTTTGCCCCCCATTTCACCCCCTTCGGGGGATGATTTCTGGGATAAAAACTATCCTATGTCACTCTCCATCCCTTCAACTAACTACACTAATAAAATCACGTAAATTCGTCACTCCGTTTTGCCGTGAAAGGCAGACAAACAAACAAACAAACAAACAAACAAACAAACAAACAAACACACACACACATACACTTTCCCATTTATAATATTAGTATGGATATATATAGTAAATGAGTTTTCAAGTAATTGTAGAACAACAATGAGTTGTAATTTCATTGATGAATGGGAGACTTCATTGATGGAGCCGACAGCGCACAAACCTTAGGTAATGATTACCAGGATAAAAATAATCCTACCTATCTCCTTTTCCGGGACCGAAACTTTCTCTATACCAAATATCATCTACCTAAATCGGTTCAGCGGTTTACGCGTGAAGATGTAACAAACCAACAGACAAAAAAATATTATAGTCATAGCAATATCGTAGTCTAAAAACCGCAACAAATATAAACTCTGCTCGGGTCAAATGTTTTAGTTGTTAAGGTTAAGTAAGATATATAATAATATAGGGAAGTGGTGGTCACCCGCTGTTAATAAATAGTCCTTGCGATTGCACCGTCATTAAAGTAATAAATTACTCACTTCTGAAACACTGCTTTAAATAAGCAAGCATTTACATGTAGTTTATGGCTTGGCTAATTATAATTAGTAATCACAAATAAAACCTTGATTGGGTCCAACAACACACCGAAGGGCCAATGTTTGTAAACAACGCTCCAACCTTTGTACCTACGCTTGCCCTCCGAGTGACCAATTGGTATTCAAATTAGTAGGTTGCCTAAGTACCTGCATATTTACCAACAATAATACCGATGTATTTAAGTCGAGAGATCAAGTTATCATTGTAGTTAATTCAAGCGTTTTGTGTACCTATTAATCTGTGTTGTTTTCGTAATATTGTCCTGATAAGACTTATTGTAAGTAGGTATGTTGCTTGCACGCATTCGCTTATCGCGCTCTAAACATTTTTTTCAATGCTTGCTGTATTTTTTCATGCCGAATTTTGTAGTATGATTTATTGATAAGTAATTAAATCGGAATAATAGTTAGCTATGCTTTATGACCTTACGACAGATTTATACGTATAGGTCGATCGTTCCCGCTTCAGGGGTTCGGGAGTTTTCTGTAATACCCATATTATATATGCTCTATTTTCGCGCGATTGTAAATAAGGACACCTATTCGAGTCCAAATGTTTGATCGCGCGTCGATTCGTGTGAACTTGCGATAATCGCGTAGTCGCGTTGTATTAGGACGATCCCTCACATTATTTGTGCCGTATGTTACGGACTAGTCTAATGAATAATGATGTAGCTATCACTGAGTAATGTCCGGAGTAAGATATTTTTTAAACAAGCCCATTCACCCACTGCATCGCGCCCCGTCGCGTAGCGCGGGGCCGCAGATTTTACCATTTTACCATTGTATGCAAGAATCTCAATTTATATAGAAAACACGCTTAGTACAACATTGCCGACGCGGCAATGCGCGGGACGGCGCCTCGCGCTCCGCGCACCGCGGCGGGACGCATCTCTAGTGCAGGGTTGGGCAGTATTTCAATTACATGTATTTGAAATACGTATTTGAAATACAAATACGTATTTTGTATTTGTATTTCAACTACAGGTTGGAGAAGTATTTTGTATTTGGTATTTGAAATACCGCACTCACATGTATTTAGTATTTCGTATTTCAAATACTTTAAGTTTTAAAATACATTTGCACAAAATACATGTTATTTAATTCTATAACCGTATAATGAAACGTTTTTAATATAGTTTGAGGCTTAGGTAGGGCACTGTGCTGTGGCAACACTTTACTGCAAGTGTCAACGTCAAACGTCAGGTGCCAATTTATGAATTTATTTCGTTACGCGGTTTTTTATTACGTAGCATAACCCAAACTCAACGGAGTTACGTCAGTTAAGTACTGAATTCCCATGGTCACCTTCTGTCTCCATCATCAAATCAGCTGTACTGTAGGGTATCTGGTACCGTACCATAATATTGAATTGTCATCCAAACTATACTTATACCCAAAATTTCAGCTCAATCGGTCACCGGGAAGTGGGTCAAATTAAACTTGCAAGATTTGATTACATACATACATACATACTAACAGGGCAAGTTAAAAAAACGCTTGAAAAAATGTACAAAAGCTGTTGTGAAAAAAAACGTGTAAAAACTGTTGTGAAATAAGTATTTTGTATTTCGTATTTGAAATACATTATTATGAATACTGTATTTTGTATTTTGTATTTCAAATACCTGCCACCAAAGTAGTTTCTAGTTTGTATTTCAAATACATTTTTAAATGTATTTTGTAATTTGTATTGCAAATACAATGAAGCCAGTATTTTGCCCAACCCTGCTCTAGTGATAGTGGGTGAATGGCCTAACTATCTTCCGATTCTTATTTCAATGCAACATATACATACCTAGTTCTCGACCAATATAAATAAGCAACCAGGAATGCACTGTGATGTGAACATGTTATACTAGCCTAGCTAGGTTTAAGAGCCTTTAGCGGCAATTACACTTCGTCGTTCTCCGCATGCTGCCAACGCTTAGTACTAGGCGGATAGACTAATGTGAAGACGACGTTTGTTGGCTTAAACAGGTTAATTTAAAATGAATTCGGCGACCCCATTAAGGCTTGGCCAAACACAGGGCGCGACGCAGCTAATAAAATCACGTAAATTCGTCACTCCGTTTTGCCGTGAAAGGCAGACAAACAAACAAACAAACAAACAAACAAACAAACAAACAAACAAACACACACACACATACACTTTCCCATTTATAATATTAGTATGGATATATATAGTAAATGAGTTTTCAAGTAATTGTAGAACAACAATGAGTTGTAATTTCATTGATGAATGGGAGACTTCATTGATGGAGCCGACAGCGCACAAACGCGCATAAAGTTAGTTTGTAATAGGCGTGGGAGCTCGAGTAGTTCTCACGACACCACTCACAGGAAAATATCAATTAAAAAACAAGCTAGCCATTTAATTGTCGGCTATTTTAACCCAATACTGGTAGGCTACGTGGTAGGCATCATCCATACGATTCCACCTTGAATACTTACTCAATCAGGTGTTTTGCTTCATTAACGATTTGACCATTTGACTATGACTAACTCGCTATAGCAATCGTTAATCGTAATCGAAGGGGTAAAAACGAGGTTTAGCAATTTGCGGCATCGATAAAAAAATAGGAAGTGTTATATATACTATTAAAAATAAATGTATTTTTCAGAGTTACGAAAAAAAAATCTAATATAATTAAGTATCTTAGTATATCTAATTTTGATCTTGACTTGTTTGTGCTAAAAAAGAATCAATCAATTTACTTTCAAATCTCACTGTACAATATATACTCAAATTACGGATTTAAAAAGTTTTTCAAACGTAGCTATACTGGCTACTGGCCATGGCTACACATAATTTACCGGTATTCGAAACGGCCAGCTCACTCGGTAATTATGTCAGTGTTCAGTTAAGTTTCCCAAATGTGGCGTATATATACAATATACAAAGAATATCACGTGTGGTCAAACAAAAAAGAACCGGGTTCCACTCCGGGAGTGCCGACAGAAGTGAAAACTTGCGAATTGCTTTAAAAAAACTTGAATACTTTTAATTTTGCAAGAAAGAAACTTTGTATTCTGGCAATTGGCAACACTTACCTAATCCTACGCACCTACACGTCACGTGACCTCCTACGTTCCGTCGCGAGTTTAACAATTTTTCCCCATCCCAAAAAGTGCACGGCGCTGCTAAAGAAGTTTTCACTTCAAAAAAGGGAAGGGGGGGGCTACCCACACTGCGCCTTCCGGCGCAATTTTTTTTTTTCATAAATATTTGCGGACAATCTTACACAAATCGATATAGACCCAAACTAAGCAAAGCTTGTACTAGGGGTACTAGACGACAGTAAACATACATAGAAAACATCCATGACTCAGGAACAAATATTCGTGCTCATCACACAAATGCCCTTAACGGGATTCGAACCCAGGACCTCTTGAGTCGTAGGCAGGGTCACTACTAAGTCTACCAACTAGGCTAAAGCGGTCGTCGAATTTGATTCTATTGTTTGTATTCCGAAAGGCACTCGTCACAGTGACGTATGCGGCGCCTCGCTGACAAACGATATCTTCACGTCGGACATATTTGGAACGACTGATAACGGTAACAGCAGACAAGTCAGAACTGCAATGTATTACAAAGCATACTTACATCTACGCCAATTTGTTTGGGTCCTGGGATTGTAAAACTGAGATTTATTCAACAGTGACATAAATATATGCCTTGTCCTGATTTCGGTGTTAAATCGACTGTACACATTAGGGCCGCCAGCATGCTCGCCTCTCCATACAAACGTACTCGTAGTTTGGTTCTCATGTTACATTGGCATGCTAGAATAACATATATCTAGTCAGATCGGAAACTAGTCTCTGTTGCTAGAAATATAACTCTTTCGCATTTATAATATTAGTATTGAAGTATGGATGGGTGAAGATCGTAGTCGCAGCAAAGATGTTCAACAAGTTCGACTCGAGCTCAAATAACGCGTGTTTAAGGCCCTCACACACCGAATGCGGTTCGGGCGCGGCCCGGGTCGGGCGCGGCGCGGGTCGAGCGCGGCGCGGGTCGCACGCGGCGCAGGTCGGTATATCTCTCTCACTACCAACGCATTTAATATCTGTCTCACTATCTCTTATCACACAGTTGCGCGGGCCCACGCTACTATGCGAAAGAGATAGAGATACCGCCCGACCCGCGCCGCGCACGTCCCGCGTTCGGTGTGTGGAGGCCTTTAGAGGGCTAATCAGGTAACGTTTCAAACGCGCGTTAGAACAATTAAACTGTCATTCCTCCAAGTAAAAAGTGACATTAAAGCCCGAAACGCACTGACAGCGGTGGCGGAGCGGCGCGGTGCGGCGCGGAGGCGGTACCAGTTGTAATGTTCGAACCAATACTAAAGGATCCGCACAGAATACCGCGCCGCTCCGTGCGGATCGTTTCATATTAGCTCGAACATTACAACCGGTACCGGCTCCGCGCCGCACCGCGCCGCTCCGCCACCGCTGTCAGTGCGTTTCGGCCTTTAGATCTACCTGACGCGCTTACAATGGGTTACGTGATCAACCTGAGGGGCTACCGTGACGTGAAGACGAACTTCGTTCGAATATCTGCCCCTCTGTCGCACTTGCTAGTTCGAGCGACAAAGACGGAGATACACGAACGAAGTTCGTTTTCGTTTCGTGGTAGCCCCTCCGCTGGTTACCAATAAACGGAAATTAGTTTCCATATTGCTCTATTCGCAATGGCCCATAAACGCACTGTTTAGTGTACTTCTATGGTTCATACATTTTCCATAAAAGCACTGTTTACCACGATCTCAAATCATCTAACTTTTTTTCAATCAGCCGCTATATAGCAGTGGTACCAACTTCATAAGTAAATAAAAAGTTTTTATTTACTATCAAACATTTGTAAAACATATTACATATACATATTTTACCAATTATTGGTATTATTTATAAATATAAATGGCATCAAATATAATGACCACCACAAAATGCTTTGATACCCTAAGATCTTTTACCAAAAAAATATACTGAACACCAAAAATAATAATTCTACCATTACAATAGTACTAGCTGTTTTAATAAAAAGTGCACATTAAATTTTATTCGAACACCAAATTTACTAAATGATCACCAAATCTTTGCGACCAAATTAATACAATACTTCTACCTAAATAACCCACTATGATTGCCATAAAATATATGAGTATAACCAAATAAAGTATAATGATGCCAAAACAAGTGATTACAAAACCCGAATCAGCACACCCTACTTCCACGTGGACTTGTCTGTCCTACCCCTATAGTGTATATGTCGTCGGCCGATCGTAAAATCCGCCAGATCACGAAATTCCTAGGCATATCGTGAAACGCCGCCATTTCATGATATGCCTAAAAGTTGGCCAGGCTTATCACGATGTGCCTGATAAACAATACGGCAGATCGATTAGAGCAACGCATTTGTCGATATTCCTAGCTCTATACCGGGCACATTGTAAAATAGTTTCTTTCTTGGCCACTGGTGGCGCTGCGTATGCGATGGCGGCCGTGTTTATTGGGAGCCAATAATCAGGGCGGACAAAAATGGCTTGTCATAAGCGAACTTTGTCTTAGGTCGGTTAGGTTAGGGTTCACTTGTGCCCCTCAGACCAGAAATAGACACCCCGCGCAGCGGGGTGGCGTCTACTCGCTGGAAATTATCAGTAGAGAGCGAAGCGTAGGTCTGAGTCCTAGAAACGAAAGCGGGGATCCGTCGAATTTAGGAAATTATTTTACTATTTTTAGTTTAGCAATGATTTATTACGATATCATTTTCTTTAATAGGATAGTAAGATGTTATAATTTGGGTTATGTTTTCATATTAATAGGAGATACAATTTTAGTGATCACTTACTTTTTTTGGGTTAGCAATGATTTATTAGGATAGCGTTTTTTTAAATAGGATAGTAAGATGTTATAACTTGGGTTATTATTTCACATTAATAGGAGATAAAAATTTGGTGATCACTTAACTATTTTTGGATTAGCAATGATTTACTTGGATACCATTTTCTTTAATAGGGTAGTAAGATGTTATAATTTGGGTTACTATTTCATATTAAAATGGAGATCAAATTTTGGTGATCATTTAGTATTTTTGGCAGTAAAAAGTATTTTTTTGGCGTTATATTTTACTATATCTGGTGGTCCGTTAAACATATGCCAATATAAATCGATCCGATTCGGTTCGGATCCGGATTCAGTTTGGTTCGGATCCGGATGGCAAGTGCAAGGAAATTATTTCTGGGTCATATTTCTAATTTCCCACCAAAGTTCCAGTTCAAAATTAATTCAATTCGTGTTTGTGATCAGAAGAAAAATCTGTAGGTACGTTTCTTTTAAAATGGACGAAGAAGAAAATAACTGCACCGCTGAAGAAATTGCGTGAGTAGTAATAGCACTAACGGAAAACTTACTGCCTGAAAAGTCAAATGCTATTTATTTAAAATTAATCGTAGAAAAAGTATTGTATGCAACGGTGTATAACTTGGCCTTAAAACGCTCGTGGCGTCTTTAATTGTGATGCTCGCCAAGGCTCGCATCGCAACTCACGACATTCGCGTTTTAAGACCCTACTTATACAACAGTTGCATAAAATACTATTATTTATTTCTCTGAGAAACTCTCTCTCTCTGCGATTAAGTCCCGATTAGTTTTTACTAGCTTCCGCCTGCGAATTCCTTCTCTGTTGACCCGGTATTTTAGTATACTATATTTTAATGCAGGTTATAAACTATCTTCGTGCAAAATTTCATCCAAATCCGTTGAGCCGTTCCACATCCAAACTCTCGCTTTTATAATATTAGTAGAATAATGTGTGGGCATCGTCACAGTTTAAACCAATATATTTTACGCGTAACCCAAGAAAGGTTAAACTAGGGTTGCCGTTTTCCCGCGTTTTCTGCACCGCAAGCATGGACACACCTGGTTGTTTACGACGCTGCGCGGCGTCGTGGGGGTCATCGACCGCTCGCCGCAACACGCCGCCATATTTTGGTAATAAATAATAGAGCAGCGCAGCGAGTACTTACCACGATCGATTAGACCGTAGTAGAGTGCGGCGGCGCGATTAGCCTCGTCTTGCCTTCTCTCTTGCCTCGCCCGACCCGCTCCCAAAACATTGCACCCCTACACCCGCGCTGCACCACGGGTACGATGCGACTCCTTGCGTTCCGTTCCACTATTACTGCAGGGCAGCGACAGCGAGATAGCGGCCCGAGTGCATTTAACTGTGTTTGTAGTCTGTTCTGATGCTTGTCATCGCACGGGTAGCCTAATATTTCTATGTAACGTCCGGTACGGATTACAATTGTAATATAAATTAGTAGAATATCTAAAATTTATATTTTCATCAAATAACACTATTAGCTATAAAACCGATAAAGTATAAAATTTTAACTGAAAAGCTTCTGCCCGCGACTCCGTCCGTGTGGAACTCTTTTATATCGTAGCTCTATACAAACTTTCACCCCCCATTTCACTACCTTAGGTAATGATTACCAGGATAAAAATAATCCTACCTATCTCCTTTTCCGGGACCGAAACTTTCTCTATACCAAATATCATCTACCTAAATCGGTTCAGCGGTTTACGCGTGAAGATGTAACAAACCAACAGACAAAAAAATATTATAGTCATAGCAATATCGTAGTCTAAAAACCGCAACAAATATAAACTCGGCTCGGGTCAAATGTTTTAGTTGTTAAGGTTAATTAAGATATATAATAATATAGGGAAGTGGTGGTCACCCGCTGTTAATAAATAGTCCTTGCGATTGCACCGTCATTAAAGTAATAAATTACTCACTTCTGAAACACTGCTTTAAATAAGCAAGCATTTACATGTAGTTTATGGCTTGGCTAATTATAATTAGTAATCACAAATAAAACCTTGATTGGGTCCAACAACACACCGAAGGGCCAATGTTTGTAAACAACGCTCCAACCTTTGTACCTACGCTTGCCCTCCGAGTGACCAATTGGTATTCAAATTAGTAGGTTGCCTAAGTACCTGCGTATTTACCAACAATAATACCGATGTATTTAAGTCGAGAGATCAAGTTATCATTGTAGTTAATTCAAGCGTTTTGTGTACCTATTAATCTGTGTTGTTTTCGTAATATTGTCCTGATAAGACTTATTGTAAGTAGGTATGTTGCTTGCACGCATTCGCTTATCGCGCTCTAAACATTTTTTTCAATGCTTGCTGTATTTTTTCATGCCGAATTTTGTAGTATGATTTATTGATAAGTAATTAAATCGGAATAATAGTTAGCTATGCTTTATGACCTTACGACAGATTTATACGTATAGGTCGATCGTTCCCGCTTCAGGGGTTCGGGAGTTTTCTGTAATACCCATATTATATATGCTCTATTTTCGCGCGATTGTCAATAAGGACACCTATTCGAGTCCAAATGTTTGATCGCGCGTCGATTCGTGTGAACTTGCGATAATCGCGTAGTCGCGTTGTATTAAGACGATCCCTCACATTATTTGTGCCGTATGTTACGGACTAGTCTAATGAATAATGATGTAGCTATCACTGAGTAATGTCCGGAGTAAGATATTTTTTAAACAAGCCCATTCACCCACTGCATCGCGCCCCGTCGCGTAGCGCGGGGCCGCAGATTTTACCATTTTACCATTGTATGCAAGAATCTCAATTTATATAGAAAACACGCTTAGTACAACATTGCCGACGCGGCAATGCGCGGGACGGCGCCTCGCGCTCCGCGCACCGCGGCGGGACGCATCTCTAGTGCAGGGTTGGGCAGTATTTCAATTACATGTATTTGAAATACGTATTTGAAATACAAATACGTATTTTGTATTTGTATTTCAACTACAGGTTGGAGAAGTATTTTGTATTTGGTATTTGAAATACCGCACTCACATGTATTTAGTATTTCGTATTTCAAATACTTTAAGTTTTAAAATACATTTGCACAAAATACATGTTATTTAATTCTATAACCGTATAATGAAACGTTTTTAATATAGTTTGAGGCTTAGGTAGGGCACTGTGCTGTGGCAACACTTTACTGCAAGTGTCAACGTCAAACGTCAGGTGCCAATTTATGAATTTATTTCGTTACGCGGTTTTTTATTACGTAGCATAACCCAAACTCAACGGAGTTACGTCAGTTAAGTACTGAATTCCCATGGTCACCTTCTGTCTCCATCATCAAATCAGCTGTACTGTAGGGTATCTGGTACCGTACCATAATATTGAATTGTCATCCAAACTATACTTATACCCAAAATTTCAGCTCAATCGGTCACCGGGAAGTGGGTCAAATTAAACTTGCAAGATTTGATTACATACATACATACATACTAACAGGGCAAGTTAAAAAAACGCTTGAAAAAATGTGCAAAAGCTGTTGTGAAAAAAAACGTGTAAAAACTGTTGTGAAATAAGTATTTTGTATTTCGTATTTGAAATACATTATTATGAATATATGAATATATGTATTTTGTAATTTGTATTTCAAATACAATGAAGCCAGTATTTTGCCCAACCCTGCTCTAGTGATAGTGGGTGAATGGCCTAACTATCTTCCGATTCTTATTTCAATGCAACATATACATACCTAGTTCTCGACCAATATAAATAAGCAACCAGGAATGCACTGTGATGTGAACATGTTATACTAGCCTAGCTAGGTTTAAGAGCCTTTAGCGGCAATTACACTTCGTCGTTCTCCGCATGCTGCCAACGCTTAGTACTAGGCGGATAGACTAATGTGAAGACGACGTTTGTTGGCTTAAACAGGTTAATTTAAAATGAATTCGGCGACCCCATTAAGGCTTGGCCAAACACAGGGCGCGACGCAGCGCCGCGGTCGCACGGCGCGACCGCGGCGGCATTAAATACATGCTAACAGGTTACCGACGTCAAACAGACTGCGTCCCGCCGGCATCGCGCCCCGCTTCTGTCGCGCCCCGCGCCGCGCTGCCCCTTGCGTCCACTCGGCGCGAGCGCAGCGCTGCGCGGCGCGGACGCGGCGGACGGAACGCTGCGCCGCGCTGGGTCACATCAAGGAATGAGCGACCCTCCGCGCGCGCATGCTGTATCCGGGCGCCAGTCACGCCCGCATCGCGCCGCGTTCGCGCGCGCGATGCGTGTTGAGAGTTGAGAGCTCATGGACCCACGTCCGTTTAGATTTCTTCTTTTTGTTTTGCCATAATGGAAGTAAGAGCAAAATCTCGTCATCGATATCTGAATCTGAGGATAACATTTTTGATCTTTCCGAATCTGTCAATATAACTGCGCAATTACATAGCCCAGATAAAGGAAATAGCTGGTGTCGTGTCGTATCAGCAAATCAAAGGGGTGGCGTACGAAAGAGAGAAATGGAAAATACTCCACCGACAAGAGGAGAACTCTTAAATGAATGATGATGACGACTCTGTCAACTGTCGATTACCACTTGATATGTCACACACGCCGCCTCCGCGCCCTAATCCCGCGCGAATACCGGGCGGGATTTTGGTACTACGTTCTCCGGACCGCATTCGCTTTACCGCAAACACGCCTCCGGTGCACCGCGCCGCGCCGCTCTCTGTGCGTTTGCAGCTTAAACAATGTCAACTGCACAATTGTAGCGTCTTGATATACGAACATAATCATACCAATAACTCGATTTATTGGTTTTTATGATTAAATATGTATGTCAGGTATGTTGTTTTTGTAAACATCTCTTCACTTATACAAACTCTAAGAGACGCTTCCTGGGTATTATTGGACACCGTGAACTGTTAGGGAATGTCAGTGAATATAACTTTTGACCTATTTATTACTAGCTTCTGCCCGCGACTCCGTTCGCGTGGAACTCGTTTAAATCGTAGCTCCATACAAACTTCCACCCCCCAATTCACCCCCTTAGTGGACTATTATCGGGATAAAAACTATCCTATGTCCTTTCCCGGACCTCAAACTATCACGATACGAAATATCATCTAAATAGGTTAATCGATTTAAGCGTGAGGTGCTTACTGAAAAGACAGCCAGAAAGACACTTTCGCGTTTAGAATATTAGTTTGGAAGTATGGATGGTAAAACTCTTAAGGCCGAAACGCACTGACAGCGGTGGCTTAGCGGCGCGGTGCGGCGCGGAGGCGGTACCAGAATGTTCGAGCTAATATGAAATGATCCGCACAGAGCGGCGCGGCGCGGCTTGGTTTTCTGTGCGGACCTTTTCGTATTAGCTCGAACATTACAACCGGTACCGCCTCCGCACCGCGCCGCGCCGCCCCGCCACCGCTCTCTGTGCGTTGGCAGCTTTAATTCCATTCTAATCGCGGTCTAACAATACGTAGAACTGCATCGAAAGGAGATGGACGCTCTATTCTTGCCGGCTTGTTCCTCAAAAAATAATTTACAATAGACATACAATTATCTACTCCTCGAGTGAAAAAGAAACCTGTTGTTACCTTTTTGCACATTTTGTAAGGCAGGTATAAAATATAGCTTTTATGTCACCAACGGGCGGCGTGCGTGCGGTATGTGCCCGATGGGATTTTCCATCGACAACTCTGCGGTAATCCGATTTGACGAAATCCCATGCATATTCATTCTGCGAGTGACGTTCCTGATTTTCTTCTAAACACTATCTTAGTTCTCTTTAGATCAGCGAAAAACAAACGGATGTACAGTACGCTGTCCTTGACGACCCGACTGTGACTTAATATGAATACCTATACATACTATTATTATAAATGGGAAAGTGAATGTGTGTGTTTGTTTGTCCGTCTTTCACAGCAAAACAGAGCGACGAATTGACGTGATTTTTTAAGTGGAGATAGTTGAAGGGATGCAGAGTGACATAGGATAGTTTTTATTCCCGAAATCATCCCCTAAGGGGATGAAACCCGGGGGTAAGAGTTTGTATGGAGCTGCGATATAAACGAGTTGCACGCGGACGGAGTCGCAGGCAGAAGCTAGTGAATTTATAAATCTCTGTTTAGCTGGAAGGTTGACATTTCTGTGTTTTAGACAACAAATAAATAAACGGGTAGTCAGCATATTAAGTAGGTTTAATCGATAATTTGTCGTAATCGGTAATGTGTGGTAATCGGTAATTTGTTTGTTGTGATTTGTTTAAGGTGGAATGATGACCTGCTAAAGGTTGCGGGAGTCCGCTGGGTGCGGGTGGCGCAGGAACGGTCACTTTAGCACTCTTTGGGGGAGGCCTAGGTCCAGCAGTGGACGTCTTTCGGCTGATATGAATGAACGATTTATTTGAAAAACACAACCACAACATAACATGCCATATAATGATGATGATAATCGATAATTTGTCCAGAAGTTGAAATATATACATCTAATCAAAAGTAAATAGGTATCAACTTGACTTAAACTTTTTATTATAGGCTTTTTCAGCTTCCCACCAGCCCGTGACCTTGCAGGTCACGTTATTAAACAAGCCGGTGGTGTTATAATAAATTCATGCTTAAATAACACAGCAGCCAGCCGATACTCCGCACACCTGGCTGGAAATGGCTACAATCATATATACTTACTTAAGCCATGACCTTGATCGTATTAGAACTGAGCACAAAATCAACTACATACCTATGTACTACCTACATAGTTATTGCGCATCAGGACTCATGGCTCATGGTGCAATGGATCACTAAGAGCTGCGGTTATTAATTCGAAAAGTATTATTATAGGTGGGTAATTAACATCACCGAAACGAATAGGAAAACAGCGGAGCATTAGCTAGACCTAGAGCGACAAAACAAACAAACAATGAAGAGTTTTATCTTATAGTTGATTGTGTAGGTAGGATACTGTATTGCATTTGTAGGCAGACTGAAGATTTTAATAGGCAGGTAATCTATAGGTTAGAACGATGTATTGTGATGCCATACCATGCACTTTATACCTCGCTTCTAGAAGGTAAATAGGTAGGTACCTGCGGCCCCGTATTTATGCCTTCAGCTTGGACGGATACATGATCACACCAACATTAACATTACCCACATAGTTACCTAACATAGGTACCTACTCGTACTGTCTGAAAGGTTTCCTGCTTTGATTTTACTTTCATTTAAGATGGATTTCATTGAAATAAATGAATACGCAATTGACTTAGGTCATCCGTTTATGTTGCTGGAAGATGGAATATATCTTGGCTTGCCAAAATTTTACATTAAGTAAGTAGATGCTAATTTTGCACCGACGATATACAAATACATTAGTACGGCGCGTGGCTCCGTCCGCGTAATAAGTGAATTACACAGAAGACAGAAGTCAGAGCAAAACAATGAGAACAAAAATATTATTAAACAATTTGTTTGGTGCGTTACGTTTATACCTATTTGAACTGGGTGTAAGTACTCAGATATAACATTTATTACGCATTCCGAAATACCTACGTAAACAAACAATGCCCACAAACACTGAGAATATATCGACGCGGTGAAAAATTCCGGCAGGCCTGCAGCACTTAACCCGAAGCTATAGAATGTTGTTATGATTTGTAGCAAATAATACAAAATGGAACGTGGCTACCTAGATCGGGCGCGGCGCGAAGCCGTGCCGTGACAGCGGCGGGTACGGCCGCACGGAGCGCCGACCGAACTCGGCGCAGAAGGGCCGTTGTTTACACCCAGCTACCACGTGGAGCGCGCGGCGGTCGATTTATACACACGATCACGTGGTTCTGTTTTTCCACCTGCGCCGTTTAACAGTTTAACACCACCGCTCACTCGCCAGACCACAACGAACGAGATTAGCCTAGCTGTAAGTAATCAGATTGAAAACTAATATGAAACGGAATGCTACCTGCGCTCGGCGATTGCCGTGGCTGTCTCGCCGATCGCCGACGGTGCACAAACAATCCTTTCACAAAACCCTGTAGAATTTTTCACACTCCGTCACTGACACTGATCACTGCCTGGTTAATCTTCGTAATAACAACACAATAATGTAAACACAGCACACGATAAAGAGCGAACAACATGCAGATGAGTTATCGCAAAAGGCGCGCGCGAACGACTGAAGTGAAGAAAAAGCAAGCCGGGGCCGCGGGGAGACGGGCGGAGGAGCGCGGGGCGCTCCGAGCGCAGCGCGGGGCCGCCACGAGGGGCGCCGCAGTCGCTCGACCCAGTCACAGACAGACCCAGTCGAGGAATGCGGCTGGCGCGTTTGTTTCTGCTGGCCCGAGCTCACGCCTCATGCAGCCCGCCCAGCTTGCTTATATACTAGAACTGTTTGGGTGTTCACGAACCACAACCTTTGGCCCCTAGAAGTCATATCAAATATCCATAACAAAATTATTAAGACGGTATGACACAACCACGAACGAACACCAACAAAATACCATGCAATTTAGTCTCAACCCGTGAAAAGCTAAGCGGAGCGGCAGCAATGGGCAGTGTTGCCAGCACTGGAGTTCGATTCGATGCGATCTGAGCCTTGAAAAGATCCGAAAATAGTGGCGAGGATCCGCAAAGTACATTTTCATAATTTCTCGATATAAGTATTAGTGTTTAAAAGATATTAAGTATTTTTTTTATACAACGACGGTGGCAAACAAGCGTACGGCCCGTCTGATGGTAAGCGGAGACCGCAGCCTATAGACTCATGCCACAGGAGTAACATGGGCGTTCCCGACCCTTGTTATGTTTGAAGGTTCGTCGTGTTGACAGCTGAAGGAACAAGTTCCCTCGGTCTCAACACAACGCATCCTCGGGAGCTCTGGCGACCTTGCTCACCTCCAGGAACACAACACTACTGCAGAGCAAGTAGAAGTGTAATTATGGCTGTGGTCTTCTGCAAGGCGGAGGTACTTCTCCAGTTGGGCTGCTCCACATTCGAGCGGGGTGACATTTCGCTGTGCCTAAGTATGTCCTTACTAGCTTAAATCTGCCATGAAAAGACGTTTTAAAAGATAAACAATTTAGCTCTTTATTCACTCACCCAGCACGTCTATCATGAGACGGCCGCGACATACTCTCGATTTTTCTCGCACTATACTTACCTCTCTTTCTAACTGTTCTAATAAGAGAGAGAAGGATTGTGCGAAAAAAAATCGAGAGACCTCGCGAACCACGCCGGCTCGTGATAGCCGTGCTGTTTGCATGAGCATTATTGTAGATTACAATAAATAACTTTCACAAGGCGTATTTTTGATCATGACGTCGGAATAGCAAAGGGCGGGCGATTTTCGGACTTTATTTGCGTTTTTACTAGTGTTTTTTATAAGAACTTTAAAGAATAAATGAAAATAAGCGTCATTTATTGATATATTTTTTTATTAACTAGAACTTTTAGAGACTATAGCGGTTCAAAGTTCATTATTTGGTGGAGCAGGGCAATCAGGGACATTTCAGCACTTTCAATTTTTTGCCTAAGTGGTGTCAAACACCTATTTTAAATGATTGTTACGTATAGATAGAACTCGTCAAAATAAGCATTTTTTACTTGAAAAACTTTTCTCTAAAGAAGTTTTTCCGCTCTTTTATAAAAAAAAATACACGAACAAGCTCCGCTCCTGCCACCATCTTCTAACCTATCCGCCATCCGAGTCGGTTCACGATACGGATTTTTTTTAAGTCCCAGAACCGTTTAAATGACTGAGCTTTGAACCCAAATATCTAGGTAAATATCGATCTGAGAGAAAAAGTTTTACGCATAACACATGCTCATTTTTACGCATTTTTAAGATAAGAAGAGAAAATTTAAAAATAACAAAATTATTAAAAATGTTCTATGTGCAAAAACCGTCCCCTCTAACCTAATCTAACCGTATCTTTTAATAATCGTAAATCGTCTGCCTAAATCTTAAAACAAAACAATAAGTTATTATTTGTTTAAGACCTATAGGAGCAGCAAATCATTCATCTCTCTATGTCGCTTTTTTCATCAATTCTATACGTGCAATCCAGCACAGCTATCACAAGAAGGCGCGCGAGCTTTTGCGATTTTTCTCGCACTAACCGTTTCTCCCTTATTAGAACACTTAGAAATAGACGTATAGTGCGAGAAAAATCGAGAGGGCTCGCGCGCCATCTTTCGATAGCCGTGCTGGATTGCAGGTATAGTATTGATGCATACAGATTTAATAAAAAAAAATATATACAAAATAACAGTCCCGTGGGATAGGATCCGAAATAGTCTGATTTGAGTCAGAATCCGCACAAGATCCGCCAGAGGTCTGAATTATCCGAAATCGGACCAAAAGATCCGCACCGGCAACACTGGCAATGGGGTTGCTGGCAGCTGTCAAATCAAATGTTTGACTAAAAAAATAGATGGCGCCATCATAGGTTTCATCTAATCACTAGCCTTTTTCTAAGGGATTTGGCTTAAACGGCTTGATTCTAAAAATGAAATTCCGAAAAAAAACAAGAATTTGACAGTTTTGGTAGGAGTGACGGACTGACGGTAAGACGGTAAATTAAACCTCCGACCTCCGATTGGAAAAATTTCAAAAAAAAATGACGGTAAAACCTATGCTAGCGCCATCTACAAATACCTTCGCCCAACCCAAAGCATAAAGTAAGCACCGTATATATTAATTTAAATTATTATAAACCCATTTCGTTTCGTTACCCCGAAAACTAATTTTTAGTGACATAATTAAGAAATGTCACTACTTCTTCTTTCGTTCGAAGTCTCTTTGTTCGAAGGTTGTTCGGGAACTGAAAGATTTATTAGCAGTAAGGTACAATATGAATAAGTAAGTAGGTAGGTATTGTATTTATTCAAACAGCAATAATAAATTGGCAGAGGGGCTACCGCGAAATGAAAGCGAACTTAGTTTGTGTATCTCCATCTCTGTCGCACTTGCTAGTTCAAGCGATAGAGAGGGAGATACACGAAAGAAGTTCGTTTTCGTTTCGCGGTAGCCCCTCAGCAGTCCCCACGCTGGTTCAGTGCGGGTTGGGGACTTCACATACTTGAATTCCCTTCGTGGATGTTGCAGGTTTTCGTTTACGATGTCTTTCCTTCACCTAAAAGCTAACGGTAAATATCTTATGATATTCCGTTCATAAGTTCCGAAAAATTCATTGGTACGAGCCGGGATTCGAACCCACGACCGCCGTTTGACAGCCGCATGCCTGAACCGCTACGCCACCGTAGAAACCACACCACGGTTAGCACAAGACACAAGACGGCGCGCGATCTTTCGATCTCTCTCGCACTATTCGGCTGGTCTATGTTTTCTCATTTAATAAGTGAGAGACGGACAGTGCAAGAGATCGAGAGAGAGAGAGAGAGAGAGAGCGTGCCGTCTTATATGTGCTATCGCTAACCGTGCAGGGAAATTAGCGCCTTTAAAATCAAATGCGAAATTACGGAAGCAATTATAAGGGTGGGTTTACATCATATCGACTATTCAAGATCACATGGATTCGACAAAAATATGTCGCGCCGTAGTGGTTGGTCGCGCCGAACGCTCTATCTAGCCTTTATCGATATAAGTATACCATAGAGTAAAATGTATGAACCTTAAAAGCTCCTTTACACAATGGGCCATCATGGCGCAGGATAAGGACGCCATTACTGGTTGGAATGCGATGGATAGATAATAGCTTTAACGCATAGTTGCGTTCTGCACGGTTCGCACTACAAGACGGCTCTCTCGAGCTCTCTCGCACTATCCGTCTCTCTCTTATTAAAAAACTTAGAACGAGCTGTGAGATGGGCCATTATGAAGGCTGATTGTATAGAGAAGCCTTTATACGGTGCAACAAAGGTAGGTATCCCGGTTATAATTATAAAAAACCGGCCAAGTAAGAGTCGCTCTCGCGCACGAAGGGTTCTGTACCATTATCTATAAAAAAGGCAATGAACACACGTTTGTTGTATTGTAGCCCCCATAAATATTTACTTTACTCTGTTTTTTTAGTATTTGTACTACGCTTCGCGGTGTCAAGATATATTTGTAGGTGAGCGTTGAGGTGAGCTTAAAACAAGTTGCAGAATAGGGGGGCTGGTGACGGACGGACGGACGGACAGCGGAGCCTTAGTAATAGGGTACCGTTTTTACCCTTTAGGTACGGAACCCTAAAAAGTACAAGGTCTTATCTGAAAAGAATACAATTCAAATTCGAAAGCAAGCATGGAATTGCATACGAAGTTTTGAATTGAACCGAAGGGCGGGCGTAATCCAACATTCTGTGAAGGGCCCATCGTGCATCACGTGCTCGAACTCACGTACGCACAGTCGCACACAAGAAGACTAATTATGTAACTGTCCAGTTCTCGAACATTTTCTATATTGTTGATTTTAACCGAAATAATTTCCATTAAAATATTAACATTCATATCGAAAGCCCTCACCAAACTGTGACTGTGGACGCATCAGATCAACGACTACGCACATTGTGGAGGAATGCCCCAGGGCCCCCAGACGGAGTTATACGGGAGACATGAGGGATGGACAATAACCGCGGATGCCAGGGATATGGCTAACAAACCTAGATATTAAGCTATAAATGTACATATAATATTAACCTTTGTAAATGTAACCCTTAGGGTTCCGTAGCCAAATGGCAAAAAACGGAACCCTTATGGATTCGTCATGTCTGTCTGTATGTCCGTCTGCATGTCACAGGCGTTTTACTCGAAAACTATAAGGTGTATTTGAATAAAATATTGAGGATAGGTGTATTTTGTTAGCCGCTACATAGTTTTGTTCTTAAATTACAAAAAAAATTAGTGGTGCACTCCATACATAAAACTGAAAATCAAAAAAAAGATTTTCATTGCAAGCCCACTTGTAGCACACCAATCGATAGGCTTTTTAAAATAAATATAAGGTTGCTAGGCAATTTTTTTGATTATGGGAATAGAGTCGGAGATAATCGCCCCGAAAGTAACTAAAATTGTCCCCCCCCCCCTCTAATTTATGAACCGTAGGTATTTTAAAAATATGAAAAAATCATGGACCATCTTATAAAATTCTTTCAGCGCAAATTGTTTTGAACAAGATCGGTTCAAAGGTTTTCGAGATATTTCTAAAAAACTGCCTTCCTAAAGAAAAGCACGTGAGTGCTATTAGATTTCAGTAACGACACGCACTTGTCCGCTTTTTTCTGAATAAAGGCATACTATAATAATAATAATAACATCTTCACCCCGCTCTCCTTGGCAAAGGACCGCAAGGCGGTATGGAGGAGCAAGGAGCTACACGGGCGGTTCTACAAGGCCCTCACAGGGCCCGATGTCGATCTGCTCGCGTCGGTGAACTGGCTACGTTTCGGGGATCTCTTCGGGGAAACCGAAGGTTTTGTCTGTGCAATTGCGGACGAAGTTATCATGACGAACAACAACCGGAGGTATATCCTGAAGGACGGTACGGTCGACATTTGTCGGGCATGCCGCCGTCCCGGGGAGTCACTCAGGCATATCATCTCCGGTTGTGGTCATCTTACTAACGGCGAGTACTTGCACAGACATAACCTTGTAGCCAGAATTATTCACCAGCAACTTGCACTGCTATACGGTCTTGTGGTCTCCGAAGTGCCTTACTATAAGTACACACCTGCGCCAGTTCTCGAAAATGGTCGTGCCACGCTCTATTGGGATCGATTTGTCATCACGGACAGAACTATTCTTGCCAATAGGCCTGATATCGTGCTGATAGATCGATCAAAACGCCAGGCAGTGCTCGTCGACATCACCATCCCCCATGACGAGAACCTCGTGAAGGCCGAAAAGGACAAAGCCAGCAAGTACCTAGACCTGGCTCACGAGGTAACCGCCATGTGGGATGTTGATTCGACGAACATCGTCCCGATAGTCGTTTCGGCGAACGGTTTGATAGCGAAGAGTCTCGACCGTCACCTCAAGAGACTCTCGCTAGATGGCTGGATCAAGGGTCAGATACAGAAGGCGGTACTCCTGGACACTGCGCGAATAGTCAGGAGGTTCCTGTCTCTGTCGCCCTGACCACCGGTAGCTTAGGCCCCGCCTCGCTGCCGGCGGTACCCTAGGTTAGGTTTTTATAATGATTTTATGTTTTATATGTATTGTTTTATATTTTACTTTTTATATAATTATTGTAAAAACCTAACTTAAGAGAAATATTAAATAAAGAGATAATAATGTATGCCCCATCGCCCACCAGATTTCTGGTGCAATCAGTCAACGTAAGGCAGCTTGTGGCGGGCTGTTAGGGAGTAGCGACCCTACGTACCTGAGTGCTCCTGGGGGTGTCCTGTGGTCAGGCTGAGCCGATCGGGTGGTTGGTTGGACAGGCCCTCCGCCTCTGGCTTGCCTTTATTGGCCGTCCAGAGTGGAGTCGCAAGAGCTGTTGCTCGAGGGTAGATGTGGACACCTAAGTGGCGAGTTGGCTATATGTTTAAAGTCCAGTGCCACCTCTCTACCCCCCAGCTCTCTGACCGGTGTTGCCCTTAGGCCATTTTTTAATGTCGCTATTAATAGGGGCCCATCTAGCAGTTAGCGAGTCACCGTCTGCCAGAGATAAAGATTGAAACAGTTTTATTAGGCAGGCGTCCGATGTTTCACCCAATAGCCCAGCCACTAGTCCATCATTTCAACCCAATAACCCGTTATATTTAGATTCCATCAAACCATCAATAGTCCCTATACACCCCAGCGGGTGCTGTCTCTGTGTGCGTCCCATGACACGGGCAGGAACAGCATCCGCTCGGTGTACTCCTTGCATTTCATTAAATTGTCAAAAGGCCGGGCCTCTACGTGTTGGCTCAGTTGGTACTTTGTAGGTACCTAGCTCCACGCCCGCCTCCCAAAGGTCCGGGACATCATTGTCCCGTGAACGGGAAAGACATAATAATATCGAAAGCATCAAATGTGTAGCTGTAGACGTCAATATTAATAAGGTAAAGTTAGGTTATGTTATGACTTATGACTGAATAAAAACCTACTGTTGCACTAGTAGGTACACCACACTTAATTGTGTGATATCGACTGACAATGAAATAGGATTAACGTAGCGTAGTGGGTTTTATGTTATGACGGTATGTTGAAATTATTTTAGGATTTATTAAATACCACGTCGGAGACCAATAAGCATACACCTGTGTCCTCTGGAGTTTCCGATCCTATATTGATTTGAGGATTCGTGTGTGACAGCTATAGAACCAAATGGAGGGACCGGGTCTAACGAGCTAGCACCAGAAACACAACACCACATAATATCAACACAGCAAGTGTTATTATTCGCTACGGTCTCCTGCGAAGTAATTAGTAGGCAACTACATTATTATTTAACAGTTAGCGGCTCTGTGAGCTGTAGAATTCGCGAGCCTGTACTTAAAAAAATACATATATTATAAATTCTATATATCGGTTGGGAAATGCGACCAGCATGGCTATCACGCGACGGCGCGCGAGCTCTTTCGATTTTTTCTCTCACTATCCGTCTCTCTCTTATTAAACTTAGAACAAGAGGTAATCGAGAGTATGTCGCGCCGTCTCATGATAGACTGGCTGTAGAGGAGAACAGCCGGACTGCGGGACAGCGTTACATACACCGGATACAACAACGCTCCGCTCGCCCGTTCGATTATTGAAACGGGGAAATATACTGATTTCACCGTTTCAATAATCGTTCAGAATTGCCGGACTCGTACTACTACTACTACTACTAAACTATCAAATCGATCCGATCCGATCAGAGAGAGTCCGGCTATTGCTATTCCATAAAGTTTTTGTCAAAAACGGGAGAAGTAAAGTAGCGACTTCTTCTCGCCACTTAATATAGTGTTCGTAATTACGCTATATTCAATATTCTCTTTGCTTACGCTTTGGTATATTTAATACTAGCTTTTGCCCGCGGCTTCGCCCGCGTAGTAAGTGTAATTTTCCAATAAGTGTTGAATTGCTACGCCGGCAACGGTCTACTCCTACTAACTTCCCCTATGAATAACCCTTCGTCATAAGTCATAACCCATTATGGTAAATTATTTTTGTGTTACAAGGGAGCATTTTTCACACCGACTATGAGGAAGTTTAAAAAAGCTATTGTTAAAATATATCTACATGATCTTAATTTTTATTACTAACTTTTAAATATTACGAAATATTTATAAATTTTTATACAACGTTGTTAGAGTTAAAACTTGAAATATGTTCGTTTTGAATCGACTACGATGAAATAACAATCGATTATTTTATTAACATCTGTGGGTGTCGTAAAAGTCGACTAAGGGAGCAGGGTTGAAGTGTGTTGTGGGCGATGGGCTAACAATCTATGCAATATCACATTTTGTCGATCTTTTATACAAACATTTATGCTAAAAGTGGCGCAGGAACATAAAGTTCTGCCTACCCCTTTTAGGAATAAAGGCGTGAATGTATGTATTGTTCGTATTTTTGTTATTAAATTTACAATCATGATTAATGAGAATCTGTCCTCAGGAATAAAAGCTATTTTATGTTTATTATAATATTGAAATACCAAAAAACCTCCACGAATTTCAAGTCAAATTTGTGGCATCGACATTGCTATAGGCTTGTTTCCTAAGATTTTTTTCGATGCCATTCGAACCAGTATTTGGAGGGGAACAACAGTTTGTATGGGAGCAACTACAATAATTATAATTAAAGAACATAAATACCCCAAAATTTGATTTAATTTTGCGGCATCCAAAATTCTTAACTTATAAAAAGTAAGCAGATCTTCGTACAGCACCTTGAATGTACTTATTGGGAAACTGCCTGCATCCGTAATAAGTACTTATTACGGATGCAGGCAGTTTCCCAATGGCTCCTACCCTCCCGTCCCGCCGCGCCGCCCGCACTCGCCTAGATGACGATCGAAATGGCACCAAAACAAACTTTAAAACCTATAACGCGGGTCTCGTTCCATACCTCAAAAGCAAAAATAGAACCCTTATTTATACAGGATCACGTGCGGCTGTCTGTCAGTCCGTCTGTTACAACCGATTTGCTACAAAAAAGCTGGACCGATTGAATTGCAATTTGGCACAAATACTTTCATGAATTTCATGTCCACAACATTACATTTCAAAATCAATGCGATTTTCGTAATTAACGTTCCAAAAAAACATAATAACCACGCCCACATTGATATTTAATATCGTTGTTGTTTTCGTAATCGGCGACCCGATAAACCATACAAACAATAGATGCCGATGTTGATTTTCAGATTTTGTCACCACATGTCCCCCTTTTAGGGGTTGAATTCTCAAAAAACCAAAAATACTTGTTTAGGTACTCATCTATCGTTAGGAATTATCCTGAGAAGTTTCGAATAAAATTGTCTAACTAATCTTTTTTCCCCATACAAACTTTGGACCCCCTTATTAACCACTTTAGGTGTAATTATTTCCAAAACGCTCAAAGTACTTTATTTGTAAATGAATAAGTAATCTGTCCACGAAGCTTTAAGTACGTAGCTAAAAAAAAAGTTTCCCCCATACAAACTTTAGACCCCCATTTCACCCCCTTAGGGCTTAGGGATAGCATTTCCAAAAATCCTGTTATATCCTCTGCCTACGTCATAAAAGGAAGTTCTGGTGTAAATTTCAAGTTTTTAGTCCCAGTAGTTTTGAATACAAAATTTGCACCCCTATTTAATCCCCTTAGGGGTGGAACTTTATAAACTGCTGAAAATGATTTCTTTTGTATCCTAATAAGTAATCTTCCTACAAAGTTTCAAGTCTCTAGTTCAATAAATAATGTTTCCCCCATACAAACTTTGCACCCCTATTTAACCCCCTTAGAGATATAATTGCCAAAAATCCTGTCTTATCCCTTGCCTACGTCATAAAAGGAACTTCTGGTGTAAATTTCAAGTTTGTAGTCCCAGTAGTTTTGAATACAAACTTTGCACCTCTATTTAACCCCCTTAGGGATAGAATTTTGTAAAACGCTGAAAGTGCTTTTTTGTATCTTAATAAGTAATCTTCCTACAAAGTTTCAAGTCTCTAGTTCAAAAAATAATGCTTCCCCGATACAAACTTTGGACCCCCATTTTACCCCCTTAGGTGAGTTTTGAAAAATCCTTTCTTAGTGCACCCCTACACCTTATAAGGAACCTACGTGCCAAATTTGAAATCTCTAGACCCAGCAGTTTGGGCTGTGCGTTGATATGTCAGTCAGTCAGTCAGTTTCTTCTTTTATATATTTAAGAAGATCATCAGCACGTCTAGAAACGTAATTTTGTATGAGATGCTTCCGCATACGTAAGGGTGAATTGATGCGGACGCATCTTCATACAGAGCTGCGATTTCACCCCCTTAGGGGATGATTTCGGGGATAAAAACTATCCTATCACTCTCCATCCCTTCAACTATCTCCACATAAAAAAACGCGTCAATTCGTCGCTCCGTTTTGCCGTGAAAGACTGACAAACAAACACATACTTTCCCATTTATAATATTAAGTATGGATAGCCAGGGGTTCCTCATAGACCACTTTCAAAAGTTAACTGGTTCTGGTAGACCCCCCTACACCACATTTCTACCATATTCTCAAAACTCGCCAAAAAATGAGAAGATTACTTAAGTCTGGAGATGCTCGCGATCTGTTGCAGACTTGCAGTCGACAAGTTTTGAAGGCAAATGGTGTAATTTTAATAAAATGTCAGTTTCATTTACCGAAATTTTAATCGGGGAGCAGCGTAATAAAGCTGTCATGTATTTATCAGTCATCCAGGCTATAAAAATAACACAAAAAATAATATCTGTTTTCGTTCTTTACTAACGAAACCAGATACATTTTCGTGTACCCCCACTTAGGAATTGTGCACCCCCATTTTTTTGTCACGCCAACGTAGACCCCCGTCAAATCTCCTGTGGACCCCTCGGGGTCCACCTGGACCACTTTGGGAACCCCTGGATTAGATAGTAGTCAAATTTACTATTAACCGCCATACAGCCTGCGCCGTGTCACCGTGTGTGTCCGGCTTAAATCTACTTTAATGAAGAATGAATAGGTTTTTCTTGTCAACAGATTTTGTAAACTACTTATAAACATATTCTTGTAAGTAATCTGACATTCTATTTTTGTTTTGCACTAACATGTTTGAGAAATAGGACACTAACATTAGGTAGGTAATTCAGAGCCCGGGGAAAAAGCAATTCGTACATTCGTAGAGATAAGTAGACTTTGACGGCAAGAGATACGGATCCACGGAGTGCCTTTCCCGTCGAGGCATATGTATTTTATGCAACTGTTGTATAAGTAGGGTCTTAAAACGCGAGTATCGTGAGTTGCGATAGCAATTCTTTAATTGCGCGTTGCGTTGCGTTCTTTAGTTGCTTGTGGCGTCTTTACGCCACGAGCATTTTAAGACCAAGTTATACACCGTTGCATACTGTACTTTTTCTACGACTAATTTTGAATAAATAGCACTGACTAGCATTGTTTAGAAGCGTATGGCTGCTAAGCGTATCGCTTTGGCGACAAAACAGCACGGTTGTGCCGTACTGTTATGGGGAATAGTGTATAAATTTTTCTGTAGACTTATTTTGTATGTCTTTATATTAGTGTTCGGGTAAATGACAGATAAAAGTACAGGAGTAGAAAAAGTGCTTTTTAACCGTCTTCTCAGAAAAGGAGGAGGTTCTTAATTCTGTTGCATATATATATATATACTTATTACCTCAGAACTCCGTCATTTATGTACCGATTCGTAATTTTTTTTTGATTGTATATATAAATAAATACCTCCTAATATACTAGATTTAAGTAAATTCCCAATTCCGAACAAATGATAATATAGAGCGGAAATAGTCACCCAGCGAAGCGGGGTGACGTCGACACGCTGGCCTAACCTAACCTAACCAGGTTAGGTTAAAACAATAGGAGTTTGTTTTAAAAATCTTTTTCATATCTCATGCTCTGAAAGTGGGTCGTTGCTGTTCTAATAAGTGTGCTGAAAGTGATACGCTTCTGCTCTAGTGCAGAAAAGTAGTGTACTCCAATTAGTACTCGCCTTTGAAGCATTAAGCGGGAAACTGATTCTAATAAATATTAATACTAACCCCGCCACTGACAAAAGGAAATAGTTTTATTCTTACTAGTTCATGGAATTTATTTTATTAAATATAAAACATGTTTATCTTGTAAATTCATTAATTTTATTTTAGCTAAAATATTCACTAGGCTCTATGACCTCATAGAGCCTAGTGAGTATTTTAGTGTGTTAGAAATGCTCGAAAGTATGGCGCATTGTTGGAATAGGAACCCAATAAATAAGATTTTACGTAGGATTGGGCAAGATGATCTCAAAATTACCTCAGCGGAATGGAATTTGTTAGAGGATTTATGCAATTTTCTGAGCAAGTTCCGCCAAACTATTGAAATTTTATCAGCCGCATTATTTAGACTGTAGGTTTATGAGGCTTCAAGAAGTTGACCTCTACCTGACTGCCAGTGAAATAACTCCAGCCAGTTTTTTGGTAGACTATGCAAAGGAAGTAAAATCTCAGTACTTATGAGCTGTATAAGCAAGATCAACCTTTGCTAAACCATGAAGGCGAGAGCCCAAGTAGGAACAAGTTAACCTTCAATACTAACTCAACTGCCGGGCGCGACCATTCGTACAGAGTGGAGGGATCTCCAAAAAAGTGGTATCCTGCTGTTTCGGCACAATATTTTTCGCCAAATTTCACTTCCCGCAAAACTTATGGCAGTAGTTTCATTTCCCAAACGAACAAATAGCACATTTTTGTTTCGCATTTTGTTTGTTTGGTCAAAATATCATCTGGCATAATTTTGCTTTGTCAAGTGTTATTAAGACAAAAGTTTATTAAGCAAACACTTTGTTCGGGCTAATATTGTTTTCCAAACAAAGCATTTGTTCAAATTTTCATTTCGCACATTAGGTGTCATAAGCGAACTCTGTTTTCGGTCGGTTAGGTTAGGGTTCACTTGCGTCCCTCAGACCAGAAATAGACACCCCGCGCAGCGGGGTGGCGTCGATTCGCTGGAGACTCTCGATGAAAAGGGCGAAACCGACTCGGGGCTTGCTTCCATGCATGCTGCTTATTTGCATTATAATATATTGTTACCTAAGTACCTATAGTACAAAAGAACATATAAACTTACCCGCTCAGCAAAATATGTAATCTCACTCAAATATATTTCGTATCCACTACACAATTAGGATCTAAATCGTATGCCATGCAATAATTTGGAAAACGAATGTTATGCCAAATAATACGTTTGACCAAAAGAAACTTGACTATGTAAAACTTTGCCAAACAATAATTTGCGAAGTAATATTTTGCCATAGGATATATTGCCAAGTGATAAAATGCGAAACAATAATTTGACTAGTGATTTTTTGCCAAATGATCATTTGGGAAAATTTTTTTGGGAAGTGACACTTTGGGAAATGATTTTTGCCCATACAATAGAGAACCCCAAAAAAGTATAAAGGTAAAAAAAAAACAACTCTCGCACAAGTATCTATAGTATGCAACAGAGTTCACATGCTGCCGATGGTGAAATTGACCAAGACGTGTGGAAATACCTTGCAACTACTGATCTAGTAGAACTTGAAAATTGAGACATTTTAGCATACTGGCAAAGAAAAACGGCCTACCTTCGTCTTTCATCCATGACACGGGCGTTATTATACATTCCAGTAACTAGTACACCCAATGTAAGTGTGAGCGACGTCCGCTCTCGGCGGCGTCGGCTGGGCGAGTGAGCGCGCGCGCTACCGGCCGCGGCAATGCTCGCCCCTCACAGTCACCTAAGAATGACCTAGTGCCGAGACACAAGTCGGCGACGGACGAGCTCCGCCCCTATGTGCTCGGACAGTGCGTCGACCACGCTCCGTGACACAAGTCGGCGACGGACGAGCTCCGCCCCTATGTGTACGGACAGCGCGTACTACCATTCGGCGCCCGAATGGTGTGTTTGGGCTTCGCCCGTGTCCTCAGACACTTTGGGTAATCGATGTTACCAAAATAAAAGAAGGAATAACGAGAAATAGACTTTTTATTTACTTTTCCCTAACTGCCCTATCACTGCCCTAAGTGACTTGATTTCAAGTCCCTAACTTCCTATTACTTTGTAGTTTTTTTTTTCTTCTTCTTGTTGTGACTTCCAGGAGGCTCCGTTTGACACACACTGATTTGCTCCGGGCCGTACCTGCTATTTATACCTGCTAGTGGGCGAGCAAGACGTGCTGAGTGAGACAATAAAAGTTACGCCCACTTTGACTTGACTAATTTACATTGCAAGATGTTATTGGGATGTTATACATATTAATGGGCGGAAGACTAAGCTGATTTACAAAGTTCTAATATGGCTTGAGATCTTATAAGTACAGTAGGGTTCGTAAATATTTTCTTATCTGAATAATCGTACATGGAAATCGGGCAAACCGTAATTCGGTCCCTTTCTTAACACTTATTCATCATTTGCGCTGAACCTACTGAGTTTACTTATTTGTAAGTTTAAATATTTAATAGAACTTTTAATAAGCTTTCTAACAATATATAAATCATTCTGATACGATGAGCCGTTGTAAAGGTATAAACGTAAACATATTAATTGTAAAGTGAAAATGCGCCGTACTAAATTCTAATTCGGGCTCGGTGGCCGCGGCTCTCGTTACGGTCATGTTGGCGCGATACACCCCTCCCCTTCATGGCGGCCAGTCCGCGCTGCGCTCGCGCATAGGCAACATCTCCTCTCTCTTTCTAATACAATTTGTATTGGGATTTTACTTTAATGTTTACAATATCAAATGAATGCTATGAGAGGGTGTTTTATGTAAATAATTGCTATGGGGATTCTAACTACTGGGTTCTTTATTTACTCTAAACAATCTAAGTCTTTATAAATAATCACATATTTCTCTTACGTATAATCTTCGTATGACGCGATGCGTAGCTCTGCCGTCGCGTGTTGATGTTGTCGTCCATAATTCTCCCCCTTTAGTGTGAGGCGAAGCCTCGCACTATTGGTTGCAACGGTGTTATCACTTAGTCACTTTCACTGATTCACATAATCACTGCCACTGGTTGCTCTTTTAACGTGGCCTACTTTCATATTGTTATAATTATTGTTGTTTTTTCTTTTTTCACTAATTGTCTTTAACACTAGGTTTGTACCATGACGTAGGCCGGCGGGTCGGCGATGACCTGGCGATCGCCGATTTTAATTTTCACTTTCTTCCGGCGATAATAGACGGGCCCTCTAGGCGCCGTATTGTCTGGAGGCTCCGGCGGCTCCGGTGGTGGCTTGAAGATGCCGGCAAGCTGTGCCGGCTGTGGGTTCCCGCTGCTCTTTTTGACGTTTTTAGTCGCGGCCTCTCGCGACGTATGTGTTGGTCGGAGGGCCGATGGGTCGGCGAGGCGCCGTTTGCGCCGTCGCACCGACGATGTCACGCCGCTTGTAGTGACGGCAGTGGCGGCAGACTCGCTGCCAGTGGCGCTCTCGGGCGCTGTGCATGAATGGCCGGCAGATGGTGCCGGTCGCTGGCTCCTGCAGTGAGTTATGTAGGCGACACGCTTAGTCGCCGCCTCTCGCGACACGTCCAGTGGTCGGAGGGCCGGTGGGTAGTCGAGGCGCCGCTTGCGCCCTCGAGTTGATTGGATGATGGGCGTTCTAGCCCCTGCAGGCTCGGAGACCGCGGCGTATTCAGGCGCCGCGGATAAGATTAACCTCTCTGGTCCGGAGGTTAATGTGGGCGTACTGGCCCTTGCAGCCTCGTTGCGTGCGGAGTTTTCTTTAGCTGTAGTCAAATTCGACCCCGCTGGTCCGGGGGTCGGTGTGGGCTCGCTAGCCCTGGTAGGAGTGGCTCCCTCCGGGTCGGAGGGCATAGTGACGCCAGCGTACTCGGGCGCTGTATTTGTGATCGACCCCGCTGGTCCGGGGGTCGATATCTTGACCGGCGTAACCGACCGCGGGCGACCGCGGGTCGGTATATCTGCAGTGGTGTCCGCGGCGTACTCAGGCGCCGCGGTAGTAAAGTCCTCCTCTGGGATGGAAGGTAATGTGGCGCCGGCGTATTTCGGTGCTTTAGTTTTGCGGCGCCACGGGCGACGGCGGGTCGGCTTAGTGGCGTTGATGACCGCAATTAACCACGGGCGGTCGTTGGCTGGTTCATTGATGAGGTGGGCCATGGCGTCCCCGTACGCCATGGTTGTTGACATGGTGATGTCTTCGGTGCTGCTGGGCGTCGAATTTGCGCGCGTGTCGATGAGTTCCGTTGATGCGGCACCGCAACCTGCAGTCTGTAGGTGCCTATGTGACTGGCTGTCACCATAATGGGCCTCCCTTTGCTGAGGCCTTGTAATTTTGCTTGCGCTAGAGTGTTTATTCTGTTCAGATTCTATCCGTTTTGCTACAGTGCCGCCGCTTGAACGTTCGTCCCTTATAAAACACTCGGACTCTTCTCGGATCCTTTTTGCCAAGGCACGCTGTCTGTCGAGTTCCTTTCGCATATCACATAGTTTATATTGTAGTTTGAATTCTACTTGCTTCCTGAATTCCGCCTCCAATACCTCGGCCAATTCTTCACTCTCTATATCACATAGTTTCTGTTGTAGCTCGAACTCTGCTCGTTTCCTGTATTCCGCCTCCAATACCTCGGCTAAATATTCACTCTTTTCGAAATCTAGAAGGGCTTCGAAATATCTCGCAGTCACTTTTGTTGATGGCTCGTTGAACCCTTCTCGCCGTGTGTCGGCGTAGTTGCCCCACGCGCGTGCTTGCGCGGCGGCTGCCTCCGCATTACATAATTTCCTCCTTTTGCGGCTGTCACGGCCCGATGTCGCGTTGAGTGTGGGCCTCCTCCTGGATTCCGACATCGGGGTATATTTATTCCACATATTACTCTCATATGCCGTACTCATGGCGGCTATCTCGTACATAGTTCACAACAATTCTTCTAATAATTCACACGAATTTTCAAACACATGCGCTCTGACTTGCGCGAATGCCTCCTAGGCGGTACAAATGGGCCCGTAACCTGGTGCCCTGAAAACTTCTGACGTCCCTTTGGTACGTCAAACACAATCTGGATCCAGCGGATCCGGTTCGAAGGACCAAAACGACTGTGAGCGACGTCCGCTCTCGGCGGCGTCGGCTGGGCGAGTGAGCGCGCGCGCTACCGGCCGCGGCAATGCTCGCCCCTCACAGTCACCTAAGAATGACCTAGTGCCGAGACACAAGTCGGCGACGGACGAGCTCCGCCCCTATGTGCTCGGACAGTGCGTCGACCACGCTCCGTGACACAAGTCGGCGACGGACGAGCTCCGCCCCTATGTGTACGGACAGCGCGTACTACCATTCGGCGCCCGAATGGTGTGTTTGGGCTTCGCCCGTGTCCTCAGACACTTTGGGTAATCGATGTTACCAAAATAAAAGAAGGAATAACGAGAAATAGACTTTTTATTTACTTTTCCCTAACTGCCCTATCACTGCCCTAAGTGACTTGATTTCAAGTCCCTAACTTCCTATTACTTTGTAGTTTTTTTTTTCTTCTTCTTGTTGTGACTTCCAGGAGGCTCCGTTTGACACACACTGATTTGCTCCGGGCCGTACCTGCTATTTATACCTGCTAGTGGGCGAGCAAGACGTGCTGAGTGAGACAATAAAAGTTACGCCCACTTTGACTTGACTAATTTACATTGCAAGATGTTATTGGGATGTTATACATATTAATGGGCGGAAGACTAAGCTGATTTACAAAGTTCTAATATGGCTTGAGATCTTATAAGTACAGTAGGGTTCGTAAATATTTTCTTATCTGAATAATCGTACATGGAAATCGGGCAAACCGTAATTCGGTCCCTTTCTTAACACTTATTCATCATTTGCGCTGAACCTACTGAGTTTACTTATTTGTAAGTTTAAATATTTAATAGAACTTTTAATAAGCTTTCTAACAATATATAAATCATTCTGATACGATGAGCCGTTGTAAAGGTATAAACGTAAACATATTAATTGTAAAGTGAAAATGCGCCGTACTAAATTCTAATTCGGGCTCGGTGGCCGCGGCTCTCGTTACGGTCATGTTGGCGCGATACACCCCTCCCCTCCATGGCGGCCAGTCCGCGCTGCGCTCGCGCATAGGCAACATCTCCTCTCTCTTTCTAATACAATTTGTATTGGGATTTTACTTTAATGTTTACAATATCAAATGAATGCTATGAGAGGGTGTTTTATGTAAATAATTGCTATGGGGATTCTAACTACTGGGTTCTTTATTTACTCTAAACAATCTAAGTCTTTATAAATAATCACATATTTCTCTTACGTATAATCTTCGTATGACGCGATGCGTAGCTCTGCCGTCGCGTGTTGATGTTGTCGTCCATAGTAAGGGTGTTTCGGGTTGCTGGATTGCTTTTAACGGCCAAAAGATGTGGAGTAGACTTAGCCCTTTGAGGGTCAACAAAATTATGTTTGTGCATGACAATAACAAAATAATATTTTTTGTAAGAAAGTCATAAGAGAGTGTCATGAAATGTTTAATTAATGTTCATTCAAGAGCGGTTTTTCATTATTATTTAACCCCGTGAAAGCGATATTTAAAAAGCTGAAAAATTTCACGCCGCCGGCGTTACGCCGCCGCCGAGGATTTTTTCGTAGCGCGCCGCCGCCTGGTTTTTTCTGACCGGCGCGCATCTCTAAATGGAATACACCCACAAACCTTTTTTTTTACTTATAGTTGTGCATGTGAGCTAAGACAGAAACGCATACAGCTACTCTTCAACTAATAATAAATACAAATAGTATGAAAATATTTGAATAAGCTATATTCGTCTATGACAATTAAATTATGAAGGTATGTTATTTATATAGTTTTGACTTAAGGATATACGAATATTATACTATTTGGTTGTAAAAACGTGAGCAATATTATTAATTTTAAAATTAAAATCGTAATAGTTGCTGTACGAGTATGTCACGTGACCGAATTAAACCATATAACCATAAGTGCGAGCGAGACAGATATTTACCTCTTTCTTTAGGACAGATGAGATGGGACTTCATGGGACTATTCTTTCGGCTCGGATGACGTCACGATAATGGCGGCTGCCGTTTTTTAATTGTATTCTTTGAAGAAACATATTGCTTAAATTTCCGTCTGTGTTTTTTTTACTTTCCTCGCATTCGATATGAAAAGTAGAGTGTTTAACTCGGGTGAAAGTCATCCATTTCTGACTCGAACCATTCTCAACCAACCAACCAACCAACTTACTTGGTTCGAGCGCCAAAATATCTCGACAGAAATGGGTGCCTTTCAGCCCTTGGTTAACAATCTACTATTTAGGGTTCCTTAGTCGACTACGAACCCTTATAGTTTCGCCATGTCTGTCCGTCCGTCCGCGGATAATCTCAGTAACCGTTAGCACTAGAAAGCTGAAATTTGGTACTAATATATTTATCAATCACGCCGACAAAGTGGTAAATTAAAAAGTGGAAAAAAATGTTTTATTAGGGTACTTCCCCATACGGAAAGTTTGTAGTGTTTTTTTTTTCTTCATTTCTACCCTAACGTGTGATATGTTATTGGATAGGAATTTAAAAATGAATAGGGGTTTAGTCAAATATTTTTTTAATAATGTTAGTGTTTTCGGAGATAATCGCTCCAGAAGTAAAAAAAATGTGTCCCCCCCCTCTAACTTTTGAACCATAACTTTTAAAAATATGAAAAAAATCTCAGAAGTAGAACTTTATAAAGACTTTCTAGGATAATTATTTTGAACTTGATAGGATAAATAGTTTTTTTTTTTTAATTACAAAATAATTTCTGAAATAAGTTTGTAGGTACTTTAACCGCATAAGCAGGTGTTTATTGTAACTGTAATTTCTACCAAATCACAATGAAATGACGTGCTTTCAAATAAAGTAAAAACGGTGAAAATCGGTTCACGCAATAAAGAATTATCCCATAAAAATCATCTTCCATACTTTAAGCTCGCTGATTTAATGTTTAATGGGGTCGGAGCAGGTGCGCCCATACATTAGGTCTAAAATTCATCGTGCTCGAATTGTCTTAGTTGTCTTTGGTCATTCGTTGTCTAATAATAAAATTGTTCGCTAAGTATTGCTTGGCAGGGTTTTAGGGTTCTGTACTTAATATATCAACTCAATGTAACAAATAGCCCATTTTTTAACGCTTAAGTGGGGACACTTACTGTAACGGACGGAAAACTACGGAACCCTACACTGAGCGTGGCCCGACACGCTCTTGGCCGGTCTTTTTTTTTTCAAACAACAAATGAGGTACCTATGAGAATTTTTACATTGAACTATTTTAAATGAAATCACTAAGACATTAGGAGGCCCATGTATAAGAGCCACTCACAGTGACAAGTGACATTACTTTCGGTCAATTCATTCATGCCAGCTCTCGTGAATCGACCTGTACTTGCTTGTAGGTTTTTATATTATTATAATACGAAAATAAACTGTCACAAGTATGTCAATTACTAATTATAATTACACTATACAATAAATAAATATCATTCTTTACACCATTGTATTCCGACTTGATTTGTAATTCATATTATGATAATGTCCATATTGTTATTTTAAACTAATTAAAGATACTTATTATAATAAATAATTTAGTTCATAAACAAAGTTTTAACCGACTTAAATTTAGTACTCCGCCAAGCCACGAGAACATTTCCTATTTTTTTACAATTTACCACATGAACTGATTTCCGATAGCAAATGCGTTGATTACTATAGGAAAAAACCGAATCGCGGTATGTGAGCCGATAATATTTGAGGACTTCCATCGATTTCCCAAGATGGCAATGGCACTTCATTAGTTCCTATTTCAACGGAATCTTATCAGAACCTGTCTTGAACCTGTCGGAATCTTATGAGAACGTACTTTTGCACTTTTAAGTACATAATTGAGGAATTCGATAAGTCTTCATCATCAATTCCTCGCCACCAAACTTATGATTCCGGATGTAAATACACGAGTTATAATAGAAAATACCAAAATCACTACACGCGTGCCTAATAAAGTTGAGGAGTTCCCTGAATTCCTCATGGATCCCATCATCTAACCGAATTTTGAAAAATGTACACTTTACCAAGGTAGAAACTTTCCCGAAATGTGCACTTTTTCAATCCGTGCACTTTTGCCAAACGCTCGCTTTCCCGAAATGTGCACTTTTTCAAACAGTGCACTTTTCCAAAACGCACGCTTTCCCACAATGACGAGTTTTAAGGACGTTTGGGGGGGGGTTAGACTCTTTCGGCACGAAAGGTATGTCCGGGGTCTCTCAGCCACTTTTGGGGTGCTAGTTGCATAACGAGAGCAGGCCAGAATATGTATTTACAGTACATATGGTGCTACTTTCCCGCACTAGTGCGGAAAAGAGCACTTTTCGTGCATATGTCGAAACTTTAAAGTGCCATATGTACAGTAAAATGTTGTACGATGTTGATGTTGATGTTGTGAAGGGACGCCTGGCCGGAAACAGGCGGGCTGTCGATCGGTCTTTGCGTTCATTCAGCCTCATTCCCTTGGTTTGGAGCCTCAGGTTACTGTCCCGGCGGCGTTCCCACTACAACCTCTTCCATTCTTCTTGTTTTCCTGCAGAACAGAAGGACATCTTTAAGGCTGACGTCCCTCAATTCCCTCTCCTCTAACACATCTTTACCGAATGTATCAAACCGCGGTGCCGCGTACATGATACATTCCGCTAATACATGCTTACTAGTTTATTCCTCCCCACAGTGTGGGCAGGAAGCGTCGTTGCTAATACCTATTACCTTCAAATGTCTATTCAGAGTATTGTGACCAGTTACGATACCTGTCAGCAACCTCAGATTATTCTTACCCAGTTTTAGCAGATACCTGGTTCTTCTGTGATCCATACCTCCTATCATCATCTTTGCCTGTCTACATCCAGTTGCTTCCCTCCATTCTCTCTCCCCTTCTTGCTCTTTTAGCCTTTCTATGACCCCCTTTGTGACTTGAGCCGAGAAGGGAAGGACTGGCTCCGGGCCTATAAATTCCCTGCCCGATCCCTCCCTCGCCAGTTCATCCGCGCTCTCGTTACCCGCTATCCCCTGATGTCCCGGCACCCATGCTACTGTCACACCCGGGTATGCTCCTATCTTATTGAGCTCCTTCTTGCATTCTCTTACCAAGGCGGATGTTACCGTTGCCTTTCCTAGTGCCTTCAGTGCTGCCTGACTGTCCGTATAGATTACTACCCTTCCAGTCTGCTGCGTTGTCTCCTTTATAATCTGTGCGCACCTCATTATTGCGCACACCTCTGCCTGGAAAACGCTGGCGTACCTCCCTAGTGGGATAGATACTTTCTCACGCAGTTTGGGTATAACTATGCCCGCTCCTGCTAGCTTGGTTGATTTCCTTCTTGATCCATCTGTGAAGCAGATCGTCATTGGGTGTTCCACGTCTACCTTCCAGTTGTCTCTTTCTCCTATATGTATTTTATACTTTTTATCAAATATCTCCTGCCTCTTTATGAGGTCGTTATTGGCTATCAGCATTTGTAGCTTCGATAGCGCCTCCTCCTGTATCAGCGCGTGCCTTTTATCCACACAGCTTCCTCTCCATTCTTTGCATGCTTTAATCCTGTACCACTGTTCCATGGCCCTCTTCTCCACTTCAATTCGCATTGTCTTCATGCCTAGCAGTATTTCCATGGCCTGAGTCGGGGTCGTTCTCATAGCCCCCGTCACCATCAGACACGCTAGTCTCTGCACCTTGGTTAGCTCTTTTTCATATTCTTTTATACGAGCCCTATGCCATTAGACCACGGCTCCGTATAGTACTCTGGGTAGAATGATTGCCCTGTAGATCCAATTGATCATTTCGGGTCTCAGTCCCCATCTTCTTCCCACCGCCCTTTTGCATTGGTATAGTGTTCTAACGGCCTTCGCCGATTGCTCCTTGATGTGGGTCTTATATCTGAGAGTGCTGTCCAGTGTCACTCCTAGATATTTCACCTCCTTTACCATCTCCAGTTCTTTCTGTTGTATCTCTATTGGTTTCATGTTCTCCTTCTTCCTTTTGTTGGTGAATAACACCAGCTTCGTTTTAGTTGGATTTAGATACAGACCTCTCTCTCGGCACCATCCTAACACCTCTCTGAGACCTCTGTTCATTACATCTCTGATGATGTTAAGGACCGTTCCTCTTACTAGTAGTACTCCATCATCAGAATAGGCCTGCATATATATGCCCCCTCTGTTGACTTTCTTCACCAGTGAGTCCAATAGTAGGCACCACATTAGGGGAGACAGACAGCCACCCTGCGGAAATCCCCTTCTTGGACTTATTCTTTTAGAGACCCCTCCCAGCTCCGCTGTTATGTCCCTGTCTTTAAGCATTCTTCCTATCCACCTCGCTACTGGTGGGTCGATCCCTTCCCTGTCTAGACTCTTTTCTACCGCCGCAAAGGTCGCCTTATCAAAAGCTCCCTCCACATCGTAGAAGCAGCCTAGTGCATACTGTTTTGTGTCTAATGCTCTCTCCACTCTAACCACGAGGTTATGTAGAGCGGTTTCTGTCGACTTTCTTGCCATGTATGCATGTTGGTTCCCATGTAATGGGTCCTTCCCGCATTCCACTTTCTTTCTTATCGCTTTATCTATCATTCTCTCCACAGTCTTTAGTATAAATGACGATAAGCTTATGCTCCTGAACGATTTCACTTCTTGATATGACTTCTTCCCTGGTTTTGGTAGAAATACCACCCTCACTTGTCTCCATACATTCGGGATATAGCCCAAGGCTATACTCGCCCTGTATAGTCGTGCTAGGATCTCCTTTATGTGTACATAGCCTTTCTGCATTAGCACCGGTAGTATCCCGTCTGGTCCCGCTGCCTTAAAGGGAGCAAAGGATTTGATCGCCCACTCCATCATCTCCTCCTTCACCACTGCCTCTGCAGCCCCCCAGTCCGGTATACCCGGCTCCGTCTCTTCTTCTGTGTCCGCTTCTTCCTCACAGTCCGGAAAATGAGATCTTAGCATAGTTCCAAGGATCTCACCTGGGTCCGTGATTAGATCTCCCTCTACTTTTAGACTGCCCAGTTGGCATGTTCGCTCTCCCGCAAGCAGTTTCACTACCCGTGCCCCCTCAGCATAGCCTCGTATATCTTCCGTGAACCTTCTCCAGCTGTTGCGGCTGGCCTTCTCTTTTTGTCGGGTGTACTCGTTCCTTACCTCTCTGTATGCGTCCCAGCTTTCGGCGTTATCCTTCTTTAGGGCAACCCTCTTAGCTCGGCGCGTCCTCTTTCTCAGTTTACTCATTTCTTTATTCCACCATGGTTGACCCTTTCTTGTTTGTACCAGTCTTTCGGGGCATGCCTTGTGATAGGCTGTCATGATGTTTTCTTTTAGTTTCAGTGCCCCGGTTTCCAGGTCTTCTTTCTTTTCATATCTCTGTTCCGAGTTGACTAGTTTTGCTAGTTCCTCGTTGTATTTCGTCCAGTCTGTTCTGCGTGGGTTTCTTACTTTTATCTTCTCCGTGCACCTTTCGATTCTGAAGAGTATTCTGCGGTGGTCAGACACACTGTCCTCCTCATCCACCCTCCATCCTATTATAGTGTCACAGATTTCTCTTGATGCCAACGTTATGTCGAGCACCTCTCTTCTGATCCTGTTCACAAAGGTCGGTGTGCTACCTGTGTTTATGATTTCCAGATCACTGCTGGTAATGAATTCTAGTAGTGATTCACCCCTACAGTTGGTGTCGGTGCTACCCCACACCTCATGGTGTGCATTCGCATCACAACCCACTATAAGTGGAATTCTCTTACCTTTGTATCTCAGTACCGTCTCTTCCAGCTCTCTGGTAGGCGCCTCTCCTTCCCCTGGTAGGTAGCAGGATGCCAGCGCCACCTTGTGTCTTCTCCCGTCTTTGGCAGTGAAGTAGGTCTCCACCACAATGGGGTATCTGTAACATATGGTCATGACACATCCCATATTTCTAATGCTATTGCTTGTATATATGCATGCTCTAGGAGGAAGCTCACCATTCCTTTCGTAGTGGAGAGCACCCCCCAGATGTCCCAGGCCTGCCACCTGATTCCTCCATGCATATGGTTCTTGTAGCAGCGCAATTTCAACTTTGTTCCTCGCAACAAACTGCCCCAACTCGGACATGGCATTTTTGCAATGTTGGAGGTTTACTTGGCATATATTTGTGTGTGTGTTTGTGTGTTTATGTTTGTGTAGTTTTATTTGTGTGTCTATTGTGTAGTTACGTGTGTAGTGTACCTGTCCCCGCAGCGTTACTCGGAGAGTTCACCACCGCCGACATCCATACTTGCCGTCTTCTCCGTATGGATGCCGCCCGGTTCAGCACTCTCCTGCTCCTCCGCGGGTTCTTCCTTTTTTGGTTTCTTGGGATTCTTGAGTGGATTTACCCGCAGAATCCGCACTCTTACACTGGTGGCAGAGAAGTCCATCACCTTCGTCCTCTCCTCGCCCCAGCTCTCCTCTACCCCTTCTGGCACAACGTATGTCAGCCGGGTACCTAGCTCAAGTGCTTCCCTCTCTGCAGCTTTCCACTCCAGGATCTTCAGTTCCGGGCGATCCGGATTCTGAGCATAAAGGAACTCCTTCACGTATTCAGTATCCGTATCCCCCGGAATCCACACTTGTACCCTCGTCTGCTCCAGCTTCCGCACGGTGATCCGATGGCCATCCAGCTCGCCGAAGTCCTGGCTTAGCAGCCACTCCCTCGTCTCCGTCGTTTTCGGTGTCACAAGGAAGAATCCTTCTGACACCAACCCCGACGTAGCGAACCTCGGGGCTACCAAGCCAGGCTCCCCCTTCACTACTTGCAGAACGACCACCTCTATCAGCTGCGACAGCTTCTTCCTGATGAGCTTCGCCAGTGCCTCATCCACCGAAACGCCATCCTCTCGGCCCACAGCTACAGCCAGACCTCGGTTCGCCTTAGCGATCTCCCGAGGTCCCTCTGCAACCACCTTGCCTTTATTCTGGCGCTTCGCTGGAGGACGCTCCGAACGACCCTCATCAGTACTCTGTCTTTTAATCTTGAGGCCTCGTTTGCTCGGGCCGGGCTCGACCTCCACCGTAGATATTATCCCGGCGAGGTCGCTCCCTTCCCCAGCAATCGCTGCCCTCCTCCTCAATAGTTTGGCCTTGCGTTTATGGGCCTTGCTCTCATAGTTGTGAAAAACCTCCTTCACCACCGGTGTGTCCTCCCTCGCGGTTTTCTCCTTCGGTGGCGTCTGCAGAAGTTTCTCTTCATCTCTAAGTGACAGGCCCCCAAGTTGTGTTGTACCTGGACATCAGGGGTACCCGGCCTCTTCGCTCTCCCAGACGGTTCTCCTTGCTCCTTAGAGCTAGGGTCACCCCCCTTTGCTATTTGCTCGGTCGGAGGAACACCCAAAGGCACCCCCTCCCTCGCTACTACCCTTTCGGGTTGCTTCTCCGCTTGCGCGGTAGGTTTTACTTTGTTTATATTTTCGTTTTTAAAAGTCTCCATATTTAAATTGTTTCTGTGGGAAGATAAAAATAGAGTGGCAGCAGTGCTCCCTTGCTACCCCCCAGCAACATTGACCCCTACGCAGTGGCGCCACCCCCCTACGCATAGTCGTTAATGACAGCGATTGTGCGGAGTGAGCTTGCAGGCATGAGATGACAGCCCCTGTGTTGCTTGTTTGTGTCGGGAATCAGTGCGCATATGTCTACCCCCAGACCGTCGCTCTTGACCATCCGGGGCAAACTACGCACATCACTTTCCCTCCACTTCAGAGTCCGGGTCAGAGCATATGTCCGTTCACTCCAAGGGCATCGCTATGTGACACCCCGGAGCTCCCTTCTTTCCGCCCTTCCCCTTCCTTCAAACACACCACAGGTCCTGTCATCCCACCTCTCGTCCGCTTGCAAGCCCAATCCGCACTACCCCCGGTGCCCACAGCCGGCTGTGAGGGCCCTCGGCACGTCCTCCCACCTTGACCCTGGGGGTTTTGAGGGCGTGTTGTCATGAAGGAGCGGTCCCCTAGGTGACAACACAACCTGTGCACTCCTCTTTTACCCGGGCTTGTGACCGGCTCCTAGCAGACCACGGATGATCTACCAGCAGGCAGAGTTAACGTTGTACGATACACGTGCGAATAGGTAATTCGCAACTCGTGTCGATTTAAAACACTCCCTTCGGTCGTGTTTTAATTTATCATTACTCGTTGCGAATTTCCTGTTTTCGGCACTTGTATCGTAAATAACTATTTCCATCAAAAAAGCTGGCGCTTACCTCTCGCAAGGAATTTCCATTGCGATTCACAGAGGTAATGCTGCCAGCGTAATGTGGTCCATGCCCCAGTCTGACCTCCTAGAGGCGGTATTCTTTTTATAACTTCCCGTTTTATCATTTTCATTTTTAGTTAGAGCCAATTGTTTTTTATTATTATGTATGTCTTTCCCGTTCACGGGACAATGATGTCCCGGACCTTTGGGAGGCGTGCGTGGAGCTAGGTACCTACAAAGTACCAACTGAGCCAACACGTAGAGGCCCTTTTGACAATTTAATGAAATGCAAGGAGTACACCGAGCGGATGCTGTCCCTGCCCGTGTCATGGGACGCACACAGAGACAGCACCCGTTGGGGTGTATAGGGACTATTGATGGTTGATGGAATCTAAATAAAACGGGTTATTGGGTTGAAATGATGGACTAGTGGCTGGGCTATTGGGTGAAACATCGGACGCCTGCCTAATAAAACTGTTTCAATCTTTATCTCTGGCAGACGGTGACTCGCTTACTGCTAGATGGGCCCCTATTAATAGCGACATTAAAAAATGGCCTAAGGGCAACACCGGTCAGAGAGCTGGGGGGGTAGAGAGGTGGCACTGGACTTTAAACATATAGCCAACTCGCCACTTAGGTGTCCACATCTACCCTCGAGCAACAGCTCTTGCGACTCCACTCTGGACGGCCAATAAAGGCAAGCCAGAGGCGGAGGGCCTGTCCAACCAACCACCCGATCGGCTCAGCCTGACCACAGGACACCCCCAGGAGCACTCAGGTACGCAGGGTCGCTACTCCCTAACAGCCCGCCACAAGCTGCCTTACGTTGACTGATTGCACCAGAAATCTGGTGGGCGATGGGGCCGTCATATTTACTGCTATTATTATTATTATTTGTAATACATTGTATTGCTAGCACTTGTAAATAAAATCCATCAGAATGGTATTTATTAACAAAATCGATGCACAATCGGCAACTCTCGCTGATATAGCTAGTCCAGATGAATCTCTGACACTGCCTTTGAAATCCCTCTAGCAGATATTACCACCCAGACTAGAACTTTTTTTAGAATTTAAGCTTGCATTTAAATTTCACGTTGTCCGTAACCTTGCTTTTATCTACGGTGTCATACCCGTCGTCGTTACCACTGCAGTTTATCGTTACTAAAAGTGAAATAATTTTCGTCTTTTCGTCGTATTGCTTTACTCAAATGCTTTCTTCGCAATCCTGCACTTACTAGGTCCTGTATTTCATCAAGTTGCTTTTCGGAATATTTCGATGCTTTTAGTCATTTGAAGTATCAAATGTTGTGTTTTCTTTAAAATATTCCTGATCCTGAATATGACGTATCCCGTGGGTGCAACGGGATACGTCATATTTGATGGTACTTGTACTGTGACACTCCAACCCTATTTTGTGCAAACTTAGCCATTTTCTAATGAACACGAGCACTAAGAACTGGAGGACTACAAAATAATAATTATGATTAAAACCCCCAATGTTAAAGTTAAACCCACGACGACTAGTATATAATCGTAGTTACGTTTACGCTCGGCTCGTGTAAAAGGAATTTATCACCAAATGCGCAGCTCGCCGGCTTATCAACTGCGCCATTCAAAAACATCGTTTACGCAAGCACATATTTATCAATGAAAGCAAGTTTTTCTTATCGTAGAACATTTTACGAGGTTGGCCTAGGCGTTCTATGAGAGGCAAGGGAATAAGTAACAAATATAACAATTATTCAATTTCAGGACAACTCCCGACTCCGTCGGAAAAGTCGCCGTCTACAGACATTAGATTTCACCATCGCTGTGATTTGTTCACGATAGACGTGTAATTATCTGAAGTCCTGTCACTTGGCCTTCTAAATTTGGCTTTAATGTTTCAGTAGACCTAATGTATTTTTCTTCGAAAGAGTGAACTTATCGGGTTTTCGTTGAATATCATATCTTCTATCCCCGCTTTAGGAGTAGGGTAGGAACCCTAAAAACATTTTTTTAAAGATTGTTATTGTTCTGTTTTGTCGGCGTGGCGGTGGGTATATAATTATACGAGTATAATGATATAATGGTTATCGAGCTAAGCCGAAGACTGACGGACCGAGGGATAGACGGACATGGTCCTTGTTGACTACGGAACCCTAAAAATGGTTACTGAGCTATGCCGCAGACGGACCGACGGACATGGCTTAGCTAAATTGTTGACTACGGACCCTAAAAAGGCGATTTAATAAAAAAAATCGTTATACGCACAATGCACAGGCAATGACTGTACTAGTGACATCCGTGGCCGTAGCTGAGCGTGCACAACATTTGTGCTAAGTTGAGAGAAGAACCGAGAAGGGTGTTGAATCGCAAGGCTGGTTATTCCATTTAATCTAAGATGAGTTTAAAGCTGCAAACGCACAGAGAGCGGTGGCGGGGCGGCGCGGCGCGGTGCGGAGGCGGTACCGGTTGTAATGTTCGAGCTAATACGAAAGGGTCCACAGAAACCGCGCCGCGCCGCGCCGCTCTGTGCGGATCATTTCATATTAGCTCGAACATTACAACCGGTACCGCCTCCGCGCCGCTCCGCCACCGCGCCGCTCCGCCACCGCGCCGCTCCGCCACCGCTGTCAGTGCGTTTCGGCCTTTATCGAGACTAACTGCGGAGGCGTTGTCTCGCCCCCCGTGGCCTAGTGTGGGCGAGCCGTGGGTGGAAGTGGAACCTCCCTAGACGTTTTGCAATATTACGATAATGATGTCATGACTCAAGTACAAGCTGTTGCGGGAATTATAAAAAAAAAATGTTCAAGCGCGAGTCGGACATACGGGAGAGCCATTTTTTGTGCGTGGGTGATGCATTTACGCGTCCCGCCTGGCTTGGGAACCAGGGGGCCTAGACAAGGTTACAATCTACAAGCGCTAACGCCAATAGAAAACTAATAAAATGTATGGGAATGACAGATATTAACGAAAAGTGTTTCGTCTGCATCTGTCATTCTCATACATTTTATTATTTTCTATTGGCGTTAGCGCTTGTCGATTGTAACCTTGTTTACGGCCCCAGGACGGGTATGACGTATTCCCGGGTACCGCCCGGACGGTTGTCTACAACCCCACGGTGCGCTACGCGCCGCTGGTTGCTCTACGTGCACGGGAACGGAACACTCGGGAACCCTTCCGCAACTCCCTGGTCGAGGGTAGGTACTAGGTAGCCAACTACCTACCCAGTCCGTTGGTATATACATCCAATGTTTGTACAGTCAGCATCAAAAGTAAGTGCAAACGAAGACGTCAAAAGTCTTTATTAAAAGGGAATAAAAGCTTTGGCGTCTTCGATTGCGCAGCTACTGCAACTATTATGCAATCTGCATAACCATCTTCATTATAAACTATAACATTAACTAAATTAAATTAAAGCTAATTTAAATCTAAAAAAGGCCCTCGAGGCATTGTACCGAGAATGCTGGCGGCATTTCCGCGCTCAATTGCAATGCTGATGCGTTGCGCGAGAAAGCCGCCAGCTCTTCGGTCACCAGTTACGTCAACCAGAAGACGTTTCGCGATTTCCGCAAACAACTTTTGCGCACTGGGACCCCATGGACCGAGGGTCTCGACGCCAAAAGGTACAAAGTTGTATTCTCTGCCGAGGCCTCTTTATTTAATGCGTTTCAGATTTTCGGCATTTTCCGCCGCTGCACCCGCTTTAGAAGTAAGTAGTCCGTTGGAGGTGGGACGGTGCCAGTGTGTCTACACAGGTAGCGTCCCACACAAGCATCCGTCCCAAACTCCACAGAACCAGAGACACTCCATTAGGTCTTTTGCCATCATCTCTGGTTTATTTCCTTAATTTTTATTCCTTGGTTAAATATTTAAAATGTTACAATAGGTAGTCGCGTATTTTTCGACTATATTCCCGCTAAGAATAGCGAACTCTCCGCGATTTGTTCTACTAAAAAGTATTGAAAATACAAGGGGAAATATGTTAGCGCCCTGATACGACACGACAATTACATACAAACTGTAATTGAAGGAAGGGTAGAAGGAAGGAGGGGCAGGGGAAGACCAAGACGTGCGTTTATAGACCAAGCTTAACAGAAAGTTACTGTAGTGTCGTATCAAGAGCTCAAAACAGTGGCAGGGAGAAGAACAGAGTGGCGATTACTCCACCGACAAGAGCCCGGCTCTTAAGTTTATGATGATGAAATGATGATGAGCCAGTTGTCAGCGCTGTCCAGTAATGGGAGAATTATTAAATAAAGTTTATTTAGTCCATTCATTGTTACAAAACCGCATTTATTCAATATTGTACCCCCTTACTACTGACAAAGTCCGCTTATAAATGTAATAACAATTATAATAAGGAAACTACTAGTTTTATGTTATTTTTTTGCAACTTTTTGAACAATGCTGCGTAATACTATATACCTACTGTTCTGCCTGTGACAATGCATAAGGGAGGAAACCGCATTTTTAAATTGTTGATGATTAAATAATTAAATGTCTGAATTGAATTGCGAATTTGCTAGTGTTTTATCGTTAGTAATATTAATATTATATGCTTTATGTGATAGAGACCTAGATTAATAATATATAAGGTAATTTGCCAAAATAAATTATCATAAAATAGGGAATTACGAGTGGTAACAATCATCGGTACAAAATTTGAGGAAAACTATTTATTTACATAGGTATACGCAATAAAACATATAATACTAAAAAACTAGCTAAAATGCAATGAAAATAACGAAAACTAAACATTACACTACTCTAGTCCTTTTTAACCGACTTCAAAAAAAAGGAGGAGGTTCTCAATTCGGTTGTATTTTTTTTTTTTTTTTTTTCAATGTTTGTTACCTCAGAACTCCGTCATTGATGAACCGATTCGGAATTTTTTTTTTTTGTTCGTATGTATATACTTCCAGGTGGGTCCCATTTTTTTCAAAATTCAGTTAGATGATGGGATCCATGAGGAATTGAGGGGACTCCTCAATTTTATAAGGCACGCGTGTAGTGATTTTGGTATTTTCTGTTATAACTCGTGTATTTACATCCAGAATCATAAATTTGGTGGCGAGGAATTGATGATGAAGACCACAGATGACTTATCGAATTCCTCAATTATGTACTTAAAAGTGCAAAAGTACTTTAGTACTCCGACAAGCCACGAGCACATTTCCTATTTTTTACAATTTACCACATGAACTGATTTCCGATAGCAAATGCGTTGATTACTATAGAAAAAAACCGAATCGCTGTATGTGGGCCGATAATATTTGAGGACTTCCATCGATTCCCCAAGATCATCACCAATGGCACTTCATTAGTTCCTGTTTCAACGGAATCTTATCGGAACCTGTGACGTACTTTTGCACTTTTAAGTACATAATTGAGGAATTCGATAAGTCATCTGTGGTCTTCATCATCAATTCCTCGCCACCAAATTTATGATTCCGGATGTAAATACACGAGTTATAACAGAAAATACCAAAATCACTACACGCGTGCCTTATAAAATTGAGGAGTCCCCTCAATTCCTCATGGATCCCATCATCTAACTGAATTTTGAAAAAAATCGGACCCACCTGGAAGTATATACATACGAACAAAAAAAAAATTTTCCGAATCGGTTCATCAATGACGGAGTTCTGAGGTAACAAACATTGAAAAAAAAAAAAAAAAAAAAATACAACCGAATTGAGAACCTCCTCCTTTTTTTTGAAGTCGGTTAAAAAAGCCGCTTGCGCGATGTTTGCCTGTTATACGTTGCCTCCCTTAAGCACTCCTGTTCCACGGTCCCAGTGTCTCTACTGGCTTAATCATAAGGAAGTCAATATTATTTTGAGCATCAGCTCAATACAATATAATACTTCTTTAACACGTTCACAGTCCCCATACGAAATGTTTCAATTTTCTTGGAAGTCCAAGCAAATTACTTCCATCACACGTCCGTGTTCCACGTTTGGGTCACTATATGAAACGACCATAGGTACGCACTCGGATTATTAAAATATACAAGGTGATTTTTAAGTCGTGATCTGAAGTGCCAGGGGGTGATAGGGAGGGTCACATTGAGCAACTTTTACAATGGGGCCAACCATGAAATCGCGAAAAAAACATCGAATTAAGAGTTAATTGATCGCAGACTATCTTAAAATGTATGGAACATCTATAATTATAGTGATCTGAGTGCGTACCTGGTCGGCTATAGCGCCTATAGATATAGTGACCCATGTACTGGACTGTGAACGTGTTAAGATTTAAGAATGCACTCAAGTTAAAAATATGATTTACGAATAGGTAGTTGCAATATTTTCCCAAAGTTTAAGATAACACATGATAATACGCATACATATAATAATCCCAACTGTTACGATTAATTAGTACCTATGTTAATTACACCTTAAGTAAAGCAAAAAAAATCTCCGGAAATATTTAACGGTGCCTGCGACTGTGCTATATCGGCGTTCATCCACAAAATACATATAATTAGCACACCCGTGACTATATTTTAGTAATTAATTAATTTATGACCGTTTCCTGTGGTTTAATTGGGCTGGCTCGGTTTCGGCTCCGCTCCGCTGCTCTTACATTTACACCTGGCACTCTTAGAGACAAAAAGCTGGCTCAACGATGATGATAAGCATGATTTAAATAAGTTCTTGTTAGTCAAATCGCGTCCGTCGTGACTTGGCTAAGTTAATTGATTGTAATGAATTGTGCGTTTTTAGGGTTCCGTAGGCAACAAGGAACCCTTATAGTTTTGCCGTGTCCATGTCCGTCCGTCTGCGGCTAAGCTCAGTTAACATTACTGCTAGAAATCAATCACGCCGACAAAACGATAGAATAAAATCGACGTCGGACTCGTAGTCACATCATTTTGTCACACTGGTGTTTGGTTCTGGCGCTTCACCGGCCGCTACCGCGGCACCCTCGCATCGTTCGCTCGGCTCGCGGGCGTAGGGTTGCAGTACACCTAACACTCCTCCTCGCTTCGCTCGTCGTCTTACATACACGCACCTGTTGAAGTGTTATCTTTTTTAAAGTGGTGTGACCACGAGTTAAAGTAATTACTCGTCGACGACACTGCAGTACAGCGTGTAAATGCCAGCAACTGAAAAACTCTTCCGGAACCGATTTTGCTTCAGTATTTAATAAGTCGTCTACGATTGCAAATACATAAGTAAAATTTTAATAACTGGACTTTTACTGTGTAATTGTTTAAAACACAGGAATAATGTAATTAATAATGTATTATTTATTAAGTACTTTATGTACTTATTATTTATCAATTCATACTCAACTAACATAGTAATGTTAGTTGATTATCTCATGCATTAATCTATACAACTATGACAACCAGCATTCTGATCTGACCTCTTATAAATTGCCAATAGCTGGAGGCCAGGTGGACATATTATGACTGTTTGATTTATTACTAAGTTCAAAGGTTCGCGTATTTTTTTATTAGAACCTGTAAAGAAATAATATCTAAGTAAGTTTAGACCATCTGTGATGTTCCTACAGAAACACCATGTCTTGTACACACACAAAGTTCTTAGTTTTAACGTGGTTGCTTTAACAATACTTTATTTATTTATTTCAATACAATAGTTATTTGTGCAACAAGAGAGCAAAGTTTGTTTTTGCTGCGAGTGCAAAATTTGAGTTCTGAGGAAGCGAAAGATTCTAAAATTGAATCACGAGCGTAGCGAGTGATTCAAAGTTTGAATCTTGAGCGCAGCGAAGGACCCAAAAGCACGAGATGCAAATACTTTGCTCTCGAGTAACACATACAACTTTTCACCTAAGCAGTGAGAACATATTCACATCAAAAATATATCATAGAACGTAACTATTCGTCTCAAGATTATTCAGGAAAAAAAATTAAGTAGGAGTTAGTTACTGCTTGTTTAACTCCTCAGCGCCGGCCGCGCCGTTATTCAATACTAGAAAGGCGAGACAAGGCGCGAGAAACCAAAGGATATTTCAGTATCTAAGTATACGAGTGTCGTTAACACATCAATAAAAACTAACCGTGTTATTGTTAAAATTCCCATATTTTACTAATATTTGAGATATTTTTGAAATATTTATCATTATCACAAAAGGCACACATTAGCATATTACGTGTATCTCGCGTGCACACCAAAAACTAGCCGTACTGTTGTTAAAATACTGCCTTAGTCACGTCACTGACTTCACTATATTTCCTAGTTAGATAGAGAATTGATTTATCCTAGTAGTATTTATATTTAAAACCAATATCAATTACGCAAGAATGACGAATAATATACAGAATAAATATAAAATCTCAAACAAATTAACAGCGCAACTTTTGAAAAGGGGCGGGGCCCCGCGCTTACGTTCGGAAACGGCATCTGTAGTATACGTTCATAGAATTTAAATTGTTTAAACTAGATTTTTTTATTAGCTAGCATAATATAATTCATGTTTACCTATTTGTTATGAAAAAGGGAGTTTATTCTGAGTTTTTTTTATAATATTCTTCAATTTAAAATTCCTTTGTACAATTATTTTGGTAATTTAAACTTAATATTTGTTTTTAAGCAGTAACGCTGCTAAAGAAAATTATAAATTTTTAAATGAAAGGAAAAATTGAAAAATTTAATGCTCCGAGCCGGATTCGAACCGGCGACCACAGGCATTCACGGCCCGTCGCTACTACCAACTGAGCTATCGGAACAATCTGGTTCGGGCACCAAATCCTTCAATCAGTTCCTTCATATAACGCCTTAGGGAGGCGTATGTAGTGACATCTACCAGAAGACTTAGGCTCCTTTACGGCACCAACGTCTCAAATTATGTTGAGAAATCGTCAGTAACGATGCGCCACCCCATACTAAATTAATATTTGTTTTTAAGCAGTAACGCTGCTAAAGAAAATTATAAATTTTTAAATGAAAGGAAAAATTGAAAAATTTAATGCTCCGACCAGAACCAGAATGCTCGAACCAGATTGTTCCGATAGCTCAGTTGGTAGTAGCGACGGGCCGTGAATGCCTGTGGTCGCCGGTTCGAATCCGGCTCGGAGCATTAAATTTTTCAATTTTTCCTTTCATTTAAAAATTTATAATTTAAACTTGATAATTTGATAGTTTTCGAACGTGTTAGTTGTCCGCTTTATTGGGGTCTACTTTGAAATTCGATTGTCTAACTATGGATCGACCTGTGTCTGCCATTTTCTTTTTTCGTAATGGAATGAAAGGGACAGTGCTAATAAAGTTAAAATATTCTGAACTTGTAATAGACCCCATACGACGAAATGTCAGTGCTCCGCACCAAAATTAAAAAGTTACTTTGTCTCACGGAGTGAGCAAAATGGCATTTTGCACACTGTTTTCACGCACCAAAATATGCTTGTTCGAGCTGCTGAGGTGAAAAGAATATTTCGAATGGAATTATTCTGCGTGGGAACCTCACGATATCATATTTTCTCTATCTTTAGACTTAGGTAGTTAAGTTTAAAGATGGAGAAAATATGCAAACCTACCTACAAATCATATATCCTACCTACAATATCAATTCTAAAACTTGCAAATAAATGCGCTGTCTATACTTTTGGGAATACAAGCGGGCGTTTATTTACCTATTACCTATATATTTAATCGATCTTCTTCGAAGCTAATACGAAAAAAAACTCGACAAGTAAGCTCTGATGCTCTAATTTAAAAATTAAAATAAATTTAATGGACTAAGGCTCTGGGGCAATAGCCGGAAGCATCACTCATTCTCATTATAATTTAATTTACTACTCTGTTAAATAAATAGGTACTTAAAGGGGTCGTAAAACGCTTTATAATCTTGGTGCTTGATGTTTTGAAGTACAATCAGTACGCTTACCGTGAGTTTGACAATGACGGCTTACGCTAACGAGTATCGAGTTTACTATCTGTGCATCCCGCTCGTACTGTCAAAGTGCAATAGAGATGCACAGATAGAAAACTCGATGCTCGTTAGCGTAAGCCGTCATTGTCAAACTCATGGTAAGCGTACTGGTTAAATACATAAATCATAACGCGTCGTAAACCCGGGACAGGGAGCAATGATAAAAATACTGAACGTTAAGTTTGGTGATTCAGGTAGCGTGGCGTGCCGGACCATTTTATGCCCTTGTGCAAAAACAATCGTCAACTTATACAATGTACGAGTCAACCAAGCCTAGTAAACCAGTTAACTTTATAATGGGCTTCCTTCCGCCAAATTCTTCTATTCAAAGTACAGGAGCAGAGCAATCGAAATCTATTCTACTAATGGGCAATTACACTCGGCAATTTTCTCTACAACATAACAATATTTAGTACATTGGTAACTGTGAGCGACGTCCGCTCTCGGCGGCGTCGGCTGGGCGAGTGAGCGCGCGCGCTACCGGCCGCGGCAATGCTCGCCCCTCACAGTCACCTAAGAGTGACCTAGTGCCGAGACACAAGTCGGCGACGGACGAGCTCCGCCCCTATGTGCTCGGACAGTGCGTCGACCGCGCTCCGTGACACAAGTCGGCGACGGACGAGCTCCGCCCCTATGTGTACGGACAGCGCGTACTACCACTCGGCGCCCGAATGGTGTGTTTGGGCTTCGCCCGTGTCCTCAGACACTTTGGGTAAACGATGTTACCAAAATAAAAGAAGGAATAACGAGAAATAGACTTTTTATTTACTTTTCCCTAACTGCCCTATCACTGCCCTAAGTGACTTGATTACAAGTCCCTAACTTCCTATTACTTTGTAGTTTTCTTCTTCTTCTTGTTGTGACTTCCAGGAGGCTCCGATTGACACACACACTGATTTGCTCCGGGCCGTACCTGCTATTTATACCCGCCAGTGGGCAAGCAAGACGCGCTGAGCGAGACAACAAAAGTTACGCCCACTTTGACTTGACTAATTCACATTACAAGATGTTATTTGGATGTTATACATATTAATGGGCGGAAGTCTAAGCTGATTTACAAAGCTCTAGTATGGCTTGAGATCTTATAAGTACAGTAGGGCTCGCAAATATTTTCTTATTTGAATAATCGTACATGGAAATCGGGCAAACCGTAATTCGGTCCCTTTCGTAACACTTATTTATCATTTGTGCTGAACCTACTGAGTTTACTTATTTGTAAGTTTAAACATTTAATAGAACTTTTAATTAGCTTTCTAACAATATATAAACCATTCTGATACGATGAGCCGTTGTAAAGGTATAAACGTAAACATATTAATTTCAAAGTGAAAATGCGCCGTACTAAATTCTAATTCAGGCTCGGTGGCCGCGGCTCTCGTTACGGTCATGTTGGCGCGATACACCCCTCCCCTCCATGGCGGCCAGTCTGCGCTGCGCTCGCGCATAGGCAACATCTCCTCTCTCTTTCTAATACAATTTGTACTGGGATTTTACTTTAATGTTTACAATATCAAATGAATGCTATGAGAGGGTGTTTTATGTAAATAATTACTATGGGGATTCTAACTACTGGGTTCTTTATTTACTCTAAACAATCTAAGTCTTTATAAATAATCACATATTTCTCTTACGTATAATCTTCGTATGACGCGATGCGTAGCTCTGCCGTCGCGTGTTGATGTTGTCGTCCATAATTCTCCCCCTTTAGTGTGAGGCGAAGCCTCGCACTATTGGTTGCAGCGGTGTTATCACTTAGTCACTTTCACTGATTGACTTTTTAACATTGCGCACTAACTTGTGTCATTTTCACTACTGGCGGCCAATGCTCTTTATCACGATGTAGGCATGCGGGTCGGCGATGACCTATTTTAATTTTTACTTTCTTCCGGCGATAATAGACGGGCCCTCTAGGCGCCGTATTGTCTGGAGGCTCCGGCGGCTCCGGTGGTTGTTTGATAATGCCGGCAAGCTGTGCCGGCTGTGGGTTCCCGCTGCTCTTTTTGACGTTTGTATTCGCGGCCTCTTGCGACGTATGTGTTGGTCGGAGGGCCGATGGGTCGGCGAGGCGCCGTTTGCGCCGTCGCACCGATGATGTCCCGCCGCTTGTAGTGACGGCAGTGGCGGCAGACTCGCTGCCAGTGGCGCTCTCGGGCGCTGTGCATGAATGGCCGGCAGATGGTGCCGGTCGCTGGCTCCTGCAGTGAGTTATGTAGGCGACACGCTTAGTCGCTGCCTCTCGCGACACGTCCAGTGGTCGGAGGGCCGGTGGGTAGTCGAGGCGCCGCTTGCGCCCTCGAGTTGATTGGATGATGGGCGTTCTAGCCCCTGCAGGCTCGGAGACCGCGGCGTATTCAGGCGCCGCGGATAAGATTAACCTCTCTGGTCCGGAGGTCAATGTGGGCGTACTGGCCCTTGCAGGCTCGTTGCGTGCGGAGTTTTCTTTAGCTGTAGTCAAATTCGACCCCGCTGGTCCGAGGGTCGGTGTGGGCTCGCTAGCCCTTGCGGAATTGGTGACCGCAGTGCGTAACGGTGCGGCGGATAAAATTGACCCCTCTGATCCGAGGGTCAATGTGGGCACTCTAGCCCTGGCAGGAGTGGTTCCCTCCGGGTCGGAGGGCATAGTGACGCCAGCGTACTCGGGCGCTGTATTTGTGATCGACTCCGCTGGTCCGGGGGTCGATATCTTGACCGGCGTAACCGACCGCGGGCGACCGCGGGTCGGTATATCTGCAGTGGTGTCCGCGGCGTACTCAGGCGCCGCGGTAGCAAAGTCCTCCTCTGGGATGGAAGGTAATGTGGCGCCGGCGTATCTCGGTGCTTTAGTTTTGCGGCGCCGCAGGCGACGGCGGGTCGGCTTAGTGGCGTTGATGACCGCAATTAACCACGGGCGGTCGTTGGCTGGTTCATTGATGAGGTGGGCCATGGCGTCCCCGTACGTCATGGTTGTTGACATGGTGATGTCTTCGGTGCTGCTGGGCGTCGAATTTGCGCGCGTGTCGATGAGTTCCGTTGATGCGGCACCGCAACCTGCAGTCTGTAGGTGCCTATGTGACTGGCTGTCACCATAATGGGCCTCCCTTTGCTGAGGCCTTGTAATTTTGCTTGCGCTAGAGTGTTTATTCTGTTCAGATTCTATCCGTTTTGCTACAGTGCCGCTGCTTGAACGTTCGTCCCTTATAAAACACTCGGACTCTTCTCGGATCCTTTTTGCCAAGGCACGCTGTCTGTCGAGTTCCTTTCGCATATCACATAGTTTATATTGTAGTTTGAATTCTACTTGCTTCCTGAATTCCGCCTCCAATACCTCGGCCAATTCTTCACTCTCTATATCACATAGTTTCTGTTGTAGCTCGAACTCTGCTCGTTTCCTGTATTCCGCCTCCAATACCTCGGCTAAATATTCACTCTTTTCGAAATCTAGAAGGGCTTCGAAATATCTCGCAGTCACTTTTGTTGATGGCTCGTTGAACCCTTCTCGCCGTGTGTCGGCGTAGTTGCCCCACGCGCGTGCTTGCGCGGCGGCTGCCTCCGCATTACATAATTTCCTCCTTTTGCGGCTGTCACGGCCCGATGTCGCGTTGAGTGTGGGCCTCCTCCTGGATTCCGACATCGGGGTATATTTATTCCACATATTACTCTCATATGCCGTACTCATGGCGGCCATCTCGTACATAGTTCACAACAATTCTTCTAATAATTCACACGAATTTTCAAACACATGCGCTATGACCTGCGCGAACGTCTCCTAGGCGGTACAAATGGGGCCCGTAACCTATCCGTGCGGCGCCCTACAACATTCCGACGTCCCGTCAGTACGCCGGAGATAACCTTTTGACGTCCCGTCAGTACGTCAAAACATAAATCCGGATCTAGCGGATCCGGCTCGAAGGACCAAAACGACTGTGAGCGACGTCCGCTCTCGGCGGCGTCGGCTGGGCGAGTGAGCGCGCGCGCTACCGGCCGCGGCAATGCTCGCCCCTCACAGTCACCTAAGAGTGACCTAGTGCCGAGACACAAGTCGGCGACGGACGAGCTCCGCCCCTATGTGCTCGGACAGTGCGTCGACCACGCTCCGTGACACAAGTCGGCGACGGACGAGCTCCGCCCCTATGTGTACGGACAGCGCGTACTACCACTCGGCGCCCGAATGGTGTGTTTGGGCTTCGCCCGTGTCCTCAGACACTTTGGGTAAACGATGTTACCAAAATAAAAAAAGGAATAACGAGAAATAGACTTTTTATTTACTTTTCCCTAACTGCCCTATCACTGCCCTAAGTGACTTGATTACAAGTCCCTAACTTCCTATTACTTTGTAGTTTTCTTCTTCTTCTTGTTGTGACTTCCAGGAGGCTCCGATTGACACACACACTGATTTGCTCCGGGCCGTACCTGCTATTTATACCCGCCAGTGGGCAAGCAAGACGCGCTGAGCGAGACAACAAAAGTTACGCCCACTTTGACTTGACTAATTCACATTACAAGATGTTATTTGGATGTTATACATATTAATGGGCGGAAGTCTAAGCTGATTTACAAAGCTCTAGTATGGCTTGAGATCTTATAAGTACAGTAGGGTTCGCAAATATTTTCTTATTTGAATAATCGTACATGGAAATCGGGCAAACCGTAATTCGGTCCCTTTCGTAACACTTATTTATCATTTGTGCTGAACCTACTGAGTTTACTTATTTGTAAGTTTAAACATTTAATAGAACTTTTAATTAGCTTTCTAACAATATATAAACCATTCTGATACGATGAGCCGTTGTAAAGGTATAAACGTAAACATATTAATTTCAAAGTGAAAATACGCCGTACTAAATTCTAATTCAGGCTCGGTGGCCGCGGCTCTCGTTACGGTCATGTTGGCGCGATACACCCCTCCCCTCCATGGCGGCCAGTCTGCGCTGCGCTCGCGCATAGGCAACATCTCCTCTCTCTTTCTAATACAATTTGTACTGGGATTTTACTTTAATGTTTACAATATCAAATGAATGCTATGAGAGGGTGTTTTATGTAAATAATTACTATGGGGATTCTAACTACTGGGTTCTTTATTTACTCTAAACAATCTAAGTCTTTATAAATAATCACATATTTCTCTTACGTATAATCTTCGTATGACGCGATGCGTAGCTCTGCCGTCGCGTGTTGATGTTGTCGTCCATAGTAACCAAGGGCTGAAAGGCACCCATTTCTAACGAGATTCGTTCGAGCGCCAATGGTTCGAGTCAGAAATGGGTGATTACCTACTATAGAAAAAAAACCGAATCGCTGTATGTGGGGCTGCGGGCCGATAATATTTTTTTATTTCAATGGAATCTTATCAGAACCTATGACGTACTTTTGCACTTTTAAGTACATAATTGATTTATAAGTCATCTGTGGTCTTCATCATCAATTCCTCGCCACCAAATTTATGATTTCCGGATGTAAATACCCGAGTTATAATAGAAAATACCAAAATTACTACACGCGTGCCTAATAAAATTGAGGAGTTCATCATGGGATCCTCATGGATCCCATCATCTAACTGAATTTTGAAAAAATGGGACCCACCTGGAACCATTAAATAAAAACAAAAAAAAGATTTTTTCGAATCGAGTCATCAATGACGAAGTTCTAAGGTAACAAACATTTAAAAAAAAATGCCAAATTGAGAACCTCCTCTTTTCTCCTCCTCTCCTCCTCTTTTTTTTGAAGTCGGTTAAAAAATCGGTAGCAACCCCTAAATCTTATTCGAAAATAAAAATATAAAACATGCAATTCATCCCGTAATATAAGAGGGTGTCTCAAAGAAAATTCAACTAAGTACCTATTCGATTTACCCGTCGAGCGCGCTAGTAAAGTAGTAACACACGTGTGTTACTACTTACTAACTAAATTGGGCGCATAGCGCGCTAGTATCACCGTGTGTTACTAACGGCTGCGCCCTCATTGGCCGAATGTTTTCCTCGGTTTTATCGACTTGCCATCCTAAATAAAATAAACCTGGGTAGCTTATGCATTATACCAACATAAGAAAAATGTTTTGGCCAAATTATCGGTAGTCAGGGCACAGGAAAAAAATATGTCCGAAAACTTTGTCGACGGCTGCCATTTTTTTGCAAAATGGCGTTAATCTGCAAAGTGTGCGAAGTTTTTGTGGTTTTAAAATGAATGATAAGTGTTTCCTATTAAAATTATATATCAAATTACTGAGATTAGAATACATAATGTGTTTTAAGCTTTCGTTGTAACAATTTCGAAAGAGATGTAGGTGATAATGTGATAAATGTCTTCAAAGTTTAGAGTCAAAATAGCGCGCGGGCGCATTTTGTCCGATAATGGAAATAAATAATTATTATGAGGTAAATAGTGCATAATATAGTGAAGTGATAATTTTAATCGACCCATGGTTCAATAGCGTTTACAATAGTGCAGTGCAATATCAATGTGAAAAATGTGAATGAGTTTGGTGTAAAAATACATGTTGTTTCATTGAGCGACAAAAAACAAATGAAAAACGAAATAAATTATTTTTCACACCACATGCTCGACAATGCCGAATTATAGGTCATGTAAACCCTACCGAAAGCAAGACATTAAATCCCTTGGTATTAGCCGGGTTATAATGTTGTACTGAATTTCATTATACCCGCTGGTTAATAATATGATTTCACTTTTCATAATTCTTATTACTATATGCATAAAGTTTAATTTTGCTAAACACAATTTGTCCTAGGCCATGGCCTACTTGATTTGACAAAATAAATGAAGTTTGCCTCCGTGTGAACCCCGGTCCGGAGGAGCGCGGTGTTCGAAATTCGAATTTCGAATCTAGGACCACGGCTTGTGCTTTCGAATTTGGAACGTCGCGCGCCTTCATTTGTTCACGCGTGACGAACAAATCGAATTCTTGTAGGTGCCTATAGAAGATTTAATTTCAAAAATAATATTGAAAATGTCGAGTGATGAAAGTGTTTTGACTCCTGAGTTTATCAAATTAGACAACTCAACCTCAATAAACGTACCAAATAAAAACATTACCTTATCTTTCCATAATTGGACTAACGTGTCTAATGTTACTATGTACTTTTATCTTGCTAAATAAACATTATTTGTCTACTGAGCCTGTTTTTTTGTCTCGCATAAGGTGTGAAAAGTAGAGTATACACCTCGGGGATAAGACTGTTTTAGTCTTGGGCGGTTGAACCCCTCACTGCACTCAGGACTCAGTCTTAATTCCCTCGCTTCGCTCAGGAATTAACTTATAGCTCCCTCGCTACGCTCAGGAGTTAAATTATGAGTCCTTCGTTACGTTCGGGATTCAATTCGCTCCCGTGACATAAAACAGTGCTTTATCCCCTTGGTGTATAATCTACTATTATTTCACGATAATGAAACAGGTCAGTAATTTTTTCTTCATTAAAATGAATAGACAATTTTGTCTGGTTTCGATTGGTATATAATATGTACAATATAATTATAACCAACGAGTACAATATAATTTTTTCTAACGGCGGTGAACATACGTTTTTATCATCTCAAATCCTTGCGCGCTTGGGGCATTCAGCCTACAGAAAGCCGCACGTTCGACGGAAGTATCATCGAACTTAACCCAACGCTGAAACTGCTAAACTTCAGCCCCTTGAAGTCGCGATTATTGGTAACTTAGCGTAGGAGGTCTAGTTTCGTTAGGCGGCGTGACGGAGTGAGATGAGCCGCATTAGCGATAGCGCGTCCCAAATAAGAGTCAAGGGCTGTTAGTCTTTACAAACCTAGACCTATACCTACGCTTAATTGCTACGAATCGCGGAGTCAAGATATATTTGTGGGTGAGCTTAAAACCAGTTACAGAATAGTGGCCCAGAAAACCACAGAGCATAATTACCACTTTACGCATCGAAAGCTAAATTACGTGGCCTGGGCTGCATATCACGCGTGTTATTCGCTAGCAGCTAATGTTAATAAAATATTATTGTATTTAATTGATGCCTACGCTTCCCGAGCCGGCCTTGCATGATGTAATGCCCAGATCGGCGCGCAATTGACCCCCATTGACCCCAATCGAAGGGCTAAATTATTTGCCCGGTCACACCAATGCTGTATTGTTAATCATACTGTTTTTTCCACTCCAATACCGTGACATTATAGCCTATTATGGCTTATTACCATATTAGTATCATTTGCATTGTTGTTTGATGATGTAGTCCCAGCCGCTTTCGGCCACAGCGATTGCGTTCAGGTATGCTGTTGACGGTCGTGTGCTCGCAGTAATATGGGAATTGATGTTGTATTAATTAGTCTACTAACGAAACACACATCCTATGGCGTAATATGAGGGGTCTGGTTGAAAAACTAGTTGAACCCAGCACGGTTCCGATAGCTCAGTTGGTTAGAGCTACTGCCCGCGAATGCCAGATGGCCACTGGTTCAAATCCACCTTGGAACAATAAGTTATTTCTTTTAATTTAAAATTTACTACAGTTGGGGGTTCTTAAAGAAAAGAGTTTCTAAGGGGCGGGCGACGCGCATGGGGCACTCTTGAAGTTGCAAGCGCCGTAGGTACCTACGTACGCTTCTTGTTTATCAATGATGATTGACGATCAATATAAAGTCTCTTTTTTACAGACTTCAAAAAAAGGAGGAGGTTCTCAATTCTGTTTCTTATGTTACCCTTTTTTTTCAATGTAACTATTTTACCTCAGAACTCCGTCATCGATGAGCCGATTCGTAAATATATTTTTTTGTTTGTAAGTATATGCTTCCCGGTGGGTCCCATTTTTTTCAAAACTTCCGTTGGATGATGGGATCCCTGAGGAATTGAGGGATCTCCTCAATTATAGGTATCATAAATTTAGCGGAGTTGAATTTATGATGAAGACCACAGATGACTTGACTTGAATTCCTCAATTAGGTACTTACTTAAAAGTACGTCACAGATTCTGATAAGATTCCGTTAAAATAGCAACTAATGAAGTGCCAAAGGTGATCCTTGTGGAATCAAATACAAATACAAATAGTTTATTTCTTAAAAACATAGCCTATTACAATTATGCTGACCCCCACACTAGGCATTGCCTGTCCCGTGGGGGAAAAGTAAAAAAAAATTAGTAAAAAAAAGGAAAAAAAGAATCGACCACATACAGCGATTGGGTTTTTTTCTCTAATAATCAACGCATTTGCTCTCGGAAATCAGTTCATGTTAAATTGCAAAAGAAATGTGGAAATGTTCTCGTGGCTTGGCGGAGTAGGTACCTACAAACTTGAAGTCGGTTAAAACTTTGTTCAGTACCTAAATTATTAAAGCCCAAGTAATTTCGCTTAATTTCCTTATAACTCATTCGTTTTGTAGGTACGTACAAATGGTATAGGTACTTATTTTTCCGAATTGCATCAAAGTACCTAGTTCATTCAAAAAGTAACTACCGTCCAACGTAGAAGATTCCAATTCGAATGACAGTTTGATAAAAAGTCGGTCACATAATAATCTCAACCATGCGTACAATGTTCACACTCGTGGCATCCCGTGCCCTGCTAATTGCGTGACCTGTCGAAAGTGACACGCAGCCACCACGCAGCTCACTCTTAGCAGTCCAATGGTAATTCTACGGCTTAGGTCGTTCCACAGACCATATATTATTACTGGTAGGTGGGCCGTTCACACAAACAAGACAAATGTTGCAACTGCACCTACATTTTACTGATAAAGGCACAGAAAATAGAATACAGAAATGAAATGAAAGTTTATTCACGAGAACATATGGTACAGTAGATTTTATTGGTGACGAATGACGATACATTGTTGACCCTTAACACATTCTGCCTTAAGGCATGTGAAAATAGTTATTATTAGACTAAGCAGTCGTTCATGTCAAAATTAAATTGCGTGCATATAGGTATTCTTCAGTATCATTTATCAAGAAGACGGTCGATTCTAACCGTTTGTAAGTGGAGCTGGCGCTACTAGACACATATTATAATCTCATTATCTTTCTTTTCGAACGAGCGAATGAGTTCTATGCTCAGAGCATAAAATACTATAGAGCGGAGAACCCGCCGGTGGCTGTGTCGCACATCTCAGCTCATTGGGCATACTCCGCCATACATTTACCGTCCGTTGTCCACCGAGAAAGTTCAGTTTTTTGCCAAAATGCCGAGTTGTGCAATAATGAATTGCAAACATCGCAGTGATTTGATTAATTTCCACACCAATGGATCACTTTTCACATGTAAATACTATAAATACTATTTATTTAAATAAAACAACAAATTCAAGAACTTGCGACAGGCATATTCAATACAAATCGCGCGGCATGTCCGATCTCCTTATTTCCTATATCTGTGGTTCTATGCTTCAGCTATTACGTCTCAGTACGTCTAGCACAACTTGCTGACAAGTCGCTTCGCGCGCGACTGAGCGTGTCCTGTCTCACTCACACCGTGCAATTAGAAAGAGGAGGGTAGCTCTTTCTCGACTCGCGTCGCGTCGCGGCGCGGCGTCTGTAGCCCCCCAGGAGCGGCTCACTCCGTGATTCATCGCGCCGCTACAAGTACAAACATAGGTACGCCTACCGGCCCAAGAGGGGATTTGTTAACAGAGAACCTTCTGTACGTATCACTATTTAATGAACTTTTCATATCTCATGCTCGGAAAGTGGGTCGTTGTTGTTCTAAAAAGTGTGCCGAAAGTGATACGTTTCTGCTCTAGTGCAGAAAAGTAGTGTATTCCAGTTAGTCCTCGCCTTATAAACATTATCCGGGAACTAATTCTAATAAATATCTATACTTACCAAGCCACTGACAAAGAGAAATACTTTTATTCTTACTAGTTAATAGAATTTATTTTAATAAGTATATGTTGTAAATTCATTACTTTTATTTTACCTGAAATATTCACTAGGGTCTACTAGGTGGTGACAAATGGAAAACACCCACAACGCTTTTTTTTTAACTTAAAGTTGTGCATACAGCCACTCTTAAACTAATATTAATAATGAATACAAATAGTATGAAAATATTTGAATTGGCTATTTTCGTCTATCACAATTAAATTATAAAAGTATGTTATTCATATAGTTTTGACTTTAGGAAATACGAATATTATTAAAATCTGAATCTATTTGGTTATAAAAACGTGAGTAATATTTTTAATTTCAAAATTAAAATCGTAGTTGTATTATCTGTATGTCACGTGACCGAATTAAGTTAACCATAAGCGCGAGCGAGACAGATATTTGCGTCTTTCTTTAGGACAGGTGAGACGGGACTATTCTTTCGGCTCGGATGACGTCACGATAATGGCGGCTGCCGTTTCTGAATTGTATAATTTGAATAAGCATATTGTTTCACTTTCCTCGTATTCGATATGAAAAGTAGTGTTTAACTCGGGTGAAAGTCACCCATTTCTGACTCGAACCATTGACGCTCTCACTTCGTTCGAGCGCCAAAATATCTCGTCAGAAATGGGTGCCTTTCAGCCCTTGGTTAACAATCTACTATACCCACCAAACTTATTACGAGGCGTTATTACACAGCGCCATTTACCGTTCAGAAATCTCAGCTTTATAGCATTTTTGCTACGTAAATGGGGGGGTATGAATTCGTTATGAATATGCTTTACATTGCAATGTATTGAGTTACGCTTGGCGCCGGGCGCCGGGCGCGGCCGGCGTGTAACCGATTGTCTCGCTCGGCACTCAACCACCGGATTTATGCGTTCGCTAAATTACTGTAAAATAAATACCTACTCTCAAATATTGCGACTGACTAGTAAATATAATTATAGTCGTTCATTTAAATCTTATCATATTTAGTACCTACCTAAATATCTTACCTTTATTACTAGTGTGGTAGTTGAATTGGGCCCCTAACTAGGTTCTTATTTAATATTTATAGGAAACACAAAGTGACGGGTTGGACAAACCCGGTACTTAAAAATTAAATGAATAAAACTGATGTAGGTGTAATGCTGTATTTGGTGTTTTTTTTATAATTATGAAGACACAGTATTTTATACAAAAACAGGTACCTACCTATATACAAATTATATTTACTAATCATTATTCACTTTTAAATAATAGTATTCGGGTTCGTCTGTATCATATATTTCCTTAAGCATATGTAGTACGAGAGATTGAATATAGTCTACCTGCAACAATGAAATATATATATTAAAGGACAAAATTATTAACCCATAGCTGCCCGGCCCGGCTTCGCACGGTTAGTGAACCCATTTAAAAATCAATCAAAATCAATTTCCCGCGGTAAAACACACATACCAACAAAGGCTATGTTCATCAGGGATAATGTCGGCTTTCTAATGATAAAAGATTTTTTCAAATCGTTCCAGTAGTTTCGGAGCATATTCAATACAAACAAACAAGCAATCAAATCTTTCCTCTTTATAATATTAGTGTAGAGTTGATATGTAGATTCAGCGCCAAACACGACCACGACTCATAAAAGTGCTAAAACCGCTTTTCACTACATATAAATAAATAAATAAATATAAGGGGACAATCTTACACAAATCGACCTAGCCCCATAGTGCCATAGTAAGCTCAATAAGGCTTGTGTTACGGGTAGGTACTAGACGACGATATATATAATAGATATAAATATTTAAATACATAGAAAACATCCAAGACTCAGAAACAAATATTCATGCTCATCACACAAATATTTGTCCTTACCGGGATTCGAACCCAGGACCTTCAGCTTCGTAGGCAGCGTCAGTACCCACTAGGCTAACCGGTCGTCACTACATATGGACATTAACATTACCTAACTCATTCACTGCTAATTCAAAGCTACGCCGTAGTCTTTATAGCAGCTTAACACATTCACTTCCAAGAATTGATACGCGCCAAGCACCTAGCGGATCCTTTGGTTTTCCCGCTAAGTAGCGGAAATACATAGGACGTAGGCGCCCGCTAGGCGGGTTCCTGGCAGTGACAGTGTTAATAATGTTCATTATGTAGCGAAAATAGCACGTATCGCTCTGACGCATGTCTCTCGTGATTAGCAGTGAATGGGTTAAGCTGCCATGGACTGTGGCGCAGCGAGGCAGTGTTTGGGTTAACAGCAACACGAAGACAACCTAGGTAACTTTTTTACTGCTGAGCTGCTACGCCATAGCCAGCTTTGTAGCGGAAATCGTTCGTAGACGATGAACGTGCATGTCCGTTATGCGCGCAGAAAACATCTTACAAATTCTAAGTTAATTGATTGCTTTAATATATTGAACTATTTGATTCTCTGTTTATAAATAATTTATTGACTCAGGCGTTACTTTGCGGAAGTCCATGATATATTACGAGAACAATATTTCTTTGCTATTCCGCTAAAAAAAAAACGTGCTGGTCTATTAGTGAAGATAAGATGCAACTATTTGCGTAAAAACATGCAAAAAATTACAGCAAACCACCACCAATAATGACAAAAACCTCGACACGTGTTTCGCCTCTCTACGAGGCATCATCAGGAGATGCTGGCAGGAGATTTTGCTTGCGCCACGACCACTGAACAAATGAAATTGTCATTTGCTCAGTGGACGTGGCGCAATCGTAATATCTCTGTTTATAGGTTGTTATGAAAGATAAAATAAAAACACATCAGTCACGCGCGTATCGCTACAAATAAGTCGGCAGTAAATGTGCCTCCTAATTAGTAAACTTGTGCTCTAAACTCCACTTGTATGTCAATTTGTAAGGTATTTGTAACGGGCCTTGTTGCCTGATATAATTACCCTGGTCCCGACATTAGCCGTGTGACAATTGCGCTCACAATTACCAACTCTGTACCTGTGCTGGAGGGCAGTAGCCGTCGTCAGTAGAGCGCGCAACAGTGATCAGTACAGGCGCCGGCAAGGCCCTCAGCAGCGGCCTTATAACCGCGTCCATCTTGCGTCGAACCTCCTCTTCAGTGCTGATGTGGTGTGGAAGCCCGCCCTGATCCCTGGTACAGCCCCCGGCATAGACCGCCCACCAGTTCGGTGGCTCGCCTAACCGGTCCGCCTCCGACAACACGGATGCCGCGATATCTGAAACCTATTCAGATTTTATACCCCATTTCTTGATACGAGCAATATTTCTATATTATAATAATCATGGTAAGTAAGCGCGTTGGCGTCATATACCTACAACAAACATGGCTAAACGACCTAAATACTCCAGAGGTAAATTCGCTGCGTAGACTGTTTACAAACATAAAAGTACCTAGGTACCAGTAGCGACGCGTGAAAATTTTGGAGAGGTAACCCGGAACAAAAAAATTATGAAAGAGTAGGTAATTAGTTTATAACTATAGGCTTGCCCTTAAAGAAATTTTAGGTAAGCCGATGGGAACCGGCTTGTATGGGCGCTCTGCCACTGGTACCTACCTAATATTCGAAGCAAATATCAAATATTATTTCACTTACTTTATGAAAAGTCTCCGTCTTTTCTCCTTTATAATTTTCCAAATTATTATGCTCCTCGAGATACTGGAATAAGTTTTCAAGTTCGTTCAATTGCCTTTCACGTAATTCCACAAATTTCTCCACAGCTCCGTTATCGTCGCTATCGGGAAGTTTAAATCCGAATATCGGCTCCAGGCGATCGTACAGCTGTATATTTTCATAAAGGGATAAAAAAGGATTTCCCGTACTAAAGAAATCTAAATCGATATCGAGCACATAAGGGTGTGAGATCGCTAGTTCTTTTGCTAGTTTTTGCATACTGGCCTCATCTTGTGTATCGTTTGGTTGCGGGCCGGGAACTTCTGCTACGGTAAGTGTGAATGTCCGTTTGTTGTCGAGTTTCATAGAGTACAGCGCATCGGACATGTAATATGGTTCCATACTATTGACGCGCAGCAAGCCATTATCAGGGTGGTCACCGACTTGTATGTCACGAGAGCCATCTTTGAATTGCTTCGCCCACGGTGGCCGCAGCCACACGACGCGGTCCAAGTGTCCGGCCGCAGCCGCGGGGACGATCCAGTTCTCTATTTGTAATAAAGGCAAGAGGTCTCTGCCTGCCCGAGCCTCCACCCCCTTCAGTTTACGATCTATAAGCATGTCAGGGTGAGCGTCGAAGTGAAGTAGCGTCGTGCCTTCCAAAGGCAATTTCTTTCCGCCGATAGCGGAGTAAACAAACTGTAGGGCGTCGTTGTGTTCCTCGACTACATAAACCGGCACTTTTTTGAAGCGCTTCAAGGGCGGCGGGCTGACGTTCTCGCCTTTTCCCGCCATTATACGCCAGTTACCAGTATTTTATCAATGGTAACGCAGTAAATAACGAAGCGATTTACATATCTGAAATTATATTTTCATCACAATAATGACTCAAATGCACACGGCACTATTAAAGCTAGATAAGGCACATTGCAGATTAAGATTAGGTATTTTATCACAATACATGAGGAAACAGTTGAAAAATAATAGCTTAGTGCATGATATCCTAGAAATATTTATGCAATTAATAAACGATAATATGAACAGTCTGTTAAGTAATAGATGTTATCTCAATATTATATATTTAGTCACCGAGTTTTCCAGCGAAAATAATCTACATTGTTATATTTATGATCTGTCTCAACAGAGGGTCCTTGACTAAGTCAACAAAGCTTTGCTTTTACTCGCCTATACTGTCTGTTCTGGGGATCGAAATGTGGGTCAAGGCTCGACACGAAAAACATCCAACGGATATGCTACTTTGCGAAGAAATACAACGCTGTGGAACTTTCGGAAACAAAGCCAACTGCCCACGCCTGTTTTGTCACTCCCATACCTATTTGGAAATTAGCAATTAAGCCAAATATTATTAGAGAATGGATCTAATTTTAACTAACGATATACCTAGGTATATTCCTGGAACGCGTGGGTGCATCATTGAGTTCAAACTGCATTGAGAATACTGAGAACAATTAGCGAAATTCATGAAAACATGGGCGTTGAGAACACCGTGCATTATTAAAAAGATTTCGTACCGATGTATGGTAAGTGTATAGTCGATGTATAGTAGGTAGCTACGGTAGCCTAGTGGTTCAGGCATGCGGCTGCCAAGCGGCGGTCGTAGGTTCGAATCCCGGCTCGTACCAATGAGTTGGGAACTTAGTACGAAATACTTATTTACCGTTAGCTTTTCGGTGAAGGAAAACATCGTGAGGAAACTGGTCTAATCCCAGTAAGGCCTAGTTTTCGCTCTGGGTTGGAAGGTCAAATGGCAGTCGCTTTCGTCAAAACTAGTGCCTATGCCAAATCTTGGGATTATTATTGGTGTCAAAGCGGGCCCCGGGCTCCTTTAGGGCACAACCGGGAATGACGCTAGGAGGATGATGTATGGTGTATGGTAAGTGTATACCATTAAGGAAAAACAGTGTTTGTCTGTCTGCTACCTCTTCCCGATTAAACCGAACCTTTCAAGTCAGTTTGAATCCCGGAAACGGACATAGGTAGGTTACTTTTAAACTGAGAAACCATCCCTTGGGGATGTGAAATGGGGTTTGGAAGTTTTTACATTAGCTAGACTAGATCTGTAGTAATTTGTGTGTAACGGTAATTACCGTCTCGATGTCGAAAGTAATCCCGTTCTAATTAAGGGTTAGGTTGAAACGTGGTGAATGTTTTCTGGCTCCGCGGCGTAGAACCCCTCGCGGGCCGGGGGGGTGTTGTGACGGCTCCGGGGGTCGATAGTGCGCGTCTCTGACGTCACTACGCTACTACGGCCGCCCAAACACCCCGCGCCCCTCCCCCGTGACCTAATGCGTCGTTGTTGCCCCCCCCCTGGGTCAAGGTGTGGAAGCCGCGGTGGACCGAATATTCCTGTGTTCTTGAACACTTTAAAATCTGTCAGTTACAATTCCGACGCATGCATCTGCTTTTTGAGAGGCGTTTAGGAATATAGTACCTACATTCAGCGTCATATAGTAAGTGGCACTCAAGGTAGCCAAATATTTCGGTACACGTTTTTATTACTGTAAGAATAAGTGTTACGAAATATTTGGCTAATCAGGCTGCTACTAACTATATGACGCTGACTCTACTATAATAATATTCTATTACAGTACATATGGTGCTACTTTTCCGACCTACGGAAAAGAGCACTTTCCGTGCATATGTCAAAACTTTAAAGAGCCATATGTACAGTAAAACGTTGTACGATACACGTGCGAATAGATAATTCGCAACTCGTGTCGATTTAAAACACTTCCTTCGGTCGTGTTTTAATTTATCACCACTCGTTGCGAATTTCCTATTTTCGGCACTTGTATCGCAAATAACTATTATTGCACCACAAATAACAGAGATTATTACAAGATTAGGTAAATGTATAATGGTAACAATCAAAAAAACAAAGAGGGTCTTATCGCTTTGAAGCGATCTCTTTCAGACAACCTTTGGATAGCAGGATTTTAACAAGAATTGTAAATAGGCAGTGCAGGAATACAGCTGAAAGAGCGTAATAACACATCAAAATTTAACTTAACCAGTTGTAGATACAGACTTTAATACATACGTGGAAACATACATAATACATACATACATAAATTATAAGGCGAAAGTAATAATGCTTCAACTGTTTTTTGAAGATGGTAAGAGATTTAGCGCATCTTATATGCAACGGCAAAGCATTCCACAGCCTAACCTCCCGGAAGGTGAAGGAGTTATTGTAGAATTTTGTAGATGAAGGTGGTGGAGCGAGATGGGTTCCAGAGGATGGGATCTGATGGAAGTGAGTCGATTAAATCGCTCTTTTAAGATATAAAGGAGTAGCGGGAACAAATAGTACCTATGCCGTAAAGTAGCGCATGAATATGGCAATTACGACGGAGACGAATTGGAAGCCATTGAAGCTCAGAACGAAAAAAATAAACGTGGTCATATTTGCGCAAACCATATATGAATCTAATACACAGATTTTGAAGGCGCTTGAGTTTATTCAAATGTCGAATTTAAACTTTCGTGAGACATGTCGAAATAATACTAATAATTACACGGTTCAACTCACGTATTAAATGTCACTACGGGCGACATGTTTCGAACTCTTCGGGAGTTCTTCTTCAGGATAAGTTATTTCGCGGCGCGGCGGTGTCGCTTGAAGAAGATCTCCCGAAGAGTTCGAAACATGTCGCCCATAGTGACATTGAATACGTGAGTTGAACCGTTGAACGTGTAATTATTCAACTGGTCCAAAAAGATCCAGATAGCAAGTCTAGAATGGGGAAATGGGCTAGCGCAATTTTAGTGGCGATGGCGATACTATGTACGGTGGCGTAAAATTAACTCGCTATGCTAGTATTTACAAACACAGAGTAATGTTTGTTGTGAAGGACGCAATGTTCTATTTGCATACAAGAGACTATATTAAGTAGTTGCTGATTCCGGGAAATTGAATTATAACGAAGAGTTATTCCAGTACTATACATTGTACCTGTAAAGTTATGTCTATCTGTTTGTTACTTTTCTCAAGAATACCGCTGAACATATTGAGATGCTGTGAGTTTGGTATGGAGAGAGATTGAGTCTTGGAGTAAGGGGTGATTTAAACTTGAAACCATAATTAGATTCCAAAAAAGGTAACCCTAAAAATTGCCATTAAAATGAAACAAAAACCGACACTGGCTAACGTACACTCTTCCAAATGATGGACATAAGTAGCTAGTTTTTAGCTGGAATCTAATTATGGTTTCAATGGTTTCGTAGATGGAAGTTGAGATTATTTAAGGTGACCAACTTAATAAATCTTTTATTGGAATTTGAATCTTTTACCTAGGAAGGTAGAGTTGCTTTTTGGATGGACTACTTTGATGCAAATTCATCAACATAAATAAAACGAGCTATACATTATGGTACTCCTATTTATTTCTTTGCCAATAGTAGCAGCCTACAAAACACAAAAATATCTTTCATGCACCTAGGGTTGCCAGGGCCATGTCCGGCCAAATATTCATTTATCCGGCCTGTCCGGCTTTTGTTAGGTTTTTTGCCTGGCGGCCGCATAACCCGCGCGAGTTAAAACTTGAGCGCTAAGTGCAAGTAAAACAGTGCAGTGCCGTGCGTGTGTTGTGTAACTAGTGCAGCGGTTGGCAAGGCGGTGCGGCCCGCAATTCCCGCTCCCCGCTTGCCTTGCAGAGAGATGATTTTCGGAATAAAATCTAACTTATCTATCATCTACTCCGTACTAAAATTCATTCAAAACGGTACGATTTTTTCGGCGTGAAAAGTGAATAGATAGACATAGGGTTAGTTTTGCATTTATAGTGCTATAGTATGATTATTATGAATGGTCCGGCTTTTAGAACATAATGTCCGGCTTTGAAAAAGCCATAATTAGCGCAAAAAGGTCCGTCCGGCCTTTAGGGTAAAATGTCTTGCTTAATTAAGTGCCGAGTCTGGCTTTTGTATTTCTCCACCTGGCAACCCTACATGCACCTTCTAATCTAAATAAATATTTTTAAACACAAATAATACACTATAGTGTTTCGAGACGCTTGCCCGTGGGGTCCCAGTGCTTGTAAACAATTTAAAGACCTTTCAAAACAAAAGAAAATAGATTCTACGGGGGACCAAAAAGCTGGCAGCTTTCTCGCTCACCGCATTAGTATTGCAATTCAAACAGTGCCAACAGGTTAGGGATTAAGCCGAAAGGGCCCAATTTTTTGGATATTTTTTATTGTTAATTGTTAATTTATTTTAAATACATAGGGGTCATTACGCTGGTTACGCGACCACCTGAAGGAGAAGGTTTTTTTCTATTGAAGATAACATCAATTCTACAGACTCTATTGAGACAATTAGTTTACACATTGCATGCATTTTTTGGTGTTTTAGAATAAAAATGTACTAAAAAACCGAGAAAATATCCTTTCAGTTCACCAACTCAGCTAAGTGGTTGCCAACAGGCACATGAAATTAGGTGGTCGCTAACCGGCGAAATGACCCTACTTTGTGTTTGGAAATAACATATATTGCTAGATCTTTGTTATCTGAAATAAATTATTTTATTATAATTTTTACCCATTTCAAAATATTTTTATGATTATTCCTGCTAATTCAATGATCTGTTGAATTATCCGGCCATAAAGAAATAAAGCATTGACCCCAACTTAAAAGTTCCATTAATCCAAACCAAACTATAGACCAAATTTATTAGATTTGATCTTAGAACAAAGCATTATAAGCAGTTTTTTAAGAGTTGTAAGTGTATTTACTGTGTATGAGGTAACTGTTCGAGGTACAAACTGTTAATTGAACTAGGTAGTGAGAATTTTGTCTTTAACTTTATTTAGGTTACTATATATAAGTGATAATTGTCGCTAAATACAGAGCTATTGTGTAATAGGCATTCACTTACTTTTTCTGTAGTAAGTATACAGGATAGTTGGATTTTAAAAGAGTTTTTCGTTTAATATGCAGATATTGCTTAATATAAATTGAAGCTTAAAGCTCTAATGGGATGTACACTAATATGCCCTAACATCAAGAAACTACACATTTCTTAGGTATTTTGAAAAGAGAATCATGTAGATTGTCAATCAGCCATTTTTTATATAACTTACGCAGTTTAAAAGCATTACGTAGAGTTGAAAAACAGATTTTTATCCATGTAATTACATTATACAATTCTTAGGTTATATTGAAGCCGAACCCACTGACACTGACAGTTGACATTGACAAGACAATGATAACTGACAGACATACATGACAATTGACATCACGTATCAGTATTTTTCTTCTAAAAAATATGCTTTTATGTTCAGCCACAAAAATATTTTAGGCACTCCATTCACTCGCAGTCGGCTGTCTGATTTTTAAATAGATTATCAGAAAATTGTACTCGAACACTGCACGGCTATCACGCGACGGCGCGCGAGCTTTCTCGATTTTTCTCGAACTATCCGTCTCTCTCTATTTGAACACTTAGAACAAGAGGTGTAGTGCGATAAAAATCGAGAGTATGTCGCGGCCGTCGCGTGATAGCCGTTACGATGAACTATTAATGTTAATGATTACAACATTAATAACTTACTCTGTTTTTTCAGTATCATACTCATGACAGTCATGACTGAAGCCACAAGCGGGTACTTTCTAGTGATCATATAATACCTGCTAATAGCATATTTTGTTTCAGGATATTGTGACGATGCACCACACTTCAAGGAATAATCTTCGAATTTAAAATATGATTTGTATTAAGTACCTATAGTAAATTAAAATAATGTGTCATTTCAATAATCTTTTATTTAACATACTATCTATTTATGACATGTGAGAAAATATTTCTGTATGTATGTTCTTTATGATAATTCTATGCTATCCCATCTTGAAACTTGTACAAGTTAGGGAGTTCTTCGTGTTCTTTTTTTGTGCATTTCTGTAATTTCGACCTGAAAACAAAGTAATAAGAAATATGTTTTAATAAAAAAATTATAGTTGGCGAGGAGAAAATGGTGTTAAATCTTAGTAGTTAATGTTAACGAGGCACTTGCAGTCACATAACATACGAGGGCTGTTCCGAAAATAGTTAGTCAACAGCGTACTATTAATCGTATTCATAAAATTTTACTGTAGCTCAAAGGCAAATTTCATTACAAACTTTTTCGTGTAAATGTCACTGGCCAGTGACATTCAGTTATTTTTTTATGAAATCAGAAAAAAAACATGTCTGCCACTTTTTGCTCGCAAAAATGGAGCTAACGCGGGAAGCATTTCGTGCTATGATATATTATGATTATAAACGAGGGCTAACTTACAAGGATTCTCGTGAAAATTTAACTAGTGTTTTTGGGGCATTATCCCCATCTCTTGCCACTGTCAGTTACTGGTTCCGTGAATTTAAGCGTGGGCGGAGCGACGTCAAAGATGAGCCTAGACCGGGGCGACCGCCAACGGCAGTCACTCCAGAAAATGTTATCAAGGTAGAGTGGCTAATCAAGGAATCTCGAAACATTACCCACCGAGAGATTCAGGATGAACTGAAGATTGGATCCCAGGCAGTTTCTACCATTTTGCATGACCACCTTCAAGTTCGGAAGGTTTCGTCTCGATGGATACCACATTTTCTCACGCAGGAGCAAAAAGATAGACGTGTCGATTGGTGCAAATTTATACTAAAAAAATTCGATAAAGGCGATTCACAACAAGTGAGCTACATTGTGACATCCGACGAATCTTGGATATATAGCTACGACCCATTTACAAAACAGCAATCCACGCAATGGGTCTTTGAAGAAGATGATTTACCTACTAAAGAAGTTCGCGGCCGAAGCGTCAACAAAAAAATGGTTGCTGTTTTTTTTCGACGTAGTGGACCGGTAGCCTTAATTCCACTTGAAGATCATAAAACAGTTACCAGCCAATGGTACAGTGAAGTTTGCTTGCCACAGGCCTTCCAGGAGCTGAACGTCAGCCGTCCAAGTACTGGAACCCGGGGCATAATTTTTCATCAAGATAATGCTCCGGCTCACACGGCTGCCAGAACCATGGATTTTTTTAGCAAATCAGGAGTGCAACTGCTACCACACCCTGCGTACAGCCCTGACCTGGCTCCGTGTGATTTTTTTCTGTTCCCCACGTTAAAAAAATCATTACGTGGGCGACGATTTTCGACGGCGGATGAAGCAGTAGACGAATTCAGGCGACTTTTTTTTGACCTTCCGCAAGAACAGTTTTTTTCCTGTTTTGAAAGTTGGTTCCGTCGAATGCATAAGTGCATAAATGTAGGCGCGTTGGGTGCAACTATGATAATTTAGTAAGTCTAGTGCTCAAAATGGACAGATTACCCGCACCGTGTACTAGGTTTCAGTAACGAGCGCCATTCTTATAGATTGTTCAGTCCACGAAGTAAAGCCTCCCTCCTAGGCTATGGGCAAAACATAAACAATGAGGAGTGCGAAGAAGATTCAACGTGCCTATGAATCAAGCAATAACTTAAGGATTATAGTGAAATGATACTGCTACATTTGGTGATGTGAAATGGAAATTATTAATCGATAGACGCTAGCCGCTTGATCGCACGTCGTAAAAAATCTTCTTCAATAAAGTGCTGATATTGGAGTCACTAGCAGACAGGTCCATTCCGCTGCCAACATCATCTGAAAATATACATCGAATGGAAGTACTTAAGGCATAGTTATAACACACCAAAGAAGTTGCGCAGGGTCAGATAAGAATTGAGTTTTAATTTTGCTAAAAACGCACTCACTGAGAATTATTTATCAATTTTGATAGGTAAGTAAGTAATTAGAACGCAGAACTGTAGAAAATTGGGTAGGTACTTATTTATGAAAGAACCTTTTAAGTAGATCGAAAAAAAATTGAAGCATAGGAAGAATGATTTACAAATTGTACAATAATACAATTGCATTCGTTGTGTATAGAAGGCTCGAGGGTACATTAATATTTAATGCTTAGGTACTTCCTATTAAATTTCCTTGTGATATTTGCATAAAATCATCAAAAAACGCGGAGTCGCGGGCAAGCACAGATTACAGAGAAAAGCAGATAGGCCCTAATAAATTGAACGTTTTCTATACATCCGATCTCTTCTCACTTACGTACTGAACGCCGAGTAAGAAAGGGATAGAACCATGTTATCTGACAGGTCTTCATACGTCATTGTCTCCGCTTTCTCGCTCGCACGATGTAATTCGCTCTCTCGCTCGCTCGAGATTTAGTGCACAGAAAGATATTTTCTTACAAGTTATCGATATCGATATTTACTGTTAATAAATTCGTAATATGCGATACTCGTAAGTAAATTGTATCTCTATCCATACTATGCAAAAATTAATATGGTACTTACCAAATAGAAGACAAAAACCATTACACGACTACGAATATAATAAACTGCATTCATGTTTCATATGTTCGCTACAAATTAAATTATGCAAATACATAGGTAGCTAGACGAGTTACTTTTTAAGTCTCACTATTTTGTGGATCTTTAGTGGAACACATTTATTTTTAACCGACTTCTGAAACATCAATTCCGCTGGCTTTTTATTTTTTTTATGTATGTTCCTCGATTACTCTTATGGTGGCACTACACTTGGGATTGCGTGTTCGCGTAGCGTGTTCGCCGTGTTTGTCTAAATATTCGTGTGAAGTCCAAATATCACAAACACGACATCCACACTTGGGATGCCAACAAAAATTATAGCAAATACGCGAACATGTTTGCAGTTCAAAATCAATTGAATTTGCTAGCGTATACACCGATGCATTTGGTACAATTCCAGAAATCGCAACACAACATCATTTTTCCAGTCAAAATCAATACTGCAAAACACGTCTTGACTCGTCGCCGTCGCTAACACAACTGAGCGAGCCAAGTGTGGACGGTGTACACAAATATTCGCCATATTTGCGTCCTTTGATGTGTGGCCAAAAACCGACAAGCGGGCGGATACGCGTGTTTGCGTATTTGGGTGTTTGGCATATTCGTGCAAATATAGCAAATAGAGACAAATGAATCCTCCACACATAGTTGTTTTTGGCCAAATACAGCAAATACGCGAACACGCAACGCCAAGTGTAGTGCCACCATTAGACGCCTGGACCGATAAGAATGGTGTTTTGTTAGAAAAGGTGGTCCTAGGCAGGTCCGGATCTGAAGATGGAATCCTGGAGAAAACCAGGGCAATCTTGGCAGAAAATCAGGGCAACGATTTGGGTACTTTGAAATCGTGCATTTGCTCGTGAAAGCAGTTCATGCGGTAATATGGAATGTGGCTTCGTGAAGTATTGATTTGAAGTCGATTAAAACTTTGTTTTTAATGTAAGCTAACACAAAATAACAACGCAATTAATTATATTCCTGAAAATATCTCAATTTAATAAGAAAGTTACTTCTAATGCTTTAAATAATAAATATCCAATTATATAGAACTTTTTGCAATCAGTAAACTTGCATCACCTGAAGAGGCAATGCAGATGTCTTAGGTATTGTATCTGGTAGCCTTTCATTACTGCTTAGCATCATTTTGTTGTAGTTGCCTTCTAATTGTTGATCCTGGTGAGATGCCTGCATTAAATACAGTAACGAAAACATTATTATACAATCTCTATCAGTTGAGCTGCTTAAGTATGAACAGGTAAACAACAAACCGACACAGAGTTACTTTCGCATGTATAATACATATTATAGTAGTTATGGATATATAAAGAAAATCAATGTACTAATACAAATTCTTTGCATATACAAAACTTAAATGAAACGAACTCATCTGGAGGGACCTCAGAAATGTCAAGTAATAAAATAAATAAAACTCACTATACCAACTCGTAGGTATCGCATCTGGCAGCAAGTGTTTTATGTTTTTAATAATAACGAAACAGTTAGTTTCGAACATATTCTATGGTGTTTTTTCGGCGTCCAATTATTGCGCCCTACTGCGTCAATCCATTTTTTTCGAAGATTATTATTTACCGGAAACCTGAAGTTAACAGTTGACATGTAACATTAAAATATTTTGTCTAAACGCCTACATGAATAATTCATGTCGACAAAATATCGATATATACATGGTAACAACACTACCCATGTTTACGACAATTGTATTTTTACTAAAAATCCCAAAAATATCAAGTTTGATCCATGTAAAAAGTACTTATCCGATAGTATCAAGCATCTGTTGTAATCCCAGACCATTATATTGCGTAATGTACATGAAATATTTGAAAAATAACCAAATGATTCTTACCGATGAAATCCGATTGTTTCTCCGGTCTTTTTTAACAATCTAGCGTAACTTCGGCAGTACGGAACTGCACAAGCCATTGTGCCACTTCATACAACTTAAATCATTAACTTATTACAGAAATATTTAGTTTTTCAACACAATATTATTGAAATAACCAACTTTCCTCACGATTCACAAGAGATTTGACGTTGATTTGACTTTGACAGATTGTTTAGCATTTAACACCGTGGTTAACAGTTTTTGGAGACAAGTCGTCAATAGACTCAAAATACGATACTATTCGTCTCATTCTAACTCACATCAGCTGACCATAAGCAGTGACAGAGACAACTATATGAAACATCGTCTTGCTTTATACTGCGCGTCTGTATTCTTATTAGTCTGTGCGGGCAAGTCGCGGACTACAGTGTACGAGATTTGGGACTGGTCTTTGGACAGTTCCAATATGATGTAAAGAGTGATGTGGCTAGAGTAAATCGATTGTCATAATATCCGATTACGATTGATGATGGCTAATAAAAGGAATCGATTGATTACTGTGTAATAATTATTTTTAGGAAATCAAATAGAGAGCCTATACACTGTCGTCTGCTAACACAAGTGTCCTGTAAGTAAAGGGAGAGACTGATAGTGCGAGAAAAATTGAGAGCTCGCGCGCCGTGCAGAAATCAATGCCATATTTTCAAAGGCAACATTTTGCACAATCAAATATGTCGGTTTCGATCGATGTGATTTTATTTCGTATTATCGTAACAGTAATTAAATAATACATTGTAATTTTCCTATTCACAATTATTTGATTCATATCGATTTATTTCTAAATTGACAGACTCCAAACGATTAAAGCAGTATATCACTAAATTTAAAAATAAAAAGTCGTAGGACGTAATGGTTTGCATACCGAGTTTTCAATGCTAATTTCTATACAAATAAGCCGTAAAAAAATATTACGATCATTTTATAAGTGCTAAAAAGAGCGTGCATGGAGATTGAACTTTGTTTTGTAACTCGGAAGCGATTGGAATTTCTCGTACGTTACAAGTCTTGTAATACAAGTGTGTATCTATGGTAACGCTTGTATTTCAATATTTTTTACAAGTTTCCGTTTCACGTAAATGTATAATTGTTACAAGAGCGGGGATAAAAGAGTTTTCACAAGTGTTGTTGTTTCACAAGTTGACAAACACTAGTAGATATTACATACTAAAATAGTAATTTCGTTTCTCAAAAGCCTACTTTATACTTGTAGCTTGTGACTTATCACGAAATAATGAGGAGTCTCTATAAACTGCTAATATGTGTTTTTGGTAAAAATCGATTAATAAATAAATGAAGATATTGCATTTTTAAGATCTCAAACGTGTAAGTTTTGAATGCACTTCGTTAAAATCAGAAATATTACTTAAATTTAGCTTTTATTCTCCAAAAAAAAAACAGTACTACCTAAACTCATTCCTATGAAATTATTATAATTGGGAAAGAACCAGTAAATGACCAATAACATAATAATTTTGTAACGAATTCACCCGTATTATAAAAAAAAACTGACCCACCCTGAAGCTTGTAAACATTCATAGAGTGACTGACGAAACTGAGTTTGATTTTACACTTGTAATTGATAATTTTGAGAAACGCTTTTCATTACTACTTGTATTATTATACGCTTGTATATTCCGAAAACACAAGTCAGCCATTTTGTTGAGGACGAGTTGATGAGGTTGATTGTCACTTAAATTCAATAAAGATTATGATACATAACAGTGACATTGACATTAAGATAACATTTATAATGGCCATTGCATTTCCTTTTTGCATAGTAAACAAACCTATTTTCTAACTTTAGACAGCCGCCTTGTAGCACTTGTAGTAATCATTCCTACGAGAAACAGAATTAAAACACACTTGTACAATGAAATTTTAAATGTAAGCTTGTAGACTTGTGAACTTGTAACGTACGAGAAATAGGCCCCAGTTCCAAATCTCGAACACTGTAATTGCTTGAAGACCCATCTCGCCGTTTGACGTGAAGGCGAGAGATGATTTTGTCGCGAAATAGGCAGTTGGGCTACGAATTTCAGTTCAAAGTCGCGAGCCGATGTCAGTATCTCGCAATGACATTTGATTGCGAGTCTGTGTCTTTTCTCGGGTAAGTTATGCTACCGATGAGTGACAAAGCTCCAAGTCGCGCCGATTTGTCTACTCGCGGTCAAGATGGGCTAGGCCCGCAGGAACAATATGAACAGTTTTTTGTTGTTGTATTCAATGATTTACAATAGGCATGGTCGTGCTCTGCCAGCAGGTCTAGCCCATCTTGCACCCGCGACTCTGATCGCGACTCGAAACAAGTCTCCCGCGCCTGTCAAATATGTCGCTTTCCGCAGCCCAACTTGCCACCGCGACAGAGTCAGTCACGGCGAGAGCTCAAAGTCGCGGCGCGACTTGCCGGTGTTGCCTTCTAATTCCAAAGTATGTAAATCAAGATATTTACGTATCACAACACTGAATCGATATTAGGGATGCGCTCTTTAGTTCGTTCTTTTAAGGTAAAAAAATATGAAATCTTGTCTATGGTTCAAGTTCTACCCCCATCGTTGATGTCAATATGTCAATATGACTTTCAAAACATGGCGCCACGAGGAAAAACGTAAGTTTACTATGTAAATATTATTATTTTCTAAGATTAAGATACGCAAGTGTTAGTTTGTTGTGTAGTTTCAGCGCATTATCTAACATAAATATTATACATATGTGTAAAATATATATATAACCACGAATGTAATGATTTTGTTGCACAGATTAATAGGTTGGTGGACTATATGTCCACCAACAAACTATTCGCTATTCGCCTGCGGGGAATTTTCGGGCCCACTCGAAGCGCAGCGTGCCGAGGCCGAGTGGGCCGAAGTTAAAAGACTGCTGGCGGAGCACGGCCCCGATAAAACGGTAGACCAGTGGAAGCATGTAAGTACCCAAGGGATAACTTTTGCACGTTTTATGGCTCTTAAGTAAATTTTATGCCTACGATTTTTCGTTAGTCACTGCATAAACATAATATTGAGAGAATTCAAATGATTTTATATTTCAGACATGGCGCGATTTGAAAAAGAAGGCTAGGGAGGAGGCGGGACGGGCCCGCCTTGTCCGGAATCGAACAGGGAATGCGATGCCCCTCCCGGAAAATTCTAAGAAAATTCTCTCCACCATCGGACAAGAGTGTGCAATGGGCATTGGCGTGGAGCAGGAGAACGGCATCGGCGCTGGCTCTGTTAGTACGAAAATTATAATATAACATATAGCTATTGTTAGGCAAAGACGTACTTTTTGTTGTTACATTGTATTTAAAGTAAAAAAAAATAGAAAAATTCCCATCAGAACATTCAAACATCAAGTAAGCATTATTTTCGCACTTCGCAGATTGATATTCGCCCAGCCACAACGTCCACGTAGGCATCTGCGGAAGACCCTTTAGAATTTCAATTTCTGCCTGTAGAGGCAGAAATTGAAATTTTGCAGGCTGAGCCTCCGCAGAGGCCGCGTGGCCGCGCCCCGCGCCTGCCCGGCGGCACCCGGCTGGCCCGCCGCCGCATCACGACCTCGACGCAACAGCACTCGGCGGCATTTGTCCGAGCCCAAGAACGTACCAATAGGGTACTTGAGGTGTGTTTATTTATGTTTTGTATACCTTTGTATATATTTATGCATTTACGTGAATGTCACTAAGCACTTCAACGTTTATAGTGGCACGTCAAATGACCGTTTCCGATACAGTTGTAAGAGTTGTTTAGAGTACCTGCCTTAAAATAGTAGGTACATTACGTAACTAGGGCGGTGAATTCGTAAATGCCCCAGATCGCAGATGTTTGTGGCCCGAACCGAAGGTGAGGGCCATAAATATGCGCTCTGGGGCTTTACGAATTACCGCCCGTGTTGCGTACAAAATTTTACGTCTTCACCTGGCCACAATGCGAGTTTTCCCGTACGTGCAGTAAAACTCGCATTATGGCCAGGTGTGTCGTAAAAGTAATTTAAGTACTAATAGAATGTTTAAACAATAAATATTTTTCCAGGACATTGCCGTCGAGATGCGACTAGCTGCGCGTCACCGCAAGCGGAACATAAAAGGGGGGGTACTTTTTTTGAATTTTTAATGCTGTATTTTTTTGTAATAAAGGTATTTATTTGTACTAGTTTTTTTTTAATGGTTTTTGTGGGGTTTTTCAGTGTACAAACAGTTACAAAAATATTAAATAGCGTTATAGCAATGGAGTGAGCACGGGACTAAAACTACAGGTTGTAATTTAGTATAACTGACATGGTATATGTGTATATAAGTACACGCTAATAGCAAGGGCTACTTATTCAGCGAGAGACTAAAGTGAGGAGAGAACGTCAAAACGTAATTAAAACGGTATTGTTAAATCATAAAAGGTATATAATAAAAATATATACTCTTAGACCAGCGCCTATCTTGGCATCAGCACATTGAATTTGTAAACGGTAGAATTAGAAAAATGGTATGGATTTTTAAAATTCTTCGCCATATTGCAAACAAGACACTTCTTAACCAACTATATGTAACTTTAGCGGAATCCATCATGACCTACTGCATCACCGTCTGGGGTGGAGCAACTAAATCCAAATTCTTGGAGGTTGAAAGAGGGCAACGGTGTCCGCTGAAGGTAATGTACTTGAGGCCATACAGGTTTCCCACAGTTGAATTGTATAAGATTAGTGACCAATTATCAATGCGTAAACTGTATATCCTCCGTACAATATTAAAATTACATAAGACCCTAAAATTTAACCCTAAGCTTCTAACTAGAAGACGTAAAAACATTGTTGCCCCACTTACAGCATATAAATCTCTCTTTGCTAAAAGACAGTATAAGACCCGCTCAGCATACCTTTATAATAAAATAAATGATAAAATAAATATATACCAACAAAAAAAATATAACGGCAAGAGGTCTCTAACAGAATGGCTGAAGATGCTTAGCTATGAAGATACTGAACTATTACTTAATCTTGTATTAATATAATTTTCATTATATAGTTTGTAACACAAAACAGAATAGGAAATGCTATAATATATTATATACTACCTCCTTTATTGCACAACACTCACACATGGTCACTTACATACACCAAAAAACGCACGCTTGCATGAACACACACACACACACACACACACACACACACACACAGCACACACACACACATACACACACACACACACACACACACACACACACGCACACACACACGCACACACACACAAACACACACACGCACACACACACACACACACATATGTGATACCTAATTCGTTTCTGTTTCTAATCTAAGCTATAAATAAGTACTTACATTAAATAATCAACAACTGTTTTTTTATGGAGGAGCGGGTCTTCCTGACACAGGTATTTTTTACCTACTAGGAAGGCCCAACCCTGTTGTCATTTAAACTCGTTATTTGTGAAATGAAACCATTTTCATTTTTTCATTTTCATTTTCAAAATAAACAAGTTAACCAAAGTAATTATTGATAATTTGGCGCCTCTTATTAAGCGCCGCTTGATACAACGCCATTTGTGGCGCTGGCTCGGGCGTATTTTCCAAACGCGTCTCCTGCACTTGCCGCATGTCCACCCTGAAAACAATGCAATAAATAAGTACCTACTTTTACAATAACTATCAAATCCAATCCATTAAATCCTAACGAAGAAAGGGAATCCTGTCGGGGGCTACAGGAAGAAGATGGTTTTTTTTTCTCCATTATATTCTTTCTCTCTGTATCATATCGTTTAAGAAAGGGAGTTGTTGTAACTAATAGTTACCAATTGAATTGAACTAATTACGTTGCCCGTATGACAAACTTACTGACCTGAAGTGCTTCATTATGTTGTATATTGTACAACAGGCGTATATTAAGCGGCACGCTCGGTCAGGCGCGTAATGCAGCAACCTTTCCAGCCCCAAACACCGCAGCGACCCTTTGAGGTACCCGTTGGTCCGCTCGATGATGTTGCGGACCCGGCAGTGCCACTGCGTGTACCTCTCCTCCGGGGATCCCGCCGCGGCGTTCAGGACTGGAGTCATCAGCCACGGCTCCAGCCCATAGCCAGAATCTCCTAAAAAAATACGTATAAATGTAATTGCTTTAGTTTGTATGTAACGGGTGATCTCTAAATAGAATCATCTGATTTAATTATTATTTGTTTTCTTGTTTAATGTGCGAATTATCAAATCAATAAGGCGTAATTATGTCACTCCTTGAAGATCAGGCGTTCAAGCTACAGTTTCCACTCAACATTAGGCAGAGCGCGTATTTTCCACGAGTGTAGTTACATATAAAACGAATAGGTATACCTTCCGGATGAAAGCAGTAGAATTATGCCGCGTGTCCAACCACATTTTCTGTAAAACGCGGGCGTAGCAGAGGGAATATTGCTAAAATAACACAGCTTGGACGAGTTTTTTTTTGGCTAAGACTAATATAATGGTTTTTATAATTTTTGTTTCCTACAAACTGTGGGTGACAAGATAAACAAATTACTTATTACTAGTTTGAAACTTACCAATTGCACGTTGATCGTGTGTTTCCCTTTGCGGTTTATGTACTGCAAGCCATGCGGACGAGGGGGAGGAAAAACCGAGATGTGGGTGCAATCCAGCGTACCCAGTAAGTCCGGTAACCCATATTCTTGCTGGAATGCAGTCGCCACATCTCGTCTTGCTCCCTCGGTACCCGGGAAGTTAATCCATTTTGGTTTTAATCTAAAAACAGATTAGCATGGCGTTAATGCAAATGGTAATAAGTTATGGCGTTATTGCTTGAATGTGAACTATATATGCATAACACATGCTATTGTAACGCAACTATGTTTACGTAAGTAGTAAAGTTTGATCATACCTTTGGTTGATGGCAGCTACTACTTGGTCGAGATATCTGGATGCTGTCCTCTGTGCGATGCACAGATTGTGGTCCTGGCCAATCTCCCGTTGGTAGCTGCCACCGGCCATAAACTTTATAGCTACCAGCGCCTGCAAGTATGTGATAGTATTAAGATCATACGAACTTGTTTTGATTGAAGGAGATGGTTTGATGGGATTGATCCTATAAAATAACTTTATTGTAAAAAAAAAATCGTAGGTAGTTAGTTAATTTCACTATACGATGGTAAGTACCTTAATATGGGTTGGGAGGCCGTGCCGTTGTATGGGTGCCAACGCACTTTCAAGCTCCTGGCACAAGTACAAAGCCATTGGCTTATTCATACGGTAATTGTGGAAGAATTCCTGTTCCGGGAGCTCAAAAGGGTTGGCCAAGTCCCTAAGACGGGTCCTCTGGATCCTGCGGGTCCGCCTTTCCTCATTTATGATGAAGATAGAGACAGCCGACAGCAGAAGTATAGACATAGCCATTCTGGAAAAACGTAATTGTGTTTTATGATACATCATTAGTAACTTTTAGAACATAAGCATGGTTTAATAATTACATAATAAGACTAAAATTTCAACTTACTTCAATATTTTCTTATGAAATTTGGTTTTAGCAAATAGAATCCAAGCAGTCGCAGACAAGTCGCGGGCTCGATGCTTGACGACTTTATCTCGCCGCTTGACACACCAACGTGAGATGATTTTGTCGCGAAATAGGCAGTTAGGCTACGAATTTCAGTTCAAAGTCGCTAGCCGATGTCGGTGTCTCGCAATGACATTTGACTGCGAGTCTGTCTCTTTTCTCGCGTAAGTTATGCTACCGATGAGCGACAAAGCTCCAAGTCGCGCCGTCTTGTCTACTCGCGGTCAAGATGGGCTAGGCCCGCAGGATATATTTTTACCGAAGTACGAGTAAGTACCTTTATAGTAGTGTGTGGTATAGCAAGCAGTTGGATACCTACGTTTTAAAATGGTCAGCGACGGCGTCACTTGTGAACACACACAGTGTGAACTCCAAAACTCCAATTCCAGCATTTCCAACCAATATTGGAGTAGTATTTTTAACCATTATCTCTTTGTGTTCTGTTGCCATGGTAAGGGACAAGCACTACTTTCGCATCGTCTTTTTGGACAAAGCTGGCCATTGTCTGAAAAATAATTTAAATCCACATAGGTATATTGTACAATTATATAATTTAATATCTGAAACAACAAAGTGGGAAGAAAGATTTGACTTCTAGTCATAATATGTAGGTATAACCGAAATGTTACATCGTCGATGTGAGACATAATTTGTTGGAAGAATGAAAATAGTGAAACAAGCCTGTAAAATCAATGCAAATATTAAATTATAAGCACTATACTTACATATTTTGTCCTAGTTTAATGATAATACAATTTGAAAGATCCTAGAAAGTTGACGTTGTTGTGCCGTGTTGTTGTGACAGCAAAACTGAAGCATAGACAACATTTTAATTTTTTTAACCCTAAAAGAATGAATGGAATAGCCCAACCCTAATACCGATTCAGTGCAGTTGTCATACGAAACTATCTTGATTTTTATACTTTGAATTCAATAGGCAACACCGGTAAGTCGAGCCGCGACTTTGAGTTCTCGCCGTGACTGACTCTGTCGCGGTGGCAAGTTGGGCTATGGAAAGCGACAAATTTGACAGGAGCGACAGACTTGTTTCGAGTCGCGATCTGAGTCGCGGGTGCAAGATAGGCTAGACCCGCTGGAATGACAGTCAGACAGATAAGGCCACACTGGCGCGGCCTCAAAGAGTAAAGTTAAAGTAAGTCGCGGCCTGTGGTGGTGGACAATAGTAAATTTGACAGCGGCGGACAATTTTACTACTTGTCCAGGCCGCGCCAGGCCGTGCCATGCCAGGCCTAAGGAGACGACGCTGTAGGAGATTCCTACAAAGGTCTATGGCAGGTTACAGGGAAGACACCGCTAGAGTTTTAACGTTATTTATTATACTTTCAATTACAACAACATTCTTGATGGGAGGATTTGAAGAGAGTGAAGCTGTCAACGTCTAGTTTGTATACAAACAACATTGACAGCTTCCATATTTAAACGGTTGACCAGCCAGCATAGATTGTAAAGCACATTCTACACTCAACAGACGCTACTGCAGTCCGCCGCGTGATTTCCGCCCGAAGCACGGCATCCAAACCAAGGACACTCCATAATAATACAAGGTTCTGTTCGTGATTCTGAGACATTTTGACGAGCAGTGTATGAAATAACTCGACATTTTTGGCATAACACGGAGTTGGTCGATGGAGCCAACGAAACCTGCCGACAGACGAAAATGTAGGAACGGTAGTTTATTTTGGCATAATACAAAGTTGATCCCATAGTAACTGTAATCTGTGTAGTAATTAGTAATAGTTGTCCAGTCAGATCAGATTCACATTATGCTATTTGGTATCACGGATTAAATTTCATCCTGCATTTTTTGGTAACCTTGCATCCCTTTCCGCCGTTTTAGACGCTGATTCGGATCATCCGGGTTATACGAGTTGACTCGCCCATCGCTAACCTTGCTTGGCCGTCCGCCTCTCCTTTACCGGTACCCAAGCATTTTGAATCGAACTTTCATATTGCAATCGCAAAACGCTGACTTCGTTCGTTCGTTTATCTCCCTCTCCTGCCGCTTTTATGAGTGCTATTGATTTTTCTTTTTTTCCCTCTTTCTTAGTAGGGCCCTTAGCTAATTACCTATAGAGTGCTATTGAACTAACTTTGCGGTAGTAGCGTGCGTTGAATATGTATTTAGGTGCGTGATTGAATGGAATACGATAAGATGCATTCATTTCATATGATCTCATTCTACCTTACGACTGCATCCCGAGGCCAAAGACAATACAACCACTACGTTTACCCGAGGCTTACCCAGAATGTAAAGGCTGCATTAGAATCTCTTTGTACACTACATTTAAGGCCTTGGTTAAGGCCGAAACGCACTGACAGTGGTGGCGGAGCGGCGCGGAGGCGGTACCGGTTGTAATGTTCGAGCTAATATGAAATGATCCGCACAAAGCGGCGCGGTTTTCTGTGCGAACCCTTTCGTATTAGCTCGAACATTACAACCGGTACCGCCTCCGCACCGCCCCGCCACCGTTCTTCGCACTGCGTTCTTTGGACTGGAAGCCATAAGATAAAGATATGATTTCCAATCTATGAATGGCATAGCGGATATTTTATGGAGTCATTGGTATGCCGGAATGTGGATCCACGGAATCCTATTATACTGCCGGAACGTGGATCGGCGCTCAAACGCCCCCTCGCGATTGGTTCATTTTTCTATTGTTTTTAAAGTTTAATAGCGTCGAGAATAGAACGCGAATCCGCGGCCGCGTCGGCACACATCCATATTCTAATTCCAGTAGCCGCGGCATACCAAAGGTTAAATTTATTGCTGCTGTTAAAGGCAACACCCGGTATTGTAAGGGATATGAAATAAAAAACAGAAATAAACCTAAATATATCTTTATTTCAAATAATGTGTATTTTACACATGGAAGATATAAACGGTCAAAGTTAAGGGTCTCATGATTATTCATTAACAAAATGAGCATAAAAATGAATAAGATTCAATCCCCTCTAAAGAAAAAAAAATGAACACATCTAAGGTTTTTCAATAAACCCGTTTTTAATTTTTCCATTAACTTCAATTCGTAAAAGGATAGTTTTTTAACGCTTCACATGAGAACCTTCCATTTGAGACTTGCACCTATTATTACTTTAGTGTAAAATAGCATTGAATTTAAACAAAATACTGGACTTATCAGATTACTCATACATATTGTCAAAGGATCTTGGATAGTTTAAAACACAAATGCTGATGGAGGTACAACAATCGTGTAGATTTAATCTACTCCACTCTGCATCAGGATAGATTTGATTACCGATAAATTAATTACCAACTAGTGCATTAGTAAAATCTATTTCCTCCCACCGATGCATACTTCGTAACCGTGTTGGCGTTAATCTAAATGCACGCAACTTAATTGTATACTTTTCTCTACCTATATTAAAAATATTACGTGATTCAGTTAGTCACTTCCGGAAAGATACAACAGTCGTTGCAGAATAGTGACAAAATTGTAAAAAAAACATTGATTTTATAAGACTAGCATGACAACTCTTGTATCTCCCCCTCTTAATAAAATCATTAATGATTATAATATATTATCTAAGCAATGAAAATCTCTCCTACTCGAGAAGACAATTCCTTAAAAATAAAAGACGAAATTTATATAACCTAATTTAATAATTCTTGACGAAAATATTATAATGAGCATTGGATAATTTCCAATTATACCTATGGATTTTATGGCAAACATAAAGATGGTTTGCATACAAGTCTTGAAAATCATGAATGGATAATATAGATTTTTTCAAAGCTCCACTGAGATGGCGTCACTTTGAGTGGAGATTTCTGATCTGAACAGTTTTTACTGGCATAGATGAAACAAACTATATTATTAAAGAGAGTCGAGCGACAGCTAGGAAAAAGAAAAGAAATGCTCAATTATAAGAATTTACTTTATTCTGGCTCTGACTATGAAACAAAAAAACTAAATGGAAGTGATATGTACCAGAGATCCCCAGTCAATGTAGCGCCGGCAGGCGAATGTCAACGCAAAACTATTTATAATAATAACATGTCAGCCGCATTGTGAACGAAATAATTCAATGCTCATTAAAAATTGTCGCTATACTTACCAATAATGTGAACCATAATGTTTGTACTTTGTTCACGGGTGCCATTAGACTAAAACGGCAGTGGTCAGCTTCTAACTCTGCTCACAGACCAGGGGGGCTAGCACAACTGACGCCGCGCCGCGACGCGAGTCGAGAAGGATCTACCCTCCTCGTTCTAATTTGCACGGTGCGAGTGTGAGGCACTACTGTTACTCGCCCAGCGGTGAGCTATAAATATCGCCGTGTCTCTTTTATTTACACGGGAGTGCTTATCTTTTGTTCGTGTTTATAGCCGATAGCTCATAGCTTACTAGCTCGCGGTGGGACCAGTGCCTGACAGGGGACGCTCAGTCGCGCCACAAGCGGCTTGTCAGCAAGTTGTGCTAGACGTACTGGGCAGACTAACTATCTATTTCTATTACAAAATCTGATAAGGCTGTTTCAGTGAGTTTCACTTGCACATGACTTCAGTCTAAATGACTACAAAATAAGTGATAAATAAAATCAGCGCTCAAAACCAGCTTAATGTAGTCGGGACGTAATTTTATTTTTAAGCACCAACGAACGTGTAGGAATCATAACTTTTAGATTAAATTACTTCTCGTAAAACATGTCATTTACATTATAACATTGATTGTTTTTAATTTAAATCAGTTCGCGATAGATCACACATTAATAATTCAAGCCAGTCAAGTTCTAGCAATCGTCCCGTGAACATTTATGGAATACTTTAGACGTGGCCTAAGCTGTGTTCACGTTCTAAGAGATACTTGGTAGTTTTGGAACGAACCCTGGCCACCTATAGTTAAGTGAACAGATCAAAGAGGATCCAGACGTAGCAGTCCGTGACGAGTTTACACCTACCGAACACGAGCGAGAGCCAGTTCTATTCTTGTCTTGTGTAATCAAAACAACATATCGCTGTTGTACTCTCTTTGTTGATTACGTGAAGGCCAATTTAGGCCACGGCCAAGTCTGGCTATAAAGGAATCCTATTGCGGATGGTGGGTGAGGGCCCGTTGTGAGGCACCTGGTGGTAGCTACGTCTCCCTTTTACATGATGCGGCAGTTCTCGTCGCCTTCGCGGATCTCGCCCAGCTGTTGACAAGAGTTATCATTAATTACAAACAGAGTACTACACTTTAGTGGTATCGAACTGTTGTAGACCGTTACCGACGTACGACGTAGTAATATATGATAGTATTTAACAAAATGCAGGAAAATGACCAAGTCTCGCTAAATTCCCATCACGAGTATAAATGATGGTTGCCATTTTGTCACTTATTGTGGTGAATTAAACATCCCTCACGTCCTGACAAGTATTTTAGTGCAAGAGTGACGGTTATGTCTCAATACATGCAGGTAAGTACAAATGTAGCGTTGGTTACTTGATCTCGGCGAGGGAACTTGTGCGCGAGCTCCCGGTGTCGCTGCGCGCTCGTGCTGATCTGTCTCCGCTGACGCTCGGAAATCGCGACCTCCTGTAGACGAAACAGTTTTTTTAATAAAGTTGCTCAAAAAGTGGTACTTTTTGTGGCTGCGTAGCGTACGAGAAGCTCAATTTCTCGAACTAGTGCTTTTTACTTTTTAGTTCCAAACTATACTTTCGAAACGCAGTAATTTTATATTAGATTTTTTACCCGATGGCGCTGATTACAATAGTATGTTGTCACTGTCAGTGTCATTTGTAAAGTATGGGTTCGTTCAAAAATAACTTAGATGCAAGCATATTTTATCGCAATGATATATTAATTTATTATTTTTCGCAATTGTATTTAAAAACGTCGTTTACAACACGTGTGAAATGTCTTTTACCACTCGTACCGAGTCTTGCCACGAGCTGAAAGCGAGATACCTCGGTACTAGTGGTAAAAATACATTCTTTTCACACTAGTTGTAAAATGTACTAATTTAATATGCTAGAACTATTTCACTTTTCGGAGCATTAGCCATTAACGATACGAGTGTTTTTTGGAGGTCCGTTGTGTTGTTTCTTTTTAATCCGTTTATACTGTCAATGTAATTTATGTTTCTTTTTTCTGTCAGGATAATAAGGCATGGATAAAAACAACTCGCCGTCAATTCACGAAGAAGTGTCCCACCTCTAATACACTATGCACTAAACATAACACAGAACGCTACGAGATGTATTAATGTGACGCTTTTTCGTGGATCTAAAGGTACTGTTACACATGCTCTTAGTAGCACGAAAGCATGCTATTTTCCAGCAAACAGCATGTGTGAATGTAAAGTTGCTAGTATGCATGCTATTTGCATATATAATAATTGAGCTTGCTCAAACAAGCATGCTACTAAACAGCATGTGTACCAGTACCTTAACGATTTATAAGTGAGTACAATGTGGCTGACCTCATGTTCGTTGTTGAGCAGCGCAGTGGTGAAGTTGTCGCCGACGAACCACTTCTGGCCCTTCATGACGATGTCGCGCGGCGGGTCGTGCTCGGCGCCGCAGTCCGCCGACCACACGGTGGCCACGGCGCCCGGCTCCAGCTTCACGGTGCGGTGGAACTTGAAGATCGTCTCCTGCTCGCCGGCCTTGCGGACCACTTGGTAGCCGCTGAGGCTGAGCTCCTGTGTGCCAAATTACTTACTGGATTAATTCAATTTGTACACAATATTTATGCTTCACTGATTATTATGTCATTTGCAGCGCCGTGCACACTTTCTGTCAAATTTGTTTATGCAGTAAGTGGCTTCCGTAAATTTTCGTCGCATGAGAAGTTCGACGGATCGCTACGCCAGATGGCTGTAGCACCACATTTCGTATTAGTCGATACTTCAAGTATTGCTACGTAATCTGTAATGGCGTTATACAATACGCGTCGCATTATGCCGCGTGTAAAAAGTAGATATTTTACCCGATTTTAAAAGTATATGCGCATCGGCCTATTATAAAGACATCTGCTATATTTTTTTATACTGAAATTTTGATGTACTTTCAGTCGTGTAATGTTAAGATCGCCCTGGGCGTTGGACGTGGGCGGGACGATGTAGTTTGACAAGCTACATTTGTGGGTCTCATTAGTCAGGTTCGGGCTGGATGGAAGCAAGACTCACCTTCTTCCCCTTATTCCGGATCTTGACGTACTTGCCGTCGGGGCAGGCCTCGGCGACCTCCAGGTCCCCCTTGGCGCTGGCGGTGACGCTGTAGTCGGAGAGGCTGCGCTCCTCGCTCTCGTCGAGCAGCGTGCGCTTGCGCGCGGCGCGCAGCGGCGTGGCGCGGCGGCCCGGCGTGCCGCGCCCGGAGGCGCCCGACACCGACGCGCGCGACTCGCTGCGCTGAGGGGACTGCGCGGTCAGGTTCAGCCTGGATGCAATAATACATTGTTAACCGAGGGTGGAAAGTCAACCATTCCTGGCGAGATATTTTGGCGGTTGAACAAAGTGAGAGCGACAATAGTTCGGGGCTGAAATATTTCTCCGAGTCAAACACTTTACTTTTCATTAAGAATACGAGGAAATGAAATAATAGCTTAAAATTAAAATATTTTCTAAATCAGTCAGATCCTATAGACCATATTTTAAAAGAGTTTGTGTGTTGACCATTTCTAGGACCCGCTTTTCAAGCAGTTATATCAAAAGACTATTTTTTCTCAAAAATCATCGGCAAAGTTGACTATTCCGGTAAAAAATCAGGACGTGAAGTGCATAGTTCATCGTTAGTCAAAATTTTAAAATAAATAGTCTTGCCGGCTCGATTTTGCTCGACTACAATGTTGCATACAAATTCTATTATTTGTCGTGGTACAAACTTAAAAAAAAAATTAAAACGACCATATAAGTAAAAGGCATACGTCCTAAACAGCCAAAACGGAAAATTGAGCTGTCTCAAATAACTTATGGCGATTTCGGAAGAAAAATACACTTCCATCTTATTATTAAAAAAAAATTAAAAGTCGGCAATGCAAATATTATTCTGTTCTTACATACAGTGGCTAATTGTTTTTACGGAAAATATAGAAAATTGACGTGACAATTTTTCCAGATTTAAAAGAAGCTGCAAGCTCAGTTATTGATTATTTTTTAAGTGTAAGTTACAAAGCCAAAAGACAAATATCGAAAGGCGTACGGCAATTTCACGAAGCGGCGAGAAGAAATGCATATCTTATAATTTTTAGAGAGTACATTTTTGTTTTCTTTCACAATTTTTGAGAAAAGCACTATACTTGTATCAGCCGGAAGGGCAATAGGGAATATGCATGTGATTCAGAAGTGGACAAAAAAAATCATGAGTAATCTTTATTGCTTAGTAAAAATACACACATGATTATTTTTACAAATAATCATGTTTCTATTAACAAATGTAATTATTAAAAAGTAGTAATTTTCAAATTCTCTCGCAAATTTCCAAAACGCATCGCTATTGGCGGAGCGAATTTTGACGTCACCGTCGGTGTCTACTGTCAACAGGTCGTTTGTATGATTATTCAAAGTTATTCGCAATGTTTAGTCGTTTATGATAAATAATCAGTGTTTTTTTGGAATTATTAACTGAAAGCAGTGACTCCTTGTGAAAAAAGACTCGCTACAATGACTGGAAGAGGTTTTGTCAAGGCACAGTCGGATAATCTGCCTAAAATTAATGTGTTCATGATGACTAAGTACGTAGGTACCTCGTAGAGGTGTCTTTCTTAAATAATAAGTGTAATAACAAACTAGTACATATGTATATTATATAATCAAAGATATGTAGGTATTAGGTATGTTACATGTTGAGAACATCTTTATGAACATAAAAAACTTAGGTTGTTTTCGTCAAGAGTTATAAATAAAACAAATTTGTGTAGTGCACTCAGTAAAAACAAAGAAACTTAGCTAAAACGTTTCGTGATCAAAATCAACACACGTAGTCAACTGTTGATCAACAACAATGATAATATTTGTAACATTAATAACTAAAAAATTGGGACTCAGAATAGTTTTATTTTAAGTTAAGTACCTATATAATTAAATTTTTAGGTTAGGTTATTGTTTATATTGTTCGCGAGTATTAATAAAAAAAGATTTTAGGTACAAACATATTTAATACTCACTTCGAAATGATCTTCACAACAATATAAACTACTCAAGCACGATACATTATCTCTCCTCATCGCCTTACACCGCTTTTTTCTTATATTTGCATCTTTGGGCATATGAAAATATATCACGTCAGGTGCAGTTTTAATGTTATTTTCACACATAGTGGCAATACAATATTTATAATGAGCTTTTGTGTGCTCTTCCGTTACAATAAGTTGATCTTACAAGCTTTAATCACTCACTTTTATTAAAACTGTGAATCAAACACTTCGTTATTAATTTATTCTAAGTGCACGGTGACGTCACAAAATGAGCGCGCCAAAATGGCGGCGTTTCAATCGTCCGAAATGATAGTAGTTTTAATTAATTTTTTTAGCTCATTTAATGATAGTGTGAAAGTGTTATATTTTTTCCGGTTTTATAATTACTTATAGAATCGTTTAAAAATATAAAAAATACATTAATATACCCTATTGCTGGCTTCGTATTTACAATTAATACTCAGCCAGCAATTGCCTACTTCCCGTGCTTCAACAATAATGTACTATTAATTAATTTTTGATCAAAAAAATATTATTAAATGTACCTATTTATGTATACCATTTCCTCTTTGGGGGAGGCCTATGTCCGGCAGTGGACGTCTATTGGCTGATATGATGATGACACATCAATAATAGTAATAAAGAATTAAAATCATCATAATTACCAACAAACTTCAAAAATCAACCCAATTTTATGGAAGTGCGGCAGTATAGGTTTCTGCCATTGTTAATTTTTTTTATGACTTTAGGACGCGGTTCTGAAGCGGTTAGAGTGAACTCCCGCAATGGGAGTCTTGCACAGAATACTATTAGACCCTACGGATTCTGAGTTGTGCCTAGATCATACGTTCTTATACTGCTCACTGAATTTGTTAAACATAAAACAAGGTGCGAAACATATGAAGGACAAGAGATTCGCGCACCAGAAATATGAACATATATTTTTGCCTAGTGACCAATATAGAGAAGCAATGTACTAGGAACAAGACTGTCTCGTTGTTTAATAAACTTCCTGTAGAGCTAAGAATTATCGTAAAATATAATAGCTTTAAAGAAAAATTGATTTGATTTGATTGATTTGATTTGCTAGAGAGTACCTAAGTAGAATGTAGTTATTAGATATTAGAGCGTAGTTATATTTTTTATACTTTAGTTGTCTTTTGTTAGTTTATTAGATATAAGATATTATATTATTAGCTGTAAGAAATTAAAACACAATCTTGATTACTGAATAAATATGTCTATGTCTAACTACGAACACTTTAAAAATATAAAATAGTCTTCAAATAGCAATAATAGTGAGACCTCTATTCTAAAATGTAATATCTATGTACAACATGAATGCAATAAACTTACTGATTACTGATAGTCTTACAAAAATTAATTTAGTATCAATATAAAAAACAAACGCATGTTTGTCAAAAAGTTACAGAAATCAATACAATTTTCTCAAACTGTGCTGTCATGCTGTATAGGTTTCCGCCATTGCTTCATAATTTTTTAACCCCCGACGCAAAGAGAGGGGTGTTATAAGTTTAACGTGTCTGTGTATCTGTCTGTAGTAACGTAGCGCCCAAACGGATAGACCGATTTGAATGCGGTATTTTTTGTGTCAGATAATTGAATAATTTTATCCCGAGTGTTCTTAGCCATGTTTCATCAAAATCTGTTCAGCCGTTTTTGAGATATTTGACGTGAAATGAAAATTTTCTAATATTACTTTTTAGCCCTAGGGGCCACATGCCTCACTTTCAACCCTCTGTTTACTCGTAGATAAGCAATGACCTACTTTCAGAGTATGGGAGATGAAAAATATGGTGTCATTCTAAAGAGATATTTATCAGTATGCTTTGCATTCCTTGTACGATGGTATAAGTACAAGGAATTAATCATAAATTTGATTTTCTCCAATAGGCTCGGAAATGATCGCCTTACTGTATCAAAAATAGTACGTGAAGTTCCTCGTTACTGTAGAACGCAAATTTAAAATTGAATGAAATTCCTTTACTGTGTATACTTTTTTACATTTTAACTATATGCTTTGACTAAGACAAATCACTACAGCCAGGTGCTTGTACGTTTAAAGCCTTGCAATTAGTCACAACAACTTGCTGTAGTTAGACTGTTTAGTAGTGTATGGCTGTCTCTTTCCAACTATTGCAAGAGACAAATTACGTCCGTTTGTAGCCTGCTTAAAGTTTTCTTTTTTTAATGGTCATAGACGCGTACTTTTAAAGAGTGATCAAAGTGACGTTTTTAAAAATGTGTCAATAGTTTTAAATGAAGAAATAAAAATATTTATCGAAATAAAACTCACAACGAACTCAAATGCATTTAGATTGCAATTCCGTTTAATCTTTAATATAACCCATTAAAAGAAATCCTTCAAGGAATTGTTAAAAGTGATGAATATACCACGACCACATTAAAATCCGGACACATGGTGAAAGTTATGCCTGCAAATATCGAAGCATACAAAACTATAAGAGAAAAGCTTATCAGTCTTATCACAGACAACGTAAGTCATCATACGTACAAATTGAAATGCGAAAGATCCTACAGAACAGTACTGCGTCGCCTTCATCAAACAGAAGACACCACCGAAATTATTGAACAACTAAAACAACATGGCCATGATGTCCGGCAAATTATAAACGCACGCCACAGGGCCACGAAAGAGCCTTTGCCACTCTTCTACGTGGACTTGGAACCCAAACACAACAACAAAGATATTTTTAATATAAAAGTATTTAATCACTGCAGAGTCTCCTTTGAGGTCCCATATTAGAAAAAAGAGGTACTACAGTGCAAAAGATGTCAAAGGTTCGGTCACTCTAAAAACCAGTGTAACAGGCCATTATAGGTGCGTTAAATGTGGCGACGAGCACTCTACCTCCAGCTGTACCAAAAGTAGAGACACCCATGCTACATGTACTAACTGCCAGGAAAAACACTCAGCCAATTATAGAGGCTGCTATAAGTATAAGCAGTACAAGGAACACATACTTAAACTTAAACCAAAAGAGACACTTGACAAGTCGAAACATCCCAGACCCCAGAAGGAAAACCAAACGCAACCCATAAAACATAACCCACATAGGCAACCTTCCCAGACTTTCGCTGACATAACAAAGGGTAAAATAAAGACGAAATCTCAACAAACGAAAATAACAACCTTGTAAGCAGTACTTGACAAAATGTTAAACAAATTTCAAACTATCATGATCGACATGATGGACAGCATGATGAATCGTATGATTCAACTAGTTAGTTTAGCAGTATATTAAATAAAAATGATCCGTAACCTTCGAATCATCACATCGAATGCGAACGGGCTGACCGAAAGGAAAGCTAGAGACGTTCCTTCATACAGAAAAGATAGATGTCGCATTAATATCAGAAACTAGATTTACTACTAAAAGTCACATGTCAATTAAAAATTTCACCCTATACACTACTAACCACCCATCCGGAAAAGCAAATGGAGGAACGGCAGTCTTAATTAAATCAAATATAAATCACCACCCACTGGAGTCAGATAACGCTGAAGAAATTCAAACAACACAGATAAAAGTACACGACGAAGGCGCTGGAATTACTTTTTCTGCCGTATACTGCCCCCCTAGATACACAATAACCAAAGAGCAGTTCATAAGCTTCTTTTTGAAACTGGGTCACCGGTTCATAACTGGTGGAGATTGGAACGCAAGACACACCTGCTGGGGCTCCAGACTTATAACCACAAGAGGTAGGCAGCTGTATCAAGCTGTTTAGGCTCTTAATCTGGAATGTACGTCCACTGGCGAACCCACCTACTGGCCTACCGATCACCGAAAAATCACAGATTTATTAGATTTCTTCATAAGTAGAAACGTTCTCAACGACCATATGCACGCAGAACCGATAATGGACTTGTCCTCCGACCACACCCCAATTGTTCTCAATATTACCGAATATGTTGTCCTTACAGAAGTTACACCTAAATTATATAACAAAAACAAAGACTGGAACAATTATCAACTTCATATCAATACAAATCTAAGCCTACGAATCTCACTGAAAAATATCGAGGAAGTAGAACAAGCCATAGAAATGCTTAACATAACTATACACTCAGCAATCCAAGAATCTACCCCAGCCAGAAAAACGGGAATAGCGAAGGAACACGTGTACCCTGCGTATATCAGAAACAAAATTCGCGAACGAAGACAACTGCGAAGGGTACGGCATACAACAGGCTGCCCAGTTGACAAGGCAGCATTTAGTAAATCCTCACAAAAACTTAAAAACCTAACTAAGGATATGAAAAACAAAGGCCTACAGACCTACCTTGCGGCTCTAACACCGACTATAGATACAAATCATTCATTATGGAAAGCCACCAAGAAGTTGAAAAGACCAAAGTCTCAAGCAACACCTGTTAAAACACATACTGGAGCCTGGGCCCGATCAGATTTAGAGAAAGCCGATGCCTACGCAGAACACTTATGTAAAGTGTTCCAACCCTATCCTAGTATTAGTGAAGAACACGACAAAGAAATAAAAACGCATATGCACACAGCACTTCAAATGAGCATGCCGCTAAGGTGTGCCACACCGAAAGAAATCTTCAAAGAGATCCACAAATTACAAGATGGCAAAAGCCCGGGCTATGACTTAATAGATGCTACTTTACTAAAACACCTCCCTAAAAAGGGAATGCTAATGATATGCAACATTTTTAACGCATGCCTTAGATTAAACCTGTACCCTAGTCAGTGGAAAATAGCACAGGTGGTGATGATTCTGAAACCAGGTAAACCACCTCAAGAAGTTACATCATATAGACCCATAAGCCTTCTACCAGTAATTGGGAAAATGCTAGAAAATATCATACTTAATAGAATGCGCGAACACCTCACCGACATCATACCAACTCATCAATTTGGATTCAGAGAAGGCCACGGAACCATCGAACAAGTGCATCGGCTGGTAGACATCATATCAAGAGCATTTGAAAGCAAAAAATACTGCTCAGCTGTATTCATATACATTAGTCAAGCTTTCGCTAAAGTATTGCATGAAGGACTTCTTTATAAAATTAAACAAAAATTACCACCCTCATTCTTTCTCATCTTAAAGTCGTATCTTGAGAATAGATGTTTCGAAGTAAAACGTATCAAATCAGGCGTGCCCCAGGGTAGCATCCTGGGACCAGTGCTCTACCTCATCTACACCGCCGACCTACCCACCGATAATAATACCACGACAGCAACATACGCAGACGACACGGCACTGCTTTCCGTGCACGAAGATCCCAGCATAGCCTCTCAAAACCTTCAAACGCACTTACAGATAATCGAAAAATGGTTTGACAAATGGCGCATTAAAGCAAATAAGGATAAGTCAGTTCATGTTACATTTACGCTCAGGAGAAAAACCTGCCCAGCTATTAAGTTATATAAAGAAGAAATCCCGCAAAGCGAAGACGCCAGATACTTAGGCATGCACCTCGATCGCCGTCTCACATGGAGAAAGCACATATGGACAAAAAGAAAACAACTAGATTGCAAGCTACGCAACATGTATTGGCTGACCGGCAGGAAATCACAGCTATCAGACACCAGTAAAATAGCCATTTATAAAACTATACTGAAGCCTATATGGACGTACGGCATCCAGCTGTGGGGAACAGCCAGCCATAGTAATATCGAAATATTGGAGCGTTTTCAAAGCAAGGCAATCAGGAATATGTTCAACTTCAAGATACCACCGTACATAAGTAACAAATATATCAACCTGGACTTCGATCAACAAACAGTTAAAGAAGAAATAGCAACGTATAGTAAGAATTATCAAAATACACTAAAAAATCACAGGAATGAATTAGCTGCGCAGCTGCGAGGAATCGGCAGCCTGCGGTTCTCCCGACTAGGGAGAAATAGTGTGGTGGAGCTAGCGAAGCGATTCGCGGACAGGAAGTGAGGAGGGCGTCATTGGATGGCTTCCTTAATGTAGAATATGTATAGCCGAAGAATCCCATCAGACAGCAAAAAGGATTACCGTTTTTTTTTTGTAAAACAGATTGCCAAGCTCTGCAGGATTTAGAAAAAAAATAAAAAACTTTCAGTTTTATGTATGGAGTGCGCCCCTAACACATTTTTTTAAAATTTATTTACAAAACTATGTAGCGGCTTACAAAATACACCTATCCTCATAATTTTATTCAAATAAACTTTATAGTTTTCGAGTAAAATGCCTGTGACATACGGACGGACAGACGGACGGACAGACCGACAGACAGACATGACGAATCTATAAGGGTTCCGTTTTTTGCCATTTGGCTAAGGAACCCTAAAAATTGTGCACAATACAAAAAGATGACCTGACGGGTAATCACGTAACGTTTTGAACGCGTGTTAGGTTGATGCAACTGCCATTTTTCCATACAAAAATTAATTACATGGGCTAGAGATGCCTCTGCAGATATAATTACACACTAGAAACGTTCTGCTATACAAAACACACTGGCACCAACCTGTCCTCCTCGCCCTCGAGCAGCGTGCGGTACGTGGCGATCTCGAGATCGAGCGAGATCTTGATGTCCATCAGCGTGGCGTACTCGCGCAGCTGTCCGGCCATCTCGTCGCGCAGACGCGCCAACTCCTGCTCGAGCGAGGCCAGGTCCTCGGCGTGGCGGGCGCGCTCGGACTCCAGTTGGCGTTCGAGCTCGCGGCAGCGGTTCTGGAAATGTCAAATTATTATTTACACGTCCTGCTTTATTTAACGCTGGTAGCAGACGTCGCTCATCGTCATCATCTTTAGTGCATAGACATGATGAGCAAGATTTACAAAGAACACACGAGTCTCTACATGTGATACGAAAATTCCATGTTCAGTCAGCATCAATTGTAGCTACGCAAACGAAGACGTCAAAAGTCTTTATAAAACGGGAATAAGAACTTTTGAAGTCTTCATTTGCGTAGTTACCTTTGATGCTGACAGTTTAGGTTTGCAGTTTTGAGCGATTGAACATGCCAACTTTTTAAAAAAATAAAAAATAAAAATCATTTATTTCAGACGTTTGGAGTCCATAAGGTGTTAGTGTTACAGATTTATTTAAATAATAATGTTAGTACCTAAGCTTAAATGTTGAGTGGTCCAGTGCCTGATGAGGGCACTGTCCCATCTCTGCGCCACAACGGCCAGGAGACTGTGGCGGCTGGCGCGCACCCTGCGCAGCGTCGCGGCACAGCGTTTGCGGAGCGTCGCATGGAAACCGTCTACGTGCGCGTCCGCAAACATGCCGGACGCACTGCAGTGTCGCGGCAGCCGCAACAGTATCCTGAACGCGTCGTTGTATTGTACACGCATGGCGTTCATGGCGCGCTGCGTGTACCTCGTCCACAGGCTGCAGGTGTACAGCGATTAGATATTCACCTGCATCTATACTATATCACTGCGAAATGTTTTCCTGTGTAATAGCTATTTGAGATGAGGACTCCAGTGATAAGATAATTTATGAATATGCGATCGAATTACCAGTTGCTTCAAACAAGATGTGAGCTTATTTCATATTCTTTAATTACGCTGATGTATATAATATTGTCTTTGGGGGAGGTCTATGTCCAGCAGTGGTTGTCTTTCGGCTGATATGATGATACTTATCTATACTTTTATTATAAAGAGGAAAGTCTGCGAGTGTTTGTGTGTAGGGGAACCACTTATAAACTACTTATCGGATTTCTAGGTCTACAATGGACTTTCTGGATGGACATAGGCCATATTTCATCCCGCGGGACTGCCTGCATTACGCATCACCACATAGTATAAAACAAAGTCGCTTCCCGCTGTCTGTCCCTATGTATGCTTAGATCATTAAAACTACGCAACGGATTTGGATGCGGTTTTTTTTTAATAGATAGAGTGATTCAAGAGGAAGGTTTATAGTACCCGTGCGAAGCCGGGGCGGGTCGCTAGTTAAGATATAAAGTGGTACTCACACTGAGCGCCGCGTTCTTGTTCTCCAGATCGTTGAGCGTGGTGTTAAGCGAGTCGATGCGCGTGCGCATGGTGCGCAGCTCGTCCACGGCGACCGTGGCCGCGTTGCTGTTGCGGTTGGCGGCTGCGTGCAGGTTCTTCATCTGCACAAGTACAAATGGGTTACTTATGCAGGAACAGTTGGTGTGCCGACAAGGCACATACTAAGTTAGCTAAAATACGTATGTAAGTTATGCAATAAATATTACGTGCGAAATGTACGAATGGTTTTACGTGTAGCTACTCTTATCTATAGTGTGTGTGTTAGTGAATAAATGATCAGAGTAATCAGTAATACAGAATAGTACCTCAGAGTCTACCACCGAGTCAGTCTACACTCCCGCTTTCTGCTCCCCCTTCAATATCTAAAGCTGATTTTCCATTTTCCACTGGAGGGGCGAGACGAGACGAGGCGAGACGAGAATTGAAATTCGTATGGCAAATTTTCAATTCTCGCCTCGCCTCACCCCTTAGGGTGGAAAATCAGCTTAAGGCCGCGGATTGGACGCTAGCAGGCAGCGGGCTGACAAGGGGTAGTTCATACATTCGATCGACTTCAATGTATGAAGCCTTTCACCGGCCCGCTGCCCGCGGCGTAATAATCTATTCTCAACAACCAACTGCCTGGAAAAGTTGGGTAGTTGTGGTTGACTGGTTGCAACTCTATTTTACAACTCCAAATTTTTGTATAACAGATAAATAATGGATCTGAAAGTGGCGTCTGCTCGCAATCTCGCTCTCACCCTATCGCTGTCTATACTCGTGTGAGTGTGAGTTATAAGTGTGACAATCGGTTGGGGGTCGTCAAAATAATTGTTGTAATCACCTTGTTCTCATACATGGCCTCGATGTCGTCGCGGTTGGCCTTGATGTTGGCCTCCTGCTGCTCGCGCAGCTCCTGCAGGCTCTGCTGCAGCTTGGCCTCGTACTGCTGCGCCAGGCGCCCGTCTGCACAACAACAAAGCTGCTTTAAAAAATGTTGATGGCCAATTCTCGACAGACTAACCTTTCGTCTGTGGTGAGTTAAAAAAATAGTGGGTTCAAGCCACGGTCGCGCCGCATTAGAGATAATAACAAATGATGTCTTAAAAAATACAAATACATTTGGGTAGGATCCTGATCAAACACAGATGAAAGGTTAAACGGTAAAGGCAGAAATGACGAGTGCAAATCATAAGATTATTCAAGAAACTGCTCTGTTACTGTATCACTTCCACGATTAAAGGGAATCCAAAGACACCTCATATGTCAAAACCCATGTATAGATAACTTGAACTTGAACTTGTCGCATAACCCTCCTTCCAGTGGCGGCGCGTGATAATTTTCGATGGGCAACACGGAACAAAAAAGTTTGAGTATATATAACTATAGCAGCTATTTGACGCTCAGAACTTGCATCGCGCGTCGACGTCTTAACGTATAATTGTGTTATATTATACATTTTGCATATTCATTATGTATGGTAGTCTGTGTTCTGTGTCTGTGTGTCTGGGCCTTGTTGCCTGAAGTAAATAAATAAATAGCCTTGCCCATGAATAAATTTTAGGCATGCCGGTAGGAATCAGCTTGTACGGGCGCTCCGCCACTGCCAGCTGTCTGCTCTGAGGCAGACGGGTAGTAATAGGCGCACAGTCCGATACTTTGCGTGCATTTACCAGCATCGTGGGCCATTGTGCTAGCCGTAACGAAGCTTTATGTAGGTATATTTATTTATTTATTTAAGGATCACCAACAGTTAATACATCAATATACTAAAAAACTAACCTAGCACAAAAATCACTGTAAGATGCTTAGCCAATTACAGGTGACCACGGCTCACACACATTTTTATATATTATTATATAATAAATAGTTAATAAAAGTTTTATAATTTTTATATACAAGACCTTCAACTGAATCGAAATTAACTCACATAAACCAATGAAAACCGTCGTAAAGTAATTTGCACACCAACACAGTACTATTTTATGTTGCGCGAAACTACTCAAACATCAGAGGTGTGTTCCGTGTCAAGTACTAAATACAAAATACAAATTATTTATTCTGCAAATAGGCCACAAGGGCACTTTTACATGTCAAACGGTAGTTTACAATAAAAATAATAATCTTACAATAAAAGATTATAATCTAACACAATAATAATTTAAAATTTGCACATTAACGACTGATATAACAACACACTAAATGTCACAAAGTAAATAAAAACAAAACAAAATACGACCATTACATTCGATTAGAATAAGGTCTGTGCATTAACAGAAAGTTAATGATATTAATTCAGTATTCCAGAGATGTATAAGGTCTCTGAGCGTCCAAATACAATCAATAATTATTCAATGTTCGTAGAGATGTATACGGTCTCTAAGCGTCAAAACAAAACAATAAAAAAAAAAGGAATATTAATGTAATATTGTCAGTGATGTACATGGTCAATAACAATAAAACATGTCAAGATCGGAATGATGTCTCTCGTCAATACGATAATAATAAAATAACACTAGTATTTAAGAAGTTGGGTACTATGCCCTTGCAAGCATGAACAGTCCGGACTCCACAAACAGCACCCGATCACGAGTATGACGCATATCTCAGCCATCGCCTCCCTCAACCATATGTTAGGGAAGGTGGCGACCCGATCAACGACGCCACCGTAAGCAAAGCCCTTTAAGCGAGCATGACATATTCAAGCCACCGGACAATGTTAAAAAGCAAAGATTAATAAGCGACTTGCTCGGCGAGAAACAGCATTACGTGCTCTCTTCTTACATAAAATGGAACAATTATTTCAGGTAGGTACTTATAATGTGTATTTAGGTATATTCCTAATAGAATTAGCCTACTACTGGCTTAAAGGCATTTTTGTCGTTTAAGAAATCGTTGACAGTATAATACGCCTTGCTTAGCAAATTACTTTTAACATGAGACTTAAATTGACTGAACGGTAAATTAACAATTTCGGTGGGTATTTTATTATGAAAACGTATGCAGTTCCCCACGAACGACGTGCTAACCTTGCGGAGACGACTGGCCTTCACTGCGATACTAAAACAAATGAAGGTGATTGTTTATCCTAAGTCCTCCTTATACAATAATTTAGCAAACCTGCAATTACTTGATGAATATGTCCTTTAGATAATTCATTATATAAAACTTGCAGTTTTAAATTAGTCTAATTGGAGTTATCCACCCTAATGAGAAAAGGGTTTCCATCATTATGATATTGTGAGGCTAACTATGTACATCATTTTAGTTTTTAATGTATCACAATAAATTGTTCCTACAGTAGAGTTTATATAAATAGGAATCCTAATAATAATAGGGGTTTATATAATAGGGGTTATGCATAGGAATCCTAAAGGCAAGTCGCTATTAATATACTTATTTTAATCGATTACATGAAAGTATATTAGAACTCCAAATCCAGGGAAAACACACCAAAGGTCGGATTTCAAAAAGGTGGTCTGACGCCATCAAGAAAGGCTTGTGGGTCCACATGATGCAGATCACTTGGGCCTAGACCGCGTCGTGTGCAAGGACATCTCCACGAGGGAATGCAATCTTGGTCACGCGAGATCTCGAGCTAATTTTCGAGATTCTATCTCGGTCGAGATCTCGACTGATATAATCGAGATCTCGAACGAGATTTGAGTACGCAGTGTATGTTATGATAATTCGTGTTTGACAAACAAGTACTAACGTTGGCAGGTAAGGCTTGAAAAAGAAAAACATTTTCTAAATCGCGGTTAATGTTGGTGTGTGCGTATTTTCAATTTTTTTACGTTGTAGTCGTGCCAAATAATCCCGATTACTTTTTCGTCATCAAAAATCCTTGTTCAATATTCAGTGTTTCTTATTCAAAATATAGTCGCAATTCCTTAAATTGGTATCATTAATCAAATTCAGTCAATATTGTAAAAAAATATGGGAAATCTCGATGGCGTCCAGATTGATCGAGATGTCGTCGATTTGGCTGACGAGATCTCGAATCGCTAAACTCGACCTCAGTATTTCACCTTGAGATCTCGATTTAACAATCTTGGGTCGGATTGCATTCCCTAGTCACGAATGTCACGATCCTCAGTCATGATGGAAAGACATTCTAATGTTCTCGATTTGTTCAGGTCTACTTTCGAAGTTCGTTTATATCGGTCCTTATTTAATCTGCAAATTTTAAATTATTATTGTGTAAGATTACTATTATTTTATTGTAAGATTATTATTTTTTATTGTAAATTACCGTTTGACATGTAAAAGTGCCCTTGTGGCCTATTTGCAGAATAAATAGTTGATTTTAATTTTGATTTTTGATTCTAACTTACCGATCTCGGAGATCTCAACCTGGCGGCGCGTGCGCGTCTCTTGCAGCTCCTGCTGGAAGACCTGGTCCTTGAAGGACAGCTCCTCGCGCAGGCTCTGCACGGTGTTCTCCATGTCGATGCGGCACAGCATCTCCTCCTCGAGGGTCTTGCGGGTGTCCGCGTACACCTTGCGGAGCTTCTCCAGCTCTTTGGCCAGTTCCTGTAGAGAAGAAAAAGACAGTTAGGCACGCTTTTCACCGTTAACGAACTCCGTATGTAGAATGGTAACAGACATTTTTTTTTCATGTGTCATCTTTTATTACATCGGATACAAAATAGATTTATGAGGTTAACACGTGTTTTTTGTCACCATATTGTTATTTGCTTAAAGACGTGTCTGTCTGTGGTGTCGTAGCTCCCAAACGGATGGACCAATTTGAATGCGGTTTTTTTGTGTCATAGATAATTTTATCCCTAGTATTCTTAGCCTTGTTTCATGATAATCTATTCAGCCGTTTTTGAGATATTGGACTTTGGATTAAAAATGTCAGAGGGTTTACATCTTTTCGAAGTTGTAGTAATAATTTAAAGAAGAAATAACGTCGCACAGGTTTATACCTATTATTTTTATTTTATCAAAAACGAGTTATACCACAAGGACATTAGTCGATACCAATATATGTATTCAAGAATCAGCCAGGGCAAGCGTTGTTAAGTGGCAATAGCCACCCTCTACGCTCGCTGGTGATTCGCTTATTTGGCTAAACAAGCTTTCATTTTTGATAGGTGCCTCTTCATAACAAAAAACTGTAGAATCAGTCAAGTATATCTGGAGACATTATTCTTTAGTTTTAATCGTAATAATACTAATAATTTTTATCGTATGCACTATAATCATTAATCTGTTACCTATTATTTAATATTTTGGTAAGATGAAATTCTGATTGTACTTTTTCATTGCATCAATAATGCAAGGAGCATTAGCACATAGAAGGGAGGCGCAAATAAGCAAATTAACTGGAAGATGGGCGTTAAGTGGTTAGTCGTGCTGTTCTGCCCCCCTATTCTATAACTTGTTTTAAATTCACTTCAAAGTTCACCCAATATATCTTGACACCGCAATGCGTAGTAACCAAGCGTAGGTAGAGGTCTAGTTTCGTGACAAGTGACCGACGGGGTGAGCCGCATTAGCGCGTAGCGAATAACAGCCCTGAAGTCTACTGAAACTACTTATATTTTAGATGCGGGTTTATATTACTATATCGCTAACTCATATCTCTGAATTGATCTTTGATTGAAATCTTAGTTTTTTCGGATTTAAAGCCTACATGTAGGCCATCTCGTAAACATGTTAAAATAGAAGTCCTTGTTGTAGCATTTATTCCAAGTAACTCTATCCTATATATTCATATTGACCCTGGCAAATGGGACAGAATAAGCCAAGATAGTTTAAGGAACCATTAACCCATTCAGGGCCAAGAATCGATATGCGCTACGCTCGTAGCCGATCCCATGGTTTTCCTAGTATGTAGCGGAAAACGCCTACGGCGGTCTGACGCATATGTGTCGTCATTGGCCCAGAATGGATTTATTTTATACTATAAACACAGTGAGATACATACCCTGGCTTCATCTTGCGCCTTCTTCTTGTCAGCGAGCGCCGAGTTGTACTTGTTGCTTTCATCCGTGAAGCGCGTCTCGTAGTGGCGAGCCAAGTTCTCCGCCTGGGTGCAGTCTTTGGTCTTCTTATCCAGGCTGTAATAGAAAACCAACATCCTTATTAAAGTAAACTTCAAAATATGACGTCGATGATTGGAAAATTGATTGTATTTGTAAATATGCGCGCTGCGAAACATCTAGCTTAGTTAATAACTTGACCCTGGCAACGAAGCCTGCACTCCCCCTGATCGCTCACGTAACGCATTGTACGCACGTTAGGTAGATCTCATGTACGATTCTCACCGACCGGGCCGGGCTGGAGCGCGCCTAAGCGCGAAAGGAATTTGAAGCTTTAATATAGACGTTACATTTCATATTTTAATGTACTTGCTTATGTAGTCACTTATGTCATTGTCAAATAAAGTTTTCAGGTTTCGCCAACCTTTTTGTTATATGCTTCTTTGTATTGGCTGGCACAATTAATTCATTAGGATTTTCTCAAAAAAAAGAACTTAATTACAAACTTTATTTTCAACTCAACTAACATTGACAACATTTTATTGTAAAGAACTTAAACAATTTGAATTACCAATGAACACACACGACAGTGTGCCATTATGCCATATTATTAAGACAGTATGGAAAAGTTAAATAAGACCATTTTTTAATAAATTGTTTTTATTTATCTTCATCTTCACCATCACTAATGTCAGAATCACTAACTTCGGAATCTGAGTCGGTCACTTGTATAATAAAGTTTTCCACCAATCCAGTAATGAGTCTGTCCAGTTTGCACGTCCCGTCCTCTACTTTCATGACACTTATCACACACTTCTGCGGTGTTACCTCCCGGAGGCCTTCATGACATTCTTTGACCTGTGCCATTTTAAATGTTTTATTATTCCTGGCTACATGCCCACTTCAACCCGGAGCCCATACCAACTCAATTGGGTTCAATTCGCAGTGGTAAGGGGGCAATCTTAATACTTGCACGCTACACACTATTATTCTGCAATTAGCTGAATGTGTGCAAAAATAGGTTATTAATAACTTACATGTAAATTAATTTTAGTTTTTAAGCAGTTACGCTGCTAACGAAAATCATAAACTTTGAAATCAAAGGAAAAATTGTTCCGATACCGAACCGGATTGTTTCGATAGCTCAGTTGGTTAGTAGCGACGGGCCATGAATGCCTGTGGTCGCCGGTTCGAATCCGGCTCGGATCAATAAATTTTTCAGTTTTTCCTTTGATTAAAAATTTATAACTTACATGTAGTTAAAATGTTGTACCAAATGTTATTAACCCCTGAAGTGATACAAGCACAATACCAGCTTTGCAACCAAAAATTACGGATGGTTAAGTTTTTATTAAAGTGTCTTGTATTTATGTAAAAATAAGTAAATAAAATTACTTCTTTAAATTATAGAATTAAAATTACCAATAAATAAATTATGTCAGCGTGTGTTTTCAGAATAAAGGGATATACAATGTATGATCATTTTATTGCAGTGGGAACATTGTCGTAGTTTTTTTGGTCTTGAATTCCAGTCTCGAGTATAACCTAATGGGCAATCCACATTACGTGATTTGTCAGCCCCAATTCATCAGAATCTGACTAATTGCTATCGTCTGGATGCATGTTCCAACCGTCAAACGAGATGTCCGGACTAATTGCGTGAAAATCACAATTTGGACCATGGAATTTGCATGATCTGCCAAGTGTTTTTTCTCTCATAAATTTCATTCAAATAAATTTAAACGAAATAAAAAGTTATACTGAAGAATATTGTATTAATATTTTGCACTGTAATTTTGTATTTCTTTTTAAACCGGTGTTTTGCTACTATAATTTTATTCAGTGTGGCCAGATAACACTAAGAAAGCGAAAATTGCCGCATTTAAACGATCCTGCGAAGCGGACTGCAAGGTTATTACTAACCGATGAGATAGGGCGAGACAGCACGTCTATCATGAGACAGCCGTGACATACTCTCGATTTTTGTGTGCTGCACGGCTATCATGCGACGGCGCGCGAGCTCTCTCGATTTTTCTCCCACTATCCGTCTCTCTCGTATTAGAACAAGAGGTACCTATAGTGCAGTCCGCTTTGCAGGACCGTTTGAATGCGGCAATTTACGCTTTCTTACTGTTAACTGGCCTCACTGAATGAAATTGTAGTTGCAGTTGTTATGTCTGTACGCTACACCCAATTCTGACTTCGACATGTTGTCCTGACAAATTGGGGTTGGATGTGGATGTCCCATAACCTAACGCGTGTTCGGAACGTCACGTGACTTTCCCTCCGGTTTCGGATACCGGTAAATGCAAATATTTGTTCGTTTATTGTTGTAAAATGTTGAGCACATTATAACTAAACTAGCGAGACGGGTTGGTACTATATTATACATATAACTAAACCTTCCTCTTGAATCACTCTATCTATAAAAAATCGCATCAAAATCCGTTGCGTAGTTTTAAAGATCTACACATAAGGACAGACAGCGGGAAGCGACTTTGTTATTATACCATGTAGTGATGACAAATTTGTTTATTTTTCCCTAATAAATGGAAACTATCATCTAAACAGTGACTGCCACATGTATCGAGAATAATGACAAAGTTTTAACACTTACAGTTCATAATTTGTAACCAGTTATTGATTATTCTATTATAATTAAACATAAAATGTTATTAAACAATACAATATAGGTAGCAGTGGCGTGGCATCAAATATGTCTGTAGGCAAGTCGACGCTAATATTGCATCCTTTTTTTAGGAGCTGAAATCTGAATCTGAATGATAGAGATAGAAAGATCCTAAAATAATCGACTTCTGTGGAGGCCACGCCACTGATAGCCAGGTACCTTGATATACATTTATATTTAAGACAACATATCAGCTTTGCTTCTTCAAATAATTCTTAATAGGCAATGAAATGATGCTGATGTCATCGATTAAAATGTCAAGAAAATAAAGTAAAGGAAGGACAGTCATATGATAAAGGAGTGCCTTGCACAATCATGTTCGTGTTTAATAACAATGAGATAAGGAAGTACTAATTGCCGACCGATCTTTAATAACAATTAAAACACGTAGCTAACAAGCTATTTACTGACAAGTGATAATGATAACTGATTTTGACGACCAAAAAGCGGAATCCATATTTAACGCCTAAAGTTGTGATTGTAATGATGTCATATCCAGTCTGCATTCTGATAGCGCCAAGCAGGTCAAGTTTTAAGACTATTCGAGGTAAGTAGTACGGTTAACATCGAAACTTGCGCAACGTTACACGGAACGATCTTCAGTAAACACGCTATCCGGTTCCCGCCTCAATTCATAAACTTCCACCGCTGTGTGGGCGGACCAGCATAACTCTCGAGTCTTGGACAGCTGCTACGAAGCAAGCGGTCAATTTACGATTGGTACGGGCTAGCGGCGGCTGCACACCGGTTTGCGAATGCGGTAATTCAACGTTAGTCATGTCGCGTTTGCCCGCGGTTCGCGAATCGCCGGCGACGCGGCCGCGACGTCGCGGGAGCCCGGGCCTTGGCCGATTTTTATTCCGGGGCGGGGACGGATAAAAGCGTGATTTCTGATCATTTAACTTCCCTGTAGACAGCTGTTTATAAATCGTACGCGCGCGATACTTCAGTCCCGTTTCACGAAGGTATTTTAGGTATATTTCAAGAGTAAACCAGCAACACTGGTCAAAGTGCCCGTCGTTATTGGCCAAGAGACTCAGTCGACGTAACCGTAACTTTTTCATACACTTTGTGAAACGAGCCTCAAGTTTTAATGTCAGACTGATGGCTTAGGTATTCATTAGTCATTACTACTTCGTGAACCTCAGACGTGCCGCTAAAAGAATTAGTTAAATGTACCTACAATTTAATGTAATTAAAAACCTCAATCACCATCACGCTACGGCACACCCAAACCACCCCAACTAAACTGAGTTCATAAAGAAAACGCAGGAAGTTTTTAATAGCCGTGAACGCACAGAAAAGGGGTCAGTAATAATTATTCATTCATTCATTTCTGTAGTACGCATGCTCTTATGAGTAGGTAAGCTTCGAGGTTTAGTCGACTCTGCGTGTATTTTGGTGCTCCGAGTAAACAATGACGGCATTTGATAAATAAATAAGTACATGTCGTGGTCGTTTTATACCGTAACTGTCAAATCCCATGGTGCTTGTCAAGGTCGAATTCCTATGATGTGAGATTAGATTATTTACAGAATTGCGTAAGAGTTTGAAATTGTCCGAGAATAGGTAGCTACTGTAGCTAGATATGAACATAGTAGTACCCTGTAGTTCAGTTACTTGAGCTAAATTACATTATGTACTTAGGACTCATATCATTATCATTTGTCATTTCAGGAATCCAATTTTACTCAATATGCTTATTTGTACATAACGAATAAATTGAATTAATCATCCGTTGGTAATGAGCTAATTATAATTATACTTTCTAGATAGCCAGGATTAATCAGAACATGTGTGCAGCAACGCCATGTCTAACTAGAAATTTAGACACCAATTCACCACCACGACGATTTTAATTAAATTGATGCAAAACCAGTAGTTTTATAAATACACATTTCATTCTTAATTATTATTCAGTTGTATCATATCCGCGTTTTAATGGCATTGAAACAGGATTGCCTGTTTGGTTACAGTAGTATTTTATGCAACTGTTGTATAAGTAGGGTCTTAAAACGCGAGTGTCGTGAGTCAAGTTATACACCGTTGCATACAATACTTTTTCTAAGACTAATTTTATTCTTCGTCCATTTTAAAAGGAACGTACACATTTTTCTTCACAAACACGAATAAAATCTTAATAAGTTATTAATAATGTATCAGTAGTTATCATATTTCGTCTTTTAATTTTGAACTGGAACTTTGGTGGGAAATTAGAAATATGGCACATTGACACCTCTTGTTTATGGTCTGTTTTGTTTTTAATTTCCTTGCACTTGCCATCCAAACCAAATTGAATCCGGATCCGAACCGAATCGGATCGGTTTATAGTTATAAATAATACCAATAATTGGTAAAATATGTATATTAACACACAATACATAATCATTTCTTTTTAATTTAGTAAATAATTTATGTTCTACAAATGTTTGACAGTAAATAAAAAAAAATATTTCGAAAAAATTGATTATGAAGTTGGTACCACTGCTTTATAGCGTCTGATTGAAAAAAAGTTAGATGATTTGACATCGTGGTAAACAGTGCTTTTATGGAAAATGTATGAACCATAAAATTACACTAAACAGTGCGTTTATGGGCCATAGAGCATAGAGTTTTTCGACGACTTATTAGAGGTGTCATTGTGTTTGAGCTAAAGCTTATATAACTGACAGATAACGGTACAGGAGTAGAAAAACATATTTAGTTGCATTGCAACTTTGTATCCATAGTGAAACTTTTCTGGTAATTGGGACACCTCGAAACCTATACTGCGAAAGTCTGTCTGTTACCTTTTCACACTTGAGCGGCTGAACCGATTTAAATAAATTATTGTATGGATATAGTTTGAGACTTTGGAAGGAGATAGGATACTTTTTATCCCAGAAATCATACCTAGGGGTAGAAAGGGGAGTGGAAGTTTCTATGGGAATGTCTTATAGCATATTTGTAATCGTAGTATTAATCTATGGCGACTAACGAGTATACGCGGACGGAGTCGTGGGCAAAAGCAAGTTGCCTATATTTTTATTTTACCTATCTAATAGGTAGTACAATAACATAACGGTATATTTTTGAAGAAAAGGAAGCAAACAAATTCGATCAGCGGAGCGTGAAGGCCAAGGACCGATAGATACAGGTCGACACACGTAAAAAGAGCGCTGGCGGCCATATAAAAAGTATGGCCGCCAGGGTTCTTTTTACATGTGTCGACCTGTAGCTCGAGCCACAATTACGTAAAGAAAGTGCGCTGTGACTTTTTAATCGGGTGACATTCAGTAGGTTTCAGCAGATGCGGGTGAGATTATGCGGGTCAGATAAAGACAGCTGCGAGGTGAGAGGGACGGGACGATCATATTCCTATATGATTGGGAGTTGGGAGATAAAAGTAATTGGGACTTAGAATTGGGAATTACTTTGTAGATAAATAACTTTTTGTTTATTTGTAGTTATTAACTAAGCTAGAAACATCTAGCTTAGTTAATAACTTGACCCTGGCAACGAAGCCTGCACTCCCCCTGATCGCTCACGTAACGCATTGTACGCACGTTAGGTAGATCTCATGTACGATTCTCACCGACCGGGCCGGGCTGGAGCGCGCCTAAGCGCGAAAGGAATTTGAAGCTTTAATATAGACGTTACATTTCATATTTTAATGTACTTGCTTATGTAGTCACTTATGTCATTGTCAAATAAAGTTTTCAGGTTTCGCCAACCTTTTTGTTATATGCTTCTTTGTATTGGCTGGCACAATTAATTCATTAGGATTTTCTCAAAAAAAAGAACTTAATTACAAACTTTATTTTCAACTCAACTAACATTGACAACATTTTATTGTAAAGAACTTAAACAATTTGAATTACCAATGAACACACACGACAGTGTGCCATTATGCCATATTATTAAGACAGTATGGAAAAGTTAAATAAGACCATTTTTTAATAAATTGTTTTTATTTATCTTCATCTTCACCATCACTAATGTCAGAATCACTAACTTCGGAATCTGAGTCGGTCACTTGTATAATAAAGTTTTCCACCAATCCAGTAATGAGTCTGTCCAGTTTGCACGTCCCGTCCTCTACTTTCATGACACTTATCACACACTTCTGCGGTGTTACCTCCCGGAGGCCTTCATGACATTCTTTGACCTGTGCCATTTTAAATGTTTTATTATTCCTGGCTACATGCCCACTTCAACCCGGAGCCCATACCAACTCAATTGGGTTCAATTCGCAGTGGTAAGGGGGCAATCTTAATACTTGCACGCTACACACTATTATTCTGCAATTAGCTGAATGTGTGCAAAAATAGGTTATTAATAACTTACATGTAAATTAATTTTAGTTTTTAAGCAGTTACGCTGCTAACGAAAATCATAAACTTTGAAATCAAAGGAAAAATTGTTCCGATACCGAACCGGATTGTTTCGATAGCTCAGTTGGTTAGTAGCGACGGGCCATGAATGCCTGTGGTCGCCGGTTCGAATCCGGCTCGGATCAATAAATTTTTCAGTTTTTCCTTTGATTAAAAATTTATAACTTACATGTAGTTAAAATGTTGTACCAAATGTTATTAACCCCTGAAGTGATACAAGCACAATACCAGCTTTGCAACCAAAAATTACGGATGGTTAAGTTTTTATTAAAGTGTCTTGTATTTATGTAAAAATAAGTAAATAAAATTACTTCTTTAAATTATAGAATTAAAATTACCAATAAATAAATTATGTCAGCGTGTGTTTTCAGAATAAAGGGATATACAATGTATGATCATTTTATTGCAGTGGGAACATTGTCGTAGTTTTTTTGGTCTTGAATTCCAGTCTCGAGTATAACCTAATGGGCAATCCACATTACGTGATTTGTCAGCCCCAATTCATCAGAATCTGACTAATTGCTATCGTCTGGATGCATGTTCCAACCGTCAAACGAGATGTCCGGACTAATTGCGTGAAAATCACAATTTGGACCATGGAATTTGCATGATCTGCCAAGTGTTTTTTCTCTCATAAATTTCATTCAAATAAATTTAAACGAAATAAAAAGTTATACTGAAGAATATTGTATTAATATTTTGCACTGTAATTTTGTATTTCTTTTTAAACCGGTGTTTTGCTACTATAATTTTATTCAGTGTGGCCAGATAACACTAAGAAAGCGAAAATTGCCGCATTTAAACGATCCTGCGAAGCGGACTGCAAGGTTATTACTAACCGATGAGATAGGGCGAGACAGCACGTCTATCATGAGACAGCCGTGACATACTCTCGATTTTTGTGTGCTGCACGGCTATCATGCGACGGCGCGCGAGCTCTCTCGATTTTTCTCCCACTATCCGTCTCTCTCGTATTAGAACAAGAGGTACCTATAGTGCAGTCCGCTTTGCAGGACCGTTTGAATGCGGCAATTTACGCTTTCTTACTGTTAACTGGCCTCACTGAATGAAATTGTAGTTGCAGTTGTTATGTCTGTACGCTACACCCAATTCTGACTTCGACATGTTGTCCTGACAAATTGGGGTTGGATGTGGATGTCCCATAACCTAACGCGTGTTCGGAACGTCACGTGACTTTCCCTCCGGTTTCGGATACCGGTAAATGCAAATATTTGTTCGTTTATTGTTGTAAAATGTTGAGCACATTATAACTAAACTAGCGAGACGGGTTGGTACTATATTATACATATAACTAAACCTTCCTCTTGAATCACTCTATCTATAAAAAATCGCATCAAAATCCGTTGCGTAGTTTTAAAGATCTACACATAAGGACAGACAGCGGGAAGCGACTTTGTTATTATACCATGTAGTGATGACAAATTTGTTTATTTTTCCCTAATAAATGGAAACTATCATCTAAACAGTGACTGCCACATGTATCGAGAATAATGACAAAGTTTTAACACTTACAGTTCATAATTTGTAACCAGTTATTGATTATTCTATTATAATTAAACATAAAATGTTATTAAACAATACAATATAGGTAGCAGTGGCGTGGCATCAAATATGTCTGTAGGCAAGTCGACGCTAATATTGCATCCTTTTTTTAGGAGCTGAAATCTGAATCTGAATGATAGAGATAGAAAGATCCTAAAATAATCGACTTCTGTGGAGGCCACGCCACTGATAGCCAGGTACCTTGATATACATTTATATTTAAGACAACATATCAGCTTTGCTTCTTCAAATAATTCTTAATAGGCAATGAAATGATGCTGATGTCATCGATTAAAATGTCAAGAAAATAAAGTAAAGGAAGGACAGTCATATGATAAAGGAGTGCCTTGCACAATCATGTTCGTGTTTAATAACAATGAGATAAGGAAGTACTAATTGCCGACCGATCTTTAATAACAATTAAAACACGTAGCTAACAAGCTATTTACTGACAAGTGATAATGATAACTGATTTTGACGACCAAAAAGCGGAATCCATATTTAACGCCTAAAGTTGTGATTGTAATGATGTCATATCCAGTCTGCATTCTGATAGCGCCAAGCAGGTCAAGTTTTAAGACTATTCGAGGTAAGTAGTACGGTTAACATCGAAACTTGCGCAACGTTACACGGAACGATCTTCAGTAAACACGCTATCCGGTTCCCGCCTCAATTCATAAACTTCCACCGCTGTGTGGGCGGACCAGCATAACTCTCGAGTCTTGGACAGCTGCTACGAAGCAAGCGGTCAATTTACGATTGGTACGGGCTAGCGGCGGCTGCACACCGGTTTGCGAATGCGGTAATTCAACGTTAGTCATGTCGCGTTTGCCCGCGGTTCGCGAATCGCCGGCGACGCGGCCGCGACGTCGCGGGAGCCCGGGCCTTGGCCGATTTTTATTCCGGGGCGGGGACGGATAAAAGCGTGATTTCTGATCATTTAACTTCCCTGTAGACAGCTGTTTATAAATCGTACGCGCGCGATACTTCAGTCCCGTTTCACGAAGGTATTTTAGGTATATTTCAAGAGTAAACCAGCAACACTGGTCAAAGTGCCCGTCGTTATTGGCCAAGAGACTCAGTCGACGTAACCGTAACTTTTTCATACACTTTGTGAAACGAGCCTCAAGTTTTAATGTCAGACTGATGGCTTAGGTATTCATTAGTCATTACTACTTCGTGAACCTCAGACGTGCCGCTAAAAGAATTAGTTAAATGTACCTACAATTTAATGTAATTAAAAACCTCAATCACCATCACGCTACGGCACACCCAAACCACCCCAACTAAACTGAGTTCATAAAGAAAACGCAGGAAGTTTTTAATAGCCGTGAACGCACAGAAAAGGGGTCAGTAATAATTATTCATTCATTCATTTCTGTAGTACGCATGCTCTTATGAGTAGGTAAGCTTCGAGGTTTAGTCGACTCTGCGTGTATTTTGGTGCTCCGAGTAAACAATGACGGCATTTGATAAATAAATAAGTACATGTCGTGGTCGTTTTATACCGTAACTGTCAAATCCCATGGTGCTTGTCAAGGTCGAATTCCTATGATGTGAGATTAGATTATTTACAGAATTGCGTAAGAGTTTGAAATTGTCCGAGAATAGGTAGCTACTGTAGCTAGATATGAACATAGTAGTACCCTGTAGTTCAGTTACTTGAGCTAAATTACATTATGTACTTAGGACTCATATCATTATCATTTGTCATTTCAGGAATCCAATTTTACTCAATATGCTTATTTGTACATAACGAATAAATTGAATTAATCATCCGTTGGTAATGAGCTAATTATAATTATACTTTCTAGATAGCCAGGATTAATCAGAACATGTGTGCAGCAACGCCATGTCTAACTAGAAATTTAGACACCAATTCACCACCACGACGATTTTAATTAAATTGATGCAAAACCAGTAGTTTTATAAATACACATTTCATTCTTAATTATTATTCAGTTGTATCATATCCGCGTTTTAATGGCATTGAAACAGGATTGCCTGTTTGGTTACAGTAGTATTTTATGCAACTGTTGTATAAGTAGGGTCTTAAAACGCGAGTGTCGTGAGTCAAGTTATACACCGTTGCATACAATACTTTTTCTAAGACTAATTTTATTCTTCGTCCATTTTAAAAGGAACGTACACATTTTTCTTCACAAACACGAATAAAATCTTAATAAGTTATTAATAATGTATCAGTAGTTATCATATTTCGTCTTTTAATTTTGAACTGGAACTTTGGTGGGAAATTAGAAATATGGCACATTGACACCTCTTGTTTATGGTCTGTTTTGTTTTTAATTTCCTTGCACTTGCCATCCAAACCAAATTGAATCCGGATCCGAACCGAATCGGATCGGTTTATAGTTATAAATAATACCAATAATTGGTAAAATATGTATATTAACACACAATACATAATCATTTCTTTTTAATTTAGTAAATAATTTATGTTCTACAAATGTTTGACAGTAAATAAAAAAAAATATTTCGAAAAAATTGATTATGAAGTTGGTACCACTGCTTTATAGCGTCTGATTGAAAAAAAGTTAGATGATTTGACATCGTGGTAAACAGTGCTTTTATGGAAAATGTATGAACCATAAAATTACACTAAACAGTGCGTTTATGGGCCATAGAGCATAGAGTTTTTCGACGACTTATTAGAGGTGTCATTGTGTTTGAGCTAAAGCTTATATAACTGACAGATAACGGTACAGGAGTAGAAAAACATATTTAGTTGCATTGCAACTTTGTATCCATAGTGAAACTTTTCTGGTAATTGGGACACCTCGAAACCTATACTGCGAAAGTCTGTCTGTTACCTTTTCACACTTGAGCGGCTGAACCGATTTAAATAAATTATTGTATGGATATAGTTTGAGACTTTGGAAGGAGATAGGATACTTTTTATCCCAGAAATCATACCTAGGGGTAGAAAGGGGAGTGGAAGTTTCTATGGGAATGTCTTATAGCATATTTGTAATCGTAGTATTAATCTATGGCGACTAACGAGTATACGCGGACGGAGTCGTGGGCAAAAGCAAGTTGCCTATATTTTTATTTTACCTATCTAATAGGTAGTACAATAACATAACGGTATATTTTTGAAGAAAAGGAAGCAAACAAATTCGATCAGCGGAGCGTGAAGGCCAAGGACCGATAGATACAGGTCGACACACGTAAAAAGAGCGCTGGCGGCCATATAAAAAGTATGGCCGCCAGGGTTCTTTTTACATGTGTCGACCTGTAGCTCGAGCCACAATTACGTAAAGAAAGTGCGCTGTGACTTTTTAATCGGGTGACATTCAGTAGGTTTCAGCAGATGCGGGTGAGATTATGCGGGTCAGATAAAGACAGCTGCGAGGTGAGAGGGACGGGACGATCATATTCCTATATGATTGGGAGTTGGGAGATAAAAGTAATTGGGACTTAGAATTGGGAATTACTTTGTAGATAAATAACTTTTTGTTTATTTGTAGTTAGTTTTTTTAAGCTACGTTATCCTAGTGGTTCAGGCTTGCGGCGGTCGTGGGTTCCCAGCTCGTACTAATGAGTTTTTTCCAAACTTATGTACGGAATATTTACAGTTTGATTTTCGGTGAAACAAAACATCGTGAGTAAACCGATCAAATCCCAATAAGGTCCTATTTTCCCTCTGGGTTGGAAGGTCAGATGACAGTCGCTTTCGTAAAACTAGAGCCTATGCCAAATCTTGGGATTAAGTATCCGGGAATAACGCTAGGAGGATGATGGTATTGATGGTAAAAGTTTTTATTTTGGATTAAAGTAGTTGATGCCTACCTAAAAATACATGAGAACAATACAATAGTTCCGTCATTTTACTCCTATCTTGAAATACTATAAGCCGTAGCCGTTGTTTCACTAATTGCGCAAAAATCTACATTACAGTGCACTCGCCAAGTTTGCTACCTATTATAAATAAGTAAATAACTGATGATGAGGTAGTCCCTGCATTTGCAGATTTGTTTTTTTATCGACTCCTATTCTCGGTATTGGCGTGCATCACCGCTAAATACGCGTCTTACGTCACCGGGGTGCGGGCGCGGGGGGCGTGACGTCACCGCCACGGTCACCAGCCGTCGCGGAAGGCCCGCTGACCACATGGATAAACGCCAGTAGGTATAGATAGTTCCTTCTAGATCATGAATACTGATTTCCAGATAAACCATTAAACATACAATCACTTTCAACAGAAACTTTCGTGTAACCCGCATTTGGCCGCTCACTTCGTTCGCTCTATGCGGGTTCCACTAAAGTTTCTGTTGAAAGTGATTGTATGTTTAATGGTTTATCTGGAAATCAGTATTCAATATCTAGAAGGAACTATCTATACAATGAATTATTGCATTCGGTATGGAACAAGTAACAAGTCAAAAAACAAAGCAGCGCCTGAAGTCAGTGTCATCTTCAACCAACGTACATACATAGGGCTTCAGATATAATCTGTACAAAAAAACCGTAAACCCAAATAAAATAAAAATTGATGCTGCAATATCATATCACTAACATTTTATTTTTAATTAATACAAATTACATAAACATAAATGTACTAACATACTTTTTATTCATTATCTTAAAATGTATTTTATCAAACTCAAACAAGCAAACAAAATACCAAAAACACACCATGTCACAGATATGATCAGTTTCTGTGAACACGTAGATTCCCCATGGCGCAGAGCCTCGGGCGTAGAATCTCACAACGCACCTTGTCTTTGGTACCAAGTAAGACTTGGGTTGCTGTGTGTGATAAAGTACAACACATCGCGGAGGTGGCCAATCTCCTTGATGCGACGCGACTCCCATGGCGCAGAGCCCTGGCTTAAAGTCACATTTTATGTACTTTTGTGGTAGGGTCCACCTTACACTATCGACCGGTATAGTGACGGCTTCTCCTTATCGTTCGAATGCTTAGTTTGTTTGTCGATAGCACAGCTCGACATGAAGGTGGCCAGTCTTCATGAAGAGACGCAAGCTCCATAGCGCAGAGCCCTGGCATAAACTTGTGTGCTAGGATCCTCCAGTCACTACCGGTCGTAATAGTGGTGGATTCTCCGATAGAACCTCTTTCGAAATTGTATATATGCAAATCAATCTAAAAATTTCAATAGCGCGATCTAGAACTTTGAAAATATATTATTCAAACATATAACGTGAAACAAGGTGGGCAAAGATCAATTTCAAAATGCCAAATTTGGATGATATATGACTTTCATGACAACCATCATTACTTGTGTGACGTAGTCGACTTGCTTGATTTATAGGGTGACCATACCATATCTTTGCGTGGGTATTGTGACAATATAATTATCGATATAGGATACATTGCTTATCAAAATTCAATGTAATAAATGGTTTGCTGTAGTGGTCCAGGGAGGCGTGGATGATTTTGACTTTGAGTAAAAGTAGAACAAATCAAGAAAGAAACTATACATTCTCGAGAAAATAAAAAGCTGAGTTTGAAGTTGTCAGTCTGAATACGATCATTGGGAGCACATTCAAATATTTCACGTTACCTATACCATTTGAACCGCATATACCTAATGATTTTTATTTCAGTTTAGGTCTGTCCGTAGACTGTAACTTATGTGGTTCATATAGTGAGTGCCAACTCTGCATAATTGCAAACCAGAAGCAGTCTGCGATTACATTGCAAAACGTCGGATGTAAATACGTTGTGCTATAATCATACAACGTTACAATTGGTATAAGTGTCGGCGTTTATGAGTTTCTAAGACTACATTGTAAAACGTCGAATGTAAATATGTTGTGCTATGTTCATACAACGTTACAATTGTTACAAGTGTCGGCGTTTGTGAGTTTCTAATTACTTACTGCATGAATGTTACTTGATCGTTTTATTTTTCTGTGTGATTTCTCGTAAGCAATAGGGTTGTACATGATAGGTTTATTATGTATGTATGGTTGATTGTCTTTCCGTCATATCTTGGAAACATTTTTTCTAATTAGTACATAATGGTGGACAATTGAGTTCAAATTTAGTCTCACTAACAATATACATAAAGTTATGTACTATCGACTGCATGTCGAACACAACCGTTTTTAAAGTTTTGATTTATGTTTTGTCAGTTGATTTTTATTAGTAGTTGATAATATTATTTATTTTATTGTTATCCATCGTGCGTATGAAATGTTACGTATTCGACCTGCAGGACTAGAGATGGAGACTGAAGCTTTACGTAAACTTATGAACTGTATAATAATAGTCGAGTCGTGTTTGGGTTTGTTTACTATCAACTAGCAAAACTATACCTATATGTTACTGAGCTGGGCTGAAATAAGATAAAACATTTTTTCACATATAGTCTAACAATAAATCATTTCATTTTCATTATCATCAATGTGATATATATTTTTGTACCTATTTGACTTATAACTTTAACTTATAAATGATATCTAATGATCAAATCAGGTTTCGAAATGAACGCGACAACCCTATGACTTGGGACTATGTCAACAAAAATTATCGCGATTACAATTTTATTACAAAGGTTCCATTTAATTGCATCATCCTTGCAGTGCGGTGTGAACTGATTAAGTAACTAAATTAAATACTCCTGATTTAATAATCATGTAAGTAAGTAATTATTAATTTAATTCATATTTTCACGAATATGACGATAGTTAAGCATTGTGAATGCAATTTAACTTTTTTATTATTTTGCTCATGATATTTAAAAGTTAATTATTTTCTATTATTTTTCAAGGTCGGACTCTGAAGGTTGTGGATACGAAAGCCTTGATTATACTCCTATCGTTAACAAAAATAAACCTAAAAAAGAAGTTTATTCGAACAGGTAAACATGCATTTTAAATTTAGGGTTGTTTCGTTAGTTAAATACGATTTTATTGGAATCATTAAAATTTTGTTTTAACCTCATTATTTTTTCTTTCAGATCTGATTCGGAAGAAACAGTTATTTTAAAAGAACAGACATCTAAAAAACGGAAGATTACACCAGCGAAAAAAAAGTATGTATTTAATTTTTGACGTTTACACATGAAATAATAATATATACTACATACTTTACCATAAAAAATAATATTTTATGTTTGCTAAACTATAATTATTGTTTCAAATTTTGTCGTTCTTTGGTTATAGTTGACTCTTTTTATGGTTTTTGTATACCTTTATCAATACGACCTTAATACAATTAACATGGCAACGTATAATATTTACACTATTATCGGTATTTTTCAGGTCGGAGAACGCGGAAAGAAAAGAAACCATTGCTAAGAAGCGAAAGACTTGTCCCCCTAAATCGTAAGTAATATTTGTTTGAATTTTATAGTTTTCCAGGGTAGATAAGCATAATGTTGCGATTATGATGTATTGTATTTCCTTAATATAGTATGTACTTACCCGTTAATTATATGCACAGATTTGAAAGTTACGACCATAGTAATAATTCGCGTATTATGACTAAATTATTTTTATACCTTTTTAATTTACAATGTTCCTGTGTTTCACAGATCGCCAAAAATACATGGAGAAACACCCGTCCTCCAACCATACGATTTGTTCGGGTTACTGACAGAGGAAGAAGCGTCTGCAGATCTTCAAGTAACCTCCACCTTGCTGCCGTCGGTGTTATCATCACGCGTAGCTAACGGATCAGTGGTTCGTCGTATGAACATCGACGGGGAATTTTATGCCGAACTAAAGGTATATAAGACAAGTGACGCAATTTCCACACGTTCTGAAGAGCGTTGGCAAAAGGCCTTGACCTCTATAAAAATCCAATTAAATCCTGATGGCGATGATTGGAAACAGCTACAGGGCTTTTGTAAAGCAGTACGCAATGTATTAGACGAGGCTGAATCAGTATTTTATGCTAAAAAAGCTACTTAATCCATTCACGTTTACATACATTTTTTAATTTGTAACGTTCTTAGGTAAAAGGTGACACTTTATCGATCGTCTTTTAAGTCCAATTATAATTCCATTTCTATATAGTATTTTGTCTTCTTGACACCCCTACACAAAGGGTATCTTTTACCTGAGAACGCTACATTTGTTAATTTACGAAGATTCCTTTATTTTATTTTTACATCTGCATAGTGTGAGCTAGCTTCATACATATACTCTTTAAATAATTTTTTCATTAAACAAAAAATTGGTGGTACATTAACGTATCGTTAACTGTTTACAGAATTTATTTGAAATGCCATTTTGTTCAAGTTGTTCTGCTAATGTTGAAAAAAGAAAATGGATTGGTCATTTGCGCAGCAATTTGCATAAAAAAAATTGTTCGGAGGAGCATATGAAAGATGTCTATAAAGTTTCATCTGCGTTTCGGTCTAGAATTGCTACATATAAAATAGTTGCAAACAATGATAAAGATAATTTGTTACCAGCAGAGTTCTTAAATGAAGTTCGTGATAAAGTACAGTATTTAATAAATGAAGCAATTCAAACGCATACGTCGGTGAAAGTTAATTTTGAACTATATAGTTTATTTTACTTATGCAAAAATGATACTCAAGAAATAAAATCATTTTGCACAAAAAACATCGTAATTTATACACATTTCGATTTCGAAGCAATTTATTCATCAGTCATTGCAGATCTGATGCGGAAAATAGAAAATTTTCAGCATAAAGACAGTGGATGGTCATTTTTAAGTAATTGTCACCTTGAAGTTAACATAAATAAATACGAACCAATGAGAGGATCTAGTTTCTTTGAATTGCCTGCGCAAATTAAAAATAAAAAGGCATGTATAAATGTAAAAAATACAGACAAATTTTGTTTTCTATGGAGCATCGTGGCAGGGTTATATCCTGCTAAACGAAATGTCAACCGGATAACCTCTTATCCACATTTTAAAAATGTTTTGAATATACAAGGTTTATCATATCCAGTAAATTTTATGGACATTTCAGTTTTTGAACGTAACAATGATAATGTATGTATTAATGTTTATGGTTTTAAAAACGGACGAGTGATTGGACCTCTTTACAAGTCTCAGTTTAAAAGAGTCCATAAAATAAATTTACTGTTATTGGAAAAAGATGACCAGAAGCATTATTGTCTTATTAAAAACTTGTCTCGACTCGTACGGAATCAAATTACTAAACATCACTGCACGCTACATTTTTGCGATGACTGTCTTTTATTCTTTAATAGCGATAATCAACTAAGTATGCACAATTGCGTAGGCATTGCGACTATGTTACCGAAACCAGGCAGTTATATTCGATTTAATAATTATCAGCGTACACAAACAGTCCCATTTGTAATATATGCCGATGCTGAGACAATGTTAGAGACTTATCAGGGCTGCGATAACGACCCTGCAAAATCAGACACCTTTGTATTTCAAAAACATGTACCAGTGGCGTTTGCTTTTAAGCTTGTATGTTCGTATGATGAAACATTAAATGATTTTGTTTCGTATCGTGGCTCCGATTGTGTTAAACTTTTTGTTCAATCACTCTATGAAAAAGTGGAACATGTATCTAATATTTTACGAATAACTAAGCCCATGATATTCACCGAGTCAGACCGCGAAGCATTTTCTAATGCCTATATTTGCTATTTTTGTCACGGCTTGTTATGGGAAGATAATAAAGTTCGAGATCACTGTCACTTAACAGGTCAATATCGTGGCGCTGCGCATTCACAGTGCAACTTAAAACTACAAGTTCCTCGATTTCTACCGGTTTTCTTTCATAATCTGTCAGGATATGATTGCCACTTATTTATTAAAGAATTGTGTAAAACTCCTGGAGAGGTAAAATTAATTCCAAAATCTATGGAAAAATACATTTCATTTACAAAGTATGTGATTCTCAATAGTGAAGAAAATTGTTTTCCCCTCCGCTTTGTAGATTCTTTTAAATTTTTGAGTAGCAGTTTAGACAACCTCGCGAAAAGCATGAACAAAACGGATTTTTACCATTTACAGAAAACTTTCCCCCACACGAATCAATTCGAATTATTACTGCGAAAGGGTATTTACCCATATGAACACATGAAAACTTGGCAATCGTATGAGGAAAAAAAATTACCTCAGCAAAAAGATTTTTTTAGTTCAATCACAAACGAATCAGTAACTAGAGAACAATTTCAGCATGCTAAATTAGTATGGGATACGTTTAGAATCAAGGATATGGGACAATACACCGACCTTTATTTAAAAACTGACGTTTTGTTACTCACTGATATCTTTGAGAATTTTCGAAGAACAAGTAAAACACATTACAAATTAGATCCCGCGTTCTATTTAACAGCGCCTAGTTTATCTTACGACGCAATGCTGCTTAAAACCGGTGTCACTCTTGAATTAATACATGATTTTGAAATGTTTAGAATGATTCAAAGCGGAATTCGAGGCGGGATATGTTTGTGTTCGAATAGATATGCCGAAGCGAATAATATGTATTGTAATGATTATGATTGTAGTAAACCGGAATCATATCTCGTGTACATAGACTGTAATAACCTATATGGTTATAGTATGTGTCAGTATTTACCTTATTCAGGTTTTCAATGGTTGAGCGAGAACGAAATCGAGTCATTTGTAGTTATGGATATACCCGACGATGGGGCTTGGGGTTATTTTTTAATGTGTGACATACAATACCCTGCCCATCTCCATACTAATCACAACGACTTGCCGTTTTGTGCAGAAAAAATGGTTCCACCTGGAGGGATGATGGAAAAACTTGTGCCAAATTTGTATGATAAGTACAATTATGTCATACACTATGTTCACCTTAAGACTTGTCTTAAGCATGGGCTCAAATTAAAAAAAATCCACCGCATTATCAAATTCAAACAGAGTACATTCCTTAAACAATATATTGATTTAAATACCGAGTTAAGGAAAAAGGCTGTGTCTCCATTTGAACAAGACTTTTTTAAATTATTAAATAATAGCGTATTCGGAAAAACATTAGAAAACACTGAAAGAAGAGTGACTGTCAAATTTGTTAATACTTGGAATGATCAAAATAACATTTCTAAAAAAAAAATCGGTGCTAGTGAATTAATAAACAAGCCCAACTTTCATCGCATATCCATTTTGTCAGATGATTTAGTCGCAATTCAAATGAAACCCGAAAGTGTTGAACTAAACAAACCGATTTACATAGGATTTTCTGTGCTTGAATTATCCAAAAGCCATATGTACGACTTTCACTACTCGGTTATAAAGCCATATTATTCCAACCGTGTAACTCTGATGTATACGGATACTGACTCATTTGTATATTCTATAAAAACGCATGATTTTTACAATGACTTGCGGCAGCGATTTTTAAAACATTTCGATACAAGCAATTTAGAATTAAATAACCAATTTAATATCCCACTTAAAAATAAAAAAGTTCCTGGATTGTTTAAAGATGAGCTTTCAGGCAAAGTTATAAAAAAATTTGTCGGCTTGCGCTCGAAATTATATTGTATAACAACAAATAATGAGTATTCTATTAAAAAAGCAAAAGGAGTTAAAAAACCTGTTGTTCAAAATCTGGGTATTTCTGATTATACCAATGTGCTCCTTAATGACCAAATAATACGCAAGAAACAAGTGCTTTTTAAATCGATTAAGCATGAAGTATTCACCCAGACTGTAAATAAAGTTGCATTATGTAATAAAGATGATAAAAGGTTTATTATTAATGATAAAATATCCACGTTAGCCTGGGGTCATAAGAGAATTATAATGTAATGCCACACTATGCAATTAATTAGTAATAAAATAATTAGTAATTAGTAATATTGGTTATAACCTGTGTATAAGTACATAATTTTCATCCATGTATAATTAAATGATTGAAAAATAAAGAATAACTGCGACAGATTTGTTTTATTTTACTCTTCAAAATTTCATACCTCAAACAAGATAAAACATGACCGAATGTCATCCTATTTAGATTAATTACATAATTATACATACATCATTTTTTCTTAATTTTGCTTGTGCGTAAAAACAATGCGACTAATAAGATATTTCCTGACATTTATACATGACTTATATTTCATTTGTAAACTGAGTACGTTGGTTAGTTATTTCACATATACCTATAAAGGTATTAAATGCATTACTAACGTCAAGTTATGATATTGATGACTCTAGCATTTATTCCTACGGTTTATTATTTCATTTGATGGAGCGCCGCACTGAACACAGGTTGTTACCAGTTATAATGGACAGTTTTTCCATAAGCCATGTAAGTTTTAAATCAACTTATTTTAACTTTTATGACTTTAGATGACATTACTTATCTGTTATCATTTTAGTAAAACTCCTAACGTAATCATCGCAGTAAATTTAATATGGTTAAAAAATAGGGTGTCGTTCGATCCGTATGTTTCATTGTGTGTTTGTTACATTTATTTAAATCGTGTACGGTTTTGTTTAGGAAACAGACTTCGACCCTAACGTGTATGCGCAAGATCCTTTGGAAGGATTCACACAACGCATGGAAGAATGGACCAGAGACGATCCACCTAAACCACCTAACCCAGAGAAGGTTATGATGAAAAAAGGTGCAAAAAAGCGAAAGGGATCAGAACTGAAAAAGAGACCGAAGAATAAAAACCGCAATAATCGAGCAAAAAAATCGTTTGTAATAAGTAAGGAGGCTCGAAGGGGAAATCGTGTAGTACAAATAAAAATATATGACTTTACGGAGTGTACAGAACCAACCGAATTGAGTTCTGACGAAAGTGACGGTGAATATTTAAGTCTCAGCGCGCAATATGTAGTCAATGATCCTGTTGATGAAATATTAGATTCTGCTGAAAGTTTAATTCATAAAATATCTAAAGAAATATGTAAACGTAATTTGTGAAATAAAAAATATATATTTTAATCGTATTTTTTATTTAAAATAACAGTTAACTTATGATCCTAAAACACAAATTAATTGCTAAAATGATGTCTACAAAACTTTGATCTCTATATGTATTATATTACTTTTAAAACTTAATAACTAACTACATTTGGAAACGTAAACATATTGTTATCAAAACTCCATTTTTTAATGCAGATAACATGTTTTAATGCACACTTTTTTTTATGATAAACACAGTTATACGTAGAGTCATTGGTACAATATTTTTCATAAAGATATTTAAAATTCGGATAACCTTTTCTCTCTAATTCTATAATAGTACAGTCAGAATACAAATCTCGAATCCATAGTGCTTTTTCTGGACCTTTTACAAAAATTTTCTTATCTTTCAGGTGGGATACGATTATTCTTCGGAATTCCCTGTAGTCAATATAACCTTCACTCCACAAAATACCATAGTTTTTCTCCAACCACCTTACTTGTTTTTTTTCATTTTCTGATAGGCGTGAAAACGCGTATGGCGGCTTTACTAAAAAAACTTGTGTATAATCGTTAGTGCTGTACGCAAATTCCTTTATTATAAATTCTTTATTAAGATTAAAGCCTTGAAGATCCACGAATAAATATTCTGGGCTCATGATATTTTCCTTGTAATATTGCTCAGCGGTTTGTATTCTATGACGCTATCGTTCAAAATTAGACAATAAGCTGACGTCGCGTCAGGGATATCTTGATCACACTCTAGTTCAATTCGCACGTCGACAATACCAGCTTTTAATGTATCACTTTGTCTTGAGCAGTCCAAGAAAAACAATGGTGCTACGTCTTTAAAATCTTGAGGACTTAACAACGGAGCTTGAGGACGGTTATAATATGACTGTTGGAATTTAGCGTATTGTTCGTATAATAAAGCAAACTTTCCACCAGAAAAACTTACATTTAAATTTTCATACGGGAAGTACGTAGAGTTCAAAAACACTTTGACTTCTCTTAAATTACAGTTGTCGAAATGTGTCATGTCTTTATCAGCCGCATTCTTTCTACCAGTTTTTAAACCGATAATAACATAACGAGGTTTTTCAATTTGGGATGAAGTTTTGATAGCCCAAGAATGTTTTGATGTTTTAGGTAGTAATGGATATTCATAGAGGTCCCAATTCCTAAATGCAATTTGGACAGCGTGATCTTTCTCCAAACATTTGAGTAAATTTAACCTCACTCGATCAGAAACTTTAATATGGGGCATACGCCAAACAAGTTTCGTTAAAGTAATATTGTCAACATATTCATTTGTATTCAATTGAACACTGTTTAAGTTAGTATTGGAACGCAAAAGAACAAGTTCATGTTTACAATTAATAATAATTTTGTTGTAGTCCTCTGCAAAGCCTAAAATCTTGTTTAATGGAATAGAAACAGAAAACGTTCCATCGGTTATTTTGGTACCTTTAATATCCCATCCCCACGATTTTGCCATTTTCGCCTCATGTTCATTCAAAGATAAAAGAGATTTCATTGTAGTAGTGACTCCAGCGTTTTTTATTCTGTCTATCTCAATTCCATTTAGCTCATACCGAATGTCTTGAAATAAATGAAGGATTGGGTTGTTTGTAAAAAGAACGCTAGAAGCATTCGCTTTTGATTCTCGATTGATCACATTAATGTTGCCTTCTATGTATAGTGTACTGGCCGACGGAAGCACGTATAAATCTTGTTGGTTAATCGGTATGCGGATTTCATCGTTCAAATTAAAGCTCGTCACATAAGGTTTATACGAATGAAATTCATAACTTTCTATCGTATCGTCGTAACTAACAGAGTTGGATAAATCTAATATGCTCATTTTAGCAAGCCAATGGATCTCAGAAATATTTTATTTTCTTTTGTTAATTTATTTTTCTTAGCTCTTCGTTTCTTGATACCACGGAGAGTACTGACATGATTAGTACTTAACACTGCATTTTTATTGAAGTCGATCATTTTTTCTGAGATGTAAATATATCTGGATTTCCTCTCCACGTAAATTTACTAAATTATCGTTTATGTCCAATATTCTGATTTTAAGGGAGCCTATGTTATTTTGAGTTACAGGGAAATAAATAACGTTTTTCGGTGTTTCTATAATTCGATAACCAGGGGGCACATTAGGCACAAATTCATGAATTATATGGCTTGGTTTTCCATTTACAAATGACCCGCTCACGATGTCACATTCGACCCGAACTATAGGTGTCGACAGAATGGACACAGGGAAAGGTGATTCTCTTAATATATTCGCTTTGACGGTTTCGTTACCGAATCCTAATAATTTACCAATAGAATGTTCTTTATTAAAGTAAACATTTTTAGTGCAACATATAGAGGTCTTCAACGTATTGTTGTTACAAGTTAGTTTGAAAGCGCATCCCTGAATATGGCTCATAATATAGTCATCGAGGTCTTGAAGTTCATATGAGCCTTCTGGTATTTCTAACACTTCATTTTTACCATAGTAAAATTTGTTGTTTCTGTAGTCTATATTTGGTATCGAATTAAAAGTAGATAAATATAACAGTCCACACTCATATTCACCGTCCAGCTGAAGAGCAGGCGAATGGTTTGTCGTTAAAGTAGAGGAGGTCCCAGTTATAGACAAAGTGAAAGACATCGTGTTAATGACAAAGTTTTTATTGTGATCATCAATTTAAACGCTGGTTCCAAAAACGTTTCAAATATTTCAGACACAAATGTCCGCAATTAACAGTGTCAAATTTTTGGTACACATCATAATTGTAAAAAATATCATATTTTTTTAAATAGGTTATTAATTCCAATGGCGGTGTGATATCCCCAAAGCTATTAAAATATTCACAATAACTATCGTCTTTAGCATAGGCTACCCAGTGAGTTCCTTGGTTTTTGGAGTCATCTAAATTAATTATTCCACATTCTTTTTTCTTAGGATGTTTCGGCAAACAGTCTCTCATAAAGACACCTTTAAAATATGGTATATCTGAGGAATTGTTTAGGATGTCTATATTTGTAAGAGCTCTTCTGGGTAGTCTGTTATTTAGTTTTTTGAAGTTTTTAAACATAATCCACGTCCATGTTTGTATGGTTTTATATGTAATCCTTTGCCTAGCGCAATAGATTCCATCATTTTGTTATGTCGTTCTGATTCTTCCAATTTACTTCTTGCTGCTTTGTAATCGCCAACTGCTTTAGCTATTCCTGCTGCTCCTCCTGCTAATGAACCCAATGCTGATAAGCCCGCAAAAATGGGTATGAGAGGCAAAATACCTCCAGTTTTGGGGAGTGGTATCATACGAGGAATTCGTACTTTACAGTAGTTAGGAAATATTTTTTTAGCTGCGGCATATGCATGGTTGATGATATTCCCCTTTTTTTTTTTTTTTAATTCGGTTTTAATTTTAGAAACCAAATGTTTAAATGATTTTACACCTGCGCCTGCTTTTATTTTTGATTTCATTACTTTGCTTACTAACCAAGATGCTAGTTTTTCTCCTTTTCCAGCGGTTTTCGCATTCATTCTTTGCTTAGCCATTTTATAAAGCTTTAAGTCAGCTATATGACGATCTTCTAAATTTAAATTGTTATCGTAGGCTATATCGTGTTGCATACAAGCATCGTCTAAAGGATTGATTCCCTTATCACCTCTTAGTAACCGCTTTTGTAGTTTTGTGCCAGGTCCGCAATAGTTATAACCGGGTAAGTGTAATTCAAACGGTAGATTATTAATCACACTATTTAAAAGTCCACTTCCTTTCATATCTCATTTATTAATGACAAATGCATATTCATGCGAGATTATAAATATAACTAGACAATTGATTTTCGATCGATCCAACTATTTTCAGTGTCTTTAAGACCTAACCATTTAACGTATAATTTATTGCCTCTTTTTCTTAGCACCTTCTCTATGAGGTAAACGTCAGGGTACCTTGTTTTTTGAAGTTCTTGTTCGTAAAAAGTACCTAATATAACATTTTTTCGTTGGTCTTCTAGGACATAAGTAACCGGTTGTGATTTATTTACTTGTTTTATTTTGAATAATTCTGTAGTCCAGTTAGGAGTATAACCTTTATGAAAATCTCTTTTGTATTTGCTGATACGTACATGATCTCCCAAGTTGAACTTGTTTGGCTTTGATTGCAGAGTAGGTCGCGATTTTTTTATATTTTCTTTCACTTCTGCTTCGTTATTGAAATTAATATCAACCGGTCTAAATTTTGTTGTACGATGAACTGACCGATTGTAAGAATTGACGATATCATTCATAGGTTTTCCGACCCATTTGTAGTTTCCGATAAAACTGAAATATTTGTATAATTTATTCTTAAGCGTTTTTATAAGCCTCTCTACAATGGAAGCTTTTTTAATTGAATAAGTAGAGTAATGGTTAATTTGCTTTGATTTAACGTATTGTTCAAATTCGTTATTGTAAAACTCTTTACCCAAGTCGGTCTGCAGATATTTCGGCTTACGTTTTGCACTTTTGATAATTTGTTCTAATGCACTTGTTGTTTCAAATTTAGTTTTAGATTTTAATGGTATGCACCACGCACATTTTGAAAATGCATCAATAACAACTAAAATGTATTTGTACCCTTTATTGACTTTTTGAAAATTCTGTAAATCTAACAAATCAGCTTGCCATAAGTCATCAATACCTTTTAATACAACAGAACGACGTAGAAAATTTTTGCGAGCCGACCGGTGGATTTCATTTACGATCTGTTGCTTTGCCATCACTTAATCGTTTCAACATGTCATCTATTTCTTTGTTCGTATAAAAGTTTAGCTTCAACTGAAGTAAAATGTGTTTGATTTGGTTATTTATAGTTTCAAATAAAGAATCCAGCGTTTTCCTTTCGTAAAGGTTCTTAATGAACTGATCAACATACTGCTTATTTACCGCATCTTTAGGTGATACTGGAAACTCAACACCTTTTAATCTTGCTGATTGTAAATCAAAATCTCCATTCTCAGTTCGAAGAAGAGCCTTATGATTGAATTCAGAAATGTCAGATACACGTAAACGTTTATGAACGTGATGTCCGAATTTGTCCACATTCATTTTTATTAATTTGTTTGTTGACAAAATCCTCTAATGGACTGACCTAATAAGTACTTGTGTAGGTGTTATATATTATTTATTAACTAAGCCAGCCTCTCGCAGCTCTTCAATTATAGATATGATTTCGTTTTCTAATCCAGTATTACCAGCATCACGGGAAGCAACAAGTAGCTTTAGTCTTTCAACTAACTCGTTAGGATCATCCCAATAAACATACGAAACACTACGGAACGCTTTTTTCATGGAGGGTAGACCTCGCCCTTGTGAACAGCTATCGCTGCTAATTAAACGCTCTTTAGATAATTTGAAGAGTGGTTTTATAATGTATAAATACTTTCTTCCTTTATTACTTTTGATAGGTTTATTTGGGTTGTAATCACGCCTGTGTGCATTCGTTTCTATGAGCAGTATTTTATATATGCGTTTGTCATCTTCAGTAATGATATCTAAATTTGGTACCTTTTTAAATAACAATTCATCCAAGCCTTCTGTTATATTGTAAGTATGTCTGTTAACCTCTAATTTTCTGTTATTTATGACTACCAATTGAGACCCGAGCATAAGTTTGCCGCGTTCCATTCGCACGCCGAAAGGGATGTTTTCGAAATTAGTTGAAGATATTTGCCAAGTAGGATCATCACGAGGAGAAGAGTACGAATCGGTCGTCTTAAAAGAAGCATCATCTGTCTTATCTGAATCGTCACTTTCTCCGCTTTCATTCGAGTTACTATCACTGTCATCTTTATCATGATGAGGATGGAGGTTAGTAGATTCCTGCACAATGGTCTGATCATTGCTATCAATGTCACTTTTACTTTCCTCAAGAGGACTAAATTTAAGCCTTTTAGCAACCGTATTTCCCCACTTTATTTTGCCATCATCAAATTCATTCTTCAAATTTATGTTATTCATTTTGTACGGTTTATGCTCGTAATTTTGGTTACTTTTAACCATTTCATTGAGAGGCTCCGTTATTGGTTTTAAAACTGACTCCAACACCATTTCGTTAGTAGTTTTCATGTCACGAATTAATTTAACCTTTTTTTTCACAGCTTCAGCTGATTCAAGTACTTTCTCTTTTAAAGTTCTCTTTATATCCATTTTTCAGGTGATCTTACCTTAATCGAATTATAAAAAACAATGACGGTTGACGGGGTTGTATGAGCATTAAATATGTAATTAATCGAAAACAATGAATGTGTCAAATCCCATCCTGTAACCCCCTGAATTTTTCGCGCAATCTTTATTTATCACTAAATAGCTGTACGGTCTGTCCCATACGGTCGCACACATCTTACGAAACAGAGCCCACTCCATATCAGCTCCCACGTGTTCGTCATAAACATGACGTAAATTAATGTCATCTTGCTTAAACAAAATGATCAAATTTGCATTATCTCTAATTAACTGTTTAGGTACTTTGCTATATGTTTGATTCAAGTAAAAACTGTCAATATTTTTGTGTCGTCCCATTGCAAAGTAATCCCTTATATTATTTTGGTTTTCACACGCAACGTCGTCAAATATGATTACTGAGTTATTTGTTGCATCCCTAGGACTTAACACTTCATCGTTTTCACGATATTTGAAATATTTTACTGTAGAAACTAGTGACAATACTCGTTCTAAATAGTGGTACAAAGGTTGGAAAAGAGTTTTAGAATAAACATATACGTTTTGAAAACGCAAACCCTGTTCATGTAATAGAAGACCTATTATTAAATTGGTCTTGCCGCAATTAGAAGGACCACAAATTATGCTACGGATTGTGTTAGGTAAAAGTTTACCATGACGCAAATTTTGATTGTGACAATTCAAAGCAACTTTTTCGAGTTGCATGGTTTGAGGCTGCTTGACAAACTTCATATTTCTCAAATAGACGTCATGTAATCATGAAAGTCATTAAAATAATGATTTGTTGCATTATAATTTAGGTTAATATTATCTTTTGTACATTCCGTTTTTAGTAACGCCTACATCCAAACATTCGTTTGAATTGAGCAAGCGTTCCACAGCGGGGGAAGCCCTATGTATGTACGTTAGTTGAAGATGACATTGACTTCAGGCGCTGCTTTGTTTTTTGACTTGTTACTTGTTCCATACCGAATGCAATAATTCATTGTATAGATAGTTCCTTCTAGATATTGAATACTGATTTCCAGATAAACCATTAAACATACAATCACTTTCAACAGAAACTTTAGTGGAACCCGCATAGAGCGAACGAAGTGAGCGGCCAAATGCGGGTTACACGAAAGTTTCTGTTGAAAGTGATTGTATGTTTAATGGTTTATCTGGAAATCAGTATTCATGATCTAGAAGGAACTATCTATACCTACTAACGCCCAATATAAAGTTTAAGAAAAAATGGAATTTCGGTAGCGTGACGAATGCTAAGACATTTGGATTTAGATAAATTTAAGTCTATGTAAGTTTTCATTCACAAGTTGAAGTTAGTGTACTTTTCGAAAGTTATCCATTTTGCTACACATATGTATGTTAATGGGTGAAATGATTCGTCAAGTTATTTTATACAAACTTTTAACTTTCAAAATATGCATGCATGTTTGTTAGGGTGGAATCTTGCACCTCAATTTTGAAGCTGATATGTTCAACTGATGGAGTTGAAATATGGGTTTAAGTATGGTTAAAATAGTTGATGATGGTATAAAGAAAAGTACATTTGGCAATGTGCCAACCAAGAAACTTATTTTTTAATTTTAAGCTACTTGTAAGTTGTTTTTAGATCTGAAGAGGAGAATAGTTTCACAATTATTCAATTTCTAAGAATAAATTAGAATGGTGTGTACGTTTCTGTACAGCATGAATGGATGGCGTATTATTATATCCTAAGTGAGTATATATGACTGCACCGAACATACTTCTGTGTGTTTACGTGACGCTTTGTAAACAATGGATGATGACTAACGGTTAATAAGCACTGTTCGCATATAGATAAGATAAAATTATAGATTTTAAAGATACCCCAGTCTCAAACTGCAATTGATGTTATTTATTTACGTTACCTACATGGATGAAACAGGATTTTGCAATCGCGGGATTTTTGTATCATTTTGGAGAACTATAGTTAAAAGGATAGATATTATAATAGATATAATTGGGTTCATCCGGAAAAAGCTTCTAGTTCAATGATTTTTCAACCTTTTTCAAACATTCAAAATGTAATAATAATAACACAAAGCCTGAGCCCTAGTCAAAAGGATGGATATCATGATACAAATTTATGGCGCAAAATCACCAAGGTGGCAAATTCGTGTCGGAGTAAATTAAATCATAGAATTTAATAATTTTTAATAAAATAATGCTCCAAAGATTATTCGAATTAACTTATTTAACCCGTACCTAAAAAGATATTTTCTTAATTTATTGATTGAATATTTTTTTTCACATAATACCCCCAAAACGTCATTCCGGGAACGCGTCCCTACGTCGGTATATGCTGACAATAACAGTTAAAACCTATATTTAAAAAATGTTTAATGCCTTACAATACTTTTCAGTAAAGATATCATTATAATAAAATGATATTTTTAAGTTTCTTAGGAAATACAATAATAATTTTCTCAAAAATGTAATTCAAAGTATGGCGGATAATTTATACGTCATTCCGCGAACGCATACATTTTTTTAAGATAACATTTTTCGGCAAAATGCAAGAATCGAGGCTACTGGGTAATAATTATTTAAAGCACCTAAATGCAAATGGATGCCCGGTGTATTTTTTTATTAAAATGTAAAAACTCGAAGAGGCAAACATGATTTTGTATGAAATTTTTGCACCGTACCTTAATTCACCGTCATTCCGGGAACGACAATAATTGTAAAAAAAAAAACAAAAATAATTTACAATAGACATGATGACAGTAATTGAAAATCACTAAAATATGGTATTTTCTTAGTGGCATTTTAATCATAATTCGAAAAATGCTCATACTGACATCACTGACATGCGTTTTAGCGCCAATTTGAAATGTAAAAACAAAAATGCATTTTTTTCCTACTTAACTGTTATATTCTCTTGAAAAATCTTATTCGTTGTACATTATAAATGTTTCTAAACATTATAGAACAGTTTTTCAAAATGTGTCATCATGCCTATTAGCACATTTTTTCTTAGATATTATTGGGACCTCTTTCTACATTATAGTGCGTTTTTTTAGCATTAGAAAGAAGGATAAAGCACGAAGCACGAGGTCTTTTATATAAGACACTTTATGCCACACAACTGTCAAAGTATCTCAAGCAGCCATTAAAAAAGGCTTACGTTATTGTTGCCTACCCTAAAATGATAGAAGTGTTTTCATTATTTATATCTAAATACTTAATACTTACAACAATATATTTATTTTTGGACTTTGAATTTCGTTATTCAGTTCAGGAAAGGTTGCATAATAAAAAACCTAAAGAAGAAGAGGTTTGAAACGATCTATTCGTTTTTTCCGCTGTCAACAATGTCAAAATTGTCAATCGTACCTCACGTTCTTTTTCTTGTTTTCTTGGTAATCAACAAATTGTTGAAGATTACGAGATTATTATACGAGTATAATAATCCAGACAGAGGCAGGTCCAAGTGGCTTGCAAAAAAGACCGACTCGTTCTCCCCCGAACGTTTTGCCTTCACCACAAGCCTTTGCTTGTGGTGTAGTGTGTACTCTGTTTCTGTATCTTTATACAGAAACAGAGTACATTAACAACAAATGAAAAGGAGAAACATATGGTGGTGAACATTTACAACCGGGTATCATCTAATATTGTAATAATTGTCCCAAGCAGAAAAGGTTGATGACGACTGCTTCTTCGTTTATCGTGTTTATATAATCCTAAAAAAAACGGACTATAGCGTCAAAAAATCCCGATTTTCAGACTATTATTTACTTTTTAAGCAATTTTAAATAGAAATTTATTCCAGGAACGCGTCATTCCGGGAACGTTCCCGAATGTTTTATCAAAAATTCGGTTTTATTTCTAATCTATTACTTAAAAGATTTATGTTGATGTTAATAATTGGTACTAAATTAATTTAATTATTATCTATTAAAATTGCATAAATATAATAATTTACATGTTTGGCACGAATTTGTTACTTATAATAATTCAATTCGTATAATTTGTCTCACGAAACATTGTAATTGGACTTTCTACGAGATTTAACTGATATTTTAAGGATTTCTCATGTAGAGATTTGGAAATATTTCAATATTTCATGCATTATCGTCATTTCGGGAACGCTGTTTTCAAAAAAAATTTTTTTTGTGAAATTATCAAATTTTAGCGCTGCCCGTTTGGGTATGTTTTAAATAAGTTAGTCAATAATAGAAACTCGTTTTCAGAAAAAAAAAATATTACGAAATTTAGACGCCGGAATTTGCCACTTTGGTGATATTGGGTCTTATGGGGTTTCTCTGGAAATAGCTTCTAAATAAATGATTATCAACCTTTTACAAACATTTAAAATGTAATAATAATAACACAAGGCTTCGCGCGCGAGATTACCTACCCATCTTTTGCAGTGTTCTAATTAGAGAGAGACGGATAGTCGTATCTAGGGTGCGAGACACCCTTCGAAGACGCTTTAGCATACAGGTTGCTGGTACGAGTTAAACATTGCCCTAGTCATACAAAAAGTGCAGAATAAAACGAAAATGATATTACTCAATTATTCAAGGGCCCACACCCTTGCTCTAAAGCAGGGTCACAGAATAAATAATAATAACATGTACAGGAGATTCTCTTTTAACAAATCCCCTGTTTAGTTATGCCGCACGAGCCTAAACGTGGTCATCCCTTTCTATCACGCGCTGCGAAAGAACGCTTGCGTGCCGTAGCAGCGCTATCATAACCCTAAGAGCCGGGTCGGGCCGGTAGGTATGTACTTCTAGGGCGCAACAAAATCAAAGAGTGAGCCGACCCTGGTAGGATAGTGAAACAGAAAGGGATCACCATGCTTTGAATGTGCTCAATGCATCTCTTTTAGGTATGTCACATAAGTAGATAAGATAACAAGTGCATATGGCTTGGGAGAAAAAGTGGAACTTGCGTGTCTTGGGCACGATTTAAAAACAAACAGGTAGATGGCGTCCTTTCTCGGCCTGTTACGGGCGTGCGGCATCCATCGATCTTTACGAAAATGGCCAACTGAGTCAAGGCCAGGCAAGTTGTTAGCATTCACATGACTATGTGGTTTTCCTTATTACTACTTTGAAGAATATGGAACAACAGTATTTAAAAATAAAATAGTATTAGTTTCTAAATTTAACAACTATTATAAAAATAATTATGTACAATGTGTGAACATACAGTTACAACTGTTTCATGTAAGTTGAAAGGACCAATTTGACCAAAACGGAATTTAATCAATAAGCTTTATTTTATACACACTATCCGAGAAAGTAATTAAATAAAAAAGGACCAATTGAATTCTATGTTATGCTGTAGGCAAATTAACATATAGGCTGCCTGATTGTAAATTCTCCTTGAGATCAAAGGACTGGAGCTTGTGTATTCACTACCCAGACAGGATGCCTGCATTCATTTCACAATTATGTTAATCTAAAACCAAATTAAAAAACCGAGAAACTTGCCAGCTGCTGAGATACAAAGTATCTAACAGACCTATCAACATCCTCCTAGCATAGACTGCAAATATTAACACTCTAACTCTAACACTGCTTTAATCTTCCGAATCCTGTGGCTCCCAGAGAGGTATCAGAGGGTTTTAAGACTTACTTTTCTCAAAATTCAGTCAGTATGGACTCATGGCCCCCGCGGGACCCAAACTCCAACCGGGTATCATAGGTTTAAGGCACCAGTCTCATCAGTTATGATAGCAGTTTAGCTGTTGCTCTTTAACCTGTTCTATAGAATGAGAAGTGTATACTATCCTTTCACATACTATGTTGATGAAATGAGAGTCAAGCCCAGGACCCCACAATGACCCCCTCCATGTTAACTTAGCAAGGTCTATTATCTTAGTGTCCAAGCCCTCTCAAGACAGTGGTAATACAACCCTACTAATAGCCAGTTCAAATAGGTTAATCAGCAGCTAAATACCTATAGCTACTCCAAGAAAAAGCATTGTGACCCAATTGGAAGCCCTATATTTTTCCTTGACACAATTTGGCAAACTAGGTTTCTTAATTATGTACCCAACCCACCTACATATTTTTATTGGTGTGGAAACCATAATGGTTTGTAAACAAACAACACATTGCTGCAATCATCACTTGAACAGAATGCTTTATGTAATTGTGAAGCATAATATTTGTTTACAAATAAACTTTTCTTGCCAGGTAAGTACCTATAACTTTTTCACTTGCGCAGTATGTGTTTTTACTGTTTATTCATATCAGACAGAGATGGCAAGAGGTTCAGTAAACACGTAACTATTATGTTGATATAAATTCATAACCTAATGTTAGGTCTAGGTCATGCAACATTAGCAAGGCTAGCGCGCTGGCTTCCGATAGCCCTGAAGGAGTAACTTAACAGGAAGCGACTTTATTTTTTAGCGTAGCATGCGATTGCCTTAGTTATATCGAGGTATGATGTCACGATGTCGTAAAAGCGAGGCCGCGCGCGCTCGTCACCGCGCCCGCGCAGAATTGCCGCCGATGACGTAAACTTTAAGCTAACCTTAGCCGCAACTCCCTCAACATAACCCTCACTTACTCAAAAATGATGCTATCACTTACACCCAAAATAGCTATGTCAATGCTTACCGCTTCTTTAGGTCGTCGTTTTCCTCGTACAAGCGCTTCAAATCAATCTCCAACTTCGCTTTTTCCCTGGATGTGTCGTCTAACAACTTTCTAGCATCTTGTAGTTCATGCTCGTACATGCCCTTGATATTAGAGACTTCACGTGTGACCACCTCCTGTGTAGTTTGGATCTCCCGTCGTAAACCCGAATTCTCGCTTTCAAGCTGGCGGACCTTATCAATGTAGGCCGCCAGACGATCGTTCAAGTTTTGTAGCGCATCTTTTTCTTGTAAGCGGCTGTGTCTTGTAGGACTTAGCGGACTGCTGGGCCGGCCGGCGGAGCTAGACGGGCGGCTTCCAACAGGAGTGCTAGATTGCTGCGGGCTTTGAACGGATGACACAACACTTATATTTGACGAAGATGTCACAGTCTTTTTTGTTTTTGACGACATTGTCGAATAGTTTTTCAGTCACGACACTCGGTATTTGCACGAAAATACAATCCACGCGAGCTCAACTCGGAAAGGCAAGCGTAACTCCGAGAAACTCGCTGTGAACCGACCAACCAAACCCAAGCTTGGCTGGTCACGTGACCGTTGACTCATAACAATTGTTACCAGTATAAAAAAATCATAATGATTTGATCTGAAATTATATATTTACAATCTTATCAAACTTATTCAATAAAAATTGCATATTGTACTGTAAGTAAATCTAGGTGTTATGCTCTTATGCCGAAAATTGCCTTATGGGGAATCCACATTATGTGATTTGACCACAATTTGTCAGGACAGCATGTCAATCGAGAGTATGTCACGTGATATAGCTGTAACAGACGGTCGGATTTGGTACGCTCCGTACCGTGACCTTGTTCGCTCCGAACCATATTCGATGGGTGTGTACAGCGGTCCGCCGGACATTATTATTATTATTGACGGTTCGCTCTGTCCGAAGGTTTTGCCCTCCGGATTTGGCTCGGTCCGGACCAAGTTCGAACGTGTTCGGATCTGCCATAGAAATATCGTCGGAGCAGACCAAGGTCACGGTGCGAGCGTACCGAACACGTCCGTCGGTACGGTCGTACCATATTCGAACGTCTGTTAATACTTATATACGTGCTGTCTCGTCCTATCTCATCGGTTAGTAACAATCTTGCAGTCCGCTTCGCAGGACCATTTGAATGCGGCAATTTTCGCTTACTTACTGTTAAATGGCCACACTGAATGAAATTATAGTTGCAAAACACCGGTTTAAAAAAAAATACAAAATTGCAATGTAAAATATTAATACAATATTCTTTACTACATTCATATAAATTTCCTTAAAAAATATTTGAATGAAACTGGTGAGAAAAAAAAACACTTGGCAGATTATGCCAATTCCATGGTCCAAATTGTGATTTTCATACAATTAGTCAGGACAACTCGTTTGACGGTTGGATCAGCAGCGCAACATGCATCCAGTCGATAGCAAATAGTCAGATTCTGATGAATTAGGGCTGACAAATCATGTAATGTAGATACCCCATTAAACACAAATTTATAATAGTGGTAGACTTGGAATTAATATCACCGCTTCGTTTCCGTGATGGTGGGTATACACCAAGCCAAGCCATCGAATGGCTATGTATCTCACTCTAATGCCGCATTTATACGCTTGCGATGGCTTGGCGCGTGAGCAGGACGCAGCTATGCGTTAGAGGGAGAGGGCTATAATTCGATCTCATTCGTTTACATAGCTGCGTCCTGCTCACGCGCCAAGCCATCGCAAGCGTATAAACGCGGCATAACAAATAGCTGACACATAAATGCTTCGCGTTCGTTCGTTGGTCGTCCGTTTGCTCAGTGTATACCTTTGACTTGATAATATTATTCCTTTGTCTGAGGTGTATACCCACCATGAAGTGGGATTGGTTCGCGATTGGTACGACCGACGACCGATCTGTCAAATTTATTATATTTAATTTATTATTGTCTGTAGTGTGTGGGATTGGTGTGGGATATTAGTAATCTGTGGTGGGGCTGTGTTTGGGAAATAGTATTTCGTAGTAGTAAACTCGTATTTATGTGGTTTTAAACGTTAAATATGGCTGATATAAATAGTTTGTTTGATTGTTTTGAAGAGCCTGCTCAAAATGCAGCCTCCATTCAAATACCAAATATTATAAATGAAGAAGTAATTTCGTAAGTATCGCGTAACCTCAAAATTTGTTTTCCTCACATGTTATAGTATAAAATCGTAATAGTAGTCTTTATTTCTCGAAAACACAGATTTATAAATTTCATTTAACATATTTTAGGGAGACTACTGAAGAAAAAAGTGCTGTAAATAATAAAAGAGCTCACGAACAAGTTGAATATGCCGACACGTCAAAGAGACTCAAACAAGAAGATGACGAAGGAGACTTGACTTCAGATTTAAAGTAAGTTAAACTGTTTCTAAAATGACACAATTCTCTACGAAAACAAGCTTGCAATGTTATGTGTTGATGAATAACTTTTTTTCCAGTTTAGAAGCGCTGCACTCGCGCATAGTCATCCACACATTAGAAACTCACGAAGGTTGCACACATGAAGTGGCTATACCCCCGAATCAGGATTTTGTTCCACTTTCGCAACCTACTTCAGAGCCCGCCAAACAGTACTCTTTCATACTGGACCCCTTCCAGAAAGAAGCTATTTTATGTATAGATAATGTGGAATCAGTGCTTGTGTCTGCTCATACATCGGCAGGAAAAACTGTTGTAGCCGAGTAAGTACGATTCTAATTAGAATTTATCTGGAAGAAATTGCTTCTTAGTGATAAGAACACCTGTTGCTTACGTCTACTGCATGTTCGGTATTGTGTAATTTTTAGAGGTGTTTTTGAAACGTAACTAATTGTATTTTTGTGGTTATATTGTTTTGAATTGTTATAGATTTTTATGTAATTATACAGGACTTTAAATCGGTAGCACCTACTATTTATGACAAATTTTGTTAAAAAAAACTTAGAGTCAATAAAAAAGGAAACCAATTTGTTAAAGTAATCAAAATAGTGTGAACTTCTTCATTTGGGTAGAAATGAGTAATTATCACCTCAACTTGATGAATAAGCTGTGTTTACCTAATAACCCTTGATTGCCTACTCACCTCATTAATAAATCAGACATCCTACTAATATTATAAATGCGAAAGTTTGGATGTTTTGTTACTCAATCACACTTCAACGGCTCAACCGATTTGGATGAAATTTTGCACGAAGACAGTTTATAGCCTGGATTAAAATATAGGAAAGTTTTTATCCCTTATCCACGTAGACGAAGTCGCGGGCGGAACCTAATTTTATTAATTAAATGCTTACTTTTTGCCCAGGTATGCTATAGCGTTATCACTAAAGAACAAGCAAAGGGTAATCTACACCACTCCCATCAAAGCCCTCTCCAATCAGAAGTACCGGGAGTTTTCCGAGGAGTTCCATGATGTGGGATTAATCACGGGTGATGTAACCATCAACCCCTCTGCCTCGTGTTTAATTATGACAACAGAGGTAAGGATTTTGTCATATCTTGCTAATCTTAATTTTTGCTCATTCCATAATTACTCCCTAGGGTGTGTTGTGTTTAGAGTAAAAACTGGTGTTCATCTCCAAGCTATGGCTCAACAAATCCTCATATATGCCCTTGAGATTCTTGTGAAATTGCAAGTGTTCATTGGTATGTTATCTGCTTATCATCAAGCAGACCATATGATGAAAATGAAATGAAAACGAAATATATGTTTATTCTCTTTTCTTACATACTTAAAGCTTAATACAAATCTCCCAAACCACAATGCGGTTTGTTGGTAGACAGTGCTCCTAATTGATTTTACAAGTGTTAGCTAAAAGCTGTATAAATAGTGATTGTTTGTCACTATCATAAAAAAACTAACATTATATATGTGAAAGTAACTCGGCGCATTTACCTTTTCATAGCTAAATGCATGCATCTGGTAGAGGAAGGGGAATTGTTGCTAACCAAATCCCATGTGACCTTCAATGGGTCTGTAACTATCCATACAAAATTTCATCATAACTTTAATTGTTTTTATGAACAGGTAGCAGGGCTCACATTTATAATAAGCATGGATTGACAATTTTTTTATTTTATTTTAATTGAACTGAATCTGATGGTTTGTAAAAGTGGTATTTTAGAAATGAGCATCAATTTTATACCCAAACTGATATACCAGATATTTTAATGGATATATTAGACACTTAATGTATCGCAATTCAGCATTTTGATCAATTTTTGTAACATATTTTAATATTTTGCAGATTCTTAGAAACATGTTGTACAGAGGATCGGAAATCATGCGCGAAGTGGGTTGGGTTGTTTTTGACGAGATCCATTACATGAGAGACAAGGAAAGAGGAGTGGTGTGGGAAGGTAAAGGTATTTTTAATTAACTAATGTAAGATTAAGATTCCAAAATTAGAATGAACCATTGAGTACTATATTAAAATCAAACTACTTTATCCAAAAATTAAACAATGAATGGGCCAAAATTCTTTTTGATGCCTGTAAAAACGTCTCTTGTACATTTTACCGCATAATTTTTTACTTATTTGGATAATGTTCTAAAGCTCATTATTTTCTAATTCAAAATGGCATACACATATCCAAATGGTGAATACTATCGAAATAATTGAGCTCATTAAAAAAACCTATTGTTTGGTAACGCAGTGGATACTATCTTGAAGGGTCATGGGGACTGGTAACACTGTGGTAATTTGTGTACCCTGTAATACAAAACTTAGTATTTTGGGGAAATTCATAATAAACATTGTGACCCGGTTGAGAACTAACGTAACATTACTAGGAAAATATTCTGAGACATCTACGATTTTGCAAAAGTGTTTATTAATTTTCATCTCTGTTTTAGGCCCTAAAAAGAATTTAGGCCCGAATACACACACACTATAAAGCGGGCTATATGGGTTTCCACCCCCATATTGTTGAGTTCCCACCGTGCCTCACCTCTTTGCACTGCCTCTGAATGTTCCTCCGGGGTCTATGTTTCCAGAATCTTACAACCTCAATGTCTTTAAGGTACCTTGTACCTTAATGAACGGACATTTTCTGAATGAGGGTTTTCTATCTTAGTCCTTGTTTTAACTATCCATCCTGTTACAAGAAGTTCAAACTTATCATCACGCATTTTGCATTTGTATTGTATATATGTATGTATATCTATTATCTTAAGATTGTATACTATTTATATTTGTCCTAGTGAGAGCTGTTAAGGGAATAAGTGAATGTTCTTACCACATGTCCACAAACCTTATCTCCTACTCACTAATTTCTGTTTGCTTTCCGAATAAGTAAATAAATAAACTCAATCCCACGTTTTTATTCAAAAATCAGACTGTTTATACTATAATCCCGCACCTAAAGAATATTTCTGTTCAGTCTCTAATAGTTGAATGACTGGCAGAAAATGCCTGAAGGCAACCCTGTAATTACTTCAGCCTATTGTTTTTAAAACGACAAAGAGAACGGTGTTATAAGAATTATAAGTTTAACGTGTCTGTCTGTGGTATCGTAGCTCCCAAACGGATGGACCGATTTGAATGCGGTTTTTTTGTGGCATAGATAATTTTATCCCGAGTGTTCTTAGCCATGTTTCATAAAAATCTGTTAAGCCGTTTTTGAGATATTGGACTTTGAAATGAAAATGACGGGGGTTTTTCAACTTTTTTTTCAATAAAGTAAAGGAGCATTGTTTCAGAAACCCTGATATTGCTTCCCGACAACGTGCACTACGTGTTTCTATCTGCCACGATCCCGAACGCCCGGCAGTTCGCCGAGTGGGTCTGCCGGCTGCACTCGCAGCCGTGCCACGTGGTGTACACGGAGTTCCGGCCCACGCCGCTGCAGCACTACATCTTCCCTGCCGGCGGGGACGGGATACACCTGGTCGTCGATGAGAAGGTGTGTAACCTACGGGTGTAATGTATTACTTGGTCCTCTGCCACGATCCCGAACGCCCGGCAGTTCGCCAAGTGGGTCTGCCGGCTGCACTCGCAGCCGTGCCACGTGGTGTACACGGAGTTCCGGCACACGCCGCTGCAGCACTACATCTTCCCTGCCGGCGGGGACGGGATACACCTGGTCGTCTATTAATTAGAAGGTGTGTAACCTACGAGTGTAATGTATTACTTGGTCCTCTGCCACGATCCCCAACGCCCCGCAGTTCGCCGAGTGGGTCTGCCGGCTGCACTCGCAGCCGTGCCACGTGGTGTAGACTGAGTTCCGGCCCACGCCGCTGCAGCACTACATCTTCCCTGCCGGCGGGGACGGGATACACCTGGTCGTCGATGAGAAGGTGTGTAACCTACGAGTGTATTGTACCACTTACACCTCACCTCGATCCCTAACGCCCCGCAGTTCGCCTAGTTGGTGGAGGTGCAGCCTATCAGTACGACTGTTACTAGACGTACGACTGTTTTATTCAACCGAGTTTGGGATTCAAATCCGTTCGTACAAACATGCTGTCCGTTCATACAAACTTTGACGTGTCTATGGCAAAATTGTCACCCCCGATCCCATTCTATTCGCGGTTTGTTAATAAAGTAAAGTGTACATAATTTAGGTATTGAAATGCCGCATAAAGTGGTAATAAATGAGATGGGGAAGTGACAATGGCGTAGCGTTTAATAGAATAGAACTCGATTTCGATCGGCTTGCGACTATTGAACGCTTTATTATACAGCATTTCAAAAAAGTAAACGAAATCAGTAGCAGCTTGCCTTGGATATGTTGGCCTTCACTAGCCGATTTAGCATAACAATCATCAAATTATATTCCACTAGCTTCTGCCCGCGATTCCGTCCGCGTGGAACTCGTTTATACCGCAGCTCCATACAAACTTTTACCCTCCCATTTCACCCCCTTAGGGGATGATTTCGGGGATAAAAACTATCCTATGTCACTCTCCATCCCTTCAACTATCTCCACTTCAAAAATCACGTCAATTCGTCGCTTATTTTGCCGTGAAAGACGGACAAACAAACACACACATATACTTTCCCATTTATAATATTAGTATAGATTAGTATGGACTGATACGTTCCAAGCTTCCCAACAGGGTCAATTCAAAGAGGACAACTTCAACACAGCAATGGCCGTGCTCGGCAGCGCGGGCGACGCGGGCAAGGGGGACCAGCGCGGGCGGCGCGGGGGCCCGCGGGGCGGGGCTCAGACCAACATCTTCAACATTGTGAAGATGATCATGGAGCGTAACTTCGCGCCGGTCATAGTGTTCAGTTTCAGCAAGAAGGACTGCGAGGCGTATGCCATGCAGATGGCTAAGCTGGATTTTAATACGCGTAAGTCGTAATTCTACGCGCTATGTGCCCGCCGACAGCCACTTAAGAGTCCGCAGTAAGCTCGGCCGAATTTCACCTGCATTACAGCTACATAAACTAATTACAGACATAGATATACCTCATGTCATTGTATATGCAAAGTTTCGTTACAATCCAACACGTATTTTTAAAATGAGAACGTAACTACGTTTGTATGGAGAATCGAGCTTACTGCGGACTCTTAAGTTTTGCGGTTCGGAGGGCTATATCGGTTACCTTGGTTCTGCTGCGTAGGCGTGGCGTGGGTAGGCCCCCCACAAGGTGGACTGGTGACCTGGTAAAGGTTGTGGGAGTCCGCTGGATGCGGGTGGCGCGGGACCGGTCACTTTGGCACTCTTTGGGGGAGGCCTATGTAGGTAAGGCCGCCAGAGCTCCTTTTAGTTTGAGTGCCAAAGAGTGCCAAAGTGACCGGTCCTGCGCTACCCGAATCCAGCGGACTCCCGCAACCTTTACCAGGTCATCAGTCCACCTTGTGGGGGGCTTACCCACGCCACGCCTTCCGGCAAGTGGTCGCCACTCGAGAACCTTTCCGCCCCAACGGCCATCGGTTGTACTTGCTATGTGCTCCGCCCGCTGCCTGATGCACTGCATTGATGTATTCTTATTTCTATAAAAATCAAATGCCTTTATGTTTAACAGTTGAAGAAAAGAAATTAGTAGATGAAGTTTTCAACAATGCAATGGACGTCCTCTCTGAAGAGGACCGCAGGCTGCCGCAAGTTGAGAATGTGATCCCATTGCTGAGGCGAGGCATTGGCATTCATCATGGCGGGCTCCTGCCCATTCTCAAGGAAACTATCGAGATATTGTTCGGCTTGGGACTTATTAAGGTACGATATTATATAAAGACGATTGGCCGTGTTCATGAACGTTTATCAAATACTTTTTAGCTAAAAAAGAACAGAGTATATTTTAGTTGACAGCAGAGTTCGAAAGGATAATTATCATAATAATTATCGTGATAATAACAGATGGATAATTACAAAAATCGACCAGGTTGCACTCCGGGAGTGCCGGCAGAAGTGAAAACTTGAATAAATTTAATTTTGCCCATCCCTTAAAAATCTTAAAAATCCGCGTTTTGAAGCGCAACTCTCGGCAATTGGCAACACTAAATCCTACAGTCACATGACCTCCTACATCTGTCGCGAGTTTAACAATTTTTCCCCATCCCAAAAAGTGCACAGCGCTGCTAAAGAAGTTTTCACTTCAAAAATGCGCTCCTGAAAGTGAACTGTATTCGAACGTGTATTTCCGCACTTGCGTCTATCCGAACGCACGAAGTGTGAACGAGACTTGCCGCGCCGTGGGAATTCCCCTTACAAGAAGATTTCAGTTTGGATTATGCAAAGTTGAACGAACTCGAGTGTCATTGGTTCTTATACTGGTGATAATTATCCGATAATAATCAAGAAGCGTAATAGGCATGATGACAGTAATTGAAAATCACTAAAATATGGTATTTTCTTAGTGAAATTTTAATCATAGAATTCGAAAAATGCTCATATTTTTTTATTAAGTAAGAGATTATTATTGATTTTGATAAAATAAAACTGAAAAATACGGACGCCCGCCATGATATATTAAACACCAATCAGAGCGCATGACTGAAGCTGCATGAATTGAAGCGCTCATAGCCCAGCGGCGCCTGCGAGTCGGAAACGATAACGCAGGTTAAGCAAAGATGGCAGCGGTCAGTCTTTGGATGGGTGACCGCCTGATGTTTGAGTGGTTAATGAAAATGAGCGCTTCCGTGCTTTGGAAGGCACGCTAAGCAGTTGATCCCGGTTGCTGTCTATGACAGTAGTCGTTAAGCCGAGTTAGAGGCCTTCGGGCGGCTTAAGAACTTCTAACAGTCGAGTTGCCCACTCACTTGACAAAGGGGGGACAACTGTTACTCGCGTCCGCAGGAGCTACCTACCACAACCCTGCACGTGTCCCCTGGGTGGTACTAAAGAGTGACAAACTTCAAAGGCCAAAATAATGTGTGCCATACGATTAAATAAAAAAGAGCGCATGACGTCACGTTTGTATAAACAAATACCCATAACGGCCATTACCACAAATTACAGAGAAATCTTACGTACTGAACGAATAGTAAGACAGGGATAGAACCATGTTATCTGTCAGATCTTCATACGTCATTGTCCCGCTTTCTCGCTCGCACGGCCGCGCAAGACTTGTAAACTTTTTAATTTATGTTCATTCAATGAGCAATTGAGCGACCTAGGTAGCAAACGTCAAAGGTCTGCGTTCTGTTTATACAAACGTGACGTCACTCGGGACGCCATGACACTGACATGCGTTTTAGCGCCAATTTGGAATTTAAAAACTAATATGCATTTTTTTTCCTAGAACAGTTTTTCAAAATGTGTCATCATGCCTTTTATCTTGATAATTCCGAACCCTGGTTGACAGAGATTTGATAAGTTTTATATGTAAATAACGGGGTATGTGCCCAAAAACGCTTTCTGTGTGCGTTCCCACACATTCTGAATTTCATCAAGTTTCGACATGCGGGTAGGGTTCAGTTTCGCAAAAAATCTCTTTCTTCTGTTGCTCACTTCTTGATAAGGCACATACCAATATCTGGAGCAGGGATGTTCTAATTGAGTGTGGCCGAATTATGTTCCGGTCAGGCCGTCAGTAATTAAATACAGACTGAGATACAGGATTTACTATGATCCGAGATCAGTCGCATATAACCATGCCCATACTAAGCTATACATAGAACTGCAAGCATGTGCTTGTAGTAACATTAGTAACAAGGTTATATTTAATAAATTACAAGTGTTATTATACATTAGTTTACCAGCTATTAATGTTATATGGTTACAGGCCCTATTTGCCACGGAAACCTTCGCCATGGGACTTAACATGCCGGCGAGGACGGTCGTCTTTACTTCTTGCCAGAAATTCGATGGAAAAGAAATGAGATTTGTGAGTAGTTATTTAAACCTCTTTTACATGTAATCAACATAACATGTATCTTTAAACATAATCTCTTATTTATTTATTTGCATCAGGCAACAAAGGCCAATATTATTAACCTACCCACATTATCATATTACGGCCACATGGAACTCGTTTATGTCGTAGCTCCATACAATTTCCCCCCCCCCCCATTTCACCCCCTTAGGGAATGATTTCCGGGATAAAAAATATCCTAAGTCCTTCCCCGGGACTCAAACTATCTCTTTACCAAATTTCATCTAAATCGGTTCCGAAGTTTCAGCGTGAAGAGGTAACGGACAGACAGTTGTTAGAAAGGGACAAAAGTAGCCTATGTCACTCTCCATCCCTTCAACTATCTTCACTTATAAAATCACGTCAATTCGTCGCTCCGTTCTGCCGTGAAAGACGGACAAACCAACAAACACACATATACACTTTCCTATTTATAATATAAGTAAAGTATGGTTAGTATGGATTAGTATAGAATGACCTTTTCTATAAATTGAGATATAAAACAAGGTCAGATTCTTCAACGGGGTCTTGATGTTCTAATGTGTTTCAGTTAACATCCGGTGAGTACATTCAAATGTCCGGAAGAGCTGGTCGACGAGGCTTGGACGACAAGGGTATCGTGATGCTCATGATCGACCAGAAGGTCACCCCCAGCATAGTCAAAGGCATGGTGCAAGGCAAGGCTGACCCCATCAACTCGGCTTTCCATCTCACTTACAACATGGTAAAAATTACAAAAACACAACAAACACTTATAATAATTATAGCCTTTATTCCGTATAAGAAATTTACAGTTATTTTTGACAGCTGACAAATGTTTTTTACAAGCTTTTATTTAGTTTCACCTGTCGCGTTGTCTGTATATCTGTAATCAAATCTTGCAAGTCAAATTTGACCCACTTCCCGGTGACCGATTGAGCTGAAATTTTGGGTGTAAGTATAGTTTGGATGACAATTCAATATTATGGTACCATCGAGCTGATCTGATGATGGAGACAAGGTGGCCATAGGAATTCAGTACTTAACCCACGTAACCCCGTTGAGTTTGGGCTCGTTAAAATCGGCTCAATGAGTAGTTTATGATGGTATACAGAAAAGTACAGTCGGCAATAAAAGATTGTACCAAAATTTTTTGGTAGAAGCTTGTTAAATAAATTATGTCTTATTGCGGAGTGCCTGTTGGTATAGGCCTCCTCCACCTCTCCAATGCTGTCTATATAACGCTACCATGGTCCAGTTTAACCACAAAAACACACTTCGGTCAGGGTAGAATAACACAAGTGTTAGATATTGCCAGGCAATCTGTCTCCATCTATTTAGCGTACAGAAAGTGAGACGGCTAATTGTGATCTGCGTAACAATCGAAGGTCTGAACAGAAGCTTCTAAATTGACTGGTTATAGTAGTTATATTTCGGCAATGATTGTATCCTACCGATTGCGCCAACTACAACAATATCCAAACATTTACAGTATATAATGTCGTAAAAGCTTGATTCTTTTCTAAAATTCGACATGTTTATAATTTACGTTTTATACAGGTCTTAAACTTGTTGAGAGTTGAAGAAATCAACCCGGAATACATGTTAGAGAGAAGCTTTTTCCAGTTCCAAAATCAAGCAGCCATTCCAGATTTAATTGACAGTAAGTGTGTTAAGAATTTTTTGTGTTTGTGACTGAATGAAATGTCTGGTAAGAGGCCTGTTACCGACTATATTACCTTTTCTTTCCTTTCCCAGAGGTTAAGCTCTGGTATGAGGCCTGTCACTGACTATCTTACCGTTTCTTTCCTTTCCCAGAGGTTAAGCTGAAACAGAAAGAGTACAACTCTGTGGCGGTGGAACAAGAGCACTCGATAGCGTCGTACTGCAACATCAGATCACAGCTGGATATGCTGGGATCGCAGTTCCGCGCCGTCATCACGCGTCCGGAGTACCTCAAGCCGTTCCTGCAACCTGGCCGACTTGTCAAGGTACCCTTCCCTTTTCCCCTTTAGTACTAGGAGACTGGGACAATGGACAGCATACGATAATAGGGTAGTAAAAGTCTCATCATCATCATCATCATCATATCAGCCGAAAGACGTCCACTGCTGGACATAGGCCTCCCCCAAAGAGTGCCAAAGTGACCGATTCCGCGCCACCCGCATCGAGCGGACTCCCGCAACCTTTACCAGGTCATCAGTCGACCTTGTCGGGGGCCTACCCACGCTGCGCCTTCCGGTACGTGGTCGCCACTCGAGAACCTTTCCGCCTCAACGGCCATCGGTTCTACGTGCTATGTGCCCCGCCCACTGCCACTTAAGTTTAGCGTTCCGGAGGGCTATATCGGTTACCTTGGTTCTGCTGCGGATAGCCTCATTTCTGATGCGGTCACGCAGCGAAACTCCCAACATGGCCCTCTCCATTGCCCTTTGGGTGACTTTGAGCCTTCTTATGAGGCCCATAGTAAAAGTCTACACACTCAACAATTATTATTACTCCAAATGAAAGAAGGCTAAAAAATATGCCTTGTGACGAAAATCCCATTCAAATATCTCAAAGAATTACGAAGCTACAACCGTTTTAATATTGCTTCTTAGAGAGAGAGAAAACGCAAACAGTGTGTGACGCCACATTACAGGATGCTGCCGGGGGGCCGCGTCGAACACGACGGGGCGCGCCACGTTGCCGTCTATTAGTGTGACGTCACAATCTTCCAGCGTCATCGTTTCATATGAAGTTGCGTTTTGCGAAAAAGGCACAGAACATATCCCTTCTTTAAACTTTGGATGCAGCGTGTGTTTTGTGGACCCGTGGTGTTTGTGGCATGTGGTTTTGTGTTCTTTCATTCATGACAACTTTTTACACAGGTCAAAACCGAGAAATACGAATACGACTGGGGCATCATTGTCAACTTCAGGCACAAGACGCAGGGCAAGGGCAAGAAGGGGCCCAAAGGCGACGACAACCCGCTCACCTCCGAGGCGGTGATCGTGGTGGACATACTGCTGCACGTCAAGCAGGCGAGCGGGGAGGACGCCGAGACCAACGTGCCGTGCCCGCCTGGCGAGGTAAACACTAGGGAATTCATAGGTTAATGAGCTTAAGCCTACAAAAGCCTCTTGAGACGCGTATCCACTAGAGGCAAAGGCAGAATATATAGAACCAAGTTCCTATAAAAAAATATGTATAAATAAATGTGCAATAAGTAAATTTAGTTTAGATACCTACTTAAATTCATTGCACTTGCTTGCACATAATATGAAAATTATAAAAAGCAGAACTTTCAATAAGTATGTAAGTCGTCATCTCTTCACTGATTTTGCGGTGCCCAACAGGGTCCACAATTAAGTTTTATTCTCACTTAGCAACTAAAACTTAAGTTTACCTAAAACCCTGTAAACTAACATTGTGGAATGCAATAAATGATTGAGTATTGGAGACGCTGCCTCAACCTGAGGCGCGCCGCGACAGAAGGCAAATTCGGCGCCGCGAGCCGAGACATATTTTTGTCGGTTTTTTTGCCGTGCTCAAAGGGGCCTCAGTCTGAGCCGTGAATTTGATGGAGACGGGCGTATTGCCTCGCGTGTTGTTTTATACTGGCTCGGAAGTCGCGAATCACGATGAGGCGTGTTGCCTCAAGTTGCGGCTGCTCATATGGATACGCGGCTTTGGGTTGGTTGCACTTGCACCAAACCGCCTGTAATGGTAAGCAGTGTTTTTAAATCGGAATGTATGGAAAATGTATGGACAAGTTTCTATGGAATGACAGCTGCCGGCGTCATATTTATAGTTGATCAATCTGTAATCGTAAGTTGTTGCAACCCGCCCTAAGTACTTATTATTATTATTCTACTAGTGGCTTCCGGACTGTGAGAGCCCTTACATCACTACGACCTTCGTTGACCTATTGTGATCGCCACTTACTACAATTCTTGGTCAAGTCCTGCGAACTCGAAGAATTTCATCTCTCTTCACTCTCTCTCTCTCTCTCACTCAGGATACTGTTGATCTCAAGAAATTTGATCTCCTCCGGGCACATAATGTGTTTGCCCAGAAAATTCCTAAGTCCTTGTAAGTATAGGTGTAGATAAGATAGACACCAGAACTACAATATAAAAAGTTTATTACGTTTTTAACAAAACTTAAATCACGTGAACATATAGGTATGTTTTCGAGGGACCTGCGCGCAGCCTCTCGGCGTCGTATCGGAGTTTCGACTGATCGTGCTGGCAAAACCGAGCGCGCACGAATTCGCCCGAGTTGATAATCCCGTTATCTGATAACCCGGACGGCGGCCGAGCAGCGACGCGCAGGCATACATATATTTATTTAAAAACTAACAAGTTAACAAGTAAAAACCAAATATGTTATTGCTACATCAGCCCCTTCAGAGACCTTTAGGTCGATTACAAGTAACTAGGAAAGTGTACAACACGACCAGAACGAGTCTTGCGTTCGACCTTCGCCGGTTCCGGCCTCGTAAGAGATTGATTAGACGTCGAAGTCGAAGGAAGGTTGCAATCTTCTAAAATATACGCGGGTTTAAGGCGATCGATGGAGACATTATTTTCCTTACCCTTGATGACGACCCTAAAAAACTTGTCACTTCTCTCGACCACCGGATATGGTCCTGTGTAAGTGGGCTGTAGGGGTTTTCGAACGGCATCATTGCGTAAAAAGACATGAGACGACGTTGCCAAGTCTCTGTGAACGAAAACGTTTCGCGTTCCGTGGCGAACAGCAGGTGTGAATCGAGTCGAAAGCTTGCCGGCGGAAATCAGAAGTTAGATATGGACGAGCTGTTGATCCGGATGTGTCACAATAAACAGCTACATCACCCGACGGTCCAGGAACGACTAACCTCTTAAGCTGCAAGGATGACCCTGACTTTAACATCTGCTGCAACTCAGTGTCTGATTCTTGAGAAGAAGCTAGGGCATTGTAATCGATTGTCTTGCTACTGATTGCATCAACCGGACGAGAAAGAGCGTCAGCGACCACATTTTCTTCGCCAGCTATATGCCGAATATCTGTAGTGAATTGTCCTATAAAATCCAAGTACCGAAATTGGCGAGGAGAACACTTATCTAAGGGCTTGCTGAATACGTACACAATCGGTTTGTGGTCGGTATACACTATGAATGGCTTCAGCTCCAGCATATGGCGAAAGTATCTAACACCCTCGTATATTGCAAGCAGCTCACGGTCGTAAGGGCTGTACTTGCGCTGAGCTGGGTTTAACTTACGCGAGAAAAAGCCTAATGGTTCCCACGTGTTACCGGCTCGCTGTTGTACTACCGCCCCGATTGCTGTATCCGAAGCGTCCGTAACCAGAGCAACATCGGCATTTAAACGAGGATGAACAAGGAGTGTGGCTTCACCCAGGCTTGCCTTAGTATGTTCGAAGACAGCATTGTGATCGGCAGTCCATTCGATTTTTGCGGAGCTCTTGCAATGGTGTCCGGTTAACAAACCATTCAGCGGTGCTTGTTTCTGGGCGGCGTGCGGCAGGAAACGCCGATAAAAATTTAACATGCCCAAGAAACGTCTGAGCTCCTTAATGTTGGTGGGGCGAGGGAAATCCATGATGGCTTTCACCTTCTCAGGTAGTGGTTTCGTACCTGTGCTGGAAATGTTGTGCCCCAAGAACGTCACCTCGGGCACACCGAACACACATTTTCCGGTATTAATCAGGACCCCATGCTCACGCAGCCGCTCGAATACCTGCCTGAGATGACTCTCGTGCTCGCTCGCAGAAGAAGATGCCACGAGAATATCATCTAAGTATGGGAAACAGAATTCCAGGTCACCTAAGATCTCGTCGATGAAACGCTGGAATGTCTGCGCCGCATTTCGAAGACCGAATCCCATGAAGCCAAATTCAAACAGGCCGAAGGGCGTTGTGATGGCTGCCTTAGGGATGTCATCCTTAAATATCGGAATTTGGTTGTAAGCACGAACTAGGTCAAGTGTGCTAAAAACCTGACAACCGTGTAGGTTATGAGAGAAATCTGCGAGATGCCTAACAGGGTACCTATCTGCTATGGTGCGGGCATTTAACGCGCGGTAGTCGCCACATGGTCGCCATCCGTTATTTTTCTTGGGGACCATGTGCAGGGGCGAAGACCACGGGCTATCAGATCGACGAGCTATACCTGAACGCACCATGTCGTCAAACTCCTGTTTGGCTATCCTCAACCGCTCTGCGTCCAACCGCCTAGGGCGACAGTACACCGGAGGGCCAGGGGTGGTGCGGATATAGTGAAGAGTGTTATGCTTCACCTCACGCTCCGTCGGGTCACCAGCTGGCCTCGTGATTTCGGGAAACTGTTGTAACAATCCATGGTAAGGCGATGTACCTGTAATAGACTTAATATGGCATAAAGAGCATGAAGAGGCTGAATAAGCAGGAGCAGTAAGCGTGGTACAATTATCTATAAGGCGCTTATTTCTTACATCTATCAGCAGATTGTAAAATGCTAGAAAATCTGCTCCGATTATGGGCTTTGTAACATCAGCTACCACAAAACGCCAATTAAAAGCGCGGCGCAAGCCAAAATCAAGCGTTAAACTTAAAGAGCCAAAAGTAGCAATAGGAGTTCCGTTAGCGGCAAATAATTGATATTTATCTTTATTTCGCCGCTGATGGCGCACTGAATTTAAAGGGTAAACACAAAGGTCTGAACCGCTGTCAACTAAAAATGTCACTCGTGTGCTTTTATCCGTCACAAAAAGGCGACCCGGAGACTCCTGACAATCACTCGCCGCCATCAGTGACCGCCGCTGGCATTTCCCTCCGTCCAGTTGCACGGTGCGCGACACTTGCTAGCGCGCGGGCCGAATCTATCGTGATACCAGCACCGGCCGCTGTTGTGGGAGCGGCTTCTCGAACGAGAGCCGTGACGTGCCCTGGAGTGCGAGCGTGACCTTGGTCGACCACGAAAAGTGCCGGTCGATAAGGCGGCTACTTGTCGCGCAAGCTCCTCTATACGACGGCTGAGCCTCCTCCATCGTGCTTGATGCAGAAGATGATGACGAAATAGGTGGACCCGTTCTAGAAGCCTCTGCGACGTGCGGCGTGTGTACAACAATATCGTTGACCTTGTCAGCTAACGCAGCAACCTTGTCTAAACTAGCGTCTGACATTGTAGCGATGACAGCTTGTACATGTGTTGGCAAACGTTTTGCCCACATACTACGCAGAAAGTCGTCCGATAAATCGGTACCGGCCAGGTCACGAAGATGTCGTAAAAACTGCGAGGGCTTACGATCACCGAGTTCAGCTTGCGACACTAACTCTTCTACGCGCCTATCTTTGGACACTGACAAACGAAAAATCAGTTCTGTTTTCAGCTTCTCATACTTGTCTATTGCCGGCGGCTTGGTAATAATGTCCTTGACCTCGGCTGCATATCGGTGTTCAAGGTTACTAACGACGTGATAAAACTTGGTCGAGTCAGTAACAATATTCGCCAAATTAAACTGTCCTTCTAACTGAGCGAACCACAAAGCCGGTTCTTCTGCCCAAAATGGCGGAATTTTCACACCCACTGCACTAATAGCCGATTGTGACGTGCCCGGTGACGTACTGGTACTAGGCGTGGCACCACCGATCGTAACAATAGGATCCGGCGACATAGTCCTTTAATCCGCACTTAAATTAGCGATCAAAGTTCACGCGCTCGCTATAACACTGCACTGCACTCAGTTCATATGTCGGGAATGCTGTAGGAATACGTGACGCGAAACGAGTAAATCTATGTCCTCTTCCTAATTTAAACAACAAGATATTGTTACGAGCGAGCTTTTTCGACAACATTCCATGCTACTCGGCGCTTTGGAAATGTATTCACTAAGAATTTAATACATACAAAAAGTGCATGTCGGTTGCTGGTCTCGAACCCGGGTAAATCGACTCTAAGGCCGCCGTCTGTACCACTGGGCTACCGATGACTTATGAGCCAGGGCCCGTAATGTTCATGCCGATCACATCAATTTGACGTCACGCTCCATATAGGGTGATCCCAAATAGTTTTATTGTAAATTATTAATCATTAGTCGTCAATCATTTTAATCATGTACAAATGATTTCAAAAGTATTCTATTTACACGAGGAATAAATAATACTTACTTGATACGTGAAACGTAAACAAAACTATTTGATTTGTTTTTATACATACATTTTATTAAATAGTATTGTTAACATATTTCCATAATTGTAATTATGGAAATGTGTTAACAATACTAACTATAGAAAAATATAAACGTAGAAAACAGAATTCCTCTCTAACGTAAAGCACGCTATACTTCTTGCATTAATTCCCATGCAAAGAAAATCTAAGTCATCTTTGCGTTCATACGTAATGCAATATTCATAAAAACCCTTTTGTTTTGTACTTAATCGTATTTTGGTTTGTTGTGTCACACATTTGGTTAATTTTTCCAACTTTAGAATTGATGGACACATTTTTCTAAATTTTCTGAATGATTTCTAAATGATTGACGACATGTTTTCTATATGATTGACGACTAATGATTAACAATTTACAATAAAATTATTTGGGATCACCCTATATGGAGCGTGACGTCAAATTGATGTCATCGGCATGAAAATTACGGGCCCTGCTTATGACAATATGGTGAATTTTGGAATACCTTGACAGCGTGTCACTATATTGAAATATTTTCATTTATTATTTATTTATAAAGAATTATTGAAATATTCTTTTGACATCTTCATCAGCCTAACTTAGTCCACAGCTGGACATAGGCATAATGCCCCAATAGGCATGATGCCTCATGTTCAAATTGATAACGTAGTCATGCTAAATGGATAGTAAACCATCAAATTATCGTAATAAAGTATAAATTATAAAATATAATTACAATCATAAAAAGATATGAACCTTGAAAGTTTAGAAACATTATGCATTTTTTTTTATTGACCTAGAGTAAATTTAAAGCTACCAATAGAATCCTTACGCTTTTATAGAAACAAATTTGTATGACAACTATATACTTAAACGGAGTATTTCGCGACCGAAACAACAATTGACCGGATTATCCATACAACGATACAACTACTTTGTCCTAACAAATCTCAGTTGTAACGTCATACCTGTCTGTCTATCAGTATGAAGCATTTTGCGCTGCCGCCAGCGACGTCAATCTTTAAATCATTCTTTTGGTATTCATGTTCTTTAATTGTAGTTGCTCCCATACAAACATTTGTTCCTCTCCAAAAACTGGTTCGAATGGCATCATAAAAAAATCTTAGTCATCATCCCTATTACAGAGAACGATTCGCTTCTAATCCCATCCAGCTCTGGCGAGATCTATTGCGATGTTAATATCTAACTCGCCCAAAAACAGGCAGGTGACGTCGAAGTGGTACCCGTGCTACACACCCTCATCAACCAAATCAGCTCCCTCCGAGTGTACTACCCGAAGGACCTACGGCCCGCTGACAGCCGCAAATCTGTTCTCAAGACCATCGGCGAAGTGAAGAAGCGCTTCCCGGACGGTCCACCGCTGTTGAACCCTATCAAGGACATGAAGATTGACGACCCCGTGTTCAAGGATTGCGTGGAGAGAATCAAACAATTGGAAGAAAGGTAGGTCTTTGTTTGAGGAATGGTTGTTTCTGATGCCATGATACGCTGTTTCTCTTAGATCATGACTCTTTAATAGCTAAGAATAGCTAGCTAATTTTTAGCTTTCTGTACCAAAATTCGTCAAACGGACCTCTCAGTGGCCTATTACGTCTGTCACACGCAGTTTTTGAGAATAAGTCGTATAAATAAATTACATTACTAATGTTTAAAAACAGGAACTTAACATATTACAGCTGATTCTGAATTTGTTCACTGTTTACGTAAAGGGTCCTTTCCAATATCTTCTTCGGGATAACATCTTAGGGCCTTTTCCCTCCCTCGAAACAACCTATGAAAATTGACCGAGGATGTTTTCGCGAAGAAGATTGGATAGACCATACTTTTACGTACACAGTGAATATGAATATGCGCGACACATTGTTATTAGAGTATTCCACAGTGCAGGGCAAATTATTTCAACTATAATTGACGCTGCGCCGTATGGTTACGCTCGACGGGTGTCGAAGACGTGGAAAATTTAAAACAATATAAAGTCGAAGGACCTTGCGCATCTACATTAGGTAGATGATCGAATCGTGAGGTTGCAATATCTAAACCTTTGTATTTTTACCGCGATTTTACAGCAATACGCGATTATCACCTACGCACACACAATTAGGAATACAGGATGAAATAAGGAGTTTCGCATGATAATTGAAAGTACCTTCAGTTAAGTTCTTCAGTCTTCACTTTCATGGATGTGCGCACAGAACAGCGACCAGCTTCTTCGGAGTACCCTGGCCATAACCATGAGTCACAGCTTCTTCAATCGCGGCGGCTATATTTTAGTGTGTCACAAAGAGTCCAAAATGCACTGATGCAAGGCGCTAGTTTATCAAATATTAAAATTGTCAAAAAAGGGCGAGTGTGCGCGCGCGCGTGCGTTACATCTCGGCGCGGAAGGACGCAAAGTGAGAGTTCTTTTTCAACAGTCCGAATCAGTTAGCCCGTGCTTTACTATAAGCCCATTTCGTAATGAAAGCATGTTCTAGTTGTACTATTTCGACACACGCAGCGCGTCATGCGAGGGAAAGGAACGCATACATAGGTATAATTATGTGCGTAGATAATAAAATACGATCAACACGGGTCGCAAGGTGTCGCTGCAGTATAGATTAGAAAAAATGAAGTAACCCGCGCGAACACCGTATATAGATTAGCTAGCCAGCTTTTTAGCTACGTCCATTATTTGGAATACTGTAAGTTTGCCAGTGTCAGATTTCTTTTCATTTTAATGGCAATTTAAAGGTATTTTTTTTCGAATCTAGCGGCAGGTAAAATTAAAATAAACTTAGACAAAATTTTCAATTAACATTTGTGTCCATGACCTCTCATGTGTGCTGTGCCCGGTAGTGGGACGTGTATATTTCCGAATTTATGATAATGGTAATTTGTAACCAGACTATACGCGCATCCCCTCCACGCGGACAAGAACCGCGCCGCGCTCCAAGCGGCCCACGAGCGCAAACTAGAAATATACGAGGAACTCACCGAAGCGAAATCGGAGCTCCGCAAAGCGAAAAGCATCCTACAGATGGACGAACTCAAGAAGAGGAAACGAGTGCTCCGCAGGCTGGGGTACTGCACGGCGGCGGACGTCATCGAGCTGAAAGGACGGATCGCTTGTGAATTGAGCAGGTGAGATACCTTTTCATCACACTTGCTCGAAAAGAGCTTCATAATGCGCAGACATACAGAGCTACAATAGCCTATGTTACGCCCACAGGCGTAATGGTTTTTTTCTTAAATTGTATCTGTCACTCATGCAACAGTTACAAAGCAAAGAGGGTTTAATATCAAATACGATTTCTAAAAACGTGTGTATAAATAAACAGAATTGATTACAGATTTAGTATGTAGCTACGTGTCTATGTAAAATGTTTTTAAGTGTTTTCAAATCGTGGCTGAATACCGAAGGGTCTTTGCCATACGCGCCTCACGTCAAATTCAACGAAATGGACTACTGACCTGTTGCAGTTTTTATTACGATTTGTATTAATTTCATCCAAAATGTATTTGTTTCCTCGCAAATGTGATGAAAAACATTGTGTATAACACGGGCGTAACAATATTGCAAACTCGAGTCATTAAAAGACTTCTGATAGACTCTTGTTCGCAATATTCCACTTACGCCCCTCGTTAAACAATGTACTATTTATGGTATAAGCAGAGCTGGTTACTTTTTACACCGGCAATGACACGCCTTTAGTCCTTATTCTGTATTTGTCTATTTTTCTCTTCATTTAATTTATCTTTTTGGTTCTTTAGCGATAAGACCACCTGTTTTTTTACCTCTGTATCTTTTTTATTATTTTGTACCTCCTTAATTCATGAGAGGTGTGGAGTAGCATTTGTATTGTACCTTTCTGACTTTTCCCAATGCTGTGAATTCAATTGCTGACATGGTCATGAATCCACATATGTCTTCTAAAATCCGTGGTTGTTCCTGGCGCGCACGAGGCTAGGAGCGCCCGCACATTACAGCCACCACAACGCGACCACTACCGCTTATATTATGGCCTCCACTAATAGCGAGCGCGAGTGATTCCCGTAATTTGTAGCTCGGACGCGGCTGCTAAACGCTCGTAATGCTCCGATGCTATACAAAATGTATGAAAGCACTACTCCCAGCATATAGCGGCCACTATACTTGAAAGGTTTACGTAATTAACTAAATGTAAACATAACAAACCACGTGACGTCATTCAACCAATCATAGCAACCTTTTGTATCTATGGTATTATCTTATTGGCTGAATGGCAGCCTATGTCAAGAATCGAAACCTTTCGATTCTTGACATTAAAAATAAGTCAGAAAATAGTACATTACGTAACTAGGGCGGTGAATTCATGAATGCCACAGATCGCAGGTGTTTGTGGCCCGAACCGAAGGTGAGGGCCATAAATATGCGCTCTGGGGCTTTACGAATTACGACGCCCGCCTGCCCGTGTTACGTACAAAATATTACGTCTTCACCTGGCCACAATGCGAGTTTTCCCGTACGCGCAGCGTGCAGTAAAACTCGCATTATGGCCAGGTGTGACGTAAATATACATACGTTTACTTACTAAGGACTTAAATAATAATTAATAAAAGGATTAACATGATACTTGGTGCAGATTATAATATATATTTTTTGTTAAATAACGAAAACGTATTAGATTAGGTACATGTTTGCAAAATATTAGGAGGCCCCTGTATAAGAACAGCACTCACACTGCCACTCACAGTGACAAGTGACATTACTTTCGGTCAATTCATTCATGCCAGCTCTCGTGAATCGACCAGGGGACCGATTTTTGACTTTTGAAATAGCCATAGAAAATTAAAAAAAGAGTGGTATTGACCACTCGTATTCAATTCTATTGGTAGAAAGTACGTGCCTGCCATTTTGACACTAAAAACGTATTTACTTTTGTTTGATTTTCGAGCGCTTGAAAGTCAAAAATCGGTCCCCTGTACACATGCCCCTGAATCCACAACCGACTCTCACCCTACCCCAGCGCCGACGAGCTCCTACTGACCGAGCTGATCTTCAACGGCGTATTCAACGCGCTGACATCTTCGCAAAGCGCGTCGCTCGTCAGCTGTTTCGTGTGCGACGACAACAGCCAGCAGGCCTCCGCTACAGGGGAGGAGCTGCGCGGGGTGCTCAGGCAACTTCAGGTACAACTTTACTTACTAACACGGTGGCTTACGAGCGTACGGTCTGATGGTAAGCAGACGCTGCCATAGACGCTTGCGACACTAGACCCCGTATCGTGGTCGGCCTTACGTGATAAGTGACAAGATAGGAGCGTCGTCTCGTTCTATCGAACAGTGTCAGCCAGTGACGGACGCTCTATCTTCTCACTTATCGTGTGATAAGGCCGACCATGATACGGGGTCAGAAGAATCACAAGAGCGATGCGAGCTTTATTGACTCGTGTGTTGATAACTAGAGACAAATGCAGGAGAGTGTGGGACTCTCAACACAGCGCACTTCAACTTTGAGATTCTTCGTTAGGTTTTGGCTCTTGGCCATTTATTGTCGGCCGTATGTTAATAGCCTGTTCTGGACTTCCTTTCCAGGGTTCGAAATTATCAAGATAATTACGCTTCCTGATAATTATCACCAGTATAAGACCAGTATCAGTGACACTCAAGTTCGCTCAACTTTGCATAATCCGAACTGAATTCTTCTTGTAAAGGGAATCCCCACGGCGCGGCACGTCACGTTGACACTTCGTGCGTTAAAGCGGACGTGTGCGCAAGTGCGGACATACATCTGTGTATACAGAGATGTACACCATCCGGTCATATGCTTGAAGGCAGCTTTATATATTTTTTATATTTATTTTTACTTTATATATATTTCGTTATAGTTTAGGTTATTTGAACTAAGCTCATGGTTGACCATTGTACTAAGCTCATGAATAGCATTTGTTTGCGGTCAACGCGTGCCAATAATGAACCCTATCTTTTTTAACAATAGATTTAAAATTAGCTACGAGATACAATACCACACACAGCGCCTTGTACCTGGCTCGCTGAGAGCGGGTTTTTTTTATCTTTTAGTTCATTTTGAATCTATTGAATAAGACGATAGGGATCATTATGTATACAATGAAAATTGTATGTGGCGCTAAACTTTTCTTGCAAAAAATGGCACGCGTCCACACAGTCGTATGTAGACTTGAAAGATAAGAAGAAGGAGAAGATCAGTCTAGTTCAGAAAATCTCAACTATATCTATAACTTTATTTTGCTACTGATACAGTTATTAACCCACGACGAAAAAAGAGGGGTGTTATAAGTTTAACGTGTCTGTCTGTGTATCTGTCTGTGGTATCGTAGCTCCCAAACGGATGGACCGATTTGAATGCGGTTTTTTGTGTCATAGATAATTTTATCCTGAGTGTTCTTAGCCATGTTTCATCAAAATCTGATTAGCCGTTTTTGAGATATTGGACTTTGAAATGAAAATGTCGGGAGTTTTCTAAGTTGTAGTTATGAATCTATTGAATAAGACGATAGAGATCATTATACAATGAACATTTTATGTGGCGTTAAACTTTTTCTTGCAAATAATAGCACGAGTCCGACCACACAGTCGTATTGTTAGACTTGAAAGATGAGTTCAGTTCAGAAAATCTCAACTATATCAATAATTTTATTTTGCTACTGATACTCTTATTTTCAGGAATACGCCCGCAGGATAGCGAAAGTGTCCATCGATGCTAAAATGGACCTGGATGAGGACGCCTACGTGGGCAAGTTCAAGTGCACGCTCATGGACGTGGTGCACGCCTGGTCCAAGGGCGCCAGCTTCCTCGAGATCTGCAAGATGACTGATGTCTTTGAAGGTATAATTTAACCTTACCAAATTATTTGCATACTAGCTTCTGCCCGCGACTCTGTCCGCTTGGAACTCGTTTGTATAGCAGCTCCATACAAACTTTCACCCCCTCCCCCATTTCACCCCTTAAGGGATGTCCGGAACTCGAACTATTTCTATACCAAATTTCACCTAAATCGGTTCAGCAGTTTAAGCGTGAAGACGTAACAGACAGACAGATTCGCATTTATAATATTAGTATGGATTGAGTTACACTTTCTTTTTTATTTCGTTATTTCTTCGTTATTTTTACTAAACGAGACTTAATCGCGTATACTTAACTTATAGGTATATAGAGGTAAGTTACTTATACACGCCGTTTAGTAAAAATAATAGTACATTTAAAAAAGGCTCAACCAAACAGCCAGAATAAACATAGCTAGGAATCAATCTAGACTTTCTATCACAAAAACCGCACCCAAATCACGTGTTGAACTTATAACACCCCTTGTTTGCGTTGGGGCTTTAAAAGAGTTATTATAAAAGTTCACAACATTATCCACAACCAGAGGGGCTACCGCGAAGTGAAAACGAACTTCGTTCAAGTATCTCTCTGTCGCTCGAACTTTCGTGGTAGGGTCTCTGGTCGAGACAGATATTGACGATCGGTTTAGCCTATTTTATAGTGACGCTGACGAAGCTAGAGGTCCCGGGTTTGAATCCCGGTAAGGGCATTTATTTGTGTGATGACTTGATGAGCACGAATATTTGTTCATGAGTCATGGCAGTTTTCTATGTATTTTAGTATTTATTTATCTATATAAGTATGATTTTCGTCTTCTAGTACCCATAGTACAAGCTTTGCTTAGTTTGGGACTAGGTCGATTTATGTAACATTGTTCGCAAATATTTATTTTATTTATTTATGTCAATGTGAACCACCACCTGCAACTAACAACCCAATCGAATGAACTTATTGGGTCCATCATAATTCTCAAACAGGAATAATCTGATACCGACGCGGTTGTTTGTGTACAAGAAAGCTGTAAAATGTATCAGCTTTTGTAAACCCAACCAATTTCTTAGACCGCGGTCTGAACGGCAGCGGGGCGGGGAGCCCGTACATTGAAGTCGCTCGATCGTATGACTACGAACGCACGCTCGCCGCCAACGGCTCCCTTTGGGTAAAATTAATTAGAAATTTGCACACTCACGCCACAGTATAGAAGAATACAGTAGGTAATCTGAGGCCGTTTAGGAGCGTTCGTTGCCTACTTTTGCTCGATGCGCAGGGCTGTGTCACATTTGTGGCTTGGCATACCTATAATAATAATTTTGCTTTTAAGTATGCAAAGTATTTCTGTTACACTATTCTGTTCTGTTAGACAATATTGTATACACAAAGTAATAATATTATGTAGGTATGTGTTTTTAGTTTCCCACTTCATCGAATATTTTACCACTAATACTATACCTCAAATATTTCTTTGTAAGTACTTATAATAGTTGCTAAATTGCACTAGGTTGGTAGGTGCTTAGTTACAAGCCTTTTAGGCTCCTTTTGATATCGTGGCACTGGCAACTGGCGGCTCGCTGTCGCTGTCTTCATACCAACGAGGCAATTCGGTATTAAAATCAACCTTAACAATTGTTTTTACATTTCATTGTGATTTAAATGAATACACTAAGTTTTTTTTTTATATATTTACTTCTCGGGATCCCTTGGTATTTGGAAAAAAGATAGCTCCAGATTTGTCCCAGTGTTATTAAGGCACCCATATACACAACAGTACACGTTTCCGAAAGGACGACGACGACGAAGACATGGTAGTGAGCGAACGCGGCAACGGCGCGCCCGACTGAAGCATTCTCAATCATTCCCGAAGGCTATGTGTGCGTGCGTACCGAACACGCGCGCATGTGTGCAGCCGTGCGATGTACCTTTGTTCGAAGTTTATTTACTGTCTTCTATACTGTGCTCACGCTGATTAGATGACTGTAATATTATATTAAGTATCAATTAAGGTCTGATAATCGAGATAGAAGGTGGCCGTGGAACTTTATTCGATGATAAATGCGTCGTGTATCTGCAATAAAATCTTGATATACAATTTTTTTTTAGGGTCCATCATCAGATGTATGCGACGATTGGAAGAGGTGCTCCGCCAACTGTGCCAAGCAGCTAAGAATATCGGTAATACAGACTTGGAGAACAAATTCAGTGAAGCCATCAAACTTCTCAAGCGAGACATCGTCTTTGCGGCCAGTCTTTACATGTAGATTTTATTCTTCCAACTTAAATATATATGCCCTTATTTAATATGGAGTTGTTTCTTTTTACTAGCTTTGATTTATTTATTTCATCTGTCCTGTTGTCTGTCTGTCTTGCAAGTAATATTTGACCCACTTCCCGGTGACCGATTGAGCTGAAATTTTGGGTATAAATATAGTTTGGATGACAATTCCATATTATGGTACCATCGAGCTGATCTGATGATGGAGTCAGAAGCTGGTCATGAGAATATTCAGTACTTAACCAACGTAACCCCGTTGAGTTTGGGCTCGTTAGAATCGTCTCAATGAGTAGTTAGTGATGGTATACAGAAAAGTACAGTCTGCAATGAAACAAAGGAAACTTATTATTTCTGGTACCTCTTGAGCGCACTTCACTTCATAATCACATACTCATCTACTTGCGTTCTGCGCTAACTACATCATAAACCATTTATTGTACGACATTAAGATTTTATAGCCCACACGCCAGGCTTACTGGTTGAGATAAACTTTTATTATTATAAGTAAAACTGACGGCAACCAGGTGTTTGGTACTGTAAGCGTCACAGAGTCATGTCACCTTATTTAAGGTTAACTTTGGAAAGATGATGAAAAAATTGTGCCATACCATAAAACATCGTAACTATGTTTCATTATTTTACTAAACTAGCCGGATATAATAATTCTTGTTCAAATTAGTATTATGAAAAAAGAAAATGAAACGCTAGTAACAACAGAATAATAAAATATATTGTCTTTTAATCTTTGAATCTTGTCTTTTATCACATGATTAATTTAGTTTACAAATCATTCAATTTAGCTAGCATTTTAGGGGATGCTTCCTGTCCATTATGGGGCAATTTCTTTAGCTTTTCAATGTAATCCAGAGGTAGTTGGCATTCAGCAGCTCCTTTCAGGATCACATTAAGGTAAGTGACGGAAGGTCTCCGGTCTAGTGGTATTTCGTCGTCCTCCTCACGGGGCGGCGGATTGACGGTCTGTTGGTAAGTACGGCACTCCACCTTTTCACCCTCGGAAGTGATTATCTCCACAGTTTTGGGAAAATACCAGTTGGTTTCTACGCCTTCTTGCCTGTAAGAAAACAATTGTAGCTACATGTTAGTTTTTTTTTTACATTTTGATTTATTTCAACACCTTCACTGCCGGGCCACCCGCTAGCGGGCGCCTACGCCGTAGTCGCTTTTCGCTACATACGGGGAAACCATGGGATCAGATACGAGCGTAGCGATTCTTGGCATTGTATGGTCTAAAATATTCTAAATAATGTGTTATGTATGAACAATATGGACAAAGTGGGTAGTTTCGTGACAAGTGTAGCTTGTAGCTTTAATGACGGGAAGATATGGAAGGTACTTTGGAAAGCCAGTCTGTCACCTGTATTTCAGCCAGCACATGTGCTCTAGACCCTAAATGTGAGAATACTTCATAGTGAAATATTTTTTTATTCTAAACATAATTTAAACTCGAAACAATATGAGAGATGTTGTTCAGGTGGGTTAAGAAGAACATGGAGGGAAGATGAACGCTTTTGATGGATAGTGGATGGATAGAGTATACTGGAGAATACTGAGTGTAGTGGATACTGTTTATCCCTGAGGGAACCCTTTTGTGTTAAGACTATCAATGCATTTTCCCTGTAATGTATCTTAACACAGCCACTGCCAACAATTTTGTAGTATTACATTGCTATGTGCTTGTTGAACATCAAAATAGCTATCTTATTACAAGCAGTCGGAAGCTAATCCTTTATCAACGCTGACTAACCAGTCTAGTGCTGTCATATCCTTGTTATGCAGTCTCCAAATGGCTCCCCAAATAACAGAGTTTTGTTTCGGTACTATGGTAGCTGAACTCCCTCGCCAGTGGTCAGAATACTTAATGAAATCAAGTATGTAATTCTGAAAACAAAGTTATTGTTCTAGCCTTCATATAAACTAAGGAATAAATATGAAGCACTTTATCTTATAATGTAAATGAAATAGGATGTAGGTGCAATCAACTACAAAGACATGTCTGCATCATTTCAAAAAACTGGCTACAGCGAATAACAAGTTGCAATATACATAGAGTTCGAATTTACTTCATTTTGACCAACTTGGCCGTATATCCGGCGGCCGGAGATCTGGCTGGTGACTCAGCCGGATATATGGTATTCGGCCAAACCGCCATCCCTTAAATCATATTTACAGATTATAACACAAGTTACTTACATCAAGTCGACCGATGCCCAGGAATTCGGCTGTAGGATTGTTGATACGGATTCTTCTTTTCAGCAAATTACTCCCATAAGCGAAATATAGGAAATGATCCTTAACCGACGCTATCATTTTTACCATTAAGTAATGGTATGACTTCGGAGCTGTTATCACAGAAATTTACCACTGCACTGAGTGCTATGATCTTAGAATGTAGATAATTGTAATAGTAGCACTTTCGACATATTTTTCGATAAAATGAATTACTTATTACATAAAATGTGTCTTAATGGTAAGAAAATCGTAATTTGTGGTGATTTTAATATTGATATGCTCAAAAGAACACCACAATCCATAACATTAACAAACTTAGTGTCGTCTTATAATTTGAGATTAGCAATATCGGAGCCGACTAGACTGTCTAGCAACACCTGGGGGGCTACCGCGAACTTGACATCGATAGTTTCGTTTTCGATTTCGTGTCGATGTCGTGTCGATTTCGCACGTTTCTAACCGCGAACATCGATCGGACTTTCATCGAATATCGAACTTCGAAAGAGTGAACGATATTGTGAAAAAGTGTACCAAAAGCTTACCGGGAACCAGGCCCCTGACAGCTGTGCTTCCACTATCGCCCCAGTGGCGCTACAGTCGCATCCATTTTATCTAATCTGTGATCTGTTTGCTGTCAAACTCAATTTTTTCAATTTGACAAGTCGTTGCGTATACGCCACTTGTTTTGAAAACATTGAGTTGAGCGCCGGCTATCTTGTGTCCTCCTCCCGTCTCGGTTGAGTTGAGTTCCTTGAGAAACCATCCTCCTCAGTTTCAATACAAGTGCCCACTCCGTACCTAGCTTGGTGTGTAGTGATTGACTATACCTTTGAGTGCTCGTGTTTCATCATGGCACCATCACAGACAAAGTGTTGTGTTACCGGTTGTGATTCAACAAAACATACGCAAAAACTTTTCTGCATGCCCAAAATTGATAATTTGAGAAATTTGTGGATGTCTTTTCTTGTTCCGACAAGCCCGTATTTACTTGGGCTGTCTAAAAATCAGCTCATGACGAAACGTGTGTGTAATAAACATTTCGATCAAACACAATTTGACCAGATGGGTGTAAGAATTCGATATTCTTACCCTTGCCTATTCACACAAGACGAGTTTACTCATGGCGTACCACTTTCTTCCGAGGGTAAGTAATGTTATTTTATTACGTACTAGCAAATACATACTTTGTACTTACTATTCTATTTTAAAAGTCAAGGAATCCATTCTCGTGTTTAATAGTATTCCTAGTTTCTGCAGCTACATAAGTTTATGAGAATAATTTACCTACGCGTGGTATTTTTTGCAACTTCAGTGACAAGGTTCTGAATTCAAATAAAAGGTATAAAGTATAATACCTTCACAACTTGTACATGGTAATTTTACGTAACCTGGCTTTGTGCATTATGAGTACGACATGTTTACAATCAGAAGTGGATTAACCCTATAAGTAAACTAGGCTTGTGCCTAGGGCACAGCGCTAATAATGAGGTGCTTGCCTAGAGTGCCCTCGGCATTTAATCAGCCTCTGTTTACAGTAAGAGGTTAGTACATTCACTTAAAAGTGAAGGCACAAAAGGTTGTATTATAATATAGGAGCTGACATTGTCCCTGCATAAATTTTCTGGACATACTCGACAAGTTTTTGATTAAATTGACTGTTGTAGGCTGGCTATATTCTTCTTCCTTTTGTTTATTTGAAAAAAAAGTGCTTTTTCTCCTATTTTAAGTTCCCAATTAAAACTCCAATTAATCAGAAATAGTGGTGCCATACAAGTCAATTCCCAACGGCTTGCCTAACTTTCATTACTTTAACTCTCGTTAAGTCTTTCATAACTTTTCGGGATGCCCATCGAAAATTTTCAAACCACTATTTCTTGCAAACCACTTAATATAAAATAATGGAGATGCTAAGTTCATCATATAGAACTCTTATAAAGTTTTATGTTTCAGAGTACAATGTTCTTAACGAACATAACTACTTTGACCACCTAGATCCAGAAGAGGATACAGCATCACAAGAACCTTCCATACTTATGGGCATGCCAGGTTTGTTAAGCCATCTGAAAAGCAATGCAATTTTTTAGTTGTGGGAAACAAATGTATGTTCATATATTTATGCTAAAAGTGGCACTATACTAAAAGTGCAAAGGTGTGAATGTTTGTATGTATAATGCTTATAACACACAGTTTGAAAGCATATTATCATCATCAAATCAACCGAAACTTATCCACCAACTCTATCAATTATAGCATAATTTTATTGTAATATAATGGACCCAGAGACTTTACATCTCTCGGTAAATGTGTGCCCAGGTATGTTTTCATTGTTGCTATATATATTCATGTCACTTACTGTTACAATTGTAGTTGAAAGCTCTGACATCTATTGAGAGCACTTGTAGCCAGAGCCTTAACACTTGCACTCTTGTCTGTATTCTGATCTCATAGACATCAGAGCGGATGTTAACCCTCTCGGCACGAAATCCTACTCTGGGTGCCACCGCATTCGCTCCATCCTAAAGCCAGCTCTGCTACACATTTCAATATGACCATTTTCAGGCCGACTGCTGACAATTGTCAGGCAAATGTCAGTGTTGCTAATTTAAATTAAGACACATTTTTGACTGGCAGTATAATCCTTCTGCCTAAAAAAGGGTTAAAGTGCTTTATTTTCCCTAAGTTTTATTTACAGGACTATTATACTAAGAAAAAAATCCAAGTTGTATTTATATTTTGCAGATAACGATTATCCACAAGAACATCTATATACACTTCCTCCTACAAGCCAGGCAGCAATTTCAAAGCAGTCAGAAAATAGAGGTTGGTGTTAGAAAAATACTAGCTAGCTTCTGCTCGTGACATTGTCTGCGTGGACCCTGGATAAACATCTATTTTATATTTTAATCTAGGCTATAAACTATCTTCGGCAAACTTACATCCAAATCGGTTGAGTCGCTTAAGTTTGATTGAGTAACATTATCCAAACTTTCGCATTTATAATATTAGTATTTTCAATATTTTCATTTCATGATTACTTGATTACATGTATGTCATTTTGTAAATATCTAAAATTATCAAAGGGTAAAATGTGTGAATTATAATTTGTATGGAGGGGATAATCTTATAGTACAAGCTTTGCTTCCTTTGGGAGTAGGTCGATTTGTGTAAGATGCACAAATCGACCTAGCCCAAATATTATTATATTATTATTTTTCGTTACAATCCAACATGTAGTTTTAAAATGAGAGTGTTAACTACGTTTGTATGGAGAATCGAGCTTACTGCGGACTCTTAAATGAATAATTAATTAATTTTGACAACCGCCTTAGCCTAGTTGGTAGTGACCCTGCCTACGAAGCAAGAGGTCCCGGGTTCGAATCCCGGTAAGGGCATTTATTTGTGTGACGAGCACGACTATTTGTTCCTGTCTTGGATGTTTTCTATATATTTAAGTATTTATTTATCTATATAAGTATGTTTGTCGTCGTCTAGTACCCATAGTACAAGCTTTGCTTAGTTTGGGACTAGGTTAATTTGTTTAATATTATTACTATTTTCAGGAAACGCTGTCTCAGGAAGTCCTTTGGCGGACATTAGTCACCAAGAAAATATTAAACACGAACAAGTCCACTCATCCCAGCCATCTTCATCCAAAGGCAAGTTTTTAAAGTCTAATAGTGGTAATAGTGGATTTTATGATAATTTGACATCTATTTGTCCCACTCTAATGTCTCATTGAATTACAAGAATGTAATAGTATGTTCTAATGTATAGTTACAACTACTACCATTACCTATTTACTAGTTTTATGCCAAAGTGGAAAATACGCAAGATTCCTGAGAAGACTTACTGAAACAGGGACCTCCTACGAAACTAAATTCTATTTTTAGTTTGCTCTGAAATAAAGCTGCTAGTTGCGCTCTGATAGATGTACAGGTTTAAATGTTTTTTTTTTTCAGGAACCTCTGTCTCAAGAAGTCCTTTGGTGGACATAAGTCAACAAGAAAATATTGAGACCGAACAATTCCACTCATCCCAGCCATCAACATCCAAAGGCAAGTTTTCAAAGTCTAATAAATTATGTTACATTTGGAGTGCGGATTTTATGACTTTTTGACATATATATGTCACACCCTAATGTCTCATGGAATTACAAGAATGAAATGGTATGTTCTAATGTATATCGTTACTAACATTTACCTACTTACTAGATTTTTGCAAAAGTGGAAAATACGCAAGATTCCTGGGAAGACTTACTGAAACAGGGACCTCTTTCGAAATTAAATAATTTTTGTTAGTTTGCTCTGAAATAAAGATGCTAGTTATGCTCTGATAGATGTAGAGGTTTAAGTGAATTTGTTTTTTTTTCAGGAACCTCTGTCTCTAGAAGTCCTTTGGCGGATATAAGTCAACAAGAAAATATTGAGACCGAACAATTCCACTCATCCCAGCCATCAACATCCAAAGGCAAGTTTTCAAAGTCTAATAAATTATGTTACATCCGAAGTGTGGCTACGGTAGCCTAGTGGTTCCGGCATGCGGCTGTCAAACGGCGGTCGTGGGTTCGAATCCCGGCTAGTACCAATGAGTTTTTCTAAACATATGTACGGAATATCATTTGATATTTACCGTTAGCTTTTCGGTGTAGGAAAAACATCGCGAGGAAACCTGCATACATCCACGAAGAAATTCAAAGGTGTATGTGAAGTCCTCAACCCGCACTGGGCCAGCGTGGGGACTACTGCCCGTTCCCTCTCATCCATGAGAGGAGGCCTGTGCCCAGCAGTGGGACGTATATAGGCTGATTTATTTTTATTTATCAGTGTGGATTTTATGATTATTTGATATCTATTTGTCACACTCTAATGTCCCATGGAATTACAAGAATGTAATATGTAGTATGATCTTATGTATATAGATAGGTACAACTACTAACATGACCTATTTACTAGTTTTTGCCAAAGTGGAATATACGCAATATTCCAGAGAAGTCTTACCGAAACAGGGACCTCTTACGAAACTAAATTCTTTTTGTTAGTTAGCTCTGAAATAAAAATGCTAGTTATACTCTGATAAATGTAGAGGTTTAAATGGATTTGATTGCTATTTTCAGGAACCTATGTCTCAAGAAGTCCTTTGGCGGACATAAGTCAACAAGGAAATATTGAGACCCAACGACTCCACTCATCCCAGCCATCGACATCCAAAGGTAAGTTTTCAAGGTCTAATAAATTATGTAACAGTCGGAGTGTAGATTTTATAATAATCTGACATCTATTTGCGTTCCACTCCAATCTTCATTGTCTCATGAAATTACAAGAATGTAATAGTATGTTCTAATGTATATATCTAGGTACCCATACTAACAGTATTAATGTAAAGTAACTATCTTGATTTGTTACTTTTAAACTCTGAAACTATTGATCAGTTTGAGAGGCCGTTTCCCCTCATATGTAAATTTTTATATATGATACACATGGTTAAAAGCTCATTTAATACTATTAAATTTAAATGAAAACCTAATTTGTTTTAAATCGCAAATGTGAGTAAAGTCGGTTCACAAGTAAGGATATGGGTTCTAAACTGAGCTCTTGTTGATATGACAATATCAATTGATAATTCTAGGATGATGACGCCCTCCATTAAATAAACGTTTGATAGAATAAGTACAGAGATAAATTATTTAGATATTTTTTCGTAGCAGGCAAGTGGCATATATAATATATATACATACATATATATATATATATATACTCCCAGGGCGTTAGGTTAGGCAACGCAGGCTGCTGTCGGCGGTCGAGCATGTGGTAAGTTTGCCAGGCTGTGGTTGATAGTAGAATATACTTACGGTCCACTTGTCTGGTAATATTAGATGTTGATGGGAAAGCCGAGAGGCTGAGTCCAAAGGGGTTTACGCAAGTCTACACTCAAAAACTCGGAAGCAGTGTAGTGAATCAAGACATTCTGATAATTTATTCATGAAGCTAGTTGCCTCATACAATACTAGTAGAATAGCTATACGTACATGATTATTTTGGGGCCATTCATAAAATACGTCATTTCAAAATAGGGTGCGGTGCATTGGATGACGATAGTCATTTTATTAGGCCATTTCAAGGAATAACAGGACGATGATGGCGCGGGGGGGGGGGACGTTTTATTGATTAATCAGTATGTGTCTCGACAGTGAAATTAATTTTAAATGTTTTTTTATTTTAATTTCAGGCACCTCAAGCATAAAACGATTTCGGGCAAAATCTCGACATTTTATCAAAAAAACTTCAATGATTGCTACGACCAGTCTAGGCCAAACTGGTGCGGAGCGATTGAAAAGTGCCCAGAAGCAAGCGGAAAGTGTCGAGCTAATGGAAAATTTCCATAAGTTAAATAAAAAGGCTAAAGCTTTCTTATTGATGCAATTGAGACTTGTCAGAAAAAATAAAATGGCGAGAAGATTTTCTCTTGAAGATAAATTATTTGCCCTCACTTTGATGAAACAAAGTCCGAAAGGGTATAGATTGCTCGAACACATTTTTGCTCTGCCTTCGAAGAGGACTTTGGCTCGCCTGGCCGAAAAAATTGTGTTTGAATGTGGCATAAATGAAAATACTATTAGTCACATAAAACAATGTACGAAAAACTGGGACGAAAAAAAAAAACTGTGCTCGTTAGTCTTTGATGAAGTAGCATTAACGCCACATCTTACATACAATGAGAATAAAGATAAAATTTATGGCTTTGTGGAAATAGCAGGCGAACAAAAACAGAAATTCGCCGATCATGCTCTTGTCTTCATGATTAGAGGCATATGCTCCTCTTGGAGACAGAGCATAGCTTATTACTTTTGTGCGGGTACAGTTTCTGCGCCGGAACTAGAAAAAATATTAAATGAAATCATCCCGAAACTTTTTGAAGCAGGATTAAAGCCTCTTGCGCTTGTATGTGACCAAGGATCTACATTTAGATCATGTTTCAAAAATTTAAAAACAAAAACGGCTCGACTTCAAACTCCTGATGAAATACGACATGGTAAGTTTTAGATTAAAATTGCCACAAATGTTGGATGACTTGAAGTACTGTTTTTAGTATTACATGTGTATCTGATTTCAAATAATTAAGCTTAGGAGTTGTCTGACTAACGCACGCCTAACGTGATTAATTACATATTAGTTCGTCTATCTTTTTTTTCCTGATCTCCGCTCAATTAACCGAACGTTAACTGGAAGAGATCCCGGGGATAAGTTCGCCTTTGTACCTATTTAAACTTTTTTGTCTGTATTTTACCTGTCTTGTGTACAATACTGCTGAAACCTTCCTTAAGTTTTTAGTAAAAAGCGGCGCTGAAAGCTGTTTATTTGAAATTGGATATCGCGCTAGACGTGGCGCGTGACATAATGAGATTTCCTTAGGGCCCGGCGACGAGACCAGGATTAGGGATGTTTGAGGAATGCCTAGAATTTAGTAAATGATGGCTCCACTATGTGGAAAGTGGCAACATATTTTCATTGTTCACTTATTAGGCAATGACTTTCAAAATCGGTGACAACTCGTCTTGCACTTGATGAAATAATAGGGTCATTTAATTCACTTCTCTAAAATTGCACCCCAAAAATTTGTGGCCGTGTAATAGCATCTCATGCATTATTCTCTCATTGTCAAGACCCCAGTAACGAATAATGTTAATTTGGATAACCAAAAAAACGAATATATGTTTATTTGTTTTAAGAATATATTTTACTCACTAAATTCATATGCAGGTCACTTCCATTTTTACGGTTTCGTACTAAAAGGATACAAACGGGACCCTATTACTAAGACTCCGCTGACTGTCTGTCACTAGGCTGTATCTCAAGAACCGCGATAGCTAGACAGTTGAAATTTTCACAAACTATGTATTTCTGTTGCCGCTATAACAACAAATACTAAAAACAAAATAAAATAAATATTTTAGTGGGCTCCCATACAACAAACGTTTTTTTTTTAGCAATTTTTTTTGATAATGGTACGGAACCCTTCGTGCGCGAGTCCGACTCGCACTTGGCCGATTTTTAACATAAATCTTCATTTCTGTATAAGCAATAAATTATCAAGAAATACTGTCACAACTAAACATTATAATTAACCAAACAACTTAGGAAGAGTACTTGAAAAAGCTTTTTTGTTTCCTTAATTTATATATACCTATAATATTTTGACGACCGGTTAGCCTAGTGGGTAGTGACGCTGCCTACGCAGCTGAAGGTCCTGGGTTCGAATCCCGGTAAGGGCAAATATTTGTGTGATGAGCGTGAATATTTGTGTCTGAGTCATGGATATTTTCTATGTATTTGAGTATTTATATCTATTATATTGTATATCGTCGTCTAGTACCCATAACACAAGCCTTACTGAGCTTACTAAGGGACTAGGTGGATCTGTGTAAGATTGTCCCCTTATATTAATAACAATAATTATTATTTACATCCGCGGGCAACTCAAGCGCAGCTTTTTTGACAGCCGCCCGTTTGTAGCCAGTCAATATGTTTAGGTTTCTAACAAAAAGCCCCGATAATGGAACAGACTGGCAACTACGGAACCCTACGTTGCTCTTTGCTGGTCTTTAATTTCGTAGATCAATAAAGTGTAAGGTGCATTATTCATTTTAATCACACTACATATCGACATTGTGTGAACTAAATACTTTCTTTCTATTTCAGAAGATACAGTTGCGATAGCGGGTCATGACTTATTTATATTTCACGATCCTCCTCACTTACTCAAAGGAATTAGAAACAATTTCTTGGACAAGGACATTTTGTTTGAAGGGAAAAGAGCTTCTTGGGAAGATATTTTGTATATTTACGACCTAGACAGTAAATCTGGTCACACAAAGGCGTTACCTAAGTTAACGGCAGATCATGTTGACCCAAAAAAAATGAAAAAGATGAAAGTTAAGGTGGCAGCTCAAGTATTGAGTGCCCGTACTGCTGCAATGCTGAATTACACTCATGCACTCCGTAAGTAATATTATACTTTATTAATAAAAAAATGCATGGTTAAAATAGTAAGAACGTTTGTTTTTTCGATATAATGGGTCTGGTTGCATAAAAATTTGGTGTCCTATTTGGCAAAAAAAATCTTGTATTGTCTTTTTGTATTAAAAAGAAGTTATGTTGACGACCACTTTAGCCTGTTTGGTAGCGACCCTGCCTACAAAGCTCTAGGTCCTGGGTTCGTATCCCGGTAATAGCATTTATTTTTTTGATGAGCACGAATATTTGTTCCCGAGTCATGGATGCTCTATGTATTTAAGTATGTATTTATTTAATGTCGCCTAGTACCCATAGTACAAGTTAAGTTTGGGACAAGGTCGATATGTGTGAGATTGTCCACAAATATTTATTTAATATTTATATTTAATGTATTTTTACACAGATAATAGAGTGAGTATGTAATTGTAAGTGCCGTGCCGTGCCGGCCAGTAATATATATCACATTCAAGGTGTATATAAAGCGCGGATTCTTCCTAGAATATTATTGATAACACAAATTGAGCCAAGAATGTTGATATAATATATTATTGGGTGACATTAATGATATAGATCAAGGCACGACAGGTGCCCTACATTCTTGTGTATGTGTGTTCCGCCAATCTTTCAATCAGTGTTTGTTTGTCCGTCTTTCACGGAAAAATGGAGCGGACAAATTGACGTGATTTTTTAAGTGGAGATAGTTGAAGGGATGGAGAGTGACATAGGATAGTTTTTATCTCCGAAATCATCCCCTTATAAAAACCATCCTATGTCCTTCCCCAGGACTTAAACTATCTCTATACCAAATTTCATCCAAATCGGTTCAGCGGTTTAAGCGTGAAGAGGTAACAGACAGACAGACAGACAGACACACTTTCGCATTTATAATATTAATATATGGATATTGATTACCATCCTTGGCTAAGGGTGGTATTCCACTCGTTCAAGATTTCACATTTCGCATAAAGAGTGAATGAGACGCAATGCACACTGGACAAAGATCTTGGACAATATCTTGGATTGGAGTACTACCCTAACGCTTTTGCGTGACTTTGTAAGGACGGGACAGGTGGCACCCAGTTACCATATTGTGCCCACTAGCGTATTCTCTTAACCGACTGGACAAACTTTACAATAATTGCATTAATACTAATAATTCAACTCACGTATTCAATGTCACTCCGGGCGACATGTTTCGAACTCTTCGGGAGTTCTTCTTCACCGAACCTCTTCAAGCTCTTTTGAACCGTGTAATTATTAGTATTATTTCAACATGTCTCACGAAAGTTTAAATTCGAATAATTCCATTGTTATATTTATCATATTTCAGATCAGCGGCTCAACACGCCCAAAGAAACGATGGCTACTACAGCAGCTGTAGTTTTGTTTTTCGACGAGCTGTTTGACAGCGTGAACGGGTCTCCAGGGCAAGGAAGGGGCAAATTGCGATGTGCAGTTAAGCAAAATTCAGCCCATATTGAATTTTGGCGGACAGCAATAAAAAGATTGAAAAATATTAAATACATTGACACCAAAAGCGTATTAGCGAGACGTTCAGGCAATCCACGACATGTACGGGTCCCATCCTTAGAAGGGTGGATCATGACACTAAATAGTTTTCTAGGCATAAGTAAATTGTTATTTGAGACTTACAAAGTACAATATTTTTACCCCCGATTAATTAATCAGGACCCCCTCGAAAACTTTTTTGGACGTATAAGATCGTTAAACTACAGAAATGTAAACCCAGACGCAAACACATTTATGTACACTTTTAAATCCTTAGTTATAAGTAATATTTTGACTCCACAGTCAAAGTTTGCGAATTGCGAAGACGATGACGGAGAAACATTAATAGATTTGAACTATTTGTTCACGCCGGCGCAGAGTGACAAGGAAAATGTATCACCCAACATCGTTACAGCTCCGTCATCGTCTTCATTAATTGAATTAAATGAAGGCACAATTTTAGAAAAAACTATAGCCGAAAAAGTAAGGGTCCAGACATCTGCATACACTGCTGGGTATATATGCCGAAAAATTACTAAAAGAATACATTGTGCTGCATGCGCAAGAACATACAGAACCAAAGAAGTCGACAGCACACATGACCTCATTAAGCACAGGGAATACAAACGATTAAAAAAAGACAATTTGTCATACCCGAATGGTAGAGTCCTGAGGGTGTACATGCAATCTGCTCAATATGTACACGGATATTTGAATAATTACTGCCATCACAAAAACATTAAAAAAAACTTAATAAATATTATTTCAAAAAATTGTGACATGTCCTGGCTTGGCTGCAAAAATCATAAAGTCGATACAAAAAGATATATGATTATATTAATAATACGTTTGCAAATACACAATTGGTGCAATATAATAAATAAGATTTTAAAGGGAAGAATTGAAGAAAAATACGTTTGTAAAATGCATAACATGCACATGGCTGCATTAAAAAAATACAAAGTACATAGGTTAAGACAAAAGGCTACAAAATGTAATGAATAAACATTTTATGAACATTCTGTTGTTTTCATTAATTTTGACTCGGAAAAGGGACTTTAGTATGGACTCTTTTCCTAGATAATGACATAATTTATATACCCCATCGTCCTAGACCAGGGGGGCTACCGCGAACTTGAAATCGATAGTTTCGTTTTCGATTTAGTGTCGTTTTCGTGTCGATTTCGTACGTTTCTAACCGCGAACATCGATCGGACTTTCATCGAAGTTCGAACTTCGAACGAGTGAACGATATTGTGAAAAAGTGTACCAAAAGCTTACCGGGAACTCCGATTTTCGTTTATTTTGACAGGACAATTTTCGTGAGAAACGTCAAAATCATACGACACCAAAATAGTTATCGTTTTGCCTTCGTTTCGCCATTTTTATTTCGCCTTCTTCTTTTCTCATCGCTCATTCCATCTTGCTCTTCTGTGGTGTGACATATGCTCGATGTAGCAGCGTACGAATTCGAGTAAAATAAATAAATTGACTACCTAATTGTTTCAAGAGATTCTACGGTGTACGTAAAATTGTGTTGTGTTTGTCTTAACCCTTGGTGAGTAACAAGATAACGATGGTACTACGTAAACTTTTTCTTTCGTCTTCTTTGAGATGGACTAGACCATAAAATGTGGCATGAGCCGCATCCCCTGATTTACATGTTGAGTTTATAAATGTATTGAACCTACGGCCCTTTAAGAGATACACTAAATAACGCGGCCCAGTCTCGCTTTTACCACAGCGGCAATTTAGGCGTCAAGTGTTGGTTCCAGATTCCTTTATCATATACTAGCTTCTGTATAAGAAGTTGTTTTTATCACAAATATGTTTTGCTCTAGCAGTGTTTTAGTTTGCTTTTTAATAGAAATATATTTTGCGTACTCCAGTGAATAATAACAACATGTACACCGGTAAAATTTATTAAGAAAGAACTCATACTCATAGCCAACCCAAATGAGTCGGTCATTAGCTCAGTTTCAAGCAAAGATGAAAAAAGAATTGGCCTACCTATTCCATGAGCTCTTTCAGGAGTTGTTGGAAGCTCTGTTTGCTTCTTCCGATCAACATTGCTGAATGATTGACTCCTACTGCCACAGAAAGGTAATGATTTGATTTTAATTTTTTTCTTCTCCCATTAAGTTTTATTCTAAATTTCTAACTTTTCATACTAAGTTTTGTAGCTGATGTGGTTTACATACATAAACTCACGCCTCTACCAATTCCCAAAAGCTCTAAACAGCACATAAATCTAATTTTCAGAGCAATTGAAAAAATAAGAGATTGTAGTAACAGATTTAGCGTATGTTATGGCAACCAAGAATCTGAAATTCTCATATACATTGTATAACAATGAAATTAATAATTGGCATATCGTCCTAATTCTCATATATATTTACTTACACTTTGGCGGTGGTTTGTTAGTCAGCTGTATGGAAGCTTAACTTATAAAATAATTTTATTAATAAATTCTCAGGATTTCTAAATAAACGAATTACAGTCACCAGCTTGCACATTCATTTTAATAAAGCATATAACTTTGAACTGGATAGATAAATGTTGTGTCATTTAATGTGACATGACACGGTGCAGAAATGCAAATGAAAAATGAATGGTGCGGCGATGAAAGGTGCAGTGTTCTTGTTCTTCTATTGAATCCTAGTAATGATGAATCAGTCTGGATATAAGTTTGTCAATAACATTTGGTAGGTACTTACCAAATTAGTACTTCCAATCCAACATGTAATTCTGTGATCCCACTACCGCTAAATAAATCAAGTTGGTATTTATTTGTATCAGAAATCAGAAAATTTATTTGCTTCAGATACTTTCAGAGGGTTTTTACAAAAATGGTTCGCATAGTGTATCTAGCCTGCGAGCAGGCGTGCAAATCATTAAATAATATATTTAATGTCACAACTAGCTACTTAGGTACATTATAAAAAACAAATGTTATGAATAATTTGTTATAAATAATACAAAAATAACCAAAATAATTGAATAACTTAAAATAGTCACAATAATAATAATTCATTTAATTTAATTAGGAGGCTCATACAATTAACATAAATTTATTTAATTATGCATGACATATATTATTTGTATTATAGATTCAATGCAATGCCTACTGCCAATATATTATTGATGTGCTGTTTCGTATACCATGTGTTCCATGACCAAGATTAATAATGATTAGCGGATAATGTTATAAAAATCATGGTATGCTCAATAAGGCAAATTTCATGGGCACTGGAAAATAATACATATAATAATATAATACCGACCACCTACAAAACATGCAGGCGTACAGGGCATGGTGGCGCAGGACCGGCCATTGTGGCACTCTTTGTCTTTCGCCTGATATGATGATGATAAAATGATAATGAACGTAAATATAAATAATCAGATATACAGAAAATAACCCTCAAAATCTATCCATATTTGCATTGGAATTTGAACCCAGGACCATTAGCGTCATAGGCAGAGTAACTAAGTGTCCGTTAAACCGTTCCTCTAGAATGTTCTAGCAAACACTTTTGACTTCATCATCATCAGTCTTACACAACCTACTGCTGGGCACAGGGTAGCCAACATAGAAGAAAGTTGTAGCCGCTATGACTTTTCATATTTTACATAATTTATTAAGTTGTTATACTAATTATTTGGCTTTTATCTATTTGCTGTTATATTTTACAACCTGTCCTTTCTTCCATGAATAAGCCTTATACATATATATATGTACATATAGATGAATATTAGTAACTTGTATTAATATAGCAAGCAAGCAGGCAAGAGCTTTTAGTTAATTTTGTAAGGTAAAAATGTTTTAGGTTTTTTCTTTCTTAACAGTTACAATATAAAAATTACGGATCCATATAAAGGGCATTGGGTAAGTTTGTATGAAGATTAGTGTCATTTTTTTCAGCGGCCATGGATGACTTTTACATAGTTATTTAGAGGACCTCGAAAAATACACAAAGATATTAGTTATTTACGATACAAGTGCCGAAAATAGGAAATTCGCAACGAGTGGTGATAAATTAAAACACGACCAAAGGGAGTGTTTTTAATCGACACGAGTTGCGAATTATCTATTCGCAAGTGTATCGTACAACAACGTTTTACTGTACATATGGCTCTTTAAAGTTTCGACATGTGCACGGAAAGTGCTCTTTTCCGCACTAGTGCGGGAAAGTAGCACCATATGAACTGTAATAGTTCATTACGTAACTAGGGCGATGAATTCGTGAATGCGATGCGAATGCCTTCGGTTCGGGCCACAAACACCTGCAATCTGGGGCTTTACGAATTACCGCACGTGTCGAGTACAAAATGTTACGTCTTCACCTGGCCACAATGCGAGTTTTCCCGTACGCGCAGCGTGCAGTAAAACTCGCATTATGGCCAGGTGTAACGTAAATATATTTTTTGGCGTTTAATAATATCGGAGCCGAGATATTTAAGATTTAAGTTTTTTTTAATGACTACTTAACAATGTCTTGGCATAGTTATTCACTACTTCTTATTATTGTGTCCAAGAAAACTGGCTGAGAAGCAAGATTTTCTTGGTGTCTTCCCCATCCTAGATACAACCTAGAGACATTACGTGAGAACAAAATCCTAATGTTCGCTTTCCCACAATGCATGAGCAATAGTGGCCAATAATAGCATTCGTTCCAATTTCACCTCTTTCTATTAATCATCATAGACTTCCACTGCTGGACATAGACCTCCCCCAAAGAGTGCCAAAGTGACCGGTCCTGCGCCACCCGCATCCAGCGGACTCCCGCAACCTTTACCAGGTCATCAGTCCACCATGTCGGGAGCCTACCTACGCCGCGCCTTCCGGTAAGTGGTCACCACTCGAGACTCTCTCTCGACCTTTCCGTCCCAACGGCCATCGTTTCTACGTGCTATGTACCCCGCTCACTGCCACTTAAGTTTAGCGATCCGGAGGACTAATATACCTTGGTTCTACTGATTCTATTAATATATAAACTTAATATATTCGGCGACAAATGTGTCGCGATTGGATTCTTCCCCAAACATCCAAGGATTAATACAATCTATGTATTGGTTTTCGAACTCATTTGGGCCCCGATATATTTCCAACAAATAAGTTCCGTTTATGGCGTGGTTTAGATTTTGAACTTTAATTTCGATTACACTAACATAAATGTTTTAAGCAGTCTACCACAACTTGCTAACAAGCCGCTTGTCGCGCGAATGAGCGTCCCCTGTCACACTCGCACCGTGCAAATTAGACCGAGGACGGTAGATCCTTCTCGACTCGCGTCGCGGCGCGGCGTCAGTTGTGCTAGCCCGCCTGCTAAAGGTACCGTTTCAGACTGTTATATAGTCTATGAAATCGGTTAACTAAATCGTATCGTGTTACGGCCCGGCCACGACTTCGAGCGGCGGCAGTAGCGGCAGCGGTTTTTCTAATCCATTGCGTGTGATCCCAACTAACACGTCTCGACTGCGCAGTGAACAGATAAAACGCTTGCCGCGCCGCAATTCGCGCAATGCCGTGGCCAGGCCGTTAAGGAGTTTCGGATTTTGACCTGTGTGGTATCGGGTTAGGTAAACGTCCGAGTACTCGTCGCTGTACTAGTATACGGCATGGGCACTATGTCAAAGCAATATGGGTTAAATTCCATCTAAGATTTTGCTTCATTCGAATTTAAGCCATGTCACTTTGACACAGATTGCCCATGCCATATACTAGTACAGCGTCGACCACTCGGACGTTTACCTTGTAAAGAATAACACCACCCCTTTCTCCCCGTGGGTGTCATAAGAGTCGACTAAGGGATTCGGGTTCATGTGTGTTGTGGGCGCTGGGCTAGCAACCTGTCACTACCCATCAAATTTTATCGATCTTACTTTATTTCATACGCTCTGCCTACCCGTTTTGGCTCCTTTTGGCCAAATAATAATAATACAGGCTTGAGAAAAAGTATTTGTCTGGATTTTATATTGACCTATGAAAATCTATATTAAGAATAACTCGGCTCCGATACACTTTAGAGTATTACAAAATATATTTATTTCGAATTGATCTATCATAATTTACCACTTTAATGAGTGGCCGCTCGCTCACTTAAAAAATAACAACACTTTTACCCAAACCCCCTTTGATATCTGATTATAAGGATCATGTGAAGTCAACTAAAATAATATAGTCATTATAACGATTTAGATTTTTTTGGTAATAGTTAAGTTTCATGAAGCTACGGCAGCCTAGTGGTTCAGGCATGCGGGTGTCAAGCGGCGATCGTGGGTTTGAATCCCGGCTCGTATCAATGAGTTTTTCGGAACTTTCCTATATGTATGGAATATTTACTGTTAGCTTTTCGATGAAGGAAAACCATCTTGAGGAAACAGGCATAATCTCAATATAGTTTGGTTTTCCCTCTGGGTTGGATGGCAGTCGCTTTCGTAAAACTAGTGCGTATGCTAATTCTTGGGATTAAGTGTCAAAGCGGACCCCGGGCTCGTTTAGTTTTAGGGTTTGACCGGGAACAACGCTAGTAGGATGATGATGAGTTAAGTTTAGTTTCATGCTTGTTTATTTTTCTCTTGTCGCATCATTCCTTTTGTAGAAGACCTCCAAGATATCAATATCGTAACTGTTGACTAAATAGGTCACATGGTCACCACGTCACGAATAACCTCAACACTACAAATAAATTTAGCTACTCATACTTACAGGGCATACAAGAAATTCAGAACCAGACTGAAGTGGGGGTGAGGCAGCCGGACGACAAATTAGGCGTGCCTGAACTCTGAATATTGCATCCGTCACCACCGCCACTGCTACAGCAGCGCAAGGTGCAGGAGGAACCACCCTACACCATGGAGGGTACTGAGAAAAGGACCACGCAGGAGCGGATCCGTAATTTGACGATGGTAATTATTTAATATATGGGTGATACTGAATAACTATAACCGTACAACGACTCGACGAGACCCACAAAATTTCGAAGATTGAACTTCTACTATATGTGCTGTGCTGTGTATGAATGTATGGGAAGGCTGATATGGTGTCTGGACTTCCTGGTTAGTCCCAATTATTTATCAACTAGCTTCTACCCGCGACTCCGTCCGCGTGGAACTCGGTTATATCGCAGCTCCTTACACACTTTCACCCCCTTAGGGGATGATTTCGGGGATAAAAACTATTCTATGTCCTTCCCCGGGACTCAAACTATATCAAATTTTACCTAAATCGGTTCAGCGGTTTAAGCGTGAAGAGGTACCAGACAGTCAGACACACTTTCGCATTTATAATATTAGTATGGATTTACTTGTCAATGAAAAAGGCATAAGATGTTAATAAAATAATAATATGTATTAACAATCAAATCTAGGGCCCTTCTTATGTAAGAGGACGCCAGTGTCACATGCTTTAGTTCACATGCTACTAGATTCTGGGCTACTTCCTTACAAATATCCACTACTTGCTCTGTAGTTATCAGTATCTGTTAGTATTGTATCATCGGAACTTGCGCGTATTGTGTGAAGAGAACGAGGGACCACCAATTATTTCTAGCTGTCAACACAGCGAATCCTCTAAGCAATAAAAAATAGGCAACGCGCTTGTAGCTACTTCGGCATCACCAGCCACCATAGGTTGGGCGCTTGGAGCAACTTTGGCATCACAAACATCCATAGACTGGGGTGTTCATTTACTATCAAGCAGGCAGTAGCTAAGTCACCATTCACCATTGAATTATTCAAAAAATACTTTACCTACTACAACGCGACGTACTACAGCTCATGGTGTATCGTTCAAATATTCATTCGAGTCCGCTTTTTACTGAGACTAAAATTATGAGACAACTCTGGCTTTCCTTTTTTTTCGTATATAAGATCTCTTCGAATCACTGTATTACAGGTACCGGCATAAAAATCCAGCCACCGGCGATCTGCGACCGGAGCAGGCAGCAGGGGGCGACACTGCAGTGCACTGGTCCTGCGCTGAGGTCGCGGGAGACAGAAATCACAATGGTAACTATGGAGGGATTATATCTTAGGTCTAAATATGGCCTTTCTGAACGAGTTAAAGACGATTCACTCTTGAACGTGCCGAGTCTACACAACAGTAAGCTCGATATGCCTTGTGTTGTGATTTTGGGACGTTGGATACTAGATGACGATATATTGAATAGATACAAATACGTATATACATAGAAAACGTTCCAGATTCACAAACAAAATAGTCAAGTTCATTAAGAGTCCGCAGTAAGCTCGATTCTCCATACAAACGTAGTTACGCTCTCATTTAAAAACTACGCGTTGGATTGTAAAGAAACTTTGCATGTAGAATGACATAAGGTACATGTCTGGTGTCTGTAATTAGTTTGTCAGATACCATAGTAAAAAATACAACGAAATTAAGTTTTTCATACAAAACTAGTTTTTGCTGTATGGCGTTTGTTTTATAAACTGGAACCATAATATAAACTAATTACATACCTCATGTTATTGTATATGCAAAGTTTCGTCACAATCCCACAAGTAGTTTTAAAATGAGAGCGTAACTGAGTTTGTATGGAGAATCGAGCTTACTGCGGACTCTTAATGAACTTGACTATTTTGTTTCTGAATCTGGAACGTTTTCTATGTATAAGTATTTGTATCTATTAGTAAGGTGAAATTAGGACAAGCTTACTGCGGACTCTTAAACAAATATTTGCCCTCAGGCAAGGACAAAATATTCGAACGGAACGATACTTCAAAGGAAGGGCGGGGCGGGTCGTCATTCATCGCTGACCGTACTCACCAAGCACCAACAGCATCGGTCTGGCCTTGTTCAAGCCGTCCGTGCCTTGTCCGAGAGTCTACTAGAATTTATCAGCAGCAAACAGCATGGTAAACAGATGGTAAAGCATTAATAGAAGTAGGTACAGCCCACTTGGTTGTCCTCATTAACTCGACTCTCTGGCGACCTTAATCGGTTTGATGACTACCAAAATGCTAAGAACACGACACAAATACTGTAATTAGGATATAATATAATAGTATATAATAATAATATAATACACTAATATACACAGTAATTAGGATTGCGGCCTTCTGCAATGAGGTTGCACTTCCCCTGAAGCATGCTCGAAACAGAAGTGAGACCACATTGCGCTGGGTGCTACTTGTCGCTATTATTGTTCGCGCTCGCAATGAAATCTAATCTACTTATACGAATATTACTAGTGTCTTTTTTGTTTATTTTTAAAATTGAGAAACTGAGTCTGCAAGTTATCTAGGTCCTAGATACTAGAATATAATTAATGAACCTGCTCACAAAATTTCACGAGAATCGGTTGAGAAATGCGATCTGTAGAAGAGAATAGCCGGACATAAAAAATAATGTTTGCCCACGCTGAAACGAAGAAACTTCATTCGCTTTGCTCGCTTGTTTAATAAAGAGGAGAAGTTAGTGAGTTCGCAAGTTGTTTGTTTGTGTGTAATGGATAGTCTCTGGCACTAGTAAAAATAAAATAAATAATTAAAATATTCATAATAGCGTACAGTTCGCGCCACAGAAGTTTGCGTCTGTAATGTCAACTACGAGCAGCGTCGCAGAGGTGTTAAGGGGGGTTCGACGGATGTGCGGAGGGCGACATGAGGTCTTGCACTAGGGACGTTACGATTACAGACTGTCAGAGATATATATTCTTATCAACATCCTCCTAGCGTATTTGCCGGTAGTGCTCAAACGAGCCCGGGACCGGCTTTGGCATCTAATCCAAAGATTTGGCGTAGGACCTAGTTTTACGAAATCCACTGCCATCTTACCTTCCAACCCCGAGGGAAAAGTAGACCTTATTGGGGTTAGACTGGTTTCCTCACGATGTTTTTTTTTCACTGAAAAGCCACTGTTCAATATTAAATGATATTTGGTGTATAAGTTTTTATATACCCAGCGGTACGCGCCAGGGTTTGAACCCGCGACCACCAGATTAAAACTCGTGACTTACCACTCGGCTGCAGTGGCTTTTATGTACATATTATGATATGTGTAATTATACAAGCTATTATGTAGTGCCACAGTTCACCTGTCTGTCTGTAAACAGATCTTGAAAGTGAAATCCTCGGACTCTAGCAACTTCTCAATGAATAGTTAGTGGTAAAATTTGATTAACACGATTTGGTCTAAATACATGTACATTAGCAGAGAATATGTGACCATAATTTCAATATTGTAAAAAACTGTTTCAGTGTTAACCTCGAGAAATCGAAAACAGACGAGGCGACGGCTGCCCAAACAATATGGGTCACTCAACTCGACTACGCACTCGCGATACTGATTTTCGACGGATCCTGCTCTCCTACTCTTGACGCTGCCCTATGAATAACGGTGGGTACCTAGTGTTTCTTGAGAAGGCAGGATACTACGACCTATGCCTACTCAAGAGCAGCCTGTGAATGGAGCAAACTTCACCCTACTCTTTTACAGTTTCGTGAAAACAATTTTAAATTGTTAGTACTATCAATCTTTATGATTTAATTTTACTAAGTGTGCAATGTATATGTACTTAATATGTTACTTTAAGTTTCCCAACGCCATAGCGTAAGCTGTTATGTTGATAAATTGTATTTACAAATAAATAAATGACAGATTAGTATTTTGTGGATCGTTGTGTATATGTATTACTCAATATCAGCCGATATGGCCCTCCGAATCGCTACACTTAAGTGGCAGTGAGCAAGCCTAATTGCATGTAGAATCTAGGGCCGTTGGAGCGGAAAGGTTCTCTAGTGCCGACCAAGTACCGGAAGACGCGGAGTGGGTAGGCAAGGTGGACTGATGACCTGCTAAAGGTCGGGGGAATCCGCTGGATGCGGGTGGTGCGGGGCCGGTCACTTTGGCACTCTTTGGAGGACGGGACGCCTATGTCCAGCAGTGAACGTCTTTCGGCTTATATGATGATGATGTATCAAAGTAGAATAAGGACTTAAGGTGTGTTGCATCAAAACGTCCGTAATTGTAAGCGGTGTTCGTTAAAATCGGAGTGTATGGAAAGTTTGACAAGTTTCTATGAACTGACAGCTGACGGCGCTATATTTAAAGTTGATCGGTCTGTAATCGTAAGTCGGAGCAATCTGCTCCTGAGTTTTAAGTTTAAAATTGACCTGGTTAATCTTGAAATGATAGCTTTGCTTGTTTGATCGAATTGACACTAAGAGGGTATCTTTTAAACTTTTTAAAGCTTTACTGTCGTTTACATTTTTATACTACGACGGCGGCCAACAACCATACGGTCTGCCTGATGGTAAGCAGACACTTTAGCGTATGGACGCTGGCGACTATAGAATTATCACAATTCATAGATTTGAGGGTTTTTTTAGGTGCCACTTAGAACCTGAGTCGGTACCTTGTTAAAAAGTTTTTTTTTGTGATTTCAGCGGTTGTGTATATGAACAGTCCCGTATTATGCACGCACAGGCGCCGCAGACAATTCGAGCAGATGTCGTCTGGAAACTTTACTTAGCCGGTCCATAAGATTTGTGATTACTACATTAGTACTCTGGTATTATAAAGTAAATTATAATATTTTAGTATTAAGCCATCATTCTTTAAAATATAAAATATAAATGCGAAACTCTTGTCTGTCTGTTACCTTTTCACGCTTATGCCGTGTGCAATGTGGCAGAGATCGATGTATATATTATCATCATCCTCCTAACGTTTTCGTCGTTTGTGCTCAAACGAGCCGGGCTTTGGCATCTAATCCAAACATTTGTCGTAGGACCTAGTTTCCAACCCCCGCCAGACGCGTGTAACGCGTTATGTAATCTGTCGTGTAATGTAACACGAATTCAGTTTTTGGACGGCCCTACGATCATTACATGTAACCCTCGCGCTGGCGCTCGCCGTGATCCATCGGTTGTCGGCTTAAGCGCGAACACAGACGCTCGCAGTGACGTCCACACTGTTGATGCTAAATTACTCGTATAATTATATCTAATCTTAAATTACGCGTTACACGCGTCTGATCCCGGCTTTACAGTTTTTATCCCTAAAAGGGGCGAAAAGGTGGAAATATGTAATGTATATACGGGGGAGCAATAATTAAGCCTACGCATCAAATACTTAACCTTTTCACCGCCAAACACGTGAAATCACGTCATCGACGATTCGTGACACCGACGCCGCATTTGCCGACATATTTTTTATTTATGAAAATCTACTCTGAAATAGCCCAATTTCATGTTGGCATTATTTCTTTATCCATTATTTTTTACTCTTGTGGCGTGAGGTGGCACGGCAAGTTGCTTTACCATCCAGCGGTGAAAATGTTAAATTGCTATGATCAAATGTGAAACGGGGATGAACTGTCGGGTGAAGAGGTGCGCGCAGTCGGATATAAAACAAGAAATGTTTCCCTCTAGTTATTACTATATCCTCGTATCACCTCCCATACAATGTTGTCAGTGAAATAGGAATTAAATTATCAAGAATGGTCGCGGAGCATATGAAATTTAATTATCAGTTCTCATGCTTGTAAAGTACGTCTTTAACACGGTGTAAATAAATGTGTTTTTTATAATTGGTTGTTGAATGACTATTCAATATTATGGTACCATCGAGCTCATCTCATGAAGGAGACAGAAGGTGGCCATGGGAATTCAGTACTTAACCGACCGTTGAGTTTGGAGTCGTTAGAAACGTCTCAAAGAGGATCTGATGACGGTATACATAAAAGTACAGTTGGCAATTAAATAAAGCTTGTACATGAACTATATACATAAGATTCTAATTTAAATAATCAATTTATATAATCAAATGAGAACAGAGTGAAGACTCTCAAACTCTCATGTCAATACACTGAACACTAAAGGTTACTACCTTATTACAGTGTTTATTTATTTATATACTCGTATAAGTATCTCTATAAATCAGGAATTATATATTTTTCTCATCTGTTTATTTCACAGTGTATGTTCTATATTCATAATGTACTTTATTTTCCTATGACTGATGTATAAATTGTATAATTTAGAATCAACAGTAATCAATGTAGTTATTGGCTTGTAAAAGTGCCCTTGTGGCCTATTTGCAAAATAAACGTTTTGATTTTGTATATAATGGGTAATCTCCGGAACTGATCATCCGAATCAATAATATTTCTCCTGTGTATAGAAGAACTTCCTGAAAGAACAGTGAATGAAGAATAGATTCTAAAATGGCAACAATGATGGCAAAGTTTCTCGCACCATTTCGCCACTACACATACACTATTAAATCTACTCTTTATGCTGCTGCTTTCTGGTGTTTTTAAATTATGTAATATTGTGAATTATTCCCTCATATCCAAATTAAGAAACATTAAGTGCCCCAGAAAGCTGACTGTCCATACAAACGTGGTTTCGTTTTAATTTTAAACGGCATGCAATTTCACATTTTTTTATAAATTACTCGTTTATATAACACGCATTAATAACGAAATACTATTGTGAGACTTGGATATTTAACGTATATTCGAAATAAAATTTAGACAAAGTTTTGAACGCGTAAAATTTAAAAAAAAGTTGTGACTGAAATTGTGTTTTGGCATCGTCAAGCGTTCAAGAACTTGTCCAAATTTAACTTTTCATACGTTACAGACGATTTTACACAGGCTGGCTTTTGCGATGGGAACTAGACGTCGTCGTCGTAGATAAATAATCAATTTTTGTCCTTCGTGAATGTCCATTCTGTTTACCAACGAAAGATTTTTTTAAGAGATTACCAGTACAAATTATACAAACTTATAAAAGTCAACATATAGCCTCTTTGTAAATAGCTAGCTGCCCGCGCGGTTTAGCCCGCGTATTGCCAAGAACGCAGACAAACCTATGCCTATCCAGAAAGTCCATTCTTCACGCAAGTGAAATACTTTTTGAAATCGGATAAGGAGTTCCGGAGAGTACCCATTACATACAAACATATAAACTTACAAAGCTACAATGTCACAGTCACAGTTTTCCTCTTTATAATATAGTATCGTATCGACATAGAAAAATAAAACATTGTGCAGGATGCACTTATTCAGTATTTTTTCCCTTTACATTCCAGATGCCTGTGCTGAGCTGGGGACAAAGAAAGAACAAGCATATGTTATTTTGGAATACATTTTACCTTGAATTAGTAAAAGTCTACGCACGCAAACCTATACACTTATAACGACATTGCAAGGCATTTTTATTTACACCTTTACCTGCTGCTATACAACAAGGATATTGTGTAATTTATTTATTTAAGTAAAAATAAATGATATGTGTAGGATTATAACAATTTTTAATTTAAAGTGTGCTCTCAATAGTTATATGACCATATGGATGTTTAGAATTGTTTCCCCAAATAAGTTGTTATCCAAAGTTTTATTTGTCCACGGGAACGCATTTTATTCGGAAAACAATGACTCGGAAAACAATTCAAAGAAGTAAAACTGCCAAATTATTCATTTCTATTCATGGAAGAGATATTAGAACCAGTGGGACAGAACACACCTTATTGAACTATGCCTAATTGTCTTACTAGGTCCCACGCCTCGGTTCTATCGTCAACACGGTAAAATAAGACTCACTTCAAGACGAAGACAGCAAAATAAATAAAATACTGCCCCTACAGTAACTTAACCCGAGCAGTCAACGATCTGAGGGCTTTAAGTATAAATCTACCAGCGGCAATATATACTTATTCCTTGCATCAAATGTATCTAGTACCTAAAGGGCAAGGGCAAAACAGTTTACCAGAAACTATCAGCCGCAAAAGGATAAAAAAACTACTTTAAAAGAAAACTAAAACGACGTTACTTAAGTGTAATAACCCCTAGTTCAGGCATAACTGTATGCAATTGTATGTTTTATGTATTTAATACAATAAAGTTATCTCTGTACTATGGTACGTACTTAACGTACTGTATGATCACACAGACAAACTTTTCAGATAGTTTTTTGAGATCCTAGAAATTATAATAATCAAATTCATCATCAAATTTTCACGTGAAGCGATTTATCACATCACACCGTACATTTTTAATTGTTTTTAATGTTTATCTGATTGAGTATGTCTAATATTAACAAGAAGGTCTAATATTAATAACGAAAAGCATTTAAGAAAAGCAAATAAAATCATTATAATGTTAGTATATACGTAGTGGTTATATTGTCTTCGAGTATAAAGCAACAATAAATAAGGCTGCCCGCTTTATTTGAATTCCCGCCAAAAGTAGCAGTCTTCCCTGAATTGACGTTTTTAAATTTTGAAGAATCCTAAAATCTAGCATTAAAACTAGCTCTGTAGGACTTTCTCATGCCGTTACACGTTTTAGATGCGATATATTTCTGGTTTTTCACTATTTCAAGCTTCTTTTTATCTAAATATCCGTTTACCGGTTTTTTATCGCGGCGTGTGAAATCACTTTAGCCCTTCATCGTTCTTTCCATTCACGATAGCAAATCCGCAAGTTGTCTATGGAAACGAAACGAAATGCTTCGATTCGAAACTACTTCCCGGTAAGGCCTATTTTCTTGTTTCGTTCGAACTTCGTATTCGTATTCGGTTTCGATGGCACATTTCCCGGTAGCGCCCCAGCTGTTTTTATCGTAGTCGCATCACTAGAGAATATCGATATCGGCATAAAACACGTTGATATTTTTGACAGCCCTAGAACTGCCATATACGTTCCACAGATTATAAAACTTAACAGCGCCATAGCGGTGACAACAGGAACTAAAGAAACATGACTGTCCCATCTGTAGTAAACTACATATTAGTAATCTGTGCCGGGAACTTCGATTTTCGTTTATTTTGACAGGACTATTTTCGTGAGAAACGTCAAAATCATACGACACCAAAATAGTTATCGTTTTGCCTTCGTTTCGCCATTTTTATATCGCCTTCTTCTTTTCTCATCGCTCATTCCATCTTGCTCTTGGTGATGTGACATGTGCTCGATGTAGCAGCGGCAGCGTACGAATTAGAGTAAAATAAATAAAGTGACTTGTTTCAAGAGATTCTACGTACGTAAAATTGTGTTGTGTTTGTCTTAACCCTAGGTGAGTAACAAGATAACAATGGTACTACACTTAAACTTTTTCTTTCTTCTTTGAGATGGACTGGACCATAAAATGCGGCATGAGCCGCATCCCCTGATTTACATGTGGAGTTTATAAATGTATTGAACCTACGGCCTTTTAAGAGATACACTAAATAAAAATTCACAGTCAAGATGATATTCTTATCCCCACCGAGCTCTGAGAAATGAGTGTAGTGCCATCACTAGGTACTTTCTTTTATTTCATTCCATCTTTCCTAATCATCTTGGTTTTAGTCTAGCACTATAGTAGACAACATTTTGCAATACTAATAAAGGTGATTTTTTTTTAAAGTATAAATTGTTCTCAATTGTATTTACATTTGCAGCAATTGCAGCAGTGGTAATGGCAGCCCGCTTGTACTTGTTAGAGGTAGTAGCAGCGGAAGAAAGAAGAGAACGCGCAGCACAAAGGCGTCAATTGCGGGAGTTCTTTTTAACACAGCACCTTCCAGACAAAGAGTTTGTGAACACCTTCCGGTTGACTCCGGAGTTGTTAGAAACTCTTTGTCTGGAGGTTATTCCGCTACTATCTCCAAAACAAAACAGCAGAGGGATTGACCCCACAGCAAAGGTAATGAATATATTCTTGAAATTTAATCATTGTACACTACACATTAGGTACTAGCTACAAATATTTTTGCCAAATATGCCGCCAACGAAGCTGAAGGTCGGGGGTTCGAATCCCGGTAAGGGCAACTATATGTATGATGAACATGCATATTTGTTTCTGAGTCTTGGATTATTTCTATGCATTTAAGTATTTATATCTACGGTAGCGTACTGGTTTAGGCATGTGGCTGTAAAGTAGCACGTCTATCATGGGACGGCCGTGACATACTCTCGATTTTTCTCGCACTATACCTCTAAGAGAGAGACGGATAGCGCGAGAAAAATCGAGAGAGCTTGCTCACGCCACGTGATAGCCGATTCAAACCCACGACCGCTGGTCGTGGGTTTGAATCCCTACTCGTACCAATGAGTTTTTCGGAACTTATGTAAGCAAGCTTTTCGATGAAGGAAAAACTTTGTGAGGAAACCTGCATAGTTGTAACTAACCATACGACTTAAACTTGAACAATATGTATTATTAAAAAATAGTCACATTAAGGGTTTCCGAGCTAACCCGCGGACTGATGGACAGACAGACATGGCGAAACTATAGATTCCTTTTTGGTTCTTCCCTTTGGCATCCTAAAAATGAGAAGTAAGCATGCATTTTTTCGTCAAAAGCAGGAATAGTAAGCATGTATTCCGTTAATTGCATCCACTTCATTAAAAAAAGTAATAATATTTCAATATATATTTGGTTTATAGTCGATCAATGAAAAAAAAGGATAAAATTACAATGAATTGTGCAAAAGTGGGCAAAATTGTATTTATAATTTTTTGCCCGGTCAAAAGTCGCCAATATATTTCACCTATTAATAATCGTTACTCATACAAAGAAAACTGTTAGATAAATAAACCGAAACGATACAGTTAATTTGAAAATTATCTAATTAACTTTATAAATGCCGGGCAAACTTGCCAAATTTCATGTATCTTTGATATTAAGAGTTCATTGTACTAACCCCTGCCTAAAACTTGAACAAAAAAAAATTTTGTTCGTTCATCTATTAGGCACGATAGCAAAGGAATGAACGAACTAAAATCAACAGAGCGTTCACTCATTGGAAGCGAAGCCAAAAGATGAACGAACCAATTTTGTTCGTTCATCTTCTGGGCACGATAGCAAAGAAATGAACGCGCTAAAATCAACAGAGCGTTCACTCATTGGAATCGAAGCCAAAAAATGAACGAACAAATTTTGTTCGTTCATCTTCTGGGCACGATAGCAAAGAAATGAACGAACTAAAACAAACCCCAAAATAACCGTGTTGCGAATGGATAGTCACGTTCAACTTTCGGTTCAAAAATCAAAGGTTAAGTAACGATTAATTTAAGCCATAAAAGTTGTATCTACCTTTGCAATACGATTTTATATCAGCTTTTGAAGAAACTATGCCTTGCCCAGTAGATGAACACCGTTCATCTATTGGCTCAGGTACACTAAATTGGAACCATTAGTTGAACGCTAAATATCTCTTAAGTTAACAATAAATATGCAATTTGTGATAGATAATCCATTAAAGGCATTAATCAAGAATCTATATCACGCAAAACAATGCATGTAGCCAATTTATTCAATTTTATACGTAATTTTGAGCTTAAATTTGAGAGCGCTAACCTTAACTAATTCTCCATATAAACGGTGATTTAGGCGCGAGACCTCGGCGCGGCGACCGCTCACCGCCGCGTGTGTTTGGCAACTGTCTGGGTGTTTAAATGCCAGCCTCGGTAAAGGGATGACGCTTTAGGAAAAAAATATTGCAAGTGCGTAAAATGTGTCGTGATTTTTTTATTTCAATTTTTCGACAAAACGTTCATCTATTGGGGGCTGTTCATCTTCTGGTTCCACCACCCTACCTACACTTTGTATAGAATTTCAGAACAAAGTGTACTCAAAACTTTTGCTCTTGTGTGTAGTTTCTGTTGCTAAAAATTATACTTAATAGAAAAATAATACCGGGAGACCCTTAATGCAGATCTTTATCTTAATTTCTGTACGTATATATCTCTAGCTGTTCGGTATTTGTGAACAATAACGTTTAATAAATAATAAATTTGAAATAAAACCGAATGCAGTGCATTTTCTACCGGTTTATATTGAGAATTAAACCGTTGTGTGCAAAAACCGGTTATTTCCGGTAATATTTGAAAAAGTGTTTTACCAGATAACCGGTTTCACGGTAAACGCAAATGGTTTTAATCATACTGTTTTTAGTTTGTGTATCGGTCGTCCGTCACTGGCTGACACCGTTCGACAGAACGAGACGACGCTCCTATCTTGTCACTTATCGCGTGATAAGGCCGACCATGATACGGGGTCAGGTTCTGGATACAGCATACAAACGAACAAAGCTTCCTCACAGCTTTCGTCTTTATAATATTAGTAGACCACAAATGACTTATAGAATTCCTCAATTACGTACTTAGATTCCGTTGAAATAGCAACTAATGAAGTGCCAAAGGTGATCCTTGTGGAATCGACGGAAGTCCTCAAATATTATCGGCCCGCATGCAGCGATTAGGTTTTTTTCTCTAATCATCAACGCATTTGCTTTCGGAAATCAGTTCATGTGGTAAATTGGAAAATAAATGTGGAAAACTTGTGGCGGAGTACTAAATTGAAGTCGGTTAAAACTTTGTTTTTAAAGTAGGTAAATTATTTAATCATGGCTTTTAACTTCGCCATTCTTGTTTACAGTAACGTAAATATCGTAAATGACACTGCACAAACGGAGGAATCCAGCGGATATTATTTCAAAAACATCCATAAATATTGTACGCAATTTCAATAAGAATAAAGCATAAATTTCAATGCTCTGGGACACACTATCTATACCATAGACAGGCATGTTGCCCTCCCCAGCCCACTCAATAGTTGTTTATGGTAGATGGACTGGGTCAATCAACTTTTTCTTGTTATTGTTCTGTCCCGGTAAGCTAAGAGACAACTGTGACAGAGTTTCTTAGAAAAAATACTATATATATTGGACTTCTATCATGCTAAGGAGATGCCCCAGCATGGAGGTTAACCAATATAAGAAAAACGTGTTTTTCTGATATTGATTGCTATGATTTTATGGGGTTTAAATCCTAAACACGTGTGTTTAGGATTTAAATCCCATAAAATCATAGTTTTAAACAGTGACCCAGGAGACGTCGTAATTGACCCGACTGCTTGCTCGGATCGTGCGACAGCTAAGTCCTGCAAGCTCCACCACTTGACCATCCTTGGCCATCCGTCGATATCGGCCCGTGTAGCGTCTCCTTATGATGGTCCATTGTGTACAGCAGCTTTTACATTTAACACAATATAAGTACCTTAAATAAATACAAATCATAAAACACGTCACAATCACAACCAACATATCTAAAAAACATGTCGACAGACGGAACTTTCGGTTTCAACAAACCGGCCAAGTGCGAGTCGGACTCACACACAAAGGGTTCCGTACCATTATCTATAAAAACGGCAAAAAATCACGTATGGGAGTTCCCTTAAATATTTATGTTATTCTGTTTTTAGGGTTCCGTAGCCAAATGGCAAAAAACGGAACTCTCATGGATTCGTCATGTCTGTCTGTCTGTCTGTCCGTCTATCCGTATGTCACAGCCACTTTTTTCCGAAACTATATTGTTGAAACTTGGTAAGTATATGTATTATGTTAACCGCATTTAGATTTTCACACAAAAATAGAAAAAAAATAACGAAAAACTTTGGGGGTTCCCCTCAAAAATGTTTTTTTCATCAAACCGATATGTGTGGGGTATCTATAGATAGGTTTTCAAAAATGATATTGAGGTTTCTAATATCATTTTTTTCTAAACTGAATAGAATGCGCGAGAGACACTTCCAAAGTGGTAAAATGGGTGTAACTTCTAAAATAAGAGAATGATAAACCTAAAAAAATATATGATGGACATTAACATGCAAACTTCCACCTAAAATGGGTTTGAACGAGATCTAGTAAGTAGTTTTTTTTAAAACGTCATAAATCGTAAACCGAAACTTACCTTCCCCCCTTCACAAACACCCCTTCCCAGAAAAAAGCCTTAGAACGGGTTAGTCGTTCGTTTAATAGCCCAAATCACTTGCTGTCCTTTATTGATTGAAAACTCATTCAACTTAGCCGTATGAAGGGGTTTCCTTTACGGGGCGCTACCACTACTGATAGAAAAACCCTTACGAAAGGCTTTTTTAAGCGCTTTTTAAAGGGTTGAAGCGCTTCCTCATGTTGAATACCCATTCATTGTGCTTTAAAAGCCAAATGAATGGGTATTGAGGAGCATCGGCTTTGGTAAGCAAACCCTTTCAAAAACCCCTTTGAAGGGGATACCGTATTGGAGCGCTTTAAGGCGGTGCATTGGAAATTATCGCGTGCTTTGAAACGCCATTCTGAATAGATTAAGAAACAATAAGGTCTGATTTTCAGATATATGATTCTTGACTATATGATTGTTCATCTGATTTTATCGATACATGATTGCTTAAAATTTCCTCGATAGAAAAAAAATCCAAAGTTGGGTCTGTATATTCCTTTTTTTACTCAGCCTACTCAAACAATACATTATTATACGACACAATCAAGTTAATACTATAGTATTTTATCTCATCTACAATCTCACTTTATGAAATTTTAATAAAACTTCTCCAAGTTAGGTATTTATCGAAAATTGTCCAAAACCGCGATTCCTGAAGAGTGTTGCATCTCTTTTTCTCGTGGGCGGAAGGCATCAGCGTGTCTCTGTCTAGGGGGCGTGTACGACTCAAATCAAGGCATCCCCTTAATAGCCAAATGAATGGGTTTTGAGGAGCATCGGCTTTGGAACGAAAAACCCTTTCAAAAACCCACGAAGGGGATACCGGGCGGGAACCGGCATTCAACGGATAATGGTACGGAACCCTTTGGGCGCAAGTCCGACTCGCACTTGGCCGGTTTTTTAGTATTTGTTGTTATATCGGCAACAGAATTAATTCATCTGTAAAAAAAAAATATGTTTTACCCTTTGGGTACGGAACCCTAATAACGCACTCAAATCGGTACATTCGCTTGTGAGCTACGACGCGATACACAGACACACAGATACACATGTTAACATTCCTCATTTGCGTAAGGGGGTTAAAAATGAAAGGGGACCGGTACAAAACATGAAATAATGGATAAACCGTATAATTAATAACCATATCTTGGTAATTCAAACACCCAAAGGACACACATCTTTCTAAACAAACATAACTTATTTTATACTAAGGCTTAATTCTAATAAGTATCTTTGTGGTTTCCTTACAACTCTAAAGTTGAATTGTACATTGTGTCACCATTGAGTTTTAAACACTTTGGCACTTCCATGTTTCCCAATGCAGTATTGAACAGTGGCGTATACTTTTAACAGCCTCCGCTCTACTGCCTTGAAATGGTCTTCTGTGGCAAGCCTTTCGCCTTGGAATGCCGACATCAATTTTATTGTCTCCGTAAGGCTGCCTCCAGAAAGCAATTCTAGGTGTTTCCATGTTGTCACCTTAAGACTAGAACATTAAATTTGATGTCAGTAATGAGGAGAGTTGGCTAGAAATGACGGAGCTATTAAACAACAGTAATGTACGATTCCCACCAAACGGGCCGGGCCGGGTCACCTGGCGCCGCGTCGCAACGGGTGCGCGAGCACCCGGCGGCAGCCGACCGCGTTTTAACAGAGTGCAGTAGGCAAAAGCCGAACGGAGCCGGTCACATGTGACGACAGCCGACCACAGTCCTCCACGTCCGCGAGGAGCCGACCGGCCGCAAGTACATTCAAATATGAAATTTAACGTCTATATTAAAGCTTCAAATTCCCTTCGCAACTTGCAACACACGCGCAGGCGCGCTCTGGCCCTGCCCGGTCGGTGAGAATCGTACATAAGGAGGTAATGAGTGAATTATTTATACCATTATTACAAGTGGCTCTGTGAGCTAAGGACGAACTACGTAGTAGCCAGACATAAAAAAGAAACACTAAATTGACAAAAAAAAAACTATACCTGTACCTACCATTCCATTGGACCTGCTCACAAAATTTCACGAGAATCAGCTGACAAATGCGACCTATAGAGGACAGACGCCGGACATAAGAATGAGCTTAACATTTCATCTCTGTTTGATCAGGATCCTAACCAAATTTTTCCACCATTAGTCGCCTCTTTGCATTTTTTAAGACATAATTTATTATCTCTAATGCGGCGCGACCGAGGCTTGAACCCACTATTTTATTAACCCACCACAGACGAAAGGTTAAGAACTTCGTTCGCTTAGCTCCCTCGTTCAATAAAGTCTGTGAGGTTGTAGCTTTGTAAGTATCGACTTTAGTGGGTAATTTCTAAAATCTCCAATATCAAAAATTATTTCACCAGAGCGAGCGAGGCTCTAGTATAAATTTTACCGAAACAAAACTTTACGATCGCGTTTGCGTTTTACCCTCAATTTGTATGGGATTTGACAGCTAAACGCGTACGCGGTCGTAACGTTTTGTTTCGGTAAAACTTGTACAGTCACGTCTATAAACATGTACACGTTTAGGGACGTATGTCAATGGAATAACGTTGAAAATCGTATACATGTTTATAGACGTGACTGTACTAGAGCCTAAGTACTTATAATATAATGGACATTCAGGATGGACGCAGTTATATATTAAAAAAATTGGCTAATTAAACTTATTATACCAGTAAAACCAATATAAATAAATAAAACCAATCCCTAAAATACCTAACCCAACCAGTTTGAAAGATTTCTGTCCGATTAGTATCCTCTCATTCTTATTAAACATTTTAGAGAGAGTTTGCTTACAGCTAACCGATTATTTAGAGGCGACTGAGAACCTGCAGAAACAGTCTGGTTTTAGGAAAACTTGTAGCACGACAGCATTACTAGCTGTAGTAGATGACATCTTAGCTGCTCGGGATAGTGGTAAAAATGTTATGCTAGTATTATTGGATTTTTCTCGAGCCTTTGATACTATAAATACTACACTTTTACCATTCAAGCTGGCTTTCTATGGAGTTGATACTGGTTCTCTCAGTTGATTTGCGAGTTACCTACCTTACTTGGCGAACGCAATCTGTCAAAGCACTAGTTGAAAACGGGAATGTATATCAGCCAGGCTTTTGGCTGTGGAACGGGAAGCTACAATAGCCTAGCGGTTCAGGCATGCGGCTGTCAAACAGCGGTCGTGGGTTCGAATCCCGGCTCGTACCAATGAGTTTATCGGAACTTATGTACGGAATATCATTTGATATAATTACCGTTAGCTTTTCGGTGAAGGAAAAACATCGTGAGGAAACCTGCATAACATCCACGAAGAAATTCAAAGGTGTATGTGATGTCCCCAACCCGCACTGGGCCAGCGTGGGGACTGCTGCCCATTCCCTCTCATCCATGAGAAAAGGCCGGTGCCCAGCAGTGGGACGCGTATAGGCTGCTTCATCATTCATCATCATTATTTAATATTTTAAATTTTTCGAAAATCGACAAGCTCATACCATTTTTTGGTAGTACTTTTAGTTTTTTTTATGTCCTACTTTAATCTGCTCGGGTATTATCAAATCAGTACCTTATATATGATAATTTAATCTTTTACTTACATGCAACATTGGTACAGTGGAGCTAATATGTCCAATTCATCAAATGCTGGATTTCCAAGACCTTTTCCATTGTCCAAAAGTAATATTCTGTCTTTATACATTTCATAGCGATGTCTGTCCCCATTTTGGATCAAGAAGTCAAATATTGCAATGTCGACCAAATCTAATATTCTTTTTGTTGTCAAGGTTCCTGTAACTTTTCTGGAAATCAAATGATATAATTATTTGCATATTATCAACACTTTAAATGTCAAAATACCATTTATTTAGAGTATTACAGAAGATAATTGTTCACAGGCCTGTTGTGGGTAGATTTTTTGGGGTCTTAGACCAGCCACAACGGACACATTTAATTGCATTATTCGCACTTCGCCAGTTTTCTCACTTATGTACGTTCCCCACCGAACGGGCCGGGCTGGGTCGCGTGGTACCGCATCGCAACGGATGCGCGTGCACCCGGCGGTAGCCGAACGCATCGCAATAGAGTGCAGCAAGCAAAGGCCGGACGGAGCCGGTCAGATGCGGCGACAGCCGAGCTTAGCCGTCCACTTCTCTTAGGAGCCAACTGGCCGCAAACTCATTCAACTATTTATGTATACTTAAGGAGTACCAACAGCTGCAAAAACATGATATAAGTCTACATAGTAATACAAAAGCCAATTAAAGGAACACAGATAGAACAAACTTAGAAAATATTATTTTTTTAAGAATTTGCACTCATTATCGCACTATATGTACACTGCTAATACAGAATAGTGCACCAGAAAAAAAGACTTATTCTTTTTTTAGACATTAAAACAACATAGCACCTAAAAACCAAATTATAAGTAATATTATAAATGGGAAAGTGTATGTGTGTGTGTGTGTGTGTGTTTGTTTTTTGTTTTTCCGTCTTTCACGGCAAAACGGAGCGACGAGTTGACGTAAATTTTTAAGTGGAGATAGTTGAAGGGATGAAGATTGACATAGGATAGTTTTCATCCCCAAAATCATCCCCTAAGGCGGTGAAATGGGGGGTAAAAGTTTGTATGGAGCTGCGATATAAATAAACGAGTTCCACGCGGACGGAGTCGCGGGCAGAAGCTAGTTTATCTTAAATGGGAAAGTGTATGTGTGTTTCTTTGTTTGTTTGTTTGTTTGTCCGTCTTTCACGGCAAAACGGAGCGACGAATTGACGTGTTTTTTTAAGTTGAGATAGTTGAAGGGATGGAAAGTGACATAGGATAGTTTTTGTCCTCGAAATCATCCCCTAAGGGAGTGAAATGTGGGGTACAAGTTTGTATGGAGCTCCGATATAAAAGAGTTCCACGCGGACGGAGTCGCTGGCACAAGCTAGTCGTACATAAGTGAGAAAACTGGCAAAGTGCGAAAAATTAAATTAAATTTGTCTGCTGTCCGTGGTCTATTAATATATATTTATTTTATATGCAGTGGCAGTAACCGATGGACATGTCTAAGCTTCCATGATTGATTGGCCATTGGGCAGTTTTTATTAATTTACAAGTACCTACACTCTATTAGTTAGTAGACTCAAAACTTACTTACTTACAAAAATCATTATCCCTTTGCCATTCCATTAATTTTGAATCTCTGTAGTTTCGGTGCCAGGGCGACTTGAAAACTTGGAATTGGAACGGTTTGTCAAGGTACAGAATTGCTGCTCCTTCAATCTCGCCTTTATTGTCTGGGCATACGGTTTCATTTACCTTGCAATAAAAACATTTGCCATAGATACAGCGCGCCCCATTGCCTGGAATATATAATAACATGCATGATATTTCCTAGCAATAAACAATATACAAACATGAGATTTAATTTATTACAGACAAATATATTTTTTTGTTTCACGTTATTTTTAGGGAGGAAGTTACCAAACATACTTTAAACAATATGATACACAGAGAAAGAATATAATGGAAAAATAAACCACCTTGGTCTGTAGCTCCTGACAGGACCTGGTCCCAGGACCCAGGACCAGGGACCCCATATAATATGCAATTTAATGTTTTACTTTTTTTGCAGTTGCAGCTGATGTATGGTACATTTTTTTTTTCCAAATGGGAACACTCATATCTAGGTAGCTACTCTTGAATAAATTAATTTAAAAAAACTTTTTACTATTATATTCAATTTGGATTGATAAAATTATTCACAATAAATGAATACAATACTCTCGAAAGAGGTGAAATATCTAGGTATAACACTAAGACACTAGGACACTAGGTACAACACTAGATGACAAACTGAACTGGAGTAAACACCTAGACAGTAGACTAAACAAAGCAACAGTAGCCTTTTGGCAATGCAGAAGGATGGTGGGGAAGAGATGGGGCCTGGCCCCCCACATCATACTGTGGCTATACAAAATGGTGATAGTACCAATGATAAGCTATGGTGCCATAGTATGGTGGCCGCGCACCCAAACCACGAGCGCAATAAACAAAATCTAGAAAACACAACGACTAGCATGTGTTGCACTGTCCAACAGCAGCCGCAGCAGCAGACTCCTACCTTTACACATGCATATCCAGAAGGAAGCGGCAGCGACGGCAATACGCCTAAAAAGCCTCAACCTATTGACGAAACTTAGCGCACCCCACACAAAGATCCATAACAGACTGATCGCAAGCATCATGCACTGAACAGTGACAGCATCACATCTAGCTTAATATAAGAATGCCACCAAAGCCTCAAAGAGGTGTGCGCAGATAAAAACAACGTTACTATACAATGGATCAAGGGGTACAGTGGCTCAAGAGGATACGATGCACCGGATGAACTGGCCAGAAAATGCTCAGAAACAACGGCATACGGATTGGAGCCAATTTTACCCCTGCCACAAAGCTACATATATAATCAACTGGATTTATACACCAAAGACCAACACCAAAGATACTGGGAGGAGATAGACACATGCAGACAGACTAAAGAGATTTTGTCGAAACGCGACAACAAACTCACTACCGCACTACTGAGGACACAGAGAAGCCAACTACGCTAGATAGTTGGAATAATAACAGGACACAACACTCTGAACAGACACCTCTACACCTTAGGTATCACAGACAGCCCCATGTGCAGAGCGTGCATGGAATTAAATGGAAAAAAAGTGTTGATTGAATTTACATTTGGCAGCTCACTATTATCAGTGAAATAGTATCTATTTTTGATCAAATTCTAATTCAATGACATATTATAGCAATGATAATTTAACGTAAAAACAATATTTTACCATTCCTTATCATAGTTCTTTTCAATCCTATTGTGGCTAGGGGAACAATTTCTTTATCAACTTGAACTTTCCGTATCACAGAGGGAGGTATCCAGGTGAAGTTCAAGGTCATGGCTAAATAGTATGCGAACACTTCCGAGTTGTGCCGGTCAAAACCAGCCACTATACTGCCTTGTATCACATGATCTCTCTCATATCTCTTCGGTTTGAAGTACAGCTTCTGTTTTCCCTGTAAATATAATTTCATTTCTATATTTTCTGTTAAAATGGTACAGTCAAGTGCAAAAATAGGTATATATTAATTTAATCCTCTCATAAATACGCACCATTACCTTAATCCGCAGACATAAGAGCAATGGGACATAATTATGAGTTGTTGTATACACCCATATTTTTATTCTTGACTGTAACATTTTATTGAGATTCTGTTGGCTGTTATATTATATGACAATGAATGTATAGTAGTTGAATAGCTTTTGAGGATTATTCTAGAGCTAGGAATATTCCTCATAATATTTCCCATGAAATTGCATTTCTAGCAAACAGTATGTGTGTATGTCTGTGTGGGTGCAATAATAAGTAATCTTTTAAACATCATCAAAGCTTACCTCTAACAGCAGTAGTAATTTGAGTTGTGTTCCTTTAGGAGCATTGTCTACAAGGACTATGGGAGATGTCTTCATAGCATGCAACATTTGTCCAGCAACACCATTTTGATGAGGGTAGAGTGAAATCCCAGTACCAATCTATAAGCAAGATTTTTTCTATATATAGAAGCAGGAATTAATTATAAGCATAATTCATATAGGATTATTCTTATGTCTCAGACAGGCATTTGTAACTCACAACTGAAAAAGACAAACGGTGAAATATTCAGTATTTATTTCATTGTGCCCTTTTTCTGTATAAAATATAATGTACCTTTACATGAAATAATTAAATATTTATATTATGACTAGTATTTTGAATATAACTATTATATTAACAATGTAACGTGAAGCGTAGAATTAAAAAATTACATACCGATTTTTGATCTGGCCAATCATCTTTTATATTATTTGATGAACTGAATGAAGTTAACAAAGTTTTTTGAACCGGGAAATACTTAGAGTTACGATTTTTATACTGACTAGGAAGATAGTTGAGGTAGTCATAGATATCTTTAAATACGCTAGGCGACAGATCTAATTTAATACTTGGGACGTTAAAGTTCAAAGATTTTTTACCTATCGGTATTAAGGTGTAGAAAAAGTATATATTCAATGCTACTAGTAAGAGTAGAAATAGAGAGAAACCGAAAACAACATTCATAGACATTGTGCATTTCCAACACTGAGTAAATAGTACTCGCCCCTAACTAAGGTATTTTATGTTCACTTTCTAATTCATATTGTGTCCAAAAATATGTATCTACGATTAACCTTATTTATAGTATTAGAAATAAAGCAATAAGTACTTCATCTTACAAATAAATGTAAACAAAGTAGTTAAAATCCGATACGTAAATGTCAATGTCACTATAATGTCACATGTCAACGGCTGACTTTAAAGATGTGTATTTTCCTGATAATTTAATGTGTCAAGAGAATGAATTATGTTGTAAAACCACACGCCCAAAAATCGCCTACACCTGCACGGCTGTCACCCGACGGCGCGCGAGCTCTCTCGATTTTTCTCGCACTATTCTAAAAATAGTGAGAGCTCGCGCGCCGTCTTGTGATAGCCGTGTTGATACATATGTGTGGCCAGTCGCAAAGAGAATATAACCACTACGTTACCAGTCTATGACCCGCTGTATCCTTTAAGCCTGCAACACACTGGCCACCACCACGGGATTATGGTCATTCATCTCTCTATCTATTTTATAGTTTACATTACGCGGCAACAAGTGCAATCCGACCACATGTGCATGCAATTTCTCAGTACAACTCGTTTGACAGTTGGATCTGCAGCGCAACATGCCTCCAGACAATTATTCAGCTTCTGATAAATTGGGGCTGATAAATCATGACATAATTGTATACACCCCATCACATACGTGAGTGACGTCACAGGAACTGTAGATACGTTTAAGCGCGAAAGTTTAAATTGACTCTTTGTAACAGGATTTTTTGACTATAAATTATAGTATTTTATTTATTAAATACTTTCGTGGTCTGTTCACTTGAAAGGCAGTAAGGCAGCTTCTGTTGCAGTATTTTATTTATTTTATTTATACGTATACAATAACCTAACAGCATTGACAGAAATCTATTCTTGAAGACACATGTCAAACATTAACCACAGACAACACCCACCCTCAAGAGTAGATCCATTATATTAACATTACTTTAACTAAGAATCTACTAACTCATTTTAACTAACTCTACTTGAGTTTAACTGAATAAACAAGATGTGTAACGTTATAAAATTTTAACATCATTCATCATATATAGTTTCTACTCATTCATATAACATCTATAGAAATAGTTTTTCATAACGTTACATTCACAAAAACATAATGGAAAACATCCGCATATTTTGATTGCTGGACTGTCCCACCCTCAATCAAAAAATGTTTTAACTATAAATATAAATAGGTATCTAAACCAACCCTAAAAAACCTCTTAACTTTTCAAAATTTTGTCGAGGCAAAGGTTTAGTCAGTATATCTGCTAACTGTACACTCGTATGAACATACTGAATGTTAACAACACCTTGAGTACCTAATCTTTTCATTTATAAAATGATATTTAATATCTAGGTGTTTCATCTTTTTCAGTTGTTCATGCGAATTGCATGCTTTGATAGCAGACTGATTGTCCTCATAGACAGTTACATTATAATTGTCATGAATTTGTAATTCTGATAACAGATTTCTTAACCAGCAGACATCGCTAATACAATGTGTGAGAGAGACGTACTCTGCCTCGCACGAAGAAAGTGCGACTGTCGCTTGTTTTTTTGAAGTCCAAGATACCAAGTTACCATAGATTTGTAGACAAAAACCCGACGTTGACTTTCTGTCTAGAATATCATCTCCCCAGCTCGCGTCAGCATAAGCAGTTAATAATTTATCACCGGCATTTCTTATATATACTAGTTTTAAATCTATAGTACCCTGTATGTATCTGAGAATTCGTTTAAGGCAAGTCCAAAGATCATTACTTGCACAGTTTTGAAATCGTGACAAGTAAGTTACACTGGCACACAAATCAGGTCTGGTGCCTATCATGGCGTACATTATACAACCTATCAGCTGTCTACACCTATTTTCCAACTCTACACTTTCAGAAGTTTCTTTTTGTAGCGTTGACAAATCAAATTTCGGATCCATAGGAGTAGTCACGCTATGACAGTCTGACATATTAAATTTATCCAAAACATTTTTAAGATACTGGGTTTGGTTCAGAGTGGTAACGCCATTTTGCAAGTCTTGTTCAATGAGAATCCCAAGATATAGACTGGCAAGTCCCAAATCTTTCATTTTAAATTCTTTTGTCATACTTGTTATGATCATGTTCAACATTGGACCAAATCCAGTACACAATATGTCATCCCCAAAAACTAGTATGTACACCTTACTTCTGTCATTGACATAATAATATAAACAATGATCACTTTTCGTTTTTAAGAACTTTTGGCTCAACATGAAGTTATTAAAACGTTCATACCAAGCCCTAGGAGCGCTTTTTAAGCCATATAATGCCTTATTTAATTTACATACTTTGCCTTCTGGCACTACATAGTTTTCTGGCAAGTCTACATAAGTATCCTCTTTAATTATGCCATTTAAGAAAGCGCTACATACATCTAGTTGATATACTGGCCAGTTGTCTTCAGTGCATAATGCTAATAGTGATTTGACTGTTGCCATTTTTACAACGGGCGAGTATACGTCACAATAGTCTAAGCCTCTCTGTATAAAGCCCCTAGCAACTAATCTAGCTTTATACAAATCGATTTTATTATCTTTATTCCGTTTTATTTTGAAAACCCATTTGGTGTCAATTATCAAAATCTTCGTATCAGGTTTTTCAACGAACGACCAAGTGTGGTTTTCAGCCAAAGCTTTCATTTCAGTTTTCATCGCCTCCTCCCATTTACAGGCATTCGCAGACGCCTTTGCTTCCTTTAGAGACGTTGGCTCTTCCGTATCTATGAGAGTGAAATATGACGTGTCATAGTCCTGTAGACTGGCAGGTGGTCTCAGCGTATTCCTAGGCCTTAGTGACCTAGTGTTGACATTGTCACTGGCACCGGATGTGGGAACTGCGCTTGTACCAGCAACTGAGCGATTGGGGTCCTCTTCAACTTCCGACGGTATTAGTTCGCAGGTATCAACAAACTCGTCTTCAGATGACTGAACATTGTCAGCTACTGAGCTTGTACTTGTGCTCGCCATATCTTGTTCAGTGTCGGTGGCTTCAAGTATTACTGGGACATCTTGTACATTTTCTGCCAAAGTAGTTGGTGACGCTATCACCTCTTTCAATTGAGAAGGTTTTACTTACTGGAAAGTATATCTTGTACCCTTTTGTGTTCTCGCCATATCCCACAAATATTCCCTTCTTACTCTTGCTATCGAGTTTCTTTCTCTTTTGTTTCGGGATATGGGCCCACATTTCTGTGCCAAAAGTATACTTTAGTTGGGTAACATCAAATTTCTTATTATAGAACAGCTCGTAGGGGGTTTTACCTTCTTCAGGACTCGTCCCTGCCCTATTGATAACATATACAGCCGTATTTACTGCTTCTGCCCACAGTTTCTTACTGACTTGGCGTGCTTTCATCATTGTACGAGCAGCCTCCATCTCAGTACGCATTTCACGTTCAATTTTCCCATTCTGAACAGGTGTGTATGGTATTGAGGTTTGATGTTTGATTCCTTTGAGTTCAAATAGGTCCTGCATAGGTTTGTTGATGAACTCACCTCCACAGTCAGTGCGAAAAGTTTTCACAGGTTTCCCCTCATTTTCACTCTTTGCGAGATATATTTTTATATTAGTTATTACTTCGCTCTTGTGACTGATGAAATACACAGTGCGAAACCGTGAAAAATCATCTTTCAGTAAGAGAAAGTAACGCGAACCACCCACAGATTCTTCCTCCAAGGGTCCACACAGATCAGCGTGCACAATTTCTCCTCGAAAGCTTGTCTTATTACAGCTTGAGTAAGCCGGAGTTTTTGAATGTTTGCCTTCAATACAGGCCGAGCAAAAATGCTGTTTCATGCATGTGATTTTAATGCCTGTTTCTTGGAGTATTCTCTTTACATAAACAAAGTTTTGGTGAGCGAATTTCTGGTGATATAATATTAAGTCGCATTTATTATTGTTACATACATCAACTTTGTCAGACTTGCTTGACAGTGCGATAGAGTTATGTGACATTTTGAACATCATTTTGAATAAACGACCTTCGCGGCGGGCTAAAGTTACAATTTCATTGTTTTTGATAAACTTGCAAATATGGTTATCGGATACCATTTGCAGACCTTTATCTAGGCAACTGGCGGCAGAAAACAGATTTACCTTGAGATCTGGTACATAGAGAACCTGTTTCAGCTCCACTTCTTGCCACTCCTGTCCGTCAAATGCTTCCAATCTTACATTGCCGACACCAATAGCGTTTATAGTTGCCCCGTCTCCCATTTGAACTGGGTGGTCCTGAAGCTCTTGATAGTCACTCATAATATCCCTTCTTTTTGTCATGTGTTGGGAGCACCCACTATCCATATAAAAGCAGTCTTCTATTTGATCAAGTTGACCTGCGACTAAAGCAATAGGACTAACCTGCTTCTTAGTTTTATTATTTTTCCTGAAGAAACAGTACTTCGATATATGTCCCGGTTTCTTGCAAAACTCACAGGTTTTATTTTTATAGCAGTCTTTTGTTACATGTCCTGCTTTGCCACATGTTAGGCACTTGATAGTAGTACTTCCATGAGTGACGAGTGCTATCGCCACATCTTGTTCCGCGCTACTTTTATTTCGCTCCTCTTCAAGTAGGAGTCGTGATGTCAGTTCATCTAACGTTTGCTTCTCACTCGGGGCAGATTCCCAGGCAGACCGGAAATATCTGTACTGCTCTGGAAGTGACATGAGGATCTTGGTGATTGACATTTTATCTGAAATTCCTTCTCCTGCTTGTTTCAGTTTGACCCGGATTTCTTCCAGTTTCGACAGGAAGTCTGATACAGTGCCCTCGTTGAATTGCATTGTAAAGAAACGTTGTTGTAAGAGATGAATGCTGACGGTCGATTCTTTGTCATAAACCGACTTTAGTTTTGTCCACATATCATACGCGGTCTCGCAAGATAGAATGTGGGTTTGTGGACCTGGCTCCATACGGGTGACAATGATGGTTTGTGCCTTCGCGTAGTCCCGGACCTATGAGATTGCATCAGCTGGTTTTTCCGGTTTTAATTTTCCGCCCGACACAATTTCAAATAATCCCTGGCCATTTAAGATTATTCGTGTTTCAAATTTCCACGTTGACCAGTTTCCACCATTTAATTTATTCACCGTTGTAGCCGAAAGTGACGTCGCCATTTTTTTGTTTTTTTGCTGTTGAACTTCCCGGTCGCAAATCCGACGCTACCCGTCGTTTTCGTTCAGCGTCACGACACGGTTTACCTGCAACAAATGAGCCAGATCTGGGCCCATAACCACTTGAAAGGCAGTAAGGCAGCTTCTGTTGCAGTATTTTATTTATTTTATTTATACGTATACAATAAGCTAACAGCATTGACAGAAATCTATTCTTGAAGACACATGTCAAACATTAACCACAGACAACATGTTCTACATATGATTCTTTCTAATGAAAGCAAACATGAAAATATCTCCCCTAAAGGATCTTCCCTATTCCGTCAGAGAATTCCGCTGGGCTGGTTTCATAGTAGAAGAATGACTGCAGCTAATCCATATGAAATCTAGGGCCCTACCAGGAAGAGACAGATGGATCAATTCCGTCATGGAAACGAAATGAAATGCATTTTTAAACACTCATATCCACGCGGGTGAGTAAGTCTTCCCTAAACATCAAACAATTACAGTCTATTGATAACTCATTTATCACTGATGGTCCTTCGAACCGGAGTTTGTCGGAACTAAAACATCCATGAAAGAAAGAAAGAAAGAAAAGAAAGAAAGAAAGAGATACAACATCGATGGAGACGAAAACATAGGAAAATAAATTGTAGACATCCGCGTATATCCGCGGATGGAAACGTAAGTAAACAAAGCCCATTTTAACACATCACGCAATTATCATACAAATTCATAACAAGTTGAAACTAAATTACAATCGATGCGAACAAGTCAAAAACGGGTCTGCTCTTGGCCACAGAAACGAAATGAGTTTGACTTGACTAATAGCGAAAATATCTCAAAAGCGCGCGGTAAGCGTGCCGTGTGCTCCTTTAAACTTCGCAACGATGATTGCGGATGCGGACGAGAATGTCTGCAACATCTCTGCGCCAGACGTCCGAGCGCGGCGGAAGGCCGAGGAAAACCAGAGAAACTTGAGTAAGGAGTGACTTTGGCCGCACACACAGGCTGCTAGACACTAGGCTGCAACAACTACGATAAACAATGGGTACACCAAAACAGGTGCTACTGTAGACAGAAGTTTGTCGCCGAATCCTAACAGGATTACGGCCAATCAGGGCGCCTCCCTAATTGGGTGGGGGAGGGGCTTTTTTAACAGCTTGATCAAACAGCGTCAAATGGCGTAACATTGTTATGCCGTGCGTATAAACAACACAAGTTGAAGGGTCTGAAGTTGTTACTATTACCCAGCTCAGAGTGATTGAACTGTTCGATTTAACTAAACTTTATCGACTTCTTTACTAAAATTAGGAATAATATTTAACTACTGGCTGAATACATGGAACTGCATTTTAATTTTAAAACCTATTTTTCCTACTGTAAATAAACGATTTGATTGAATGATTGATTGATTCTCTACTGGGGTCATTTAAGAGGGCACCGAGCTTCTGCCGCGATTTGATTTAAGGTATTCAATGCGCTCCGTGCATGTGTGTGTGAGGCACACGCTGTACTAGTATATGGCATGGGCACTCTATGTCAAAGTGACATGGCTTAAATTCTAATGACGAGAAATCCTCTTAGCTCAAATTTAACCCATATTGCTTTGATATAGAGTGCCCATGCCATATACTAGCACAGCGTCGAGCACTCGGACGTTTACCTTACATATTTACTTGGGTACGTATCTTTACTGACATAAAAATGGTTATCTTTTGCCGTTTTCTTTTTACAATTAAATAAATAAATATTAGGGGACAATCTTACACAAATCGACCTAGTCCCAAACTAAGCAAAGCTTGTACTATGGGTACTAGACGACGATAAACATACATGTAGATAAATAAATACTTAAATACATAGAAAACATCCATGACTCAGGAACAAATATTCGTGCTCATCACACAAATAAATGCCCTTACCGGGATTCGAACCCAGTAGGACCTCATGCTTCGTAGGCAGGATCACTACCAAAGTACCAACTACGCTAAAGCGGTCGTCAAACACAATTTACAATTTTATTAGTGGGTGGAAGACCCTGCATACGAAGCTAATAACGGTCCTGGGTTCGAGTTACCGATATGGATTGAGTTTTCGATCCATACGAATAACAGTTTTACTGTCAGGAACCCGCCTAGCGGGCGCCGACGACGCCCATTTCCGCTATTTAGCGGAGACCACAGGATCGTCGACGAGTGTAGCGCGTAGCGATTCTTGGCGAATATGTCAACCCATTCAATACCATTGACTCGCATATGAGTGGTTTCTCTACAACCAATTTCCGGTACGAAGTGGAAAAATGCTGCTACATTCATCATCATCATTTGTTAGTACCTACTTTACCACAACCCTTATAGTTTCGCCATGTCCGTCTTCGGCTTAGCTCTGTAACCATTACTACTAGAAAACTGTGATTCGGCATGGGTATATAAATCAATCACGCCGACGAAATAGTAAAATAAAATCCTAAAAAAAAACAACCGGTCAAGTGCGAGTCTAACTCGCGCACCGAGGGTTACGTCCAAACAACGAATAACTTTTACACCAAGATCATCGAACTACCAAGACAATTGAATCTTTTTTTGACCTGCTATTGCAACATACCCATCCTAACCCCATTAATTCTAGAAAAATCTTAACAGCGCGATGTAGGAATGGGGTCAGCGCCATCTATCGGCCCCATTTGGTACTAACGTGCAAGGGCAATCAGCTTAATATGTTTTTTTTTATGTTATAGGAGGCAAACGAGCAGACGGATCACCTGATGGTAAGCGATTACCGCCGCCCATGGACACCTGCAACACCAGAGGTGTTGTGAGTGCGTTGCCGGCCTTTAAGGATGGAGCTCTGGGAACCTTACTCACCATCAGGAACACAACACTACAATACCTACGGAATAGGCAGCAGTGCTATTATGGTTATGGTTTTCTGCAAGGCAGAGGTACTCCCCCAGTCGGGCTGCTCCAGATTCAAGCGTGATGACATTACGCTGTGCCCTACCTCTCTCATATGTTGGTGTTTTAGCGATTATTGTGTATCACGTGAACCGATCTCAATTATTATTATTTTATTTGAAAGAGAGTACTTCTATTATAGTCTTATGGTGGGTACACACTGAGCAAACGAACGACCAACGAACGCGAATCATTTGTGACAGCTATTTGTTAGAGTGAGATACATAGCCGTTCGTTGGCTATGTATCTCACTGGCGATACCAACTTTGTTTGGGGCTAACCTCTGTGCACTTGGTAAAAAAGATGGAGGCATTCGCCCTATCGCTATAGGATCAACATTTAGAAGGTTAACATCGAAAGTTTGCTGCAAGTACGCCGTGAAGGACTTAGAGCCTATTTTCCAGCCAATACAAGTGGGTTTCGGATCTAGAGGTGGCTGTGAAGCCGCCGTCCATGCTTGCCGAACTTACCTTCTCAACTCCAAAGATCAGGTACTCCGAAAACTAGATGTCAAAAATGCGTTCCATTACGTCAACCGCGATGCTTTGTTGACAGAAGTTCAAAAACATATCCCTAGTTTATATCCTTATCTTTGGCAATGTTACAGTTCACCTTCAAAATTAACGTACAAATCACAATATACCCTCCGCTGTCGGTTATCAACAAGGCGACCCATTTGGGCCACCCATCTTCCTCTCTCTTCATCTCATCCCATAATTTCGGCTCTAAATTCCAAATTTAACATGTGGTACCTCGACGACGGTAGCCTGGGTGGTGAAGCGAGCTCAGTTCTCATCGACCTCTCTTCTTTAATTCCAAAGTTTAAAGAAATCAGCCTTGAACTCAATATGGATAAATGCGAGATTTATTTAAGTCCTCAAATTGAAAATAAATCGCAGATTATTGACGGTTTTGACAACATCTGTCCAGGCATTAAAGTCCTCTCGAAGAGCTCGCTTCATCTTCTCGGAGCTCCAGTTTTCGAAAAAGCAAGCCCGGATTTTATCGACTCCCAAATTCGCCGCTTCTCCGATTACTCTGACTTCTCAAAATTAACTCGCACATGGCTCTTTTTATTCTTCGTTCCTGTCTCTTTGTCCCCAAATTGACTTACTCATTAAGGTGTAGCCCCTTCTGTAAATTTCCTCAGTTATGCGAAAAAATTGACAACATCATGCATCTACATATCCAAAAACATTTCAACATCCACATCAATGAAAGGCAATTTCTGCAAGCAACCCTGCCAATACGAAATGGCGGCCTCGGAATCAGGCAAATTTCCAGCATCGTTCTTCCTGCTTTTCTTTCGTCAGTTCACAGTACGTTGCCTCTTATAGGTAAAATAGTTACTCCCTCACTTCGAGTTTTTGAGGTAGCATACTTGCACGAAACAGAGGATGCCTGGAAACTGGCCTGCCCGGGTAAACCCTTGCCATCAAACAAGGCAGTACAAAGACTTTGGGACGAACCTCTTTGTCGCCAGGCTTCAGAGTGGCTTTTAAACTCTGCCTCTACGAGGTCTGAGAAAGCCCGTTTATTGCCATTATCGCAACCCGAATCCGGATTTTCGCTACACGCTTACCCTTCCATCATCAAAATTGATGAAGGAGACGATGAAATAAAATACCAATTTTTTTTTGCCATTGCCAAATGTTTTTCAAAGCTTTATATCTTTAGGAATAACGTCAAAATTCGAACTATTCGAATTTTGCTCAATAGCAAAACGGTAAAGGACGCGTGGACAAAATTACAAATTTATTTGCAGAATGTGCAATTGCAAAAAGTGTTTAACGGCTTTATACCCTTACGAATAGTGTTGAGTTCTGAATGTAGTCGAATCGGCTAACAGAAAAATATAAAAGTTTGATAAAACAAAATGGAATTAAGTAATATTTATTAAAATAACTTTAGAATAGAATAATAATAACAAACATAATAAAACTTAACCTATAGGAAAAAAAATTGGCATAAATTGCAATAGTATTTTTCACAATCGTGTTATAATAGAGAGCTTTTTAGTCAAGTACCGTGTTTAGGCCACGAAGCTTGCTGAGTGGCCTAAGTAAGGTACGAGATTAAAAAGCTTGATTATGACACTATTGTGAACAATACTTTTTGTACGAGTTCTAAAACTAAATATCGTATGTACTATGTTGTCTAGTTCTACTACTATTGTAAAGGCTTTTTGACTTTTCAGGTAGCAAAGTAAGTGTGGCTTCCTCATCCATATTAGTTATTTCTTGAGGAGTAAAGACGTTTCGTCCCTGTCACTACTCATTTTCTAAGCTTTTATTTTAGCTGTTTAAGTTTAGCTTTGAAAAGAAAAGTTATCACACCACCGGCGTCCGTAATGTTGCAGTGATTGTCTAAACACTAGCCAATCACAAAGCGAATTTTTCTTTTTTTTTATGCCCTGGATGGCTGGATACATCAGCAAGTTTAAGTAGATTTTTGACAGATGACGTGACGCCGCTACGTACCGAAACGCCATATATTGGCAATTTTTTATCGGATCGAGTCTCCTCAAACAAGTACACATATTATTGAAATACGAAGTTCTATTTTCAATTTTTTTTCAGTTGTCTAGAACGTATCGAAACAGTTATTTCGGTTGTTTCGGAAGTAACATAGACTATTCAACGATGAAAAGAGTGACGTTGCAGTATTCTCTATGAAATCTTAATACACAGATTTCAATCGACGAGTACAAAAAATGTGTTACGACCTTATACTGTTAACAATAAAGTACCAATTAGAACTATGTGCCCCTAGTCAAACCCCCGTTTTCCTCCCCGCCCCCAAGCCTCTTCCCGAATCTCTCACACGAAATCTGTCGCGAGTTTAACAATTTTTGCCCATCCCAAAAAGTGCTCAACGCTGCTAAAGAAGTTTTTACTTCATAAAACAAAAAAATACAGAAAAAGTTATACTTCTCCAGTAATATTTACGTTTAGCTGAAGAGGCCGCAGTAAGCTCGACCGAATTTCACCTTCCCATACAAACGTAGTTACGCTCTCATTTTAAAACTACGTGTTGGATTGTGACGAAACTTTGCATATACAATGACATGAGGTATATCTATGTCTGTAATTAGTTTATATGGTTCCAATTTATAAAACAAAGTAAATACAGCAAAAACTAGTTTTGTATGAAAAACTTAAATTCGCTGTATTTTTTTTATTATGGTATCTGAAGCTACGTAAACTAATTTCAGACATAGATATACCTTATTTCATTGAACATGCAAAGTTTCGTTACAATCCAACACGTAGTTTTAAAATGAGAGCGTAACTACGTTTGTATGGAGAGTCGAGCTTACTGCAGACTCTTTTTTTTTTTTGCGTGGATAACTTCAGAGATAAGGGGTGGGGGATGGTATTTTTTTTACATTTTCCTTCATAGATCGAAATTTTACCTATGTAGAAAAAAAAGAAAAAGTGTTTCAAAAAAATGCAACTCAAGCCCTTTCAAATGATACCTCACTTGACCTAAAAATTGAATATATTTTTTTTGCACCCTCCTCATACTCGTAATTTTTCATAGAAAATTAAAATGTATATTTAATTTTTTCATTTTCCATGCACGTGGATAACTCTCATTTAACATAATTCCAATGATAGCTTAAGTAGTTCGTGAGGTATTTCATTTTGCGACAGACAGACGGACGGAGTCGCACCATAAGGGTTCCTTTTTTACCTTGTTTGGTACGGAACCCTAAAAATTAAACCTACACTACACCTAAAGCGGGGATGTATTTTGTTTTCTCTTTAACCCAGAGTGTGGGGTATCGTTGGATAGGTCGTTCAAAAATAATAAGTATAGTTTTTCCACAAAACATTTTTCAAATCAGTAATTCGTTTGCGAGATATTGGGCTTTATAGCCCTAATTTTTGTTCGAGTCATGTGTCCCGTCCCCTTCCCCTGCCGGCTAAATGGCTACTAATGGATTATAATGAATTTAAAAGGAAAACTATTACGCAAGTAGTTACCGAGTAATTAATCGACCAACTGTGTGTACTTGGAAAGGCCAATTTTCGTACAAATTCGATTGTGTTTTTAATTATCTACCTAAAGCGATGTGTCTCAATCGTATTTTATTGTGTTCGCTAATAATTTTAGTCGCATTTCACCTCGACATGCGAAAAATTGCTGCAGGTATAAAACTCTATTGAGATTTTGTTCTGCCGCGGTGAAATGTGAAGCGGTGAATCGCTACAAGTAATACTTATGCTATTGTAGTAAAGTATTAACAAATACACGCTACGGCGTAGTACATGTAGCGCCTTAATACCAACTTAACACATTCACTGCCAGGAATCGTCACGCGCTACGCTCGTAGCCGATCCCGTGATTTTTGCACTTAGTTAGTAGTGGAAAGCGGCCAGGGCGTAGGCGCCCGCTGGGTGGGTTCCTGGTAGTGTATTTTTACCAATACAAGATATTGGTACAGTAAAGTATTTCCATACATAAAATACATAAATTCATGAGCAGTGCAGAGCAGGCAATAAAAATTAGACGCAAAATTTCTCAAAAAGTCTTTGCTTTGCGTAAGCTAAAACCTTTAATATCCGACGATGCCATGAAGCAGGTTTATTGTGCTCATTTCCATTCGCTGATGTCGTATGGTTCGCTAATTTAGGGAAACTCAACGGATGCCAACAGAGTGCTACTTATGCAGAAACGTGCTGTACGTGCGATGATTGGGGCAAAATCGAGGACTTCGTGTAGAGGCTACTTCCCAATGCACGATATTATGACGCACTGTATTCGAAATTATAATGTTCGTAAGGAACAATCTTTCTTCTTTTGAGACCGTAAATGTGATTGGCAAAACACTCCGCCGCACTGGGCGTTTGAGAACAGTTCACCGCTGCATGGCGCTTGCAGGCAAGAACCCGCGTGTCATTGGGCCTACCCGCTGATCTTAGACAGGAACCATCTGACGAAGCATTTAGACGCCGCCTTAAATACCTTTTATTGAAAAATCCATTATACTCTGTTAAAGAGTATATGAATCTTGACTTGACATGTTAAATTATTATTATTACCTATTTAAATTTGTATAAATATGATTTGACATTAAATGTATTGTTCCGATGCTCTATAGGTTATAGGTTAGGTTAGGTTAGGTTAGGTTAGGTTAGGTGTACGCGGGCTGGGTTTCCGCAACTCGACGACATATCTGCGCCTATTTTGCGTGTGGGTATTGGCACAACTACTATTCGTGCCAGCCCAGTTCCACCAGGAAGCCTAGCAGACCCTTTATGTTGCCGACGGCCTCAGGTAGTGACCCCGGTGTTCCGAGGTGTTTTGCCCGGTGTCACCCCAGGGCACGTCAGGATGACGTGGGCGGCTGTCTCTTCCATGCAGGCTCTGCAGAGAGGACTGTCTGTAACACCTAAGGTGAAAAGGTGTTTGTTTATTAGTGCATGACCAGTTATGGCGCCTGTCAAGAGACGGAGTGCCGGCCTCTTTAGCTGTTTTAGCTTCCTTGACAATCCGGGGTTGATTGTCGGGAGGGCCTCCCTGGTTTGCCTGCAGGTGCCTAGGGTGTTCCAAATTTTTTGGTGTTCTACCTTGGTGTTTAGTCGCAGTGTGCTCCGCAGCCATGCAGGGGGTAGAGGGATCGTGGGTTCCGGTCCTATGGCTTCTGATTCTGAGCCTTCTCTAGCCAGTGCATCCGCTGCGTCGTTACCGCGTGAGTTGCTGTGCCCTTTGATCCATTGCAAGGTTATGTCGCAGTTGGTACATACCTCTGATAGAATTTTGTGGCACTCGTGTATCAGCCCAGACGTCGTTGTGTGACCTTGCAGGGCTTGTAGTACAGATCGACTGTCGGAAAGTATACGGATGGGATATCCTCTTACCTCCCTGGAAGCGATTGCATGAGCGGCCATTATAATACCCATACACTCTGCCTGGAAGACTGAGTTATGGATTCCTAATGGTGTCGAGATTCGTATGTTTAGGTCCTCCGAGAACACTCCTGATCCGGTGCCTGACCTTGTCTTGGACCCATCCGTGAATATTCTTAACTCCCTGGGGTTAAGTCCTTCCTGGAGGGTTTCGTATAGTTCGATTTTGTACTTCTTGTCGAAGACGAACTGTTTAGGAATGATGTCGGTTGTTGCCTCTATAAGGGGTTCCCTACCTACAGCCTCGTAGAGTATCTCGGTGTGTGGAACCCTGGGCGGTCTCCAGAGACGCTGTTTTTTGAGCCGTATGGCTGACGCCAAGGCTTCTTGCCTGATAAAGAGGTGTAGCGGCGGAATGTCCATGATGGCTTCCAGGGCTGCAGTCGGTGTGGTCCTCATGCAGCCACTAGCCGCCATGCAGGCCAGTCTCTGGAGGCGTTGTAGTTTAGCTTCGACCGTGGTTAGTGTGGTGCGAGGCCACCATACTACGGCTCCGTAGCTTACTATTGGTCGAATTATCGCCTGGTAGAGCCATAGAGTGATCCTGGGGTTTAGTCCCCAAGTCCTACCTACCATTCTACGGCATTGCCAGAACGCGACTGTAGCTTTTTGGATTTTTTTGTCAAGGTGGCTGCTCCAGTTAAGTTTGGCATCTAGTATTACACCCAAATACTTCACCTCAGCTGACAATTGAAGCTCTGTATTGAACAGTCTGGGTAAGCGGTAGGTCCCCAGATTCCGTTTGTAGGTGAACATTACCAGTTCCGTCTTCCTAGGGTTGACTGTAAGTTCATTGTCGTTGCACCAGCGTTCCACTGTGGTGAGTGCGGAACGGGTGACGTCGCACACTGTACCTGCGTGGATGCCACTTGTGAGTATAGCTATGTCGTCAGCATACCCGATGGTGTAGTGATGACTGTTGTTCAACTTAGTGATTAAGTCGTTTACCACCATGTTCCAAAGTAGTGGCGAGAGGACGCCTCCCTGGGGGCACCCCTTCGCTACCCTTGCCTGCTTTGTTTTGTCTTCCCCGAGCCTGATGACTCTTTGACTCAACATGTTGTTTATCCATTTCGTCATAACCTCACTCACTCCGTGCCTTACCAGTGCTGCGGTTATGCTGGTGTTCCGATGGTCTAAATATTCTAAAAAAAAAAAAAAATGACGATACCTAGAGGTTGATATATTTATTGTGTTCTTTGGATTTATTTTTTATATTCTCTTGTTACTGTACGTGTTATGTTGTGTTCTTATATTTGTTGACATTATCTTAATATTATACCTTAAATTTTCTCTGTTTTTGACGATCTTGATAAAAATGCTTATTTTTGACATTTGTATGCAAATCTGTAATGTAATTTTTTATCATGAAATAAATCTAGTCTAATCTAATCTAATTAAAATATTTTGTACTTAAAAACTTACTTCCTTGGAGTTGCAAGATCATTGGTCAAAGGTGATAATTTTTTTTTAATACAGTTGCTCAAAAAGTGGTACTTTTTGTGGCTGCGTAGCGTACGAGAAGCTCAATTTCTCGAACTAGTGCTTTTTACTTTTTAGTTCCAAACTATACTTTCGAAACGCAGTAATTTTAAGTACATATTAGATTTTTTACCCGATGGCGCTGATTCCAATAGTATGTTGTCACTGTCAGTGTCATTTGTAAAGTATGGGTTCGTTCAAAAATAAATTCGAAGCAAGCATATTTTATCGCAATGATATATTAATTTATTATTTTTCGCAATTGTATTAAAAAACGTCGTTTACAACACGTGTGAAATGTCTTTTACCACTCGTTCCGAGTCTTGCCACTCGCTTTCAGCTCGTGGCAAGATACCTCGGTACTAGTGATAAAAAGATATTCTTTTCACACTAGTTGTAAAATGTACTAATGCAAAACGAGTTAAATAAAATACGTAAAGGTACGGCGTTTAACTTACCAATTCATGACACCCTTATTACAATTCCTCTAGCTGTATATGTATCACCGCAATACCGCAAACCATAGAGTGAGTATTATATTTTTTGATCCATAGACTCTATTGCCAAGCAGCAAGGGCTTTTATAGCTTGCCTCGATCCCGTGTTACTTTGATCAGGGTGTGGCGGTTCGTATATTATTAACCGAGCAGTCAGGCCGGCAGGGTTGTCATCAATCAACTCAAATGCAGAAACAATACCATGTTCACCCCTGGATTTAAATTATGGACAGTGAGAGCGCGTCATCCATCATTAATCAGATGAACCTAACACGATTTTAATTCCATTATTTCATGTGTAGCGCATAATTGCTGAAAAAAGGTGCCTAAATATTGGTTACCTATCACAACCTCGTATTTTTTTTCCTCTAATGAGTCATTTACGAAAGTTTCATTTGTCTGAATGGGTTTTTTCAGTCCGTAATTTTTACAGTATTTTTATAACACAAACCTACCCGGATGAATATGTTAGAAAGAAAGAAAGAAAGAAAACATTTATTCGTGGCAATGGCTACAATACAAATTGTGGACACATACGCACATACACATTTGCCACGAAATGGTCACAACTCAGCGTAGGTAATGCTAGCAACGCCAGCGCTGGTCTTCCGTTGTTACTATTTTCAATAGCTTGGCATTGTCAATGATTCAAGAAAACAATGCCTTCGGACAAATGACATTTTTGGCAAACGTTTGATTCGGAGAATACATTTTTCGAGTTTGTGATAAGGTTTTCTAAATGCTATACAGAAGAAAACATATTTTCACTTTCCTCTAATATATTGATCAGATAATACAGCTGTAAACAGAGCATCGATTTGGAAACTATATACACATTATCTTAGTATTATTACTTTATATTTACAATTAAATTAAGTCGAACAGGTTTTTAATAAATACTAAACTTTTATTATAACGGGAAAGTCCGTCTTAACATTAGACAAGCTTAATAAATTATGAGAACATTTTCCATTATACTTATCACAGTTTTAATGTACTTAAAATACTATACAGTTTATAGTTAGGTATTATTGGTCAGATTATTTCCACTTTTAAACCAAGTCCCTTTCAATCGAAGCAAGTAATATGTAGCGTAAGCACATCACGTAGTATTGAGTATCTTAATTAACTAGCAAGTTACATTCGCAATGATTAAATATGTGCTTAGTAAATACAATAAGTGGCGAGATTTGAGCCTTTAGGTAAAGGTATTTATTTAATAAAAGTCAAAAACAAATTATAATATAGTACTAGTTATTTACTTACTTTCTTGATTTAATATTCAATCCGCAACAGTCGGTGAAATCATCGCAACGTCCGATTTTTAAAGGTAACAGCTTAAAAAAATCAAAACATTTTGTAGGTAACTGATCCGGTATTTGGCACAGATTTCACTAAAGATTAGAATTCTTAATGTCTCCGCTTTGTGGGTATTAGGCGTATCAATATCCCGATCTATTTTCCATGCATGACATTCACCAAAATCTAATAACATCTTCACCCGTTCATAGTGCATCCTTGGAAGCATTTTGTTTACACTTCATAGTTAAATTAATAGGAACGGCGAGAGGCTATGCGTCTGCAGGCGCGGCGGGGGGTAGCGGGTCGGCGGGGAGAGGCGGCGTCGGCGCGCGCGCCGCGGCCAGCGCGGCAGCGTGTCGGCGCGCCTTTAGCCGCAGGTCGGCGATGGACGATGAGCGGCAGCGCGCCGCCAGCGCCGCTAGTCCGGCGTACGGCGGACACAGCGCCGCTGCCGCCGCCGCTGCCGCTGCGCTCGCGTACTGCGTAACGTCATTTGCAATAAGAGGTTATGTTCTGTCGAGGAATATACTTAACTAAATTGTCATTCTGTGCAGGATTTTAACATACATTTCCTAATACAAAATTGTGTACCTACGAGTTCAAATATATGTACGTTCCCAAATGTTCAACAATATCTGAGCAACCTTATGCTCTTAGCAATAAAGTCGTGTTCACATATTTTTGATGACTTAATCCGTGGACATATTTTCGAACTCGACTGTACTTTGCAGGGCCGGATGCATGTTAAGGAAGACGTTGTTGTGAGGCAAGCAGCAATGCCAGTAAGTGGCATTAATCTAAGTACCTACGTTTGTTAAAGTTAGGTTCTGTAGTTACATTTGCTAACAATATTTTTCCAAAAGTCCGATTCAGCTGTTTACCTACCCGGTGAAATTATTTTGCGTGCCGCAGCGGAAAGCAGCGCCGAGTCAACTCGCGTGAAGGTGGCCGGCTTCGTGCACCGGCGTGGCGGGAGCGATGATCGGCGGCGGTGGACCCGACAGCCGATAACTAACTCGCAGTAGTTACCTGGTGTGCCGCAGCCGACAGCAGCGCTGAGTCGAAGGGCGCGAAGGCGGCCGGCGGCGGCGGGAGCGGCGGCATCGGCGGCGGAGGGCCCGGCACACGCGGCACGGCCGACAGCCGGGGAACCGACACGTACGGCGCCACGCGACACGGTTCCAGTGGCGTTCCGCCCCCCGCTACCATTAATCCTAGAAGACGAAAAAAATACACTTAAAATTATCTCTTAATCTCTGCTCCAAGCGGCTCCACCAGCCTAATGCAAAGAAACCAGGCGGCACCTGGAGCATGGACATTCTACAATGTGTGTCTTCGTTAAAAATATACATCTTAAAAACGTTAATATCTTTGGTTCACAAAATAAACTTAACACTTTCACTGTCAAGAACCCGCCTAGCGGGCTCCTACGCCGCAGTCGCTTTTCGCTACATAAGAAGAAAACCACAGGATCGGCTACGAGCGTAGCCAATAGCGATTCTTGGCAGTGAATGTATTAGACTCGTAGACTGGTAGCTAGCTACGCGTACGTAGACCCACTACGCTGCTAATACATCTCTCTGTTCTGGCTTAGCGCAAACGTAAAAACGATTTTATCACCCGTACTTATGTAAATCGGATTACAAAACTCTAATTGCACAAGTTCCCTGAACAAGTAAATGGATCGAGCGGACAGCCGGCAGCCCCGCGATTGGCAGAGACAAACGACGGCAAATCCGAAGATATCCTACCCGAGCTCCATTTAATTAAATTGATATTTAAGTAAAGCATAATTTGCTCGTAAATTAAGTGAGATCCGTTGTTTATAGCCCGCCGGGCGAAGTATCAATTAATACATTAACGCGGATCCCGACTTAAGGAGCTGTTCGGGTCTCGGAGCTAAAGGATTCATTAATTTAATTACACTCACCTTTACGCCTTTCTCTCGCTATTAGATTACGGAGACGCGATTTTTATTACTCCACAAAGCTATTAGAAGTTTCTTTTTATACTTCATAATGTAATAGGTAGTAAAACATGCTTGAAAAATATTTATAAGTCTAGATACTTCATATTAAAAGTGTTTTTGCCCATAAGGCTATATTAGCAGCTCACACGGTTTTGTATTCAAAAAATAAATAACTTAAATAAATAGAATCTCCTATAATCCGCTTGGCAACCACATTTGCCAAAATTGACCAGAAAACTCGAGAACCTTGCAACTCCGCATTACTTACTTTTTATCGTGATGCGTGCCGTGCTTGGATTCTATTAAATGTTCATATATTCGTACACATTATTCGTAGATTCTATGGTTAGTACAAACAGATGCAACTAGCTAGGTGTGAGCTAGGTAGGAAACAATATGCCAGGCGGGCGGGAGGCGGGCGCTGGGCGGGTGCGACGCGCGCTCTAAATCATAACCTCTCCGGTCGCCGTCGGCATTATTAAAATAGATGCTCCCTGCTCGTATGAGTTATTTCCATATTTGACACCGAATTACTTTCGAGAAGTGCCGACATAAATACGAGCGGGTGCGTCCAGTGAGCACCCCTCGCGACCGCCGTGCATTTATTTGATTAACTCAGAGTTGTTTAATTTAATCGAGTTATAAGGTCGGGGTTCTCCGCTCGCGTTATTTTAAAGCGTTCGAAACATCTTTACAGCGGTTTGTGCGCAATAAAATATCGCCGCCACCCTCCCGGGCGCGAATAACTTTACAGTTTTATGAACAGGGGAACAATTAGGCGTCGGGCGTCGGTATTCTTTTATTCTTGCTGCGATTGTTTTTATGGAGCGGAGCGCGGAGATTCATGTCTTCGTTAAAAATGAATTTTTAATTTTATGAAGATTTACAGTTGTACTTGGTAATCTTTATAATTTGTTACCTGCACAGCTGAGAAAGTTTTATTTACTTCAGATTCTACACGTACCTAAATTAAGTCAATATTTTTTTTTTGATACAACTTCCAAACTCCCACGCCAAATGGTCTTTTATTAAAAACTATTACAGTTACATAGCAAAATTATTATGCTCCTTTAAGCTATTGATTTCAAATAGATAACCAATATTGATACCTGGCAAATATCCTTTGATTCTAAATCTCAACTAAACGATGGAAAGTAAAACGTCTGAGTAATAATGCGATTCGACGTAACGCAGGCGCAGTTACAAATGACGTTCAATGTTCACCGAATGTCATTTCATTATCACACGTTTGTCGGCAGAATCAAGAGAACGGCGCCGCAAACGATTGCGCCAACAACACTGGGAATCTCGGCGCTCCGTCAAAGGGGCACAACAAATAACCGTTTCATTTCACTTTACATGATTGTTCTCGTGTTAGGGGGGCGGGGGGCACATAAGTTAATAAGACATTTAGCAGGGGACGGCGGGATTGCGTCCGAATGGCTCCCGCGGGGAATCATTTTATTCGATTCCGGAGAGCGGCTTTTTTCCGCTTTACGCTCCGTTTAGCGGTGCTCCGTGGCGATCTAGGGCACCGCCGCCGCCGCGTGTCGCCTCGAGTTCGTCTCGCTGACGATATGAGCGGCGACAGCGTAATACCGCAGAAACACAATTTGGGCCAAATTGATATTTTCTTCCCTTCAAGCTTGCCTCTGGGGATGTGGGACAAATGTTTCTTAAACCGCCTCTTCTGAAGGTTAAAGCGAGTAAGGGTAAGCTTCTGATAGTAGGTATGAGTAACTAAATCCAGCATTTTTGCATTGTGAACATATGTGCCAGCTCGGAACTAATAACGTGGTACCATTTATAAATACAGACGCAGGTTATGTAAACTGTATGGACTCTTCACGTCTCTACTTCTCTACGGATTTTTATATTTCCTTGGTCAAATTAACATGTTATAGGTTTAGCACAAAGATGTTTTTTTTTCAATACCCCGAACGGCGGTTTGTGTGTGTTTTTGCATAGTAGCGTTTAGATAAAAAAATACTATCTTATTCAATTCAAAGAGTCATAACCCTATAAATACAAGCAGCAACATGGAAATCCTTTCGGTACTACCTTGACTATTGAACTTCGAACATATACGTACTTACCTACGTATTTTAGATTTCTTAAATCTTCCATCGATATTGCATAAAAATCGTAATACTAAGCGCATGAACCGGAACGGTGGTAGCCGGCAATGCCCGCGGACGAGAGTCGATCGCTAAGTGCGATGTGCAATTCCCTGAATTTATCGCCTCATACGTTCGCTTCCCGCGATTTTTTGCCGCTTCGCGCGGATTCCCTCGGCCCGCCATTTTAATTATTCATCCTCTTGAGTTATGGTCGAATTAAAAAACTGTTAGAGTCGGACCGGCGCCGGCGGGAGCAGTAATCGAGTTAGAGGAAGTCATGGAGAATACGTAATATGGTAGTGCAGTGTTTATTAAATCCTGGCTTTGAAGTCAGTAATGCTACACGTTAGTGATGTGATGCAATAAAGTTTCATTTACATTTTAAAGACAAACAATTAGATACGATTACCATTACCAACCCGGAAGCTTGGAGTCCCTAAAGTTCCCGTGAGCTAGATTAACTTAAAGTTCTTCATTCAATACCAAGATTCGCTACGCGCTAAGCTTGTTGTAACTGATCCCGTAGGTTTCCCGCTAACTAGCGAAAAGAACCTACTGTTCCTGGCAGTTAATGCATTAAAATGCAAAATAATAATATTCTGTCATTATTAGCGATTTATATTCTGTCTGTATTTCTGAACTAAGAGCCGGCAGATTTATGCGTTGTCTATTTTACGTTACGCATAGTAGGGACCTACTTCAAGAGTGGGTCACATATAGAGTCAAAAAAACAAAAGTCATCTTTCCTGTCGTCAATAGTTAAGGGCTGATATTTTAAACCGACTTCAAAAAAAGGAGGAGGTTCTCAATTCGGTTGTATTTTTTTAAAACTATTTTTATCATTTTTTTTCAATGTTTGTTACCTCAGAACTCCGTCATTGTTGAGCCGATTCGATTTGAGATTTCATTGTTGAGCCATTCCAGACAGGCCCCCTTTTTTCCAAAATTCAGTTAGATGATGGGATCCATGAGGAATTGAGGGAACTCCTCAATTTTATTAGGCACGCGTGTAGTAATTTTGGTATTTTCTATTATAACTCGTGTATTTACATCCGGAAATCATAAATTTGGTGGCGAGGAATTGATGACGAAGACCACAGATGACTTATCGGATTCCTCAATTATGTACTTAAAAGTGCAAATCTCATCACACAGGTCACAGGTTCTGATAAGATTCCATTGAAATAAGAACTAATGAAGTGCCATTGGTGATGATCTTGGGGAATCGGCGGAAGTCCTCAAATATTATCGGCCCACATACAGCGATTCGGTTTTCTTCTATAGTAATCAACGCCTTTGCTATCGGAAATAAGTTCATGTGGTAAATTGTAAAAAATGTTCTCGTGGCTTGGCGGAATACTAAATTGAAGTCGGTTAAAACTTTGTTTTTGAAGTAAATTATTAGTAATAACATTTCATATAAGGAACACGCTGTCCGACCAAAAATTAAAATTTAACGATATGGCAATGTCCACAGGAGAGGCCCAAACCTAAATTTGTCACTCTTTATGACATAAGTATTATTCAGTAAGTAACTGCAATATCTGCAGTGTTCTAAATATGTGTAAGTTATTTCCTTTGTATTTCTTTGTCGCATACTCAGACTATGTAAGTTACATAGTCTAAGTAGGCACCAAAGAAATATGTAACCCACATTGAATGTCCAGGTCCCTCAAAAATCAAAGAATTACTGCAAAGGACAGATTTGCATCATACTACTTTAGTGATGTTCAATATTTAGTGTGCAAGTAATGAATAACGTGGCAAGTTTGCACCAACCTGCGCTATTTAGCAGTGACGTAGCACTCGCTCGAGCGTATTCGCGCGATTAAACAGCGGTGCCAACTCCCGGGAACAAGTTTGCCAGAATCATTTGCAATTTGTAGTTTTCGACTACATTAAGCTCGGTATTTAGTTTGAGATGCATTGCACTACATCGTAAGTAAGTTAGTGCGAATGGGGTCGGAACGTCAAAGAGTAGAGTGAGTTACGAATATTATATGATATTGCCGCATCGTGGCTTAAGGGGTATATGCGACTGCAAAACGGATATCTTGTGATTACCGCTCATCATGGAAACTTATGTGATAAAAATGTTTCAGCGTTTACAAAACAAATCGATGCAAATTGTCACATTCATGGCAAAGTCACGAATCTGATTTTTTTAATGAAATGTAGGCTGACCATTGAACAAGGACTAGAAGACTGAGTCGTTTGTGATAACTTTAGGAAAAAATAATAACTTGACACCTTCTTGACACCTCTCTAAGTGATGTTTTAGAGCGCACAACTAGAGTCATTTACAAGCTTTCATTTTACTTGCCATGTTTGTTTCTTCGGGTCAAAATTGCAAGTCAAATTTTACCAGCTTCTCAAAACTCCTATGTACACTTGTGCAATTCAGATGACAATATCGTCATTGTCAACTAGTTAGCGCGACTTCGTTCGCGTTGACTTCCTTGTTTGTCTTTTACTAGGATAAAAAGTATTCAAAATTCATTCTTATTCGTTCAGCCGTTTTTGCCTGATTTAGTAACAAACATTTACGAGACTTTCCCATTTATAAAATTAGTAGGAAGTAGGATACAATATTACAAATATGGTAGGTACTTAAATGAATGCTCACTGCTCAGCACGGTTATCACAAGACGACGCGCGAGCTGTCTCGCGGCGAGATATAATATCCGTCTCTTTCTAATATGAAAACATAGAAAGAGACGGATATGTATCTCGCCGCGAGAAAACTCGCGCGCCGTCTTTTGGTTACCTTGGTGAAGACATTTGAGACAATAAAACAATAGGCAGGAGGCTCGTACCCAAAAATATTATTTGACAGAAACTATTTGAAATTAATTGCAAAATAACTTGCATTACATAAACTTCTAAAAGTCAAATAATTGCACTTGGCGCTTATTACACCAACTTGACAATTGTCATTTGATCACGACAATTCTCCGTAGGTATATACATCGCTGGTTTCACAAAATACCGCGACCGCCTTTACTTTTAGAACAAGCAATGTACGTTGTCATTGTCAAGCCACTAATGGGGCTGGAGTTATTAGCGTTCGTAGGCTAAGATAGCAGCTGATCATCAAACGGGTCATACGCTTGTTTGTCATCGACACGTGATATTAAAACGTGATTGAAATATGCTCCCATAACTTCACATTGGGTCAAGTCAAAAGTCAAAAGTCAAAAGTGTTTTATTTGTGAAACATAGGTGATGGCTGCAGGCCACTGCTCATGCTACATGCCTTAAACAAACAGATAGTTGTGTACCATATTTCAAGGATTTGAACATCTTGACAATGCCTTCTCTTTACATTTTAGAAATGGTAATGTTCGTAAAAAATAACCCAGCGCTGTTTAAAAAAGCCAATTATACTAGCGAACGTTTGAGGCAAAGATTTAGGGAGGATCTATCCCCAGCTCTTGGCAAAACCGCTTTGATGCACAAAAGTGTATGTTCTCTTGCGATAAGGATTCATAACCAATTACCAATTGAATTTAAACTATTACCAATACCACTTCTGAGACGTAAATTAATAGCCCTGCTTACGAATAAGTGTTATTATTCAGTTCTCGAGTATCTAAATGATGACCTAAATTGATTATAATTATTTCTGACTAATTATTATTACATGAATGTTTTTGTACGCCAATTGGCAAAGCATAGTGTAACACGAGAAATTGTAACATGTCTGTATTTATGCAGCCATCACCTATGTTTCACAAATAAAACACTTTTGACTTTTGACTTTTGACTTGACCCAATGTGAAGTTATGGGAGCATATTTCAATCACGTTTTAATACCACGTGTCGATGACAAACAAGCGTATGACCCGTTTGATGATCAGCTGCTATCTTAGCCTACGAACGCTAATAACTCCAGCCCCATTAGTGGCTTGACAATGACAACGTACATTGCTTGTTCTAAAAGTAAAGGCGGTCGCGGTATTTTGTGAAACCAGCGATGTATATACCTACGGAGAATTGTCGTGATCAAATGACAATTGTCAAGTTGGTGTAATAAGCGCCAAGTGCAATTATTTGACTTTTAGAAGTTTATGTAATGCAAGTTATTTTGCAATTAATTTCAAATAGTTTCTGTCAAATAATATTTTTGGGTACGAGCCTCCTGCCTATTGTTTTATTGTCTCAAATGTCTTCACCACGGTAACCAAAAGACGGCGCGCGAGTTTTCTCGCGGCGAGATACATAACCGTCTCTTTCTATGTTTTCATATTAGAAAGAGACGGATATTATATCTCGCCGCGAGACAGCTCGCGCGTCGTCTTGTGATGACCGTGCTGAGCAGTGAGCATTCATTTAAGTACCTACCATATTTGTAATATTGTATCCTACTTCCTACTAATTTTATAAATGGGAAAGTCTCGTAAATGTTTGTTACTAAATCAGGCAAAAACGGCTGAACGAATAAGAATGAATTTTGAATACTTTTTATCCTAGTAAAAGACAAACAAGGAAGTCAACGCGAACGAAGTCGCGCTAACTAGTTGACAATGACGATATTGTCATCTGAATTGCACAAGTGTACATAGGAGTTTTGAGAAGCTGGTAAAATTTGACTTGCAATTTTGACCCGAAGAAACAAACATGGCAAGTAAAATGAAAGCTTGTAAATGACTCTAGTTGTGCGCTCTAAAACATCACTTAGAGAGGTGTCAAGAAGGTGTCAAGTTATTATTTTTTCCTAAAGTTATCACAAACGACTCAGTCTTCTAGTCCTTGTTCAATGGTCAGCCTACATTTCATTAAAAAAATCAGATTCGTGACTTTGCCATGAATGTGACGATTTGCATCGATTTGTTTTGTAAACGCTGAAACATTTTTATCACATAATATTCATTATTATAATATTTGTAGGCGGTATTGTGAGTGTTGATATAATAGGAACTAAGTACGATTATTATAACTTAATTATGATTTTATTTGTTTTCAGGTCGCATTAATATTCGGAATTACTGGTGCCTGTAGGCGTCAGGACAGTCAGTTATTCATTATTATAATATTTGTAGGCGGTATTGTGAGCGTTGATATAATAGGAACTAAGTACGATTATTATAACTTAATTATGATTTTATTTGTTTTCAGGTCGCATTAATATTCGGAATTACTGGTGCCTGTAGGCGTCAGGAATTAAACAAAATTACGACAAAAGATATAGAGAATCACGGAGAGATGCTACTTGTGAAAATTCCGAACACTAAAAATAAAATTCCTCGGTCATTTACTATTCACGGACCATTTTATGAAATAGTGAAAAAATATAAAACTTTACGTTCAACAAAAGGAAAATCTGACCGGTTCTTCCAAAATTTTCAAAACGGCAAATGCACGAGTCAGCCTATCGGAGTGAACAAATTTGGATCGATGCCTAGAGAAATTGCCAAGTTTTTAGGCTTACCACAGGCTGACGCTTACACCGGACACAGTTTTAGGCGGACTTCAGCTACATTGCTGGCTAATTCAGGAGCCGATATATTGACTTTAAAACGCCATGGGGGATGGCGATCTAATAATGTCGCCGAGTCATATATTGAGGAGTCCATCCAAAATAAAGCCGACATAAGTGCCAAAATAACACAAGCAATCCATTTGGAGCCACAATCCAAGAAGGTCTGCCCTGAACCGCGTCCTTCCACCTCATATGCCAATGATGATTTGGGATTTCATACGTTTGCTAAAGATGAAACGCAATGTTCTTCTACCTCCTTTCAGAATGTTGCATTATCACCGACATTTACAGTTACCCAAGAACAAAGCAATGAAATAATGAATAATACAAATAAACATACAGTACAAATGCCTCATAAGGCGGTAGCATATCATTTCAATAATTGTACTTTTAATAACTGTTTCAATAATTAAAGTTTTTAAATAAATGTGAACTTTTATTTACTTTTCCTCGCAAGTGTGTTGAAAAACGTCGTATGAAACACGTGAGCATTGGTCATTACACTTCTCGTCTCCATTAAGCCTTCGCCTTCGGCTCAGGCTTAAAAACCGAGTCGTGTAATGACCAACATACCACACTTGTATCATAATGTACTATTATACATACACATACATACATACAATCACGCCTTTATCCCTAAATAGGGTAGGCAGAGCACATGAAACTTATGTTCCAGTACCGCTTTTAGCATAAATGTGGGTATAAAAGATCGACAAAATATCGCAGTGACAGGTTGCTAGCCCATCGCCCGCAACACACTTCAACCCTGTTCCTTTAGTCGGCTCTTACGACACCCACAGGAAGAAAGGGGGAGGTGCTATTCTAGCCCGACACCACACGGGGGGGGAGGGGGGGGAGTCCTTTACAGTATTATTAACTTCCATTTCATAATCATTAATATCATTACATTTTATAATAACAGTGCTGTCATCAGCGAATAATACCATAGGGTGTTTTACGTGCTGGGGTCGGTCGTTGATGTAGATTATAAATAGTAGAGGTCCGAGAACACTTCCTTGTGGCACGCCATACATAATTTGCCTCTTTTTAGATCTGTAAGCCTTTATATATTTAGTGTGCATGCATATTTGAGAAAGTTCTGTGTATTGGTCTCTATTGCTCAAATAGGATTTCAACAGCTCTAACACATTGCCACGAATACCGTGTGCATTCAGCTTCCTTAAAAGTATGGAATGGTTTACATAATCGAACGCTTTAGTCATATCCATAAATACGGCACACACTTGATTTCGCTTATCTAAATTTTCTAATACTGGCTGCACAAGGTCATATATTGCCATATTTATGGATTTTTTTCTACGAAACCCTTTCTGTTCTGGAACTAGTAACTGATATTTCTCCAAATAATTGTATAGTGCCTCGTATATCACCTTTTCTACTACTTTAGAAAATATCGCTGCTAGAGCAATGGGTCTATAATTGGACACATTCATTTTGTCCCCTTTTTATGTAAAGGTTTTACAACAACGGGCTTTAGCTTGTCTGGATATACTCCCGTTGAAATGCTGATGTTAATAATGTGACTAAGGGGATGGGCAATTTCATGCGATATCTGCTTTACAGCTTTGGTATTTATGTCATCATATCCAACACTATTAGTGTTTTTGAGTGATTTAATGATATTCATTATGTCCTGGGGAACAGTAGGTGTCATATACATTGATTGGCTACAGTTACTTTTTAAATTACATTGCACATCACTGCTTTTGGTTACAATTTGGTCGATAAAAAAATTATTGAAGGCATTGGCTATATGGGTCGGATCAGTATTTGTCTCACCGTTCTTAATATTGGCTCTTTGAGAAACAGCTGCTTATTTTTATTAATGACTTGCCAAGTAGCTTTTGATTTGTTGGTCGATTGCTTTATAAAATGGTCATTTTGTGAGCGCTGTGTGAGATTTAGTATTTTCCTATATCTAGTATTATATGCTTTAAGAACGCTTCTATTAACTTTATTAGGACAAAGTAGCTCTTCTCTTCTTGCTACATATTTTGATCCCTCTAGATACCCACTTGGGTTTCATTGTAGATTTAAGTTTTATTTTTTTGAAAGGGAAGCACAAATTGTAAAAACAGGTAAAGGTATCTATAAACAATTCATAAGCTAGTGAGGGAGCTGGGAGTCCCTTGTTTTAGTCACAAACGTTCACCGAATGCGAATGCATTGTTTACATTAGTATAGGAAAAACACATACCTTTATGCATTTGGCTCTCGTGTTTTCGACACTTGGCGCGCCGATTCTGGAACCACACCTGCGAACAAAGACCTTCTTAAAATCATTGTTAATTAGTGACGTACATGAAGAATGAAAAACGCGGAATTACTTCGCTAATCGGTCACGAGTAAAATTTAACTGGTTTAAGTGACAGCTGGGGAATTAACTACTAATAGCGAGCTATTACGCTATTAGCCAGCTTAATTTATATGTTTTTTATGGGCCTTCAGACACGGCTCTAAAGATTTCGATCAAATTTACAATACAGGCGATTGAGGCGGTGAAAAGAGAGTTAGCTCTAAGGTGTCATTATACCGGGAAATCTTGTCTTTTCCTAGTTTTCTATGTCACCAAACTGACATAAGAGTCCCCAGAGTTAGCTAGACTACATATAATAGAAAAAAATTGAGAGAAAAGAAGTATACTATGAAAATCTTCTACTGTCTCATTTTTTTTATTATTTATTTATTTATTTGAGCCAGGCAACAAGGCCCATTTCTGAACAGAAACTAGTGTCTGACCTTAGTATGGTGGATCCCGTTGTATGCACAAAGTTTCATGTTAATCCAGCGGACTACTCATAAGTACTTATGCCAATTTTCAGCTCAATCTGATACCGGCCAGTGGCTGAAAATGGTTTGCAAATTTTGATTGAATTGGTTTGAACAGGGAAATTAAATAAAAGCTAATAAAACCACAAAGTACGCAATTAGAAAGAGTCCCCTCTTTTCCACAAGGATCAATCCGTTATTTTCGTACCGTTCATGATTTGAATGGGCTAACAAACAAATCTTTTTCTAAAATGTTTCAACTTTGATATTGTTGCAGAATGCGCCCATAAACTTATTTTAGGGTTCCGTACCTCAAAAGGAAAAAACGGAACCCTTATAGGATCACTTTGTTGTCCGTCCGTATGTCAAGACCCTTTTTCTCAGGAACGCGTGGAGGTATAAAGCTAAAATTTATACCAAATACTCAAGTCTACTGTCCCTTGGAGCTGTGAAAAAATCAAACTTCTAAGCCAACGCAATCAAAAGATAGAGCCGTTTATGCCGCAAATTTCCGCAAATGAAAGACTTGCAACGGAATCAAAACCTACAGGGTACTTCCCGTAAACTCAGAATCTTGAAATTTGGTACGAAGCAACGTCTTGTAGCTCAGATAAAGGAAACACAAGGTACATTTTTGTACGGAGCCCTCGGTGCGCGAGTCCGACTCGCACTTGACCGATTTTTTTATGCTGCCATCGATGCCTCATTCTTTTTCTGCATAAGTTAGTTTGGTCATATAGTAGGCATCGAATCTATTACTATTTGGAGGATTAATCTTACATAACATAAGCAAATCTTAGGTAATTAATACAAGTACAGAGTTTAAAAAATCAAGTATTATTTTTACTAAAAAAGAGTACCTACCTACACAGGGTATTAACGGTACTTCTTTCCTGTACAAATCTCAAACGAATATCATATCGTAACGCCCAGTCAAGTAGACCTCCAGCTCTAGCACAACGCAATCAGCCTGACGCGTGCCATCTCACTAATGTGGTTACACTATTTGCCCACCGTACATGCAACACTACAACAACGATCAGCCTAACTTATACCTTACACACTTACACACAAGGTCCACATTCAGATGGTAAACGTACGTGCATCGTGATACAATTACGCGACAACAGGCGGGTTGAGATTGCATGTTTGTTTTGGTGATTACGAATTTGACTAAATTTAAACTGTTGGCTTCACAGTTAGTGTAAACGTAAACGACATCCTAATAAACGTCCCATGTTTAAAACGGCATAAGTCTCGAAACTGCATCTGTAAAAGTTTAATAACGTGTGGAATTAAGCCTAAAATTTAATATGCAGAGTAAAAAAATCTTGGACACAATCTAAGATTTTTTACGATGCCATCCGGACCTGTTTTTGGAGGGTAACAAATGTTTGACTACAATTTAAAAAGTACATACCCAAGAATTTAAGTTAAAGACGGACTTCGCTGGTGGCAACTAAAACGATTCACACTAATTGACATAGAAGTATGACACTGTCACAGTTTCCTATTTGTACTAATCTTAAGTTTTGTGTCCCATTATTTAGTAATAATATATAATAAACAAACATTTTATTCAGTAGTGGCATTTTAAGTTTTATGAATTAAGGGGTTTTATGACTAATGATCATAATTAACCCATTCAGAGCCAATCACGACACACGTGCATGCGCTACGGGTGCCTTTCGGTACATATGGAATTTAAGGTGCTACGAGCGTAGCGTAGCGGCGAATGAGGCCGGCTACGCGGTATGTCTTGCTACGGTGTAACACAGCCTCGCGCCAAATGACTTAATTCAATTTGCGACTCGGCCTGTGATATAGGCTTAGTGGATAGGTAAGACAGTGTAAAGGATTCGGCTGAAATGGAAAACCGTCTACTCGAAATCACCATTTTGAAATTGGACCACAAGTAATACCATCAAAAGCGAATTTGGTGAAAATGTAATGGTGTCTATACTTTTTTATTACCTACTTTTTTTTTCTTGTTGAAAATAAATCTAGCCCAAATGGATTTTTGTCCAGTATGAAATGGGTCCATATTTAAACATGTGCAAAGTGGATGTTGACTAAAAAAAAAATAAAAAAAATAAAAAAAAAATTGTATATGAAAAGCGACCATTTTGAGCTAAACTCATATATGACGTATTTACAATTGGTCATATGTTTGAAGTTTACGTAATTCCAAATGGACGTATTTCTTTCCACCCGACGTAATTAAATTTTAGCATTACTCAGTTTGGTCAATTTACTATGTCGAGGATTTTGAGATTGACACTATTCGAATTCGACCAACAATTTCGACTTGTCAATTTTCCAATTGTGCTGAATGACACTTCTCTATGATGAAATAACTATTCTTAGATTAATATGCACACATTATTTATGTTGTAAGATAATTCGTTATTAATGTCTTTGATGTGTATGATTTTAATTTGTAAAATTGTGTTCAAATTAGTATAATATCTCTTTGCCTGAGATACAGGATAATCCTAGTTCAGGCGCATTTAATTAATTCCCCTAACATGTAACAGTGCAAGCACAATGTAACGTTAGCAATAAAGTTTTTTTTCAATAAATTATTCTTATTCTTAAATTCTTAAACTTTATAAGTATTATTTCGTTTTGAAATTCCTATAAGACTATAATAGAAATACTCTCTTTCGAATAAAACAAAAATAATAGAGATATAACGATAATCACGTGATAAACAATAATCGCTAAAAGACCAACATACATACTAAGCCGATTGCCCTTGCACGTTAGTACCAAATGGGGCCGATAGATGGCGCTGACCCCATTCGCACACATTCGCATAGAATTAATAGGGTTGGGATTGGGACGCGTATATATTTATTTTCAATAGCAGGTCAAAAAAAGATCGCAATTCAATTGTCTTGGTGTAAAAGTTACTCGTTGTTTGAAATTGAAATCTATTGTGTTGTGTTAAAATAAGTAATTTAACAAATATTGGGACATTTACTTTACCTTGAGTTAATTGTTAGTTTGTACGGAACCCTCGGTGCGCGAGTCAGACTCGCACTTGACCGGTTTTTTTTAGTAGGGTAGTTTCAGGTGATAATGTGGACACGCTGGACAAAAACACCAAATTGTTTTCAGGTACTTGTTAGGTCCATATCTTTAAGTTTTTGATAGGAACCAACTCCTCCGTCGGCCATCTTTAATTTTATGGCGGCCATTTTGAATTTTAGTTAATTTATCAATATCCTGAGTTCAATTTAACGTAGAATGACAAACTTAGTGTCTAAATATACATATTTGGGGTAAAGGAATTCAACTAGATAGTTTTTAGAGTCGAGTTCCCAAAGGATATCAAATGGAACCCTGTTCTTGAGCTTCCGCTGTCCATCCGGCTGTCTGCGTATCAGTAATAGCTAGACTGTTCAAATTTTCACAGAAGTAGTGTTTCTATTACTGCTTTAACATACATTCATAATAATAAAGAAAAATAAAAAATTAAACAGTACTCTCATACGTGAAACATAATTATATGGTGTTTTTTTGCCCGCCCATAACAATCGGTATATCTCTAGAACCGTAATATGTAGACACTTGAAATTGCCGGAGATTATGTGTCACTATAGCCTCTATAATAACGAGTAATAAAAATATAATAATGTTAATATATAAGTGGGGCAGAGTGCTCGAACCATTGTCATAAATGTGGACACGCTGGACAATAGCACCATTTTTGTTTCAGGCCCTTATTAAGTCCATAGCTTTAAGTTTTTAATAGGAACCAACTCCTCCGTCGGTCATTTTTAGTTTTAAGGCGGCCATTTTGAATAATTGTTAATTTATTAAGTATTGTACCTCGAGTTCTAAGTCACACAAACTTGGTGTCTAAATATACATATTTGGGGTCAGGGAATTCAACTAGATAAGTATTTTACCGATATCTCAGTTAAGAAATTACTTGAAAATACAAAATTGGTGTTTCTTATGTATACAGGGCGGAAAGTTAAAACGGGGCAGTAAGGGCAGCTACTAGATCTCTTGCCGCCACCCAAAAATGGCATTAGGATTTCATTCTTAAGTTTTTAAGTGATGACAATCTACATTCACAGATTTGTGAAAAAAAGTACAGTCAGCGAGAAAATCATCAATTTTGACGATTTTTTAATGCCATTCGATCCTGTACTGTTAACAATAAAGTACAAATTAGAACTATGTGCCCCTAATCAAACCCCCGTTTCCCCCCCCCCCCCCCCCCCCGCCCCCAAGCCTCGTCCCGAATCTCTCCCAATTCTAAAATCTGTCGCGAGTTTAACAATTTTTGCCCATCCCAAAAATTGCTCAGTACCGCTGAAGAACTTTTCACTTCGAAAACTAGTAAAATAACGTTTAAATGCCATTGGAATGGAACGTAAATCCCATTGCATATTGGATGGCATGAGACTAGGCGCATGTTGAATAGTTTTTTGTCTTGGTTCATTGAGCTCTTGGAATTTGCTACGAAGCTCTACGCTACCTGCTCGTAGCTGTCTACGAATCCGTCCATCCAAATACATTCGATATTCGACTAAAGTTAAATCAGCTTCTTTTTATGAAACGTCAAGACAAAAACGCTTTCTTAGTGTGGTATTTGTAGGGATTACTTGTTTGTGACGTCAAAATCAAACAGCGTCTTTATTGTCAGTGTTAATGAATTTGAAAATCATAAAATAGCAAACATAAGTGAAACCTAGACACTTTCCGAGTATTTTCGTAATGTTATTCTGTTCCTAAACAATTTATTTTCACTGTTGTAAAATACCCTACCTTTTTTTTAATGGCCTCCATCTAAGTTAAGATGATTTTGCCAATGTCAAGTTAGCTTGAAAAGCGACGGTGTGTGGTAGTTTGGTCATCCGTCAATAATGCAGTCAATATCGGAACCTCTAGCTAGAACCAACGTAAAGAAACACGCTCCACTGACTAGGCTACTCACGAATTACAATAGCATTGCCGCAGGAGCGAATCTGGATATTTATCACGATTGCATTCGTTCTTATAAAAATAAGCTGTGTCGCTATCTCACCCAATCCAGTCCAATCCAGTCCAGTTGATGGGCCAAAATTGAAATTGCATCAAATAAATACCTTATGCCGAATCCAAAATTTCTAACCAATTAACTAATATATTTGTAACTAACTTTAAACTAATTTTAGTAAACTAGTAATAAAAATCAAAAAATGAATAACTAACTAACTAATCAATGTTAAATCTTATTGATAAATTAATAATTCTATTGTTATAATTTATTACCATACTTCATCAAAACTTGTTACACTTTAGCGATAAGGAAACACCTAATACAAAAAAACCGTGTTAAAATGTGAATGATGTGTTCGCCTATAATTGGGGTACGTACGTGCCTAAATACCACATAACTATTAAAATGTAACTCACTATTCTTATGTACTCTGTTGGTGTCCCGTATATAATAAATAAATAAATAAATAAATAAAACCTCCGCTTGAGAAGCAAGGCGTCCACCGCTGACCCCATCCCCGACGAAAGACCAAATAGGACCAAATATTTAGAATACCTAATATACATTCCATTGGAGAGGAAGGTGCTTTTTAACACACTTCAAGACCACGCAACACCTACGCCGTAGCGCGTAGCAGCGGTTTTCCGATCTAAACACTATTTTAGTGTTAAGCTACAAATCTGCCTATTATTAAAGAGTTGAAAATAAAATAAGCCTCCACACACCTCATACTAAAAATTTATTCTGTTCCCCTACAAACGACATAAAATTTAGTACATCGTGGCCAGCTATTGAAGGGGCCAGTAATTAACACCTTATACTAAAAAATTATTCAATTATAGGTTAATAGAGGAATATGAGGTGGTCAGTTAGTCAGTCAGTTATTGACAATTTACCCTAGTGGTTCCACTGATTACATAACATAACCGCGCAACTAAGCGGTAATTTTCAACAAACATCAACTTTGCCCGAGGTTGTACTAACTATATTCGGTTTTAATCGAATTTCTGTACAGTCCGGCAGTGCCTGTGAAATATCGAATTTAACATATCAGATTAATTTGTTGTTCTGCTGTAAAAAGGCAGGGTGGGTCTAAATGGAATTGTGTACCTAAATACCTATTATTTATGTTAATATCACCATTAATTACTAATGTGCCAGACTATACACATTCCGTTGAAATAGTAATTAATGAAGTGGTGTGAAGATGATCCTTGAGCTATTGAGGAATCGACGAGAGTCCTTAAATATTATCGGCCCACCTTCATCGATTTGGGGTTTTTCCCTAATAAATAATCAACGAATTTGCTCTCGGAAATCAGTTCATGTGGTAAATTGGAAAGGACATGTGGAAATATTCACGTGGCTTGGCGAAGTACTAAAATGAAGTCGTTAAAACTTTGGGTTTAAAGTAATTTATTGATTTTGAGATAGTTGTAACTAGTAATTATGATGATTATTTGAATTATTAATAGTTGTAGAGTTTAGGTGATTCAATAGGTATAATTGATTTGCCTACGCGCCCAAACATAGTTGCAGCACAATATGTGACCGACCGTACATAAACAGTAGTCGCGACCAATACGCCTACTAGGGGGGCATTCATTAGCGCTGATTACGTTAGACGCTATAGACAAACAAACGAACCCTGTTTATGTAAAACTCTTGGTTCTGATCTTAATTTGATCACGCTAATTCGTGTGTCTGACGGTACTAAGGTGCTCCGCAAAGTTGCGAGATAAACTGAAATGTCGTTTGTTTTTGTCATTGGTTTCGGTTGCAAAGGGTGCCATGTAGAAGTGACATTTGAAATATATGTTGCCTTATAAAAAGCACGAGAATGATCTCCTCCTGGGTATGAGAGACACCATTTTTTTAACCCCCGACGCAAAAAGAGGGGTTTTTATAAGTTTGACGTTACTGTGTGTCTGTCTGCATGTGGCGTCGTAGCTCATAAACGATTTTTTTGCGTTTTCACGCCGATTTTATTGCGTTTTTTTTGTCCAAATGCTGACGTGTTCGGGATGGATAGGTTTTAACATAATTTACTTTAAAAACAAAGTTTTAAGACGGTGCAAACAAAAAGTTCTTATTTTAGCTAACGTAAGAATTTTTCACAGGCCATATTTTCGTTCAAATGATTACATTGTTATAGTAAACTTCTGTTTTGTATAGATACACTCTTATTCTAGACCATAGTAGAGCTGTAATTCTAATTCTATATACGGTTATTGAAAACAACCAGGTTTTCGTCGAAGTGTTTTCCAAAAATACGCGTCAGAGCTATCTTTTAGGTAGAATATTTCCACATTAAACTTTCAAAAACGTATTAATCTTTGCCTTTTACAATAGGATATATAGTCTTTTAGTACATATTAGACGCACTAGTTCTCTAATATTTGTTTTTCCTATAAAAAAATGATACTACAAAATGTCTAATTCGGTTAGGTTCAACATTTTTTTATTCACGTATATGATGATGTTTTGGAAATATAACATTTTATTATAAAACTACGGGCCTTGTTTAATATTATGCAATTTTTTTTAATGCTTATGGGTGACCCAGTTAATTTAGCCCATTTTTTAAAAACCACTATATGACCGCGCGCGTAAACGTCGTTCAATTCATTACGCGCCGGGCGCTCCCAGAGAACGGACGTATCGCTCTCGTCGCCGCGCAAAGTTCGGTGACCGAGCGTACGCTACATGCACCTGTGTATAGCTGTAGTGCGCCCGCTTCAGATTGATACTTGGTAGGTAAGTAATTTTACATGTTAAGTAAGTTTGTTTATTTTGTTGTTTCTCCAAGCACTAAAGTGATATTACTTTTTATAGAAATGGGGAATAAACGAAAATTATTTGGGATTAAAAAATCCGATCCTACCGCGGCCCGACAAGTTAAAAGGTAAGTCACCATGTTACCAAATATTATTCATATCATTTGTTTATACTCGTACTGCACGTTACTAATAATAAATCAGCCTATATAACGTTTCACTGCTGGGCACAGGCCTCCTCTCGTGGATGAGATGGAACGGGCAGTAGTCTCCACGCGGGCCCGGTGCGGGTCGGAGACTTCACATACACCTTTGAATTTCTTCGTGGATGTATGCAGGTTTCTTCATGATGTTTTTCCTTCACCGTAAAGCTAACGGTAACTATCAAAACTCATTGGTACGAGCCTCACGACCGTTGTTTGACAGCGCATGCCTGAACCGCTAGGCTACCGTAGCTTCATGGAAAACGTTATAGGTATTTATTACTTTTTGTGGTAATGATGATCTTTATTCACAGACAGAAAACAAAATGTGAAAAATCGACAAATTTAATGCAGGATGGGTCAATTGATTATGTTGATAATGAGATAGTCAGTGTATGTATATAACAGAATGTTCCAAATAGCAAAACCTCTGTATCCTATGAATTATGTTTTTTTTTATTTATTTTACCCTAGTTTTATGGTACGTAAATAAGTGCGTCATCATCACCCCCTAGCGTTATTCCCGGTTGTGCCCTAATGGAGCTCGGGCTCCGCTTTGACACCTAATCCCAAAATTTGGCACAGGCACTAGTTTTATGGTATGTAAATAAGTGCGGCTATGTAAATAAGTGCGCCATCATCATCCCCTACCGTTATTGCCGATTGTGACATAATGGAGCTCGGGCTCCGCTTTGACACCTAATCCCAAGATTTGGCATAGGCACTAGTTTTATGGTATGTAAATAAGTGCGTCATCATCACCCCCTAGCGTTATTCCCGGTTGTGCCCTAATGGAGCTCGGGCTCCGCTTTGACACCTAATCCCAAGATTTGGCACAGGCACTAGTTTTATGGTATGTAAATAAGTGCGGCTATGTAAATAAGTGCGCCATCATCATCCCCTACCGTTATTGCCGATTGTGACATAATGGAGCTCGGGCTCCGCTTTGACACCTAATCCCAAGATTTGGCATAGGCACTAGTTTTATGGTATGTAAATAAGTGCGTCATCATCATCCCAACCGTTATTCCCAGTTGTGCCATAATGGAGCTCGGGCTCCGCTTTGACACCTAATCCCAAGATTTGGCATAGGCACTAGTTTTATGGTATGTAAATAAGTGCGGGTATGTAAATAAGTGCGCCATCATCATCCCCTACCGTTATTGCCGATTGTAACATAATGGAGCTCGGGCTCCGCTTTGACACCTAATCCCAAGATTTGGCATAGTAGAGTAAGTTTAATAAAATAGAAACATTTAAAACTCATCTGATTTTTATTTCCTAGCTCACTATAAAGTAAAAGTATAACAATGATCAAGAGAGTCGGTCCAACCGGCCGGCAGCACTCGAACCGCACGCACACAGAAACATCGTAGTGTGGGTTACTATGGACGACAGATCAACACGCGACGGCAGAGCTACGCATCGCGTCATATGAAGATTATATGTAAGAGAAATATGTGATTATTTATTAAGACTTAGATTGTTTAAAGTAATAAAGAACCCAGTAGTTAGAACCCCCATAGTAATTATTTACATAGAACACCCTCTCATAACATTCATTTGATATCATTCTAACATTGTAACATTAAAGTAAAATCCCAGTACAATTGTATTAGAAAGAGAGAGGAGATGTTGCCTATGCGCGAGCGCAGCGCAGACTGGCCGCCTGGAGGGGAGGGGTATATCGCGCCAACATGACCGTAACGAGAGCCGCGGCCACCGAGCCTGAATTAGAACTTAGTACGGCGCATTTTTACTTTGCAATTAATATGTTTATACTTGTATCTTTATAACGGCTCATCGTATAGAAAAGATTTATATATTGTTAGAAAGCTAATAAAAAGTTCTATTTAATGTTTAAACTTAGAAATAAGTAAACTCAGTAGGTTCAGAGCAAATAATAAATAAGGGTTACAAAAGGGACCGAATTACGGTTTGCCCGATTTCCATGTATGATTATTCGAATAAGAAAATAATTACGAACCCTACTGTACTTATAAGAACTCAAGCCATATTAGAACTTTGTAAATCAGCTTAGACTTCCGCCCATTAATATGTATAATATCAGAATAACACCTTGTAATGTAAATTAGTCAAGTCAAAGTGGGCGTAACTTTTGTCGTCTCACTCAGCACGTCTTGCTTACCCATTGTCAGGTATAAATAGCAGGTACGGCCCGGAGCAAATCAGTGTCAAATCGGAGCCTCCTGGAAGTCACAACAAGAAGAAGAAGAAAACTACAAAGTATTAGGAAATTAGAGACTTGTATCAAGTCACTTAGGGCAGTGATAGGGCAGTATAGGGAAAAGTAAATAAAAGTCTATTTTTCGTTATTCCTTCTTTTATTTTGGTAACAGCGTTTACCCCAAAGTGTCTGAGGACACGGGCGAAGCCCAAATACACCATTCGGGCGCCGAGTGGTAGTACGCGCTGTCCGTACACATAGGGGCGGAGCTCGTCCGTCGCCGACTTGTGTCGCGGAGCGTGGTCGACGCACTGTCCGAGCACATAGGGGCGGAGCTCGTCCGTCGCCGACTTGTGTCTCGGAGCTAGGTCACTCTTTGGTGACTGTGAGGGGCGAGCATTGCCGCGGCAGGTAGCGCGCGCGCTCACTCGCCCAGCCGACACCGCCGAGAGCGGACGTCGCTCACAGTTACTATCAGGGCCGCGCGCAGGCGATCGCGACTAGGTCGAGTTGTAACGAAATGTTTGCACCCTCTCCAAGCCCCGAGAACATTTCCAATTTTTTTTACAATTTATAGTACGGTACGCGAACACTATAATTTGTCGTCAAACTAACATTCCCAAGTTTGATTTTTTTTTGTTATCAGCGAGAGTACATTAAGTACTATCAGCAAAAAATATTTTCTAGCAGTTTTTGATTTTGGTTTTCGAATAATTAATTTTTTTGTAAGGAACACTTGTAAAACTTTGCAAAGATTATACAAGTTATAGTTTTTTCCTATAATGCATCGCATTTGATTATTCAAACCTTACATATCGTTTTCTAACAGTTTTGTCAAGAGATTACGTTAGCAAAACCGGAATTGATTTAAAATATTATAAATCTCCTAAAAGAATATTCAAGTGACTAGTGGCTACTAAAGTGTATTCAAAAGTAATTAAAAAAATGGCCCCATTAATTTCTAACATATTTATCACTAGCATTTTTTTTAATTAGGAATAATATCTTGAAACCTTACCATAAAAGAAATCTCATAAATTCTCAAGTCGGTGTAATTTATTTTAGTTCTATCGAAGAATATATAAACACAAATTCTAACGGATTCGTCAACAGCTCTAAATTGTATTAGCTTATCAGTTATTATCCGTAATTTAAATCTTTCGCGCGCGACTCACGCGATTCGTGCAGCGTGCTGCCGGCCGAGTACCTCGCCAAGGCCGAGCGTACGCTCAAACTTGTAGGTACAAACTTTAAGTACTTGATTGTACATTATATTTAGTTACTTAGTAGTTGTTTTTCGGTCGAAATGACATAATTATCTATTTTATTTAACCAATAATAGCAGGTAAAGAAAGTAATATTGGGGTATTAGTATTAAACTTTCTTTAACTTTAATTTTATTTGTAGACTGAGAGTTGTTGTACTTATTTACTAGAGGTTTTCCGGGTCCCGATGTCATAATGATCTGGGGCCCGTTTCATGAAGCAATAAGTTACAAATTACAAGCGGAAGTCTCTTTCTATCAAAAGGTATTGAAAAGAGACTTACCCTTGTAATTTGTAACTTGTTGCTTCATGAAACGGGCCCCTGATGTTACTAATATGAAGAAAGTACAGAAAGTATAAACACAGGGTTATTAGTTATCTGTCTAATAGTACTAGTAGGCGGTTAAATTAGGGTGCAGGTTGGGGGTAATCTCCGAAAATAGGTACCTTACCTAATACCTACTCATTCGATTTCAAAGAATGTTTCAAAGTCCGATTGGGGCCTAACATTAAATTATTAAATTACCAATAACCCTCAGAAAAGTAGTTTTTCATCGATGTGGAAGAGGACTTTTTTTATTAATTTATACAAAAAACCGGAGTTATTGAAAATGTAGATTTTCGATGCACATTTCTTACATACGTCACGTAAACGCTTTCTTTTAGTTTTGCGTGTTAAGTTTACATTCACGTTGGTTCATATTAAGGCGAAACTTTCTCTTTTATCATATTTAAGACCAACCTTACCAAATATAATAACAATACTAAATGGATTTAATATGATTACATACAAATTGCTGCTAGGCAGATCATCTCGCATCTAGGCAGATGTCGGTACACGCCTCCCTAAGGCCTTGTAAGAATGAACTGATTGATAAAAAAAGGTAACCGAGGTGGATTGTTCCGATAGCTCAGTTGATTGAGAGTACGGAATGCAAAACCGGTTTTAACCGAAATCGAAGAAACCCGTTATAACCGACTGTAAGAAAACGGGCCGTGGGTCAGCTAGAGATCTGAGGGGTAATCACGTTATGTTTCGAACGTTTTCTTTATTTAATAAAAAATAAATTATATTATTATAATTACCATGTTAATCTTTTTAGTAATTAATATTAAAGTCCTTTGTAAATAAAGCGTATTTATATTTTTCTGACTTATTTTTAATGACAGGAATAGAAAGGTGATGATGGCTTCTTCGAATTGTAAAAAATCTAAAAAAAGAGAAACACAAACAAACAAATTCTAAAACACAAAGTATCGTAGCTAATCACTTTTTGCATGAACCTGTATTTTATTATTATGTGATGCACACAAAGACATTATCATTCACTCGTTCAATTCATTCGTGTCAGCTTTCGTGAATCGACCTGTACATAAGTAAATAACGAAGTAATAATACATTTTGCTAATAACGCACCGATTAACCATCACCACGCTAGACTCTGGTAGCGATCGCTGTCGTCACGTGGCCACAGATTATATAAAAGTTCTACAAACAGATACTCAGGTCTGAATAAAAATGTCAATACCTACTGCTTTAAGTGCCTACGAAATTTAACAATGGAGCGACCTTGAACGCGCGGGTCGTTGCCCGCATGCGCCGGCCAATCGACGCTAGAGTTGACACCGCTTAGAAATGATTTTATAATTAATAGTTGAGTGAAATAAAACATGGTTTACGTTTTAAATTATTTTGCAAAACATAAAATTCTATTATAATGTGTGAGTACACTATGGTGAAGCAACTGTCCCGTTTTTACCCTTTGGGTACGGTTCCGGTTGGGTACGAACCCTAAAAAGCAAATAAATAAAATAAAATAAATAAATAAATATAAGTTGACAATCTTACACAAATCGACCTAGTCCCATAGTAAGCTCAGTAAGGCTTGTGTGTGAAATAGGTAAAAATATCCGGGGTTTCCCAAGATACGGCCAGTATCTGAACTGCATAGTCACTTACATCTTACATACATACATACAAACATATCAACGCAGCATGTTAAATACAATTGAAGCCATGTTACCTATTGCTCACCCTGTCTATGGTTACGACATGCGACAATTTGAATGTAGGTACTTATTATTATTAATCTACCACATAATACAGAACGAAACCTTTTGTGTAGGTAAGTAACGTAATTTAAATATATCCCGGAGACCGTACGAAATAAAGTTTGTTAGGTACCTACGTATCTTCGTTATTTACAGCGTATGTATAAGAATAACGTAATAGTTTAAAAATAGCATTACAAACTTGAAAGTAGACACTAGGCATAATTTGTTGTAATGTATTGTTTTAAAATATTCTGATTATGTGTTTCATCCTCGCGAGTGAATTCCAGCCCTTCCAAAAAGTCAAGTCCCTATACCAACCAACGACGATGAATTCGCCCTTTCTTAAGCTGTCGTGCGAATCTTACGAAGTAAACTATTATACTAATTGCTGTTATACAGGGATAAACATAAACATGAAATCTACGAAAACAGCTAAATAATTTGGACTTCATGGCAGTGGCGGAGTAAACTTGTCTGAAGCTCGGGGTAGGTATACTAAATTACCGAAACTCAAGCAGGCCTTACAAAATAATTACGTATTTGAAATAGGTATTAAAGATTCAATGTTCCGTAAACGTCCTTTTTAAAACTCACTAGTTCGTACCAGGTCAATAATTAGTACTTTGGTAACTATATAAAGTAAGTAGGTAGGGTTACTAATCTGTCATCGTCAGTCGGCAGATAAAAAACCATAAATGTCTATTTGTTTTATTGTTGTCACACCCCACAACGCTGCAGTGAATCGACTTTATTCGCAACGAAGTCATTTTCAATACCTAACTGTGCGCATAAGCAGCGTCCGGCCGTGAGCGCGTTTGCCAACCAACTGGCTGAATGAACCGACCTCGGTTTCCAAAGTCTAGGTATAAATCTTAGTTCCCACGGTTCAGCTAGGTAGCACTGACATGGCGCCTTGAGACACTCTTGTTTTGTTTTCTGAGTAATTATACGAGTCAGACGGTCATCATACGCACCTAAAGCAGTAAAATAAAGGCTACTTCAGGAACCTTGTAGCCCAGGCCGAAGGCGAGGCGAGAGCTTTGAAGCGTTCTTTTCTTTTCTTAGAAGACGTAAAATGTGTGTGGGGGGGTGACCCCCTTACACTAATTTACGTCTTCTTTTGGCTCTCAAGTGAGATTGTTAATCTCTGTTAGTGTAGTTCCTAGTATAACATCACTACATAGTGTAAAACAAAGTCGCTTCCTGCTGTCTGTCCCTATATGTGCTTAAATCTTTAGAACTACGCAACGGATTTTGATGTGGTATTTTATAATAGATAGAGTGATTCAAGAGGAAGGTTTATATGCATGACATAGTATCCGTGCAAAGCCGGGGCGGGTCGCTAGTTGAAAATAAATAATATAACAATCAACGCAAGCAGCTTTATTAGACAACTAGCTTCCGCCCGCGACTTGGTCTGCGTGGGCCCAGGATAAAAACAATTCCTTATTTTAGTCCAGGCTATGAACTATCTTCGTGAAAAATTTCATCCAAATAAGTGTGGTTGAGTAACAAACATCCAAACAAAAGTCCGAGAGCGTACCCTGAAGGGACGCTACACACGTTCGTCCCTACGCAGAGCTCGGCCTGCCGCCTCGCGTGCCATGCCTTTGGCCCTCAGGTTCCCTTGTAACACATTCAGGAGTAGAGTATTCGAGAGCGCACTCTGAAGAGACGCTTCGGGCCTTTGGCCCTCAGATTCGCTTGTAAGATGCTTAGGAGTAATAAAGTGTCCGCGTGGGCCTGCCTTTCGAGCCTTAAGCCCTCTGGCTTGCGTGGAGAGCCTGCTCTGAAGCGACGCTTCGGCCCTCGCCCCTACGCTACGCAGAGCTCAGCCTGCCGCCTCGCGTGCTATGCCGCTCTCCTTCGGGCCTTCGGCCGTCAGATTCGCTTTTAAGACACTTAGGAGTAATAAAGTGTCCACGTGGGCCCGCCTTTCGGGCCTTTGGCCCTCTGGCTTGCGTGGAGAGCATTCCCTGAAGGTACGCTTCGTACCTTCAGCCCTCGGGTCCGCTTGTAATACACTTGGAAGTAGTAAAATATCCGCGTGGGCTCGTCCTTCGGGTCTTCGGCCTTCGGGCTCGTGTGAAGAGCACGCTCTGGAGGGACGCACGCACACGCTCTGATTCTCTTGTCCTTGAACTCAGGAGTAAAGTATCCGAGAGCGCACTTTGGAGGGACGCTTCAGGCCTTCGGGCCTACGTGGAGCCCGGTCTGCGGCCTCGCGAGCCTCGCCGCTCACGGTTCTGTTCGAACTTGTTGCCTGAAAAACTGCAATGACTTGCAGTTCCATAGTACAGAATATATATCAGTCGACAAACCATAAATATCTATATGCATCTCCAGAGAAAAAAATGTGTTTACCTAAAGCTGTTGCTAGAAAGGTTAATGTAAGAAATCACCACGTCCAAATGTCTCCAATGGCCATGTCGAAAATTTGGGTCCTAGTTGTCGGGCTGTATTTTGGCGAAAGCTCGCGGCCCACAGACAACGCATTTATGAATTTAAAATGGCTTTTTATTGAAACATAATGACAAAATAAATTATGCTCATCTGGCTGATAACTTGCTCCTAGGTGTAATTGATTATTTACACACCTATGTAATGAAACTCAAGACATTTGCATCCCTGCATATGGGCTGAATACACTGTTGTGTGTATGTATCTTATTGACATTTGTATTATTTATATAAGTATCTACTGTATTCCGGCAAATAAATGATATTGATTGATAGATTTATTTGAAATAACTCATTTCACCGATTATAAAAACTAATCTACGCGTACTAATATACAGTTAAACACAAAATTTATTAATTCGACTACAGTACCTTTCATTTGGGAACACCAAAAATTAACTTTCAAAGTATTTCAAACATACACAGCATGCTGGTTGCCGCGGACTTGCGTTACGGAATTGGCCATAATATGTAATTATTATTGAACTACAACAAATTGCATATTTTTGGCAAGCTAATAAAATGCTTGATATTTTTTATAATGACATTAATCATGCTAAAGTATCTCTTTCTCGAATTATGATGTTAAGTAAGCAAACGTCTAAGGTAAAATAATCCATTATTATTTCAAACGGTTTGTTGTACGTTTTACAGTTGAAGAAAACAATTATAGTACGTTTAATATGCTTTCAAATGACACCTCACACGAATATACGCAATAGAACCCGAGATTTGAACAAAAATCGTATGGCATATATTATTTTGGCCTTTAAAGTTTGCCACTCTTTAGTACCACCCAGGGGACACGTGCAGGGTTGGGTTGGGTAGCTCCTGCGGACGCGAGTGACAGTTGTCCCCACTTTGTCAAGTGAATGGGCAACTCGCCTGTTAGAAGTTCTTAAGCCGCCCGAAGGCCTCCAACTCGGCTTAACGACTACTGTCATAGACAGCAGCCAGGATCAACTGCTTAACGTGCCTTCCAAAGCACGGAAACGCGCATTTATATTAACCACTCAAACATCAGGCGGTCATCCATCCAAAGACTGACCGCCATCTTTGTGACGTCACAACTATGCCCGGCCCCTTTCCCTTAACAAAAACCGGTAGATTCGTACTCTGGAGAGAACAAGGAACACATACCAGTGTTAGATATATAGATGACGTGTCCACGACTTTTATCAATACCTATTGCCCAATTTCCGCCGTACTATATATTTTTTCACGTGAGCTCCACTTAACACTCGAGTACAGTCAAGTGCAAAAATATAGGTGCATGGTGCATACAACTTACTCATAAATATGACCCATAACTCTTATGTGAGTGGATTAAGGTTTTGGTACTTATTTATGAGAGGATATTATCGATACATATTTTTGCAATATTTACAACATTAATGAAATATTGATTTAATTTATTACTAACTATATAGACTATTCGTAATCATTACAATCATCACAGCTTGTCAGTGGAGTGTTTCTATAAAATCTGTATGTTTAAGGCCCGCAACACATTGGCGTGGCCTGCGGTGGCGGACAATAGAAAATTTGACAGCGGTGGACAAGTTTACTATTGTCCGCCGGGGCCAGGCCGCGCCAGTGTGATACAGGCATAATTTATTTATTTATTTATTTATTTATATATATAATACTGGAGTCATTAATAATTGTTTTTTTTACTACTACCATAGAGATTATTTGTAATCTTACAATCACCACAGCTTTACCATGGAGGTTTTTGTACAGTAAAACATAACAATAGCTAAACTCGGTAAAAGATAACATTTTTCAAGTGAGCTGATCCATTCAATAATGGAGTACTACACATTAATTAAGTATTGATTTAGTTAGCTTACTATAACTACATAACATATACAGGCTATATTCGTAATTTTATTAGACGCGCAATGCCTCTCTCCTTATCCACTACAACGTCAAAGTTCAAGACTTGATTACAAATTAAACACTTATTCATTTTCAAAGTAAACTTTTAACGCGCATTGTCGTATTACATTTTCCAAATGCAAATGAACTGTCGATGTCCGGTTGTCAGCACAGAGGGGAGGCCCCCGCGTAGGAAACAAGCAACGGCGTGCTGTGATTGGTCATGACGTTCTCGCCGTCGGCGCACTAGACTCGCGCGCTGATCGTCGTGAGTTCAAATTTGAAAAATAATTGATAAGTGAATAAAGCGAGGAGCTATTGATGAATTACTTAGATTTTTTTATCAATAGATTACTATGATAAAGCTGGATTATATGCGTCGACTTGAATTTTTTGAGATTTATTTTTAAACTAGCTGTACCTGCGACTTCGTTTGCATGTTAATGTAGGAATTAACGCATTTCTTCTCTTGGGAATAGGACACATGCAGTTCTAATTTTAACCTATTATCATGTAAAACTTTCAATAAACCTATATATTTTAGTTAAAATTACCTTCAAACCTGTCACTCTGATATTTAAATTATTAAGAAAGGGACAAAACATGTGTTATTGATCAGAGATATTTTAAGTTTTATGAATAATGGGGTAAAAGTTTAGTAGATGTCTGTGGCACTAGATCTAACAGGTAGGAGACACGCTGCAGTATTAAATGTTTATTGATCTTCTTTTCTACATATTTTTAACACTGTGTTATGTTACGAGTATATTATAAAAACGTGATGGATGACTGAAATGATCTTGAGTTCTTGAGGCACTCCGACTCTCAGGTAAATATGTGTTAAGGAATTAATAATAGATAATCCTTTCGAGTACCCATTGACCGGTAAGTGTTTACGTGGAACAAAATATCTCTTTTTAATTTGACAACAGACGGCCTATTTATATTTTCCAAACTATACCTAACCACTAGGTAAGTTCTACAACTATAACGCGAGTCCGAGTCCCTTTCTAATAAAGGAAATTATTAAAAATGTTAAAGCAGTATGTTTATTTTTATCATATTGCAATGTTTCAGATTGCACTATCACATTCTGGCAAATCTTGTGTATGCAGTGTATGTTCCCGCCCTTGCCAACATAATGTGTGTTGCAAGCTTTATGATATAGTACATTACGTACCTAGGGCGGTGAATTCGTAAATGCCTCAGATCGCAGGTGTTTATAAATATGCGATCGGGGGCTTTACGAATTACCGTCCATGGTGCGTACACAATTTTACGTCTTCACCTTGCCCTAATGCGAGTTTTACCGTACGCGCAGCGTGCAGTAAAACTCGCATTGTGGCCAGGTGGGACGTAAAAAGTATTTTCCTGTATGTTGGCCAATTTCTGTGACTCTATTGTGGTATCTATATTGGCTGAATGTCAACTTGAAGCCGCCTTAAGGCACAGCCACACTGGCGCGGCCTGCGGTGGCGGACAATATTAAATTTGACAGCGGCGGACAAGTTTACTATTGTCCGTCACGGCCAGGCCGCGTCAAGTGTGATGCAGGCCTAAAACTGACGCGCTTCATAATTAATGTTTATAAAAGGCCCGTTTTATACTGATTTCATACATACTGTTTATTGCTGATAAATATAAATACTGACAAACCAGCGCAGCTATCACAAAACGGCGCGCGAGCTCTCTCGATTTTTCTCCAACTATCCGTCTCTCTCTTATCAGATAACTTAGAAAGAGACATATAGTGCGAGAAAAATCGAGAGAGCTCGCGCGCCGTCTTGTGATAGCCGTGCAGTATCGTGACAATTAAATACTCAGCGTGTGATTCAATCTTGCAGAAACTCAAATAGACTTTGGCTGAAGGCAAGAACAGCGCTATCGCCATGCCATTAAAAAAAAAGGAAGAGAGTCAGACTTTTGACGTTTGACGTTATTTTGTTGAAATTTGTTGATACATTTATTGAAATCACGCCTCAATACGAATTTATCGCATATAAGTTTCCATATCAGAATCGATTATTTTTTACGCTTTAGAATTTAATATGCGTTTTGTCAAGGTCTATCATCACAACACCGGAACGAAATTATTAATATTCGATAGTTATGGCAAGCCCGCCATTTTGACGTCACTGACAGTTGACAGATATGGCGGCTACGATTTAAAGTAGAAGAAATTAATAATTTAATGAGGTCGAATGTTTCCGAAAATTAATTAATCGTCGCAGTCGGATAAAAACTATCCTAAACGGAAGCTAGAGTAATAATGTGCTTATGAAAAAAGTTACATATTTTTCCGTTCATGGGAATCTGAAATCATCGGGGGACACAAAAATGGTTAGTTTGATACTGGCTGATTCTTTTTTTAATTTAGAGATTTATTATAAGTGAGAGATAATTTTTAAATAATTAGGAGGATTTCAACATTAAACTGTTCGTATAAAATTAAGCTATTGATAAATATGTTATTAATTCAAACTCTGGTTAACTTTGATAGTTTTTGATAGTATTCAGTAATCCAAACCCACTTGTATAATCTTTTAGAGGAAATATATACATTTTATTTGGGTCGGATTATAGCGACGTTATCACTTGACGAAAGTTTTAGACAATTAAATGGGAGATTATAATACTAAAATGCGGTACTCCATTAAATAAAAATACCACTTGTATAATTTATCCTTGGATTTACAAGGGTCGCTAAGAAAACGCTATATAATACCTAAAGCAACGTCAAAATTCACTAGAATTTTTAACTTCTAGTAGTACTCATTATAGTCTAAATGTTAACAAAAACATCGCGACCTTGTGAGTTATCGAAGGTGCATTCATTTCGCTTATCGTACTATTAGCACATGAACTGGTTTCCGATAGCAAATGCGTTGATTACTATAGAAAAAAACTGAAACTGAATCGCTGTATGTGGGCCGATAATATTTGAGGACTTCCATCGATTCCCCAAGATCATCACCAATGGCACTTCATTAGTTCCTATTTCAACGGAATCTTATCAGAACCTGTGACGTACTTTTGCACTTTTAAGTACCTACATAATTGAGGAATTCGATAAGTCATCTGTGGTCTTCAACATCAATTCCTCGCCACCAAATTTATGATTCCGGATGTAAATACACGAGTTTTAACAGAAAATACCAAAATCACTACACGCGTGCCTAATAAAATTGAGGAGTCTCCTCAATTCCTCATGGATCCCATCATCTAACTTAATTTTGAAAAAAATGGGACCTACCTGGAAGTATATACATAAGAACAAAAAAAAATTTTCGAATCGGATCATCAATGACGGAGTTCTGAGGTAACAAACATTGAAAAAAAAAAAATACAGCCGAATTGAGAACCTCCTCATTTTCTTTGAAGTCGGTTAAAAATTCATTCAGTCGGTTTTGAGATGTAGAACATTGAAATAAAAAAACTAAATCTTCTTGGGAATTATTTAACTTTTCTAAGGTGTTATTATTATTAAGTTTTCGAGTGGGTATCCCCATTTACTTTTTTATGAAAGGATAACTCTTTCTACCTATACTTAGATAATTTTATAGGGTTCAAATTCATTAGTTGAGTATGAGGCTTAGCGAGCATCTTTCAATCTGGCAAACATGGTGTGAGAAATTCTACACAACAGAATAATCTTAATAAGAATTAAAGATCTACGAATATTTATAACAATTTGTTAAAACGACTAGGTACATCACAGTAAATAGGTCAAATCAAAGTATTTTTTGTTAAAACACAGATAAGATAAGATAAGATAAGATAAGATAATGTTTATTGCAGAAAAAGGGTTAATTACATGTCTTAATATTATGTTAAATATTGTTCCACCTTTTTCAGCTGTCTTCATACAGCATGCAATGTATAAATTATGTCTCTACATATTAGATTCAAACAATTACTTAGGCTACGTTATATATTTATATTAACAATCAAAGTCAGCGGTTCCTGTCAAATGCATGTCAATTATAACAATATTCTATATGTTTGTATTTGTATAGTCGACAAAGTGAAATAATATATTATATAATAGTTACAAATTTATGTCATTCTATCCCTATAAGTCATAAATTCTTGAACGCTATAAAAACAGTTTTCAAGGAGCCAACATCTTAGTTTACGTTTGAATGCATTGCCTTCGAGCGTTTTTACTTCTACAGGTAAGTTGTTGAAAATCAGAATGCACATATTATAGCTGTTTCTTTTATAAATATCCTTTTTACAGCGTGGTTGATACAAGAGATACCTATATTGCTCCCTCACATAATTTGAATGTGTATCTGATCGTTGTTGGAAATATATAGGGAAATTCTTAACAAAATTACAAATTTTATAAATATATATACAGGCTAGTGGCAAAATACTCAGTTTTTTAAATATGATTTTACAGCTGCACCCCATCCAAGCATTCGATATTGCACGCACACATTTCTTCTGTAGTAGAAATACCCTGTCAACACTCACAGAATTACCCCACAACGTGAGGCCATAATTTAGAATAGAAGATACATGTCCATGGTATGCTGTAATTGCAGCTTCTTGAGATACATTTTGCCTAAGTTTTCTCAACGCATAGACGAAACGATCTAGCCTAAGGCATACAAAGTCGACGTGTCCCTTCCAATTTAAGTGAGGGTCTATATTTAAACCCAAAAACCTTACACTATTAGCTTCCTGTAAATCAATGTCTTCAATTCTAATATTAAGCTTAGACGGTTTGGCCTTGACTGAGCTAAACTGCATAAAATTCGTTTTGCTATGGTTTATTAGAAGATCATTGTCATTTATCCAGAGATTTATGTCAGATAAGGCTTTATTAATATCTGCTTCATACGTACGAGGATTTTCTCCTCTCACAATGATGGTCGTGTCATCTGCAAAAGAGTTTGATTTGGGCTTTGTAGCCATTGGAAGGTCATTAATAAATAGCAGAAACAACAATGGACCCAGGTTACTGCCCTGCGGTACTCCTGCAACTACAGTCCTATCAGATGATCGATATACCACTTTACGAATTTGGTTGTTATCTTCTTGAATTTTTGTTATTTCTGTATATTGCTTTCTGTTGGATAAATAAGATTCAAGCCAATCATTTGCTTGACCTCTGACTCCATATGAATCCAATTTATCCAGCAACTTAGAGTGATCAACTAGGTCAAATGCTTTGGTCATGTCAAGAAAAATTGACATGACCGGTATTTTGTTGTTAATGGATTCAGTCACGTATTTTACGAAGTCAAAGCATGCCAACTCTGTATTATAGCCTTCTCGAAAGCCATATTGATTAGTGTGCAAGATGTTGTGCCTGGTTATAAAGTCCATTAATCGCACGCAGAAGGCCTTCTCAACAATTTTAGATAAGATCGGAACGATTGCTATTGGTCTATAATTACCAGGATCGCAAGGATCACCTTTTTTGAAAAGCGGTTTTATTTTAGCCATTTTTAACTCTTGTGGGAAGTAACTTTGGCTGAAAGAAAGATTGATTATATGTGCAAGGGGGTAGCTTAAGAATAATCCTACTACCTTTATTATTTCCGTTGAGATGTCATCAATCCCACAAGCGTTAGTGTTTTTTAGCGACTTTACAATGTTAAACACTTCGCCATCAGTTATCGGATTTAAAAACATTGTGTATTGATTATTTTCAATATACTTTCCGCGCTTATCGGTACTCTTTTTTGGTCTAATAAAATAGTCATTAAGAATGTTACAAATGTCATTTGAATTGCTAATTATCTTGTTGTCGAATTTTAAATAATTTATATCAGTCTGACCTTCCGAATTTGATGCCCTAGAAGCTATAAGATTTCAGGTGGCTTTACATTTATTCTTACTTATTGATATATACTTATTATTACTAATTTTCTGCGAGTTTTGAATACATCTCTTTAATAATTTACTATAGTTTTTCAAAATCAGTTTATCTGGAACTGAATCATGTCTAGCATTTCTACTCCGAATAAGCATTTGACGTTTAACTCTACATGACTTACGAATACCTTTTGTTACCCATCTCACCTTTTCTTGCAGCCTGCTAACTTTCACTCTAATGACTGGAAAATAGGTCGTAGAAAATGGTGAACGCTTCTTGAGCATTTTCCGAACTTAAGACATCGCAGAAAGAGAGCGCCTTTATACAGTCATAAAACTTACGGATATTGTCCATGCAGTAGTCCCTTTTGAATTCGAACCAAGAAGTATACGATTTAATCTTTTCAATATTGAGCAAAATGCACTGAGCCTTATCGTGATCAGATAGCTGCAATGTGTGTGTGCTAGATTTGACTTGGCGCATGTTGCTTGCAATTTGATCAATGCAGGCGTTATTCCTGGTTGGTGTTTGTATGTGCATCTTAATGTTGTGTCCCCTCATAATACTAATTAAATTTTTCGTTATTGTATTTTGTTTCAAGGTATCAATATTCCAATCCCCACATAGAACTACTTTCTTTTTTCGGTGCTTTAGACTTAAGTATTGAAGCAGAATTTCCATTTTATGTAAAAAAACACCGATATGTGATTGTGTTTGTTGTGGTATTCTATAAATAGCAATTACTATCAGATTTATAGCACTAATCTCAACTCCACAACATTCAAAATAAAAATCAAATGCTAAATTTGACATAAATTCCATTGGTTTTGCTTCTAGTGTCTTTCTAACCAAAACTGCTGTGCCGCCTCTGCTTTTTTGCCTACAGTAAGATGATGCCAATTTAAAGTTTGTAAATTTTATATTACTTTCGCAACCTTTCTTAACAAAAGTTTCACTTAAACAGATTACATCGATGTTTTGATTTTTATTTTGAAAGTCGCCAAGTTCAACTTCCAAAATATCAAGTTTACCTAACAGGCCACATATATTTTGATGGAGGATCATAAACTTACTAGTCTGATCGTTAGGATCGTCAGACTTCGTTATAATACTTAAAGGTTTATTGTTTATTTCTTTATCGTAATGGACGAAAAAAATTTACTGAGTCAGAAACAGTGTTGTTAATTTTTCCTTTATTGCTCTCAAAATGATTTTGTTTAAATAGAGAGTTAATGGCTTTATTTAATTTAAAGCATATCCAATTAAAAAATGATGCTCCATGCCCGCTTGGTATGGTTGACTTTGAGTGTTTTTCCTTTATTGCTCTCAAAATGATTTTGTTTAAATAGAGAGTTAATGGCTTTATTTAATTTAAAGCATATCCAATTAAAAAATGATGCTCCATGCCCGCTTGGTATGGTTGACTTTGAGTGTTTGTAGATATTTACTACTTTACAATTTGCATAGGTGGTTTCCAGCAGTTTCAGTTCCTGATACAGTATATCATTTGTGAAGGTTTGAAGATTTAATATTATTACACTTTTATCTGAAAGTTGGTCCAATGTCTTATATAGGTTTTGTAGAAATGTGTATGAATCCTTTGGGGAGCCGCGTACCGATAGTACCATGATGTCTTCCTTAGTTATGTAGCTAGACGCGTTGCGAAGACTCTCCAGGATCACTTGACTCGGAGCAAAAGGTTTCACTAAAGATGTCACGCGGTGTGTGTCATGTTCACTCTTCATTCTGATGTGCATCAATTTAGCAGAAAGCCCCCGGATTAGCTCATCACCAAAGATGTAAATGTGTGGTTTTCTCGATTTTAAGTTCGAACCTGTCGGGGTGCTAGAATGTGGTGGCCTGCTTTTTGGTGTCGGTGGTGGGCTATGTTTGATTGGGCTTAAAACAGAGGAGGAGTTGATATCATTTTGTGGAGTTGGAGTCTTTGTGCTCAACTCTATGTAACTCTGATCTAAACTTTGTCGGTTAGATTGTCTTACAGAGTGTGCTTTTCTGTTTTTTTTCCCAGTTGTCGATTTACTTAAAGTTTTAAGATGATTAACTTTCGTTTCATAGCCCTTTATTTTGTTTTTTAAGGTAAAATTTTCTTGTAAAAGATTTTCAAGTTCGTTTTCTGCCGTTTTTAATCTATCCTGTAGTTCTGAATTAAATTTTTCCAACTCTTCAATTCTATTGTATGTCGTTCTTGCTTCCGGGCAGCTCCTGTTAACGTTGGTGTCTGAGGTATGTGTAAAATCACAGTTTATAAAGACTATAAAATGCAGCTTGTTCTGTAAATGCAACTCAAAATATAGGCTTTAGTGCATCGTGCCTTTTTTCAACACAATATATTAACATAGTGCGAGTTTAAAAATTATCTTTTCATCACACTTGCTCGTCACGTGCGAGCGTACAGAGCAGTTATAGCCGTTTTACCTCCCACGGGTAGTTAAGTTTAGTTTTAAAATATAGAACCCACTCATACCTAATACTTTACTTCGGACTGAAGATGTTTCCAATTAGCCAAGGTGTATTTCATATCTTCAAAAGTTTGCTACAACCAACTTTTAATTTTAAACATAAAAAACTACTTAAACATGTTTAACAGAATTATTTACAGATTTAATATGTAGTTATTTAGTGTCAATGTAAAAAGAGCTATTTAAGTGTTTTCAAATCGTGGCTGTATACCGAAGGGTCTTTGCCATACGCGCCTCACGTCAAATTCAACAAAATGGACGACTGACATGTTGCAGATTTTATTACGATTTGTATTAATTTCATCTAAAATGTATTTATTTCCTCGCAAATGTGATGAAAAACATTGTGTATAACACGGGCGTAAGTGGAACATTGCAAACTCGAGTCATCAAAAGCCCTCCGCCTTCGGCGTCGGGCTTCTGATAGACTCTTGTTCGCAATATTCCGCTTACGCCCCTCGTTAACCAATGTAGGTATTACACTTTTTATGCTTGCAAAGTTCGCATTTGAGCTGGATGCAAGCTGCACAAAATGTTACTTTTTTGCTCTACTGCGCAAATATTTTTGTAATAAAAATATTGTTATAATCGTACCAAATAAAATTTCGTGACTTGGCAATTACACAATACAACATAGTTTTAGGTATCCATTAATGCAATAATAATAACAAGTATTATTATTATTAAATGCAATAAAGTTGTGTGATTGCCAAGTTATTTAGTTAGCAAATAAAGAATAGACTTTGTACGACTTTGTCTAAGTAGATTTCATTACTTAGAGATAAACAAGCAGCTCCATCGAGACTTGATGGCTAGTTTTTTGCAGAATGATTTTGATGGGATATGTCTTTTCCGCTAGCACACAGTTTCTTTTAAAACAGCATCAAATTTTCAGCGTTTAAAATGTTTCTTGGCAACTTATTGAAAAATTGTGAAGCCATTCCTAGAACACTTTTCGAGAGCACGTCTGTTTTTAGGGTTCCGTAGCCAAATGGCAAAAATCGGAACCCTTATAGATTCGTCATGTCTGTCTGTCTGTCTGTCTGTCTGTCCGTCAGTATGTCACAGGCATTTTACTCGAAAACCATAAGGTGTATTTGAATAAAAAATTAAGGATAGGGTGTATTTTGTTAACCGCTACATAGTTTTGCAATGAAATTACTAAAAAATATTTTTTTTAGGGGTGCACTCCATACATAAAACCGAAAGTCAAAAATTATTTTTTCATTGCAAGCCCACGTGTGGTACATCAATCGACAGCCCTTTCAAAATAAATATAAGGTTTCTAAGCAATTTTTTGGATTATGTGAATAGATTCGGAGATAATCGCCCCGAAAGTCACTAAAATTGTGTCCCCCCCCTCTAATTTTTGAACCATGTACTTTAAAATTATGAAAAAAATTATGCTCATAGGGCTTATAAAATTATTTCAGCGATATTTGTTTTGAACAAGATCGGTTCAAAGGTTTTCGAGATATTTATAAAAAAACTGCCTTCCTTAAAGAAAAGGACGTAAGTGCCATAAGTTTTTAATAACGATATGACCTTTTTCATGTCAGACCCACCATACCCCTAGCAATACCCCTGGGGGTAGGGTGGGACTGAACCATACCATGCATACACTATATTATGCTTAACTATAATATTGTTCCCAAATGTCCTGTTACCGTTATCAGTATCACGCAGTGTAGTTGAAAAAGTTAAGACTACCGTTATCTGTAGTAACCATTGATTTAGTATATAGAACTAGATGCACAATGTCAAGCAAATATGCCAAGAAATGTGCCCCAGAGCCCCAGAATGACAGCTCTAGTACATTTCAGTAGCTAAAATAGCGTTAACTTATAACCTGCATCAAGATATTTCATAAAAAAAGAACTCAGTGTTTTAGACCTTAAGCACCATATTAGCAAACCAACATCAAAAGATTAAATACTTTTTAGTTTATTGAGACATACAATGTGAATTGACTGCTCACATCAAAACTTTAGTTAGCGTTTAGCGAATGAATGGAGTCGCGTTATTTATTTATATCAACAGAAAGCACAAATAAATCTGGTTTCTTTATTTTACAAGTGGGGAATAAACAGTTTCAAATATTTGTACAAATATTATACACAAAACAATTGATGAGATTTCCGTAAGTACATATAGTAGGTACAGCTGACAGAGTCCATAAAAAGAAGTCATTTTAGTTTCCTTGAAATAGATTGAGTTTGTTAAATAATTGTATTTTCGACCTGCCTTTACTTTTAAAACTTTCTTTTTTGCGATGTAATGTAAGCGTACAGTCAAGTAGAGATCAGCTGTCGAGTTTATTAAAACGATCCTATGGGTTTTGAACGTCACTCTCATGACCATTCGACATCTATAAAACGAGTATTACGAGATATAAGGTCAAAAATGAATGATGATGAAAATTGGCAACAATTTGCGCATTTCCAAATGATGTGTTGGGATTGTATTATAGAATTTTATTACAGTTCATTAATGCTATTAATTACCTTTTGCCAGAAGGCAGAAGATAAAGCTAAGTATATTGGAAGTAATTGAAATTAAAATATGTAATGGAAAGAAATGGGCTTAGGTACGTTCATGAGAGGTGTGGCAGTTTTAGTCAACCTGTTCTTCCATTTTTTGTCGTTAACCTATAATATATCCGAATCATTAAAATGAGCCGAACAAACGACACGCGAGTCGTTTGGTTTAAAAAAAACACCTCGACTGTCGCGTGCTATGACTGCAGCCCATTTTGCACGTCGCTGAGGATTTTTTGGAAATCTTAAAATGAAAACCATAATTATGTAGGTAACGACATCATAAAAAAGTATCTATACCGACTCCTTAGATTTATGTTCCGTGACTTTGTCATTTGAACTAACAAAAATAATTATTTAAAACATGTTCAAAACTATTAAATTACAATGAGTTTACACAAATTTCGTTATGTTATGAAAATAAATTATTTAAAGAAATAAATCCCATCTTTTTTCAAGTTTTTTTGTTGGTATTTACGCAGTTATTGACTGAACATTTCGACATAACTGACAACCAACAAGTCTCACGGTTGAAACCAGACTAAACCACAAAATAGATAATAGTACATGTACAGAAAGGACACTCCTTTGATCTTTACGAAAGGCGCTTTTTTCTCAGCCAAAACATTAAGATTTATGGCTCTCTGACGTCCCCAACGTTGGGGCACCGGCATGTACTTGTAGCGATGAACGTAAATCGCGGAGTGTCCCGCGCCTGACTAAAAGCAAAAGAACCGGCCGATGCGATTGGCGGGTGTTAGGTGTACTACGACCCTACAGCGCGCGAGCCGAGTGAGCGAAGCGAGCGTGCCGCGGCAGCGGCCGGCGAAGCGCCAGAACCGACTACGGATATTTTTTTCGAATAAAGTTAGGTCTGGAGATTCGCCGGCCGCAGCCGCGGCACGCTCGCTTCGTTCGCTCGGCTCGCGCGCTGTAGGGTCGCAGAGTCGCAGTACACCTAACACTCCTCCTCGCTTCACTCGTCGTCGTATCTACACCGACCTGCCTTATAGTATAGGTTGGTTATGAACGTGGACGTATTGCAGTTACGATACAGGTATGAAGATAAGACAATACCCCGCGTGCCAAGGGAAAATTACTAAGGCCACTATAGTGTCACAGGAAATTCTTTTTTAGCCATGACACTACTGGCAGTGCCAAGCAGTAGTGCCTAAGGTAAAAAATGGCCAGAACGGCTTTCGTTTTTTTCAGTTTAATGAAATTAAAAAATTTGTACCTATTTATTTTTCTATTTTTCCATCAAATCCCAGCACTACTAACGGTGGTATGGTTCAGTCCCACCCTACCCCCAGGGGTATGGCTAGGGGGTATGGTGGATCTGACATGACCTTTTTAATAGGGACGGAACCCTGGTTGTGCGTTGTCCGACACGCACTTGGCCGCTTTTTTATACATGAAAGGTAGCAACTTTACGAATTGACTAAAACAACAGTATTTTTCCCGTTGTACCATATTTTTTTCGACGAGAAAACGTGAGCGCGGATTCGAATATGGCAGCCAAATGTAATCGCGCAATATGCTTTAGTCCTCATAATGGTAACGAATATGATCATTTTATGATGCCACTCACTGCCTCGAAAATAATTTCACTTATTAACACTTAAGTACACTTAAGTGGCGCTGGAACATAAGTTTCATGTGCTCTGCCTACCCCTTTTAGGGATAAAGGCGTGAATGTATGTATGTATGTATGTATGTATTAACACTTAATATAACTTACTAAAATATACTGTTTGCATGTGCAAGTGCGTAGGTAAGTCCTTGAATATTTGCTTTATTCCCAGTTGTACCTTCCCTAAAGGAGCCCGCGGTCCGCTTTGGCACATAATCCCAAGATTCGGCATAAGCACTAGTTTTACGAAAGCGACTGCCACCTGACCTTCCAAACTAGAGGGAACATAGACCTTATTGCGATTAGAGCGGCTTCCTCACGATATTTCCTTCATCGAATATCCACTGTTAATTAAATGAAATGCCCCAGTGGTACGAGCCTGGGTTAGAACCCACGGCCTCTGGCTTGAAAGTCGCGTGCTTTGCCGCTCGACTACAGTGGCTCTCAGTTAGTGCTAAAAAGTACTGTCGGCTCTAGAAGCTTATACCAAAAAGGATTTTTTTATAAAAACTTATACATCACAATTTACAGCCGAACTGCAATCACAGCTCAAATAGCTCAATGCACTTCGCATCAGATTTCTATAAATCTCCTCAATTGACAGCAATGAAGATGCATGCCGGTCACTCCGTTTATCCACTTAGGACAGCACTTAGCGCCGAGTAACGCCGATATATTGCCGATAAAGATCACTTGTTGGCTCACAGCTAATTACATGCATTAGTAATGGGGCGAGGGTCCGAGTATCGGTAATTAATATCGCAGGTTATGTATCAAGTGTAATGATATGATGAAAGTTATGACTCCATTGTGTTTGAGTGGGGTGATGAAGTAACTAACTAAACGTATGTACATATTAGTAAAATAGGGCACTCAAGTTTCATACATAAACTAGTCGGTGGAAACGTAGATTTCGAATGGTTGGTTGAATTATACCTGCGTCTTGTTAATAGTCGCTCCACCCAGCTCTACTTACTCTTCAAACTAACCGATTTAAAAGATATACAAAAAATCTATTATTTGTATAGTGCCTAATCACCATTAAAAACATCATTTTGATGCGAGAATTGGTAGTGCGTCTCACCTTAAGACGGCCTACATCATTGGGTCATTATCGTTGCCTGCTGGCTCTTCTTCACTGCTGGAGACTCGCACGTCAAGTACATTGACCCCTCAACTTACTTAAGCCGATACTGCCCGCTTTACCGATGACTGCAAAACCTAAGCAGCGGTCGAAAAAAGGGGTGCAGAACCCGTGTGATGACATTTGCAAGGATCTGTCAGATACGACTCAAATGAAGTCGCGAGGCGACAAGGTGAAGGAAAGAAGAAGCCTACATGTCAGAATCTGTGCGGTACCGCACCGACTGAACGAACTGACTGACGAAATCACCTGCTGCGTCCTGCTACACCTTTGACGCAGCTTTACGTGTCCCGGGTGCACTACACTACGAAGGCAGAGGAAGTAGTGGAGTATGTGCGCGTGAAGACCGGATTCATCCTGAGGGTCGTGAGGAGTCTCGCCATGACGTGATTTTAATTCCTTTGTGGTCAGAGTTCCAACTGACCATCTATCGACCTTCACTAAGGAAGAATTTTGGCCGAAGGGAGTCAAGTTCCGACGTTTTCGCGGTTGACACCACAAATTTTCGCAACCCGTTTTGTTAGTTATTAATAAGTTTATATTGATATGTAGATATGTTAGTCTATAAGGTATTTGTAATATGGGCCTTGTACTTGTTGCCTAATTTAAATAAATAAAATTAATAAATTATGGTCTAGCCTACAAGACGCAATTATTCATTCATCTCATTTCACCGCATAACTGCGTCCTGTCCTGCGGCTAACCTAACAGTTGCTGCAGCTCCCAGTCTCTTCAACGTGAAGTTGGTGCGCAACATACATTTTCCCTATCATCAATATTACCTGCACTCTTGCTTCGCTGAGCCCGAGCCGCTGGCTTAGCTCCTCTCGCATGAAGGCATCGGGATAGTGCGTCTCGTCGAACAATCGTTCCAACTCTCCCAATTGCTCCAGTGTGAAGTTGGTGCGGGACCGACGCTGCTTGCCGCCGCCATTGCTGATTGAGTTCGATGATTTGTCGGATACATCTGGTGATGTGGAATACAATTAAACTTCGTTAGTTTATTGTCCAGTCTCATTCTACTATTTTTTATCCTTGTTCTCATATTTTATTGGACATTTAGCGAGCTAAAGCATAATAAAAGTATTCGGTCAAGTGCCTGTGGATCCGAACACAATGAAGGTGTAGTGAGGGCACCTGATGGAAAGTTTATACCTATTTTCCATCGGTACTTAATCATAACAAACTGTAACATAACACCCCGACCTCGGCATACCGACCTGCAGATGCCTTGGACTTTGTACTGTTAACCTTGATAGCAGTTTCCACTCATAGGAACCCAAGGAAATGCACAAGTACATACATTTTCTCTGAATAAACACAGTTATTACCAGAGTCTTGACTTGTCATTACCTACCGAGAACTCTAACTCTTCAAAGGCTTCCGTAATAAAAAAGCGCGTATCCTTACTGAGAGCTCACGGTACGTAGCTATATATGAATTTTCCCTAAAGAAGGCAAAAAAACGCACGTTCGTGCTTCGGTTGCACTGTACAGAGCACAGGAAAATCATACTAGAAATAAAAAAAAACGTGTCACACAAAATGTGAATGAAAAGTCACATTGCCAAGTTTTCCGAAAGTAGTATACATACCTGACTAGCCATATACATATTTTTCTTCTCATAAGTATGTTTTTCTTAATCTTGTATAAAATGCGCGGCGTCCGTCCCCTACATACACAACGTGTTAATATTATTAAAAACACTTTAAATCAGTATCGCAACTCCCTTGGGCTTCATATCTCAGGGGTATTTCACCCCTCATGGTATTTCTTATGGACGCAGTTTCATTTTATCTTAAACGGCATCTATTGAATTAAGGATACCTTTGGCCTTTTTATTGCGTGTTGTGTAAAAAACGTTATCAAATTAATAAGGTAGATATCTATCTACTTATCTGAGTATATATTATTATCTATTCTAAAATCCTAAAGAGCCAAAATAAGTGCGTCTGTGACTTTGTAAGTTCATATCCATATGGGTGAATAAAATTTCAAAAACTGATTTTGTACGTTTAAACTTTAAATCCACCATAGCCAGGGTTAGTTGCTATTTGAAACCTTTTCTTTTTGGAATTATACGTCCTATCTTCTAAGCATGTTAGAAGTACATGTTGTTAACATTTCTTCTAAGTAACTATCATATTGTCTCTTGGCTATCGTGACGCATGTAAGCTAAGGGCGGGTTGCATCGACTTACGATTACAGACCGATGAACGTTAAATATGGCGCTGACAGCTGTCAGTCCATAGAAACTTGTCAAACGTTCGATACATTATATATATCGTCGTCTAGTACCTACCCATAATACAAGCCTTACTGAGCTTACTATGGGACTAGGTCGATTTGTGTAACATTGTCCCCTTATATTTATTTATTTATATTTACTATGACTGTGTATGTATGTACCTATAATCAGGCGCGGTAATATCTCCTTCTGTATACAAATGCGAATCGATTTGCGTCAAGATTCGAGGCACCTTGCTCACCGAGCAAGCCCAACACTAGCGATAAATCCCATGAGCAGTCTCGGACGGGACACGGCTTATAGACGGTGACGAACGAGCGATACGTTTAGCAGTCGTTTAGAGCAATTTAGCAAATTGGGAAGCTCTCCTTTTTATACGGCAATTATGTAAATGGAGGGATTATCCAAGTGTGGGCGGTGCCGGGCCACACCCTCTCCCCTTTCGCCCCGGGGCCATCCGAGCTCCTTAGACGCCTAACGACCTGAACGGTGATTAATTATCGAACGGCTCGGAATACCCCCGTGATTTATTTGATAGAGAAGTGTGGAGATCTCCATTAACGAGTTATTCATTATTGCTTGTTCGCTAGTGTTGCGCTAATCTGTAATGATAGTAGTTAAGTGATTTAATTTGTCTTCGTAAATAGACGTGATTGACGTTATTTATTTAATTTGGGTGAGATTGTATTTTCTCAATAGGGTTAACTCATGGTTACCACATCTAAGAAATAATTCAGATCTACTCCATGCAAACGTAGTTAGTTAGTTCTCATTTTAAAATGACTTGCTTGAATAACATGAAACTTTGTAATCTTGGTAGGTATACAAAATGTGTTCGCCATATTATCGTGTATGGTATGTTTCAACATTGGTCAGTTGACATTTTTTTCTAATAGCATATACGGCTGAATTTAGTTTACGCGCCAACACGGCTATATGGGGACTACATTGTAGATTTTGGTCTAATGTTATACCCAAGAATATTGTTTTATCGACTATTTCTAAACACTCATCATTTACAAATATACTAGTTTCCATCGGTCTAACATTAGGCAAAGAAAATCTAACACATTTAGTTTTCTTGGTATTTAATAGATTGTTAACGGTAAACCAATCGAGTACTTTGATCAGTGTGATTAGATCAGTTGATTAACTTTGCTAAAGTCTGTTGATTTTCGATCAACCTTAAAGATGAATGATGTACTTATCATCGGCAAATAATACTATATCACAGTGATTGCTTACTATAGACGGCAAGTCATTTATGTAAACCAAATATAAAAATGGCCTAAGATGGCCCTGAGGCACTCCTAACGTTACTGCAGCTCCACTAGACTGGGTTCCATTTACTAGACTGAATGTCGAAAACTAATTTTTAGTGCTAGAGATTTCAATAAAATAATAGGAAGAAGAAACGAACAAGTAATTTAAACAAGAGATTTTTTCAAAAAACCAAACTGCAATTTTGATCCAACGATACCTCATATTCAGCGACCGGAACCGGTTTCCCTAATTAGGGTTTCCATAGGGTTATTTCAGAAGTTGTTTTAAAACCCTATCCAGATTGATATCCTTATGATAAGCTAACCTTACTGAAAGGGTAACCCCATTCGAGTTAACTTGGTTCACATCCGATATTATGCTAACCATAACAATAGGGTAACCATATCATAAGTTAAACTAATTGATAGGGTTACCAGATCGATAGATCGACAGGTTTTTTTTTAATATGATGAAGATGATGATTGGCGAAATGTCAGAATTATACATAAATATACAGTTGTTTACAAAGGGAAGGGAAAAGAAGTTAGAAGACAAAGGATGGAGGAAGGTACACAATATGTCACAATATTTCAACGCATACATATAAAAATAGTGTTTGAACATTTTCAAAGAAAGGGTTAAAACTTATAAAGACACGTTGCGTAACTTGCTCAAAGCGGTTTTTCGTGTGAGGGCAACCGTGATCGAGGCCCGACCCTCACGCCGCCGGCAAAATGCCGACGGCCGCGATAAGCCTAGATGAGGGAGTATCTTGTGCTGTTGGCACGACAAAACAATTTTTGCTAATATAGGTAGATATTAATCGAACGAGCGAGCGAAGCGAACGAAGTGATGTGTTTCAGACGTTTGTTATATTTTCTTTTGATACTTAGCAACAACTTGTAAAATCCCGTTTTAAAAGCTTTTCAACGTGTCGTCTTAAATAATATAAATTACGTAATGCGAACAAAGTGTTTAAATTCACCGGTCCTCGTGGCCTTCCCTGGTGTACAAACGCCAACATAGTTTTAACCGACCATCCTGTATTTATATAGAACCTTATTACAATGCACATAACCCTGTACCCACCTGTACTTGCATATTCCCATTCCAAAAGCATTATAAAAAAAGCGGCCAAGTGCGTGTCGGGCCACGCGCAGGGTAGGGTTCCGTAGTTACCCGTCTGTCCCAGAATGCGGACTTAAAAGGGGCTTTTGGGGTTTTTAGCTTACTCTCGTAAATAATCGTAAATATGATTATTTTTATTATAACACACCAATGGTAAATACATCACCAATTTACATGTAGGGGAGGGGAGGTACCATAAAACAAAATCAGGATTTTATTCTACTGTTTTGTCGGCGTGATTGGTTTATATACCCACGCCGAATTGCAGTTTTCTAGTTGTAAGGGTTACTGAGCTAAGCCGAAGACGGACAGACAGACAGACGGACGGACATGGCGAAACTATAAGGGTTCCTTGTTGACTACGGAACCCTAAAAATTATGTTAATCTCAATTGATGAAAATTGACATATCATTATTATCAACATCGGACATTAACACTTTCACTGCAGGAACCCGCCTACGCCGTAGCCGCTTTCCGCTAATAGCGGAAAAAACCACGGGCTCGGCTACGAGCGTAGCGCGTAGCGATTCTTGGCAATGAATATGGCGGTGTCATAGATTCCCCAAAAAGAGAATGTCCAGTGTCTGCAGGTAAGTGACAACCTAATCCTCAATTATTAGTTTGCAAGCGTTTTTCGGAAATGACCCCCATATTTATGTTAGTAATAAGTTTTATCGCGGTTGGTTCTCCTTAAAATAAATCTGACCTTCCAACCTATCCCAGAGCGACTATATTATCAGTATTATCACCATTATCAATTTAAGGGTTACCCGGTTCATAGCCTCAAAGCAAAACGATACGAATTGGTAGTAAGAATATTTACCTAACAGAGTCAATGACTCACATATGAGCCTCGCCTCTACGTGGGATTTCCGCTACAAAGTGAGAAAAGGCTGCTACGAGCTACGGCGTAGCACACGTAGGGTTCAGAGCCTCGAATGGGTTAATGCGTTGTAAGTATATTCTTTACCACATTCACTTCAAGAATCGCTTCCCGTATGAAAGCGACTACGGCGCAAGCCAGGCGGGTTCCTGGCAGTGAAAGTGTTGGAATTACACATTTTTTTTAACGTAACTTCTAATGTCTAAAGCTATCGCGTTATCATTACTTAGACTCCATTCAAAGGAACTTTTGAGCGTGGCTAGTTCCCTAACAGTTATTATCTACAGATATAGGTACGTTTACGTTAGTAGCGTAGACCATCCACTTTTGCAGCAAACTGTACTTACATAACAGACCGGTATTATTGCCATTATTGGGTACATAAAACTTTTTCTCACGGGGGTCTTTTTGAGGCGTTAGGCATTCCAATATACTTTCAATGTGTTTCGCGCACGCTTGTTCTCGTTAGTTTGACAAGCGCGGAACCAACAGCGATTAAACATCTTTGGTTACTGTTGCGATCAAGCGCGCGTTTGTATTACCGTCGCACAAGGTTGCAATGTGTAACCGGTCTATGGGCGCAAAACACATTCAAAATCAAATCGCAAAGCGTAACTTTCGTCTAAAATCGACCCCAAGGCAACTTTCAGTGTACCTCACTGCAATCAATCTACAATAATGCATTCGAAAATATCTTGACACGAGACTATTGCTGCTGAATAGTATTAGGTAAGTAGGTATACCTCTATGCACGCCACCACTAGATTTATGGATTTTTTTATCGTTGACGATAAACAATGGCGACTCTATACAGACATTGTAATATTAGCCACAAGCAAAACTAAATTGAATGTAGGTAATAGAATGTAGCTTAGTTAGGTTTTATTCAATAAATTAAATACGATACATTAGATTCACGCTTTTATTCCCAATAATAGGCAGAGCACATGAAACTTCACTATAATTCACTATAACACTTCAACAACCCTGCCCACGGGAAGGAAGGGGGTGGTGAAATTCTAACCTGACATCATAATTTTTTCCATTCCATTCTATGGGTCCTACTTAATGATAAATTAGTATTTGGTACCTAGTTAGTGGTATTTGGATGCCCGGGACCCATATGACGACGCTACAAGTTACAATTCTACAAGTCCAAACTGACATGCTGACTGTTGCTTGCACTTGGCCGATAACGAGTGTTCATGTTAGTGTAGAATTGTAAAACTGTAACTTGTAGTTTTGTGAAACAGGCAGCTGAGACATTCAAAACGTGAAACGTGCTACTGAGACCACATTTCAAATGAATTAACTGCTTACATTCAACTGTATTATTACACCCATACAAAAAAGTCTATGTTGGGGCCACACTATAGCGGGAAACTTCAATGCCTAACATCGCGATAATTGTTGCCTTAATTATGACGACGTAGTGTGGCCGCTTTAATGCCCGAGCCGTTTAATGGACGTTAACCGTACACGGCCACACTACGATTATTGCGATAATTAATGGCATTTCTCGTTAGTGTGGCCCGGGCATAACGCAATAATTCTCGCGTTAATCTCTTTGTAACCTATACCTTTGTATCCTAACGTCAAACGGCAATATCAGCCTTTGTCGAATTATAGCGTGAAGTCGTGGCTACACTAACGTAAACCGCCATTATTGACGACATTTCCCGCTAGTGTGGCCCGGGCATTACAAACTCACCATGCTTGTGGTCGTCCTCATCCTCACGCTTACAAGGCACGGGCACAGGCGAGAGCAGCCAGTTCCTGGGCCGCTTGGGCGCCGGGGCCTCCAGCGCCGTGATGTCCACCTCCTCGTCACCGTCCTCAGGCTCCCCAGGCTCCGGCGGCGGCGCGGGCGCCTCGCCCCCCTCCAGCGACTTGCTCACGAAGTCTGCCAGCCGCTCCATCACCATTACTGAACACGCGCGCGCTCGCGCCACGCTTCGCAGACTACTGAAGCGGGGCGGCGCTACGCCCACACCAACTAGACCACCCACACCCTATAACAACCCCTATAGGTTGTAACTAAGGTGTATTTTATTGTGCAGGGGTGCAAGGGCGTGTAGTCTAGCCCCGCCCCCCGTGCGCACGCGTAGAGCTCAGTCCGGGAGTCGGTTTCGGAGCCCCGTCGTAGCGTAATGCACGCCTACATTATCGTTATATTGACAATGAATTTTTGATGCAAGCCCTTCCCGATGGTGTTGTACGAATTTAAAATTAAGTAACGAATGGTGCTACTTTTTGTGACCTCCTGCCGGTGAGTTGAAGATTTATTTGACTGATATTTCGTGAAATGAAAAAGGAGTGATATCCAACAATATTTTATTGTTAAAGCTATCTAAAATCTAATATTTACTTTAATAAACTTGTCTTGAGATACAAAACTCTTATAAAAATATAGTTACAAGTGTTACAACAGTTAAAATGATTGAATTTAAACTAGGTATCTTTATAGAGCAGTACCTACCTGTCTACCATCATTGAAGAGTGTATAACATATATGTTGTTGGCTTGTTTGCATAAGTTTGTAATTATCTATTTGTGCCTGCCATAAAAGTTTGGGTTTGTAGACAATCTCGGAAAGATAAATAAGACTGTAAATTAATATATTTATCGGAGCTTTTTCTGAATTGGTAATTAATTTAAACGTTAATACGCCTTTGTTATGTGACTTTTGTTTATTGCAGTCGACTCGAATCTTGCCACCATGAAATTAGTAACAAATTGACACTAAATTAGTAACAAAATAAATTAACCGTACAAATATATCACTAGTAGGGTGTTACCACGATCACTGTCATTGCTAACCAACAATAATTATTATAGCCCTAGGCCGCGGCGGACCAGCTAGGGAAAGAGGCACTGGCCATCAGAACCTCATTAAAAAGATTCATCCCCTGACGCTCTTACAGTCAAAAACATAAATAGCCGTGTAGGTAGAGTCAGCATCCTATAGTTATAAGCAGCCTACATAACCAAATATATCGCAACGTCTTTATTACTATATAGGAGTAAGGATATATTTAGCTACTTTGGCTGCTACTAACTATATGATGCTGACTGTACGTGTTGAATAGGCTACATAAGCCACATCGAAAAATGTACTCACAAAACATCAAACTATTACTAAGAATATGTAGGCATCCGCAGCATCAACATTCGCACCTAAACCGAGCCGAAACTTATTATTAAGGTGGTCGAGCAAGTTGGACAGATATTTCGCAAATGAGTTGAGCCTTTTTCCCTCCAAGGACCCGCTGGTTACAGGCCCCGACTAAAATTAAAGATTAGAGACAAGTAGATTCTTAAATTACCTTCGTTTCGATCGATACCCAAGCCCCATTGGATTCCGCGCACAAAAAGTTCGACGCTTCAATTTCTAGACAACCGCAGCAGTTACCCCGAAACCGAGACGAAATTTATTATTAGGGTGGTTTAGCAGGGCTGATATTTCGCAAGCCAGTTTAGCCTGCTTGCCGCCAAGCGCCCGCTGGAGTGTGGCACCGACTAATCCGTCGGAGTCTGCAGAGCCTCGGACCGTCCACTCGTCTGCGCGCCATTCGTACGCCAAAGTTGCCACCGCGCGACGGATAGCAAATCCGACCTGAGGAGAAAATGGGTTAGTGAGAAGAAATAATATCATAGGTTGCGCTGTAGGTGTCTGACAGCTGAGCCAGTGTCCGGTCCACTGCCGCAGAGACACACTTGTTTTATGTGTTTATTTTATTGTTTAATAATAGGTTGGGTTACAAAGTTACATTGTCTGACCACAACCCCTATTTTAAAGCAGATGCCCCACTTATTTCATACAATTCTGATGTCTGGACATTTCTTCCTTTGTGTATTGATTAATCACTAAACATTGAACCTCGCGTCTGTGAGGTGCGGCGCGATGGCGCGCGCATAGCACAGGTCCAGCCCGTGGCTGCCCAAGGTAGTGCTCGCAGAGCGCTGCGTCATCCAGTGACACTGTTTGTGTAACAACGAGCAGTCACCTCGAGCATGCCCGCGACAGTGAGGTACGGCGCAGCGCAATCAATGGTGCGCGCATAGCACAGGTCCAGGCCGCGGCTGCCCAAGGTAGTGCTCGCAGAGTGCTCCGTCATCCAGTGACACTTGTGTAAGAACGAGCAGTCACCTCGAGCATGCCCGCGACAGTGACGTGCGGCGCAGCGCAATGGTGCGCGCATAGCACAGGTCCAGGCCGCGGCTGCCCAAGGTAGTGCTCGCAGAGTGCTCCGTCATCCAGTGACACGTGTGTAAGAACGAGCAGTCACCTCGAGCATGCCCGCGACAGTGAGATGCGGCGCGATGGCGCGCGCATAGCACAGGTCCAGGCCGCGGCTGCCCAGCGTGGCGCTCGCAGAGTGCTCCTTCGTCATCCAGCGCGCCGCCGCCGACGCCGAACTTAGTTCTGTTGCCTGGACACGTGACACGAACTCTGCTCCCAGCGATACTTGTTCCGATATAGCCTACAAAATACGTGTTGGTTAAATACAGTCGCTCTATCTCTTTCTCTTATTTAAAGAAAATTAACTGGTGATTCGGAGCCCAGGGTCTGCTATTTACGAGCACCTAGGCTGGTACTGGGTTGAAATAATACCTCATTAATCTCGTCGGTGCTGGTAAATGCAATTAAAATAGAGATTCGGGCTAAAGTGTCATGTAAATATCACACGATACAGTAGCCGCCAAATAACTTGCGCAACGCGGGACGAGGGGAGGGGCAGTTCGCAAGGCCAATTGTACGTGCGAGCTGTCCCCCCACTTCGTCCCGCGTTGCGAAAGTTATTTGCCGGCTACTGCACCAACTCCTGAGTAATCCAGCTAAGCTAAAAGAGACACAAAGTGTTGGTAATGTTTCATTTCTAGAAGCTACTCGATTAGATGCACAATAATTTGCTGCCTGCTGCTGTTATGTCAAAAAAATATGAGATGTATGTATGTATGTATGTAAGCACTTTATTGTACACAATAACAGGTTAAGGAATATACATGTCACACAATAGATCAAACTACAAAGGCGAACTTATCCCTATAAGGGATCTCTTCCAGCTAACCTTTGAGCAATTGAGAGGAAGGTAGGTAGAACGAGATAGGCAAACTTATACCGTGCACAAAAACAGAGAAAATGAAAGCAAATCCTAATTAGTATTAATTCTAGACAAATAAAAACATGCCAATACATATATAAATATACAATATAAAATATAATACACACTAGCATATGTAACAAAGCTATATATCGCAAATATACAATAAATAAATAAGTACTATATTCAACCAATTCACAATTCATTACACGAGATTTCATTACACGGGATTTAAATAATCATGGTGATCATCATCCTCCTAGCGCATCATTACCGGTTTTACCCTAAATGAGCACAGCTAGGCTCCTCTTCGGCCCCTAATCCCAAAATTTGGCAAAGGCACTAGTTTTACGAATGCGACTGCCATCTGACCTGAGGGAAAACTAGACTCTGGCTTTAAATGATCAGGAACATAAAATTTCATTTCTGACCGCAGCGCAGCTATGTACCTACTGAAAAGTCTGAAAACTATTAGGTAAGTACTTAATTTATTTTACGTCACACCTGGCCATAATGCGAGTTTTACTGCACGCTGCGCGTACGGGAAAACTCGCATTGTGGCCAGGTGAAGACGTAAAATTGTGTACTCACCACGGGCGGTGATTCGTAAAGCCCCAGAGCGCATATTTATGGCCCTCACCTTCGGTTCAGGCCACAAACACTTGCGATCTGGGGCATTCACGAATTCACCGCCCTAGGTACAGTCAGCGTCACATACATCTGTACTCTTCAGGGTGTTCATAAATATCTGAACATGCACTCTATGGCTTTGACAATAAAGTAGTGTTCAGATGTTTGTGAACACCTTGACCGCTCAGATGTATGTGATGGCGACTGTACGTAATGTACTATTATCTACGCACACATCATTAGTGCTCTAAAATGCGTTCAGTAACCGTAGGAAATGACCAGCATTACTACAACCGATTTTACTATGAGAACTTTCTTGTCTGTGGTAGTAGGTAAAATCTGTACTGTAATGTCATTACAGTACAGATTTTTGATAAATTTGTATCGTTATGAGTTTAATTTTGGAACAGCTGTCAAAACTCAAGTGGGTCTCTATTCTAGTATCCATAGACGAAACGTCAATTCAGTACGTTTTTTAATACAAACCGTACGACATTTGATCTCGAGTGATATGAGTATAGGGACTTCATTCGTTTGTCTATGATTAAAAAAAAACCAATCGTCATGACGGGACACGTGCAGGGTTGCTTAATTAATGAAGGTAATGCTTCATAAAAACTTGTTAGTTAAAGGTCAGAACTCACCTGGAGGTAATGTAGAGCAATGAAGTCCCGATTTACGGCAATCACCGATGCCGTGCAATTATGGAAGTAGGCGTCAAAAATGCTCTCAAAACTGTAGAATTCCCGGTCAGCGACCTGCGCGACCACGGTGGCCCGAGTATTCTCGGAAGGACCGACGCGGACCTCGCAGCTCATCTGACCACCCGGGGCCGCTTCCATAACAAAGTAAGGTAGATTCGCCGGCTTGCTTTTATCCATGTACGATAGCAACAGCTTGTAACCGCCCGGCGACACTGAACTGAAGGACAGCGAGTGACCGAGCATCCAGTTATCCTTAGTGTCTTGCTTGACGGAGACAGTGGCGCCCTCGAAGCACTGAGGTATCCTGTAACGGGCCGCGTTGTGGATGTAGCGGAGGAGGCCGGGGTTGCTCGCGCCGGGAGGCAGGCCGCCGGGGTCGCGGTCGCCCTTCGGCTGGTTGCGCGAGCCAGACACCCCCGCGCCGGTCTTCCCCCGGTTGCCAGACGAACATGGCGGCGGCGGCGGGTAACCGCAGTCACTACTGGCCTTCACGTCCGCGGCTTCCACAATGCCGCGCCTTGGCGAATTTTCACTGGAGCTAGGATTACTCTTTGCATATACCGCTTCGAAGAAACCACGCCTGATTAGATTCGACAGCGTTGCGGGCTGTGGATGGTCACCTTTAAACATTATTAGTTGTAATACGTAACAAAAATAGTCAAAATATTGTATTCAAAGAAATGTATTGAAATTGTTGTTATGACAGTGACAATGATTACTTTTTCTTTTTGAAAATAGAATATAACAGCCATGAAATAAAATAAATGCCTACTTACTTAAATCGATATTTATTCTGATAAAAACACAAAGTGCTAAAATAACAAGGTCACAATAAGGCCACTCCTACTAGGGTGCCTACAGGATACTAGATTCCATTCGACCTCCTCGGCAGAGCTTAGGTACCTACTTCTGTACCTACGCAGATTTGTCGGTAGATGTTAAGACGATCTAATGTATGATTATCACCGAACGGGCCAGGCCGGCGCATTCTATTACATGCAAAGGAATTTGAACCGTATAAACGTTATTACATTTCATATTTGAATGCATCGTGCATTCACTGCGAGGCTGCAGCTACCGACGCGGTCGGTGGGGATTGTAATCAATTATGGATTGCATCTACTGTATAGACGGGTCAAATTCCTTTGGATGTAGTAAAATGCGCTCCGGCAATCGAAGCAAAATATCCATAAAAATTTGAATATATAATCATGGCCTGGCCGCAGAACAGGACGCAGAATGCGATGCAAATATAAGTTTTCTCTTTCTCCACCTAACGCATAGTTGCGTCCAGTCGACAGTATTATCGCGATATACAATTTTTTATGGATGTTTTGCTTCAATATCGATTATATTTTCAACAAAAATATTGTGATACAATATATCACGCGATACTGAGAGCCTACCGCGAAACTAAAACGTGTATCTCCACCTCTGTCGCACTTGCTAGGTAGTTCGAGCGACAGAAAGAGGGATAAGAGATACACAAACAAAGTTCGTTTTCGTTTAGCGATAACCCCTCAGAGGGGCTACCGCGAAGTGAAAACGAACTTCGTTCGAATATCTCCCTCTCTGTCGCTCGAACTAGCAAGTGCGACAGAGACGGAGATACACAAACGAAGTTTGTTTTCGTTTCGCAGTAGCCCCTCTGATAGTGATAATAGGTACCGTCGCCAAAGATTTTAAAGCCTTGTTAATTAATTACACTATAATTAATAAAGAATGGAATTCATAGGACTGATAATGATTTATTTAACAAACAAAACATTTAAAAAAATGTTAATCTGGGATGAACCACTCTGCCGCCAGGTCCACGACTGGCTACTGGACTCCGCTTAGTCAGCCTCCGAAAAGGCCCGGCTCCTGGCATCTTCAGAAAAAGAGTCCGGATTCTGGCTCCACGCCTTCCCTTCGGCCCATTGCGCGACACTACTGGACAACAACTCCCTGAGATTAGCTGTCGGCCTCCGCCTGGGCTCCAACATAGTGGTCCCCCATCGCTGCCCCTGCGGCGTGGAAGTAGACCGTCTGGGCCACCACGGCCTTTCCTGCCAAAAAAGCGCAGGCCGCTTCGCCCGCCACACCTGCTTGAACGACATAATCCGTCGGGCCCTTGCCAGCATAAACGTTCCAGCCGTCCTAGAGCCACCTGGCCTCGCACGCGACGATGGCAAGAGGCCCGACGGTATGACGCTCGTTCCGTGGCAAGTGGGACGACCCCTAGTCTGGGACGCCACCTGCGTCGACACATTGGCTCCGTCCCACCTACCCACCACTTCACAGAGGGCGGGCGCAGCGGCAGCTTCGGCAGAGGCTGCCAAACGCCGCAAATACACGGGCCTCAACGGCAACCATGTGTTTGCGGCTTTCGGAGTTGAGACGCTTGGGCCGTGGGGCCCAGACGCCCAGAAATTATACCAGGAACTAAAAAAACGGCTCTTCGAGCACACGGCTGACCATAGGGCTGGCTTGTTCCTCGGTCAAAGAATTGGCATCGCCATTCAGCGAGGAAACGTAGCCAGCCAGCGTAGTGTATGGGCACCCTACCGCAGAGCGCCGACCTAGGGGAATTTATCGTAGGCAATTTGTAAATATGTATGTAGTTTTTAGTTCTAACTTTATTTCTGTTATAATATTACTAGTCCAACCTATAAATTAAATTTATTATTAAAAAATGTTATGTGCGTTATAAAGGAAAAAATAACAATTAAAAAAAAATGTTGCTAGTGGGCTATCTTAGGCACTTGGTCGCCTAATAAGGCCCGTTATAAATTAATTAAAATCGCCGGCAGGCCTTAGGCCTCTCACAGACTGGCGCGGCCTGGCCGCGGCGGACAATAGTAAACTTGACCGCCGCTGTAAAATTTTCTATTGTCCGCCAACGCAGACCGCGCCAGTGTGTTGCCACGTTGCAGGCCTTACTTTTTAAATTGTTCCATAGACTGCGTTTTTTTTTTAATGTTGCCACATTAATCCTCTACCTAAATAAGTCAACAAAAGCGCTCTTCACACGTTCGACATATATATCATTTAAAAACCATTTGAACTCCACCTCTCAACTAGTGTTGCGAGAGCACTTTGCGAATTGCTAAATCGCAACCGTAGTTGCGCAGGGCACTTGAGTGGATACACAAAACACGTTCGCCATTTTTATAGATAATGATACGGAACTCTTCGAGCGCGCGTCCGACTCGCACTTGGAAGGTTTTTTTTATTCTTCCCAACTTCGGTAATTCCCCAGTCCAGGCACGTCACAATTCGTGACGTCATTTCCCAAAGAGGAAGTATCATTGATATCACCGACATTTTGTGGCTGTGTTACAAATTAACAAGTCTCTTATTTTATAATAAATAAATAACCAGGATCTTTACTGTTAATGACAGGATTCAACAATACCCATTTGATTAAAAGTTCGCAAACGATTCATTAGTGTTGCCAGCTTCTGTTTATAACACAAAATATAAGATTTATTTTAAAGTTCTTGCATAGAAAAGCTATTCTAGTTTGATTTCCATCAATAGCAGTTCATTTGATTGAAATCGGTGTTAGTTTTTCATACGAAATGCTTTATTTTATGTTTCAAAGTTACAGAAGGCATACATTTTCTCATTCAATTCAGGTCTACATTTTTAATGGGAATCTACGTTTTTCATATGGCAACTTAAAGTTTTATACGTGACGTGATATATAACAAAATAAAGTTAAAAGTTTCTAAACAAGGAAATAATAAATACATTCTGTGATATTGCGTCAGATTTTTCTACAAGCATTTACTATTTAGATTTTCTAGTGTTATGCGTAATCATTAGTACCTACATCGACACCACAACCTATTCACTGAGGTTTGCTTTATCTCAGGCCTAAGCTAGGGTTTGAAAATGAATACTCTGAGTGCTAGATTTAAGGAGTTTTTCCTGAACCTGAAAACCGATGCCGTGCCCCGGGCTCCACGGAATCGTCCCATGGAACCGGAGATACCTGCTGAAGAAAACAATGAAAATGACGACCCTAATAACGAAGGCCCCGAAGTTATAGTAATTGAAGAACCGGATGATGATTTGAAGAAAGAGAAAGATAAGAAATCGAAGCCAAAATCAGATTTTTTTAAACCAAATATGAAGGAAGAAAAAACCAGTAAACATGAGAAAAGGAAAAGTGACTGCACAGTAAACACACAAGGTTGGTAAATCGTATACCAATTTGGGGAGCTAATAAATTGACTGCCATTTCTGTTGTCTCACTCTCACTAATATGTGTTATCTTTTCGGAAATATTCAGACAACTGTAACAAATACTGTACGAGTACTATTTAATCAAAAACAGAGACCGGAATTCTTGTGGCACTTTCGAGCTGTTAAAGGGACTTCTCATTTATCGCCTTCTGATATACAGTAATGGAATTGCATTATACAATTTTATCTTTGTGTAGCAGCTTTATTCAGCTAGAGCCACGGGATAATGTAAAAATAAATATTAAAGGACAATCTTACACAAACTGAGTTAGCCCCATAGTAAGCTCAAGAAGGCTTGTGTGATAGGGTATATACACCAACCAATAAGTCACAGAAACCTAGAGACGCAGCTATAAGAAAGAAAGAGACAGCAAACATTCATTTCAGTCACTTTAAAGGCGGTTGCTGTGACATATTGATGTGGATTCCCCATTAAGGGTACTAGAAGATGACATATTTAAGAGATATAAATACTTAAATAGATAGAAAATATCCATGACTCAGAAACAAAAAGCTCTTCATTATTGTTATAGATCATTTATTGATTTTTTTATTGATGCTGCATTCTACCAACTTTTATCTAATACCTTGTGTTACAGCAACTGGTAATGTGATAAATATAGTGAACTCCAAAGACGTCCGCTGGGGCGATGACTACTACATGGAAACTGCCCAGCCCCCCAACAAGACCGTTGACCCTGAAGAGGAGGAGGTGGAAAAGTGCAATCTTATTGTTCTACTCATGGAGGCGAAGGACAAAGTGAGTCAATTATAATAGTATATTTGAATGAATGTGTTTATCTGTCACTTTGTCAATTGTGTTTGTAGCAAAGGGACGAAGCACATTTTATTTAACATTGGCATTTTAAGTTTTATGAATAAAGGGGAAAGAATGTAATCGGGTCAATCTACTATTTCTTATCATTATTTTGTCCAGATAGCCAGGAGACAATATGACTGAGTTTCTTAGAAAAGTTGTTTCAACATGGACTTAAAACATGATTGGGAGTTGATCCAGAAAAAAGGGATAGATCATGACAAGAAACCCCAACATTTGTTGCATTTCTTTTGCAGTTACAAAAAGTCACCCAGTTGATTTACTCAATTATTTTAAAGAGTTAAAAAAATCCGGCGAAGTGTGTGCGGCATGTAGGGTTCCGTAGTTGCCGGTCTATCTTTGATACAACGACACCCGCGCGCCAACTAAATGGTGCGGTTGCGTCTGCCGAATTTGTACGAATTGTACGAAAGTATATTTTAATTTGATCAACTATTACTCGGTCACTAGTATCCAACGATACTAGTGACCGAGTAATATCCCACACCAATGGGACTAACAAGAAATAAAAATTACATCCCCACTTTACGTGTAGGGGAGGTCTATAAAAAAAAACCCGTGTTTTATTATACGTACTAGGTATTTCGTCGGGTGGTGGTGTATCCATGCTGAAGAGTTTTCTAGTAGTAACGGTTACTGAGCTAAGCCGCAAATGGACAGAGTGATATGGCGAAACTTTAAGGGTGGTCTACCGAACCCTAGAAACATTTATTGCATAAAGCACACATAATAATAAAATAATAATAAATCAGCCTATATACGTCCTACTGCTGGGCACAGGCCCCCTCTCACGGATGAGAGGGAAAGGGCAATAGTCCCCACGCTGGCCTAGTGCTGGTTGGGGGCTTCACATACATACACCTTTGAATTCTTCAAAGCACACATAACAGGATTAATTAAAAAATTGGAAATACGAGGCATTTTACACAACTTTCCTCATATTCTACAGCAATAAATATGGTTAAAGACATTTATTATCTCATAAAGAATTTACAAAATTCACTTACATAAATCACTCCTGACCATTTAGAATTAACTCTAAGAACACATTCTTATGCCAAAATAAATAAAAGTATACATATGGTGTGTAATAACGGCCTTATTAAATAGTCACAACCATATGTATAATTTCATTTATTTTGGCATACGTTTTATACATATAAGCTGTCTTTGGAATCGGAATCTTTTTTACCATAAAAATTGCCATTTATAGAAAAACGGATTATCCATTCCAAAATGACATGGAATTACATTACCTGCTAGTGATTACATTGTTCAAGACTTATAGTCATTTTCATTTAGTGCCATTAGCATGTTATTGCAATTACATACTTATTGAGTCATTCATTTTGGTCTGGCTATTTTAATTACAAATAGTTTATTTAACTCCTCCTACAAGCCCTAGCTTGTCCATAAAAGACGTCATTGTTTTTGTCGATTTTTGACCCCTTTCATCGTCCTGTAATTCCTTGAAATCACTCCCCGCATAATAAAATGACTGTCGTCATCCAATAGTCAGACCCCCCCTCCCCCCTCCCTACTTTGAAATGACGTAATTTACGAATAGCCCCTTACGTGCAGCGGCGTGCGGTCATAGTTTACTTGTCCCAGAGGCTCTAGTATAAGTTTTACCGAAACAAAACGTTACGACCGCGTTCCCGTTTAGCTGTCAAATCCCATACAAATTGGGGGTAAAACGCAAACGCGATCGTAAAGTTTTGTTTCGGTAAAACTTATACTAGAGCCTCTTTTTCGGATGGTAGTGCTAGCTTTGTAATGTGACCGTAGGCGGGACTTCTATCCTATTATAAAGCGAGGTGATAAAAAGTTACGAATCTAATAGGCGGGAAGCAAAGCCCGCACGCTGCAAGGACTTCCGTTACATCCGTTAGGGAGCTACGGTACCGTTTTTGCGTCGGGGGTTAAAAAGGTCGACATATAATGTGTTCACAGATTTTCTCCTCACTCATTAACTCTATAACAAGTCAAAAAATGAATGAGCTAAGAATAACAAAATGATTTATCCGCAGCCCATTCAACACGAGTACTTGGACCAGATATCCAACAACCTGGGGAAGAACTGGTACAGTCTGTTCACGGCGCTGGGCTTCCTGCGGGGCAAGATCGAAACTATGGAGATCAACACACGCGATTACGGCGTCAACGAGGTAAGTCCGGCTAAATTTACGAGTTTATCTTCTATAAATGAAATAAACAAAATTCTGCAAGTGGCCGCCGAAATGGCCCTTTTTAGGGTCCCGTACTCAAAGGGTAAAACGGGACCCTATTACTAAGACTTCGGTTTCTGTCCGTCCGTCTGTCTGTCACCAGGCTATATCTTAAGAACCGCGATACCTAGAGTTGAAATTTTCACAAATTATGTATTTCTGTTGCCGCTATAACAACAAATACTAAAAACAAAATTAAATAAATATTTAAGGGGGGCTCCCATGCAACAAACGTGATTGCACACTTCAATAGCTGTAGAACGCAGCGAATAAAAGCAGAGGCAAGCGGTCTTATCGCTTATATTAAGTTTGTAAAAAGTCGATTACCCTCAGCAACACTGTGACACTAAAAAAAACTAACAGTGCATGTAATACGTCCTTATAGAGAAGTCGGTGCAATCATATACATAGTTAATAACCCTCATGTGTTTCTCTACGATAAGTTATAGGTACTCATGTTTAGAAGTAGATTCACAGGTAAGTAATAGTAGATTTAGCCGTTAGGTAACTATTTTCTTAACATATACATACATATTTGGCTTATAAATAACTAACTTTTGCCCGAGACTTCGTTACAAATCGTCTCGTACGCAGGCTAGATGACTTCCAGCCTCCCGAACAAGCCGGTTTCCGAAGAGGCTTTAGTACCGTAGACCATATCCACACGCTTCGTCAGGTTATACAGAAGACCGAAGAGTATAACCTGCCTCTCTGCTCAGCGTTTGTGGACTACGAAAAAGCCTTCGATTCGATTGAAACCTGGGCTGTACTACAGTCTCTCCAACGGTGCCAAGTTGACTATCGCTATATCGAAGTGCTGAAGTGTTTGTACGAGAACGCCACTATGTCAGTCCGACTCCAGGACCAGAACTCGAAACCTATTCCGCTGCAGCGGGGAGTCAGGCAAGGAGATGTTATTTCTCCAAAACTGTTCACCGCTGCACTGGAGGACGTTTTCAAGACTCTGGCCTGGAGAAGGCTAGGCATCAGCATCAACGGCGAGTACATCACTCACCTTCGGTTTGCTGACGATATAGTAATCTTGGCTGAGACCATGGAGGACTTAAGTACGATGCTCGATGACCTCAGTAAAGCATCCGAGCGAGTTGGTCTAAGAATGAACATGGATAAGACGAAGATCATGTCAAATGCCCATGTAGTACCAACTCCCATTACAATCGGACACTTTACGCTCGAAGTTGTAGACAATTATGTATACCTAGAACAGACGATCCAGTTAGGTAGGTCCAACTTCGAGAAAGAGGTCAATCGTCGAATCCGACTCGGCTGGGCAGCGTTCGGGAAGCTACGGCAAATCTTTTCGTCCAATATTCCGCAGTGTCTCAAGAGGAAAGTCTTTGACCAGTGTGTGTTGCCAGTGATGACATATGGCACTGAAACGTGGTCACTTACTAAGGGCCTCATAAGACATAAGAAGGCTCAAAGTCACCCAAAGGGCAATGGAGAGGGCCATGTTGGGAGTTTCTCTGCGTGATCGCATCAGAAATGAGACTATCCGCAGCAGAACCAAGGTAACCGATATAGCCCTCCGGATCGCTAAACTTAAGTGGCAGTGGGCGGGGCACATAGCACGTAGAACCGATGGCCGTTGGGGCGGAAAGGTTCTCGAGTGGCGACCACGTACCGGAAGGCGCAGCGTGGGTAGGCCCCCGACAAGGTGGACTGATGACCTGGTAAAGGTTGCGGGAGCGGTAAAGGTCGATAGCGAAGTCCGTGCCATGCCCGATTCAAGTTACGTTTTGTCGTTACATTTGGACGTCACTCGTGCACTGTACCGTCATCACTACATAGTATAAAACAAAGTCGCTTCCCGCTGTCTGTCCTTATGTATGCTTAGATCTTTAAAACGGTAACGGTGATGCGTTTTTTTTAATTGATAGTGTGATTCAAGAGGAAGGTTTAATCGGACGATGACGATGGACGATGTATAATATTAATCGGACGACCGCTTTAGCCTAGTTGATAGTGACCCTGCCTACGAAGCAATAGGTCCTGGGTTTGAATCCCGGTAAGGGCATTTATTTGTGTGATGAGCACGAATATTTGTTCCTGAGTCATAGATGTTTTCTATGTATTTAAGTATTTATTTATCTATATAAGTATGTTTATCGTCGTCTAGTACCCATAGTACAAGCTTTGCTTAGTTTGGGACTAGGTCGATTTGTGTAAGATTGTCCCCTAATATTTATTATTATTAATATAGTACCCGTGCTAAGAAGGGGCGGGTCGCTAGTTTACAGTAAACCAATAATGTTATCGATTCCTCCAGGCGCGCTACAAGTTGCTACTGGACTGGACCAACAATGACGATGACGGCACGCTCGGGACACTGGCGAATAAGCTCTGGGAGCACGGGGACCGCGCCCTCGTCAAGCAACTGGCCATCGTCCACAACAAAAATAAGCATAAGTAACATTCCTATTTATATACAAAACTCCTGTGAGTTTGAGACATAAGCTGTAATGGAACGGGTCACACGTCTTTAACCCGTGTCGTATGTTGTGCCCACAGCGCCACAGAATAATTAGGTACCTAAAAGTACAGAGAGAAGGTCTACTAACTAAGTGATGACGTTAGCTGTCGTTGTTTGGCAATAGACAATCATAGAGTGGGATAGGGTTGTCGACGTATCACACAACTGATCATCCAAAATTATAATTGTTTTAGTTTCTATGTTTGTTATAGAAATAATCATTCAATTTGGAAATAATAATATGATATGATAAAAAAATTGCTGGAAAGTCAGGATTAAGTAATAAAATAAATGAATACAGATTATGTTTTCATAATACATTTCATATTTTATTACTGCTTTCGTCAGGTTATTGAGATGTTGTAAAATTAAAATTCGTATAACGGTGTGCGATCAATGAAATGATGTTACTACGTAACACGGAACATATATATGAAACGTCATTGTGGGCGATACGCTGTACAGCCCTTGCCAGGCCTCCACAGGAGGTTACCATAGACAGATAGCGTTTCGCGCCAAATCGACTGTGGGATTGGCCTGGCAGCGCTAAGAACGACTATCTTTACTCTTTCAAGTAAGATTTGTCTTTGCTCTCTTGTAACAATGTTGGCGTTAAGATGTCTCTTTTGAAAGTAATATCGCTCGACATGATTCCAATTTCCAACCGATACTCGGTTCTAAATCAAGAACGCTGGCGCGGCACGTTTTATTTTTTTATTTATCGTATGGCATATATTTACATGTCACTGCGTTATAAAAAAATAAAATGTAAAGCTAGAGTTTTTAAAATAATCCACGGCGTTCCCAGTCAGGGTCTTGAGCTCTTCAAAGTTGCCACCGAATTTGGTGTTAGGGCATTCTAGCACCTTGTGACGAATCGTTTGCTCCGGCTCGCCACATCCGCACTTGTTCCTGTAGTATGCGGAGTTACCCACGTCAGTTCGGAAGCGGTTCAGCAGGCACCAGACACGTCGTTGTGTAGTGAAGCCTAGAGGTCTTGTGCGGGGGCGTAATTCGAAGAAGTCGGATGGCGCCTTATTGGATTGCCACTCGTTGAGCCAGGCATTCTCTACCTTCCACAGTCGTTTAGCCTAGCTAGCGGTGGATCGCGGGACTTAAGCCTGCGGTCAGTCTGGGCGAGCACATCGTCGTGAATGGGAAGGTTTAGGTCTCTCCGTATCTTGTCGGCTACGGTAGCCCAGTGGTTCAGGAATGCGGCTGTCAAACGGCGGTCGTGGGTTCGAATCCCGGCTCGTACCAATGAGTTTTTCGGAACTTATGTACGGAATATGATTTCATATTTACCGTTAGCTTTTCGGTGAAGGAAAAACATCGTGAGGAAACCTGCGTACATCTGCGAAGAAATTCAAAGGTGTATGTGAAGTCCCCAATCCGCACTGGGCCAGCGTGGGGACTACTGCCCGTTCCCTCTCATACATGAGAGGAGGCCTGTGCCCAGCAGTGGGACGTATATAGGCTGATGATGTGTATCTTGTCGAGCTCGCGGTAGAGGCACTGTTCCCGGCGTAGGTGGGGTGGGGCGATGTTGCTGAGGGCAGGTAGCCAGTAGGTAGGTGTAGGGCGTATACAGCCTGTGATGAGGCGCATGGTTTGGTTTAGTTGCGTGTCGACAGCTGAAACGTGGTTGCTGTTAATCCACACAGGCGAGCAAAACTCTGCCGAAGAGTAGACCAGTGCGAGGGCCGTTGTTCGGAGGCACGCAGCATTGGCTCCCCATGTTGTTCCGGTTAGCTTCTGGACTATATTATTACGGGTCCTCAGTTTTCCGGCAGTTTTGTTCAGGTGGCTCTTGTAAGTTAAACTTCGGTCTAGAGTGACACCAAGGTATTTAGGGTTTGGGTTGTGTTGTGTTTCAGTGTCTTTCCCATAAACTCCACGTTCAACTCTGTTTTCGCTAGCTTGTTGTTTAGGTGAAAGCAACAAACCTCGGTTTTATTTGCGTTAGGGCATAGTCGCCATCGGGAGAAATAATCATTCATAGTCATTAGCGGCACGTTTAGGACCTACGATTAAGAACCGCGTATCGGTTCGAAACGCTTCGAGCAAAATTCGACACTAATAACGTGAGTGACCCGTTTCATTATATATTAATAAGTAACATTCCCTTATTCTAACCCTATGTATGATAACAGAGCGGCTACCGCGAAACGGCTACTTTGTTCGTGTGTTCTATCTACTTCCTTCTTCGAGTGACAGGGATTAAATATGTGAAAGTAGTACGCGTTTCACGGTAGCCACCCAGCCCATTCACAATAGCTTGTAACTTGTGATACAAGCGTAAGCGGAAGAAAAGAGGCTACCGCTTGTATTACAAGTTGTGAGAAGAAAAATTACAAGTTAGAAGAGCGAGTGAGACATGTCACTGAGTCGTGCGTGATGGCGTGGTAGCATGTTGTAGACTAGACGTATTGTGATTCTACCCGTGAGGGTTATATTAAATAGACTCTAAACTCGGCATCATAAGCCTTTCGATGGTAGTGTAACAGCCAGGCCACGACTTAGCGTTTTATCTGATAATTGCGCGATCGAAACGCATTAACCTTTTCTCCACCAAAGACGGCCATTCACGTCTTTGGAAAGTCGTACCATTCGTGGCCTTGACGCCAGAGCCATAAACGTACCAAACATTATAAAAGAGTCCTAGAGGTGGTGTTTGGACGGTCGTGATTTGACGTCAGTGGTCATAAAATAAAGATGATACCTATCATTATAAAAGAGTTCTAGAAATGGTGTTTATTGGTTTTTGGACGATCGTCACTTGACGTCGGTGGCCATAAAATAAAGATAATACCAATCATTATAAAAGATATCACGGCAATATCACATAATTAGTCGATCTTTTATACCCACAAAGTGGCGCTGGAACATACGTTTCATGTGCTCTGCCTACCCCTTTTGGGAATAAAGGCGTCAATGTATGTATAAAAGAGTTCTAGCAGTGATTTTTATTAGTTTTTGGCGATCGTCATTTGACGTCGGTGGCCATAAAATAAAGATAATACCAATCATTATAAAAGAGTTCTAGAAGGGGTGTTTATTGGTTTTTGGACGGTCGTCATTTGACGACGGTGGCGTGCGTGGCACGGCGAGTCACTTCGTCAGCTGGCGGTGAAAAGGTTGAAACGGTTACTTGGGATCACACGCAATGAATTTGAAAAACCGCTGCCGCCGCCGCCGCCGCGCAATGTCGTGGCCGAACCGTTAGACACAACATGCTAGTCTATCTAGAGTAGTAAAACATAAAACAACATGCTAAAGGATAACTATAATTTAACATGTTGTTTTATGTTGTACCACCCTATCTGTTTACATAAGTAGTTGCTAGTATACCTACACAAAATTATGTACATAGTTTTGAATCTATTGGCAAAGCCGCTTTGTTTTTTAAAAACAATTTTATTGTTTAAATGGTTTCTGTGATGTGTTTTTGCTACTTGCAACAGAAATTAATATGTTTTTTATGATTGCTTTGTAAACATTTTGTACTCATAGTTTTTTAAATAACTTTTGAGAAAAATCAACTAGCTATATCCAAAAGTTGTAAGCGGTGCTATTCCCTGGAGCGGAAATGAAGGAAGATTCCTATGGATTCCATTTCTTGATATAATCATTTAGATATATGTACCTACTTCTAGTCAATAAGGTGCAAATTGTATAAAACATATATAAATGCTGTCAAGAACTTGAAGTCTCTGCTTCGATATTATTATTATTATTATTTTTTAATATTATAATGTAACTAATTATTTCTGTACAAAACATCACATTTTTTTGCAATGAAAAGATTTATTTTATGTTTTGTTTATTATTATTATTATATTCATATAGATACCTAGTTTATGGTTTTAGTTTACACAATTCCATCCATGTCTTGCCATCTGTGAAAATGAGTCTTCAATTGGTGATATGTATAAACTTCGAGAAAGAGGTCAATCGTCGAATCCGACTCGGCTTGGCAGCGTTCGGGAAGCTACGGCACATCTTTTCGTCCAATATTCCGCAGTGTCTCAAGACGAGAGTCTTTGACCAGTGTGTGTTGCCAGTGATGACATATGGCACTGAAACGTGGTCGCTTACTATGGGCCTGATAAGAAAGCTCAAAGTCACCCAAAGGGCAATGGAGAGGGCCATATTGGGAATTTCTCTGCGTGATCGCATCAGAAATGTGGCTATCCGCAGCAGAACCAAGGTAACCGATATAGCCCTCCAAATCACTAAACTTAAGTGACAGTGGGCAGGGCACATAGCACGTAGAACCGATGACCGTTGGGGCGCAAAGGTTCTCGAGTGGCGATCGCGTACCGGAGGGCGCGGCGTGGGCAGGCCCCCACAAGGTGGACTGATGACCTGGTAAAGGTTGCGGGAGTCCACTGGATGCGGGTGGCGCAGGACCGGTCACTTTGGCACTCTTTGGGGGAGGCCTATGTCCAGCAGTGGACGTCTTTCGGCTGATATGATGATGATAAACTTAGTATATATAGTCTTGTAAGAGTAGTAAGTCCCGCGTAGGTACACTGATGCAAGTGGGAATTCAATTCGAGTTTCGAACCCTCAAGGAATTAACGAATGTTTAGTAGTAGTGACACTGTGACAACAATGTTCATACAGTTGTTTACATTCACTTTTTTTACACCAGGTAAGTTGGCTTATATATCTATTATCTACATAGCCAGGAACTCCACGTATATTAAGTCTTCTTAATATTATATTTCCTATAGGTATGTTTCTATCGAAGTAGTTAGTATCAGAGAAAACAGTTCAAGAATCAATGCAACAACCTAGGAGACTGTACAATTAATTCACCTCCATAGTGCTAGCGGTACACCCCGTAATGCTACTAACATGTGGCAAATGGTGTTAAAGTTTTGAAAATCGGTACGATTGATCTTTAGGCCAAACGAATCAATTGACCCGTCGCCTGAAAAAAAACGAAAAAGAAGAGGAGTTATGACGTCTTTTTTTGTATGGAAAAAAAAAATTGTTCTGAAACCTATCGTGTGCGGTACCTAACTTTAACACCATTTGCCACATATTTTGGCGTAGGTACCACTAGGACTACCATTATTATCTCCAAATACTCATTCTACAATTGGCCGGAATCGACTGACAGGAATATTGGACTTCTGTGGACTAATCCCTGAATAAGCTTTATGATCAATTAATTGATCCAATTTACATTTAGTTACTTACCAAACACCATACAAAATGTTCGGTTTCAAATTTATTTCAAAGTCGTTAAAGTCCAAAAGTTAACCTTTTCATTTTGCTACTGTTGACTGTTCAGTCTTGACTTCTAGAGTATTATTAGCAAACTCCTGATTTCGATGTAGGTACTAAAATGTTCCTTAATATTGTACTTAAGCATGTAATCTTGTTTTCTCTGTTTTTACTTTTATCTAGAGGCATAAATGTCTCTCATTACGCAACAGCGATAACGCCAACTTTACCAGTAAACGGTATTTAATATGTAATATTCAGTCGCTCGTGATCTGTGCCGGGAGAATGCCGCTCAATAGGAAAGGACTGAAGATCGTTAGTGTTGACGTGAAGGACGTCAGGTTTCCTACCTCTTTGGGGGGGCACGGATCTGATGCTTTGGTAAGTCTACATTGCTTATAAATTACTTATCTGTAGAATATCGTAGTATCGTAGAATATTGAATAGTTTGAGGGTTTGAGTACCTATCAGCAGAAATTAAAGAGTTAAAAATATCGTGGAAGAGCTGGTTGTCGGATGTCGGTCCGGATTTTAATCGGTCGTTCCATTGGCCGAACATTTTTTTATATGAAGCTATTCACACTGGTCGGACACCAATTTGTATGAGGCGCCGATATCCGATTAAAAAATCAGGCCGACAAGTGGGAACCGCGGGTAAGTAAGTACCTAAAAAATATGTTAATATACCTCAGTCAGAGCCATTATTCCAAACAAATCAAAGGGCATGACAGCACTTTGTGGTCGCCATCTAGCGAAATAAAACGGTTAAGTATAACTTTTGGCCCATACACTGAAACTTTCTGATGCCCCGTCTACGTTACCTATGCACCGTCTACCTCACTCTAATCTGCGATAGCTTTCGTTGTGACTTGAATACCTCGGTATTCGCCGGTAGGTACCTACGTGTCAGAAACAGGTTATTCGATTCTGGTATTGGCTAGCTCCCAAGGAGGCATCATCACGAGCACAGAAAGTGCGCCTTATTTCGGGTTACAAGGTCCAAATTGAATCGTAAATAAAAAGCCATGTCCATTTAACATAGTAACCAGTAAACTAGTCAAGCCGGCAGAGCACAATGGTGTTCTTATTGTTGACCTCACTGGCCCGATGTTGATAAATGAGATGGGCACATTAGAAGATCTGGAATACGATTATCTGTTATCAGTGTTATTTATCATTGCTCTGGCACTATGTTTATATGCCATTAGGTACCTAGAGTGCAGTGTAGTACGTCCAGATAGATAAGACTGCGCGCGGGCTATCTCGCGCGCGAGTTAAGTTTACCAGTCTCTCTGTAATACATACATTTATTTTCTAAAGTATGTATATACAATGTGATAATTAACATTCATCTTCCTATCGTACGAGCCGGGATTCGAGCCCACGACCGCCGCTTGACAGCCGCATGCCTGAACCACTAGGCTACCGTAGCTTCAAGAAAGTGACGGATAATGCGATAAAAATCGAGTAAGCTCGCGCGCCGTCGCGTGATAACCCTGATGATAAACTTACTGCATAGACAAGCTACCTATTTTCACCCGTCTTTCAGCACACCGACCCAAACTACTCCTGCGCCTACGTGACGACCAGCACCGAGAATGGCAGCCAGGGCTACGGGCTCACGTTCACGTGTGGGCGCGGCACGGAGGTCGTGGTGCTCACCATTCGCGCCATGAAGCGGTTCCTGCTGGGGAAGAATGCTGCCGACATCTTCAAGGACTTCGCTGGGTTCTGGCGCACCGTCACTAATGACTCGCAGATGAGATGGGTGGGAATTTTTATGATGTATATGTTCTAGAAAAATAGAGCTCCTAAACGATGAAATTTATGAGTATGACGTACCAACAGTTTAATATTCTAAATGACAATTGTAAAGGCGTCCTTAACGCGTGTTTACATTATCCTGTACCTACGATATCCGTAAAGGATCTGGCAACAATACGTACGGTATAATGTGAACACGATCTTATTTGTTCAGACAGATGGTTTCAAAATTCGATAGTCTTTACCTATTACCTCTAGGGTAAGGACCAAATTCTTTGCCAGTTGTTAGCGTTATAATTGGTAGTAGTTAAAAAGTTCCGTTGTGACACGAAAATTAACCATAGAAAATGTATGGCTAATTTTCGTGTCACAACGGAACTTTTTAACTACTATCAATTAATTAGGCTAAATACTGGTCAAGAATTTGGTCCTCACCCTCTAGCTACCCACCATGTTCACGAAACTATGCGTACTACGTAATAGGAAAGAGAGTAGTAGTACCAACAATTTGATTTATTTTCAAAACAAATGCAACTCTGTTCCAATTTAAAATAATATCAGTTCTAGAGGGCGGCTAGAGGATAAGTATGCTAATGAAATAATAACAACCGAATTTGTTATTTCTTCTCAGATCGGTCCAGAGAAAGGCGTTGCTCATTTGGCGGCGGCGGCCATTTTGAATTCCTTGTGGGATCTTTGGGCCAGGCTGGAGAAGAAACCTCTGTGGAGGCTGCTTTCGGATATGGAACCAGAGGTTAGTGTCCAACTGTCGTAATAAAAGTGATAGGGCAGAACTATTGCCATGTACACACTGACGGAGTTTGGAGCTTTATGTCGTGTGACCGGATCACCTTGACGCGAAGCCTCCCAAAGGCAGCAGCAGCCGCCCCAATTCTGCTGTTTACTTCATTATCAAGGAGGCACTTAGATATTACAGTACTCCTTAGATACCTGAACCTGTCCACTTGCTCAAGAGAGTCATCAACGAATTTGATGTCAACGGGCGCTAGTGTTTCTAAACCCATGTTCGGTTTTTTTACACTAATTTTTAGCCCCTTTGACAGGACCCTTTGAGACTCATCATAAGACTTTGTAGATCTTCCGGGACACCACAAAACACAGATCATCTGCGTACATTATCTCTGTGACCGTGGCATGAAAGTGCAAGATTGAAAGTACTGCGGAAAAGAATACGGATGCCATCAGCTAAAGAGAGTAAGGAGTCTCTGACTACGACAGCAAAGTAAAGGGCGAAGAGGGTTGTTGCATGCACGCATCATTTTTGACGCCACAGCCGACACCAATAAAATCAGATGTTCCTTTACACTGACACAACATTACCTACTTACTTCCTGGACTGGTACTTGATACGGGTACCTACGGTAAAAAAATGCAGACTACTGGTTGACTTTGATTTAGGGTCATGATCATCAGAAACGACAGAAAGGTATATATCTACTGAACAACTTTTTCGATGGGACCGAACTCTAAATTCTGAGTTATTGTATGGAATAGCAATTTTTTAGAGTTTTGGTGATTGGTCTTATGGAAAAAATTGTTTAGTTAGTAGGTACAACCATTTTCTTCATTTTTGGTTTTCCGTTATCATGATTCCGAAATTACTCAGTATACCGATACATTTAATGAAAAATACTCCACCTGTACAATTTTTGTTCTAGGATCTAGTATCGACGATAGATTTCCGCTACATTACTGACGTGATCACGAAAGAGGAGGCAGTGCAATTGCTCAAATCCAGAAAAGCTGGCCAGAAAGAGAGAATAAAGCAACTGGAAGACGACGGATATCCTGCATACACCACACAAGTTGGTAAGGCAACATAGGTAGCTACCCTCTATAAGAAGACGCTACAGGGGCCGATATCGGCCCGTGTGGATACGTGTCGGAAGCACGGCGGCCAAACAAATCAAGGTCACTCCATACTAGATTTTCTGTGATCTTGCTTGGCCGTCCGCCGATATCGCGTATCCTTTCGAAAGCGCATGGTCGCAATCATCTTGCTGTGTACAGAAGGAACAATCATTTATTTTCATAATAAACATCAATATTCCATCTTAGTCCTCAGATTATCAGTGGAAAGTTTCGCAAATCTATAAGATACTATTTTACTAGCAGAGGCTTCTTTACCTATGGTGCAGGGTATGCGTTGCACACGGGCGCAGCGATCCTAGAGGGCGCCGAGCGCCGCACGCTAACATTCCATTTTGTTCGCGCGCTTACTAGGGGGCGCTAGAGTAATGTTTGCACACGGGCGCTACATGGGCTAGAGACGCCTCTTACTAGGTACTTTATCCAACAGGCAATACTAATAATAATGTGGTGTGGGATGTGTTAGGGTGGCATTCCATTTGGCCAAGGTCTTTGTCCAATGCGCATTGCGTCTCACTCACTCTTTTAGGCAAAATGTGAGACGCAAATACACATTGGACAAAGATCTTGGACTAGTGGAATACCACCCCGAAAAAGGGGAACTTTTAGACACTTACAAAAGCAGTGGCGTGCACAGAGATTTGAGACTGGGTAGGCAAAAAAAGAGACCTACTAACTTACCAAGTTACCAAAAATTTGCTGTGGGCGCAACCCGCAAGCCAATACGAATCATATTGTTTCGGATTGAAATTGCGATTTACTTTATCACTTGTTTGTGTTAACTGCAATTCCGGTGTACATCGGCCTTTTTCTATCAACTCATTTTGAAAAAGCATCAATTTTAATAGTCTGTACACACACACACTCACAGTACAACTTTCACAATTTAAAATATCCATTGTTTTCACTAATCACAATTATTTTCCGGCCGGCAACTGTTATCTCACCAAAACAAACAAATAATGGCGGCCGGCGGCCGAGCCGACGGGCCGAATGCCGAATAAAAAATGTTAACTCAGGTACCCAAATACAGTAAACGCATAAAAGAATAGTCTCGTATTTGCACTAAATTACCATAAAAAATGCTACTTTTTTAGTCTGGTAATCTTCGCATCGGAACTATTCGGAAACGTCTTTCTGCGTTTATTTGTGTGCGTTACTTGTATCATTGTGTGCTCGTAAATTTAGGAAGACCCACTACAGTGTAACCTCGTAACTACGACTCACGGAGACGCACACATAGAAAGGTTTAGACGGAAATGTTATCTGTCTTTGCCGTGCAAGGCACGCAGCGGCGCTAGTGCCGCGTGATGTAAACTTCGTCGCGATATACCATAGATGACGACTATTGCGTCTATCCATGACAATGATCAACCGGTAGATGGAGTGCTTATTAATTTTTAGAATAATGGATTACTGATAGTACGATCAAGTATAAATTAAATTAAAGTAGTTTAAAAGGATAGGTATCGGAATTATAGTAGGGTAGGCAGTGTCTTTTTGTTTTTATGAAGTGCACGCCACTGTAAAAAGTATACTTATAGTTTTTGATATCATTGTATGGTTAAATGGTAGTGTTTGGCTTCTGTTGTTTATTTCTACAACTGATATAAAAATATTTGTTTCCATGGAGTATCACAGTAGGTAAACATTTCATTATCAACTCGCACGCCATAGATAAAAAAATACGAACACACTTAAGTATTTCTTAGGTGTGGTCTTTCTTACCTACTATTCGAACTTTTAGGTCTTATTTTCACATACTGCTAAACAGATCTTAATGATTTTAGGGTCCGAACATGTCTTACGCTACAAGGAAAGTGTTAAAAACACAAAAACTTTAAACGACACAATCAAGTTAAAACTATAGTATTTAATCTCATGTAAACTCTCACTGACATTTAAATAAAATTTCACTAAGTTAGGTATTTATGGAAGTCCAGAAAAGCCATTCCCGAAGAGTGTTACATCTCTTATTCTCGTGCGCGGAATGCATAAGCGTGTGTTTGCCTAGGGGGCTTGTTCGACTCGAATCAAGGCATCCCCTTAAGGCCCAGGTTCCCGTGCAGATCGGCGTTCCTGATGTACCAGAGGCGCTCATTTTCATTATTATCATTCTAATTTCAAATGTTTAATCGCAGGCTGGCTAGGCTACAGTGACGCGACGCTAGAGCAGCTGTGCGACAAGTACCTCAAGCTTGGGTTCACACACTTCAAGGTCAAGGTGGGGCTGAATTTCGAGGACGACTGGCGCCGCTGCAGTACCGTGAGGAAGCACATCGGGAAGGACAAGTTCTTGGTTAGTTTCTGGATGGTCTAGTTTATCGTGGAACGTCACCAACGCAGAATGCGTCAGCATTATCTATTAAAGATATCGTCTAGTACCCATAACGCAAGCCATATATTTATTATTTTATTTATTTCATGTTTGCTGCAAGTAAGCATTATAGACCGATATAGCCCTCCGAATCGCTAAACTTAGTGGCAGTGGGCGGGGCACATAGCACGTAGAACCGATGGCCGTTGGGGCGGAAAGGTTCTCTAGTGGCGACCACGCTCCGGAAGGCGCAGCGTGGGCAGGCCCCCCACAAGGTGGACTGATGACCTGGTATTGGTCGCGGGAGTCCGCTGGATGCGGGTGGCGCAGGACCGGTCATTGTGGCACTCTTTGGGGGAGGCCTATGTCCAGCAGTTGACGTCTTTCGGCTGATATGATGATGATGATGATGATGAAGCATCATAGCGCTCTTGAATTCAATTATCGTGAAGGTACCCATCAATGGTATGAAGCGCTTTTCGAGGTGGCTTAGGTTGGCTAGGTTTGTTGGCACATTAGGTAATTCGATATTTGAATGTGCACAGATGGTGGACGCGAACCAAGCGTGGAGCGTGAACGAAGCTATAGAGTGGATGAAGAAGCTTGCTCCGCTCAAGCCGATGTGGATCGAAGAGCCCACATCCCCGGATGACGTGCTGGGTCACGCCGCCATTTCTGAGGCGTTGAAGTACGTGTCTACCTAATCATCCGCTAATACCCTTAGCCTAACTACCCACAAGCCTAACACAACACCGCAGGTCTGTGTCAGTACCAATTTCCTTCATAGCCATTGTCATGACAACACATGACGTGAAAGTGTTAATGTGATATAACCGGCGCAGTCGGTAGGATCTGATCTAAAGAAGATTCCCATAGAAAAACATAATAATTGCCTATAAATATAGCAGAAAAGTAAGTTTCTTATATCCGTTGGTTTTACCCCACAGGCCTTACGGCATCGGCGTGGCAACGGGCGAGATGTGCGCCAACCGCGTCATGTTCAAGCAATTCCTGCAGAGCGGGGGCATGCAGTTCTGCCAGATCGACTCTGCGCGCATCGGTGGCGTCAACGAAATCCTCTCAGTCTATCTTATGGCAGAGAAGCTCGGCGGTAAGTCAATATCGGATGCAAAGTGCATGTTCAAGCAGCTACTGTGTAGAGTTGCAATAAACTTCCGCTAGATCGTCTATTTAAGTCTCTTAGTGTATTAAAGCTGGCTGGCAAGTGTTCCAATACAACCAAGTCCCAATTGCATGTCGATACAGTTACTGCGGAGTCTATGTAACGGAATCGTATATCGTCATTAGTCCGAAAGCATATTTTTTCCGAATTATTTAATTCCGAAATGTTATGTTCCGCTTAAGCAATTTTTGATTTATTTAGCGGAAGACGGCGTTTGGAATAATGATGTCTCTAATCTTTTGTGTGTTTGTAACATAGGAAAACTGCACTGCAATGCAGGCCAAGTATTTGAATCACTTTTTGACTAACCGCCCGAAACTTCAATATTTTTGTAAATTCCAGTGAAAGTGTGCCCCCACGCGGGCGGCGTGGGCCTGTGCGAAATGGTGCAGCACCTCCAGTACTGGGACTTCGCGAGCGTGTCGGGCTCCATGCAGGGCCGCCTCATCGAGTACGTGGACCAGCAGCATGAGCACTTCACGGACCCGTGCGTGGTGGAGGAAGCGAGATACCTAGCTCCTAAGGTACGGCTTCACTGAGATATATGACGATACTGTACATAACTTCATCATCATCATATCAGCCGAAAGGCGTCCAATGCTGGACATAGGCCTCCCTCAAAGAATGCCACAATGACCGGTCCTGCGCCACCCGCATCGAGCGGACTCCCGCGACCTTTACCAGGTCATCAGTCCACCTTGTGGGGGGCCTACCCACGCTGCGCCTTTCGGTACGTGGTTGCCACCCGAGAATCTTTCCGCCCCAACGGCCATCGGTTCTACGTGCAATGTGCCCCGCCAACTGCCACTTAAGTTTAGCCCGATTCGGAGGGCTATATCGGTTACCTTGGTTCTGCTGCGGATAGCCTCATTTCTGATGCGATCGCGTAGAGAAATTCCCAACATAGCCCTCTGCATTGCCCTTTGGGTGACTTTGAGCCTTCTTATCAGGCCCATTTTCCGTGCCATACGTCATCACTGGCAACACAACTGGTCAAAGAATCACGTCTTCAGACACTGCGGAATATTGGACGAAAAGATGTGCCGTAGCCTCCCTAATGCTGCCCAGCCGAGTCGGATTCGACGATTGACCTCTTGAGAAAGAGACAAACACACTTTCGTTAACATAGGCTTGTTAAGTTTTATGATTGGGGTTAGTATAGTATAAGTAAAAGTGTGCTGTTCCCTTATCGGCATCGCATTGTAATTTAGAGAAGGCCAGCGAAAACACGCAACGTGATTCAAAATGTGTGTAATTTCCCATCATAGGTATTTTTGACCATAAACTGTTCACTTCGCCTTCCAATATGGTGCACGCATTTTTAATCAACTTCAAACAAAAGGAGGAGGTTCTCAATTCGGTTGTATTTTTTTTTCTATGTTTGTTACCTCAGAACTCCGTCATTAATGAGCCGATTAGATTTTTTTTTTTTGTTTGTATGTATATGCTTCCAGGTGGGTTCCATTTTTTTTAATTCAGTTATATGATGGGATCCATGAGGAATTGAGGGAACTCCTCAATTTTATTAGGCACGCGTGTAGTAATTTTGGTATTTTCTATTATAACTCGTGTATTTGCATCCGAAAATCATACATTTGGTGGCAAGGAATTGATGATGAAGACCACAGATGACTTCTCGAATTCCTCGATTATGTACTTAAAAGTGCAAAAGTACGTCAGGTTCTGATAAGATTCCGTCGAAATAGGAACTAATGAAGTGCCATTGGTGATGATCTTGGGGAATCGACGGAAGTCCTCAAATATTATCCGCCCACATACAGCGATTCGGTTTTTTTCGATAGTAATCAACGAATTTGCCATCGGAAATCAGTTCATGTGGTAAATTGTAAAATAAATGTGGTAATATTCTCGTGACTTGGCAGAGTACTAAATAGAAGTCGGTTAAAACTTTGTTTTTAAAGTAAATTATTCCGGACATTTTGGAGAAGTTTAATTTACCGTTGTTTCAGTTGCCTGGCTACAGCACTCAGTTTAAGAACGGAACAGTAGAAAAATTCGCTTATCCCAACGGAAGCGAATGGAAGAAAATGATTAAGGAGGGAGTGTTCCCGCCGGCCGATGAAGCAGAGTTGGTGAACCCGTAGAGATGTATTTTGCATAGATTCGAGGTTGTGAATAGGATAAACAATGCTGTCGGCACCAATGCAATTAAAGGCACCTTCAATCTTGCAGAATCGATTGGTTCTAATGAGGAAAAAGTGGCCGAAAGTTTAGGAGTCGATAAATAAGCTATTTACCCTATGTTCAGATCTGATTTTGGAAATCTTCTAACCTGAATTAAAGGATTTTATTTGTTACAAATGCATTTTAATCTTAGATTGTAAAATATGTACACTTAACAGTTACAAGTCTTATATATAAAAAAGGTCTCAAATCATAAATACGTACGAAGTCAATAATCAAAAGAATAGTCCTCACTCACGTTTTTTTCTGGAACGCAAATGCGCTGAGTTTAGACTGTTTAGGGGCGCTAGTAACAGGAGCATCTGTACCATTTAGATCATCACCCAGTTTCCTTTTTTGCGCGCTTTCTGGAGTACCATTGACATTGGTACTGTTTTTGCCCTGTAGAGACTTGAAACTCCTCACACCAAGTCGGCTCAGTTCTGAAGGAGTCAATTCGGGGTTTTGTGATTCGAGATTGGATTTGTTTCTTGAGAACCAGTCTACGAATGTTTCGCCTTCTTGAGGTGTTGCTGGCTGAAATATTAAGTCAATGTTTAAAACAAGAACACACATATATTATAATTATTCCCAATTTGGAACTAATAGACATGCTTTAATATTAAAAATAAATTAAACATAACTAAATCCAACACTATTGTAAAAGCCATATTTATCTTCCACAGAACTATTGATATAGTTCTGTGTTATCTTCCCATTTCTACATTTACATTTACCTTCATTTAATATGTTCCTGCATAAGTATCAACCAGTCACGCGTATAATAGATCCTTCAATCCGCTGCCTTGGGGATTGAGGGGTCTATTATTGAGCACTAGTTTTTGTTTTGTAAAAGCTAGCAAAGATTATAAGCGCTTCATGGATTTGACAATATATCAGTTCCCACATACTTGTAGTAGTACAAATACCCCTACAAATCGAATTTCGAACTTTAATGGGATTAACGGAGGTTCCGAATTCAAAATCCCAAAGTCTTTTTGAGATTTACGAGGTTATGCCTTTATAAATAATCTTATCTTCTATTTTACAAGCTTTTATTTAGTTTCACCTGTCCCGTTGTCTGTAATCAAACCTTGCAAGTTAAATTTGACAAACTTCTTGGTGACCTTGGTGGTATAAGTATAGTTTGGGTGACAATTCAATATCATGGTACCATTGAGCTGATCTGATGATGGAGACAGAAGGTGGCCATGGGAATTCAGTACTTGACCGAGTTGAGTTTGGGCTCGTCAGAATCGTCTCAATGAGTAGTTGATGATGGTATACAGAAAAGTACAGCCGGAAGTAAAAGCTTGTACCAAAAATGAAATTTTTGACAGAAACTTGTTGTTTTGTAAAAGCTAGCAAAGATTATAAGCGCTTCTTCATGGATTTGACCATATATCCTCGTAAGTTCCCGCATAGTTGTACTACTACAAATACCCCTACAAATCGAGTTTCGAATTGTGATAGGATTAACGAAGGTTCCCGATTCGAAATCCCAAAGCCTATTTTGGGATTTACGAGGTTAAATGCTTTTATAAATAATCTTCCATTGCATATTCTGATGAGGTAGGGCACAGCGAAATGTCATCCCGCTCGAATGTGGAGCAGCCCAACTGGGGAAGTAGAGGGCCTGTCAACACGGCGAATCCTCAAACATATCAAGGGTCGGCAACGCCCATGTTGCTCCTTTGGAGTTGCATGCGTCTATAGGCTGCGATGTCCGCTTAACATCAGGCGTGCCGTACGCTTGTTTGCCACCGTCGTTGCATATAACAAAGTATAATTAAATTATTAACATACAATTTATTATCTCTTTATTATTTTATCTACAAACGTACGTCAGTGTTTTCCGTCAGATCGGTCGAGCTGACTTCCACCAGCGTTCTCTCCGTCAAGCTGAGCGGGCTGTGCACGTTCTTAGCGGACTCTTGCTGTTTTCTGAACGGGTTCCTAAGTCCAGCCGGTGACGACTTGATCGGCTGCAAAGATAATTAATTAATGTTATTGGTTCCTTCCGGTACGTGGTCGCCACTCAAGTAACTTTCCGCCCCAACGGCCATCGGTTCTACGTGCAATGTGCCCCGCCAACTGCCACTTAAGTTTAGCGATTCGGAGGGCTATATCGGTTACCTTGGTTCTGCTGCGGATAGCCGGTTGCGGGAGTCTTAACCTTTTCACCGCTAGATGGTAAAGCAACTTGCCGTGCCACCTCACGCCACGAGGGTAAAAAAATAATGGATAAAGATGTAGTATAGGACAGGGACCGAATTAAACAGATGATGACATGCAAATACCTATGTAGGTACACACCTACCCATGGACAACTTAGTATCATCAAGATAAAAGTACCTAAGCAATAAATTCTTATTATTATTTATGTACACCTACATTTAACATGCATATTTAATTTGGTAACTAGGTTTTTTTTACAACTTGGCTAACGGTACCCTTTAAGTCTTATAACACAACAGATAACATTTGTTTACTCAACTCTGGTTGAAATTATTTCAAAGGAACGCATCTTGCAAATGCTGGTATTATAATTTAAACCTTATTGTTACTAACGTAAGGTCAATAATGGACTGTAATAATAATGCCAACATGAAATTGAGCTATTTCAGAGTAAGTTTTCAAAAATAAAAAAAATGTCGGCAAATGCCGTCTTTGTAGTCCGTGTCACGAATCGTCGATGACGTGATTTCACGTGTTTGGCGGTGAAAAGGTTAAATAAGATAGAACAAAATCAAAAAAGTTTACCATACAAGTGGGTTTGAACCCGGGATCGATAACTCAATAAGCAAGACCACTGCACCAAATCGTTGTCTATCTGTCATGACCGTGTATGTGTGCGTGTGGTTTTCTTGACGTGCGTGTCATTCGAATAATGTCGTACTTGACATTAACTTTTAGTTAACTCTTAAGGTCCTTGTACATTAACAGTTTGTAATATAATTAATTATTTTGTATGGAAAACTAAAATATACAGTGCGTTACCGGTAGGCGGACTTTTTTAACAGATAATTAACTATAATTCCGACTTCATACATTTTCTAACAAAATTTAAATTGCCAGCAAAGCAAAAGTAAATTAACAAGTAAGTGTAAATGACAGCTCTTCATACTTTGTTTAGTACGGCGTCATACACCTAGTCCATTGAAGGTTTGTATTTTGGAAAATTAATTGCGCAGTTAATTTACATAATTATGATTTGCAAATAAATGCAAACAATTGCTAATGGAACGTCTTGTTATCAGTTTGAATAAATGCCTTCATGCCGGTAACACAGTATATTTTTTTTTACTTTTGAAAAACGAATTCTGTGAGTGTACACGGCTATATGCCTGAGTTATGAAGGAATGCACCCTGCATAGACCCGAGTTTCAAGACCACATTTCGACTTGTCTGGTTCAAGCAGCTGTTGTGTTGACAAGTAAGGATTTATCTTATAGTCTCTACTCTAATGGGACTTAAAAATATCTTGACAAATACTCTTTACTGGATATTGGTTGTTGATGTAATAAATGATAGAAACGGAAACATACCACAGGTTTTATGGGTGCAACTGATTCGCCTTTCCTCTCCTTCGCTTTCTGCGGTATTATAAGACTCGCGTTCAAGTCTTGTTCAGAACTAGTGACGTCATAGGTTTCTTGAGTATCTAGTTCATGGAAATGCGAGTTCTGAGCTACATTAAGTTTGTCTGCGTCTCGCTCCCACGACTCCGCCAGGTTGGTTAGTTTATCGGCCAAATGAACTCTTCCTAGACGAGAGGCATATTTGGCAGCAAAAGGAACGAGACGATCGTCCTTTAGTAGCTCCATAAGTTCTAATGCTCGTTGTTCTATTTCACTCCGGCAGGCGAGCTGTAAAATATCAAATTAATTTATACATCTATTTAACTACAATAATGTAACAATATTAAGTCAAAATGGGGTTTATGTTATGATGTGTGCCTTACTCTGTTAGGATAACTTTTATATTAGAATAACCTGTCTCGCCTGATTGCTGATATAGCTATTCCAATATCGAGAATAAAGATGGCATATTATTCTTTAAGATAACTTTAAAGGAAAGTCATGGCCTGGTTACGTTTGAAATAAATAAAAATTCTTGCAGGTACAATTTGAACCTTCATGTTTAGCACGTAAGTTCCATATTTAAACTGGTTATTGTAACAAAATCTGAAAGCATTTCAACTTTACAAATTAGAAATTATAGTTGAGATGATAATGCTGTCCGTTTAGCACTTGAAAGCTTATCTATTGAACAATGGCGCTATTCCCTATTGTATTAGTCCGCATTGCATTGCACATGCTTACCAAAAGGGGAAATCTACGGAAACGGCACTACTTGATCTGGTCGACAAAGTGCAAAAAACCCTAGAGGACAAGCAAACAGCTCTATGCGCTTTCCTTGACGTCGAAGGTGCCTTTGACAACCCACCCACAGGAACTATCCTCAAAGGATTGGCATCAAAGGGTGTGGATGAAAGCACCATCAGATGGATCCAGAGCATGCTTTCAAATAGAAAAGTCACTCTGACCCTCAATGCAACTGAGTTTACATTCTACACCACAAGAGGTTGTCCACAAGGAGGCATACTATCCCCACTACTATGAACCCTAGCAGTGGACCAACTCCTAGCAACTATGAAGGACCTAGACTATGACACGCAAGGATATGCCGACGACCTTGTAGTCATAATCAAAGGTCCGTGCCTCCACACAATCTCGAACCTAATGCAAGGTGCGCTAAACACCATAAATAAATGGTGCAAAGAGAATAAACTGTCCATCAATGAGAGCAAAACAGTACTAGTGCCTTTTACAAAAAAAAGGAAACTAGACAAGCTCGCCAAACTAAAACTGAATGGACCGGAAATATCTTACTCAAATGAGATCAAGTACCTAGGAGTTACTTTTGACCAAAGGCTAACTTGGAACGCTCATTTGAATAGCATAATACAAAAGGCAAAAATGGCCATGTGGACTTGCTGTCGAATGGCAGGAGCAAGATGGGGCATAAGACCCAAAATTGCTATGTGGCTTTACACAGCGGTAGTGAGACCGGTAATCACATACGCCTCCGCAGTCTGGTGTAACAAAGCCAACCAAAAGACAGCCATCACAAAGTTAAGCAGTCTACAGCGTACAGCACATCGTACACCCGGAAGAGGTACAACACATCACCGCCCAAAGAATCTGGAATTTCCTAGAGGCAACGGGACTTGATGGTTAAAATCTAAACAAAGGGCTGTCACAATAGATCACTTGCTGGTCGAAGCGGCATACAAAGGCCCACAATACAACAATAATATTAATAAAATTGTATTAGTCCACCGCAAATCCTCCGACCAGATAAAATTAAGCAAGTAACAATAAAACTCGTTCAAATAGCTACCATCTCCTCGTAAGTTACAAGGTTGAAATTGCTATACCTTAACTCATTAAGAAAGTCATTTTGTTAATAAGAATCTTTGTGGGCGCACTACAACGCGGGTGACTTACCTGACTGCGGCTTTCAATGTCAAAGTGTCATTATCGAAAGTGTTATGCTATAGCAATTTCAACCTTGTAACGATGAGAAGATGGTAGCTAATTGTAAGAGTTTTATTGTTACTTGCTTAATTTTATCTGGTCGGAGGATTTGCGGTGGACTAATACAATAGAGAATAGCGCCATTGTTCACTAGATAAGCTTTCAAGTGCTAAACGGACATCTTATATCATCTTAACCATACAGTGAGATATAACAAGTGTATCAGTAAGTAACATTTGAGCAAGTGGCTCAAAGTGCCCCAAAGGGTTTTTATTAACACTTTCACTATCAACAACTTGGCAGCGTCAAGCTCGTACTTCAACGCTGAGATGGAACCGCTTCGTGGCAATGTTGTCTCCTCTTTTGTATGTTGATTTATGTGCATGTATGTGTTGTTGTCATGAATAATGTTATTATATTGTACTTTTAGCCGATAGAACAGAACCGTTTATTGCATAGTCATAAATTACGTCATCGTTTTTTTGTCGATTTTTGACCCCTCCCCCTACCATCATCCTGTTATTCCTTGAAATGGACCCTTCCCGCCTAATAAAATGACTATCATCATTCAATGGCCAGACCCCCCTATTTTAAAATTGTAATTTATGACACATAACAAAAATTTGATGGAATTACAAGTAGGTATACATATGACACACTGCACGGGCACAGCAATATCAGAAGGGCTAACTAATTATTTATAATTATAAGTGAATTTCGATCATAGTGGAAAATTTAAAAATTATTCGCCACGAGCGGGATTTGAACCCACAACCTCTGAAATCCGTCCATCGCTCTCCCAATTGAGCTACCGTGGGTCCGCACTATGATCGAAATTTGGAATTTCGTTAGCGGACGTTTCTGCTTCATAAACATTTAAATTATAAGTGAGTTTATGCAAAGCTATTTGATAGGCAAAACACACGGTAACATTATTCACTTTCCGACATAATTTAAAGTACTCCTTTAAACTATTAAAACATGCGAAAACCTGTTTTTAATAGAAAGCGCTTAAGAGCAGAACCGACCTAGCGGGTTCCTTCCGCTCAAACTATTAAACATACCGCAAATAACTTGAGTGCAGATTCCCTAGCAGTCTTGATATTGACATCGGCGTTAGTGTGGGCCCACCGCACGAGCTGCTCCTCGCACTGACCTTTCTCGGTGTCCAACTCGCACAGTGGTATCTGGAATTAAATTGAAGACCATAGGTAATCAAACGAGTATATATTTATTACCAAAACGAAAAGGTATGCAATAACAATACAATACAAATACTGTTTATTGCACACCTCACACAAAGAAAGCAGTTAGAAAGAGAATCAATACAATAACATGTAGGTAGAGGTAGACAACAGGCGGTCTTATCGCTGAAGAGCGATCTCTTCCACACAACCTTTGAGTCGGAGAAAGAGATAAAACTAGATTATGTAGTAGGTGGTGCAGAGATTATAATCAGCAAAAAATCAAAGTAATTATATAAATACACGTACATACGAGTAAATAAATCTATATATAACCACACAGACACAATCATACATATATACAAATATCACAAATAAAAATACATAAACAGTCAGCCAAAAAAAATAATAATAATAGTAAGACAATCAGGGTTAGGGGAGAGACAAATATTGTTCTTTAAGAAGAGATTTGAAGTTGCCGATAGATTTTGCTAGTCTTATATCAAGAGGGAGAGAGTTCCACAGTCGGATAGCCTTAAAAGTGAACGGATAAACTATACATACTTTAGAGGGGTCAGAAACATTTTAAAGGCGCAGAAGAGACAGCTTAAATTGTTACCATACGTAAAGTTGAAGTCTTGTATAAAATGTTGGCAGTCTAGCCGCTTCTCATATAACCTTTTAACCTCATGTTCATTTAAAATAATAGTGAAAATGGTAATACCTGTATTGCCAACTCCGTGACAATAGGTTTGGGTATGGTCGGTGGGAAAGACGTTCCTCTGCAGAGGATAGCGCGAACCGTTTGCGTGGGTTCACTGATCTAGAAATAAAGACAATACCGGTTGGATCATTACGCAATAATTTACTTTTTTTATGACATTCAATTTCAATTTCAATATTATACAGGGTGGCCCATTCAGATCGGGCAGCATGGGAAAAAAACTTGTAATCCATGTTTAATTTATTTTCGTACTTATAGTTTCAGACTTTCCCATACTGACCGAACTAAATAAGGGGGGCCCTTTAGAGTTAGCATCAGCCGAATTGCCGAATTTTGTGTTCACAAAAACACAAGAAAAACTTTTTGGGTGTGCATCCGCTAGAGCTGTGTGAGATAGCAGAGTGAAAAACCAATAGCATAGCTAACCTCGCTCACGCATTGTTTTCCATTGGTGGCTTTAGCCTCGCGCATGGCTCCCGCCCACGTCTGTGGTGCCATGCCAATTTAGCACTTGGGGTCAGAGGCACAGGGACTATCTTGCTGCGCATTTGGCGATTATAAGAAACACACCGATACAACAAACCACGAGTCGGAAGCTCCCCTGGAATGCGTGTTGGTATCACAGATGGGCATCCACGCGCCGCTCGAGATGTCGTAGAGCCGCAGTATGCCGGTGTTGTCGTAGGCGCACGGGAGCCCACGTCTGTGGTGCCACGCCAATTTAGCACTTGGGGTCACAGGCACAGGGACCGTCTTGCTGCGTATTTGGCGATTATAAGGAACACTCACCGATACAACAAACCACGAGTCGGAAGCTCCCCTGGAATACGTGTTGGTGTCACAGATGGGCATCCACGCGCCGCTCGAGATGTCGTAGAGCCGCAGTATGCCGGTGTTGTCGTAGGCGCAGGGGAGCCCACGTCTGTGGTGCCACGCCAATTTAGCACTTAGGGTCACAGGCACAGGGACTGTCTTGCTGCGTATTTGGCGATTATAAGGAACACTCACCGATACAACAAACCACGAGTCGGAAGCTCCCCTGGAATGCGTGTTGGTATCACAGATGGGCATCCACGCGCCGCTCGAGATGTCGTAGAGCCGCAGTATGCCGGTGTTGTCGTAGGCGCACGGGAGCCCACGTCTGTGGTGCCACGCCAATTTAGCACTTAGGGTCACAGGCACAGGGACTGTCTTGCTGCGTATTTGGCGATTATAAGGAACACTCACCGATACAACAAACCACGAGTCGGAAGCTCCCCTGGAATGCGTGTTGGTATCACAGATGGGCATCCACGCGCCGCTCGAGATGTCGTAGAGCCGCAGTATGTCGGTGTTGTCGTAGGCGCACGGGAGCCCACGTCTGTGGTGCCACGCCAATTTAGCACTTGGGGTCACAGGCTCAGGGACTGTCTTGCTGCGTATTTGGCGATTATAAGGAACACTCACCGATACAACAAACCACGAGTCGGAAGCTCCCCTGGAATGCGTGTTGGTGTCACAGATGGGCATCCAAGCGCCGCTCGAGATGTCGTAGAGCCGCAGTATGCCAGTGTTGTCGTAGGCGCACGGGGATCCCACGTCTGTAGTGCCGACCCACGCCAATTTAGCACTTGGGGTTAGAGGCACAGGGACCGTTTTGCTGCGGATTTGACGACCTGCAATATTTGACATGAATGAAGCTAGGCTGTTACTAAATACTAGACTAAATATCTCCAAGTTGAAAGATCTACACTTTTATGCGAGTTTGTGAAATGTAAATTCATCAAACGAGGGAGCTTGAAGCTTGGGCCGAATATATTTTGTCTGTCCGGTGTCCAGTGTCTGTCCGGCTGTTCTCCTCTACAGGCCTCAAACGATTCTCGTGAAATTTTGTAAACAGGCTAGTTAATGTAGAAATTTTGTTATTCCGAGTCAATGACCCCAAAATCAAACAGTACATTAGGTATTATTTATTAGGAGAACAATATTTCTTTGCTATTCCGCTAAAAAACGTGCTGGTCTATTAGTGAAGATAAGATGCAACTATTTGCGTAAAAACATGCAAAAAATTACAGCAAACCACCACCAATAATGACAAAAACCTCGACACGTGTTTCGCCTCTCTACGAGGCATCATCAGGAGATGCTGGCAGGAGATGTTGCTTGCGCCACGTCCACTGAGCAAATGACCCGCCCTTTTTTTTTTTTTTTTTGAACCTGACTGTTGCTATAATAGGACGGACCCAATATAGCGGTCGAACTGCGTGGTTGGAGGGTGGCCTGGGGAAAATCCAGGGGAAGCCTCCGGCACGACCACGCGGGGAAGTTTGTACACTGGAATACTCTAAGAGTTTGCGCTCCAGTGAGATTGGTTGAACGGTATCAACCGAATCTGGGGTGTGAGTGGTATCGAACTACTGGGAGTTTTATCGCTGGTTCGCTAAAACCTAGCCTAGCTGAGAAGAGTCCAGCAAGAAACTCAGCTAGGCCCGACTTGCGTCGGACTGACTCTACCCGGTATGCGGCGGTACCGGGACGAAAGCGGACTGTATGTGTCTGTGTTGTCTCGCGGTGGACGTCCCCGCCGGCGGGAACGCTGAAGTGTACGCGATGTGTTGGACGCCGAAAGCGCAGCGTTCCATCTTTCGATGGACGCTGTGATTTCGTCGTCCGGGTCCGTGAGTGTGTGCCTAGGACGCCGGACCGTGCGGCCCCTAATCAGTGAGCGCCGAGTAACGACAGAGGGGGGAGGGATGGGGACGTAGTCAGCAGCCTTCCTAACTAACGGATTCCTATGGTGGGGATGACCCGCCCGGAGCCATCCGCCATATTTATATTCTGTCCCCCCATACTACCGTTCAAGCGTGAAAGAGATGGAAGAACACGTAACAACGGTGATGACACAACATTCAATTGTTCGTTGATAATAACGCCTCTATTGCTGTACCTAATTATTTCTAATTGTTCTAGAACACTTAGACGCAATCCTTTTTCGCAAACATGCAAGATGTTGAAAGAATGATTGTCAGATAACGCATGGTTATTCTCCAATAAATGTTTTGCGAAATTAGACTTGTCCGGGTGATTATGCCGATACGACGCAACATGTTCCTTATACCTTGTGCTAAAACTACGGCCTGTTTGTCCCACATAAACTTTATTGCAATTATCACAGGCAAGTTTGTAGACTCCCGACTTTTTGGCACTTTCCACTTTCTCCTTGCCATTGCACAGTCTAAAGCGCAAGGTGTTATTCGTTTTGAAAGCCACGTTTATGTCGTTAGACTTTAAAATATTGTAGATCTTATCAGACAACTTGCCAACATAAGTTATGCTTGCTTTGTACTTTTTAGGTGGGTCCGAAGATCGTGCAGCGTACAGAAGATAGTTTGTCATTCTAGCCCGTTTTTTCCTAATAATACCATCCACATGAGACTTGCTGTAACCGTTTGAAATTGCTAAATGGTATATATTATTTAATTCCATTTTATAATGAATATCAGAAAGAGGCACTGTCAATAACCTATGTGCATAACAATGAAAAGCAGCTAACTTATGTTGCCATGGATGAGCGGAAGAAGCCGGGATAACAGTATCTGTATGCGTAGGCTTACGGTAAATTTGGAATTGATGTTTGTTATCTACCTTAGTAATTAATCGTTAAATCCAAGAAATTCAGTGAGTTATTCTGTTCTAATTCCTTCTTAAACTTGATTTTAGGATGCTTGTTGTTGATTTCATTCACAAAAGTATCCAGTTGACTCATACTACCCGTCCAACAAATAATCAAATCATCAACATACCGAAATTAATATAATATTATATTATTATTATCCACAATGTGTTGGTTCTCAAAATGATCCATGAAAATATCTGCCATCAAAGGACTAAGTGGGGAACCCATTGCCAAACCATCACCTTGCAGATAATATTGCCCCCCAAATCTAAAATAATTCTGTCGCATACAGACTGTCGCCAATTCTATTAATTCATCTACCTCCCCTGGGTGCAGCCTCTGTTTTTCAAAAAGTGCCCTGAGAATGTCTAAAGTATTCAAATATGGTACATTTGTAAACAAACTATCCACATCCAACGACAAAAGAATAGCATTTTGTGGCATGTTGATGTCTTTGATCCTTTCGATTAAATCCAAACTATTCTTTAAACAGTATTTTGGTTCAAAATTAGACTTCTGTCTTATGATACCATTCAACCTCTTAGCCAATTTATAAGTCGGTGCACTCAAATACGAGACAACTGGACGAATCGGGATATGGTCTTTATGAATTTTTGGAAGACCATACAGAATTGGTGCTTGAGGATTCATGGATATGACCGTGTTTTTCTGATGCTCGGTTTCAAAGACAAACATAGAGTTCTTGGCAACATTTCTGAGATCTTTCTGGAAACCAGGCGTTGGGTCCTTCCGTAAAACCGAAAAACCATCATTCTGTATAAGATCCATTACTTTCTGGTTATATTGTTCCCTACCCATGATGACTATGCAATTCCCTTTGTCTGCTTTTGACACCACTAAATCGTTGTCATCGACTTTCTGTTGAATAGACCTCAGCAATAACCAGTCAGAGTCAGGCGCACTCCTCCTCAATGGACATGTCTTTTTTAATGCATTCGCTACGGTGAGCTTTGCATCCATATCATTATTGTTAAGTACTATCGCAACCTCTGCGTCCACAGCTACATTTTCCAAAACTTTTTGAGACATCTTAGGCCTTAAGTTATACTTTAATCCCTTATCTAACAGTTTGACCTCATTTTCCAAAAACTCAATGCCGGTTAGGTTTTTTTACACGAGGGTGGAAACTGTGCTGAGTCGTTAGGGCATCACGCCTTTCTGTTAAGTTGAAATCCGAACCCGACCTAGTAAGCCTATGTAGTTTATCGGTCTGTTTCACATACATTTGGTGCGCAAGCTCAGAGGCAAAATATCTCGCTTTTTGGTCTAAAATATCAAATTCAATGTTGTGCAATTTAAAGGAAAGCTCTGAATACAAAACTTTAAGGTGTAGCTTTAAGTTATCCCTGATTGAAAACCAAGATCGTGATTCTTCATTCAGCCATATTTTCCGAGCCCTATTAATAGCCACCTGAGATGCCCTACTAGAACTATTACAACGTATGTTGATATAATTAGGTACCACATTCAGACGTTTACACTGTTGATTAAACCAAACGTTCTGGACAGCTGCTCGGTGTTGTTTAGTTAGTTTGACATAAAGTCGTGCCTGTTCGGCTATGCTTGCCGTTTTCAAATAATTTATTGAATCAGGCGTTACTTTGCGGAAGTCCATGATATATTAGGAGAACAATATTTCTTTGCTATTACGCTAAAAAACGTGCTGGTCTATTAGTGAAGATAAGATGCAACTATTTGCGTAAAAACATGCAAAAAATTACAGCAAACCACCACCAATAATGACAAAAACCTCGACACGTGTTTCGCCTCTCTACGAGGCATCATCAGGAGATGCTGGCAGGAGATGTTGCTTGCGCCACGTCCACTGAGCAAATGACCCGCCCGTTTTTTTTTTTTTTTTTTTTTTTTGACCCTGACTGTTGCTATAATAGGACGGACCCAATATAGCGGTCGAACTGCGTGGTTGGAGGGTGGCCTGGGGAAAATCCAGGGGAAGCCTCCGGCACGACCACGCGGGGAAGTTTGTACACTGGAATACTCTAAGAGTTTGCGCTCCAGTGAGATTGGTTGAACGGTATCAACCGAATCTGGGGTGTGAGTGGTATCGAACTACTGGGAGTTTTATCGCTGGTTCGCTAAAACCTAGCCTAGCTGAGAAGAGTCCAGCAAGAAACTCAGCTAGGCCCGACTTGCGTCGGACTGACTCTACCCGGTATGCGGCGGTACCGGGACGAAAGCGGACTGTATGTGTCTGTGTTGTCTCGCGGTGGACGTCCCCGCCGGCGGGAACGCTGAAGTGTACGCGATGTGTTGGACGCCGAAAGCGCAGCGTTCCATCTTTCGATGGACGCTGTGATTTCGTCGTCCGGGTCCGTGAGTGTGTGCCTAGGACGCCGGACCGTGCGGCCCCTAATCAGTGAGCGCCGAGTAACGACAGAGGGGGGAGGGATGGGGACGTAGTCAGCAGCCTTCCTAACTAACGGATTCCTATGGTGGGGAGCGTTATCAAAATAACGTCTGGCAGCCTGCTTAAAGAAACCATACATGGTGCTAATCTCCATGTCGTGGTGCAGGCTGAGGTTCGATTGGTACCACGGGGCACCAGTCGCCCTTCGGAGAAAACGATTCTGAATGACCTGAAGCGGCTTGAGCGATGACATAGGCACGTGAGCGAATGCTACACTTGCATATGTCATGATTGGACGAACACAAGTCTTGTAGAGTGTCAGCTTATTCCTAAGTGACATTTTACTAAACTTGTTGATCATCGGCCCTAGCCTTCCTAGCACGAACAACGCGCGGTTGCGTACCCTACGGATGTGGCTACGGAAAGTCAGTCTCCTGTCGAGGGTCACTCCAAGATATTTGGCCTCGTTGACCCAGGGGATGGGTCGGTCAAACATCTGGATCGGAGCCACCCGCCTTTCTGTACTAATGCAGTCCGACGGATGAAAGACTATTGCAGTGCTTTTCTCCGGGTTGACTTCGATACGCCAAAGATTAAACCAACGACCTAGGTCGGAGATTGCCTCTTGGAGGTATCGCCGGATAGTAGCGTACTTACAATGAGTCGTAAAGAGCGCGGTGTCATCCGCAAACAACCCCAGTTGCACCTTAGGGTGCCTGGGAATGTCGTTTGTGAATAACGAGTAGAGAGTGGGAGAGAGCACGGAGCCTTGCGGGACTCCGGCCCGGATGGGGTGTGGGTCCGAATACGTTCCCTCCAGTCGGTATCGAAAGCTTCGGTCACTGAGAAAATCTCGTATTGTGAGTACGAGTCTGTCCGGCATTCCGAGCTGGTATAACTTGTATACAAGCCCGTTATGCCAGACCTTGTCGAAGGCTTTCGCTACGTCGAGAAAGATCGCACCGGTCTTGAGCCCCTGGAATCGAGAGAAACCATCCAACACGTGCTCCGTGACGCGGTGCACCTGTTGGACGCATGAGTGTCCGGATCTAAAACCGAACTGCTCATCGATGAGGAGGTTATTCTCAGCCGTAAATCTGAGAATTCTCGTGAGAAGGATCCGCTCATATAGCTTTCCAAGGGAGCTAAGTAAGCTGATCGGCCTATAAGAGGCAGGCGAGGTCCGGGGTTTGCCGGGCTTCGCTATCCCTATGACCGTTGCACATTTCCACGCGGCTGGAAAGTGAGCATTGGTCAGTGCGGCATTGAAGATGCCGACCAAAAGGAGGAGGAGGGTTTCGGGGAGAAGTTTCAGGATGCGATTGGATAGACCATCCGCACCCGGAGCCTTCCTAATACGGAGACGCCTGACAAGGTCACTGACTTCCTTAACCGACACCGGTAAAATGGGTGAAGTTACGGGGAGACGCGATCTCCTGTCCACCTCGGAATCGACCCTACTAATGTGGGCTTCGTCGGTGTTGAGGAGGTTGGGCGAACATTGGGACTCTAAACTACTCGCAAGGCATTCGGCTTTCTCACTGTCCTCGAACGCGGGGGTTGAGTGATCCGGTCGATCCAAGGGAGGGATGGTCCAACAGGCATCGGATTTGAGAGATCTCGCTAGTTTCCAGTAAGCCAGGTGACTAGGCGTTATCTCCCCCATCAGATCCCTGAACGAGTTCTCCCGAAATTCGGCAATTCTCTGTTTGGACTCGTTAGACAAGTCCCTCAGGATTTGCCGATTTTCGGCAGAAGGGTGATTTGAATAGGTACGTATGGCGCGATTTTTCCTTGTCACCAACTCTCTCAGTTCCGTAGGTAGAGGTCGGTTTTGGATGTCCTCCGCCGACACCTCCCTTGAGGCTTCGCTTCGAACAGCGTTGAGGTAGTTGGTGAAAGAATCGATCGCTTGGTCTGTCTGTTCGGTTGTAGTTATATTGTCTGGGATATCTCTAAGCAGGGGGGAGTCCGTCTGTAGGAGACCTGATTGTACCTTGTCCCAGTCCACGAGTGTCCTGGTTCGAGGAGTACTATTGGGGTGAGGGCCTAGTCTCAAGAGGACTGGCCTATGATCCGAGTCTAGTTCGTGTAGCACTTCTATAGAACGCAGAGTTAACGCTACGTTCTTTAGTAGAGCTATGTCGAGTATGTCAGGTCGGTGGTCTACGTTATGAGGGAAGTGAGTCGGCTCTAAGGGAGCGAGGAGATCGAAAGGGAGGTGACCCGCCCGGAGCCATCCGCCATATTTATATTCTGTCCACTCATACTACCGTTCATGCGTGAAAGAGATGGAAGAACACGTAACAACGGTGATGACACAACATTCAATTGTTCGTTGATAATAACGCCTCTATTGCTGTACCTAATTATTTCTAATTGTTCTAGAACACTTAGACGCAATCCTTTTTCGCAAACATGCAAGATGTTGAAAGAATGATTGTCAGATAACGCATGGTTATTCTCCAATAAATGTTTTGCGAAATTAGACTTGTCCGGGTGATTATGCCGATACGACGCAACATGTTCCTTATACCTTGTGCTAAAACTACGGCCTGTTTGTCCCACATAAACTTTATTGCAATTATCACAGGCAAGTTTGTAGACTCCCGACTTTTTGGCACTTTCCACTTTCTCCTTGCCATTGCACAGTCTAAAGCGCAAGGTGTTATTCGTTTTGAAAGCCACGTTTATGTCGTTAGACTTTAAAATATTGTAGATCTTATCAGACAACTTGCCAACATAAGTTATGCTTGCTTTGTACTTTTTAGGTGGGTCCGAAGATCGTGCAGCGTACAGAAGATAGTTTGTCATTCTAGCCCGTTTTTTCCTAATAATAACATCCACATGAGACTTGCTGTAACCGTTTGAAATTGCTAAATGGTATATATTATTTAATTCCATTTTATAATGAATATCAGAAAGAGGCACTGTCAATAACCTATGTGCATAACAATGAAAAGCAGCTAACTTATGTTGCCATGGATGAGCGGAAGAAGCCGGGATAACAGTATCTGTATGCGTAGGCTTACGGTAAATTTGGAATTGATGTTTGTTATCTACCTTAGTAATTAATCGTTAAATCCAAGAAATTCAGTGAGTTATTCTGTTCTAATTCCTTCTTAAACTTGATTTTAGGATGCTTGTTGTTGATTTCATTCACAAAAGTATCCAGTTGACTCATACTACCCGTCCAACAAATAATCAAATCATCAACATACCGAAAATAATATAATATATTATTATTATCCACAATGTGTTGGTTCTCAAAATGATCCATGAAAATATCTGCCATCAAAGGACTAAGTGGGGAACCCATTGCCAAACCATCACCTTGCAGATAATATTGCCCCCCAAATCTAAAATAATTCTGTCGCATACAGACTGTCGCCAATTCTAGCTGCTTTTCATTGTTATGCACATAGGTTATTGACAGTGCCTCTTTCTGATATTCATTATAAAATGGAATTAAATAATATATACCATTTAGCAATTTCAAACGGTTACAGCAAGTCTCATGTGGATGGTATTATTAGGAAAAAACGGGCTAGAATGACAAACTATCTTCTGTACGCTGCACGATCTTCGGACCCACCTAAAAAGTACAAAGCAAGCATAACTTATGTTGGCAAGTTGTCTGATAAGATCTACAATATTTTAAAGTCTAACGACATAAACGTGGCTTTCAAAACGAATAACACCTTGCGCTTTAGACTGTGCAATGGCAAGGAGAAAGTGGAAAGTGCCAAAAAGTCGGGAGTCTACAAACTTGCCTGTGATAATTGCAATAAAGTTTATGTGGGACAAACAGGCCGTAGTTTTAGCACAAGGTATAAGGAACATGTTGCGTCGTATCGGCATAATCACCCGGACAAGTCTAATTTCGCAAAACATTTATTGGAGAATAACCATGCGTTATCTGACAATCATTCTTTCAACATCTTGCATGTTTGCGAAAAAGGATTGCGTCTAAGTGTTCTAGAACAATTAGAAATAATTAGGTACAGCAATAGAGGCGTTATTATCAACGAACAATTGAATGTTGTGTCATCACCGTTGTTACGTGTTCTTCCATCTCTTTCACGCATGAACGGTAGTATGGGGGGACAGAATATAAATATGGCGGATGGCTCCGGGCGGGTCATTTGCTCAGTGGACGTGGCGCAAGCAACATCTCCTGCCAGCATCTCCTGATGATGCCTCGTAGAGAGGCGAAACACGTGTCGAGGTTTTTGTCATTATTGGTGGTGGTTTGCTGTAATTTTTTGCATGTTTTTACGCAAATAGTTGCATCTTATCTTCACTAATAGACCAGCACGTTTTTTAGCGGAATAGCAAAGAAATATTGTTCTCCTAATATATCATGGACTTCCGCAAAGTAACGCCTGATTCAATAAATTATTTAGGTATTATTTATTTATTCAGGATGGTGGTAGTAAAATGCATTTTACACACTTAGGTTTATCTAGACTTTTAGTATCTCAAAAAGATACAAACAAAGACCTATATTAACACTTTCACTGCCAGGAACCCGCCTAGCGAGCGCCTACGCCGTAGTCGCTTTCCGCTACATACGAGGAAAACCACGGGATCGGCCACGAGCGTAGCGCATAGCGATTCTTGGCAGCGAATGTGTTAATCAAATCCCATTGTGTGTTTGGGAATTATTATGACCCCAAAGGCTTTTATTTCCTCTACTAATGGGGCTAGTGCGATTTGTGTAAGATTGACCCCTATTTTTTTTCATATGAATATTTAGTGTCTCACCATTCATAGCTACTATTTCCATGGCGAGGTGTTGGTCACTCGCCCCCGGGTCGGTCGCGTGGTACACGGCGAACACGGTCGAGTTGAACGCGGCGAGGGACACCACGGGACCAGCTAGCGATATCACCTGACGCATTTTAATTTGTATTACCAACTAGTCCACTGTGCAGACCACAGATATAGGGGGTTCTGCCTTTTCTCCGAATTTGTTATGTCCGATTTTCACTTGCCAACCAACTTTTCGCCGATGATTCACCTTGACAACTAATGGCAATTTTTTGTATGACAATAACGTTTCATTTGGTAGAATTATTGTTAAGTCAATTAATGTAATGAATTAAAATTTTTGCCATACCTATCATTTGGCAAATCTTTCAGTTGGACAAACAACTACTAACCGAATAACGTTTCGTCAGTGCAACAGTTGCCTTTTCTTACATAACCAATGCCAACTTTTACTACAAAAAACAAGACCGCATAACATAGTCAGACTTTTATTCAACGTGTTCTTATATGTATAATTTACAAGGAGGGAAGTGGGGATGGGGAGACGAAGATAACTACAAAGAGGGTTCGGGGGCAAAGCCCCCGCATTAAAAAACAACAAACAATCGTAACAGAGATATTATTTGTAGGTTAGGTTAGGGTTAGCTTATGTCCTTTAGAGCGGAAATAGGCACCCCGCGTAGCGGGGTGACGTCGACACGCTGGCGGTTAGGTAAGGTTTAGGTGAGGTTAAAATAATTGACAGGTGTTTGTTTAAAAAAAACACATGTACACCTACATACATACATACATTCCACCAAGCAACAGTCCAAAAGTAATGATGTAAACACTTATCTCCAATGATGCGATAATTCAGGTACGATCATTGTCAAAAAAACAAGTGATCGGTTACGCTTACTCACTTTATAAATACGTTACATAGTGACTAAATAAAGCATCTGGTAAGTGTTATACCACGAAATGTATATAAGTCAAACTGACCCATTGTGCTACTCGAAAGGGGGCATTTTGAAAAGTGACTTTATGAAAAAAAGTCCAAGCATACAGTTGGTAACCGTGAGGTTGGGAAATAAAACTAAACCTTTTGTTAAGTTGACACATGATCATTCGGCGAAATGACATTATGCGAAAAATTGGTTGCGATGTGATATTCGTACATAAAATTTTCGGAGATGATTTAGAGAACCCAGATATAGATATACACTAGATAACATAAACACCTTAATCTGTATGAAAACCGACCGTGTCACTTGTTTCTGCCTACTGTTACGTCACAAGGGCGAATTAGTGATGTGAATTCCCCGTTGTCCGCACAGAATCGATTTTGCAATAAGGTATTACGTTCACGGACAACCGGCTACCACAACAGACGCGCGCGGAAGTCAGTCGGGCGGCCAACTCGTAGACCGAGTTCGGACACGCGAAGTAGATGCATTTGCATGATCTAGTGTATATCTATATCTGTGGTGCAGACATCTAAATTATAAAAGTAGCAGTCATCATCCACTTACTAGTCGGCCACAATTTCTATGATGCGCCGCTATCACGAAAATCGAATCTCGAAGTTCGTATATCTCTGTCTCTGTCGCTCGAGTACCATATACCAAAAGTGCGATGGAGACGGAGATATACGAAGTTCTAGATTCGATTTCCGTCGTTATAGCTCTGCTCCTCTGAATGAGACCCCACCCCGCCCGCTCCGTCTTTTTAGAAGCTTTTATCTAACTTGACCTATTCGTTTGTTCGTTAGTTTGTTAGTGTGGGACAAATCTGAAATTTGAACCAGTTAACCTCAAATGCCAATAATTATATCATACGAGTCAGCTCAGAGACCAAGGGGTAAGTAACGACATCTCAGTACAGTAAACGCACCTGTCTTTGCGTGCCCATCGGTGTGAAAAGTCGCAACAACCGTGCGTTAGTCGCACATGCGACTATGTCGCTACCCGCAGTCACGCACAGGATCTCTTCTGTATCGGGCATAGATACGCTCCACTCCTTGCTGCTACCGACCAGCGATATACATATGATTTTGCTGAAAAAAGACACATTTTGTTTATATTATGGAACAATGGAATCAAAAGATTTTTCGAAAAACCCAAATGCTTTTATACAAATATTTTATTATAGCCTATGTCACTCCTACGATTAAGAGGAATCCAACGACACCTCATATTTCGAAATCCGTCAAACGGTTTAGGCTGCTGGGCGTGCCAAATAATAAGACGCACATATTTACGCTCGAAAAACGTAACCCTCCTCTCCTTCGGCAGCCGGGCAAAATATACTAACATTACAATGCATCGAATAACAGCTTACTAGACGCAATATAACATTAAACAGACATATTAAAGCAATAAAAAAGTGATTACTAAGTTTTTGTTTGGGTTTACATGTATACTGCAAAAAGTAAGTTATAATAAATTCTTCATTAAGTGAAGAAATAACAAAGGTAAAAGGGAATATATCGAAGGGGAAACCGAACTGCAAATGGGTAATTACGCGTGGATTAGTTTACACCCTGTGTACATTCGCATTTATTTAACGTCATAAACATTATTATTCAGTTTTTCCCCACCTTCATAAGGAAAACACTCACATCTTGCAAGTCAACTTGTACGGCGGTGATTGAGGAAGAATTAATTGGTGGTTAATTAAATGTGTAAAATTTGCTCTGCATTTAATGTTTAATATTCATTACACTGTACTGTAAAGGACCTAAAATCTCAACAGTCATCCAATGATTTTTTATGACATATATCAAATCAGAAATAAGTGTGGGTATGACCATTGACTGATTAGAATTTATAAAAAAAGTTATATGTTTTAGAGTTGATCTTTTGATAAATAACATATTATGTTTTTTAGTTGTTTTATTATGTTTATTGTAACACATATGCAAATAGTATACATAAATAATACAATTAAATAATGATACGGATTTCATACAAAATGGATATATATCAAACTTTTGATATATATCATAAATATCCGATATTTTGATATTTATAATAATAATAAATATCGGCTATTTTCGAACCCTGGGTGTGGTTGAGGTAACAGTTCAGGTTGATGCCGTGGTGCAGGCTCGAGTGGCATCATACTATGCCTAGTTGTGATCATACTTGCTCATACTAATGGTGCTATAATCACTGACCTAGGTGTCTCGCAGGCCAAGACCAGCGCGCTCGCAGACAGACTGGCCATGGTGTGGTTGAGGTAGTTGTTCAGGTTGATGCCGTGGTGCAGGCTCGAGTGGCATCGAACTATGCCTAGTTGTGATCATACTTGCTCATACTAATGGTGCTTTAATCACTGACCTAGGTGTCTCGCAGGCCAAGACCAGCGCGCTCGCAGACAGACTGGCCATGGTGTGGTTGAGGTAGTTGTTCAGGTTGATGCCGTGGTGCAGGCTCGAGTGGCATCGAACTATGCCTAGTTGTGATCATACTTGCTCATACTAATGGTGCTATAATCACTGACCTAGGTGTCTCGCAGGCCAAGACCAGCGCGCTCGCAGACAGACTGGCCATGGTGTGGTTGAGGTAGTTGTTCAGGTTGATGCCGTGGTGCAGGCTCGAGTGGCATCGAACTATGCCTAGTTGTGATCATACTTGCTCATACTAATGGTGCTATAATCACTGACCTAGGTGTCTCGCAGGCCAAGACCAGCGCGCTCGCAGACAGACTGGCCATGGTGTGGTTGAGGTAGTTGTTCAGGTTGATGCCGTGGTGCAGGCTCGAGTGGCATCGAACTATGCCTAGTTGTGATCATACTTGCTCATACTAATGGTGCTATAATCACTGACCTAGGTGTCTCGCAGGCCAAGACCAGCGCGCTCGCAGACAGACTGGCCATGGTGTGGTTGAGGCAGTTGTTCAGGTTGATGCCGTGGTGCAGGCTCGAGTGGCATCGAACTATGCCTAGTTGTGATCATACTTGCTCATACTAATGGTGCTATAATCACTGACCTAGGTGTCTCGCAGGCCAAGACCAGCGCGCTCGCAGACAGACTGGCCATGGTGTGGTTGAGGTAGTTGTTCAGGTTGATGCCGTGGTGCAGGCTCGAGTGGCATAGAACTATGCCTAGTTGTGATCATACTTGCTCATACTAATGGTGCTATAATCACTGACCTAGGTGTCTCGCAGGCCAAGACCAGCGCGCTCGCAGAAAGACTGGCCATGGTGTGGTTGAGGTAGTTGTTCAGGTTGATGCCGTGGCGCAGGCTCGAGTGGCATCGAACTATGCCTAGTTGTGATCATACTTGCTCATACTAATGGTGCTATAATCACTGACCTAGGTGTCTCGCAGGCCAAGACCAGCGCGCTCGCAGACAGACTGGCCATGGTGTGGTTGAGGTAGTTGTTCAGGTTGATGCCGTGGTGCAGGCTCGAGTGGCATCGAACTATGCCTAGTTGTGATCATACTTGCTCATACTAATGGTGCTATAATCACTGACCTAGGTGTCTCGCAGGCCAAGACCAGCGCGCTCGCAGACAGACTGGCCATGGTGTGGTTGAGGTAGTTGTTCAGGTTGATGCCGTGGTGCAGGCTCGAGTGGCATAGAACTATGCCTAGTTGTGATCATACTTGCTCATACTAATGGTGCTATAATCACTGACCTAGGTGTCTCGCAGGCCAAGACCAGCGCGCTCGCAGACAGACTAGCCATGGTGTGGTTGAGGTAGTTGTTCAGGTTGATGCCGTGGTGCAGGCTCGAGTGGCATCGAACTATGCCTAGTTGTGATCATACTTGCTCATACTAATGGTGCTATAATCACTGACCTAGGTGTCTCGCAGGCCAAGACCAGCGCGCTCGCAGACAGACTAGCCATGGTGTGGTTGAGGTAGTTGTTCAGGTTGATGCCGTGGTGCAGGCTCGTGTCGTGGAACTCCACGTCGATGTTGGATTCGCCGTTCTCGAGCGTGTGGCATCGGACTATGCCTATTTCGTTCCAGCACATATATCTAGAATGTTAAATGGCTATTTTAAACATGGCTTTCACTATCATATTTGGTTGCCAAACAGCTTTAATGCTGTCGCAACGTTTAGCTTTGACGCACGCTTCTTCGCAATGTCTACCAGCGTTTCTGAAAAAGAAGCCCACTGTTAAGAAGAAACGCCGAAACAAACTCAACAGTCAGTCATTTTTTGCCTAAAAGCTTATTACAATAAGTCAAACAGAGTTGAATTTTTTTTTTCTTTGTATTTAACAAATAAAAAAATTCAACATAATGCGTTGTTCTACAAGAACACATGTCCGAATAAGCTATATGAATAATTAAGCTATTTTGGGCTCTGGTAGTTTGGGTGCATTTCTGTCAGTTAGATAGTCCTCAAACCTGTAATAAGCCTACGAAATCAATATTTTTTTCAAGTAATAAATAAAAAGTCGCAAGCGGAAGCTAGCTTTTCAATAAAAAACACATTCAGGATAAAAAGCGTCACCTATGGTCCAAGTGTCCGGGCGTGGCGGAAGGCTGGAAGGGCGCCTGCGGTGGCGCCGCGGCCGCCGAGGGCCCGGACCGCGACGCCGGCCGCGACTCGCGGTCTCCCGCCCCGCGGCCCAGCGTCTCGTTCTTGATCTTCTCCAGTGATATTGCGTTGTCGTCGTCGTCGCTTTCGTAGTTCGTTATTAGGTTGTCTAGGTCGTCATTGTCTGAAAATAAATTATACCTTCTCATAAGCATTTCGCATTCTCTCCCCGTGTGGTGTCAGGTTAGAATTTCAACACTCTCTTTCTTCCCGTGGATGTCGCAAAAGTCGACTAAGGGAGCGGGGTTGAAGTGAGTTGTGGGCGATGGGCTGGCCACCTATCACTGCAATATCACATTTTGCCGATATTTTGTACCCACATTTTTGCTACAAGTGGCGCTGGAACATAAGTTTCATGTGCTCTGCCTATCCCTTTTGGGAATAAAGGCGTGTATGTATGTATGTATGTATTTATTCTCATGTTTCTATCAAGACATTTTTGGCACAAGCTTATACTGCAGACTGTATTTTTATGCAGTCATCAACTACCGAGCCTAAGTATGAGAATTTTGTCTTGCCTTTTGGAGTTGCAGTGGGCCAGCTTTTGTCGCCATCAGAGCAGCTCAGTGATGCCATAACATTTCTTTGTCATCAAACTTATATAAGTATGCAAAATTTCAGCTCAAATGGATACTGGCAACTCGCTGAAAAATTCATTGTAAATTATGAAGCATAGTAGTGTAGCCATAATTGTATACTTACAGTTTTTTTATACAACGACGATGGCAAACAAGCGTACGGCCCCGCCTGATGGTAAGCGGACACCGCAGACTATAGACGCATGCAACTCCAAGGGAGTAACATGGGCGTTGCCGACCCTTGATATGTTTGAGGATTCGCCGTGTTAACAGCTGAAGGAACAAATTCCCTCGCTCTCAACACAACGCATCCTCGGGAGCTCTGGTGACGTTGCTCAACTCCAGGAACACAACACTACTACAGAGCAAGTAGTAGTGTTATTATGGCTGTGGTCTTACTTACATCCCCAGTTGGGCTGCTCCAAATTCGAGCGGGATGACATTTCGCTGTGCCCTACCTCACGTAAAATCACGTTAAATACAAACAGTGTATGTTAATATAAAGCTTGTAAAAGAGTGGCGGAGCTCACTAGATGTGCTACACTGTCTACTAAATGCAAAGGAATTCGAACATTTCATATTCTAATGGAAATTAAACTGTCCGCGCGCGACTGCCTGGCAGCGGATGGCATAAACGATTTCAGATAAATTTGAATTTTACCTAGTTACACTTCAATGCACGTAAAAAGAACGCTGGCAACCATACACTTTATATGGCACTGGCATTCTTCTTACTTGCCACTTGCTGATCGATCACGTAATGCATTGTACGCACGTTAGGTAGATCTAAATGTCAAATTTTATATGGAAAAATGACAGTTGCATTGTCCTAACGCGCGTTCGGAACGTTACATGATTACATTGATTACCCCTCAGGTATACTTTGACGGGTCCCTTGCATGTAGTTGAATGCTGTCTGGCTTGACCTGGTCGGAAAGTCAAACGAAACTTTGTATGTTTTCTTATGGACATACCATCAACTCTCTCAATCATTTCGATGTCATCAGCTGCATCAGCGTCGGCGTCAGCCTGGCTGTCCTTGCCGTAGCAGTTCAGGAGCGCACCCAGCTGGCCCGACACATCACAATAGGCTAGTACACCATTCCCTGAAAGAAGAGTAGGTGCACTTTTTTTGCTACCAAGTTATTTGGTGCTGTTGCCTATGCTTGGATTATTAAATATACTTGTTTCGTGTCCTTATTACATTTTTCTCTAAGGCAGGGATGGGAATGATAGATCTAATCCGATGCAGTTGGAGCTGCGGGCACAAAGTTCCGCCTGCATAGATATGCGTAACATTATTAACATTCAACTGTTCATGTTTCTTATGTGAGTAAGGTGCTGATTAAACATTATTAACAACAAAGACAGCATGGCTATGATACAGACAAAAAAAACGTGTTAATTAAGTCCCTAAAAATAGCTATAAATACGTATATAAGTATTTATTTATCTATATAAGTCTGTTTGTCGTCGTCTAGTACCCATTGTACATGCTTTGCGTTTGGGACTAGGTAGATTTGTGTAAGATTGTCCCCTAATATTTATTTGTTTATTTATTTTATTTTTCCACATACCCTTGGGGTTCCACGCCATTGCTGATACATTATGCGACGTGGGATGCTCCACAATTCCCATACAAGTGCCAGACTGCACCTCCCACACTGCTATTTGCCCGGCCACTGTGCTGGCAGCCAAGTATTGACCACACGGAGAAAACCGGCATTGAGAAATTGCACATTTTATCTGAAATCGAAAATATTATGACATTACGAGAGAAATCGAGATTTGTTTATTTATTTAAACTTTATTGCACTGTACAAACGCCAACACAGTTAACTGACTACCTGTATTTATTTAGAACCTTATTACAATCCACATAAAGTGCATGGATGGTCAGTTCTCTACCAGTTAACCTCTTGGCTAAAATAAAAAAACCCGGCCATGTGCGAGTCGAACTCGGGCACGGAGGGTTCCGTACCATTATCTATAAAAGGCAAAAAAAAGATGTTTGTTGTATGGGAGCCCCCCTTAAATATTTATTCTATTTTGTTTTTAGTATTTGTTGTTATAGCGGCAACAGAAATACATCATCGGTGAAAATTTCAACTGTCTAGCTATTGCTCTAGATGTAGCCTGGTGACAGACAGACGGATGGACAGACAGCGAAGTCTTAGTAATAGGATCCCGTTTTTACCCTTTGGATACGGAACCCTAAAAAAAGAACTTACTGAACTATGTGTAAATGTCATCCGTTGGCCCCAAGTTTCATACTCCAATAAGATTACTTCCCGGTTGTTAGGGTAAGCCAGGTACCTGCCCTCACAGGGCTCAAAATCCAGACGACCTGAAACATTATGTATCCTATGAATGCTCAAGTAAATCCAACAAGTTCTTGTTTTCCCTCTGGGGTGGAAGGTTCTTATATTCTTACTTTATCTAGATGAGGGCCCTTTTGTATACACTAGGATCCAGTGGGATCTTTTGTGCATTTGCCCTCTCCTTTATGCCTACTCCCCAGCTCACTTCATGGATTGGAATGTAAGATGGCAGTTACTGTTGAAAAACTAGTGCCTACGCCAAATCTTGCCAAAACGGACCCCAGGTTATAATCAAGAAAATGCTAGGAGGATCAGATCACTCCTTTAGTCCATGTTATAAAGAATTACATACAAAGTGTTATAGGATTTAGAATAATTAATCATGATTTTAGAGCTTATGAACTATCAATAAACATAGCATGTTAATTTATACATAACAGTATGAATAACAATAAGATACTTACACACCACTTTAGCAGAATAAAATGTATTAATTTTAGGAACACACTCTATTTCTTTAACAATTTTCTGTGTGTCAATATCCCATATCCTCAGCATGCTATCCCCACAGGTGGTGGCTGAATACTTCATTTGTGGACACAACGCTATACTGAGGACTGGGCCTTTATGCTCGGACATCACAAATAACGGAGCACCACCTTCTGGGCTGCATATTTTAGCTTCCATGTTTTCTGATGTACAACCCAGTGCCTAAAAGCAACGAAAACCGGAGAACGTAACATCAAGGCTTACTTTTAAAACGTTTATATCTTTAGTATTAATAATAGAAAACCTGTAATGTAAACCCACCTCAATTTTGGTACTTGTCATAATTTGTGTGACTGGTGCCGTAAATCTAGTAACAATACCATCTTTGTCGAACGCAGGAAATGTGTAAGCTTGGACGGCATGATTGTCAGTGGCCACATAGAGCCTCTTGTCTTTAAAACTGACGGCCGTTGCACTCTCACCAACGCAATGGGAATTAGGGTCGTCATCCTCAATATCAACCCATATTCGGACATCTCCATCATTGCCGCAAGTAATTATATGCCTGAAGTGTGAAAAAGATCGTGTATAAACCAGAAAAATACTAAAACATAATGAATAGCAAATATAACTCACTGTCCCTCTTCAGTATAACAAACATCTGTATGACCCTCCGCATGAGCATATCTAAGAGGTCTGCTATCGATTTTCATCTTTGTTTTGCACCAAGCTTTTATTTACAACAAGGGTTATCCCTTGCGATAAAAGGAATTAACAGTTTTTTGTAATTGCAGATATAAATAATCAAACAACCTCAAAACAAATCTACAAAAAGTAACTGACTGTGACTGTTCTGTTTAACATTTCGTTTGGCGGGAACGCTGGGAACATTGACACATCATTAAGCTATGTACTCATCGGCAGTAAAAATATTTAATGGAGTATACCTATACATGTCATGATTTGTCAGCCCCAATTTATCAGAAGCTGACTAAGCTAGGCATGTTGCGCTGCTGATACAACTGTCAACGAATTGTACTGAGAAATTTCATGCATATGTGGTCGGATTGTTACATCTGTACGCTACATCCATGTTGTACTGACAAATTGGGGTAAAATCGCATCATCTGTATAGCCCCATAAAGCTCACTAAAGACGCTACACGTACAGAATCGGCAGGACTGCATGCAGGGCGCCGCGTTATTTCGGCCCATATGGATACATGCCGGAAGCACGGTGGCCTGCCAAATCAAGTTCTTCTCCTCCATACTAGATTTTCTGTAACCATGCATGGCTCTCCACCAATTACGTAGGTGTAGCGTCTCCTTAAAAAAAGATGCAAGGCATACATACTACATAGCTATAATTAAAGGAAAGTAACTACCATTGCAAGTTGTTGTGACATAATGAAAAGTTTGTAATTACCTTTACCTACGTTCCTCACCACTACCTATTAAAAAAGATGCAAGGCATACAAACTTGCTAAAGCTATAATTAAAGGTACATAGTATTTCTGTATCATTCAACTATTGCAAGTTGTTCTGACATAATGAAAAGTGTGTAATTACCTTTACCTACGCTCCCCACCACTACCTATTAGTTCCTTAAATTGCATTCGCCTGTGCTGTGGACGTTCATTCATTCATTCAGTCATTTTGAATAGAGGAGGCGTGCGTTCCGGCCGGTGTGCTAGCTAATCTCAAAATAGAATTATCGTATTATAACACGATAATATTAAAGTTTAAATTCATTCTTGTGATATTTGAATAAGTGTAAAAGGTACTTTATTGTGTTAATATGATTGCGTTTTACTAATTAGAACTACCGATTGATGTTCATGATGTAATTTTAGCACATTTTTGCTATCAAACCATAACCTTGGCTTTGGATATTTATAAAACAATTCCGCGCGCGTGTAAAATGTTCGAATAGTGTACTTTAGTGTTATAATTTGTTTAATTATTAATATACCTATACATTCAGATGGCAGAACAAGGTTTCTTGAAACAAAAACCTGGTTTCGCGACGACCGCTATTCACCACGGCCAAGAACCGGAAAAATGGTCTTCAGCTTCCGTAGTCGTACCCATCGTCACCTCCACAACGTTTAAACAGCCGGCGCCTGCTGAACATACGGTAAGTATCATTCATCATTCATTATTTCGTTACAATGAAGAAACCTATAAACATCTGTGACACGAAAGTTTTTTCCGATAGCTCGGCGCGGCGTAGGCATATCTGATGTTTCTTTAAATGCGGTTGCAGGGTTTCGAGTATGGTAGGTCAGGAAACCCCACAAGGAACGCTTTAGAGGAGTGCCTAGCGGCTCTGGACGGTGGGAAGCACGGTTTCACGTTCGCCTCGGGCCTGGGAACCACCACCACTCTTCTAGGATTACTGAAGTCCGGTGACCACATTATTTCCGGTGACGATGTCTACGGTGGCACCAACAGATTGTTCAGGTAAAACCGATTATTCATATTTTGAACCATTTTCCTTACTCAAAGCTAACTCATTCGTAACTTTAGGAAAATTCTAACAGAGGAGTTGGTTATAAAAAAAATACAATAACAGGAAAAATTGAGAAGGTGCCTCTGAAGTTAATAAACTTTAGGTAAAGCAATTTAAAGCCTTGAACTTTCTGCATCTAAGTTTCTTCTGATGTCTCGTTTTTTTTCTTTAGTAATTTTTTTTCTTTACATTTTTTTTTCGTCAGTTTTGTTTAGAATTACAATTGACGCTTTCAAACGCATGATGGTATACTATGTCTACCTAGCCACTAAAGTTGAAATAGATCCCCATCATCCAATATTTGTTTAGACACGCATCATAAAACACGCGCGAAATCAACGACATGATTTACAACATTCGTAACGTGATAATGATAATGATAAAATTACTTGAATATACCAGTTAGTCTTGAATGGGACTTCGAAAGTGGTCACATTTGACATAATCAATTCAAAGTGGTGTATTGTTACGTTACTGTGACAAAGTACTAACTTCGTCCACCCGTATTCCTTTCAACCGCTCGCTCGATGTTCGCGGTGTCTAAATACATAATTATTAGACTATGGTCTAGCTAGACATTGCACCATAGCGGTGTAATGTAACAATTAAGTACTCATAAGATAATGAGAGTGTCGAATTGTGAATTTGCAAGTCATGCGACTTTATGAATACCCCTATATCGTCATGGGTTTCCTTATCTTTATGATAACGATAATTCTCGAAAATCCATAGTAAGTGCCCCATTAATATCCATCAGAATGTTTACATATCTATAGTATGTATATTAGCATACCAATTAACATGACAATATGTAGTTTAAAAAAAGTATGTAAATTACGTATGTAGAACTGCTACTATATTATTGATGTATGCATTGCATACGCACTGTAAATATCGACTTCAGGCAATTTGTATTGGAATAGGTGCCTACATCTTTCTCCAGTGGTGAATAGACAAAGTGGCACGAACAATGAATCTCTTTATTGATCAAGTAAAGATACCCGACATTTTTCTGAACTTTTTTAATGTTTGTAAATTGGTACGCGACGTACGGGTAATCTCAGGAAAAACTTCCGATTTCAGAAATTATTTCACAAGTATGTAGAATGAACCTTCGGGGCTATAATTTTAGCCCGCGTCTCCGCCTCTGTTCTTTACGATAACGTGACTCCACGCGGTCAGCAAATCATTCAATAAACGAGTTTTATGGTAATACATGCTCAGCTCACGTCTGCATTAATTTGCCGAATATCCGTGTCGTCTTTTTTCGGCATAGAGAACAAAGAAGACGGCAACACGAAAATTAATCAAATTACGACAGAGGCCCCAATAAAAAAAAACATTCCACATGCTAAATGTAGGCCGATTCAACAGCTGCCTATTAATTTTGGCACTCCTTTTACATCGCTTTGGCAACCGCATTATAATTTTATTTCTTATCACATAGTTATGGTTCTCATCAAAATAACTCGTGGATAATAAACGGTCATGACTGAAGGAAAAACACTGTACAGCCCCGCTATTCTGTAACTTGTTTTAACCCCACCTCACCGTTCACCCACAAATATATCTTGACTACCTACCGCGAAACGAAACGTTCGTACTTGCTAGATCGAGCGACAAAGACAGGAGATACACGAACGAAGTTCGTTTTCGTTTCGCGGTAGCCCCTCAGAATATCTTTCGCCGGTATTTGTAGTAGGTATCTAAGCGTGACGGGTCAGGTGTGAGGTGTGACGTATTAGCGCGTTCCGAGTAACAGCCCAGTCTGTCTAGAAACACACATATGGGTAGCAACATGCTCTGTGCACCACACTCGTATGTGGTTTTCATAATGGGTTTCGAAGATATTGATGTTACACAACGCCAATGTACCAATGTCAGTTATTACGATTGTTCGAAATCGTTTAACAAAACGAGTAACTACTAACATTGTCAGTTACAAACCTACGTAGCTAAAATTTTTACCTCTTACATATTTTTACAAAGTCTAAGCGGATTTGCCTTTAATTTGTACAGCAAATCCGTCTACATGCCAAATTGGAAACCCCGACACGTAAGTAGAACCAAAACGCCGTTGATAGCGCAGATTCACTAATGCACATACTAGATAGCGCGTGCAAGGTCAACTAATTAATGTGTTTCTTTATAGGAAAGATATTTGTTTTTACAATGTAAATGACGTAGGTATAGAAATACATAACTCAATCCTACTAATATTATAAATGCGAATGTTTGGATGTTTGTTACTCAATCACCTTTGCTTTGCTTTGGCTTTGGATGAAATTTTGCACAAAGATAGTTTATAGCCAGGAATAAAGTATAGAATAGTTTTATCCTGGGTCCACGCAGACGAAGTCGCGGGCGGAAGCTAGTACACAATAAATAATGTGAGTTCATATACAAGTAAGCAGAGACTGAAATGACAGAGTTAGTGTACACCAAAAGAGGCACGACTTGTTCATGGTATACGGAATATTTTGTGTTTCTTACTAACCAACCATACCTCATTATAGTTAATATTATTATATATAGTTTTACATATTTCGATTATTAAGCGCTTAGTTATTTGAAAAGCATACACAATACATTTTTTTTTTGCGTGCCAAATAGATTTTCCTTGAAATAGCATGAAGATTAACGCACGTTTTTTAAAAATCTTATGGAATAGAGAAATAGAGAATAGAGTTCCATAATTTATTTCATGACTCATGACGGTCACCACCAATGTTACTATGAATTATGGTTAGTGTTGAACATGTCAGTAACAATAAACGTACTATAATCAATTGGTCATGATTAAGATTTTTATTTCATTACAGAAACGTGGCAGCTTCGATGGCCATAGAAACAACCTTCGCCGATTTCACAAAGCCCGAGGAAATCGATAAGGCGGTTAAACCAAATACAAAGGTATGTGTCTACTACGAGTTAAGTCTGTTTTTTTAAACCGACAAGTCGCATCTCGTATTATCGATCCACAAAACTAGTGCGTCTCTGAGCTGTAACCCCGGCAAGAATTAAAAATCTCTTCACTTAATTAAAAAAAAATACTGATAACCTTAAATTTATTTCTAAAGGCCTTTTCTGACTTGCATTACTTAATTTACATGTAGCATTTTCTTTATTATTTAGTCACATCTTTACAAAACTGTGAAGCGGCTAACACAATACTCATTTTATTCTAAATTTATTTGAGAACAATGCCTGTGGAATACGCGCAGGCGGACATGACGAAACTAGAAGAGTTCCGTTTTTGCCATTTTGAAAACGCATCAAAGAAAATATGTTCCCTTATTTGAGGGTAGTTGAGGTTTAGGCAAGTTTAATATTTCATTCAATATGGCGTTTAGCTTTAGGTCAAGTGCTTGTTCCTGTTCGGTCACGTCCAACGTAAGTCGTTCAGCACGTCTATCATGAGACTGCCGCGACATACTCTCGATTATTCTCGCACTATACCTCTTGTTATAAGTGTTCTTATAAGACAGAGACGGATAGTGCAAGAAAAATCGAGAGAGCTCGCGCGCCATCTTGTGATAGCCGTGAAGCACGGCTAACACTAGCACGAGCCCCCAAGCTTTCTCACGCGCGAGATAGACTATCCACCATAATTAGAACGCTTAGAACGAGATGGGTTATTTATCTGCGGAACACAGCAGTTGAATTGTAAATTTAATGAAATATGCGAGTTACATTGCTGCTCGCGCACGGTCGTAAATATTATTAATCCAGTCTTACTCGTATCAGCACGTAATCAATATATGTAATAACAGTTTGTTTAAAAACACGTGGCTATCTCCTTGTAAAAACATGCCATGAGATAGGGGTGATTGCATCATCTACAGAATAATATGCGTTCTTATACGTACATCTGAGCTTTCCTATGCCTTATCGATTAGGTCGATTAGTGTGCAGTACTTATTATATATACTTATTGAGATTTCAGTGATTATTTACATTATTTGGTATCATCGACGGCCGACATTGTACTATAGGGAATATGCATGTGATTCAGAAATGGACAAAAAAAATCATGAGTAATCTTTATTGCTTAGTTAATATACACACATGATTATTTTTACATATAATCATGTTTCTATTAACAAATTTAATTATTTAAAAGTAGTATTTTTATTAAAACTGCGAATCAAACACTTCGTTATTAATGTATTCTAAGTGCACGTTGACGTCACAAAATGAGCGCGCCAAAATGGCGGAATTTTAATCGTCCGAAAATGATAACAGTTTTAATTATTTTTTATTAGCTTATTTAATAATATTGTGAACGTGTTATATTTTTTCCGGTCATATAATTACTTATAGAATAGTTAAAAAAAAACATGAACATACCCTATTCTCAGTTTTATGATAGGTTCTTGGGAATTATGGGGGCGGGTTTCATTGATCACATTTGTAGTCATGTTGTAGTTTCACTTTGAGAAATTTCTTTAAAAACATCAACACAAGTAGTGTAAATATTTAAACAATCTATTTATTTACCTGCTTGTTTCTTATTTATTTTTTACCGTACTTAATGTAATTTGGTACCGTTTAATTATTACTCAAGCGTTTTGTCATGATAACGTTTCCAGATAAAATGTATAGCTTTACAAATAATGTCACGTACATTATGACAACGTACCTTTTTGTAAACTTAAAAAAATTGCATGCAGTATAATGTTGGTACTAATTGATCGCGTATATAAATACCAAGATAAGACGTGTAACCCAATGTTATGATGTAATCAGTAATAAAAGAGTTGTTACATATTGCGGAAAGTAAAGAAGATATTATGTCTCTCCATCTTTAAAACCGCAAATAAAAGAACTGGTCTTAGAATATCTGATGGCTTACCATAAATAACCTACTTTATTTGGGCGGGTAATGGTTTACTAGCCGCAACTTCATACTAAATCAGTTCAGGCAGACAAAAAAAACAGGCCAAGTGCGAGTCGGACTCGCGCACGGAGCGTTCCGTACCATTATCTATAAAAACTGCAAAAAAAACACGTTTGTTGTATGGGAGCCTCCCTTAAATATTAATTTTATTTTGTTTTTATTATATTGTTTTAGTGTTCCGTACCAAAATTGGTCCAACGGAACACTTATGCGATCACTCGGAGGCTGTCCGTCTGTTACAGCCAGTTTTCTCGAAGACCGTTTGCCATAGGAAGCTGAAATTCGGTATAGATATAGAAATTTATGGCCTAATTACATAAATAAAGTCAAAAAGGTGTAAACCCCAATAAAGGGGGCAGTTTGAGGGGTAATAAGGGGTTTCGCAATTTTTGTTTTGGATTGTAAGGAACGTGTGGGGTATCATTCGAAAGCTCGTAAAATTTTGAGACGGTATACAAATATTGAGTTCTTTTTACGATAGCTCTTACTAGTGTAAAATATGACCAAAGTAACTTTTTTAGTATTTGTTGTTGTTGTTGAGGCTACGGTAGCCTAATAGCGGTTCAGGCATGCGGCTGTCAAGCGGCGGTCGAGGGTTCGAATCCCGGCTCGAACCAATGAGTTTTTCTAAACTTATGTACGGAATATCATTTGATATTTACCGTTAGCTTTTCGGTGAAGGAAAAACATCGTGAGGAAACCTGCATACATCCACGAAGAAATTCAAAGGTGTATGTTAAGTCCCCAAACCGCACCAGGCAAGCGTGGGGACTACTGCCCGTTCCCTCACATCCATTAGAGGAGGCCTGTGCCCAGCAGTGGGACGTATATAGCGGAATAATTATGATTTTTTGTTATAGCGGCCGCGGCAACAGAAATACGTGAAAATTTCAACTGTCTAGCTATCGCGGTTCTTGAGATCCTATCTCGCTCGGACGTGGTATTATTATTACCATAGCTTGTCCTGAGTGTTATAGGTCCACGATACGTACATATGTATTCGCAGTGACAACAAAACACTAGTTCCTGGTAGTCAGTCAGATCGCCAGGATTCCTTAACTGAACTTAAGAGAAAAAAAGTTTAAAATGATCGCCAATGACCATTTGCCTATGTACCTAGTCTTGTCTTCGGAGTCAGTAGGTCGCCAGAATTCCTTAAGAGAGTTCTGTTGTGAACTTATGAGATCTGTAAAGCATCGGTATTGAATGATTTATATATAGGTAATTGTAATTATAGAGCGGGTATGGGTTCCCTGGGGAAACCCGCCGCCTCACGCCGTAGTCCACGAAGTAAGGAAACTATTCGTTCTCGAAGGTTGGCTGGAACTCTGGAGCTCGGAGCGATTGAGTCAGCGTAGTAGCGTTGTCGTAGCAAAAGAGGTCTTTAGGTTTCGCTTAACGGTTTGTAGTAAGTCAAAAATAAAAAGTGGATTTAGAAATTAATTGGTTTTATTTAACCAATGACTTATAGTAAGTTACAACTGTTCAGGCAAGGGCGGAGGATAGAATAATGGCGGGCTCTTCTACCTGGCCTTATATAATAGAGGCTTTTCTCAGGAGTGGGATATGGAAAATATGGTGAAATCCCGTACTGATAAACAAAGTCGTAAAATCTTGGACACGAAAAAATTTATGGCTGGTATGTCTAAATTGATCCGTCACGCATGTACCACGTTCTTGCTAATTTATTGGTTTTTATTGGTAAGCCGCTTCGGATGTTACAATGTAACTTAATTTATTCACCATAAACTTCATTAGTTCGTTATGGTCATGAGGATCACGAGGTTTGAAGGACGCTATAAAAATATTAATTTGAGAATTTAAATTAGATCAATCTGCGTAGGTCAATGTAAATTCACCAAGGGTAAATAGTAATTGATATGGTTGGGCCATCATAACTAGGTACACACTAATTATTGCGGCAATCGCTTACCATACCGTCACAGGCCGGTAAAAAGCTCTTATGCCAAAAAATATTAAGCAATTATATTCTAATTGTAGATGGTGTGGTTAGAAACTCCGACAAACCCCAACCTGAAGATCGCCGATATAGCAACCGTGGTCAAGGTGGTCAAGAGTCATGGACAGCACATCATCATAGTGGTGGACAACACTTTCCTCACGCCGTACCTCCAGCGGCCGCTGGACTTCGGGGCGGACATTGTCATGTACTCCCTCACGAAGTACATGAACGGACACTCTGACGTCATCATGGGGTCCGCGGCCCTCAATGATGACGAGATCGCGAAAAAACTGCGGTTCCTGCAAAACGGTTAGTTTGACTCATTTTCTGACCATGGATGTTAAATACCGCTTTGGACCTTGAGGGCTTGTTACCAGTTCGCGTAACAGTAGTTTTTGTTTTACCACGTCGGTGGCAAACAACCTTACGGCCCGCGTGATGGTAAGTGATCACCTTAGCCTATGGACGCTTGCAATTCTGGAGTTCGGTCTATGGACACCTCGCTTCAGCCCTGGAGGTGATATATGCGCGTTGCCGACCTTTTAAGAATGTACACACTCCTCTCTTGAAAAACCCTTTACTGAAATCCCTTTTTGGGGGTGAGGACTTGGCTATCTGAGTGAATGGGCATCTTCCCTGTTAGAAGTTAGCAAAACAATGGCTGAACTATTTATCAACGGATTAACAAGCCTGTCTATTCGTAGCCTCAACCGAGCTCCTTACAAATTTCTACCCAAACATGTGCCAAAAACCCGGTATGTTCGAACTAAACGGCTGCCTGGCATCGTTTCGACATACCCGCATAATAATAATAAATATTAAGGCACAGTCTTACACAAATCGACCTAGTCCCATAGTAAGCTCAATAAGGCTTGTGTTATGGGTACTATAGACAACGATATATTTAATAGATAGAAATACTTAAATACATAGAAAATATCCAAGACTCGGAAACAAATATTCATGCTCTTCCCACAAATATTTCTCCTTACCGGGATTCGAACCCAGGACCTTCATCTTCGTAGGCAGCGTCACTACCCACTAGGCTAACTGGTCGTCAAAAATAATGGCAATGGCACCCAACCTGAGGGGCCATTTTGCGGCGCTACTTAGACTTCTAAGGTTTTTTCGTTCGCTGGCCCTCCCGCGCTTATGACTGCTGAAGATGTTTAACGGACCACCAGATATAGTAAAATATAACGCCAAAAAAATACTTTTTACTGCCAAAAATACTAAATGATCACCAAAACCTTATCACCATTTTAATGTGAAATAGTAACCCAAATTATAACATCTTACTACCCTAATAAAGAAAATGCTATCCAAATAAATCATTGCTAATCCAAAAATAGTTAAGTGATCACTAAATTTTTATCTCCTATTAATGTGAAATAATAACCAAAATTATAACATCTTACTATCCTATTTAAAAAAACGCTATCCTAATAAATCATTGCTAACCCAAAAATAGTAAGTGATCACCAAAATTGTATCTCCTATTAATATGAAAACATAACCCAAATTATAACATCTTACTATCCTATTAAAGAAAATGATATCGTAATAAATCATTGCTAAATTAAAACTAGTAAAATAATTTCCTAAAATCGACGGATCCCCGCTTTCGTTTCTAGTACTCACTCTCCCGCCATCCGCCCGGGTTCCCGCCAGAAACTCGCTTCTTCGGCCCTTCATTTCACGTGCGCACTCGACCTACGCTCCGCTCGGGAGGTCGCCGGCTCGCTTCGCTCGCCACCTTCCCCCATTCGCTTCACTTGGGCCTCGTGATCCCCGTTCAACCCAGGACCTCCTTCGCGAGCTTCTGGCTCCGCGAGCTTTTATATATGTCGGCGGCCGATCGCAAAATCCGCCAGACAACGAAATTCCCAGGCATATCGCGAAACGCCGCCCCTTCATGATTTGGCTGAGTGACATACGCCATATCGTTCAAAATTCACCATTTAACGATTTGCCTAGTGACGTTTAGGCCGATCATGAACTTCCTACGCCATATCATTCAATACTCACCGTTATTCGTAAGTAGGGTGTCCAAAATTGAAGTAGATAAATGAAAAAAAAGGAGTGCGGACTGATAACCTCCAGCGAGTAGACGCCACCCCGCTGCGCGGGGTGTCTATTTCTGGTCTGAGGGACAAAAGTGAACCCTAACCTAACCGACCTAAGACAAAGTTCGCTTATGACAAGCCATTTTTGTCCGCCCTGATTATTTTCTCCCAATAAACACGGCCGCCATCGCATACGCAGCGCCACCAGTGGCCAAGAAAGAAACTATTTTACAATGTGCCCGGTATAGAGCTAGGAATATCGACAAATGCGTTGCTCTAATCGATCTGCCGTATTGTTAATCAGGCACATCGTGATAAGCCTGGCCAACTTTTAGGTATATCATGAAATGGCGGCGCTCCACGACACGCCCAGGAACCCCGCGATCCGGCGGACTCCACGATCGGCCGACGACATATACACTCTAGGGGTAGGACAGACGTCCACGTGGAAGTAGGGTGTGCTGATTCGGGTTTTGGTATCACTTGTTTTGGCATCATTATACTTTATTTGGTAATACTCATATATTTTATGGCAATCATAGTGGGTCATTTAGGTAGAAGTATTGTATTAATTTGGTCGAAAAGATTTGGTGATCATTTAGTAAATTTGGTGTTAGAATAAAATTTAATGTGCACTTTTTATTAAAACAGCTAGTACTATTGTAATGGTAGAATTATTAGTTTTGGTGTTCAGTATATTTTTTTGGTAAAAGATCTTAGGGTATCAAAGCATTTTTTGGTGGTCATTATATTTGATGCCAAATACATTGTATACATACAGGGTGACATTTTAATCAGTGTCCAAATTCAAGTATAAGATTCTTCAGCAAAATTATAAAATACGTTTTTTTGTTTCATATCATTCAATACAAAAAATTTAGCAATTGCTGCTTAAAGTTATCCCAAAAAAGCCTTACCGCGCGCGCACCTTAGCGGGTAGTAAGGTTTTCGCACGGCACGCCTCCCCTCCCTCGGCCCCGCCCCACTCCGCGCGGTACTGAATGCCCAGTAACCACGCAGCACGGATAATTCTTTTGGAATAGAAAAAATATATTTTTAAAAATACCTACCAGTTTTTTTTTCAAAAATGGAGTCTATTAGTGATACCAAATGCCTACAAAAAAATTGGACACTGATTAAAATGTCACCCTGTATTATATTATGAATAGTGACTCGGAATGTATTGGCTCAAATACAAACAGGTGACTTTTCATTCTGCTCAGACTATATTTCGATATCAGTTAGCTAAAGAGGTTGAAATTATCAATTATGATATGACGAAATACTTATAAATTGGAATCTTTAATCTATGCTCTATGTGACGTGATTTAATCAAGTCATTATTAAATAAACATGTAAAATACACAGTATAAAACAGGTATTATACGTATTTGTCAGACAAAAGTCAGTTTTGTTTTTTTTTTTAAAGTTACATGCATTTGATAGGAAAGATACAAAGTTTCGAAAGAAACAACATGAATCTTTCGCCATTTTCATCGCTACAACTGAGTCTAACTCTGTTAGACCACAATCTTATGCTCTTTCGAGTAAAACTGTTCACTGAGTTGAAATCAATGACTGAGTACAGCCATTTTTGTATCCGTAGAAATATGCTATAGGAAGTCGGGATTCATTGACGTACGGGGTGCCAATACGCAATGCTTGACTCCGATTGACGTCGAACCAGACAATAGAAAGTAGAATACATATTCAATTGCATTGTATTATTATCCGATATTCAAATAAACTAACGAACTAACATTCACGCCATAGTGGGTTACCACTATGGCGTGAATGTACTATATAATATAAAAGTAAATATTATGAACGCTATCTTTGTAAACCTAGAATGTAAATATTATGAACGCTTAGTATTGTGTGAAAGTGGCGTCGTAGAACAAAATCATAAAGCAAGATAAGAACTATTTAGTCATAGCATAGCCAATCAATACATGTAAAATAATGTCCGTGAATGTTTTTTACAATTATTTTGTTGCTGAGGTTTCTTTATGAGATTGTTAGTTTAGGGTGGCGTGAATGCAGTGCGATTGTTCTGGAATCGCAAGCGTCCATAGGCTGCGGTGTCTGCTTACCATCAGGCAGATCGTATGCTTGTTTGCCACTTTGTAGTATAAACAATCGAGTGGTTAATTCCCTCACTCAATAGTAAATAAGTATGGGATTGAATTATGGAAAGTAATTTTCTATTGCGTGGCACTAAACGCCCATTAAAAATGTAAGAGTAAGGACACAGAAGAACTAGTAAGAACACTTTTAAAATCGATTTCGTATAAAAATTTAAGATTCAACGTGTCGTGAGTGGCGCTAAATGGGTTAATGTGCTGTTGGTAACCTGCTTTATCTCAATATCCATGAATTCATAATGCATTACACAGGTGGGTATTGTCTGGATATGTTAAAATAAGCATTATCTTATCAGCTCCAACTTACAACACCCTTGTTTCCATATCGTCAATTAATCCCAATCCATACATTAACAAAGACTCGGTAAATAACATTATGCATCCACTTTATGATATGAATGTTGAAAAAAGTATCGATATAATCCTCTCATAAATATGTATCGAAACCTTAATTCACTGGCATAGAGCGATGGAACATATTTATGAGTGAGTTGTATATGCACCCATCATCATCATCATCATCATCATATCAGCCGAAAGACGTCCACTGCTGGACATAGGCCTCCCCCAAAGAGTGCCAAAGTGACCGATCCCGCGCCACCCGCATCCAGCGGACTCCCGCAACCTTTACCAGGTCATCAGTCCACCTTGTCGGGGGCCTACCCACGCTGCGCCTTCCGGTACGTGGTCGCCACTCGAGAACCTTTCCGCCCCAACGGCCATCGGTTCTACGTGCTATGTGCCCCGCCCACTGCCACTTAAGTTTAGCGATCCGGAGGGCTATATCGGTTACCTTGGTTCTGCTGCGGATAGCCTCATTTCTGATGCGGTCACGCAGAGTAACTCCCAACATGGCCCTCTCCATTGCCCTTTGGGTGACTATGCACCCATATGTTTACAATTTTCATTTTCTGTCGATATTTGTTTGATGAACCGTGTATCAAAAGCTGTGTTATTAAAGATAATATAATCAAGAATGATATGTATTTTTCCCACATCTACAAATAACAACGTTTCGTAGATAAATATGATAATATTCGGGGTATTTTTGCATATCTGGCTCAGAGAACGGCCTTAAGAAATTCTCTGCAAAAAACACTTTTTTATGACACAGATATATCCAAAGCCTAGTGGAGATGTACATCCACAAAAGATTTCTAAATGTCACATACTAAGCACTTGTACTCTTTTACCTATGAATATACAGGATGAAATATTATTCACCGTTCAATTCTGTGGGTCATCTGGATCACAATTGATCAAATGCCGCAATTGATCAAAAGCCGTGTCAAGACGCAAAAGCGCTGTGTTTTCGTTTGGTTTTTGCTCACTTATTTTTTACATACTCATCACGCTATCGGTGAGGATCTGTTATTAGCTCACTGTCACTACTGTTTTAAGCTACTGTGTAATATTTAAGCTGATGATCTTCCTATATAAATAAATAAGTGGTTTCCAAATTGCAAAAAAACCAGCCTCTGACCTCAGACCGTTTGTAGGGAACAGCTGGTTTTTTTTCGCGATTTAGATACAACTTATTTGATTAATTGTGATCGAGATGACGATGACGCACCGAATCACCTCCCAAAATTTGAACGGTGAATAATATTTCACCCCGTCTGTATAGCACAGAACTCCTATGAATAAATTCTCTTAAACGAGGGCAAGCAAAAAACGACCATGTGCTCTGTGTACCTATAAGGTTGTTCTCTATTATCATCGTGGGGCATCTTTCCCCACATATTTATACAATTTATGCCCGTTCAACATCCAAGCTATGTTGGTTTTCCAGCGATGGGCGTCGTGCCTTCTCCGTTCGACTGCTACATGGTGAACCGCAGCCTGAAGACCCTGGCGCTCCGCATGGAACACCACAAGAAGTCCTCGCTGCGCATCGCCGAGTTCCTCGAGAACCATCCGAAGATCACGCAGGTTATGCATCCAGGTAATGTCATAGCAAGGAATTCGGTTGTTAATTATAAAAATAAGGCGATGAACTACTCTATCTCGGTAAGTATTGAAACTACAGAGCTGGTTCTGGTCTTAAATTGTATAGATTGTTATTTTCAAAGCGCATAGTTTAGGATTTATATTGACAATACCTAAAAAAAAGTTTTTCGAGTGTTGCAAAATATTAAGAAATCACGACTAGCCGTTAGCTTGCGATTTTTCTGGTCAAATACGTGTGGCCTACAATAGAGCTTATTATCGTCGTCATCATATCAGCCGTAAGACGTCCACTGCTGGAAATAGGCCTCCCCCAAAGAGTGCCAAAAGGTCATCAGTCCACCTTGTGCTTAGGAGGTGCTTATTATAATTAAGTAATATTTATTTATTTATTTTTACTTTACTAGCGAGAAAAGGGACACGCATTCTTCCCATGCCATTGGCAATTCCTTGTTCTACTAACGCAATCATCCTCTACGAAATATTTAAAAGGTTGACAAAACTTCGTCTTTGACCTTTTACGTAATCTGATAAGCTTATATCAGTTGAACCGCATTGTTTAGCTGTTGGTGTATTGATAATTTGAAATACTTGTTTACATATTAATTTTTCATCCTTTATCCATATTATCTCGCTTATTTAGTTTGAGCAAGTTTTGAGTTATCACTCCGTTTAAATTGAATGTTTTCTTCTCCGAATTGAAAAGAATGAAGATAGCCGTTAATTTATTTTAACAAATAAACAAATATCTTGCGGCCGATCTTACACCATCCTAGTCCGAAACTAACCAAAGCATGCAAGATCAAAAGTAAGTAAATGGATACATAAATACATAGAAAATATCCATGACCCAGGAGCGAAATATTATTCGTGTCTATCACACAAATAAATGCCCTTACTGGGATTCGAACCCAGGGACTTCTAGCTTCGTAAGCAGGGTCACGTCCAAATTAGGCTGTGGTTATTTTTTAACCGACTTCAAAAAAAGGAGGTTCTCAATTCGGCTGTTTTTTTTTTTCAATGTTTGTTACCTCAGAACTCCGTCATTGATGGGCCGATTCGAAAACAATTTTTTTTGTTCGTATGTATATACTTCCAGGTGGGTCCCATTTTTTTCAAAATTCAGTTAGATGTTGGGATCCATGAGGAATTGAGGGAACTCCTCAATTTTATTAGGCACGCGTGTAGTGATTTTGGTATTTTCTATTATAACTCGTGTATTTACATCCGGAATCATAAATTTGGTGGCGAGGAATGGATGATGAAGACCACAGATGACTTATCGAATTCCTCAATTATGTACTTAAAAGTGCAAAAGTACGTCACAGGTTCTGATAAGATTCCGTTGAAATAGGAATTAATGAAGTGCCATTGGTGATGATCTTGGTGAATCGATGGAAGTCCTCAAATATTATCGGCCCACATACAGCGATTCGGTTTTTTTCTATAGTAATCAACGCATTTGCTATCGGAAATCAGTACATGTGGTAAATTGTAAAAAAAAGGAAATGTTTTCGTGGCTTGGCGGAGTACTAAATAGAAGTCGGTTAAAAAATTTTTTTAAAGTAAATTATTTATAAATCAATTTTTCTATTTCTAGGTCTGAAATCTCACCCACAACACGAACTGGCGAAGAAGCAGATGACGGGCCACTCGGGAGTGTTCAGTTTCAAGCACTCCGGCGGTCTGCAGGAGTCCAGAAAGTTCCTCATGTCCTTGAAGATTTTCACATTGGCCGAGAGCTTGGGCGGCTACGAGAGTTTGGCGGAATTACCGTAAGTGAACACAGATAGCTCTATTGAACCTGAAGTTTAACACGAATTTGTGTAAAAGTTATACTGTCTCCATGTTTGCTTATTGCATGAGGGATAGCCCTGTCATAAGGCTTGTCTGACTGTGCAGTTATAATGACATCACGCCAGGACATTTTTGCGAGACGAGTGACAATAAACCTTACCTATTGTTATTCAATGTATGTTGCAACATTTTTTGGGGATACAGATAACGCAAATTCTTCATATTAAACTTGGCTCCCATTTTAAAAATAATGGTTTTAATGGGATAGTGACATTTCCAAGTCCAAACGGCTCTGATCTAGAGAGGGTTTTACAAAACTAATCAGGGCCCGTACTTTTCGTGCCGATGACGTAAAAATGACGTCGAATTGCACACAGGATGTTGTGTAAATAAAATTATTTTTCTCAAAAATGCAATGAAATACTGACGTTGTGTTCTTCATAATAGGCTTCGAAGTGTCACGTTTCGGGCGCAGCGAGACGAGAGATCCGTAATGGCATTTCAGACAAAATCGGAGGCCTAGGTCGGCAAGATGGTCTTTTTAATTTCCATCCCACAATTTGTAGCACAGCATCACGGCTTTCAGCCATAATCAGCATGTTTGAGAAAAGCACTATACATACCTCGGCGTGAAAAGGTTTGCCAGCCTTACATCTATCCGGGCTCGCTACGCTCGGCCGTCTACATGTTCTCGGCCGGCACCTTACTTCCCAGCCTCTGTAGCAATGTACTAATTAATGAAGCTCGCTCGCTGCTGCTGCGAACAGGGGCCTATTTCTCAAAAGCTTGTACCTAACTTGTAATACAAGAGGAAGTCGCTTTCTAATAGAAGGAGGGGAAAAGAGGCGTCCGGTATTACAAGTTAGAAGCTTTTGATGGGCCCCTGCTCTAACGAACCAACCTTTCCTTTCCAGATCCGTAATGACGCATGCGTCCGTGCCGGAAGCGCAGCGCGCCGAGCTCGGCATCACACACTCCCTGATCCGCCTCTCCGTGGGTCTAGAGGACACCGAAGACCTCATCCAAGACTTAGAACAGGCACTAAAACTAGTTTTCTAACGACACTAACCACTTATTCACACGTTTATTGCTCTAAAACTATGGGAGGATAAAACGGTATTGAGTTATCAATGCCATCGTTATACCCAGATATTCTAATTACAGTACAGATCAGATATAGCGGCGATACCTGCATCATAGTACTGTAACGTTGAAACAAGTTTCTGGCAAAAATTTCATTTTTGTTACAAACTTTTATTGCCGACAGTGTTTTTCTGTATACCATCATAAACTCCTCATTGACACGATTCTAACGAGCCCAAATGGGGCTACGTCGGTTACGTACTGAATTCCCATGGCCACCTTCTGTCTCCATCATCAGATCAGCTCGATGGTACCATAATATTGAATTGTCATCCTAACTATACTTACACCCAAAATTTCAGGTCAATCGGTCACCGTTGGGCCAAATTTAACTTGCAAGATTTGACTACAGACAGACAACGGGACAGGTGAAAGTAAATAAAAGCTTGTAAAAAAAATGGGACTGTTGTACATCACACAACTATATAGTTCTACAATAAAGCTAAGATTTATAGTCTTAGTTACTAAATGTTCATGGCGCTATTCATCTGGTCGCCTCATCCAACTCAGTCGACGGAGCCCGATTTAGTCATTAAATCCGCCTTATGATGCGACCGGATATTACAGTTATGCGTTTGTAGCTGTTTGCACAAGTACCACATGTTACGATTGTCATATTTATGTATCTCCTTGTGTTTCTTATACAATTATTAAGATAAAAAATGGCGATATCATTTTCCTTAACAACAATCTAGTTAATTTATGTCGTTAGTGAAAATTCCATGAGTATTGATGGAATAATATAGATGGCACACTACAAGTTAATTCTGTAAAGCATGAACCGAACATCGCCCGCTGTGCGTACAATGCGATGAATGATTAAATCTAAGCCAATTTACATTAAAACCTGTATTAGCATAAGTCAAGTGAGGCTAGGCAGTTCAGTGCAATAGGTCAACGTTTTTTCAAGTGATTTAATTATGGTTGAAATCATTTAAGTTGACCGACATTTTATAAAACCGTCATAACTTGAATCGCAAAGACGCCTTTTCAACAGATTACATTGATGCAACTCGGTCAACTCAAATATTTTTTAGTATACATTATCCCGTTGCATTTGAACGATTGTCGGACGTCTACTTGCCTCCAATTTTACCGAAATACTAGATGAATGATTACTATCAACCAGAAAAGGGACAACAATAAATAGGTAACTTGAAATTCACTCATTTTACCATAGTTAACTCATCATTCCTGTATATCGCTAGCCCTACCTCATCTAGTTAAAAATTGTGTATTTAAAAGATTTTTGTATATAAAGAAATGCATATTTTATTACAATTTTAATAGCACTTTTACAAACATGAAATGTTTTGATGCTATAGCAATATTTCTCGTTTTATTTTTTGTAATTCCTATGTTGTTTATGTTACAATTTGAATTCTAATAATTATTTTACCATGTATACATTTATTATTGTTATTTAAGTATATAGTCCAGGATACTAAGTGTCTGAATATGTGATTTGAATGAAATGGTCTGCTTTCTATGCTTCTTGTTTTAATCAATAACTGCGTCAGATCCGACGGGCGTAATCATGGACCTACAATACTCAGGACAGGCTATACGTGTTGCCACAGTAAGGGATGAAAAGGCTCCTATGCAGCTAAATTAAGAACTAATCTTAAAATGGCTGATGACTTGCCATAAACAACCCACTTAATTTGGACGGGTAATGGTTCTGTGCCACAACTTCAAACTAAAGCAGTTGTGTATGAATGATATTTACATTTCTGTCACACTTATCGAGATTTGTATGCTACCAGCTTGCTCGCACGTGGTATTATTATTACCATAGCTTGTCCTGACTATTATACGTTCATGGGCGTAATGGACGTAACGGTGCGATTACATCGGGAAAACTTGTATGTTTCCGAACTAAATATTTCCAGAGCACTGAGGAGCTACCGCGAATCTCCCTCTCCTTCGCTCGAACTAGCAAGTGCGACAGAGAGAAAGATACACCAACGAAGTAGGTTTCACGGTAGACGCTCTGATGACGCATGCGTCAGTGCTGGTAGCGAAGCGAGCGGAACTCGGCATCTCGGATTCCCTGCCCCGTCTCCGTAGTACTTGAGACCTTGACCTGACCCTTCAACTCGCTCTCTAACTACTTACACAGATTAACTCGCACGGATTAGCGCTCTTAGAACACATAAAAAATTAAAGAACTAGTCCGCGGCTTGTGATGGAACTGACGACGCAGTGGAGCCACACCATTATTCTGCCTAAATAAAATGTTAGTGAGGCTTTAATATAATAAATGAAAATCGAATAAAATAAGGCGGAGGACCGAATTCTTGGCCAGTAGTTAACCTCGTTAATCGGTGGTAGTTAAAAAAATCCGTTATGACACAAAAATTAACCATAGAATTGTATGGCTAATTTTCGTATCACAACGGAACTTTTTAACTACTACCGATTAACTAGGCACATTGCAAGTAGAACCGATAGTCGTTGGGGCGGAAAGGTTCTCGAGTGGCAACCACGTAACGGAAGGCGCAGCGTGGGTAAGCACAAGGTGTCCACCTGATGATCTGGTAAAGTCCGCTGGATGCGGGTGGCGCGGGACCGGTCATAGTGTTGTGGCAATGTTTGGGGAGGCCTATGTCCAGCAGTAGACTTCTTTCGGCTGATATGATGATGATAATGAAACACACATTGAACAAGTGGAATACCACCCTGATAAGCTTTAGCTACTATTGCTAAGCTATTACTGGCCGCCCTTCAATAACTTTCATCTATACAGATGTAAGTTATTGAAGGGCGGCCAGTAATTAACACCTCATACTAAAAATAAATTCTATTCTATTATAGGTGGTAAGAGAAAAAAACTTTCTATTGAATTTATTTTATTGCTCATCATGATTTTACTTATAAAAGGTACGAATAAAGTTTAAAAATAGTAAGGTCAACTATTGTAAAGTCAACTGCATAAATAAGTATACCGAATGAGACATATTTACGAGTAAGTTGTATGCACCCATATTACTTAATTAAATTGATTGTACATTCAAGTATGTCAAATGTATCGGACAAATACGATTTTCACATGCAAATGCAAAGAAGTCTTTGATAGACAGACCTTAATTTTCTTTATACTCCTTCGTCGGTTAATGAAGGAGTGTGTCTGGGATACACATGTGGCGTTTCATGCCTAAAGTGTCCTTATGGCCATTACCGTAAGGACTCTTTATGCATGGAACGCCGCATATAAAGATAAAACAGCGATATCAACTTGGCATGATGCCACTGTTACATCGTGTGGTTTAATTAAACACTTATTGAGACAAATTTATGTGACAGTGACATCATGACATGGTTGTAACTTTTACCTACTGTTGAATCTCTCGACGTGTCCCCGTGACAGAGGGCTAGGCTAGCCCAACTGACGCCACGACGCGACGCCATGGGAGAAAAACTACCCTACTTTTTCTAATTTGTACATTTTGAGTGAGACTGATAGCGATTTGGCAACTAGCCTCTCCGAATCTATCATAAACAGATGAAGATACAATTGATATCAAAAGTACTAAAATAGTTGGTCTATTTCATGGGTATTTAAGCCATTGGCTTCAGTCTTGAATATACGTAATGTGACGAGTTAAAGATGGTAGTCACTCATCGACACTTGATAAGATTGGGAACTGTACCAAGATCTTATGAACATGGTTACGTTCATTAATTACGTAAGGTGAGTCTTCTTCGTACCTCGTCTGTGGGAAACAAGCGATTGGATTGCCTGATAAGTGGTTACAGTAGCCTATAGACGCTTGCACCCTGGGGTTACTTGCGTTGCCAATCCATTAAAACCTGTACACTCCTTTCTTTACCCCATACCCGGTCAGGAAAACCAGTATTCGATCCCTTGTGATAAGGCGTGAGATTTGGCTTACCCCCTCTCCCCTAAACACCTTACGTAATTAATGGACGACAATTTGTTTAAAAAAACATAATTAAAATGACTTTGCTACAAACAACCATGGAAAGACATGGGATGTGGGTTGCTAGTATTAATGCTTTGTTTAATACACTTGTCAGATGGCTCCTGAAACAAGACTAAGGGTGAGTTGCACCAAACCGTCTGTAATCGTAAGCGGTGTTCGTTTAAATCTTAATGTATGGAACATTTGACAAAGTTTCTATGGACTGACAGCTGTCAGCACCATATTTAACGTTGATCAGTCTGTGATCGTAAGTCGGTGCAACCCGCCCTAATCAGCTAAGTCTAATTGTTCAAAGTACCTGGCCACTATGCAAATAAAGAGGTTCAAAGGGGCCGCTTTCAATGCTGCATCTTCTTCTTCTTGATTAATATTAGACCTGAAATAAATGTAATTGATTAACACTGGTCTCAATATAATTTTAACAAAAACCAAACTAAAACCAGACAATTAACTTTCTTTACAAATTATGTCACAGTAAAGTGTAAAAATGTGGATGCATACAACTTAATTATAAGTATGTACCACCACTCTTATGACAGCGAATTAATGTTTCAGTAGATATTTATAAAAGTATTAAATCCAGACATATCTGTGCACTTGACTGTATATTCCAAGAGGATACCGGGACTGTATAGTCCATATTACGAGTACATGGATGCAATTCATACCGAATTTCAGCACAAGTTCTGGCTAGATTTCTCAAGAGGCTAATTGTTTCTGAGAGTGGTGGGTGTCTTATGCGTGCCAAGAATGCATAGATCCATTGACCTGAAAATAAGATAATTTCAAATGCTGTTTAAATCATCCCATTATGCTGTCTTCATAGAAGGAGAAGTCAATGATTTTAATTAAGACTTTCGCAACTGGACTAAAAATGGAATAATTCACTAGAAACTGACAGAATTTGCTAGGTGTGTAAGTTCATACTACTGCCCGCCTAGTGGGCTCACCCGGCATCTGAGCAAACATTATGAGTGCCCGCTGGTGGGTTCTTGGTTGTGAACATGTTAAAATCAATCAAACATTTGGGATGTAGTGTGAGTGTGCCGAAAAGAGAGACACAGTCTCTCCCATATATATCAAGTATAATATAATTTATTAGTGTGAGGTGGACTAAAGCGAAGCTGGTGTCTTGGTAATGATTCTGCTCACCTGTCACCCACGGACCACTGTCCCAATAGTGGGAAATGTTTGTCCATGACCACACAGGTCAAATACCACATGCCGAAATCATCAAGCAGAGAAAGATTACGGTGAAACACAATATTGGCACTATACAATATACGGGTGATTCTCAGTAAACTCATCAACTCTGGGCACACTTTTGTCCAGACCAACCTGACCTGGCTGACTTTTATATATGTATAAACACAAGATAACAGAGTATAAAGAAATGAAGATTTATTGTGTGAATAGTTATTGTAAGTCTTAAATATGAGCCAGAGGACTTTGGTTTATTCAATATAATTATGAAATAAACATTGTTTTAGCCAGGAGATAAAGAAGGGAGTGGTTTTTGGACACTATATTCTAATAGTTTTTTATATAAATAAAGTTTATTCCAATGTGTATTATATATGATAAGAACAGGCCCCTATTTCACCAACTTGACAATTGTCACCTGACAACGACCATTCTCCGTACATTGCCTATTTCACAAGTAACCTAGCAACCACCTTAACTTCTAGAACAAGCAATGTATGACGAATTATCAGTGTCAGGTGACAATTGTCAAGTTGGTGAAATAGGGGCCAGGTAGATTGAGTAATTATCTTTAATAGTGGATAAGAAATTATATACATCAAGTTTGCACAGCATCACCCATATTTCATAGTACAAACAAAACAAGTAATGAAAAATATCAATATCCTGCCATTACATCATTATTCAATCACATTGCTGCTCTTACCTATTGTATGATCTACAGTCTGTCCAGGTTCAACTTCCGCTATAATATCCGTGAGCATCTCTAAACCTGAATCCAGCAGCTCCGGGCTAAAGCCAAGCATACAAGTCACAGTTGGATCATTATCTACAAAAAATATTTTCCAGCCTACAAGTGATTGATCTTGAATCACTGTGGTTTTCACTTTTTGTCTCCAGAGACCTCTTTTTGACAGGTCAGTCATTATGTTGGTCATGTAAGTCCGAACATCAGCGAAATCTGACACTTGTATTTTCTGCCATTCTTTTGTAGTTTTAAGTTTATCTGGTGCAGTTTTTGTCCCAGGAGGCTGCAAATTTCAATACAAATATGAAGTATTGATATAACTTAAATACAATAAAATAAATTAAAGGTTATTTACCTCGTGATAAAAAAGAGATTGGTTTTTGGCAAATTGTGTAATGTCTTTATCGCACACAGTAACCTCAGCAACTTTGGCCCGTTCTGACATAACTTTTAGAAGATATTCTTCGCCAGTAATGGGTACATCTCTCATTTCGACATCAGAGCTGATTTCAAACCATTTTTTCATCAATTCATCTTCATTCGATTTATTATTTCCATTTGATTTGTAAATAACACGTTTTTTCTCGGAGCCCATTTCTATTTTTTCGTTAGTTTAATTTAAACACATTTTCGTTCCAACTCTTTGTTGTTTATAGTTTCTGTCAAGTTTGACGTTTGACGTGATTTTGACTTTACAATGTGTTGCCAGGTTACTTCACCTAAAAGTTTCGTTGCTATTCCTGAAAAGTTCCAATTTAGGTTGAAAAGTTACGTTTATTTTAAATTACGAAATACTTATAAATAATGCAATTTAAATACATATGCATACCGTTTATCGAATGCTTTTGTGAAAAAATAGTGATCCATTAAGTTCAACTGTTATTTAATATGCCTTTTCTAGAAGCTTTTAATGAATGCGTCAGAGTTAAAACAAAGTTAGAGAAAGAGATGCTTAATCATGAAATATAAAGATAGCGTACGTAGTAAGATCACACATTAAATAAAATAAATTAACAATCTTCCATCATCCTGTTAACAAGTTATCTAGATTTCTCGTACAATCGTTCGTGTATCTCGCTCTCCTTTGTCGCTCGAATATGGAAGTGGAGGGAGATACACGAACTTCGTTCGTTTTCCTTTTGCGGTAGAAGCTCTGACCCGTTCGACGTTCGACCAATCAGCGGCTACGACTCCTCGCTTCCTCGGGCTCGCTTGACTAGCCGGTTTGGATCAGCTGTATTTTTGTGATAAATAAATAAATATAAGGGGACAATCTTACACAAATCGAGCTAGTCCCATAGTAAGCTCAATGAATGAAGGCTTGTGTTATGGGTACTAGACGACGATATATATAATAGATAGAAATACTTAAATACGTAGAAAACATCCATGACTCAGAAACAAATATTCATGCTCATCACACAAATATTTGCCCTTACAGGGATTCGAACCCAGGACCTTCAGTTTCATAGGCAGCGTCACTACTCACAAGGCTAACCGGTCGTCAAAATGATATCGTCGTGATAGGAACATAAAACATGATTATTTAGTTTTAACAGAAAATTGATGTATCATTTTTTGAACAATATTTTGCTGCAATGCTTGAGTGTGTTATTAAATATATTAAATAAATGAATGCCGGGACAAAAGTTTCGAAAATTGTCCTAAAATCTAAAGTTCCTTCCAAGTTCCGCGGGGGTGTCAAAAGGTCCGAAAAATGGAACAAACGGAACCAAACGGCAACACTCATGTTGACAGGTCAGTTTTTTTTTAATTCGTCCATTCGGACAGTTGACAGGTCAGGTGGGCATGCATTCAATTTGACATTGGCACTGTTCGTTCGAAAAGTAATAGTAAATACTTGCAAGTCATAATTTTTTTTAAAATTTTACTGATACGCTGCCTAGAAGAGACCAATATTAGACAAAACAGTTGAGTAATGAATATAAAATTTAAGGCAGTAAATTATATAATAGACATACATCAATTTAACTTTGTCCTGAAAATCTCAATATTCTCTATCTGATATTTGTATTTGAACGCAATTTACTTAAAATTTTTGCACACGCACAGTTTTGTGTTTTTTTTTTTTGGCGGGAACGTTGAAAGTGATAGGCGCGCTTAATAAAATATTTTATTGTAAATTAATTTTAAGTGTTAATTTGTACATATTTAGTCTTAATTTTAATTTAAATTCATAGTTGATTTGGTTATCGGTTTAGTGCGCTTCCCCAGTCATGGGGAAGCGTACGGGAAAGCGTTCTCGGTTGGAGGGCTTGGAGCCGGAGCCAGATCTTCAATCTGAAAGTAGTTCTGATGCGGATACAGGTGCGCCCTCGGAGCGCATACCTGCAAAAAAGAAGACTAAAGAAGATGACAAAGAGAAGTATACTCCTTTCAGGGCCAAAAGTTATTACAGGTTGTACGACGAAAATTCAGCTAAGAAAGAATTTATTGTTTTTCTGAATCACAGAGAGGATGGCCACAAATTTTCTGACAAAGATAGACTTGCTTTGTCCAATGCAATCCGAAAGCATTGCGTGTCGGGCGTGATGCATCTAAGAACAATTAATGCATACAAAGTTGGGATTATGTTCGATCTCCCAAATCACGCCAATGTCTTCCTAAAAAATGAAAAATTATTAAATGAAATTCACATGAATGCTTCAATCCCAGCATCTGAGACCGAGGTTACGGGTGTTCTCACTTCAGTGCCGATTGATTATTCGAACCAGAAGATTTTCCAATTAATAGCTTCCAGTAAAAAGGTGATAAGCGTAAGACGGTTTATGCGGCGGGTAAAAGACACGCTGGGTATCGTCTCAATGGTTCCAACTCAGACGGTTGCCGTGACTTTTGCCTCTGTACAGTTGCCTGAATATGTAACACTTGACCATTGGAGGCACGAAGTAGGGATCTATATTCCTCCAGTAAAGCAATGCCTTCGTTGCATGAAATTTGGTCATATAGCAAAGTATTGTAAAAATAATGAAGTATGTTCAATTTGTGCTGAACCTCATAATTTCAAAAATTGTAATAAGGTTAAAACACAATGCGCAAACTGTGGTGGGGATCACGTGGCTATATCTGCTGCATGTCCAATTAAAAAACAGAAAATTGAGGAAAATAAGTTAAAATCACGTAGTGCTAAATATTCCGATTTGTTTTGTGACGTTGCATTTCCGCAGCTCGGCTCAAAATATATTGACACCCATCTAAGTAATCTGACCAAATCTGACAGATTTATGAATCTACTTGTGGAAGCTATAGTTAAAATTTGTGCTGATAAAGAAACGCCAATAAATTCTAACAATATAAAAGAAACACTTAAAAACACTTTCAGGAAACAACCTTAATTTTTTTCTTTATGGACATATTGAACATAGTGCAGTGGAATGCTCAGAGTATAATAAGCAATAGGCTAATCTTTACTAGATTCTTATATGAAAATAACATTCACATAGCAATAATTTCTGAAACCTGGTTAAAACAACATCAAAAATTTTCAATTAAAGGATACAATGTCATTAGAAATGACTGTGGTAATAAACATAATGGTGTAGCAATACTTATTCATAACAATATAGTATATTCTAATATTAAAACTTATTTTGACAATGCTCTACAAAATATCTGTGTACAAATAATTATAAACAACAAGCAGTTGAGTGTAGTAAGTTTTTATAGTCCATCAAATTCTGATCCCCCATTTAATAAAAGTAAATTTGATGCTTTGATAAAATCTATTCCGCAGCCAATGCTTTTTGGAGGCGATCTAAATGCTCATCATATGTCATGGGGCTGTGTTGATACATTGCCTCGAGGTAGAGATGTCTTAGATATTATTGATGGCAATGACTTGGTTCTTTTAAATAATGGTCAAACTACTACAACTGGTTCTTCTTCTTGGCGTCCTAATGCTCTGGATTTAACTTTCGTTTCTCCATCATTGGCACTTTCATGTGATTGGTCTGTTATGGATTGTCCTCTTGGCAGCAGTTATCATTTGCCTGTAATGATAAAAATGATAGTTGGTAATGAAAATAGCTCACAAAGTAATCCAATATGTAATAATGTACATTTGCCCATTCACCCAAATTACAAACAGGTGAATTGGAAAATGTACAGGCAATCAGTTGATTTTTGTTTGGCTAATATTGATTTTGAAAATATGTCTTCGATAGATGCGCTCAATCTGTTTTGTAATATTTTGCGATCTACTGCTGTAGAGTCCATCCCTAGACATAGGTCTTTGAATAGTTCTAATACGTGTACACCAAAATCTTTGAAATTTCCCCGGCTGCCTTGGTGGAATCAAAAGTGTTCAGAAGCTGTACTTAATTCAAAACATGCTTATATAAAATTTAAAAGTGAACCTAGTGAAGAGAATTATATAGAATTTAAAAGACTTCGAGCCCTTAAAAAGCTTGTTCTTAAGACTGAACGGCGTAATAGTTGGATAAATCTGTGTAACTCATTTAACCGGTGCACTCCTTTGACATTAATATGGAATTACATGCGGAAATTTAATAAAACATTCATTTCAAAACACGCTAGTAATAATAGTTGGATATCAGATTTTCTTAAGAAATACACTCCTGATTTTGTGCTTAATGAGTCTTTAAATTATGTTCACACAGAAAATGATAATGATAAGTATCTTACTGAACCGTTTTCTTTGCAAGAGCTTAAATCTGCCCTATTTTCAAGAAGAGATACATCCTTTGGTCTTGATGGAATACCATATAATTTACTGAAAAATTTAAGTTCACAAAATCTAAAGACGTTTTTAAACATATTAAATCAGCTGTGGGAAGAAAACTTAATTCCTGATGATTGGAAAACAGATTGCTTGGTCCCAATTTTAAAGCCTGATAAAGATAAATTGTTACCCGACTCATATCGACCTATAGCACTCACATCTTGTGTAGGAAAGGTTTTTGAACAGCTTCTAAAGCAACGGTTGGAATTTTTTGTCGAACAAAATGGTCTGTTACCCTGCAATCAGTTTGGTTTTCGTAAAGGTCGGTCTTCTCGTGAGAGTATTTGTCAGTTGCAACTTGATGCACTTAACAGCATGTATAATAATCAGTATCTTCTTTCGGTATTCTTTGACATTGCAGGTGCATTTAACAGTGTCAATATTTCCGTTTTATGTAGAGAGCTGTCAATGATAGGGTTACCTGGCAAAATAATAAATTTCTTACAAATGTTTTTAACCCATTCAGCGCCAATCACAACACGTTGACGTGATTGCGGAACACCCGCGAGACACCGATCACGTCACTGTGACGTTAAAATGTTTTTGTTCGCAACTATTTGTGAAATAGATATTATGATATTTTTTTTATCAGATTCTGCTCTCAAAGGCTATGTCTATCATCGGTTATATTTCGTTTTATAAAGTTAAATTTAGAAAGTCTACTTTTATGGCCCTAAAAGTATAGGTCGTGACTAAACGTGTCTGCTTACGTTTTTATATTCCATTGTTATTTCCAGCCTTTAGCGTTAATGCAAATCACGTAATAGTATCAAATAAATGTATAATAAACTTAATTCTCAATACTTTTAAACATCACAACACTGTGTTGTGAAATGGCTTGCGGAGGCAGGTAAATATTCGGCACTGCGTTTGTGTTTATCAATTTCAAACCTTAAGTCAAGTGAACTAAGTCCATATTTCCTTATATCTAATTTGAGTTATCACATTTTGCTGCACTAAATGGTAATGGACGGCACTGTTCCATTTTAGCAGCAACCAAGATAACAAACTTTAGTAGTAGGTAGCGATAACAATACAGTTGCAAATAAAAAAAAACTAGAATAATATTTTGCAACGAATTATTTGTTTGTAAAAACAATAGCACGCATAAACAATGAGAATTTCGTCTTAAGACTTATCATGTCAACTGCAGCTGCTACGATAACAGAATTTAACTTCTCCCTATAAGCTTTGATGTGACCGCTGCATAATGACTCACTGATTCTTCGGCGACACCTGACCGATAATCCTTTGTTTGTGTGTAGGGCGAGTCCTATAAACAATGTGAATTTAGTCTTAAGACTTGTCGTGTAATTTGCAGCTGCAACGATAACAAAGCTGACCGCAACTTACTGATAACGATTCTTCAGTGACAATAGACCGATAATCCCTTGGTTCTGAGTAGGGAAAGTTCCGCTATAGCACTTTGAAGTTATTATTACATTATGCCAATAGTATAAAATAAAATAGTCTTCAGTCTTGGCTTGCCTGTTGACTAAACCAGATCTCGGTTGTGTCTCTGTGTTTTGCGTGTGCTTTACTTTGTACAATGAACCCGACTATGGATATTGGTATTTCGAACCCGTTTAATATGACTGACCCGGCTATCCATACCCTTACTCCGAACCTGCCTAACACGAACGACCCGGCTGTGACTATTTGTGCTCCGAACCAGCATCACACGACTGACCTGGCTGTTGAAAACATGGATCACGATCTTACCTCAATGTTGGAGACGGCTTCAGCATATACCGGTAAGTCTTAAATAAAATATTGTAAATTTGTATACATATATTAAATGTTGTACGGTCAGGGAAAGATAAGCCTGAGATTTATGTATTGTATGTATGGTAACAGAAATATGTTATTCTCGTTATTAAACCGTCTGTGAGCAAACGAATAGTCTAAAACGGAGGTTAAATTCTCTTATTATAAATATACAGGGTGGATTCTATAAAGTGTACATATTAAAAGGGGTGAAATTTCAACCCATTTTATCAGTAAAACTGTTTTAATTTTTTTGAATCAAATCTCATACTTGTTTTTTAAAATATAGAATAGAAAGCATTTATTCGTGACAAAACGGTAAATATAAAACAGCTTGTCATAAAATCAGATTATAAACCCATGAGAAAGTTAACAATAGTCACTTGTAATTAATTATCGACATATAATTAATTATGGACTATTATTTTCATAGAAGGTGAAAATACGATGACAGAAGTTCAACTGATCAGTCTTTTGGACGGTTCTCCTGATGAGTTTGACATCCAACTTGGTCACTGTTCTTCTTCGTCAGATTCGGAAGAAGAAGAATATTCTTCCCCGCCAAATGAAAACAGGAATGAAAGTGGTGTTAGTGCAAATTGGAGCTTTACACGAAAAACGTCTAGTGTTTCGGAATTTATTGAGACATCTGGATTAAGAGGTACTAGGAAGGAAAAACCTCAAGAATATTTCGATATGTTGTTTACTAGCACTTCTCTAGTTTTTTTAGTCAACAACATAAATAGATATGCCATACGATTAATAGAAGCGAACAATAATGCATACGCAAGAATTACGAAATGGAAGGATGTAACCATTTCGGAATTCAGGGTATTTTTAGGTCTGTTATTCCATATGGGAACAATTAAATGCAATAAATACGAGGACTACTGGAGTACCGAGGAATTGTTTGACTTTAAGTTTTTCAGTAGTCATATGTCAAGAAACAGATTTATGTTAATTTTAAGGTGCATAAATTTTTATGATGAAACTACAGGAGACAATCGATTAAATAAGATTTCAGGTCTTGTAAATTTGTTTAATAAAATAATGGACAATATTTACTACCCGGCCAAGGTACTCTGTATAGATGAATCCCTTGTATTGTGGCGTGGTAGATTATCTTTCCGCCAATTTATGAAAGGAAAGGCTAACAAATATGGCGTAAAATTATACTTACTTACAGATCAATTTGGTTATGTTATAAAAATGATTGTGTATGGGGGAAAATGCGATACCCGATTAGGAGGTAAAAATCATGTAACGAAGATTGTGAAAGATTTATTAGAAGGGAAATTGGGCGTAGGGCATTCAGTGTATATGGATAATTTTTATAACTCCGTCGACTTGGCAAATTATTTAGTAGATTCTAATACCCATGTCACTGGAACCCTACGTTCCAATAGGAAAGGTAATCCGCCAGAAATATTTAAAAAAAGTTAGCAAAAAATGAAAAAATCTCGATGTATAATGACAAAGGAGTATGTATAATGAAATGGAATGACCGGAGAGAGGTGCTAATGATTTCAACGGAACACAATAGTGAATGGCAGGATTACCTTTCCGCCAATAATAATGTAAAAGCCAAGCCTGGAGTCGTGCTTAACTACAACAAACATATGGGAGGCGTAGATAAGCACGACCAAATGATGGCGTACTATAACCCAGAACATAAAACCCTTAGGTGGTATTTGAAATTGGGAGTGCATGTATTTAGTACAATGCTATGTAACGCGCACTCTCTATATAATAGATTTGGAGAGAAACCAATGCCCTTGTGTGATTTCAGAAAACATATTATTCGGGCATTGGTTTCAAGTCGGGAAATTGCCAATTGTCTCCCGCGTCCTCCATCAGACTATCACGTATCATTCAAATTGCCAAGACACCCAGAAACAAACAGATTAAAACGAAAAAGATGCGTGCTGTTGGAGGAAACATAACAAACGTGTAGAGACGGGCGACTTTTGTCCGAAATGTCCACGACAACCGGGGTTATGTCAAGGGGCATGTTGCGTAGAGTATCACAAGCAAAATAATGTTATAATTAATTAGTTGATGATAGTTTATTATAAACAATAAATATTTATGAATTATTAGTAGCTTTTTATTTCCTTTGTTCCTATAATCTCAGTTAAATAAGCAAATTCAATGTCTGTGTTGGCTTCATTTGGTTTGCCCAGACAGTAAATGGATGTTCTCTTAATTTATACATTTTAATACTTAAATATGTTTTAAAAGATTATTATCTTACACACTGGTTAAAACAAAATGATGCATGAAACTATCCAACGCGGGCGGCAAAATCTTTTGCACGTCAGCGGCGCCATATGACGTCTACGTGTTGTGATTGCGGCCGGGCAGTTTATGAATGTATGGTGGCGTGTCGAGTACGTTCAAGCTGGAGGGCCGTGGCGGTGAATGGGTTAACAAACAGGAAGGTTTTTGTTAAATTTAACAATCACTTATATGGCCCAAGATTATCTTCTTTAGGGGTTTGTCAAGGAGGTATCTTATCCCCTTTAATTTTTATTTTGTACATTAGGAGACTAAATCTTATTCTAGGAACAAAGGTTAAAAATCTGCAGTATGCAGATGATTTGGTTGTTTATGTGTCAGGATCTGATTTAAATCAATTAGCTTTGACTATTAATGAGGCATTAATCAACTTACATAAATACTTTGCTTATCTGAACTTAGATGTAAATTCGACTAAAACCAAAGTTTTTATTTTTGGTCGCAAAAGCATGTGTTTGCCCACAGTTTTGTACAATGACATATCACTGCCTATTTCATATGATCTAATAAAGTTTTTAGGTGTTATATTTACTTCAAAACTTTCCTGGATAAAATATGCTGACAGTATTATAACCAAAGCTAACAAAGCATACAATGTGTTAAAATCGCTGTGCGCCACTTCATGGGGTGCAGACCCCAAAATTTTGTTAATCTTGTATAAGTCTCTAGTTCGAAGTCATTTTGAATATGGTTTTCTATGTTTTGCTGGAGATGATAAAATTGTAAATTCATTAGATAAAATACAAAACAAATGTATGCGGACAATACTGGGTGCATTTAAAACTAGTCCTATCGCTGCTATGCAAATTGAATCGAATCTTCCTCCTATTCATATTAGATTTCGTTATTTAAAAGAAAGATTTATTTTAAAGTTATACAGCTTGCCTAAGAACGATCTTCTTCACAACTTGATTTATTTCCAATCAGCGCCTTTTCAAAGGCACATGTATGTTCTTCAGGATTTTACTTCTTTCTTTCACTCTTTGCAGGAGTTAAATATACATCTTGATAATGACCTTCTTCCCTGTTACACAGGCTCTTTTAAGAGTAAATATCCCGATATAAAAATTGTAATAGATTCAAAGCTAACTTCCAAAGAGGAGGCTTATTTATTGTTGTCAGAATGGTCTAATTGTAAATGTCGCGACGAACGCGATCATCGATCAACGCCGGTAAAAATATGTCTGAAACGGACTCAATAGAACTCAACTGTCAACACTGGCGGGATTTTGAATTGAACTGTCAGACAGAAAAAATGGATGTAACGGTGACCAAAAGGAATTAGTTTTTGTATCTCGAATAAAAGCTATACCGTAATAGAAATAAAGAGTGAGAGTTATTGTGAACGAGTTTAAGAATAGATATGAATGGAAAGGATTGATCAGTAGTCAATGACAACTGTATCAATCGTAGTATTTATGTGAAGATATAGGAAAATGTCGAACAGTGAGAGATATGTTTAGCAAGGCAGGAAAGAATGGATTGTGGGAGAACTACAATCACGCTAATGTTCATCATATTAGGTACGCTGAACATAGAAGTAAGAAATAGAAACATGAACAGTAAGTACCCACGAGGATAGAATAGAGGAGAAGACAGCTGGGGATCCCGGTGAGAGTCTTATGTGTATTATTAGAAGGATGAGTTGAGAGATGAAGGGATATTCAAGTAAGAGGAACATACAGAATAGAAATAGCCAAGAATATGCCAAATGGTTATGAGAGGACAGGGGCGGGCTATAAGGGGAGTTGTGGAGGCCCGCGGCGGGAACAGAATTCCCGCCAATACGTAAGAATAGAAAGAAATCAGAATAGAACAAGAATATAATCAGCATCGTGATTAGAATGAGAATCAAGAGAAATCACTTCACCTCTCACTCATGTATGATCGTACGGAGCAAGAAGCTCCATCAACAAGAAATTAGAACGGAAAGGATATGAGAATGAAAGTTTGAATATACTCGTAAGAACCTGGTAAGAATGAATACTTAGAAACACGTTATCCCGTTTGTATTTAGGCAAATGCATGTCAATGACATACATTTGTGTTAGGATGTCTTGTCGTTATGTATATGCTAGTACTCAGGCAGAAACCAAGGTTTACGCAGAATTGCCTCACGTTAGAATCAAGATAGAATCAAAAGCATAGCTAAACGTAGCGACAAATTGGTGGAGGTGCTGAGCGAAAATTGTATTTAAGAATAGATTGAGCGAAGCATAAAGAAAATAGAAAAAGCATCTTTCTTTGGCTCGGGAGGTTCCGTATGAATTTCCTGAGTAGTTAGAACCATGGTGGATGTGTGGCTTAAGGCAGTTCCAAATATGTACAAATGTCTAAGTGGAAACACTTATTCAAACCTGTCTCATTGGGATCTGCAATGAACATGAGTTTTAGAACTGTTAAGAATTTTTTAATAAAATTTAGCGCACTGACCTAGAATAATGTAGAAAGAGATACTCTATTTTTTGTTTGGTTATTAATATTGATTTGATGTGATGATTGATTACATTGATGTGCAATTAAATATGTGGACTAAAAGAAAAGTCATATTGTATATGCATATAAATTAAATAAAAGGATTAAAATATTTGTTGGTCTATGGGTGTTTAAATTCATCCATTTCAAAACCACAGATATTTTTAATATTGCTTCTGATGTAGAAAAGTAAGAAAGTTTGTGTTTTATCAGAATGTGTAGGTAGGTATATGGACCTCCATATTTAAAGAAGATGAATGACCCATGTAGAAATATTTTTTACAATAAGTTACCAGTCCCAGACTAAGAAATATTGGATTATATTACCTGAGTAAATTCAGCTTGGTCACATGAAAAAGATTGGTTAGAATTAGAATATATGCTCGCGGGGCTCTGCCTGCATATGATGGATAAGGTACAGCCTATATCTAAGGTCCATTATACCTGTACTGGAGAAAAATTTCATGAGATTGCATGGATGGTCCGGGGATTACCCCTACTCACAAACATGAAAACATACAGACCTTACCTCATGGTTGTATTACTATAGGTGCCTGTATTAATGCACTACTATGTTATTTGAATATAAAAGAAAAATAATCCAAATCAATGTTTTGGTAAAATAATAATAACGCCAGCGCTGCGCTCCATAGGTTATGAAAATCTTAAGAAAGTCGTTATAATACTACTTTGACTAATTAAATTCACTGTTGCAGGATAAGTGATGACCATTACACTCACAGTTCGGTGGAGACCTAGAAACTCACAGTTTGGTGGAGACCTAGAAACTCACAGTTCGGTGGAGACCTAGAAACTCACAGTTCGGTGGAGACCTAGAAACTCACAGTTCGGTGGAGACCTAGAAACTCACAGTTCGGTGGAGACCTAGAAACTCACAGTTCGGTGGAGACCTAGAAACTCACAGTTCGGTGGAGACCTAGAAACTCACAGTTCGGTGGAGACCTAGAAACTCACAGTTCGGTGGAGACCTAGAAACTCACAGTTCGGTGGAGACCTAGAAACTCACAGTTCGGTGGAGACCTAGAAACTCACAGTTCGGTGGAGACCTAGAAACTCACAGTGCGGTGGAGACCTAGAAACTCACAGTTCGGTGGAGACCTAGAAACTCACAGTTCGGTGGAGACCTAGAAACTCACAGTTTGGTGGAGACCTAGAAACTCACAGTTTGGTGGAGACCTAGAAACTCACAGTTCGGTGGAGACCTAGAAACTCACAGTTCGGTGGAGACCTAGAAACTCACAGTTCGGTGGAGACCTAGAAACTCACAGTTCGGTGGAGACCTAGAAACTCACAGTTCGGTGGAGACCTAGAAACTCACAGTTCGGTGGAGACCTAGAAACTCACAGTTCGGTGGAGACCTAGAAACTCACAGTTCGGTGGAGACCTAGAAACTCACAGTTCGGTGGAGACCTAGAAACTCACAGTTCGGTGGAGACCTAGAAACTCACAGTTCGGTGGAGACCTAGAAACTCACAGTGCGGTGGAGACCTAGAAACTCACAGTTCGGTGGAGACCTAGAAACTCACAGTTCGGTGGAGACCTAGAAACTCACAGTTTGGTGGAGACCTAGAAACTCACAGTTCGGTGGAGACCTAGAAACTCACAGTTCGGTGGAGACCTAGAAACTCACAGTGCGGTGGAGACCTAGAAACTCACAGTTCGGTGGAGACCTAGAAACTCACAGTTCGGTGGAGACCTAGAAACTCAGTTTGGTGGAGACCTAGAAACTCACAGTTCGGTGGAGACCTAGAAACTCACAGTTCGGTGGAGACCTAGAAACTCACAGTTCGGTGGAGACCTAGAAACTCACAGTTCGGTGGAGACCTAGAAACTCACAGTGCGGTGGAGACCTAGAAACTCACAGTTCGGTGGAGACCTAGAAACTCACAGTTCGGTGGAGACCTAGAAACTCACAGTTCGGTGGAGACCTAGAAACTCACAGTTAGGTGGAGACCTAGAAACTCACAGTGCGGTGGAGACCTAGAAACTCACAGTTCGGTGGAGACCTAGAAACTCACAGTTCGGTGGAGACCTAGAAACTCACAGTTCGGTGGAGACCTAGAAACTCACAGTTCGGTGGAGACCTAGAAACTCACAGTTCGGTGGAGACCTAGAAACTCACAGTTCGGTGGAGACCTAGAAACTCACAGTTCGGTGGAGACCTAGAAACTCACAGTTTGGTGGAGACCTAGAAACTCACAGTTCGGTGGAAACCTAGAAACTCACAGTTCGGTGGAGACCTAGAAACTCACAGTACGGTGGAGACCTAGAAACTCACAGTTCGGTGGAGACCTAGAAACTCACAGTTCGGTGGAGACCTAGAAACTCAGTTTGGTGGAGACCTAGAAACTCACAGTTCGGTGGAGACCTAGAAACTCACAGTTCGGTGGAGACCTAGAAACTCACAGTTCGGTGGAGACCTAGAAACTCACAGTGCGGTGGAGACCTAGAAACTCACAGTTCGGTGGAGACCTAGAAACTCACAGTTCGGTGGAGACCTAGAAACTCACAGTTCGGTGGAGACCTAGAAACTCACAGTTCGGTGGAGACCTAGAAACTCACAGTTCGGTGGAGACCTAGAAACTCACAGTTCGGTGGAGACCTAGAAACTCACAGTTCGGTGGAGACCTAGAAACTCACAGTGCGGTGGAGACCTAGAAACTCACAGTTCGGTGGAGACCTAGAAACTCACAGTTCGGTGGAGACCTAGAAACTCACAGTTCGGTGGAGACCTAGAAACTCACAGTTCGGTGGAGACCTAGAAACTCACAGTTCGGTGGAGACCTAGAAACTCACAGTTCGGTGGAGACCTAGAAACTCACAGTTCGGTGGAGACCTAGAAACTCACAGTTCGGTGGAGACCTAGAAACTCACAGTTCGGTGGAGACCTAGAAACTCACAGTGCGGTGGAGACCTAGAAACTCACAGTTCGGTGGAGACCTAGAAACTCACAGTTCGGTGGAGACCTAGAAACTCACAGTTCGGTGGAGACCTAGAAACTCGCAGTTCGGTGGAGACCTAGAAACTCACAGTTCGGTGGAGACCTAGAAACTCACAGTTCGGTGGAGACCTAGAAACTCACAGTTCGGTAGAGACCTAGAAACTCACCAAGAAACCTACACAGTACACACATTTAAGAAGTTAAATGTGTGCCCATACCTGGGTAGAAAAACGTGATAAGAGTCTAGCCTAGGAATCCTAGTGTGGTCTCGTTAGAATTAAAAGTCTCTCTTCTTTATCTCGACATTTTTGTTTTGGACCCTATGCTAGGAATCCTAGTTCGGGCTCATAAATAAAGTATTAATTATAGTTAGGATAATGTTTAAGAAGGTCCATAGCCTAGGAATCCTAGTATGGACTCAGGTGTAAAATATGTTTTCCTTTTCTTTATCTTACTTGGGGTTTACATAGCAAGAATTCATACAAGAAACATCGATATGAATAGAATAGAATAGAATCGTTATTAGCCTAGAATAAGTAGGTATATCAGTGTCCTTAGTTATATGACAATAAGTATCTTATTCTGCTATCTGTATTGGGTAATACTAGCATGCAAATACCTGAAATATTGTTAAATGTCCTGAGGCAGGAAATCTTTTCCATTCACTTTGAATTAATTGTACTGTCAATACATCAAAGGACAAACGCCAACGCAGTTAACTGACCGTCCTGTATTTATATAGAACCTTTAATACAATGCACATAAAGTGCACGTATGGTCGGTTAGTTGTGCTGTCGATAGTACAATCAAGTAAGGAACTAAGGAAGAAATTAAGCTTTACGCTTCCTGAATGAAGTTGGTTTGTGTTATGCGCTGACATAAATGGAAATTGCTTAAAGAAATAGAATTGAAGTACGAATGTAACCATAAACTAAGTGTCAAACGTTATGAAGAAATATAATTTACATACTTTTATTAACCAAAGCCAGCAGAACATCACATGAGAAAATGAAGTTTATATGTCCCTGTTCCGAAACAGAACAACAATTTGGAAATATTTAAAGGGCAATATTGGTAACTAGCAAAGCCAAACTACCAAAGTGTATAATGGAACCTGGTTCAAAGCTAAGTCCATGAATAGCGGCTTACCAGATGTTGACAAAATAGAATACCTGAGAGTTGGTTGTTAAAGTTGAAGTGATCCAATTAGTAGAAGGTCTCAACCAATTGAAGTATAAGAATACTCGTTTAAAGAATGTTGTGCATATATAGAATAGGGGTTATGCTAGCTCTAAGCATCCTACAACGGGCCGGCTACACTGTGCAAAGAATGGCAAGGGTAGGTGAGGCGACTAAAGAACAGAACCGAACAAAGAATAGTAATGTATAGCCTTGTAGGCTACACAATCCTACAGCTTGTGAAGAAACTGGAGCTAAGTCCGGATCAAGAACAGTTATTATTGTTTGGTAATGACGACTCAGTCGAAATCAAATCAATATCGAGATGGGAACGATATTGTCAGAAGAAGGAAAATAGAAGGGAAAAGAAAAACGGAAGGCCGAGGATATCTTAAATGGAGCAAAATAAAATAAAAAATAGGCGCTTCATCGTATACAGAAAATATAATAAAGTGTAAGGTATAAATAAATGAATAACATAACATAACATATGATGGAACGTGTCCATATCTCGATTCTTGTGGGTTTTATGAGGTTGGTGAGAGTAGTGAAAGAATTGGTTCTTTATCAATGCCGTTCTCTAGTGAATGATTGCGGGAAAAAACATAGAATAAAATTTAGCTAATCTAAGAAACCCGATCTGCCTATGATACTCAAAGGAAGAATTGTGGTTCAATGGACCACATTTCCTCTCGCTAAGTAGGGAGGGCTGGCCAACGTAAAATAAATATGGCCAGTCAGCTCATTTTGTGGAGTTAGAATCGAGATTGGGAAAATTAGATGAAGATGGATATATCGGGTCGAAATAAAAAGAATGACCCCAGAAGAGAAGAATGGTGGTTCGATGCAGAAGAAGCTTTAGGTCACAAAAACACGTCGTGGACCTAAGGAATTATCGGGAAGTTCCAGTCTATCCAGAAATACTTAGTTATTGACGAGTATGGATGTGTTAAGATGCGGGGCAGTTAGTGATGCTTGAGTGCCCTTAAAAGTACATACAACTGTAAGGAAGAAATAAGGTTGCTTAGACACCTGCCTAACTAAATGTACCTACTGTTGATGTAGAAGTAGTTGGTGATATGACAAGGGTAGGAAGTTCGCATACTACGAGGAAAATAACGTAAGCAAGAGGTATATAGAATTGAGTGCTTCCAATATTGCGATACTATTCAGCTACGGCGGAAGTGCTGTCAAAGGTGTATTGTAGCGTCAATAAGGTGGGAATTTATTATTATTCTCTGACTAAGCCCGTCGTATGGAGGGTCTTATACGAGAATGGTTGGCACAGTAAACGTTGTATGAAACTCACCTAAGAAAGACAGCTGGGTGGAAGGATAAATCGCTGAATACAGACAGTCATTGGAGAAATTGAAGATGACATGAATTAAAACCCTCTAACCGGTGCAAGTTTCGACATAGATTTTTTATTCAAGCTAGCAGAATCACCGACTTATGGTATACGTTTCTTGCCTTCAATATGATGCAATATGTTCCAGTGGCAAAAGAAAACCTCGTAGAAATATGGAAGAAGAGTTAGTGTATAGGTTCTAGAAGAATTATAAAAAAAATGTTTATGAAAACAATACATGTGTAGTTTGCCCGAAATGAAAGAGAATGCTGGTACATTATCACAAGAAGCCGCGGGTCAGAATGAAACAATGCCCAGCCAACATACCTAGTCCAAATCAAAGTGACTCAAAGAACACAGAAAATAGAAAGTGGGAAAGGTCACCACTATGGAGAAAGGAACTGATGGAGCATAAAGACTGACTGAGGAAATAACTTCATGAATTGCTTATTACATTTATATCCTTTAGAAGTAGAAGATGCTGGACACCAGTATATGTTACAAGAGTCAAAAGAACCGACACCTTTCCCCCAAAAGAACTGGAAGTCCTTAAATAGAACCACTGGCTCTGACCAAAGAGCTCATTACACAGGTGCATGGAAATGTTGTGGTCCAAGATAGTGTTAAAACGGTAGAGATACCTGGTGCCTCTGCTCCTGTAAAACAAACCTAGATAATAATGTGTAAAAACTAGAAAGAACGGAGGCAGTAAGGGTAAGGTAAGGATTGCCCTATAGACTGGAGAACTGGCAGCAGTCCAGATTCGCCCGGCGGTCGGGAGTGTCGCGACGAACGCGATCATCGATCAACGCCGGTAAAAATATGTCTGAAACGGACTCAATAGAACTCAACTGTCAACACTGGCGGGATTTTGAATTGAACTGTCAGACAGAAAAAATGGATGTAACGGTGACCAAAAGGAATTAGTTTTTGTATCTCGAATAAAAGCTATACCGTAATAGAAATAAAGAGTGAGAGTTATTGTGAACGAGTTTAAGAATAGATATGAATGGAAAGGATTGATCAGTAGTCAATGACAACTGTATCAATCGTAGTATTTATGTGAAGATATAGGAAAATGTCGAACAGTGAGAGATATGTTTAGCAAGGCAGGAAAGAATGGATTGTGGGAGAACTACAATCACGCTAATGTTCATCATATTAGGTACGCTGAACATAGAAGTAAGAAATAGAAACATGAACAGTAAGTACCCACGAGGATAGAATAGAGGAGAAGACAGCTGGGGATCCCGGTGAGAGTCTTATGTGTATTATTAGAAGGATGAGTTGAGAGATGAAGGGATATTCAAGTAAGAGGAACATACAGAATAGAAATAGCCAAGAATATGCCAAATGGTTATGAGAGGACAGGGGCGGGCTATAAGGGGAGTTGTGGAGGCCCGCGGCGGGAACAGAATTCCCGCCAATACGTAAGAATAGAAAGAAATCAGAATAGAACAAGAATATAATCAGCATCGTGATTAGAATGAGAATCAAGAGAAATCACTTCACCTCTCACTCATGTATGATCGTACGGAGCAAGAAGCTCCATCAACAAGAAATTAGAACGGAAAGGATATGAGAATGAAAGTTTGAATATACTCGTAAGAACCTGGTAAGAATGAATACTTAGAAACACGTTATCCCGTTTGTATTTAGGCAAATGCATGTCAATGACATACATTTGTGTTAGGATGTCTTGTCGTTATGTATATGCTAGTACTCAGGCAGAAACCAAGGTTTACGCAGAATTGCCTCACGTTAGAATCAAGATAGAATCAAAAGCATAGCTAAACGTAGCGACAGTAAATTTATTTATACGGATGGTGCCAAAAATAATAATGCTGTTTCCTTTGCAATTTATCAACCTGAAATTAATAAAGGTATTGGGTTTAATATCAATAAAAATGCAAGTATCTTTACCGCTGAAGCAACTGCCATCTTATTTGCTTTGAAACATGTTAAAGAACATAATCAATATAGTAAAGAATGGGTCATAGTAAGCGATAGTATGAGTGTATTAATAAGTTTATCGAGTAACAAAATGAATGCTAGCACTTGCTATCTAATTTTTTCCATTAAAGAATTATGGTTAGAACTATCTTTAATTGGTATTAAAATAGATTTTGTATGGGTTCCGTCTCATAAAGGAGTTTCTGGTAATGAAAACGCCGACTACCTAGCTAGAACTATTGCTAATGCATCTGACTTGTCCCTGGTTCCCGACAGCAGGGACTTAGCTGTGACCTTGCCATATTCTGATATTATAAGTAATCTAAAACAGCGTATGACTGTTCTTTGGGGAAGACATTGGTATCATTTTACAGAAGTTGAGAATAAGGCTCATTTGTATGCTTTGTTAGATAACCAAGTTAATAGTAAGCCTTGGTTTTGTAAGTTTAAAACTTACATGCATCGTAGGTTTTACACCATAATTACTCGTATGCGCATTGGTCATTGTCGTTTAAATTTTCATCTCCATCGTAAAAACTTTGTCTCTTCCCCTTATTGCGATCATTGTCAAAAGCAAGAGGTTCAGTCTATAGATCACATTCTGTTTAGTTGCTCATCCTTTGGCATTCAGCGCCTAGTGCTGATGGATGAGTTGCTTGAGATTTATGGAGCTTCTAATCGAATCCCGCTTTCAGTGACTGATTTGTTGAAGGAGTCGTCTACTTATTTACCTTTTTTTAATTTTGTACATAATACTGTGTGTATGCTGTAAATATGACGCTAAATTTAAAACTTGCTTAAAATTGTATATATTTTTATTGAAGCATTGTACCTATATTTTGTTGGTCAAATGACTTTTTGGAATGTCTGGATGAGGTGTAAGCTTTTTTGAAGAGCTAAATATTTTTTTTTTTTTTTTTTTTTTGTTTGGCTGAACGCGGTTTGCGTATTGCCACCGACAAAGCAGGGAAACGTTAGGAAAGTAGGAATACGGATAACGGAATTTGGAAAGATAGGATCAGTTCAGAATAAGAGATAATAAAATATGTAAAATAATTAAATACGGATATCATTAAGTAAAATGAAAGAGGATATAGAATTAAACACAGAAGGATGTTTTGAGGCTAACAAGACAGGAATGGATGTAGGAAAAGGGATTTTAAGTGAGGAAAGATCATTGTAAAAAGAGACATGGTTCAATAAAGGACATGAAAGAAAAATATGATTCAAGTCTCCAATTTCTCCACATTCACACAAATTTGACTCTACAATATGTAGTCTGGCAAGATGAGCCGGCGTGCACACATGACCCAACCTCATTCGTATTATAATGCTAGTGGCTCGTTTACCGAGCCTTAGCTTTGCAAACCAGGGCTTAGTAGGAACTTTAGGTTGTATTGCGTAGTAAAATTTGCCCTTTGTTTGAGCACTTTCAGCCCACAACTGATTCCAGCCATCACTGAGATAAGAAGAAGGTAAAGCAATCAAGTCATGACTAAAATTTTTATAAGGAAATCTGTCCCCACAAGTCACAGCTTCGTTGGCCAGGCGATCTGCTTTAACATTACCCTCTATTTCACTGTGTCCTGGGACCCAAGCGAAAGACACTGAAAGCCCACGAGTTATACAATCACTTAATAGAATTCGAGTGTCTATAATTACTGGAAAAATGATTTTACATTGAAAAGGATATTTGACTAATGCCTGTAAGGCACTCATAGAATCAGATACTATGACTGATTTTCTAAGTCCTGCCGTTCGAATATATTCGACTGCCTTAAGGAGACCGAAACATTCTCCAGTAAACACAGATGATTCTGGTGGGAGTTTTATTTGTTGGATAATTTTGTACTGAGAATGGTAAACCCCAACTCCGACATGACTAGACGAAGAATGTTTAGAGGCATCGGTGTATATTGTATGGTAGTTTTTCCAAAGGTTGTCCTTCACATGGTTAAAACTGATATTGTTATTGGGACCATTTTTTGGAATACCTATATTTAAGGCTACATCAGGAGTGACAGTTAGAGACTTATACGGAGCACAAAATAAGGGATATGAAATAGAAGAGTGAGTGGGAGCTTGGATAGAGGTAAACTTTTGATAGCTATTTATGAGACATGGGACACGTTTATGGGACCAATAACTGGAAGAAATAATAAGATCAGAAAGTGTCTTGAGTTTAGAATGAAGCGGATGATCAGAAATTTGTAGGGCTCGAAACAGAAATCTATCAGCAAGGTATTGACGACGTAGCTGCAATGGAGGTTCACAACACTCTAGCTGTAAAGCATTAAGAGGGCTAGATTTCATAGCACCTGCTATCAATCTTAAGGCTTTCGACTGAATATTATCCAGTTTTTTGAAAGCGACTAAACTTCCAGGCTGTAAAAGGAAGGTGCCATAATCTAAAATACTACGAATTAGAGCATTGTATATTAGTTTCATACAAAACGGGTGAGCGCCCCACCAAACACCGGAGAGACATCTAAGCATATTTAACAAACGTTCACATTTAGCGAGAATATATTCACAGTGAGGGGTACCAGTTAGTTTAGAATCAAGAACAACACCTAAAAATTTTGTTTGGTTGACTACAGGAATTTCACAGTTATTATAATATACAGAGACTGGCGGGGGCAAACGCATTCTAGAAAATAAAACAACAGAGCTCTTAGATGGAGACAAATCAAGACCATTTTGTCCCAACCATTTCCTTAAAAGACTTAAAGAGGAAGTTAGAGAAGAACTGGCATTTTCAATGGATCGGTCAGTACAATACAACAACAGATCGTCAGCATATTGAAGAACGCCAACATTACCAACTGATGCTTCCAGATCATAGGTGTACAAGTTATATAAAATTGGGCTTAATACAGATCCTTGTGGAAGACCTTTCCATACTAATCTTGATTCCTCATTGTCAACGTCTAAAATTAAGTCAATACGCCTTTCTGATAGGATGTTAATTATGAATTTACTCAAAAAAGTCGGGACGTTCAAAGTATTTAGTTTTTCCTTCAGTATACTTAACACAACATTATCATACGCAGAATTTATATCAAGGAAAGCTGCGACTACAGACTGATTATCAGAGAATGCTATTCTTATGTCAGTTATGAAAATACTTATACTATCTAGGGTACATTTACCTCGTCTAAAACCAAACTGGGTTTTACTTAAACTGTTATTTGTTTCAATGAACCATTCTAGTCTATTTTTAACTAGTTGTTCAGCAATTTTCATTAAAACCGAAGAAAGAGCTATTGGTCTGTATGATGACGGATCAGACGAACTTTTATTAGGTTTTAATATTGGAAGAACCTCTTGAGATCTCCACGAGGTAGGAATAATGCCGGATATAAAAATAGAATTGATAAGGTCCAAGAAATATGAAAGAGTGTTAGGCCCGAGATGAGAAACGAAAGAATATGGAATGCCATCCAATCCAGGGGCACTATTTTTGACATTAGATAACACACCTTTAAGTTCAGAAATAGAAAATGGATCATTCAGCCCATCAGGATCATTTACAATAAAAGATGGAATAGAGAACGATGAAAGTAAATCCTCAGGAGCTGACGAAGGAGCTAGTTTATTTAAAAAGCTATCAGCTAAAGCCTGGGGAAAATGTTGTGACGACGATTCACGGAATGCACAACGAAATCGTCGAATGTTACGCCAGACTTCTGTAGGAGAGACTTGTGGGGATAAGGTCAAACAAAAGTTTTTCCAGCTCTCAAACTTTTTTTTTTTAAATAATTTACTTGTATTTGCAATAGCAGCCGATAATAAATCGAAATTTTCGTCAGAGCCACACTCATTATACTTTAATTCTAAATATTTCCTATTCTTAACCGCTTCACTACATTCATTATCCCACCACGGGGGGGAAGGAATAAAATTCAAGCATTTTTTTTCAGGAAAAACTTCGTCAGCGGCCTCCATAAACGCCTTGGCTAAAGTTGACGCACAGACAGGCTCAGTTCCACAACTGACATTAGGAAAAGAGGAAAGCTTAGCCTATGCACGCACTAAATGATGCCCAATCTGCATTCCTTAAATTGTATTTCAAACGGGGAGGGCGCTTATGCAAAAGACCACCAGTAGAAGGAAAAGTGATCAATATAGGAAAATGGTCACTTCCGTATGTTGATGGTAAAGTATCCCAAGTAAGTGTAGATGCCAGACCAGGAGTGCTAAGCGAAAGATCGGGCACACTGAATCCCTCATTAGGACCAGTGCGACGGGTTGCATTACCATTATTCAGCACGCAAATATTATGACTATCCAATATGTCTAGTAAAACGGGACCATAGTGATTTGAAGAAGAACCCCATGAATGATGTTGAGAGTTAAAATCACCAAGGATAATAAATGGTTTAGGAAGTGTGGAAATGATGCAGTCAACTTCATTAAAAATAATTGAGGACGGGTGTGGAATATATACAGAAACAAAACATATATTCTTAACTATGACAGCTATTATTGAAAAATCTTTGTTGACATGAGGAGTCGCAAAATAGGTAAAGGAGCAAGAATGGTTAATGAGTAGGGCAGTACCACCATACCCATCAGACCTGTCTTCTCTAATACAGGCAAAGCCAGGAATCCTAAAAGAATAGCCTGGCTTTAACCATGTCTCTTGTAAAGCAACAATAAATGGTTTATACTTATTAATTAAATGAATTAATTCACTTTTTTTAGGGATTACACTCCGACAGTTCCACTGAATTAGAGTTAACTTGTCCATTGTTTAAAGGTAATTTAGATATAGCATCAATTATTGGGGCAGCGTTGGACGGTGTGAAAAAATTTGATTGGGTCAATAACTTTATAAGAGCAGCTATAAGATCTGCAACAGAGGCTTCATTGGGTTGATTGCTATTATTTTTAAACATACAGCCATTACAAGGTTCTGGCATATTAAAATCTCTTATAATGGAGTTATGGGCAGCACGGTCATACCCTTTGTCAAGTATTGGAGGAGGTTTTGACTTTATATAAATTGTTTTCTTGTGTGAAGAGACCCCAGGGTGCATAGGTTTGGGAGGGGCTGAAGGAGAAGAAATACTATTGCTATTAGAAGTCAATAATGCATCAGCATATGAAATTTTGAGAACAGCTGGGTGAAGCTTAGAAGCTTCTGCATATGAGACACAGCTTTTTGCCATTGAATCTTTTATGGCTTTCTGACGGCTGAATTCGGGACAAGATTTGCTAATAGCGAAATGGGCTCCTTGGCACAGACAACAAGTAGTATTCTCTTCTTCTACAGAACAAGTATCACCTGAGTGGCCAGACTGACCACATTTGTAACATCTAGGACTATTGGCCCTGCAATTCATTTTAACATGACCGAAGCGGCAACATTTATAGCACTGAATTGTGGGAAAAATATAAGTTTCAACAGGCAAAGCTGAATAGCATAGGAAGATACGTTTAGGAAGTACCTGACCATCAAAAGTAAGAACCACAGATTCAGTTGGTTTTAATTGAGGACCTCCATCTGTAATTATTTTCCGATTTAACCTTCTAACTTTTAGAATTGGGCCACAACCCATAGGAACAGAAACATTCTCAAGAATGTCCTCCTCCGACCATTCTGAGGGAACACCACGAGCAATTCCCATGCGTGTCACTGAAAAAGTTGGAATGAACATTTTATATTGGAGATTTTTCAGGACAGAATTTTCCAGAAAAATGTTGGCTTCTTCATATTTTTGAAACGAAAGAGACACCTTGTTCCTACCTATTCGCTTTAAGCTACCATTAACAATTCCTTTTATGTTGTTGTTTTTAAGTGTCCGGCCAAGAGATATTGGGTGAAGAGTGATGCCTTCATTTGGCGAGGCCTGCACTCTTTGCACATGAACCGTGTATGGAGCAGCATCAGATGGTTGATATAAAACCCTACCAATAGGCGCTTTCATCTGAGAGGAAGTATTTGGTGTGGAGACAGATTGTGGAGAACTGTTTTGCGAAGTCAACTGTGATGGAGAATTTGGGGGGAGCATTGATGAAGGACCATTGTCAGTTAATACCATCTTATTATCTTGTGACAAGTTATTTTTATAAGCTTCTGCCGGCTCATCTTCCAAACCACATAAACAATCCTGTGCTTTCACCTCTGTATCCTTACGATGTCTCTTTTTTTTATTACAATGTTTGCAGATACGTCTGGTTATTTTCCTTTTAATTCGCTTACTCTGCTGGGATAGCACAGACACATCCGTGTCCATTGACTCTTCATTTAAGGAAATAGTTACTTCCTGGGCAACGTCAGGAGGATCTTTTCCAGAACCCCCCGGATCAGGGGGCTCGTCCGCCATTATAGGCGGCAAGAAATAGAAATGGACTTACCTGTACAAATTTACTATATACACTGTTAAAAGAACAATAAATATATACAAATTTACTAACTACATTCAAATATATACAAAACTGATCCTATACAACAAGTTATCAGCAAAATATAAATTATTATAATAAAAGCCAAAAAAAACACAACCAAACCGGTAGACGTTTCCCGCGCTTTTCCCCCCAGCTAAATATTGGATTTGACGTTTTTATTGGAACATACTCAAGACTTTATTACTGGATTTGACTTCATGAATTGGATTGGAACAACTGAAGACTTATTTTTTGGATTTGACACATATGTTGATAATACTGATGACTCAATATCTAGATTTGTTCATATGAATTGGAAATAACTGAAGACATATTTATTGGACTAGAGACTTCTGATTTGAAACTACTGAAGACGTTATTACTGGATTCGATCAAATGAAATTATACTTACTGAAGACTAGGCAGTATGGCCCATGGTCTTAGCCTGTCCGAATGGACGAATTTAAAAAAAAAAAAAAAAAAAAAGCACAGTTTTGTGTTTTTGTTTCCGGCTATTGCATAGAATAAGCGAGACGAATGCAAATGTATTGATTGATCTGACTTTTAAGTAATGTCTACATCGAGCAATAATTCCCAGTCTGCATATTCTCCATCGGAACCAGAAACTCCACAAGTAAGTATCGATTATTATAAGCCCAGGAAAGTATGAATGTTTAACCAGTTGAGAGTTGAGTGCCCACGAATTGTTTTCTTGTATCTTGTGGCGCCAAGACGAGCCAAGCGAAGCGCAACGCAAGGGCACTACCTACCTTCCTTTTCTCGAAGCGGTTCGTCGTTTTTTTGAACCCTCGTAACTTGGGTTTGGATTATACCAGATAAACAAAATTCTCGGGGTATGATGTCAATAGTGGACTTATTAAACATATAAAGTTTCAGTAACAGCTCTTATACTTTTGATTTTAATGATATCTAAAAAACGCCGATTCCGTCACTGACTCACTGACTCACTGATGTTAATCATCAAAACCTCTAGGGTACTTCCTGAATTCCTAGAAAGCTGAAATTTGGTATGTAAGCTTGTATTAGTACACAATCAACAAAATAATTCAAAAAATTTGAACTTCTACCCTCCAACCCCTTAAAGTAGGGGTGGAACTTTGTTTGAGACTTCCACAAATTTTGATGCTAGGGGTCTGAAAATTTATATAGGGACTTCTTGTTATAAATAATAATTATCTTACAAAAAGGAATGAGATCCCACCAAAAACATTACATGTGATTGCCAAGACTCCCTAGCTCATATATAGCTTTCAGCGTTAAAAAGATATCAGATCACAAGTAGCCCCAAGCTTCCTATCCTACACATCGTAACTCTACCACTACCAGCCATGCTCTACAAATTCTATATCTTGGCTAAAAAGTATAGACACGCGTGAGTGTCTATAGGGCGACCGGGATGTGCCCAACAAAGCTATACTTTTTAGCCAAGATGTAGAATTTGTAGAGTGTGGCTGGTAGTGGTAGAGTTATCAATGTGCAGGATAGGAAGCTTGGGGTACTTGTGATCCGATATCTTTTTAACGCTGAAAGCTATATATGAGCTAGGGAGTCTTGGCAATCACTTTACATGTAATGTTTTTGGTGGGTCTATATTTACTAATACTTTGCAGGGCACAGCAAAGAGTCGTATCCAAGCTCTGGATCAATCTTTAAACAATGTTGATGTTAGTACTAATTCAGAATCGTCAGTGAAAGAAAAAGAAATGCACCAGAAACGAATCCAGGCGCTAAGAAAAGAACTAGAATACATAAAGGTGACTGAGTGGGCCTTTGATTACGACAAAGGTTTCATTCAGTAAAACCTGCACACTCAAAAGTCAAGATGTTGTCCTATGTTTTATCTTTTTTTAATAACTGGTTTCCAAAGGAACCTGAAGAAGATGATCAGTCTAAAGAAAGTTTTTTAGCTGATGAACTATTAGATATTGAATGCTTGAAGGAAGAACTAAAGGATGACCATGAACCAGAAATTGTAGAGATACCAAGAAATATAGCATGTTTTCAAAGAACAGGTGAAATGGCTTTCTTTTCTCTTATGTTGCATCTACAGCATCTATTACCCTCTGCTGGTCCGGGAGGCTTGAATCATTGTCTTCCATTTGCTTTGATCTTTTACAGTTTGTGTGACTTATTCATACTTCATCTCCAAAATTTTATTGTCAAAATACATACTTATATAGCTCACAAAGGTCCCCCCTAACCATACTGTTGCCTGTCTTATAAAACACAGGTGGACTAGCGTAATTAAATATAGCTAATCTCTATCCTGAAACTCTATTCTATAAAATGGTAAAATATTTTTTGAATTTGGATGAGTAGTTGGTAGTAGTTGATTAACCCTTACATAGAAACTCACAATTACCCCTTAAAATTCATCTCTTCATATTATTCGTATAGAGAATTTAATATTAGTATTGTTTGTTAAATTCAAACACATCAGTGTGTAAGGTATTTTTTTTAAAGAAGTTTTTTTTAGGTGTCATAACCTACATAGGCGATAACAACTATGTGCTCATAGACGGAAGCCTTTATTTTGACATATCAGCCTCAAACTTGACATTTAGTGTCAACGACAAGATCCTGTACCTTGGCTACGAGGGTGACAATGAGGCTATCAAAGTAGTGAGAGTCCTACAAAACTATGGGGCATTCTGGGGCGACTGCATGGAAACAGAAGAAGATCAGTTCAAAGTTATTCAACATGTGATAATAGGGGAAGTTGAGTATCGGGAGGAGAGACTTGTGTATTTGAAGGATACTGACTTGAAATTCAATCTTGATGAGGTGGAGGCAACCTTTATACCAATGAAAGGAGACTGGCTGGAGTTGAGTTGTACTGTGCAGTACCAGGATGACAAACCTGCTGATATTTCCGCTGCTCAGGTAAGATCAATAACGCAGTATTTTTTTTTTATACGACAGCCCGTATGGTATGCGGACACCGCAGCCTATAGACGCATGTAACTCCAAAGGACGGCCACTTTAGCTCATTTATCTACTTATAGTCTGGACGTTTAGGTATTTAAAAGAATGTAAACAAACAAAACCACGTGACTTGGCCATTCAACCAATAAGAATAATAAGAATAATAAGATAATACCATAGATACAAAAGGTTGCTATTCACAGAATGACCTGAATGACAAAGTCACGTGGTTTTGTTTGTTTACGTTCTTTTAAATACCTAAACGTCCAGACTATAGTAAAGTAAAAGAAAAAATAATCGGCCAAGTGCGTGTCGGGCCACGTGCAGTGTAGGGTTCCGTAGTTGCCTGTCTGTCTTAGTTACATCGACACGCGTGCGTACGAAAGTTGGCCATTCTAAGTACATTTGAAGTTGGTTGACTATTACTCGGTAACTAAGTTATGCCTACTTAATAGCTGTGATAGTTTTCCGTTTAAATCAATTATTTATATACTACTACTGCCAGTGTTAATTCTTTATTGGTCACTAAAGATATTTTACTTTACTTTTTAGGGTTCCGTCTACAAGGCACCCTTGGGCTGCGTTTCCACCAGAGCTGTTCGAGAATGTTTTGCGAGGTTACTTCATACATTTGAACCTCGCAAGGCCTAGCTTACGAGGTTCAAATGTATGAAGAAACCTCACAACGCATCCTCGCACAGCTCTGGTGGAAACGCAGCCTTAAGGCCGAAACGCACTGACAGCGGTGGCGGATCGGCGCGGCGCGGCGCGGCGCGGAGGCGGTACCAGTTTTTAATTGTGCAAGCAGTAATATTGTGTGCGGACAGTTTCGTATTAGTTCGAGTATTACAACCGCTTCCGCCTCCGCGCCGCGCCGCACCGCTCCGCCACCGCTGTCAGTGCGTTTCGGCCTTTGTAGTTTCGCCATGTCCGTCTGTCCGTCTTCGTCTTAGCTCAGTAACCCTTACTACTAGAAAACTGTAATTCGGCATGGGTATATAAATCAATCACGCCGACAAACCAGTAGAATAAAATCTTAAAAAAAATGGTATTCAACCCGTATTTATCCCACCGTCACCTGTATTTTTCCTCAAATGGTAACCACAATTTAAGGTCGAATACACAATACAATTACATTCAAGAAGATATCACGTGAAATAAACTCTTTAATTCCAGGTATTGAAGGTGCTTTCATTCAAGCCATTGAGAAGTAAAGTGAAGAGCTCTATTGTGACCAGCTGGTCTGGGGACTCCGGAACCTGCGACAAAAAATTATTTTTTAACAGACAATCCATACAGAATGGAAGTATGCCAGCAATAGGGGCCAAGGTAAGTAAAGGAAAGTCTTCATGGTTGTGACTTTGGACCATAAGTTCCAGTAAGTTTACTTTCATTATTGCGGTCGTAACCATTGCACGTAGAACCAACGGCCGTTGGAACGGAAAGGTTCTCGAGTGGTGGTGACCAACCGACCACGTTACGGAAGACGCAGCATCGGCAGACCCCCAACAAGGTAGACTGATGACCTGCGCTGGATGCGGGTGGTGCAAGCCCGGTCACTTAGGCACTCTTTAGGGGAAGGCCTATGTGCAGCAGTGGACGTGTTTCGGCTGATAAGATGATGATGAAGATGATTGCTGTCTTAACAGCTATGCTATCTATAATAGGAAATTTATGTTCAATGTAGTAATGAATTTTAAGGGGTTGCTATATTTCCCCGCGGAATCCTGCATTATTATTGTATGATTGTACGCTTCAAAATAATATCCTCTTGCCATCTGTGAATACTGGCCCTAATTTTAAATACTTGTCTAATTTCCTAGCATGTATAACAACCACATCTGGCTTCCGTAAACAGTAATCGATAAATATGGATAAAAGAGTACCAGTCTCGGCAATCTATATGGATATGCAGACTAAAGCTTTTGACTTTTGATGAAGTTACATTCATATGGAGTGAGGGGTATCGTTTTAGAACTATTTAAATCTTACTTGACTGATAGGAAACAAATGACCTTAATTACTCAACTGTGCCGTAATAGTACATTGTGATACAAGTGAGTTATGTTGATAATTACATCAGAGGCGAAATTGTTCGTGATAAGGAAGCCGTGGATGTAATATCAAAGCTCACGCGTATCATACGACGTTTTTCAACACATTTTGGGAGGAAAAAATCATTTCCATAAGATGAAAATGTTATAGGCCTGCCAAATTATTTTCTTTACATTACTTAAGTAAATCATTAAGATGACAACAGGTTTTTACTCACAATTGCACATCGCCAAGAATTTCCAGTGGCGTCCATTCTATTTATCACTTTTCTAGTCATCACGAGTTAACATTTTTGATAATAACCAAACACGCATAAACAAATTTTACAAATATTTGTGAAATAGCCTATAGCGCGCAACAGGTTTTTTTCGTGAAGTTTGCGCAGTGCGGGCACAGAAATCTAATACAAAATAAAAAAATATTTTAGTTTTAAAATGTTGTCTGTATTAAATTCATGTAAAATGTTATCAAAAGTGAATAGTTTTACTAAATTAAACGTTTATATATCATATACAAAAAGAAAGACTCAATTTATTAACAAAAAGGATTTAATTTGTTTAGTCGAGTAAGAATCCATTTGCCGAAAATTAAAAAAAGAAGCTGTACATTCTGTACAACCCGGTTAATTTACGAATGCACCGTGTTTATGCATATATCTTGCTGCAAGGTGCCAACGTGACTTAATCGGGATATAACCATAACACACAAGTGTTGTAATGTTATATAACACGCGTGTTTAATATCCAGAATTATGAGCCTAAAAGCGACACAATAAGAGGAACGTTACGAGCAATTGTGTTGAAAAATAAATAAAATAAACAACATCATCTTCACAACTAAACTTGACGCCGTATATAGATTCCAAAATTATAACCTTAAAATTGCCATTAAATTGAACAAATAACCGACACTGGCAAACTTACACTCTTCCAAATGATGGAAGTAGCCAATTTTTAGCTACGCCCATATATATGGGGTACCATAGGGGAGTATATTTAGTTATTTGTTATTCCTAATTTACATTAATGAATTACTAAGGATTACTAGACATCCAATGGTATTATTTGCTGATGATAGCACAATTATATTTAGTAACGACATTACTTATGAATTGTAAATAAATAATACGTTAGAAACAATAATCGGATGGCTAACCATGGACAGGTAATCTAAAAATCAACCTAGCTAAAACTTATATCATGTACTTTGAACAGCGACGCAAGAAAATTAGGGACCTTGATATAAAGTATAAACCATGGAAACTAAATTCTTAGGACTTATCTTAGCCAACTGTATGTAGAAGGTGTATGCTCTAAATTAAATAGCTATTCATATGCTCTATACATGTTGCAGAAAATTGTTGACCAATCAACTGTATTAGTTGCATATCATGCATATGTCTCATCTTCCTTAAAATGAGGTATTATCTTTTCAACTCAACGAACTGGTTGCAGGTGTTTCGAGCACAGAAAAAATGTTTAAGAGAGATATGCGGGTTGAAGCCCGCAGAATTATGTAAATCATTTTTTTAAAGTCTCAAAATCTTGACTTTCCCCTGTTTATACTTATTAGAAATGGCTCTATTTTTTTACAAGACAAAACTCGAATCAATTTGAAAGTTTCAACAGAGAGCGGCAGCGGAACAAACTACATGCACACCCTTCTAAGACAGCTCTCTTATCCAAAATCATTTTAGGAATGAGCCGATTTTGTTATAAGCTACCCATTTATATTAAAGAGAGGCAAAACATGCAATTCAAGGAGGAGTGAAAAAGTTTTTTGTTAGAAAATTTTATTTTTATTTTTCTACTCCTGTACTTTTATCTGTCATTTACATAGTCCCGAACACTAATATAAAGACATACAAAATAAGTCTGCAGAAAAGTCTATACTCTATTCCCCATAACAGTACGGCACAACCGTGCTGTTTTGTCGCCAAAACGATACGCTTAGCAGCCATACGCTTCTAAACCTGGGTAGTGCTACATTGTGCCACGGCCTACTAGACACGATCGAGTAGGCCGCGACGCGACTAATCTAGAGGGCCATGCCGAAACATAAAATACATTAGATACTACCAACTTAACAAACCACTGAATGTATTTACTTCAAATAAATTATTGTACTAACGGCATTGCTGCCAACTTAAGAAAAACCTTGGTCTTAATATGACAGTACTGGCAAGTTGAATTAAGAACAAAACAGACCATAAACAAGAGGTGTCAATGTGTCATGTTTCCAATTTCCCACCAAAGTTCCAGTTCAAAATTAAAAGACGAAATATGTCAAATATGATAACTATTCGTTATTAATAACTTCTTAAGATTTGATTCGTGTTTGTGAAGTGAAGAAAAATGTGTACGTTCCTTTTAAAATGGACGAAGAAGAAAATAACTGCACCGCTGATGAAATTGCGTGAGTAATAGAACTAACGGAAAACTTACTGCCTGAAAAGTCAAATTATGCTATTTATTTAAAATAGTCGTAGAAAAAATATTGTATGCAACGGTGTATAACTTGGTCTTAAAACGCTCGTGGCGTCTTTAATTGCGATGCTCGCCAAGGCTCGCATCGCAACTCACGACACTCGCGTTTTAAGACCCTACTTATACAACAGTTGCATAAAATACTATTATTGTATGGCATATATTTACATGTCACTGCGTTATAAAAATATAAAATTTTGAATTTAAAGCTAGAGTTTTTAAAATAATCCACGGCGTTCCCAGTCAGGGTCTTGAGCTCTTCAAAGTTGCCACCGAATTTGGTGTTGGGGCATTCTAGAACCATGTGACGAATCGTTTGCTCCGGCTCGCCACATCCGCACGCCGCCGACTCACACCATCCCCACTTGTTCCTGTAGTATGCGGAGTTACCCACGACAGTTCTGAAGCGGTTCAGCAGGCACCAGACACGTCGTTGTGTAGTGAAGCCTGGAGGTCTTGTGCGGGGGCGTAATTCTAAGAAGTCGGATGGCGCCTTATTGGATTGCCATTCGTTGAGCCAGGCATTCTCTACCTTCCACAGGGGGTCCAAGTCGTTTAGCCTAGCTAGCGGTGGATCGCGGGACTTAAGCCTGCGGTCAGTCTGGGCGAGCACATCGTCGTGAATGGGAAGGTTTAGGTCTCTCCGTATCTTGTCGAGCTCGCAGTAGAGGCACTGTTCCCGGCGTAGGTCGGGTGGGGCGATGTTGCTGAGGGCAGGTAGCCAGTAGGTAGGCGTAGGGCGTATACAGCGTGATGAGGCGCATGGTTTGGTTTAGTTGCGTGTCGACATCTGAAACGTGGTTGCTGTTAATCCACACAGGCGAGCAAAACTCTGCCGAAGAGTAGACCAGTGCGAGGGCAGTTGTTCGGAGGCACGCAGCATTGGCTCCCCAGGTTGTTCCGGTCAGCTTCTGGACTATATTATTACGGGTCCTCTGTTTTCCGGCAGTTTTGTTCAGGTGGCTCTTGTAAGTTAAACTTCGGTCTAGAGTGACACCAAGGTATTTAGGGTTTGGGTTGTGTTGTGTTTCAGTGTCTTTCCCATAAACTTCACGTTCAACTCTGTTTTCGCTAGCTTGTTGTTTAGGTGAAAGCAGCAAACCTCGGTTTTATTTGCGTTAGGGCATAGTCGCCATCGGGAGAAATAATCATTCATAGTCATTAGATCTTGTTCTAACGCTGCTTCGGTTGTCTTGATGTCCCGATTTTGTGCACCTAAGGCAATGTCGTCAGCGTTTGCGAATTTCCTTGAATCCGTTGCAGGGAGGTCATGGGTGTACACATTAAATAGCAGCGGGGCAAGCACTGATCCTTGGGGTAGGCCATTATTTCAAGTTTTGATGTTAGTGGCACTATTGCCGAGGTGGACTTGAAAAACTCTGTTCGTGAGTGAATTTTCCACAAACTTTAAGATTTTTTGGCACGGGATCAGCTTGATGAGCTTATATAGGAGTCCTTGCCGCCATACGGTATCATACGCGGCCGATAGATCGATAAACGCCACCGATGTTTTCTCCCTTAGGTTAGAAAATTATTTAGTGATATTGATATGACATAATTAAGATTAGTATTTTTAGGGTTCCGTACCCAAAGGGTAAAAACAGGACCCTATTACTAAGACTTCGCTGTCTGTCTGTATGTCTTTCACCAGGCTGTAACTCAAGAAACGTTATAGCTAGACAGTTGAAATTTTCACAAATTATGTATTTCTGTTGCCGCTATAACAACAAATAATAAAAACAAAACAAAATAAATATTTAAGGGGGGGTCCCATACCACAAACTTTTTTTTTACTGTTTTTATAGATAATGGTACGGAACCCTTCGTGCGCGAGTCCGACTCGCACTTGGCCGGTTTTTTTTTTGGCATGCCTGAACTTTATTTATATTGACATATTATGTGAATACAATAAGTATTGTGGAATATTTAGCTAAGTAATTAAATAATTAAATTCAAATATAATATGTATAATATTTAACGTAAAATTTAATTCCAAGTTTTCTGACTAGTTTTATATGTATTTATAATATTTAGATAATGCAGTACTCGACAGGGCTTATGTTAGCTACACCTAGCCTTAAGAGGCCGCAGTAAGCTCGGCCGAATTTCACCTTCCCATACAAACGTAGTTACGCTCTCATTTTAAAACTACGTGTTGGATTGTGACGAAACTTTGCATGTACAATGACATGAGGTATATTTATGTCTGTAATTAGTTTATATGGTTCCAATTTATAAAACAAAGTAAATAAAGCAAAAACTAGTTTTGTATGAAAAACTTAAATTAGCTGTATTTTTTTTATTATGGTATCTGAAGCTACGTAAACTAATTTCAGACATAGATATAACTCATTTCATTGAACACGCAAAGTTTCGTTACAATCCAACACTTAGTTTTAAAATGAGAGCGTAACTACGTTTGTATGGAGAATCGAGCTTACTGCGGACTCTTAAGACATATTTTATTACAACATGAAGGCAATAAAGAATCTGACATAAATTACTTTCTCATAGTACCAAAATGTTTATCTGGTCAACTGTCCATCCGATCGAAATATAATTTAATGCTCCATTTATTTTTTATTCCCAGGTGATGGTTGAAGCAATTGAAAGTAATCAAGGTGCCTGTACGTGGAGGATAACAAAAATGATAATTATGGAGGGAAGCCCTATCCATCAGAGTAATGATGACAAGGAAAAGATTCCAGAGGAAGGCATAACACTTGATCTGGAGCAGGCAAAGAGAATCTCAGTTACATACCCAATTGTATTTGAGAATGTTGACTTTCACCAAAGTGAAACTCTAAATTTGGAGATCACAAATAACAGTGATCAAACATATTATCTGAATAAATGGATAATGCTCAGCAAGAAGAAGGATTCCCAAGTAGAAATAAAACCTTTTATCAATCGCGGATTGAAAGTACATCCAGGCCGCACCATTTCCTTCACCATCACATGCTACCCCAAATTTATGGGAAGCAGCAAGGAATGTTTGATAATAATGTTCAATGGCTTTCAAGTAAAGCGATTTATTAATATTAATGTCGTAGATAACAATATCAAACAGCTACATACCAACGCAACAGGAAAAAACAATTTCAATGAAACAGGAATGAAGTCCGAACATGAAAAGATGGCTATGATGAGAGACGTGAGGAGGAATCGGGAAAAGAATTTAATTCCCGGTGTAAAAGTTATAAGAGCACCGAATTTCATACCAGTTAGACTGGGACCTTTCCCTATACCTGATAAGGTGTGGGGAGCTGTTTTGGGCAACTCTGAAGAAACAGTGTATAGTAATGAATATGATAAAATATTGGACAGGCTAGAAACTTCCTTGCCCTGTTTATGCCAAGAATTGCATATCACCAACTATCTCGACAAATGGCATACATTACTTTTCATGGAAGAAATTCAAGCTAACATTTGTATAAGAGTGTATGATATGCCTAAAGTGTATTTAATACACTGTCAGGAATACTTGGGTATTGAAATAAAAGGGTTATGCGAAAGAAGACCCAGTTTGATGAAAGGAGATAGAGTAATTGTTAAAGATACTTGGGTCTCCTCGCAGTTTGAAGGATTCATCCATGCTGTGCGAGGGGATTTGATTCTGCTCAAGTTCAATCCCCAGTTTCATGAGACTTACTCAGGTAGTGATGTTGCTGTGGAGTTCCATTTCAATAGGTCTACTTATAGGAGAGCACACCAAGCTATCAATTTAGCTATTTCGAATCTAGGACCCGACATATTGTTTCCGACGCGGCTCGTCACCCGCCCGCAGCAGGTGTCGCCACATGACATAGGCAATATCCAATGGTTTAACAGACTCTTAAATCCCGGACAAAAAGCGGCAATCACAAACATCCTGCTGGGAGAGTGTCGTCCCATGCCGTATTGCATATATGGACCTCCCGGAACAGGCAAAACTATAACCGTGATCGAAACTATACTGCAAATAATCTCCCTTATACCAGACAGCAGGATTCTTATAGCTACGCCATCCAACAGCGCAGCCAATCTGATCGCTGAAAGGCTAATTCATTACAGAGATCGATTTTCCGGGTCCATGGTTCGACTAATTGCCAATTATTTGGTCGATTCTGAAAATTTACCCGACGTTATCAAGCCTTACTGCGCCACACTGGATATAGCAAGTGAGGACACTTCTAAGCCTAATTACCAGGTCAGGAAAGATAGAGTGAATTTAAATTGTCAGACATCTTTTATTGGAAGGCATCGGGTGACGATTGGCACTTGTTACTGCATCGGGATGCTGGCGCAGATGGGGCTCCCGCGTGGGCACTTCACACATGTCATCGTCGACGAGGCGGGGCAAGCCACGGAACCAGAAATTATGATCCCTCTGACTTTTACAGACAAAGAAAGTGGACAGATAATTCTTGCCGGCGATCCACAACAATTGGGCCCCGTCATATTATCGAAATACTGCAAGGAATTCAACATGGACGAATCATATTTGTCACGAGTTTTGGAAACTTTTCCATACCAAAGAGATTTCGAAGCTTACGAAGATGGATTCAACAAAAAGTTGGTTACCAAATTAAACTATAACTATAGGTCTCTGGAGGAAGTCTTGAAATTGCCGAGTGAAATGTTCTACGACGGTTCTCTCGTGCCCAAGATGAACAGAGATAAAGAATGGATCACTAATACCATAACCATATGTTCTGAAGTGTTTGACTCTGCAGAGAGGACCACTGGGGGAATATTCGTGTACGGTATTAAAGGAGTGAATGCTAGAGCAGAGGACAGTCCTTCGTGGTTCAATCGCGAAGAAGCTGCAATGGTGGCTCTGACGACGTGCAAACTTTACAAGAAGAATATCACTTCTGACGATATAGGGATTATTACACCTTACATAGCTCAGGTAATTATGAAAGGCGTACAATATGTATCTCTTGCATTTAATTATTTTTGATTGCTCATTTCCGACTATTTTCATTATGCAAAATCCGAATGTTAATAAATAACGATTAATTACAATGCGCGAATTTATTCGATCGCACTGGTGGTATAGAACACAAAAACCCGTTCTTGTAAGTAGTACATATAAGAAGCGTGGACCTATGTCAGACCCAGGGGGAAAGTCCTTGTTTGCTATGCGCTTCTCCCGAGACAAAGTCGACCAGAGCTATAACCACGAACTCCGAAATTCGAAGTTCGGGTATATCCATATCTATCGCACTCACAATACTCGAGTGACAGTGATGCATGTATACGAACTTCGAGTTTCGTTTTTCGTGGTAGCGCCGCAGGCAGCAGCTCTCTTTGTACAAGAGTTATTAGGATTAAGACACTTGCACAAAAGCGCGAGTAAAAGCGAGTAAGAATTATTATGAGAGTACTCGCTACTCGCCGGCGGTAGGACAAGTGCCTTAGGAGGTTCAATACAGAGGAATTTCGGACTGATAATGCTCGTAATACCATTTCACATTACATTACATTGGGTGTCCCTTGTTTTGTCGACAATCTTTTCATCGAATTTTATTTCATCGAAAACGTTTCAAGTATCATTTAGTTCACGAATTATTGTTTGGTGTAATTTTATTTCATGACCAGATCATTACAATTTTTATCATTTCATGGAATAACTGTACAGGGAATATTATTTGGCAAAGGATTCATTTTGTATAAATTTTAAATGGCACAATAACAAAACAACGAATTTAATTGCAGGCAGAAAAAGAAGGATTGGAAAGTGAAGCCCCCCGCAGTAAAAAAAACAAACAACCGTAACAATTGTATTATAAGTAGGTTAGGTTAGGGTTCACTTGTGTCCCTCAGAGCGGAAATAGGCACCCCGCGAAGCGGGGTGACGTCGACATGCTGGCGGTTTGGTAAGGTTTAGGTTAGGTTCAAATAACTGCCATAGATAATTGTGTATGCCTACTATTTTAATTTAAAATAATAATCCTTGTAAAAAATTGTATGTTGCTTAAAAATACTTGAAATAATAAATCACAAAACGTTTTCCATGACATAATTCATCTATATAATGAATCATCCGACAAGTAAAAATACACGATTTAAAATTACTTGTAATGACCATTCCACGAACTGAATTGTCGACGAAATGAAAATACATGAAACGTTGACTTTGAAGTGAAAATCGAAGAAGTGAGTGTCGACAATTTGATGATAAACCCATTACATTACATAGGCTTTTATTCTGAACATTAGTTTTCCACAGTTCATGTTTATATAAAATTTCTTAATTCAGTGTGCCTGCTCGCGAAGGCCTGCTCCAACTCCTTCCAATGTTTCCTATCTCTCGCCACTCTTGTCCAGTAGGGGCCTGCAGTTAGTTTTAGTTCGTCTTCCCACCTCTGGATTCGCCGACCTCTTGCTCTTTAACCGTCTACCCACATGGTGATTTTCTGACTCCACTTCTCTAACATGCTTCTTTTAGTGTGTCCAGGTCATCTCCATTTCTGCTTGACTATTCAAGTGAGGATGGCTACTTTGGTTGTAGACCTTAGCTATGAACTCGGAATCCTGTCTTGACGCTTAGCTCTCAACATTATACTCATCTCCGTGGGTCTTTGGCGTTTTGCAAATTTTTCCCTCTGGTTTTTAGTTAGGGACCATGTTTCATAACCGTATGTTAGGGGCATTGTAGGATAGATGTATTAAATGTTGTGCTTTTTATACCTAGATTCCTTTTCATGATCTCCCTAACTAGTATTTACTCCAGCCACATGCTATTCTTTTTTTCAATTTATTTGTTCTTTGGGTGACATTACTTGTCCCAGGTAGATAGACATATTCTTGGACATAATCCAGTTTCCAGCCATTCACAGTAATTTCCTGCTCCATGGAGTTTGTCATCACTAACTTTGCTTGAATTTAGTTCTACTACCACAGCCCTGCATTTCTCTGCCAGGTCCCATAGCATACGTTCCAGCTCTTTAGGGTTTTCTTCTAACAGGACAACGTCGTCAGCAAACCTCAGGTGGTTATTGGTACTGTTTATGTTCAGACCGAGGTGTCCCAGTCGATGTTTGCAAAGATGTGTTCCAACACTGACAGTCGGTTGCCTTGCCTGACCCCTCTCTGTATCGGAAGTTTATTGACTGTTGTTTCCAGTCGTATTCACCCTGTAGTGCTGATATATATGTGTGTTCGATGATGTTAAAATAATATGTATACATCGTTAACTCCTTGTTCCTTCAAACTTAACCAAATGCAAATCCAAATGTCGAAAGCCTTGATGTAAATAATAAAAGCAATATAAAGAGGCTTTTAGAACTCCCCATATTTTTGGTCATTCAAGCTTTCTGCTTTAGTGTGCGGATGTGATAGATTTTACGAAGTTGCTCTTAAACCAGTCTGTTCAATTGGTTGCAGTTCCTCCAGTGTTCTTGATATTTGGTCCAATACCACCTTTGCAAATACTTGGCAATGTTTGCCAATGTCTTCTTTAGCAACTTTTTTATCTATTAGGACTTTTTTATCTCTTTGAATCGAATGGTTTGAAATCTCCGCTGTACTTAGGGTCGCGTTAAATATAGTGCTAGGCTCCGGCTAAGGTCTTTAACAGTTTCTTCAGGATTCGGTCTGGACACGGCGATTTGTCTAGCTTCTGTGATTTTTTTGCTTTCCTAACCTCATTTGGGAGAATTGGTGGTTCATTTTCATATGGAGGATTGGATTTCGCTAGCGATGGGTTGTTCTCATTGTTTCCTGTGTTAGAGTATAAACTTTTGTAGTATTCAGAAGCTACTTTTTGAATATGTGTATGTTTTGTTAAAATTTGTTGGTGCCTTTAGCTTGAGCATCCCTTCTTTCCCTATTTCTCTTAGTTCTTTGAATGCTTTTGAAATATGGAGAAAATAAAATCCCAGAAATGAAGTCTCATATCAGATCTAGTTAGATCGAGTTTTCGCCCCCGTAACCAGTGTTGGCATCAATCTGAACTAAATCAATCCGGATTGATCAATCGAATTGACGCGTCAATCCGAATTGATCAATCCGGATTGATTCAATTCTGATTGACGCGTCAATGCGATTGAATCAATTGGAATTAACGCATCAATCTTCAATTCGGATTAAATCAATTCTCAATCTAGATTAACCATAGTCCCTAAGATTACTTTTCATTTTCAAAGGTGTCCTTTTTCGGGACTTACTTACTGGACTTAAAGTCGATATCTGAGGTTCCCAGAGGTTCGAAAGCATGTTCATGACTGATGTCCCTTTAAGGGACATTTTTGAAATTGGCCGATTACGTTCATGACCATAGGCCCCGAAAACTGTTTCCGACGTCAGTATTGATTTAATCCCTTCCATTTCGGGACATTTTTTTTAATTGATCGTTGTCACTTTAAAACGATATCTGAGATTTCCAAAGGGACCGTAACATGTTTCCGACGGCAATACAGGAGTTTCCTTTTTTTGGACATTTATGGAACATTTCTTAAAATTAACCGATTGGGTGCCGAAACCTTTGGGCACCTCAGATATCGATTTTTAACGCTATCGGTTAATTTCAAGGAAAGTCCTGAAAATGTTCCAAAAAGGACATCCTTCATATTGACGCCGGAAACATGTTTCGGAACCTTTGGTAAACTCAGACACCGCTTTTGAACGCATTTGGTCAGTTTCGAAAAATTGCCTAAATAAAAAGGACATTAGGTAGGTACATACAAAGTAATCGTCAATCCGAATTGACGATTGAGGATTGACCGATCAATTCGAATTAACGATTAGTAATCGTCAATCTTCAATCGGTAGATTTAGAATTAGTTTCGTCAATCGTTAATTCGAATTGATCGGTCACTCCTCAATCGTCAATCGTCAATTCGAATTGATTTTTTGCCAACACTGCTGTAAACCCATAGGGGGTATCCGAATTTCATTGAAATCGTTAAAGCTATTTTCTAGAACGTGATTTCATTATATACAAATATTGCGCGTTAGTAGTATAAGATATTATACTACTAACGAATAAGATATTGAAAAATCTTCATATATTCATTATTTTTCTTCCAGGTTAAATACTTCCGAGTTCTCTTCGAGTCTATGGGACTGCCTCAACCAAAAATTGGAACTGTCGAAGATTTCCAAGGACAAGAAAGGAACATCATCCTTATATCAACAGTGAGATCTAATGAGGCCTATTTAACAGACGATCGAAAACACGCATTGGGCTTTGTCCAAAGCCCTAAACGCCTTAATGTGGCTTTGACCAGGGCTCAAGTGGCCGTCATTCTCTTCTGCAATCCGCACCTCTTGTGTATGGATCCTTTATGGGGTAAAGTCGTCAGCCAAGCTGTGAAAGAGGATAAGTATAAGGGATGTGATTTGCCTTACAATTTTGAGAATGCAAATGCAGAAATTACCGACTGAGAATACTGAGACTGTGAAGTAAATAAATGTTAGCTAACAGGGCTGCTTTTCTGTTTTATTCTAGACTAGCTTCCGCCCGCGAATTCGTCTGCGTGGATCCGGAATAAAAACTATCCTTTATTTTAATCAAATATCTTCATGCAAAATTTCATCTAATCGGTTAGTAACAAACATCCAGATTTTCGCATTTATCATGTTAATTAAGATTATATATACACTGATTTTTCTTTGTATACAAGGGCAAATCCGATGTATGTCGGGTAATTCCGAATGATGTACTTACAAAAGTAAGTCTTATTTAGTACTAACACAATGTACATATTCCGTTACCGTTTTTGTTTGAAATTAATCTCCAAAAAATATTGGATATTGGTACCAACCAATATCCAAATTACGTGGTAGAAATTATCGGAATAACCCGTTTTTCGGAATTAGCCGAATACACCTCACTTATGATAGAATTTTTTTGACATATTCAGTGCAAACTATTTTGTAGCCGTTAAGGCGGAATTCCACCGGTGTGCGGCACTATGCGGTACAAGGATTTTTGTACTGAATATGCTTATGCCGCACAGTGCCGCACACCGGTGGAATCCCGCCTTAACGCTCGTAGCTGATAATATAAGGAAAGGAGAAGGGGTGTGTAGAGCAGAGCGCCCATCAAGAAGTTTTGTTACTGTAATGGTGGGTACACACTGAGCAAACGAACGACCAACGAACGCGAAGCATCTATGTGACAGCTATTTGTTAGAGTGAGATACATAGCCGTTCGTTGGGTTGGTGTAGTTGGTGTGTACGCACCATAACCAGAAACTAGGCCTATTCCACTGTCAATTTGGCGCGAAACGAAGTTTGTCTATGGTAACCTCCTGTGGAGGTCTAGCAAGTGCTGTACAGAGGGGCTACCGCGAAACGTACTTCGTTGGTGTATTTCCGTCTTTTCCGCTCGAAGTAGCAAGTGCGACAGAGAGGGAGATACACGGAGTTCGCTTTCGCACAGTGTTCATTATGACTCAAAAAAAATCCCCATGCTGTTTATCGCATAAAACGATCAAGGAATGACGAAGAACACCCACAGAGAGTGGTTATATTCTCTTTGACAGCAAGAGCATACGATATTTTTTTACTGTGGTCATACTACTAATCCCTAATCCCCTTTGCTGGGATTGATCTGAGATAATACAAATGGTGGACCCGATTCTACATGCACATGGCTTAACGAGCCTAAAACTAAATTGTCTAATATTTAACCTTTTCACCGCCAAACACGTGAAATCACGTCATCGACGATTCGTGACACCGACGCCAAAGACGGCATTTGCCGTCATTTTTTTTATTTATGAAAACCTATTCTGAAATGGCCCAATTTCATGTTGGCATTATTTCTTTATCCATTATTTTTTTACCCTTGTGGCGTGAGGTGGCACGGCAAGGTGATTTACCATCTGGCGGTGAAAAAGTTAAACATAATCGAGGCGGCAGATTGAAAACGACATATTTAGAATATCATTTAGGCAGCTAAGTAAGTTGTATAGACCGCCTAAAATAAGAAATGTCAGATTCAAATTAGCGCTGTCATTTGATTATGACAGCTACTCATAGAATAGCAAAGTGTTTTAGCGACACCTAAATAAAATTAGAAAGTTTAAAGACCACTGTAGAATCGGAGGGGATACCGCGAAACGAAAAAGAAACTTCGCTCTGTTCCCAGCAAATGCGACAGAGACGGAGATACACAAACGAACTTCATTTTCGTTTCACGGTAGCCCCTTCGGGTTCGATATGTGTAATAACTTCAAATTATGATCGAATATAATCAAATGATAATTGTGATGTTCATAATTTCCCTATATTTCCTACGAGTTACGTTTGATTTGTAGCTAACTTTATATGTGTGAAATTTGGATAAACTAAACTTCCTCGTCTTCGTAAACGCACTAGCAAACGTCACGCTACGGTTCACTACTGTCGACGGGAAATATTTCTTATTTTTTTCTATTTATATCTATAATTCCAAATTCTTGTTATTCAACCAAATGTGATATATAAATAAGATTTAATATACGTTTAAAATAATCGGCCCTACAGTGCAATACGCTCCATTCTTACTAGAATGGAGCAACCAAATAGCATAGTTTTGTGTGACAATCTCATTAAATGGTTACAGACTTTAAATCTTAAGGCTAAACATGGAAATCTATCAGGTAATATAGCTTAAAGATTGATAGCTTTTAAAAATACTCCATATTACGCTCTTTAACAGTGAAACTTTGTGTGTACACTGTAGGTGTAGTCGATGAATGACTAAATAGGACAAGGAAGGTGATTGTCTCTTGATTGCTTGATTGATAAACAAGTGTAGGATTCTTTGACACTGACTCTTTACATGCCTGAACCTGAAACTCGTCAAATACAAATATATTCACTATTGTGGTCCTAACTAAAAACAGAGTAATCTTTATTAGTATTATAGATTAATAGCCACTTAAGATTAAATAGTTTTGAATGAATACCAGTTAATAACAGGATATTATTACAGTTTAAGAGTTGTGGTCAGTTAAATCATATCTCTTGCTATTATTTTCCCTACTTTACCGTATTACATTAAGCTTCTATTGCCCACAAAAAAATAGTTTCAATAGATGTGGGTGGTTCAGTTAGTCATCATGTTACCTTTGGATGTTGAATTTTTATAGTCTTTTTGTGTTTGATACTTATTGTGTTTTGAAATGTCTACAAGAACTATTATACAGTTAACAAAACCAGTTTGCTTTTATTTTACCCCGCTCGTTGATTATATCAAAACTTATCTCTGTTAGCTAAAATGTGTTTTGTTCCTTGTTCACTAACATACAACAGAAAACAAACAGACTTTAGTGGCATTTTGACTGAAGTTAGTGTAGTAAATGTTTATGAATAGCCGTGTCCACACCAGACGAACGGCTCGCCCAAATGTGCTCGCCCGGTGTGGACATGATTCGGGCGAGCGGTGGCTCGCTCAAGCCTTTCGGGCGAGTCTCCAAATGCTTGCCCGAACGGTTTGCCGGAGCTGCGAGCGGCTCAGCCTATGTGGACGATGGTTTTGTTCGGCCGAACGACAGAAGGCGAGGGCGATTTTTGCCCTACGTATATTATTTAAACATAGACTACTATTATATCCATGTAGCTTTGCAGGACAGTTGTAAATATCAGAAGTTATCCAAGTTTTGACAAAGTAAAAAAAAAATGTCTGATAGGTATGTACAGTCGAGGTCAAAGATATGTATATACCCAAAGTTGCAAAAATATATATACAACAACCTTATTGGTGACCTTGACTGTACCTACTTTATGTAGCGGGAAAAAAAGCGAATGGAAGCGATTCTAAATATGAGTTGTGACATATGAGACTTGGCTAAATAGATTTTTCGGCCGCGAAAACCTCTGTATTGCAGATTTCATCCAAATCGTTAGAGCTTTTTCCGAGAACGTTATTACAAGTATTTACAAGAATAGGTACCTATTGCTCCTTTGAAAGTAAGTAAAATAGTAGGTTATAGGATGTAGGTAAATTCGCCGAGCCGATTTGGCTCGGGCGAGCCGTTCGTCGTGTGGACACGGCTAATTGAAGGCATGAGTACACCCACTACACACATGTAGGGTCCAAATAAAAAAGTGAGTCTAAAAAAGGAAGTCAGAAAAATACAGTGAAAGTGAGAAATTTTGCTGAAAAGATTTTTGCTGCAAAACTTTTGTCATGCCAGCTTCCACCCGGGACTTCGTCTGCATGGACCCAGGAATAAAAACTACCCAATATAATCCAGGCCTACTAACTACCAACTACTACGGGCAAAGTGTCATCCAAATCGGTTGAGCCGGTTAAGTGTGATTGAGTAACGAACATCCAAACATCTAAACATCTAAATATCCATACATCCAAACTTTTACATTTATAATATTAGTCACCTAACTACTGGAAAAGGTTTTTTAGCGTTTAACTGTACTGTCATCTCATGATGAACAGTGAATGTGTTAATATAATGTAATCATCATCATCATATCAGCCGAAGTACGTCCACTGCTGGACCAAGGCCTCCCCCAAAGAGTGCCATAATTCCCAGTTCTGCGCCATCCGCATCCACCAATATAATGCATGTCTATAATAATACTTGTTTTGCAGAACTGTCAGACGGAGTGGCTATTGCGGAGGCCCTTACACAGGTCGCACCGGAGTATTTCTCACCATCATGGAATACCAAAATCAAAACAGATGTGGGTCACAACTGGAGGCTAAAAGTCAGCAATTTAAAGAAGATATTGGAAGGTGTATTTGGTAAGTTTACATATTAATACAAAAACTGACTTCCGTTGATTGGGTAGTTTTCACAATCTTCAAATATTTCACTTGGTTTGGCTAACAAACCTATGTATATGGATGGAATAACAAAAAAAAAGGTTTGTATTGTTCCATCCGTAAAAATCGTAATTTTACATTTCATTCATACAATTTTAAGTGCGTAAACTACACCAGTTAGTGATTCAAAAATACATTTCCCTTGTTTGTGACTTATGGCATTTATCTTTGTTGCAGATTATCACCAAGATATATTAAATTTGAGCTTACAAGAGTTTTCACGGCCCGACGTAGTGAATATCGCTGAGCATGCTGACCCATCAGACTTAGGGAGATTATTACAACTAGTTCTTAGTAAGTATTTTTCAAGGTATTAAGTAACTTAAGGTCACAGCTCATTAGAGCCACCCGGCGCCCGACCCGCACCGCCTCGCCTCGAGCGGTTAGTATTCTTTATATGGAATTATACGGGCATGCGCTCACTGCATCAACTCCGTAGTTAGTACATTTATGAGGCAAGGCGGTGTGGGTCGGGCGCCGGGTGGCTCTAATGAGCTGTGACCTTTATAGAGAAATAAGTTTCTAGTACCGGGACAATCTGTCTTTGATTAGAGTAAAAAGAGTTCTATGTATTGAACTCCACTTAGTTTTAATTTATGTCATACTAGCTGTACATGTGGTTCTGCCCGCATTCCAAAAATATGGGTGAAAGAGTTTGTGAGATTACCCCCTACGTACAAAGACGGAAACATTATCTCAATATAAATATAGAAAAGTTTTCGAAGGTGCTAAACCTATCTAATTTCAGAAATATAATTATATGAAACAGTTAAATCAGGGGGTGCCTTATCAGAAAATACCTAGTCACTGATTATCAGTACATTACGTTACTCACGTAGTTATGATATGCCTATACGGATAACACATACTATACTAATTTGATTATGCGGCGCGCCGTTTTCTTTTTATACTACGACACTGGCAAATTAGCATATAATATGCATGACCGCATTTCCATTAATCATAACTAACAAACGCGCTGCCGACCCTTTCTTGTTTGAGGATTCGTTGTAATGAACGCGGGTCCCTCACTTACATCACAACATATCATCGGGAGCTTACTCACCACCTGAAACAACACCAGGTACCTACAGAGCGAGTAATGGAGTTATTGTTATTACTCATACTCCAATAGGGGTGTATAAAATAATAAATAATGTCATATTTTCTCGAAAAAGGATTAAAAATGTATTCAAATGGAGAGAAAATCAACGCAAAAGGTTAAATAACCACGAAGTTATAACTGTCCAAAGTTTTAAGAAGGTGTATATTCTGTCCGTTTTGGCAAAACGCAACTTCATATGAAACGATGACGCTGGAAGATTGTGACGTCACTAGTAGACGGCAATGTGCCGCGCCCATCGTGTTCGGCGCCTCCGTCGACGCGGCTCCCCGGCAGCATCCCGTAACGTGACGTCACACACTGTTTTCGTAATTCTTTGAGATATCTGAATGGGATTTTCATCGTCCGCTGTGCCTCTCTTGAAAACAACGCGGTTAAGAAATACCAGCAATGTACTTTGAGATGATCATCCTACTAAAGATTGGACCGGACCGCATTTATTGCTTCCTTTTGTCATAAAATAATAGTATATTATGCAACAGTTGTATGAGTGAAAACAAAAAACGCGAGTGGCATGGGTTGCGCTGCTTAGTGACCACCATAGACCAGACCATACGCGTTTTTATGACCTAGTTATACAATGTAGACATTTACAACATCAACAGCAGACACCTTTTGAGCAGCGGGTCTGGCAAACTGACACCGAAATATATCCTCCTCTTTCTAATTTGAACAATGCGAGTAAGACAGGAGTTCTGAGTCGCGCGCGGCGCGCCGTGGCAGGTTGTGCTAGACGTACTTAACACGTTCGAAACCAATAACCCGCCTAGCGGGCACTCGTAATGTTTGCTCAGATGCCGGCTGGACCCGCTAGGCGGCCAGTAGTATGAACTTACACGCCTAGCGAATTCTGTCGGTTTCTGTTGAATATTTCCATTTTTAGTCCGTTTGCGAAAGTGTTAAGTGATGTATAAATGATATCATGTACAATTTTGGCCTGTGCCAAACCTCAGAATTGTGGGATCCCTCTGCCCATTGAATTGACGACATATGAATTTACGGATATTGTACACTAATTCAATAGTCTGTATTGTTTATCGTTTATCGTTGCTTCTCATAATACTTCCCGTCCGCTACTATTACAGCCAGCCATTATTACCGTGTTAAGCGTACAAACGTAGCAATTTATTGCAACAACCGACAGAGATGCACCTATAGTTGGAACAAGTCAGCTATACACACCTTTTTATTATTATTTTACGCAATTTTTGTCCTTATCATGTCCTTAACCTGTCAATACAGTTATTCTTTACATTCCTTTGAAGGATCGACAATTCTGAAGTGATACACCTAGGTGTAGCGCCGTAGCCTATTGATGCTTACTCTAGAGTAAGCATCAACAGGCTACGGCGCTTACCATCAGGCGGGCCGTTCGCTTGTTTACCTCCACCGTTTAAACATGACTAACGGGCATGTTACTTGCTATAGGTTGCGCTGTGAACTGCGATAAGAAAGAAGAATACATCACTAGAATAATGGAATTGGAGCTATCATGCCAACGATCGATCATGCAAGCTATACAGGTATGTGTAAATAATATCTTTCATACAGTTTTCATGATTGAAATGTTGCTTATCTTCTTGATGACCAAGATAAGAAAACTACAAAGCACAATGGTCAGAAACGAGAACCAAAATCACACATTACTAATAACGAAAGGGAAGGGAAGGGTAGAGAAGGGACACAAACAATCGGAAAATTTGTGACATTCCGGTACCTACATGTCTTTATTACTAAATAACTACGACTTAGAAAAGTTGAAAAGCCCCCGACATTTTCATTTTAAAGTTCAATATCTCGAGAACGGCTGAGCAGATTTTCATGAAACATGACTAAGAGCAGTAAGAACACTCGGGATAAAATTACCTATGACACAAAAAAAACCGCATTCAAATCGGTCCATCCGTTAGGGAGCTACGCTACCACAGACAGATACACAGACATACAACTTATAACACCCCTCTTTTTGCGTGGGGGGTTAAAAATACTGTAAGAATAAGGGTGTGTTACGAAACATTTGGCTTTTCTGGCTGCTACTAACATATATGACGCTGACTAAATCGATTGTGTTTTTTCTCTTTCTCACGAATACAAATGTTAAAGTGACTTGTGCATGAATACGACCGTTGTGTCCAAACAGATTGCATATTAAATTAAAGAAAGGTAAAAGGAAGGAAGTAACTGTAATACATTTTAGATTGGTGAAAGTGTGAAAAGTGTAGTCAGGCGTCCCATGGGTCCATACAGTCCATTGTGCCATCCATAGCATATCAATTAATATATCCTACTAATATTATAAATGCGAAAGTTTAGATGTTTGGATGTTTGTTACTCAATCACACTTAAACGGCTCAACCGATTTGGATGAAATTTTGCACGAAGATAGTTTCTAGCCTGGATTTAAATATAGGATAGTTTTGACCCCGGATCTAGGTAGACGAGGTCGCGGGCGGAAGCTAGTTATTAAATAAAGATGGCACACTGCTATAGCTTAGGACGATTCACCGTGTCTCGACACTCGATTAACACTTTCGCAAACGGACTAAAAATGAAACAATTCACCAGAAACCTACAGAATTCGGTAGGCGTGTGAGTCCATACTACTGCCCGCCTAGCGGGCTCAGCCGGCATCTGAGCAAACATTACGAGTGCCCGCTAGGCAGGTTCTTGGTTGTGAACGTGTTAAAATGACGTTAATATGAATCCTTGTACTAGGTACAATTTTACCTACTATCTCTATAATGTGGATCATTACGATACTCAAAGATATGAATCACTTTACGACCGAGTGGAAACCTTACTAAAACAAACAAGGGAAACCAGTACCACCACATAAAAAGTGCTCTTTGCGGTTGCTTCACAAATAGCAATCGGCTTACGCTTAATCTAAGCGTTGATCGTGAAAGTGTAAGCCTCTAAGAGCGATTGTAGCCTTCACGGTTCTTGCAACGTACTGCGCGTAAATGTACAGTCAGCTTCAGTAGCAGCCAGAGTAGCCAAATATTTCGTAACACACCCTTATTCTCACAGTAATAAAGACGTACCGAAATATTTGGCTGCCTTGGCTGATACTAACTATATGACGCTGAATGAACGGCAGAGATAAACGTTTGCGCGTGCATTGTCGAAGGCAACAATCGTGCTCCACATACATAGGTATTATTGACATAGGTACGGGTGCACAACGTTTTATATAATTTCACTTAATCTATTTTGGTTTGATATACCATTGCTTATTATAATGTAACGTATGGTATAATATTGTTTCAGATAATTTTCAAATGATGTAATGTAAAAAGTGATATAATGATTTAAGGCTATAATTACAATTAGTATAAAAGACATTTCCTATAAATATCAATTGGTATAAAACTTGTTTATCATGACGATCAATGACTTACTTGACGTAATTCGTCAATGCTATAAATTGCAGAAGATATAAATAGATTTTACAATAAATAACTTTAGACATAAACAAATCATTAAAAAGAATGTTATAATGAATACTAAAATAAATAGGCAAGATCTTTTGCACTTTAAACATATAGCATAATCCACCTCAAGGCAGGTCTCAGGTAGGTACGACGACGAGCGAAGCGAGGAGGAGTGTTAGGTTGAACTGCGACCATACAGTGCGCGAGCCGAGCGAGCGAAGCGAGCGTGCCGCGGCAGCGTCCGGCGAAACGCCAGAACCGAATATTTTTTATATATAATACTTACATTACATATTATGTAAGTACTTACAAAAGTCTACGGTGGAGGGCGGTCCCAGAAACGAAAGCGGGGCTCCGTCAACTTCTTGGCAGACATTGGTATATGAAAGTGCAATTATTTAAAATAATATGTATGTTAAACATTAGTTATGTCATAAATGCGTTATATGAAAACGTTATTATATTAAATAATAAGTATGTTAAACATATTTATGTCATAAATGCGTTATACGAACAAATAAATATGCCACTTGCAAATTATGTCATTTTGCCTAATATATCAATTGATAATTAGAGTAAAGGAAAATACAGCAAAAAACCGTTATATCAAACGTTACATTATACTAAATAACTTTATGCCAATTTAATGTATATCAAGTGTATGTTAGTTTTTCTGACATTATATGAAACATTACGCACCCCATAGGTACATGGGCAGGCGCGGGACACTCCGCGATTTACGTTCGATGAACGTAGCGATGAACGTCGACGTCGTCGACGACGACGTCAGAGGGCCATAAATCTTAATGTTTTGGCTGAGAAAAAATGCGCCTTTTGTAAAGATCAAAGGAGTGTCCCTTCTGTACTTGTACTATTATCTATTCTGTGACATGGGTTTGATTTGAGATTCGAAATTTGATGTCTCTGGCATGTCATTACGATAGCCCTGCTTAAATACCTCGGTCTTTCAAAATCGGAATGGCAGAGATGTGAAAGAAAAACCGGCCAAGTGCGAGTCGGACTCGCGCAGGAAGGGTTCGGTACCATTATCTATAAAAAGACAAAAAAAAAATACGTTGTTGTAGGGTAATTTTTTTAAAATAAACTTAAATATTGTTTTTATTCTGTATTTTGGTATTTGTTGTTATAGCGGCAACAGAAATACATAATCTGTGAAAATTTCAACCGTCTAACCATCACGGTTCATGAGACACAGGCGGACGTCTGTCTGTGTCCGTCTGGACGGACGGGCAGCTGGCCTTAGTAATAGGGTCCCGTTTTTACACTTTGGGTACGGAACCCTAAAAAACGATATCGTAGGTCCCTTTCTATCGTTAAGACAACAGAAACCGCACCTCTTGCCTTATGTGCATACGTCAAATTAAACGTGGCTCGTATCGTGTAATGTTAAGGAAAGTGAAACATAGACATGGTGCAAGATACAAAGTGTTCCGTGTTTTCATTCCCTCGACTCTCATTGTAAATAAACGAGGTCACGTTTGGTTTAGTTAATAAAACAAAAAAACCCACTTAACTTATCCTTCAGTGCAATTGCAAGATACATAAAAGAAGCACTCAAATTGCGTAACCATTTTCACAGTAATTATACGTAAATTTAGTCCATAATTAGCTGGAGTACATGCACCTGATATGCAGCTGAGCATGTGATTTAACTGTATCACGGTTTACTTTATGTAATTATACTAATTCATTCTCTCGGTCTGAACACCACATGATGCGTCTGCCGCTATCACTTCTACACGAATCGCATGTGAGTTTTACTGTTTAAACACGCATTTTACATTTTTATTATCCGCTAGCTTGATAAATATCATATTCATCAACGCTTGGTAATAGCATTTGTTCTCATATTGGCGCTATTAGCCTATTAAGTACCTTAGTGAAGAAGGCTGGCGTTGCTTGCTACCTAATCTCAAGAATGTAAGAGTATAGGTATATTAATGATTAAGGAGATGAACATTATTTGCATACGATTTTGCTACATATTTTTTACTCAAATACCTAATTACTATAACTTCATATATGTGTCAGCATTAATTTAGGTCGCCAATTTATTAGTCGCATTGCTTATCAAGGATAATGATTAATAAGAAACAGGAAAATGACTCGCTGAACCCTCCATACGTACATTAAGCGCGTTTAAAGATTATTTTTCACACACCTATTTAAATATTTGCTCAATTGCTTCAGTAGTTTTCAGGATGCGACTAAATTGACGTTCATTCACGCATAACCAGTAACGTCGCTCACACGAGATGACGTCAGTCCGCCATATCGCCGCTATATCGCATAACGTCCGTAACAACGTTTTTGCAACCTGTAATTTAGTGCACTCGACAACTTCACGCGCTTTAATCGAGTTACATATACCGATACAGTTTTTACAACATAATGTCCATTGCCCAAGTGCTTTCATACGCATGCATACGGCTAAGAAACTGTATATTTTAGTCACGCTTATTGTATGTTTATGTCCTTGCATCACGAGTTGTGTCTACGCGTTCGGATGCGGCGGTCGCGCTCGTAAGATGGTTGTAGCGATGTGTTTGAAGCAGTGTGGTTGAAACGGTGTTTGAAACTGTGTGTTTGAACCGGTGTTTGTGTAGGAACTGGAGACGTTGACGCTGGGCGGCAGCCGGGCGGCGCACGTGGAGTCGGCGCCCGAGCCTGATGCGGACATGAGGGAGGTGCTCGCGCAGAGGTGCCATGAACTTGACACGCAGGTACGTTACATTAGTGTTTGTTTACTTTTAGTGTGTTGTTACATTACAAATGAATTATAACACGGTTGAGTTAAGTTTGCGCATAGCTGGAATGTAATGGAAGGTCATAGTTTCGTTGGTGCAAACATAACTTAAACGGGTTGTAGACGGGGTGTATTTCGTTATTTCGCGGTGTTTTTTAGTATTGAATAGATTAATTTTGTTATCTATAAGCTGACCTAGCCAGTTTTATTTCCAATCTGGATAAAAAAGTTAAATACACATAAACATATAAATGCGAAAGTTTGGATGTTTAGATGTATGTTGCTCAATCAAGCTCAAATGGCTGAACCGATTTAGTTGAAATTTTGCACGATGATAGTTTATAGCCTGGATTAAAATACGGGATAGTTTTTATCCCGGGTCCAAGCAGACGAAGTCGTGGACGGGAGCTGGTGCATTTTAAAAGCGGGCAGCGAAGCGGGCTTATGTTACCGGGGTTTAGGACAACCAAGAGCCCTCACCTCCAGTCTATCCGCGCCTTGTACAAACGCCGACACAGTTGACTATCCTGTATTTATATTGATCCTTATTACAATGCACATAAAGTCCACGGCTGGTCAGTTAACTGTGTTGCCGATGGTACAGGAGTACCGTATTTTGTAGTATCCCCTTTTTTACAATTTTCTCAAAAATGCCGAAAAGAAGATACCTACTCGTAAAGTAGAATGTCCTACTTACTAATGAGTATGTATAAGTTCCTGTCACATACCATCAATTATGACATTGTGTCTTCATACTGTCTTCCGTGTTCTATAAAATCTTTTGTATTCAATTGTTAAAGTTACGTTTATTTTTCAACAATAGCCGTGGTGTGTCGGGTATTATAGTAGCTAAGCCGGATAAGCGCGTGGCTTGCGTATTCTTGAAGCGACACAAGAAATATAAATATAGGTGTAAGTAGTGTCTTTGTATTAACGGCTGATTATATTTTTCTTAAGTTAGATAATGGTGATCGACATCAAAAAACAGTATATATTCAGCATCTTAAAACGAAGTTTACGAAAACATCAAAGTCTAACTTTAAATATCCTAGAAGGGAAAATTGAATGCAAAAGGGGCAGAGGAAGGCCTAGGCTAACATATTTTAGCCAAGTAAAGGATAAAGTTGATGTCATATGAGGAAGCCAAGAGACTGGCAATGGACAGAGAAGAGGGGCAGTCACTCCACCGATAAGGTCAAGGCCCTTAAGTAATAATAATGACGATCATAATCAAAACCTGAAAAATAGAAAACGGCAACACTTTAAATAATAAATAAATATAAGGGGACAATCTTACACAAATTGACCTAGTCCCAAACTAAGCAAAGCTTATTATCTATGGGAGCTAGACGACGATATGTAAATAAATACTTAAATACATAGAAAATATCCATGACTCAGGAACAAATATTCGTGCTCATCACACAAATAAATGCCCTTAACGGGTTTTGCTTCGTAGACAGGGTCACTGTCACTACCAACTAGGCTACAGCTTCACTTTGCATTGAATTTCCATAAAAAAATATTCATTGCTCTTGATTGTTTGTGGATGCAATAAATGATGATAAATAGCCATGATTAAGCGTGTTGCGATTATAGCCACCGTCGCGTGATGTTATGTCGTCAAGATTACATTTTCTAAACTTACTTTCGTTAGTGAATCTATCGACTATAAAATAAGATTTCTAATTACTTTTATCTCTTAAGCGTGGTCATTTAAATTCCTTGCTTAATATAATCATTCTAATTCAGTTACTTTCTAGATTTATTTAGACATGGATTTGTTTTCATAAATTGGTTCATTAAAGTGGTCTAAAATGTTATACACGTCTAAAACACTTAGTTCTGTAATTAATTAAAAAGTGACCTCATCAAGTCATCATAGTATTAGTTTCGTAAAATCAACAGATTAGTTGACTCTTATTGATTGCATTCTGATATAGAATACCTTTTTTACCTAAATAATAAAATACAGTATGTGATTGTCGTTTTTTACGGGTTTTTTTTTGCCGTGAATTAACTTTTGATTTCCCAATGATTAGAGTAACTGTCACCTCAGTAGCTCGTAATTTTTAAGACAGCATTTACGGCGATACTAATTGGATAATAATTGGCGATAATAAAAATAATAATAGGATAATATAGGGCTATAATATGGCGATATTAGTGCTTGCATGTAATAAATAATAACTCGGTCTCCGAAGTGTTATGGTGTTCCCATATTGAAATATCAAGTTTCTTAAGTTAAGACCTAATAGGTCTGTTTATGCAGTAGTAGTAAGTTTATTAAAAAGTGACCTCGTAAAATCATTGTCCATTGTTGCATTAAACTAATCAAAGTATCAAAATTTCGGAAACCATACGCTGCGGGGAATTGTTAATTTGATGGAATAATTTAAGTTGATTAGAATAGTATTTTATCCTGAACAACTAAAATACCCGAGGAATAACGAAATTAAATAAGTATAATAATAAAGCGTTCATATAAATTACTATTTAGACTAGTATATAGCCACCCTATTCGATTCTAGGTAAAAATACTGCAAGAGGAGAAAATGACGCTCTTGAGCGAGGTGTCTCGACTGACGGCGGCGCGACAAGACGAGAACCCCGACGATGACGCCGAGCTGGACGAGGCGGGCGCGTCGCTCGGGCCCGCGCACGCAGGCACGCTGCGGTACAGGTGCGTGCACAACTACAACATGCACTGACTGTGGGTGAAGGTACTGCAAGAGGAGATGACACTCGTGAGCGAGGTGTCTCGACTGACGGCGGCGCGACAAGACGAGAACCCCGACGATGACGCCGAGCTGGACGAGGCGGGCGCGTCGCTCGGGCCCGCGCACGCAGGCACGCTGCGGTACAGGTGCGTGCACAACTACAACATGCACTGACTGTGGGTGAAGGTACTGCAAGAGGAGATGACACTCGTGAGCGAGGTGTCTCGACTGACGGCGGCGCGACAAGGCGAGAACCCCGACGATGACGCCAAGCTGGACGAGGCGGTCGCGTCGCTCGGGCCCGCGCACGCAGGCACGCTGCGGTACAGGTGCGTGCACAACTACAACATGCACTGACTGTGGGTGAAGGTACTGCAAGAGGAGATGACACTCGTGAGCGAGGTGTCTCGACTGACGGCGGCGCGACAAGGCGAGAACCCCGACGATGACGCCGAGCTGGACGAGGCGGGCGCGTCGCTCGGGCCCGCGCACGCAGGCACGCTGCGGTACAGGTGCGTGCACAACTACAACATGCACTGACTGTGGGTGAAGGTACTGCAAGAGGAAATGACACTCGTGAGCGAGGTGTCTCGACTGACGGCGGCGCGACAAGGCGAGAACTCCGACGATGACGCCGAGCTGGACGAGGCGGGCGCGTCGCTCGGGCCCGCGCACGCAGGCACGCTGCGGTACAGGTGCGTGCACAACTACAACATGCACTGACTGTGGGTGAAGGTACTGCAAGAGGAGATGACGCTCTTGAGCGAGGTGGCTCGACTGACGGCGGCGCGACAAGGCGAGAACCCCGACGATGACGCCGAGCTGGACGAGGCGGGCGCGTCGCTCGGGCCCGCGCACGCAGGCACGCTGCGGTACAGGTGCGTGCACAACTACAACATGCACTGACTGTGGGTGAAGGTACTGCAAGAGGAGATGACGCTCTTGAGCGAGGTGGCTCGACTGACGGCGGCGCGACAAGGCGAGAACCCCGACGATGACGCCGAGCTGGACGAGGCGGACGCGTCGCTCGGGCCCGCGCACGCAGGCACGCTGCGGTACAGGTGCGTGCACAACTACAACATGCACTGACTGTGGGTGAAGGTACTGCGAGAGGAGATGACGCTCTTGAGCGAGGTGGCTCGACTGACGGCGGCGCGACAAGGCGAGAACCCCGACGATGACGCCGAGCTGGACGAGGCGGGCGCGTCGCTCGGGCCCGCGCACGCAGGCACGCTGCGGTACAGGTGCGTGCACAACTACAACATGCACTGACTGTGGGTGAAGGTACTGCAAGAGGAGATGACGCTCTTGAGCGAGGTGGCTCGACTGACGGCGGCGCGACAAGGCGAGAACCCCGACGATGACGCCGAGCTGGTCGAGGCGGGCGCGTCGCTCGGGCCTGCGCACGCAGGCACGCTGCGGTACAGGTGCGTGCACAACTACAACATGCACTGGCTGTGGGTGAAGGTACTGCAAGAGGAGATGACGCTCTTGAGCGAGGTGTCTCGACTGACGGCGGCGCGACAAGGCGAGAACCCCGACGATGACGCCGAGCTGGACGAGGCGGGCGCGTCGCTCGGGCCCGCGCACGCAGGCACGCTGCGGTACAGGTGCGTGCACAACTACAACATGCACTGACTGTGGGTGAAGGTACTGCAAGAGGAGATGACGCTCTTGAGCGAGGTGTCTCGACTGACGGCGGCGCGACAAGGCGAGAACCCCGACGATGACGCCGAGCTGGATGAGGCGGGCGCGTCGCTCGGGCCCGCGCACGCAGGCACGCTGCGGTACAGGTGCGTGCACAACTACAACATGCACTGACTGTGGGTGAAGGTACTGCAAGAGGAGATGACGCTCTTGAGCGAGGTGGCTCGACTGACGGCGGCGCGACAAGGTGAGAACCCCGACGATGACGCCGAGCTGGACGAGGCGGGCGCGTCGCTCGGGCCCGCGCACGCAGGCACGCTGCGGTACAGGTGCGTGCACAACTACAACATGCACTGACTGTGGGTGAAGGTACTGCAAGAGGAGATGACGCTCTTGAGCGAGGTGGCTCGACTGACGGCGGCGCGACAAGGCGAGAACCCCGACGATGACGCCGAGCTGGTCGAGGCGGGCGCGTCGCTCGGGCCTGCGCACGCAGGCACGCTGCGGTACAGGTGCGTGCACAACTACAACATGCACTGGCTGTGGGTGAAGGTACTGCAAGAGGAGATGACGCTCTTGAGCGAGGTGTCTCGACTGACGGCGGCGCGACAAGGCGAGAACCCCGACGATGACGCCGAGCTGGACGAGGCGGGCGCGTCGCTCGGGCCCGCGCACGCAGGCACGCTGCGGTACAGGTGCGTGCACAACTACAACATGCACTGACTGTGGGTGAAGGTACTGCAAGAGGAGATGACGCTCTTGAGCGAGGTGTCTCGACTGACGGCGGCGCGACAAGGCGAGAACCCCGACGATGACGCCGAGCTGGATGAGGCGGGCGCGTCGCTCGGGCCCGCGCACGCAGGCACGCTGCGGTACAGGTGCGTGCACAACTACAACATGCACTGACTGTGGGTGAAGGTACTGCAAGAGGAGATGACGCTCTTGAGCGAGGTGGCTCGACTGACGGCGGCGCGACAAGGTGAGAACCCCGACGATGACGCCGAGCTGGACGAGGCGGGCGCGTCGCTCGGGCCCGCGCACGCAGGCACGCTGCGGTACAGGTGCGTGCACAACTACAACATGCACTGACTGTGGGTGAAGGTACTGCAAGAGGAGATGACGCTCTTGAGCGAGGTGGCTCGACTGACGGCGGCGCGACAAGGTGAGAACCCCGACGATGACGCCGAGCTGGACGAGGCGGGCGCGTCGCTCGGGCCCGCGCACGCAGGCACGCTGCGGTACAGGTGCGTGCACAACTACAACATGCACTGACTGTGGGTGAAGGTACTGCAAGAGGAGATGACGCTCTTGAGCGAGGTGGCTCGACTGACGGCGGCGTGACAAGGCGAGAACCCCGACGATGACGCCGAGCTGGACGAGGCGGGCGCGTCGCTCGGGCCCGCGCACGCAGGCACGCTGCGGTACAGGTGCGTGCACAACTACAACATGCACTGACTGTGGGTGAAGGTACTGCAAGAGGAGATGACGCTCTTGAGCGAGGTGTCTCGACTGACGGCGGCGCGACAAGGCGAGAACCCCGACGATGACGCCGAGCTGGACGAGGCGGGCGCGTCGCTCGGGCCCGCGCACGCAGGCACGCTGCGGTACAGGTGCGTGCACAACTACAACATGCACTGACTGTGGGTGAAGGTACTGCAAGAGGAGATGACGCTCTTGAGCGAGGTGTCTCGACTGACGGCGGCGCGACAAGGCGAGAACCCCGACGATGACGCCGAGCTGGATGAGGCGGGCGCGTCGCTCGGGCCCGCGCACGCAGGCACGCTGCGGTACAGGTGCGTGCACAACTACAACATGCACTGACTGTGGGTGAAGGTACTGCAAGAGGAGATGACGCTCTTGAGCGAGGTGGCTCGACTGACGGCGGCGCGACAAGGTGAGAACCCCGACGATGACGCCGAGCTGGACGAGGCGGGCGCGTCGCTCGGGCCCGCGCACGCAGGCACGCTGCGGTACAGGTGCGTGCACAACTACAACATGCACTGACTGTGGGTGAAGGTACTGCAAGAGGAGATGACGCTCTTGAGCGAGGTGGCTCGACTGACGGCGGCGCGACAAGGTGAGAACCCCGACGATGACGCCGAGCTGGACGAGGCGGGCGCGTCGCTCGGGCCCGCGCACGCAGGCACGCTGCGGTACAGGTGCGTGCACAACTACAACATGCACTGACTGTGGGTTAAGGTACTGCAAGAGGAAATGACACTCGTGAGCGAGGTGTCTCGACTGACGGCGGCGCGACAAGACGAGAACCCCGACGATGACGCCGAGCTGGACGAGGCGGGCGCGTCGCTCGGGCCCGCGCACGCAGGCACGCTGCGGTACAGGTGCGTGCACAACTACAACATGCACTGACTGTGGGTGAAGGTACTGCAAGAGGAGATGACGCTCTTGAGCGAGGTGGCTCGACTGACGGCGGCGTGACAAGGCGAGAACCCCGACGAAGGTGACGTTGAGCTGGATTGGGGATCAATCGTGGGTGGGTATTGGATGTTTAGGGGCCTGTTTGCACATTGATTCGTCTTGATTGCCTGTCCATACAAAAGCCATAGCAAAAAAAATTAACGCGCTTTCTATTGCATGAACTCGCCCTAAACACTCGCATAAAAAGACATTATCCTGTCATGACGTGCCTGCGGTTAAGACGGGAAACATTAACTGCTAAATTAATCAGTTAATGGTTACAGTTTGGTTATGACAAGATATCATCACTGTTAAAACTAACCTACGACCTATATAATGCAATGTCCCTAGTGAATTTTTGTTGTTTCTATATTGTGAAAGTGTGATAGTCACTAAGTTGTGATTTAGTTGAGACAAGTTGGTAGTTGTGTAACTATTCATCTATATAAACCACTATCAATAGAGATGATCACTAAGATTTTTTTATGACGTCATTCGAACCAGTTTTTTGACAGGAACAAATATTTGTACGGGGAGCAACTACAATTATATAACATAAATACCCAAAAAATTGAGACAATGATTGACGTCGCTGGTGGCAGTCAAAACGCTTCATACTGATAGACAGAGGTATGACGTCACACCAGACATTTGTTAGTACAAAGTAGTTGTATCATTGTGTGGAAAATCCGGTAAATTGTTGTTTTGGTCGCGAAATACACCGTTTAAGTACATAGTTGCCATACAATTTTGTTTCTATAAAAGCGTAAGGATTCTATTTGCAGCTTTAAATTAACTCTCGGACAATAAAAATAAATGCATAACTTTTCTAAAACTTCAAGGTTCATATCTTTTTAATTTAAACTTTATTACGATAAATTGATGGTTTACTATCCATTTAGCATCACTACGTTATCAATTTGAACATGAGGCATGATGCCCATTGTTTCTAAACTGTGCGTATGTTTTCCAGTAAAATGCGAGCGCAGTTGGACGCATTGAAGGACGAATTGGACAAAGTGGAGCTGCAGCGAGACGACCAGCGAGCGCGCGCCGACGTGCTCGAGCGAGAACTGGCGCTCATGAAGTTGAGGAACGAAGAGTTGCAAGTGAGCACTTTTCAAAATATTGACAAATAAAATTGAACTCTATATTGTAAGACACTAGACTGGTTCCATGTTAATCATGTATGAAACTGAAAAACGAGCCTCTTATACGTAGTATATTTGCAGCTTATTGACAGCCTCATGACCATAATCCTGCCAATTTCAAAAGGTACCTTCATCCCTTTACGTGGGCCTAAATTTTATGTCTTGGCGTGACGATCGAAATCTTACACTTTTTAAGATCTATCATTCGCCAAGCGGTTTGTGTGTGATATGCGTGGAACTTTGTTCAAATATATCTCAGTGATATGCGTGGAACTTTGTTCAAATATATCTTAGTGATATGCGTGGAACTTTGTTCAAATATATCTCAGTTTCGACATCCGTTTTTTGTCTTTCAGATAGCAGCATCAGAGAATGTGACTCTAAAGGATGAGGTGGACGCGTTGAGGGAGACAGCGGCGAAGGCGGCCACTCTTGAGGCCACCGTGGCGTCGTATAAGAAGAGGATGGAAGAACATGTCGATTTGAGGAGACAGGTGAGCACTAATGCCCGGGCCACACTAACGAGCACTAATGCCATTAATTATCGCGATAATCGTAGTGTGGCCGTACGGTAAACGTCCATTATCGCGATAATTAGTGACATTTCTCGTTAGTGTAACGGCTCGGCCATGACTTTGGGGTAGGTAGCGGTGCACCATATGTGGGAGCGAGAGCACGGAGCGCGGTCTCGCTCTCACACGTGTTGCTCTCAAAGTCGTAGCTCGGTTCTTATGATATGGTACGAATACCTACAGCTTAGAAAAAATCCAAACCCCCGACATTTTCATTTATAAGTTCAATATTTCAAAAACATGAAAAATGGCTTAGAACACGCGGGATAAAATTATCTATGGCAAAAAAAAGCATTCAAACCGGTCTATCCGTTCGGGAGCTACGATAACATAGACAGATACCCAGATACACAGACAGACACGTTAAACTTATAACACCCCTTTCTTCGCGTCGGGGGTTAAAAATAAGAAAAAGTTCTGCTTTTTTGTTCCCGTAATAGACACCAGAACCTAATCGTTGGCAAATAAGACAGATATGTAGAAACATTGTAGACTTATTAGAGTCTTATAAGTCCTTTTAAATATAGATCCTTCAGATATAGAGCAATGCTTATATTTGGAACAGTATGCAGTATTATTTTTACAAGCTTTTATTTAACTTGCCCTGTTAGTATGGGACAAATCTTGCGAGTTAAAATTGACCCACTTTCCGGTGACCGATTGAGTTGTGGGTGTAAGTATAGTTTGGATGAAAATTCAATATTATGGTACCATCGAGCTGATCTGATGATGGAGACAGAAGGTGGCCATGGGAATCCAGTACTTAACCGACGTAACCCCGTTGAGTTTGGTCTCGTTAGAATCGTCTTAATGTACTCATTAATTAGTTGGTGATGGTATACAGAAAAGTACAGTCGGCAATAAAACCTTGTACCAAAAATTGAATTTTTGACAGAAACTTACTTATGTTAGTATGTATGTATTTGTATTATATGGTTCATAGGTGAAACTACTCGAGCGAGCGAACACGGAACACGTGCAACGCGCAATAGAGCAGGAACAGGCGGCGACGCGAGCGAACGCGTTACGCGCTAAACTAGACATTTACAAGAAACAGGTATTATGTTTTATCTATTTGTCTCCTTCAGTCACTGGAAGAGGGTGTTCATGTTTGGTGGAGAGAGAGGGAGATGGAAGGGTGTCATAACGTTTCTTTCGCACGGCTAAACAGCGTACAAATTAGCGGACATCTCACGCGTCCTGTTAATGTATGGCTCAATAATTCGCGTGCAAGTATCGCCCTCTGTCTTTATGCATAGGTTGAAAAGAGACAGTTGAAGAGTGGACACAGATTATTCGGCTTTACATAAACGGGACCTCGCGATTAAAGCAACAACAGCGTTGTAAACCTTGATTACTCCCACAGCTCTAATAAAGGTTCTGATTTCGTTTCATCGTATTAGCTGAAAGACATCCACTGCTGGACATAGGCCTCCCCCAAAGAGTGCCAAAGTGACTGGTCCTGCGCCGCCCGCATCCAGCGGACTCCCGCGACCTTTACCAGGTCATCAGTCCACCTTGTGGGGGGCCTACCCACGCTGCGCCTTCCGGTACGTAGTCGCCACTCGAGAATCTTTCCGCCCCAACGGCCATCGGTTCGATGTGCTATGTGCCCCGTCCACTGATCTCGTTGAATACAAATAAACTAAATATCATCCATCCTTTGTTAATTTACAGGTAATAGATCTAAACGAGAAATTAGACGCCGAAATCACAAAAGCAGACAAACTAGAGATAGAAAACAAGAAGCTATCCAGTCGTGCCGCTTCCCTGCAGAGGGAGCGAGACAAGCTACTGGACGACAGAGACACACTGCGCGAGACTGTTGATGACCTCTACCACCACACTATCACTGCAGGTAATGATCGACCCTTAGCGATGGGCGAGTCAACTCGTATAATCCGGATGATCCGAATCAGCGTCTAAACGAGTCAATCCAATCAATCAATTAAAAAGGTTCAATCATGCTGCTCAGAGGGGTTCCAAACTGATACCACTGTTACTTGCCAATACTGTATATATTAGTGTATATTGAGTTAATCACAGAACTATCTTATTACACTTGTATTGAAATCAATAAGTACTGGCCAGAGGTCATTACCGCAGGGAAAATCTCTATAGCGCGATTCAGGAATCGACCCGAACGGTACAGCGCCATCTAGCGGCCAATTCGAGGAAACTTATATACGGCTGAACACATGCAGAGCTAGGAAAGCGTACCAGTGCTGGTTTTGAGGACAGGAGCTTGTTCTGCGGGACTGTATGGAGCATAGTTTTAGCTTTAACGTAAATTAATTATTATTCGGCTAGAACTACATAGACCACAGATATAGATATACACTAGATCACACAAATGCATCTACTTCGCGTGTCTGAACTCGGTCACCGAGTTGGCCGTCCCGACTGACATTCCGCGCGCGTCTGTTGTGGTAGCCGGTTGTCCGTGAATATTAAGAAAATGCCTTATTGCAGATCGATTTTGCGCGGACAACGGGGAATTCACATCACTGATTCGCCCTTGTTACGTCACAGTAGGTAGAAAAAAAAGTGGCACGGTTGGTTTTCAAACAGATTGAGGTGTTTTAACTTTAACGTGATCTAGCGTATATCTATATCTGTGACATAGACGTTTGTGATTAGCGGTCAAAACAATACGAGACTGGCGTGCGACTGCCACCAAGCGACATTTGTCAACATCCGCTCGTTGTGAACGCAGGACGTGTTGCGCCTGTGTCGATTTACCTTCAAAAGTATTATCGTTGACACCTCTAGTCGCCCAAAGGCTCTATAAAAAGTCGTATGTATCTTCAATGATTTGTATGCCATTCTAAATTGGAAATTAATATCATTTCTCGTCTGTCATTTGTTTTGTTTTTAAGCCCCGACGCAAAGAGAGGACTGTTATAAGTTTAACGTGTCTGTCTGTGTATCTGTCTGTGGTATCGTAGCTCCCTAACAGATGGACCGATTTGAATGCGGTTTTTTTGTGTCATAGATGATTTTATCCCGAGTGTTCTTAGCTATGTTTCATGAAAATCTGTTCAGCCGTTTTTGAGATATTGGACTTTAAAATGAAATTGTCGGGGGTTTTTAACTTTTCTAAGTTGTAGTTATCTTCCTTTAGTGTCAGTGTCCACGATTCGCAACCATACGTTAGGACCGGTCTAATTACAGTTTTGTGGATGCGAATTTTAGTTTTCCGGCGCATGATCTTGGACTAGCACTTTGCTGATGATCACCTCTGTCTGATGAGTCTTCTAGCTGTTACTAATTTTTAAAATTACAGGCCCAAGTGAAGACAACGTGTCTACGGAGCTGATCCCGACAGAGATGAAAGACAAGCTCATTCGGCTCGAGCACGAGAACAAGCTGCTTCGGCAGAACCAGGCCGCCCAAGCCGACCAGGCGTCTGCGCAGGTTAGATCATAGTTTACACTTCTCATGCTTGCAAAGTTCGTCTTTGTGCTGGATGCAGGCTGCACAAAATGCCACTTTTATGCTCTAGTGCATATATAATTTTAAAAATTAAATTTCACAATTCAAAGTAAAAACAAATTATGTAGGAATAGTTGAGCAACTAGCATCCATCACCTCACAGAATCTCAAACACTCACTACACACTGCTTGCTGCCCATCGCCACGCAAACAAGTCGCACTCAGGTGTCGATGCCAACAGCACATTGAGCTGTGCGCGGGCGCGGGGGAGCGGCGAGTTCCTACACGACACGGTACGGCGGCACGGCCAGCACAGCAGGTCGCGTCGTCGCGGTCTGAGGGCTGGCCTTGGAACATCCGGGACATACAGTCGCACGAGACGCTCGACGAGTTCGGGACAGTCCGACTCACCACGCAAGGCTCGACATGCCGTGATCATAAGGTGGTAATTCCGCCTGACCTCTAAGGAGTTGTACCCAAGGGAACCGAGAAGATACTTGGTTGGGTATAGATATGGGTAGCATCCGAATACCTATTTATAGAGGAACATTAATGCTTTTTGGACCTTCTCAAGAAGTAAGGCGTACGTCGATTCGTAGGGGCTCCATACGATCGATGACGTCTCCAGCTTACTCCTTACCAAGGCATTGTAAACCATTTTTAAGGCCACCGAGTCATGAAAATGGCGGAGGTTTCGAATCACGAAGCCCAGTCTTTGAAAAAACACCTGAACACCTTTTTTGATTGAAACACCTTATTTTTGTACCTATAGTCACAATAAACGTATTTCATTTCGTTTCAAAGCAGTTCGTGGCAAGAGAAGAAATATGCTCGTGAAAAGTGAGCCCAGAACAGAACACTACGCCCAGATCCTTAACGGAGAAAACACGATTTATCGGCTCTGACCCTAGCATGTATTGCGCATGTAAAGCGGTACGAGAGCGGCTAAATATACACACACAACACTTGGCTGGGTTAAAATGAAGTCTATTCTAAGATAATCGGCCTTAAGCCACACGCCCAATAAACTTCGTAGAATAAACTTGTGTGATTATTTGTTTTGCTTTAATCAAGGGGATTTCCATGTTATCAGATCAAATAGAAGTTAATTATTATTTTAAAAGTCTCGAAACATTTACTAATTCGGAAATATGAAGTACCTAAGTCATATATTACGTGTCGAAAATTAAACAATAGGTAATATATTTAGGTAATATTTGTTATTTTCTCGCAATCGAAGTGGAAATCAGTGTGTGTAGCTCGAGCATTTTACCATTTTACCCCTGGATTTAACTGTCCACCCTGGCGGATATATACGTGTCGGGTAAAATGGCTCCTTTTATGCACTTGTCTACAAATGTTTGATAGTAAATAAAAACTTTTTATTTCGTAAAAATTGCTTATGAAGTTGGTACAACTGCAATATAGCTGCCGATTAAAAAAAAGTTAGATGATTTGATATCGTGGTAAACAGTGCTTTTATGAAAAATGTATGAACCATAAAAGTACGCTTAATAGTGAGTTTATGGGCCATAGAGCATAGAGTTTTTCGACAGCTTATTATCGGTGTCATTGTATTTGAGCTAAAGCCTATATAAAAGACAGATAACGGTACAGGAGTAGAAAATAATAATTTTGTATTAAGCAGTAACGCTGCTAACTAAATTATAAATTAAATTCATGGAACAATTTAAAAGTTAAATGCTCCGAGCCGGATTGAACCAGCTACCACAGGCATTCATGGCCCGTCGCTACTAACTGATCTAACGGAACAATCTGTCTCGACCACTATAGTACATTGTTGTAAAGGCTAGAACGAGTGGTTTCGATTCTTCTCGAAGGAGATGAGTCCATCATTGCACTTTTGGCCGAGACATTACATAGTGCTTTTCACGCCTACTGCGAGGAAATTGCAAATAATTATAATTATATATCAAAATTAAGTACCTAATTAAAGATCATAAATATGAAACACTGTAGCTCGGGCCCCTTGCGTGACGGAGCGCACCGCGCCGCGGGAGAGCTCCGGGAGAGCGGGGGAGCTGTGATTTTGAGAATCGCTGTTCAAACTGTCCAATAAAAACGTTGGACAGTTTGAACTCATGGTTGGCCTGGCCTGTTCCTGGGATGTCCTACTAACCCCAGCTTTGAAACCTGCTTTCTGACCATCTTTTACCACATTTCCGAGCAGTGGCGTGAAAATTACTTTTCCGAATGAAAGGTGTGAGAAAGTTATTTCCGTTTTGGGCGCAAACACTCGAGTTCCTCTTTAGACTCAAGATTCTACTTTACTCGCTACTCGCGCTTTAGTTTTGCTTCTTGAGTCTGCAATGGGGTACAAATAAAGACGTGCGTCACACGACCATCCGTCCGTTATAAACTGAACTTTACATACTAATAAGGTATTCTCCTCAGGCCTTGCTAGAAGACTACATGCTCCGACTGGAGAAGCAGCGAGCGCTCCACCGCGAGAGCAGCCAGCGCATCATGCAGCTGGAAGCGGCGCTGGAGGCTGCGCCCGCGCCCAACCCGCGCCTCGCCACCGCCATGGAGGACAGCCAGCGGAAATGTAAGCAAGCACGCCTGACCCTCTTGCTAGACTAGAAGACTACAATCTACATGCTCCGACTGGAGAAGCAGCGAGCGCTCCACCGCGAGAGCAGCCAGCGCATCATGCAGCTGGAAGCGGCGCTGGAGGCTGCGCCCGCGCCCAACCCGCGCCTCGCCACCGCCATGGAGGACAGCCAGCGGAAATGTAAGCAAGCACGCCTGACCCTCTTGCTAGACTAGAAGACTACATGCTCCGACTGGAGAAGCAGCGAGCGCTCCACCGCGAGAGCAGCCAGCGCATCATGCAGCTGGAAGCGGCGCTGGAGGCTGCGCCCGCGCCCAACCCGCGCCTCGCCACCGCCATGGAGGACAGCCAGCGGAAATGTAAGCAAGCACGCCTGACCCTCTTGCTAGACTAGAAGACTACATGCTCCGACTGGAGAAGCAGCGAGCGCTCCACCGCGAGAGCAGCCAGCGCATCATGCAGCTGGAAGCGGCGCTGGAGGCTGCGCCCGCGCCCAACCCGCGCCTCGCCACCGCCATGGAGGACAGCCAGCGGAAATGTAAGCAAGCACGCCTGACCCTCTTGCTAGACTAGAAGACTACAATCTACATGCTCCGACTGGAGAAGCAGCGAGCGCTCCACCGCGAGAGCAGCCAGCGCATCATGCAGCTGGAAGCGGCGCTGGAGGCTGCGCCCGCGCCCAACCCGCGCCTCGCCACCGCCATGGAGGACAGCCAGCGGAAATGTAAGCAAGCACGCCTGACCCTCTTGCTAGACTAGAAGACTACATGCTCCGACTGGAGAAGCAGCGAGCGCTCCACCGCGAGAGCAGCCAGCGCATCATGCAGCTGGAAGCGGCGCTGGAGGCTGCGCCCGCGCCCAACCCGCGCCTCGCCACCGCCATGGAGGACAGCCAGCGGAAATGTAAGCAAGCACGCCTGACCCTCTTGCTAGACTAGAAGACTACATGCTCCGACTGGAGAAGCAGCGAGCGCTCCACCGCGAGAGCAGCCAGCGCATCATGCAGCTGGAAGCGGCGCTGGAGGCTGCGCCCGCGCCCAACCCGCGCCTCGCCACCGCCATGGAGGACAGCCAGCGGAAATGTAAGCAAGCACGCCTGACCCTCTTGCTAGACTAGAAGACTACAATCTACATGCTCCGACTGGAGAAGCAGCGAGCGCTCCACCGCGAGAGCAGCCAGCGCATCATGCAGCTGGAAGCGGCGCTGGAGGCTGCGCCCGCGCCCAACCCGCGCCTCGCCACCGCCATGGAGGACAGCCAGCGGAAATGTAAGCAAGCACGCCTGACCCTCTTGCTAGACTAGAAGACTACATGCTCCGACTGGAGAAGCAGCGAGCGCTCCACCGCGAGAGCAGCCAGCGCATCATGCAGCTGGAAGCGGCGCTGGAGGCTGCGCCCGCGCCCAACCCGCGCCTCGCCACCGCCATGGAGGACAGCCAGCGGAAATGTAAGCAAGCACGCCTGACCCTCTTGCTAGACTAGAAGACTACATGCTCCGACTGGAGAAGCAGCGAGCGCTCCACCGCGAGAGCAGCCAGCGCATCATGCAGCTAGAAGCGGCGCTGGAGGCTGCGCCCGCGCCCAACCCGCGCCTCGCCACCGCCATGGAGGACAGCCAGCGGAAATGTAAGCAAGCACGCCTGACCCTCTTGCTAGACTAGAAGACTACAATCTACATGCTCCGACTGGAGAAGCAGCGAGCGCTCCACCGCGAGAGCAGCCAGCGCATCATGCAGCTGGAAGCGGCGCTGGAGGCTGCGCCCGCGCCCAACCCGCGCCTCGCCACCGCCATGGAGGACAGCCAGCGGAAATGTAAGCAAGCACGCCTGACCCTCTTGCTAGACTAGAAGACTACATGCTCCGACTGGAGAAGCAGCGAGCGCTCCACCGCGAGAGCAGCCAGCGCATCATGCAGCTGGAAGCGGCGCTGGAGGCTGCGCCCGCGCCCAACCCGCGCCTCGCCACCGCCATGGAGGACAGCCAGCGGAAATGTAAGCAAGCACGCCTGACCCTCTTGCTAGACTAGAAGACTACATGCTCCGACTGGAGAAGCAGCGAGCGCTCCACCGCGAGAGCAGCCAGCGCATCATGCAGCTGGAAGCGGCGCTGGAGGCTGCGCCCGCGCCCAACCCGCGCCTCGCCACCGCCATGGAGGACAGCCAGCGGAAATGTAAGCAAGCACGCCTGACCCTCTTGCTAGACTAGAAGACTACATGCTCCGACTGGAGAAGCAGCGAGCGCTCCACCGCGAGAGCAGCCAGCGCATCATGCAGCTGGAAGCGGCGCTGGAGGCTGCGCCCGCGCCCAACCCGCGCCTCGCCACCGCCATGGAGGACAGCCAGCGGAAATGTAAGCAAGCACGCCTGACCCTCTTGCTAGACTAGAAGACTACATGCTCCGACTGGAGAAGCAGCGAGCGCTCCACCGCGAGAGCAGCCAGCGCATCATGCAGCTGGAAGCGGCGCTGGAGGCTGCGCCCGCGCCCAACCCGCGCCTCGCCACCGCCATGGAGGACAGCCAGCGGAAATGTAAGCAAGCACGCCTGACCCTCTTGCTAGACTAGAAGACTACATGCTCCGACTGGAGAAGCAGCGAGCGCTCCACCGCGAGAGCAGCCAGCGCATCATGCAGCTGGAAGCGGCGCTGGAGGCTGCGCCCGCGCCCAACCCGCGCCTCGCCACCGCCATGGAGGACAGCCAGCGGAAATGTAAGCAAGCACGCCTGACCCTCTTGCTAGACTAGAAGACTACATGCTCCGACTGGAGAAGCAGCGAGCGCTCCACCGCGAGAGCAGCCAGCGCATCATGCAGCTGGAAGCGGCGCTGGAGGCTGCGCCCGCGCCCAACCCGCGCCTCGCCACCGCCATGGAGGACAGCCAGCGGAAATGTAAGCAAGCACGCCTGACCCTCTTGCTAGACTAGAAGACTACATGCTCCGACTGGAGAAGCAGCGAGCGCTCCACCGCGAGAGCAGCCAGCGCATCATGCAGCTGGAAGCGGCGCTGGAGGCTGCGCCCGCGCCCAACCCGCGCCTCGCCACCGCCATGGAGGACAGCCAGCGGAAATGTAAGCAAGCACGCCTGACCCTCTTGCTAGACTAGAAGACTACATGCTCCGACTGGAGAAGCAGCGAGCGCTCCACCGCGAGAGCAGCCAGCGCATCATGCAGCTGGAAGCGGCGCTGGAGGCTGCGCCCGCGCCCAACCCGCGCCTCGCCACCGCCATGGAGGACAGCCAGCGGAAATGTAAGCAAGCACGCCTGACCCTCTTGCTAGACTAGAAGACTACATGCTCCGACTGGAGAAGCAGCGAGCGCTCCACCGCGAGAGCAGCCAGCGCATCATGCAGCTGGAAGCGGCGCTGGAGGCTGCGCCCGCGCCCAACCCGCGCCTCGCCACCGCCATGGAGGACAGCCAGCGGAAATGTAAGCAAGCACGCCTGACCCTCTTGCTAGACTAGAAGACTACATGCTCCGACTGGAGAAGCAGCGAGCGCTCCACCGCGAGAGCAGCCAGCGCATCATGCAGCTGGAAGCGGCGCTGGAGGCTGCGCCCGCGCCCAACCCGCGCCTCGCCACCGCCATGGAGGACAGCCAGCGGAAATGTAAGCAAGCACGCCTGACCCTCTTGCTAGACTAGAAGACTACATGCTCCGACTGGAGAAGCAGCGAGCGCTCCACCGCGAGAGCAGCCAGCGCATCATGCAGCTGGAAGCGGCGCTGGAGGCTGCGCCCGTGCCCAACCCGCGCCTCGCCACCGCCATGGAGGACAGCCAGCGGAAATGTAAGCAAGCACGCCTGACCCTCTTGCTAGACTAGAAGACTACTTGCTCCGACTGGAGAAGCAGCGAGCGCTCCACCGCGAGAGCAGCCAGCGCATCATGCAGCTGGAAGCGGCGCTGGAGGCTGCGCCCGCGCCCAACCCGCGCCTCGCCACCGCCATGGAGGACAGCCAGCGGAAATGTAAGCAAGCACGCCTGACCCTCTTGCTAGACTAGAAGACTACATGCTCCGACTGGAGAAGCAGCGAGCGCTCCACCGCGAGAGCAGCCAGCGCATCATGCAGCTGGAAGCGGCGCTGGAGGCTGCGCCCGCGCCCAACCCGCGCCTCGCCACCGCCATGGAGGACAGCCAGCGGAAATGTAAGCAAGCACGCCTGACCCTCTTGCTAGACTAGAAGACTACATGCTCCGACTGGAGAAGCAGCGAGCGCTCCACCGCGAGAGCAGCCAGCGCATCATGCAGCTGGAAGCGGCGCTGGAGGCTGCGCCCGCGCCCAACCCGCGCCTCGCCACCGCCATGGAGGACAGCCAGCAGAAATGTAAGCAAGCACGCCTGACCCTCTTGCTAGACTAGAAGACTACATGCTCCGACTGGAGAAGCAGCGAGCGCTCCACCGCGAGAGCAGCCAGCGCATCATGCAGCTGGAAGCGGCGCTGGAGGCTGCGCCCGCGCCCAACCCGCGCCTCGCCACCGCCATGGAGGACAGCCAGCGGAAATGTAAGCAAGCACGCCTGACCCTCTTGCTAGACTAGAAGACTACATGCTCCGACTGGAGAAGCCGCGAGCGCTCCAACGCGAGAGCAGCCAGCGCATCATGCAGCTGGAAGCGGCGCTGGAGGCTGCGCCCGCGCCCAACCCGCGCCTCGCCACCGCCATGGAGGACAGCCAGCGGAAATGTAAGCAAGCACGCCTGACCCTCTTGCTAGACTAGAAGACTACATGCTCCGACTGGAGAAGCAGCGAGCGCTCCACCGCGAGAGTAGCCAGCGCATCATGCAGCTGGAGGCGGCGCTGGAGGCTGCGCCCGCGCCCAACCCGCGCCTCGCCACCGCCATGGAGGACAGCCAGCGGAAATGTAAGCAAGCACGCCTGACCCTCTTGCTAGACTAGAAGACTACATGCTCCGACTGGAGAAGCAGCGAGCGCTCCACCGCGAGAGCAGCCAGCGCATCATGCAGCTGGAGGCGGCGCTGGAGGCTGCGCCCGCGCCCAACCCGCGCCTCGCCACCGCCATGGAGGACAGCCAGCGGAAATGTAAGCAAGCACGCCTGACCCTCTTGCTAGACTAGAAGACTACATGCTCCGACTGGAGAAGCAGCGAGCGCTCCACCGCGAGAGCAGCCAGCGCATCATGCAGCTGGAAGCGGCGCTGGAGGCTGCGCCCGCGCCCAACCCGCGCCTCGCCACCGCCATGGAGGACAGCCAGCGGAAATGTAAGCAAGCACGCCTGACCCTCTTGCTAGACTAGAAGACTACATGCTCCGACTGGAGAAGCAGCGAGCGCTCCACCGCGAGAGCAGCCAGCGCATCATGCAGCTGGAAGCGGCGCTGGAGGCTGCGCCCGCGCCCAACCCGCGCCTCGCCACCGCCATGGAGGACAGCCAGCGGAAATGTAAGCAAGCACGCCTGACCCTCTTGCTAGACTAGAAGACTACATGCTCCGACTGGAGAAGCAGCGAGCGCTCCACCGCGAGAGCAGCCAGCGCATCATGCAGCTGGAAGCGGCGCTGGAGGCTGCGCCCGCGCCCAACCCGCGCCTCGCCACCGCCATGGAGGACAGCCAGCGGAAATGTAAGCAAGCACGCCTGACCCTCTTGCTAGACTAGAAGACTACATGCTCCGACTGGAGAAGCAGCGAGCGCTCCACCGCGAGAGCAGCCAGCGCATCATGCAGCTGGAAGCGGCGCTGGAGGCTGCGCCCGCGCCCAACCCGCGCCTCGCCACCGCCATGGAGGACAGCCAGCGGAAATGTAAGCAAGCACGCCTGACCCTCTTGCTAGACTAGAAGACTACATGCTCCGACTGGAGAAGCCGCGAGCGCTCCAACGCGAGAGCAGCCAGCGCATCATGCAGCTGGAAGCGGCGCTGGAGGCTGCGCCCGCGCCCAACCCGCGCCTCGCCACCGCCATGGAGGACAGCCAGCGGAAATGTAAGCAAGCACGCCTGACCCTCTTGCTAGACTAGAAGACTACATGCTCCGACTGGAGAAGCAGCGAGCGCTCCACCGCGAGAGTAGCCAGCGCATCATGCAGCTGGAGGCGGCGCTGGAGGCTGCGCCCGCGCCCAACCCGCGCCTCGCCACCGCCATGGAGGACAGCCAGCGGAAATGTAAGCAAGCACGCCTGACCCTCTTGCTAGACTAGAAGACTACATGCTCCGACTGGAGAAGCAGCGAGCGCTCCACCGCGAGAGCAGCCAGCGCATCATGCAGCTGGAGGCGGCGCTGGAGGCTGCGCCCGCGCCCAACCCGCGCCTCGCCACCGCCATGGAGGACAGCCAGCGGAAATGTAAGCAAGCACGCCTGACCCTCTTGCTAGACTAGAAGACTACATGCTCCGACTGGAGAAGCAGCGAGCGCTCCACCGCGAGAGCAGCCAGCGCATCATGCAGCTGGAAGCGGCGCTGGAGGCTGCGCCCGCGCCCAACCCGCGCCTCGCCACCGCCATGGAGGACAGCCAGCGGAAATGTAAGCAAGCACGCCTGACCCTCTTGCTAGACTAGAAGACTACATGCTCCGACTGGAGAAGCAGCGAGCGCTCCACCGCGAGAGCAGCCAGCGCATCATGCAGCTGGAGGCGGCGCTGGAGGCTGCGCCCGCGCCCAACCCGCGCCTCGCCACCGCCATGGAGGACAGCCAGCGGAAATGTAAGCAAGCACGCCTGACCCTCTTGCTAGACTAGAAGACTACATGCTCCGACTGGAGAAGCAGCGAGCGCTCCACCGCGAGAGCAGCCAGCGCATCATGCAGCTGGAAGCGGCGCTGGAGGCTGCGCCCGCGCCCAACCCGCGCCTCGCCACCGCCATGGAGGACAGCCAGCGGAAATGTAAGCAAGCACGCCTGACCCTCTTGCTAGACTAGAAGACTACATGCTCCGACTGGAGAAGCAGCGAGCGCTCCACCGCGAGAGCAGCCAGCGCATCATGCAGCTGGAAGCGGCGCTGGAGGCTGCGCCCGCGCCCAACCCGCGCCTCGCCACCGCCATGGAGGACAGCCAGCGGAAATGTAAGCAAGCACGCCTGACCCTCTTGCTAGACTAGAAGACTACATGCTCCGACTGGAGAAGCAGCGAGCGCTCCACCGCGAGAGCAGCCAGCGCATCATGCAGCTGGAAGCGGCGCTGGAGGCTGCGCCCGCGCCCAACCCGCGCCTCGCCACCGCCATGGAGGACAGCCAGCGGAAATGTAAGCAAGCACGCCTGACCCTCTTGCTAGACTAGAAGACTACATGCTCCGACTGGAGAAGCAGCGAGCGCTCCGCCGCGAGATTTTGCCATCCTGGTAACTTGTTTACTTGGGTCACTATTCGCCTGCTGACATTAAATTGGGTCGTCTCGCTCTTTACATTTCTCGAGCTTCTAGCATCGAGGTTGCTACGTTGACTGTGACACTCAACGCTCGCATGCGATCCGTAAGCCACCACACATCGATGCTGCTTCTTGGCGCTACGGACTCTTATCCTATTATTTTCTCTTTTTTTCGGAACGTTCTGTCCGTTTCCCAAAAAGACCTAATCCCGAAATTACCGTTCCCATCAATACGATTTCCTTAATAATCCGTTTCCCTAAATGTAACTCCCAAAAGATACGTTACGTACTACATATAAGTAAAGTTCTTGGTTACAATACTAATGGTTTTTAATTTATCTAGAAAATGATCCATCTGCCTTAGAAATTCTGTGTTGAATATGTATAGCAGAACATATGGGTTCTAGGGTGTTATGACATACCGATGCGATAAGAAACGGGTCTTTTGGCCTACGTTCATTTTAAGAAACTGATATTTTGGAACGGGTTTTGAGAAACGGACAGAACGTTCCGAAAGGTTTCTCTTCAACGATCATCATCATCATTACTTAAGAGTCTTGCTCTTGTCGGTAGAGTAACTGCCACTTTTCTCTGTCCATTGCCAGCCCCTTGGCTTCCTCATATGACTCGACATAAGCTTTATCTTTTATTTGGCTAAAATATGTTAGCCTAGGCCTTCCTCTGCCTCTCTTGCCTTCAAATATACATCCGTACTAATATTATACATGGGAAAGTGTATGTGTGTGTTTGATGGTTTGTTTGTTTGTTTGTCCGTCTTTCACGGCAAAACGGAGCGACGAATTGACGTGATTTTTTAAGTGGAGATAGTTGAAAGGATGGAGAGTGACATAGGATAGTTTTTATCCCCGAAATGATGAAATGGGGGGGGGGGGGGGGTAAAAGTTTGTGTGGAGCTGCGATATAAACGAGTTCCACGCGGACGGAGTCGCGGGCAGAAGCCAGTGTACAATATTTGAATGTTATCCATTGTAGCATTGCAAGTGGAGGAGCTACAAGCGACGCTAGCGGAAGAGCGGCGGCGCGCCGGGAAGCTGCAGGAGGCTCTCGCGGCGAGGGACGCCGAGCTGGTGGCCACCGAGGACAAGTACAAGCGCTGCGTGGAGAAGGCCAAGGAAGTCATCAAGTCGCTGGACCCCAGGGCGGCCGGTAACATTTACTAACGGGATCAATAATAAAAAACTTCTATTTACCACCTCCTTCCTTCGCGTAGGTGTGGTAAAAGTCGACTAAGGGAGCAGGGTTGAAGGTTGTGGGCGATGGGCTAGCAACCTATCACCGCAATATCACTCTTGTCGATCTTTCTCACTCCTTTTTAGTAATAATGGCGTGAATGTTTGTATAAATATGTACATACGTGTGTAGATTGATAATAATTGTGTCTCGGGAAATGTAATTGATCATTATTGTCGAAGTAAGGGTAGTAGGTAACTGCTGGCTGCGTATTAATTTTAAACGGACGACCTTGGGAGTGAGTTGCCCTTCCGGCTGAGACAAATATAGTGCTTTTCTTAAAAAAATATGCAAGAAAACAAAATAGTACTTACTGAAAATGATAAGGCATGCATTTCTTCTCGCCGCTTCATGAAATTGTCGTACGCCTTTTGCTTTTGCAACTTACACTTAACAAATAATCAATAACTGGTCTTGCAGCTTCTTTTAAATCTGGAATCAGGTTCACGTCAATTTTCTATATTTACAGTAAAACAATTAGCCACTGTAAGTAAAAACAGAATAATGTGTGCATTGCCGCCTTTCGTTTTTTTTTAAATAATAAGTTCGAAGTGTATTTTTCTTCCGAAAACGCCAAGCTATTTGAGACAACTAAACAGTCGCGATAAGTCACAGCTATTGATCTTCCGTTTTGGCTGTTTAGGACCTATGCCTTTTATTTATATGGCCGTTATAACTTTTTTATATTTTGTAAAAGCTTTTTTATTTTTAAAATTTTAACTAACCATAAACTATGCACTTCACGTCCGGATTTTTTACCAATAAAGTCGACTTCGCCGATGATTTTTGAGAAAAAACATTTTCCGAGATGTGTTTGTATTAATTGGTGTGAAGAAAGGATTACACGTTCGAAATTCAGTTGAAGAATCCGTTTTGTTGTGAGCTTTGACGTTATTGATAAATCGTTAAATTTGTAATGTGTGGAATGAGGAGGAGTGGGGCGCGAGTCTCGTGGATAGAACGATGTATAACGTATGTTAGTTACATATGTATATGAAAAGTACCTAACTACTTAAATACTAGTGTTATTATTATTATCGTATTGACGAGAGACATCCTTCTGATCTTGACACGTTTTATTGTTATTGACCCTGCACATCTCTGACTTGTCATGTTGCTGAGTGAGTAATGTTCTTTTTTTGTTTTGGTTCGACGCTTAGAGACCGTTTACATCTCTATGAACATTAGAATAATTATTAATTCTATTTGGACGCTGAGAAACCTTACATCTCCGGAATACTGAATTAATATCATTAACTTCTTGTTAATGCTGATTCACACCCTATATCGAATGTAATGGTCATATTTTGCAATTTTGTTTTGTTTTCATTAACTTAATGACATTTAGTTTGTTAACCGTTATAATGGTCCTTAATCTGCAAAATTATTAGTATTGTAAATTACCATTTGACATGTAGAAGTGCCCTAGTGGCCTATTTGCAGAATAAATAATACGCTATTTGACAAAAGTCAAATCAGCTCCTTTTTATAAAACGTCAAAAACGTTCCGTTAGTATGGAATTTGTAGGGATAACAGGCTTGTGACGTCACAATCAAACAACGTCCTTATTGTTAGTTTTTATGAATTTAAAAATCTTAACTCGGACCCGGGTATGTCCTAAAACTACGACCAAGACCACCGGGGGATGGGCAGCAGCATCCCTGAAGTTCGGTGGAAACACTGCGATCGCCAACCCGCATGCCAAGCGTGGCGATTATGGCATTTACCTCCCATGCAGAACACAACAAAGCCACGGCCCCGAGCTTCCGGCGACCCCCGGTACCCTGGTTATGGTAGCGGCCAGGGTACTAGCGGGGTCAGGGGTGCTTAGAATCTCCGGCGAAGATTCGGCTATCACCACCGACGACCCCTGGCCCTGGCAACCTACAACACGCGCACACTGCGGACCGATGAAAAGATAGCGGAACTGGAGGAAGGATTGAGCAAGTTGCGGTGGGACGTCATAGGGTTATCTGAAGTCCGGAGAGAGGGCGAGGACACGATAACCCTTAAATCCGGCAACTTGCTCTATTTCCAGGAGGGCGACCAACAGTCCCAGGGAGGTGTCGGGTTCATCGTCCACAAGTCCCTAGTGAACAATGTGGTGAAGATCGAGAGTGTGTCGACTAGGGTGGCGTACCTTATCCGCGTACTCAGAGTATCCGAAAGGTACTCGTTGAAGGTCATACAGGTTTACGCGCCGACCTCGACACATTCCGACGACGAGGTGGGGGCTATCTATGAAGCTAAGGCCATGCATAGCTCCAAAACCTACTTCACCGTTGTCATGGGGGACTTCAACGCTAAACTGGGCAAGAGAGATGGTGAGGAGTTAATAGTGGGGCAATTCGGAGTTGGAAGTCGAAACCACCGGGGCCAACTACTGGCTGGTTTCTTGGAGAAGGAGGGACTCTACATGATGAATTCCTTCTTCAAGAAACTCGATCACAGAAAGTGGACCTGGATGACTCCCGATGGTGTGACTAAAAACGAGATTGACTTCATCATGTCGACGAGGAAGCATGTATTCAATGATGTCTCCGTGATCAATACGTTTAAAACCGGGAGTGATCACCGCCTGGTAAGAGGCACATTGAATATATGCGTTAAGCAAGAGCGCTCTCGATTGGTGAAGTCTACGCTCCGTCCAGCATCAACCCAAATTCAAAGCCCCGAGAGCTTCCAGCTAGAACTCAAAAACCGTTTTGATTTCCTAGGCGGCGATGTGGACGAATTGAACGACAGGTTTTTGGAAGCTGTCCGTGTCACTGGGTCTAAGTTCTTCAAGGCCCAAGGGACCAACAGAACTAAAAGGCTCTCTAGCTCCACTCAGAAGCTCATCAAGGAAAGGAGTGAAGTGATTCTACAGTCTTCAGCCGATGCGACCTTATACCGGCAGCTCAATAAACAGATCTCCAAGTCCCTTACCCGCTATCTGCGCCAATTCAATACAAATCGTATAGAAGAGGCGATCCAGCGCAATAAGGGCTCTAAAGTATTCTCGAGAGATCTGTCTATAGGGCAGAGCCACCTCGCGAAGTTAAAAACTGAAGATGGTAGAATCGTTTCTTCTAAACCTGAGATTCTGGGTGAGATAGAGCGCTTTTACGGACAGCTATACACGGCAACGCGCAGACCCGAAGTTCGTCAGGCAGAAGACCCTAGAGGTAGACTAACCCGACACTATACCGACACTGTACGAGATTGTAATGGTTCTTAAGCAGCTCAAAAACAACAAGGCACCCGGTGAAGACGGAATAACAGCCGAACTTCTAATGCGGGTGGAAAACCGGTCCTTACGGCCCTTCAGAAGTTGTTCAATTCCGTCTTACTGAAAGGGAGAACTCCGAAGAGTCCGAAGGCATGGAACGGAGGGGTGGTGGTGCTGTTCTTCAAAAAGGGTGATAACACTGCTGAAGAACTACAGACCCATCTCACTTCTGAGCCATGTCTATAAGCTGTTTTCGAGGGTCATTACAAACCGTCTCGTACGCAGGCTAGATGACTTCCAGCCTCCCGAAAAAGCCAGTTTCCGAAGAGGCTTTAGTACCGTAGACCACATCCACACGCTTCGTCAGGTTATACAGAATACCGAGGAGTATAACCTGCCCTTCTGCTTGGCGTTCATGGACGACGAGAAAGCCTTCGATTCAATCGATACCTGGGCTGTACTACAGTCTCTCCAGCGGTGCCAAGTTGACTATCGCTATATCGAAGTGCTGAAGTGTTTGTACGAAAACGCCACTATGTCAGTCCGACTGCAGGACCAGAGCTCGAAACCTATTCCGCTGCAGCGGGGAGTCAGGCAAGGAGATGTTATTTCTCCAAAACTGTTGACCGCTGCACTGGAGGACGTTTTCAAGACTCTGGACTGGAGAAGGCTAGGCATCAGCATCAACGGCGAGTCGGTCACTCACCTTCGGTTTGCTGACGATATAGTAGTCTTGGCTGAGACCATGGAGGACTTAAGTACGATGCTCGATGACCTCAGTAAAGCATCCGAGCGAGTTGTTCTAAGAATGAACATGGATAAGACGAAGATCATGTCAAATGCCCATGTAGTACCAACTCCCATTATAATCGGACACTTTACGCTCGAAGTTGTAGACGATTATGTATACCTAGGACAGACGATCCAGTTAGGTAGGTCCAACTTCGAGAAAGAGGTCAATCGTCGAATCCGACTAGGCTGGGCAGCGTTCTGGAAGCTACGGCAAATCTTTTCGTTCAATATTCCGCAGTGTCTCAAGACGAAAGTCTTTGACCAGTGTGTGTTGCCAGTGATGACATATGGCACTGAAACGTGGTCGCTTACTATGGGCCTCATAAGAAGGCTCAAAGTCACCCAAAGGGCAATGGAGAGGGCCATGTTGGGAGTTTCGCTGCGTGACCGCGTCAGAAATGAGGCTATCCGCAGCAGAACCAAGGTAACCGATATAGTCCTCCGAATCGCTAAACTTAAGTGGCAGTGGGCGGGGCACATAGCACGTAGAACCGATGGCCGTTGGGGCGGAAAGGTTCTCGAGTGGCGACCGCGTACCGGAAGGCGCGGCGTAGGTAGGCCCCCCACAAGGTGGACTGATGACCTGGTAAAGATTGCGGGAGTCCACTGGATGCGGGTGGTGCAGGACCGGTCACTTTGGCACTCTTTGGGGGAGGCCTATATCCAGCAGTGGACGTCTTTCGGCTGATATGATGATGATAAAAATCTTAAAATTTAAAACTAGGGCCGATTTTTCAATTCCCAGATAAAATTAACTGTGAGATAAATGTTAGCTCTGTCCTTTTCTTTTATATGACTTATGAAAAAGATGGTGATAATTTTAACTGACGGATAACTTTATCTAGAGATTGAAAAATCGGCTCTAAATGAAAGATTGATAGTTTCCCAGTATTTTCGTCATTTTTATCTGTTGCTAATGGAAAACACAAATTATTTTCACTGTTGTCAAATAGTCTATTGATTGTGTGTGTGTGTGTGCGTGTTGCAGCGCTGCCGTCTCTGTCGGACATGACGCTGGGCTACGCGCGCGGCGCGGCGCGCGGGGACGCCGCGCCCGGGAACAACCGACACGAGTCAGTATACACTCACATTCCTTCAACATGCACATTAACATAGCGAGTTATGGGGATTGACTATTGAGAAGTGTGGTCAGGCCCCTATCACCAACTTGACAATGGGGTTGGCCGGGCGAAGGTATTTGCAGATAGCTCAGCTTTGTCAGTCTTACCAAATCTGTCAAATTCTTGTATTTTTTTCAGAATTTTCTTGTTTAGAATCAAGCCGAACAAGCATTGTATGGCGAATTGTACGTGTCAGGGGACAATGGGGTTGGCAACTGTCAAATGTCCCCTGACACGTACAATTCGCCATACATTGCTTGTTCTAGAAGTTAAGGTGGTTGCTAGGTTACTTGTGGAACCACCAATGTACGGAGAAATGTCGTTGTCAGGTGACAATTGTCAAGTTGATGAAATGGGGGCCTGGAAGGCTGTGCTTTCAATCGATTGATAACTAGTGGCTCTGTAGAATTTGCTAGCCGGTTTGTGTGTTTAGTTTTTTTAATTTCGTCAAAGTGACTCGACAAAATAACTATATAATTACCGAACTTGCTCTCAAAATTTCACGAGGATCGGTTGAGAAATGCGACCTGTAGAGGAGAACAACGGAACAGCGGGACATCTGGGAATCTGGAACAAACGATTTTCGGCTCAATCTGGAGTATAGAATTTTGTTCCCTCGTTCGATTACATTTCTTGTATAATTCATAGAAATAAGCCACGTAAGAGACGTGAAGCGCAGACCTAGAAACGCAGCAGACAAACTCCCAGTGTAGAAAATTACCATCTATCGCACATGTTTTTCTATCAACCACATTGTTGGTTTTCGCAGGCGCGCTATACATATGTATAGCGCGGTCATTTCATTACGCTGCCGCTTATGCTTTTATTACATCAACGAGAAACTCTTCCTTTTCGCTGCCAAAGACGACACGTCACGTCACGTTCACAAATCGTGCCCCTGACGCCATAAACATACCAAACATTATAGAAGAGGTTTTTTATTGGTTTATCTACTCCTGTACTTTTATCTGTCATTTACATAGTCCCGAACACTAATATAAAGACATACGAAATAAGTCTGCAGAAAAGTCTATACTCTATTCCCCATTTTGTCGCCAAAACGATACGCTTAGCAGCCATACAACAAAATACATTAGGTACTACCAACTTAACAAACCACTGAATGTTTTACTTCAAAGAAATTATTGTACTAAAGGCATTGCTGCCAACTTAAGAAAAACCTTATTCTTAATATGACGGTACTGGCAAGTTGAATTAAGAACAAAACAGACCATAAACAAGAGGTGTCAATGTGTCATGTTTCCAATTTTCCAGTTCAGTTTCCCACCAAAGTTCCAGTTCAAAATTAAAAGACGAAATATGATAACTATTCGTTATTAATAACTTCTTAAGATTTGATTCGTGTTTGTGAAGTGAAGAAAAATGTGTAGGTACGTTCCTTTTTAAATGGACGAAGAAGAAAATAACTGCACCGCTGAAGAAATTGCGCGAGCAGTAAGAAAACTTACTGCCTGAAAAGTCAAATGCAATTTATTTAAAATTAGTCGTAGAAAAATTATTGTATGCAACGGTGTATAACTTGGTCTTAAAACGCTCGTGGCGTCTTTAATTGCGATGTTCGCCAAGGCTCGCATCGCAACTCACGACACTCGCGTTTTAAGACCCTACTTATACAACAGTTGCATAAAATACTATTATCTACGCACACATCATTAGTGCTATTTTTATTATTTATCGTATGGCAAGTCGGTATTTAGAACCGTGAGATCTTGGAAAAGACAGTACAGTTGCCAGGTTGTTGCACTTTTAGTACCACCCAGGGGTCACGTGTAGGGTAGCGATGGGTAATTCCTACGGACGTGGTGCAACTTCGACCTCCAAGTGCTCTAAAATGCATTCAGAAATAGTAGAAAATGACCAGCATTATTACAACCGATTTTACTATGAGAACTTTCTTGTTTGTGGCCGTAGGTAAAACCGCACATTTGATCTTGAGTGTCATGTGAATATAGGGAGTTTTTTCGTTATGTCTATTATTTAAAAAAACCATTCGTCTTGACGGAATATTGAATTGCCGCCATTGCTGTTGCAATTTTTTTTTGGTTTTTTGCTGTTACTACTACTTATGATATGTGTGTAGATAAAGTAGTGTATGTACCTTAAAACACTCGTGTGATCCTATTTCAAAACCACACTCGTATTTTAAGGCGTCATTATGGGTCAGTTGCATAAACTGCTATTTTGAATGGTCGTAATTTGACGTCAGTGGCGTCCGTGGCACGGCACGTCATCAGCTGGTGGTGAGGAGGTTAAATGGATGGTTGCAGATGGAGCGGCAGCGGCACCAGCAGCTCGGAGACGCGCGGCAGCACGGAGCAGCGGCTCGTGACCTCCGCGTGGTACCAGCTCGGCGCGCGCTGCCACCGCGACGCGGTGGAGACGCGGTTCGCGCTGCTCAGCGCCGGACACTCCTTCCTGGCGCGCCAGCGTCGCCAGCCGCCCCGCGCGCGCGCGCCGCCCGCGCCCTGACCGCACCCACACCCGCACCCACACCCACGCCCACACCCACACCCACACCCTCCGCGTGGTACCAGCTCGGCGCGCGCTGCCACCGCGACGCGGTGGAGACGCGGTTCGCGCTGCTCAGCGCCGGACACTCCTTCCTGGCGCGCCAGCGTCGCCAGCCGCCCCGCGCGCGCGCGCCGCCCGCGCCCTGACCGCACCCACACCCGCACCCACACCCACGCCCACACCCACACCCACACCCTCCGCGTGGTACCAGCTCGGCGCGCGCTGCCACCGCGACGCGGTGGAGACGCGGTTCGCGCTGCTCAGCGCCGGACACTCCTTCCTGGCGCGCCAGCGTCGCCAGCCGCCCCGCGCGCGCGCGCCGCCCGCGCCCTGACCGCACCCACACCCGCACCCACACCCACGCCCACACCCACACCCACACCCTCCGCGTGGTACCAGCTCGGCGCGCGCTGCCACCGCGACGCGGTGGAGACGCGGTTCGCGCTGCTCAGCGCCGGACACTCCTTCCTGGCGCGCCAGCGTCGCCAGCCGCCCCGCGCGCGCGCGCCGCCCGCGCCCTGACCGCACCCACACCCGCACCCACACCCACGCCCACACCCACACCCACACCCTCCGCGTGGTACCAGCTCGGCGCGCGCTGCCACCGCGACGCGGTGGAGACGCGGTTCGCGCTGCTCAGCGCCGGACACTCCTTCCTGGCGCGCCAGCGTCGCCAGCCGCCCCGCGCGCGCGCGCCGCCCGCGCCCTGACCGCACCCACACCCGCACCCACACCCACGCCCACACCCACACCCACACCCTCCGCGTGGTACCAGCTCGGCGCGCGCTGCCACCGCGACGCGGTGGAGACGCGGTTCGCGCTGCTCAGCGCCGGACACTCCTTCCTGGCGCGCCAGCGTCGCCAGCCGCCCCGCGCGCGCGCGCCGCCCGCGCCCTGACCGCACCCACACCCGCACCCACACCCACGCCCACACCCACACCCACACCCTCCGCGTGGTACCAGCTCGGCGCGCGCTGCCACCGCGACGCGGTGGAGACGCGGTTCGCGCTGCTCAGCGCCGGACACTCCTTCCTGGCGCGCCAGCGTCGCCAGCCGCCCCGCGCGCGCGCGCCGCCCGCGCCCTGACCGCACCCACACCCGCACCCACACCCACGCCCACACCCACACCCACACCCTCCGCGTGGTACCAGCTCGGCGCGCGCTGCCACCGCGACGCGGTGGAGACGCGGTTCGCGCTGCTCAGCGCCGGACACTCCTTCCTGGCGCGCCAGCGTCGCCAGCCGCCCCGCGCGCGCGCGCCGCCCGCGCCCTGACCGCACCCACACCCGCACCCACACCCACGCCCACACCCACACCCACACCCTCCGCGTGGTACCAGCTCGGCGCGCGCTGCCACCGCGACGCGGTGGAGACGCGGTTCGCGCTGCTCAGCGCCGGACACTCCTTCCTGGCGCGCCAGCGTCGCCAGCCGCCCCGCGCGCGCGCGCCGCCCGCGCCCTGACCGCACCCACACCCGCACCCACACCCACGCCCACACCCACACCCACACCCTCCGCGTGGTACCAGCTCGGCGCGCGCTGCCACCGCGACGCGGTGGAGACGCGGTTCGCGCTGCTCAGCGCCGGACACTCCTTCCTGGCGCGCCAGCGTCGCCAGCCGCCCCGCGCGCGCGCGCCGCCCGCGCCCTGACCGCACCCACACCCGCACCCACACCCACGCCCACACCCACACCCACACCCTCCGCGTGGTACCAGCTCGGCGCGCGCTGCCACCGCGACGCGGTGGAGACGCGGTTCGCGCTGCTCAGCGCCGGACACTCCTTCCTGGCGCGCCAGCGTCGCCAGCCGCCCCGCGCGCGCGCGCCGCCCGCGCCCTGACCGCACCCACACCCGCACCCACACCCACGCCCACACCCACACCCACACCCTCCGCGTGGTACCAGCTCGGCGCGCGCTGCCACCGCGACGCGGTGGAGACGCGGTTCGCGCTGCTCAGCGCCGGACACTCCTTCCTGGCGCGCCAGCGTCGCCAGCCGCCCCGCGCGCGCGCGCCGCCCGCGCCCTGACCGCACCCACACCCGCACCCACACCCACGCCCACACCCACACCCACACCCTCCGCGTGGTACCAGCTCGGCGCGCGCTGCCACCGCGACGCGGTGGAGACGCGGTTCGCGCTGCTCAGCGCCGGACACTCCTTCCTGGCGCGCCAGCGTCGCCAGCCGCCCCGCGCGCGCGCGCCGCCCGCGCCCTGACCGCACCCACACCCGCACCCACACCCACGCCCACACCCACACCCACACCCTCCGCGTGGTACCAGCTCGGCGCGCGCTGCCACCGCGACGCGGTGGAGACGCGGTTCGCGCTGCTCAGCGCCGGACACTCCTTCCTGGCGCGCCAGCGTCGCCAGCCGCCCCGCGCGCGCGCGCCGCCCGCGCCCTGACCGCACCCACACCCGCACCCACACCCACGCCCACACCCACACCCACACCCTCCGCGTGGTACCAGCTCGGCGCGCGCTGCCACCGCGACGCGGTGGAGACGCGGTTCGCGCTGCTCAGCGCCGGACACTCCTTCCTGGCGCGCCAGCGTCGCCAGCCGCCCCGCGCGCGCGCGCCGCCCGCGCCCTGACCGCACCCACACCCGCACCCACACCCACGCCCACACCCACACCCACACCCTCCGCGTGGTACCAGCTCGGCGCGCGCTGCCACCGCGACGCGGTGGAGACGCGGTTCGCGCTGCTCAGCGCCGGACACTCCTTCCTGGCGCGCCAGCGTCGCCAGCCGCCCCGCGCGCGCGCGCCGCCCGCGCCCTGACCGCACCCACACCCGCACCCACACCCACGCCCACACCCACACCCACACCCTCCGCGTGGTACCAGCTCGGCGCGCGCTGCCACCGCGACGCGGTGGAGACGCGGTTCGCGCTGCTCAGCGCCGGACACTCCTTCCTGGCGCGCCAGCGTCGCCAGCCGCCCCGCGCGCGCGCGCCGCCCGCGCCCTGACCGCACCCACACCCGCACCCACACCCACGCCCACACCCACACCCACACCCTCCGCGTGGTACCAGCTCGGCGCGCGCTGCCACCGCGACGCGGTGGAGACGCGGTTCGCGCTGCTCAGCGCCGGACACTCCTTCCTGGCGCGCCAGCGTCGCCAGCCGCCCCGCGCGCGCGCGCCGCCCGCGCCCTGACCGCACCCACACCCGCACCCACACCCACGCCCACACCCACACCCACACCCACACCCTCCGCGTGGTACCAGCTCGGCGCGCGCTGCCACCGCGACGCGGTGGAGACGCGGTTCGCGCTGCTCAGCGCCGGACACTCCTTCCTGGCGCGCCAGCGTCGCCAGCCGCCCCGCGCGCGCGCGCAGCCCGCGCCCTGACCGCACCCACACCCGCACCCACACCCACGCCCACACCCACACCCACACCCTCCGCGTGGTACCAGCTCGGCGCGCGCTGCCACCGCGACGCGGTGGAGACGCGGTTCGCGCTGCTCAGCGCCGGACACTCCTTCCTGGCGCGCCAGCGTCGCCAGCCGCCCCGCGCGCGCGCGCCGCCCGCGCCCTGACCGCACCCACACCCGCACCCACACCCACGCCCACACCCACACCCACACCCTCCGCGTGGTACCAGCTCGGCGCGCGCTGCCACCGCGACGCGGTGGAGACGCGGTTCGCGCTGCTCAGCGCCGGACACTCCTTCCTGGCGCGCCAGCGTCGCCAGCCGCCCCGCGCGCGCGCGCAGCCCGCGCCCTGACCGCACCCACACCCGCACCCACACCCACGCCCACACCCACACCCACACCCTCCGCGTGGTACCAGCTCGGCGCGCGCTGCCACCGCGACGCGGTGGAGACGCGGTTCGCGCTGCTCAGCGCCGGACACTCCTTCCTGGCGCGCCAGCGTCGCCAGCCGCCCCGCGCGCGCGCGCCGCCCGCGCCCTGACCGCACCCACACCCGCACCCACACCCACGCCCACACCCACACCCACACCCTCCGCGTGGTACCAGCTCGGCGCGCGCTGCCACCGCGACGCGGTGGAGACGCGGTTCGCGCTGCTCAGCGCCGGACACTCCTTCCTGGCGCGCCAGCGTCGCCAGCCGCCCCGCGCGCGCGCGCCGCCCGCGCCCTGACCGCACCCACACCCGCACCCACACCCACGCCCACACCCACACCCACACCCTCCGCGTGGTACCAGCTCGGCGCGCGCTGCCACCGCGACGCGGTGGAGACGCGGTTCGCGCTGCTCAGCGCCGGACACTCCTTCCTGGCGCGCCAGCGTCGCCAGCCGCCCCGCGCGCGCGCGCCGCCCGCGCCCTGACCGCACCCACACCCGCACCCACACCCACGCCCACACCCACGCCCACACCCACACCCACACCCTCCGCGTGGTACCAGCTCGGCGCGCGCTGCCACCGCGACGCGGTGGAGACGCGGTTCGCGCTGCTCAGCGCCGGACACTCCTTCCTGGCGCGCCAGCGTCGCCAGCCGCCCCGCGCGCGCGCGCCGCCCGCGCCCTGACCGCACCCACACCCGCACCCACACCCACGCCCACACCCACACCCACACCCTCCGCGTGGTACCAGCTCGGCGCGCGCTGCCACCGCGACGCGGTGGAGACGCGGTTCGCGCTGCTCAGCGCCGGACACTCCTTCCTGGCGCGCCAGCGTCGCCAGCCGCCCCGCGCGCGCGCGCCGCCCGCGCCCTGACCGCACCCACACCCGCACCCACACCCACGCCCACACCCACACCCACACCCTCCGCGTGGTACCAGCTCGGCGCGCGCTGCCACCGCGACGCGGTGGAGACGCGGTTCGCGCTGCTCAGCGCCGGACACTCCTTCCTGGCGCGCCAGCGTCGCCAGCCGCCCCGCGCGCGCGCGCCGCCCGCGCCCTGACCGCACCCACACCCGCACCCACACCCACGCCCACACCCACACCCACACCCTCCGCGTGGTACCAGCTCGGCGCGCGCTGCCACCGCGACGCGGTGGAGACGCGGTTCGCGCTGCTCAGCGCCGGACACTCCTTCCTGGCGCGCCAGCGTCGCCAGCCGCCCCGCGCGCGCGCGCCGCCCGCGCCCTGACCGCACCCACACCCGCACCCACACCCACGCCCACACCCACACCCACACCCTCCGCGTGGTACCAGCTCGGCGCGCGCTGCCACCGCGACGCGGTGGAGACGCGGTTCGCGCTGCTCAGCGCCGGACACTCCTTCCTGGCGCGCCAGCGTCGCCAGCCGCCCCGCGCGCGCGCGCCGCCCGCGCCCTGACCGCACCCACACCCGCACCCACACCCACGCCCACACCCACACCCACACCCTCCGCGTGGTACCAGCTCGGCGCGCGCTGCCACCGCGACGCGGTGGAGACGCGGTTCGCGCTGCTCAGCGCCGGACACTCCTTCCTGGCGCGCCAGCGTCGCCAGCCGCCCCGCGCGCGCGCGCCGCCCGCGCCCTGACCGCACCCACACCCGCACCCACACCCACGCCCACACCCACACCCACACCCACACCCACACCCACACCCACCGCGAGGGGACACGCTCCGCTTCAACTATCGTGGACCCCGTCTCTACGCGTAAAGCTACTGACAGAAGTGCTCAAAAAAAGCATGCTTCTAAGTTTGCTTAAAATTAGCGTGTTTTGCAACTGTTCACACTTGCTAGCAATAAGCATGCTTATTTTAAGGATACTCATAAATAAGCATTCAAATGCGCTCGGAGCACGCCCCTTACCACCCGCGCCTCAGGTAGCATGCTCGAAAATCAAACGTCGGTTGATTTTTAAGCACGCTCTAAAAAAGCGCATGCTTTTTTAGAGCGTGCTTAAAAATCAACATCATTATTAGCACATTACAACTCATTATTAGCACGTGTGTAACAATATTGCTAGTAATGAGCATTCATCACTAGCAATTTTGTTACACACGTGCTAATAATGAGCAATTGCTCAATAGTGACATGATTTCGTGCTAGTAATGAGCACGTATGTCTGTACCTTTACACCGTATCGTACCACGACCGTACTGTGAACGTGTCAGTCAATTTTTTTTTCTTTATTAAAAAAAGTCCCGGTGCCGGAACAATTTAGTGGGCGTCGTCTCATAATGCCTCGTACAAAGAATATTTTTTACATTTGCCGGTTACGATCATGGTATGATAATGATACGGTCTAGTGGGCACAGACCTTCAGATGTGCTCATTACTAGCACGAAAGCATGCCACTATTGAGCAATTGCTCATTAGTAGCACGTATGTAACAACATCGCTAGTAATGAGCATGCTACTTGAGGCGCAGGTGGAAGGGAGCGTGCTCCGAAGCCTCCGAGCGCGTCTGAACAGTCCGTACGTTTGCTTTGAGCATGCTTATTAGAAATAAGCTTAAAACAAGCATTCTTATTGCTGGCAAATGTGAACGTGTTGCAGAGCATGCTAATTCTAAGCAAGCTTATAAGCGTGCTTTTTTTTAAGCACGTCTGTCTGTAGCTTAAGGGTTCGCAGCAAAGTGAGGACGACATCTAATTGTTATGCCTCTGACATTTCGACTGACCAACCGTTGCCGACGTGTTTATTCGCGAGGACCCCGGTGCTTTTAATTGTTTACTATATTATTTCCGACGCATGCCATTTTTTCTCTGCAACTGCGATATCCCTCAGAAATATTATCCCTCAGTATATTGTGCTCAGATAAGCAAGCCAGTTCCTACGTTAAGACGATGATCCCACAAAGACGAATGCTGGATCCGGGGTTACCACCCGTCACAAACGGAAGAGAGATAGATAGCGTACACCCCTCACTCAACGCCAATACAGTGACTTATCCCATCAATATGGCCTTATTGTTGCTGTACTAAATAAAAATGCGGTGGGAGGAATGTGGTCAGCGTCTACAGATATTTATGCGTGTGTGCGCTTGTAAATATACACACACATGCGCACACATAGCGCCGGGTGCACAACTGAGTTGAACCATCTGTACTATGGAGTATGCCACTAACAACAATATACCTATGAACTGTTGTGTTACAGCTAAATTTTAATTTGGAAATTTACCGAAGTACTCGTCCGAAAGCTCCCTTAATTGCTGTTGGCAGCGGTTGACTGGTCAGACTAAATAAAAAATTCGAACAAAACCTATCAATTCATAGAACTCTTCGGAAGCACCCGATAATACAACAAGGAAAGAAGCAAGTGCATTTATAATTAGGTAGATTTGACGTTAACGGGACCGCGCTGGTTTGCCGGTGCCTTATAAACATGACTAGGTAAGCCCCGGGTGGGTTGTCAACTATGTACAGAATCTTGGATAAAAATAAATATGTTAGAAATTAACAGATTTGTTTCTTAACCTCGTGTGAAATAAGATTGAAAAATAGATATTTATAAGTATAGCGCTAAGATCGATTTTCAAAGATCAAATGCAATGCATACGAGGTTCAGGAAGAAATCCTTATGTAGTCGCGGTAATTTTTACCGGTCTATTTCTTTATTAGTGTGCAATCGAGTAAGGTGTAGACATGCAGTCAGCGTGATATAGTTAGTAGCAGCTAAGGTAGCCAAATATTTCTGTACACGTCTTTATTAATGTAGAGATAATGGGTGTGTTACGAGATTGGCTACTCTGGCTGCTAATAACTACGCTGAAAGTACAGGGCCCATAAAAAAACTACAAGTTCTATTACTAGTCTAAATTGGCAACACTGAGGGTTGCTGAACAATAACGTGGACTGTCGGACCATTGTTGCCGGTTTAAACATATTTTAACTTGTGGCTATTACGTGGGGCCCTTCTGTTGCGGATAAGAAGGCACATTTATGTGCTTATTTTTATTACCGCGTAGTGGAGATGCGTTTAGTTGTTGCCAATTTTTCGTTGATAATAAAGTGACGATAGGTGGGGCGTGGTATACGAATGGAGTTTGTATCGCACGCCCGCTTAGAGTCAACCCCTTATTAAAACTGAACAAACCTTTGTCAACTAAAATATGTTTTGTCTCTTTCTTTCAAAAACAAATATGGAAGTTACAAAAGATTTTTAAGGACATTTTAGCTTATTAGTATTTTTGATAATAATGAACGTTTATAAATAAGGCCAAAGGACGTTTACGTGTTTGGTGCAGTTGACATCACAGACATGCATACACTGTGTATTACACTTTACGCCTTATTCCTTCGGCGCAAAGTTATAAAATTATATTGGATGTCACCGTACAATTCGTTCCAAACCTATTCCTTGCAATGACACAATACAATCTACATTTTCAGACTGGATTCCTATATTATATCTTCAAATTACTTTGAATTGATATTTATAGTTCAAATATTAGATGTGCAAGAAACCTTAGCCTTTTTATGTCATTCGATTGCGATGATAATTGTTATATTTAGTTTAAAAATGTCAATTGATGGGCATTTCCTTCAAAAACTCGAAGACATTTATTGTTAGGTCTTTAAGTTTTTAAATTATTTACAAAACGTTTGTGTACCAGTCCAGATACAAGCGGGATTGTCGCTGTTTTATTCAGTGAAGTTGTATTTTCCACGCCTTAAAGTACTAGGTTGATTAGAAATTATATGAATATCATAATTTAACACAGTGGTAACACCAACAAAAAACTCCAGAGAGCAATGGCTCTTAATGTTAAATAAATAAATTAATATACTTTTATTTTCAGACATTAAACATCCCTATCAAACAACACATCAAATACAGTAACAAATAAAGTAAAAAACAAAACATAAAAACAAAGTTTGAGGACGATTACTGTCCATGCACCATCTTAGGGAAGCCATGATAGCCTAGCGGTTTAAGCATGCGGCTGTCAAACGGTCGAATCCTGGCGCCATGGGTTTTTAAGAACACAATTTGATAAGTGAAGAAAGCGTTTTGAGGAAGCCTTCACATTACTACGAAGCATAAATAGTAAATAAATACATATTATTAGACAATCTTACACAAATCGAGCTAGCCCTATAGTAAGCTAAATAAGGCTTTTGTTACGGGTACTAGATGACGATATATTTAATAAGACTCGGAAGCAAATAATCATGCTCATCACACAAATATTTGCCCTTACCGGGATTCGAACCCAGGACCTTCAGCTTCGTAGGCAGCGTCACTACCCACTAAGCTAACCGGTCGTCGTGCTAAGCATACAACCTAGACCATCAGTGGGATATATATAATTAATAATGCTAACAATGATGCTGATTATTATGATGATGATGATCATCGTGACGTCGCAATTATAAAAGAATAGAGTAACATGGACTGTAAACGTTAAAACAATTTAATTTTTTCACTATTTTTACCAGTACAAACGCCAACACGGTTAACTGGCCATCCTGTATTTACTCGTATATAGAACCTCATTACAATGCACATAAAGTGCACGGATGGTTAGTTAGCTGTGTTGTCGATAATATAACAAAATATGCTTTGATTACGCCATATCTAACAAATCTAAATCAAAATAGGTTTAATTTCAATTGAGCGATTGAACAACTATTGATTAGCTTTGAGAACCACAGCTTCACTCCCTTGTTATAAAATAATTTATTTTAAGGCTTATTTAATGCTCAACCGTTGTTAAAGTTAAGCAATGTATTAATACAGGATTATTTGCAGTTTTTAGCGGGTTCCTGATAGAATGAACAAATTGATTTAAGATGTTATGTTAAGAGAAACCATTAATAGATCCACATAAACACCTGTTTTTTTACTTTTTCAATTTTGTATAACCTATGATTTATATGTCATGAATGTACCAATGTTGTCACTAGAGATGGGTCTTTATACTATCTCTCGTATGAGGAAATTGTCCAATAAAATTATGACTTTGAGATGTAAACCAATAGGTTCCAATGTTTGTCATGTTGGTTGAGTGATTCACTGAGCTCGAGTAAACTCTGCCTTAGTTTTAATAAGATATGATACGAAATGAGACTAATTTAATATCATCACACATAAAGCTACCTACCTGTTACTGTTATCCACCTTTATATTTATGTGATAATTTCAATGTTATTATAAGAAATGTCAAATTGGCGAACACCGTAGTAGGTATAAATATTTACAAAATGTATCTTTAGAGTAGAGTAATTATTTTTGGTTTATTTATTTTATTATGCAATATCCAATGTGTAAGGTGCAGTTAATAAATTGTTTATTTGTATAACTTTACGTTGTGTAAGTGAAATGTGATTGATTGTTGGAAAGACAATATACATTATATAATTCAGTTTTGAGATGATAATATATAACTTTTCCTAACCATGTGTTCTAATTTTTTCTCAAGCCGCCCCAAGGTCCTAATTGGCTTAATGATTGATGTCATACACAGTGAACCAACGCCTTTACTCTTATATCATCTGCAAAAACATGGAAAAAGAGCCTTGTACGGGTACAAAGGGGTGCGTCCCACGAGATATAACAACAGTATATATAATTTCATATTAATAACGTTCACAAGATATAATGAACGTTAGCTATAACAACAATAACAATACTTTTATAAGGAATAACGGTCAATAGCCATAATAATCATATTATATAACGTTTTTTTCTATAACACTCAAATTGAATAATTTCATTTCGTATAACGATCATAACATAATATATAATATATTTTCGTATAACATACATAACGTATAACGATCATAACGCATAGTATATTTTCGTACGAGGATTACAATACAGAAAATTAGGTTACGGCTGTAAGTAAAAGGGGGGCTCGGGGGGCGAAGCCCCCCGCAGTAAAAAACAACAAGTACTCTTACCAATGGTATTACTTGTAGGTTAGGTTAGGGTTGCCTTGTGTCCCTTAGAGCGGAAATAGACACCCCGCGAAGCGGGGTGGCGTCGACACGCTGGTGTTTAGGTAAGGTTAGGTTAAAATAATTGGCGTGTTTGATATAAAAATAAATTTAATTTCAATCTTAAAAACGTTTAATGTATTTTTATTCAAATTCATATATATTCCTTCATACGGCATTGCTATTAAAATAACTGAAGACGATTATAATATACGAGCAATATACTTTTAGATGTTAGATAAATTGAATAATATATGTTATAAACCTTAGGTGTTATGAATATTATACGCTTTAATCGATATATCAATTGATATTATGTCTAAAGTACGTTATACTTTACGAAATTATATATTTTGTCATTATACCTTTCGTTTGTATGTGCAATGAACGTTATACTAAACAAACTTATACACAGTGAGCGTATATATTATGACCGTTATATGATTAGTTGTTATACCTCGTATTACTTACTCGTTATTAAGGGTTGGTAAATCATATAGAAATAAAAGAAAGGATATTTCATAATTTATTAATAACTGAGATCACAAGCCACTAAAAATGTATCTCCCTCCATTCCCAAAGCCAAAACGGGGTGAGTACAGTCCACAGACAATTTTGTACAGTACGTTACAAAAACAACTACTTATATCAATTTAACCAAAGTATCTAGATATTTAACGATATTAATTCACTACCAGGCATGTCACTGGCAAAATAATACTATCATTATATTATATCAGGTTAAATTACAAGTAAATAATTAAAAAAGTATCACCACATGCACGGATATAGCACAGCGACGAAAGTGATGGATGACGGTTCTTATTATCCTGCATGTACCGAGTGCTTAGCATTAATTATATTTTTGACCGCCACTTCCAGTGTTCAGTCAACGTCAAAGATATGTATACTTTGCCCGCCTCATTACAATGGAATAAGGTGCAATAGTGAAACATATCTTCGACCTCGACTGTTCAAATGGAACAATGAAAGGCCCATATAAACGGGCCATCACATTCCCTTTGTAAACAAAGTATCATAGATACCTAGTGTCTTGACGTCTGATTGTGATTGAAACAACTTTCCCTTACAGTTGTAGGCGTTTGCACTCGGCCAATAGTCTAATACTAGTCGAAATCCTCGTCGGAGTCTGTGCGTAGCACGCTGTCGGACCCGGAGCCAGGCTCGCTGTCTACGGCGATTGCACTGTAACCAAACAACACGATTAGGTACCATGGAGGACGCACTTCAGTTACCATAGATGTGCAAAGGCAGAGGCATCTCTAGCCCATGTAGCGCCCGTGTGCAAACATTACTCTAGCGCCCCCTAGTAAGCGCGCGGTGAAAATGGAATGGCAGCGGGCGGCGCTCGGCGCCCCCTAGGACCGCTGCGCCCGTATGCAACGCACACCCTGCACCATACGTAAAGACGCCTCTGTGCAAGGTGCGGGTGGGATCCAAATAATTTTACCAGCTCATCTGTCGTCGTAGGAGTAAGAAACGCTAAATTAACTTGGGTACAATTTTTTATGATACCAAATTTTGCATGTCCTGTTAAAATATGCCTTAAGATAAAAACAATTGACTGTTATTTACTTATATATAAATATAAGGTTAGCCGGTTAGCCTAGTGGGTAGTGACGCTGCCTACGAAGCTGAAGGCCCTGGGTTCGAATCCCGGTAAGGGCAAATATTTGTGTGATGAGCATGAATATTTGTTTCTGAGTCATGGATGTTTTCTATGTATTTAAGTATTTCTATCTATTATATATATCGTCGTCTAGTACCCATAACACAAGCCCTATTGAGCTTACTATGGGATTAGCTCGATTTGTGTAAGATTGTCCCCTTATATTTATTTATTATTTTTATTATATTATATTAAAGGTCAAGCTAAGCGTTAATACGGCTGGTAACGTCTGTTATTGTTTTCTATTTTTATTTATTAGTAGAGTCAAGATAAAAATACATAAACAAATACAAAACAACGGAGCAGAATCTAGCTTACTCTACATAACTATTTTATTATTTGGATTCCTGTCGAGCAGCACTTTGTATGTAAAGTAGGTACTATGAGATGAGGTTTAGAAATGGGTTTAACTGTGACAATTTGTACCTCTAAACACTCAACTTAGCGTTTTCCCAGTAGCATTCTCAGTCACTACTTCGGAACAGGGTTCGCGTGCTACGTAATGGCGAAAATTATCATAGGGCAGCACGGCTATGACAAGACGGCGCGCGAGGCGCGAGCACTCTCGATTTTTCTCGTACTATATAAGTATATACCTCTCTGTCTCTTTCTAAGATTTCTAATAAGAGAGAGAAATCTGAATAATTTCAAGGGGCGGGCGTAACGTAGAGAAGTTATTTTTTCAGGTACCAACGTTTTTCTTTGTTTATTAAAAATAACGTCAACCCTACTAATATGGACGTACCTATACAATAAAAAGGTTCATTCTTAGATTCTTACTATGTTGTTAAGATTATTTCAAAAATAACTTTTTACCTAAGTGTACGTACGTCCGCTAGATGATAACAAGGGAATGTAAAAATATTAATGTAAACTGAGTAGGTAGGTACCTAATACCTATTTACGAACTGTGTACCTATTAAAATGTGACCTATTTAAATATTTTTATATTGTTTTATACTATTTATGAATAAATAATGTGAATCTGAGGTCCTACAAAGTAAAACCAGAAGTACCTATGTCGTTTCTACAATGTACGTACCTACGGAACACTGAAAGTATGTTGTAATTCCATCTAATTATAACAGCGTACAAGCCACAATCATTACAAAAATAAACACAAGTTGAGTTAGCCGTGGAGAGAGATGTAATTGGCAGGGAACTAGGTATTAGTATGTATGAGTTTGCAGAAAGCCGTCGCGCCAGGGCTCGCATGCATTTATCAGGTTATTAGTCAGGCAAAAAGGGCAAAAACGGAACGCCGAGGGATGGTTATGATTAAGTTTTGTTATTTCATGCGATTCATTCGGTTGCTGTGGTCAGACTTGCCTATTCACTGGTTCGCCATTTAAACTAATTTCAATGATATTTCTGCAGAAACAAAACAAATAATTAAGGATCTTATGTAAAATAATAAGTAAACATAGGCAATACTTCCGGGCTTAACACATCGTAACTTTGCATAGCGCTAACACAGCCTCGCAATACTTTCTCGTGATATTTATTGCAGTGTAGGTACATTCCTGACTTACATTAACTAATTAAAGGAAAACAATCTGTTTACCCATTGAGATCCTTGGTGAGTTGTATGTCGTCGCTGGTGGCGGTGTCGTTCAGGCCGTTGAGCGCCTCGCAGAAATCGCTGCCGACGCTCTGCAGATGTTGAGTGTTCAGGTGGAAGCCCTGCCAACAGCAAAAACGTCAACCAACCGCTTCCGCATACCGCCCGTCCGTAAACGAACTTAATTAAATAGTTCTCTCAGGCCGTGCTTTTTACTGGTTACACTGTCCACATACATGATGACGTAGCGGGAAAAACGACGCGATGCTCACTCAATGTAGTACGGCCGCGAGCAAAGATGACACACGTTACGTAGTTCGTTGCGGGCCTTATCAGGAGATCTAGCGGCTAACGAGGCACCGCTATGTACGTATTAGCACGCGTCTTGAGAACCGAGAACCTTTCCACATAACTTTCCATGCCGACCATAACTTTATTGAATGCGTATCACGCCTTTGCTTCGCTTTCAAACATGAGCCTTACTCTGGATCATGCAGAGTTGTTTTTAAATTTTGATTATCGAAAAAGTTCCGAGCTTGGGAAAATGAACGGTCTACTTATGTGTAGTTGTGCGAAAGAGACACCATGATAAGTTCACTAAGAAATTATATGTTAACCAAATGCAATATGCGCGACGTCTAAGATTACCGCCTTCGGGTATTTAACCAACCGTGTGATTAATCTTGAGAGACATGCGTTAATTTCAAATGGCCTAATGGGGCAACAAGTGCAGCAGGATATTGTATCACATTTAAATACCATTAAAATATAGATGGAGCACTTGAATTCCAGTCCTTATGGTGCGATTTCCATAATAACATTCTCATTTCAGAGTAAGTAAGTAGTTAATCTAGAGGTAAGGAAACTGTTGTTGGCAGCTCGCGACATGGCTGGAATTTTCTTCTGCTTCGTAGTAGTACCTACCGCGACAGATGTAACCGCGCAAGTATAATATGTTTTTCAACACAATTGCTCGTAACGTACCTCTTATTGTGTCGCTTTTAGGCTCATAATCCTGGATATTAAAAACGCGTGTTTTATAACTTTACAACACTTGTGTCTTATGGTTATATCCCGATTAAGTCACGTTGGCACCTTGCAGCAAGATATATGCATGAACACGGTGCATTCTTAAATTAACCAGGTTGTACAGAATGTACAGCTTTTTTTTTAATTTTCGGCAAATGGATTCTTACTCGACTAAACAAATTAAATCCTTTTTGTTAATTAATTGACTATTTCTTTTTATATATGATATAGAAACGTTTAATTTCGTAAAACTATTCACTTTTCATAACATTTTACATGAATTAAATACAGATTAAAACGAAAATATAATTTTATTTTGTATTGGCTGTTTAGAGATTTCTGTGCCCACACTGCGCAAACTTCACGAAAAAAAAACTGTGGGGTGCCAATATAGGTTATATTTTGATAGGTTATTTATTTCACAAATATTTGTAAAATTTGTTTATGCGTGTTTGGTTATTATCAAAAATGTTGACTCGTGGTGACTAGAAAAGTGATAAATAGAATGGACGCCACTGGAAATTCTTGGCGATGTGCAATTGTGAGTAAAAACCTGTTGTCATCTTAATGATTTGCTTAATGTAAAGTAAATAATTTGGCAGGCCAATAACATTTTCATCTTATGAAAATGATTTTTTCCTCGCAAAATGTGTTGAAAAACGTCGTATGATACGCGTGAGCTTTGATAGTTACATCCTCGGTTTCCTTATCACGCTCACCTGCGGTTCGCGTGAACAATTTCGCCTCTGATGTAATTATCAACCTACCTCACTTGTATCACAATGTACTATTGCTCACTCCACGCGTATAATGAAAGATTGACACTGGTGACAAAAACTGCTTATCGATGTTTGAATGTTTGAATAGGCCTAGACGGACAGGCAGGAAAGTAAAAGATTATTGACATTTATGGGACAGATAGAATACGTAATTGGTAGTCATTCGAATCATGTCATACCTCCTCATTTCCTTAGGTACTTAGTTTATATTTTTCGCGCCTACGCACACTCACAAAACCAAATAAGTAAGTATTGTGGTATCTGAACATTGTAAATGAGGTGCGGCCTTAATGTGACTTTTCTCCAAGTTTCACCATTTTCAAAGCTCTGCTTCGGACCTCTAAGCAAAAAGTAGTTAGGGTCATTTCGCCGGTTAGCGACCACTTAATTTCATGTGCCGGTTGGCGACCACTTAGCTGAGTTGGTGAACTGAAAGGATATTTTCTCGGTTTTTTAGTAGATTTCTATTCTAAAACAACAAAAAAATGCATGGTACAACTAATTGTCTCAATAGGGTCTGTAGAATTGATGTTATCTTCAGTAGAAAAAAACCTTCTCCTTCAGGTGGTCGCTAACCGAAGGTGGTCGTGTTACAAGCGTAATGACCCTACTGCTCTATGATGCACGGGTATCGCCACGAGGTGATATGAACTATTTTATTCTCCTCTCCAGCGCGTAGATAGCTCTTAAGTACTTAGAAGAAGTCGAAGGCCCAATAGGTCATCGCCCCCATTGTCACGAGCATGGTTGGTTTTAGGTATTCTCCAGGGTCCTACATCCAAATACCTCTTACCTTGAAGGGACCTCGGTCGAAGCCGCAGAACGTCGCCTCCATGGTGTAGGACCGAGTGACGCCGAGATGGCGCCACACGGTGACGCGGGCTGTGCTCTCCCTCTCTCGCTCGACGCGGAACGAGCACGAGCCCAAGGCGAAGGCTGGTGAGATGCGGTGCATCAATGCCGGGAGCATCTGTTTAACACACTGTATCTAAGCATCTGTTTCACGATACCCTCTCGAATGTCGAAACGTTTGGTTAATGGTTATGGTCGGCGATTCAGTAGCTATACTGTGAATTTATTGACCGTTTATAGGTGTAGGTACAATGTGACATTGGCTCGGATTTATATCCGAATAACAGCCTGCCCTGAGCCGCTCGCGTATTACAGAGAACTCGAGCGAAGCCACAAAATAAAATATAGCCTATTCCATTCTGAATGTCCGTTATAGGAATACCTACTGGTGAAAAATTTTTTGAAATAGCACGAGTACCGGAGTAGGTAGTTTCGGAGGGTACCCATTACATACCTATAAACGTATAATCAGACGAAGACAGATCAGAGAATCAGATACAGACTTGTCCTCGTTATAATATTCGTAACGACCCGCCCCGGCTTCGCACGGGTAATATTATGCATATAAACCTTCCTCTTGAATCACTGTATCTATTAAAAAAAAACGCATACTTAGCATACATGTGGACAAACAGCGGGAAGCGACTTTGTTTTATACTATGTAGTGAAGAAGCATCGATTATGACAGCAACAGAGTGTGGCACACAGGTTTACGCACTTAAACTAAGAAAAGACGATGTCTACTAACGAGGTACTTGACCGGCTCGTCCGGCACGACGCGGTCGCCGCTGCACCAGCTCTCGGCGCCGGCGCACCCGTAGAAGAACACATTCTTCTTACGCGAGTGCCCGTGGTAGTCGCAGTACACGAGGGGTGGCTTCTTCCACACGCGTACGAGGTACTCAATCAGGCCCTGGACAATGGAAATTAAAGCATTTCATATTTCAGAAAACCATGATAATCCAGATAGAGTTTCGAGCTCTACTTTCTGAAAATTAACCCTTACATGCAACAGCCAAATGACGACCTGAGTAGTCTCACATGACCTGCATTTAATTGCACAAAAACCATTCCAGAAAGCAGAGTGATTGAATTTGCGTCTAAAGGTTAACTATACTAATTGGAAGTAAGTGTATGATTGAAATTATGTATTAAAAAAGTGACCGGCATAAATTTAGTCAGTACAGAGTGTAAGACCAGGGGACCGATTTTTGACTTTCGAGCGCTCGAAAATCAAATAAAAGTAAATACGTTTGTAGTGTCAAAATGGCAGGCACTTACTTTCTGCCAATAGAATTGAATACGTGTACATTTTTAAATTTTCTATCGCTATTTCAAAATACATAATTTTTGTCAGTTTTCAAGTGAAAGAGTCGAGCGCTCGAAAGTCAAAAATTGGTCCCCAGATGCTTTTCAAACTGCCGCGAGCAACGTTGTAAAACATCTCAGATCGAAAGATACCACGGAAAATGTCACGATTATAAACGTATCAGTATTAATAAAATGCGTTTTAATTACGGTACCTTGGTGTGATAAATAGAAGGATGCAAAATGGGACTCGGCTTGCTCCATCTCCGATTTAAATCTTCATTAGTCAAGCCGCACCGATGGCTGCAACAAGGATTAACATGAGACGGGACGGATCAAGATAGCTGGCGAATTTATCAAACCGACACCGCGTATGGACGTGTCCACCTCTGTCGTCCGGAACTAATTAAATATGTAAAACTGACACGCAATCTGGTAACCTATCGGGATGTTTAGATGGAAGCACTTCATTGAATATTGTCATACGTATTTTGGTATCAGCATTATTCTTATCGTGTGCGTGCGTCTTGGCTGGCATAATAGCATTCAGGCTACTAGGGTACTAGGGTAAACAAAGAGGCTGTCTCAATGGGCCTTGCTGGCTGGAAGGAGATTCGAGGTTACCGCCCCGGACAGAAACAGATGGAAGACCTTTCTAAGAGCCCTATCGCCCTAGCGAGGTACAAGAGGATACCATCATCATCAACAACCTATGTGCATACCTGCAAGGTACAGGTTTTTTTCTCATGTGGGAGAGGTTACTTAGATAATTGTGTGCGTGTACTTTGTGTATGTAATAATAACTAATAACCCAGGGGGTCATCAACGTCACCCTTTCGTCACAAGGTTCTCTACTCATATCAGACATTATGGAAGAAACGATGAGTGGAATAGTTATTGGTTAGGTGCTATTATGGCGCAAAATACAGCGATTGCCTAATAAACACATACAACTCCCATACAATCTCATTGCGCCAGATTCTGCAGGATAAAAAGTTGGAGCGTAACACTTTTCCAAATAAATATGGCACATGGACTATAAAAGTTACATTCCATCTGAAAACACAAAACATGGTCTCTAGTTCCCGAAAGTTTAGGCATTTGCTGCCTGACAGCTTATTGTCACTTCTAAAGAAACAAAGCTTTGAAGTTCTTTGATGTAGAGTACTCTACTCCACCCAAAAGTACTCTACCTGACCTAATCGCCGGCAATACGAAATGCAAAACGTGCATCGAATTGGTTATTTTATAACACAATATCTTCCGAGCACGCTTTTATAGCGATAGCCAGCGCATTAGATGCGCGACACGCTCGCGTCGACAGCAGCATTGATATTAAATAAATGATAATTGATTCGAGGGCTTTATAAGGTCAGCCTCAGGAAGAGGTCTGAGGGACAGTTTAATATGACAAGCTATTAAATAAAATAAATGACTGGCCACGTAGGAATCCGTCGCGGCGACGCACCGCTCCGCGGCGGAAGCACGCGGAAGCGCGCCGCCTTGGGCCTATAACCCACGGGTTTACTGGCTATATGTGCAATTACAATCCGCGGCCACGAATATTAAATTGTTAGAACAAAGACTGATCTACCGACTAAAGTCATCAATCAATTTGACAAATTGAAAAATTATGTGTCGCCATGAGCAAGTTTGTAAAACCATTTCCGTGTTAATCCACAGTACAGTTTATGCATTTTCAATATGCCGTCTTCTTTGTACTTTGTTGGGTAACAGCGGCGACCGAAAGCATTACTACGTTTTTTTGTATTAATTATATTTAATGAATTTTCATCAGCGTGTTTCGGCGGCTGCCATAATGTGCGACGGCCCAAATAAATCGAAAGATAAATGATTTGTTGTTGTCAGCATAAAGTCACGTACGAGATTGTAAATTTGGAACCAAATTTATGATTGGAGTTATCATTCTTCAAGAGGGCAGACAGTTCATTAAGTTTTTATGACGAAAAATACGAACAGGGCCGCTATATAAAATGTTATGTACCTAAAATTAATTCAGTGAAATCCACGAAGCTCTACAATATTTATAACAGAAACTTTAAGAATTTGCTGGATAAAGTTAGATTTCTAACCGTATCTAGCAAATATTACCAACACTTCAACTTGGCAATTGTATTGTGTAAAGTACGGTACCGCGCATCTGCCAGGAAAGAAAGAACAACATCTTAAATTGTGTCATTATTTACAGCTAGGCAACTTCAGCTCAGTGCGTCTGCAATCTACAATGATTCACTATAGCTCTCCCGTTATTAAAGGGCAATTCTTATCGTGTACGTGCTTCTGGCTGGCATAATAGCATTCAGGCTACTCGGGTATACACAGTTCTACATATAACGGGGCAGAAAGCAGTCCCACACATTTATTCATCGCTATATATAAATTATTACACGCCAGTGCGTCTTGGAACTGGAAAAGTGCCGTAACATTAAAACAAAAAGTTAACTGCCCCTCAAAATGACTTCCCAAGAACGCTGTGCTTTAAATTCACACCTCACAGATCTTGATAACATGAACGAGTTGGGCATCGACAAATTATACCCGAGATAACGCATGTTTTGGGCGTTCTGGTGGTTTTATAAACCACCTCGTTTAATTTGGGTGATTTAAAGCAGGGTATTACTTCTATGCGTAGGTGCGGTGCGGAGTAGCTTGCTCATTTTTTCCTGATGGAGTGGTCGGGCGTTCGTCCAATTAGGAGTGGTTGTGGAGGCATCATTAGTGGGAGCGGGTCCGTGGCCGCGGCTGCGCCCGGCCCTGGCCGCGTCCTTCGCCCGCCGACCGGTTGCGCATCTTTTACTCTAATCAGGGAAAAAATATGCGCCGGCCGCATGCGCGAACGAAAGCGAACAAGCGAGAAGTTGCAACCCGCCTGCCGTGTTTTATGGTAGATTTTTGCGGTACCATCGTCGCAATGAACAGGGCTGGCGTTAGCTTTAATCACAGATTAATACGAAAAATACTTAGGTGTTTTTGTGGTGTGTGATGTAATACACCAACCAAATTATGAACAAGACGAGTGGAGAAGAATTAAGTATGTCTGCAAACGAACGAGAACCGATGGATACACTATAATTTACTATTAGGGTGAATTGCAAAAAAATGGTATATTCAAAAATTGGAAATGTCATCCTCTTCTATAACAAAAAGGATTGAAGTAATTATGCTTTCACGTTGTCTTGTTCATACTTTAATAGGATTTGTACAGTTTTATAAAATTACTTTAATAAAATTATTAAAAAATGCAAAAAATAATATTTTTGCTCCTATTCAAATTTTATCTGACTTTTGTGTAACACACAGTACCTAATCGAAAAATCATAATTCTGATTTAAACAGCTCTGGCTAAGAAATTTGCTTGAGGTCTGTTTAACACCATGGAAAACAATAAGGACATCGTTTTTCAGGTTTCTAGAACAAATATTTAATATCAATATCTCATATCAAAGTTCGGGGAATGATTTAGTTTATGTTACGTCAGCTGTGTAACACTACATTTTGCGCTTTATTGCAATAAGAATGCAACCATAACATTTTTATGTCGGGCAACAATTAAGCTAAGTACAAGAAACAGAAGCAGCGCATTTGTCGAAAGCCATATTCTTTTTTATGTTGTGTACGAAAAATTAAAAAGTATATTTAAAAACCAATATATTACTTTGTTATTAAGTCTTAATCAGGTAATCACTTTGTTTTTACTGCTGTTATTATATAGTTGGGAAGTGAAATAAATAGGTAATCGGCTAGGCATATTCGAATTTTAATTTACCTTTCGGCTTTTTTTATTTGCTTCCCAACGCCCATTTTTCTTCGTTTGTGTGACGTTTTCGTGTTACACAAAAAAAACTCCAAATAAATTACCATTAGGTACCATCTAATTGTCTACTTTGAGTAACATTTTTGTGAATATTCCTTTGTGTTACGTACATTTTGTTTGCAATCCACCCACTAAAAACTGCTAGTCGAAACTTGCGGCACAAAAAGCTCTGATTCATATTGCGCCCCCAGGACTCCTGGCTGCAAGAAACCGCACATAAACCTCGTTCGATAGCATGTCGGTCGTTGTGTTCTTTTGACATTGCACGCACGGACAACTATTAATGGCTCTGAAGGGCACGATCAGCTCGTGACCACTATGTGAATGTCCCAGGACTAAAGTAATGCATCCTTTATATGGCCTTGCATGATAAGTTACACGCGATGACAAAGCACTGCCCGTATATAAGTATTGAATTGGTTTGGTCTCCAATCTAGCGAACATAAAATTGAATAAGAAACGGCAGCTACAGGGTGCGTCAACCCTGTACGCAGGGCGCGGAGCGCGAGAAGCGGCTGGTTCAAGGGTCCGCCCGCCCATCTATTTATAGCGCGCGCCGGCGATGCTATCGGCCACGGGCCCTGCGCCGGCGCGGCCTGCCCGCACCGCCCTCGACGCACCCCTCGCATAACGCTCGCCCAATAAATAGACCAAAGATGCACTGCCATTTTATATTTATTCCGACTATTTATATCGTAATGACCATTGTTTCAGGCTCAGGTGGAATTAATAGGCGGCAGGCTATTTTAGTGCCACGCTCGACATCGTCGTTACTTTGATAAATTGCACGTCGATAAAACAGGAATGCCATTCGCATTGCAATTGATACGTACAGATAGTAATATTTCAATGGTGATAAATATCTACATCGACGGTTTAGATAAGTCGGCGTGGGGAGCGGGGCACACGTCAGGCTCATCCGTATGCCGCGCGCACACGCAGCTTCCTGCTGCGCCGCCGCCGCTACAACCATCACTTCTCGATTGTTCCCTTTTTTTCAATAGAAACGGCTCGTGATTTTTTATCTAATACTTTGTTGTACTATGTTGTAGATGTCCACGGGACGGGCGCTAACTCTAGCAGTGCTGCGGACACGCTACAGTCGGTGGGGCTGCCTTGTCTCTCGACGCTGGCACCGGACACAGCGCGAGTTATTTACGATAGTCGCGAGACAATCGCCGGTCGCCGCTTATCCGGTGCTCCGCGACAACGACAATAACATGACGTGGCTGTCTTCATTAAACACCTCCTTAGGAATTATCACACGTGCCTAGTTTATACTTGACTCGCTGAATCACGGCTGTTCCGGGCGAATTATGATAACTTTGGATTGTGTATGCAAACATAGTCCTCGTATTTCTGGTTTATTATTTTAGATATTACATTCTTGGCATTTATAGCCGATGATACCCTTGTATTACAACGTTAGTCGTTGGGTGACTGGGTTTTGCCAGGGTGACGGCATATTGCACGCTGTTACTCACTGCGGGCTAACGGCGTCCTTTCACTAATTGATTTCATTTGCGGGTGTGGCGGAAGAACGATTCGCTGCAGAAGACAGTTCAACGACACGCCGCGCCCGAGTCGCCATACCGATGCGACGCGCGTCCCTCAAGGACGGAATGCGTTTATTAGTATAACTTCATTCCTAGATTTATGCGCCTGATTATCCCTTTTCTCAGGAGAAGCTCAAAGAATTCTTCGTATTGCAGAGTTATGAGCTTATTATCCCTATCGGTGTGGCTCCCCCCTTTAAAGGTGTCAACCATGAGACTGAGCCTTAGAACATCAAATAAAGGATTAAGCATAATAAATAAGTACCAATAACTTAACTTTGTCATTGACCAAGTCCACAGCTGGTTATTTGTCATTTCTTGTAACGCTCCTTCGGCAGATTCTGCTGATTACTCACCGTATTTTCTCAAAATTTTCAGACATCAAATCAAGTAAATGGTGTCTTGGCGAGTGTATACTCAAGTAGTTTTAGGTGTCATGCTACCAATGCCTATGCTTGAACATTAATTATATATACTTTAAAAAAAAACGGCAGGAACGGAGAAAGCTTGAACTGACACATCATTAGACTTCAACGAAGAAATTGTTCCATTACACAATCCTGTCTGTTTTTGACAGCATGAAATAGATTACCACGGCCGCCCGTCATCTTAATCTACGACCGTTCCTGCGCCAGGGCATCCTCGATTTCACGGGCGTCGATCGTGCGCCCGCGACAATCGATGAATGGTGATAAACCAACACGAGCGCGAACGCTTCTGCGCTGATTTAGTATAGTCAGACGGCGAATTAATATTTTACTAGGAAATAAATGAAGCAATAACTTCATCCTTCATTTGTTTGAATGTTGGCTGGGCTGTAAAGCTGTAATGTCGGCTACTTGTCTTCGTGTCTTGACCCAACTAGTTTATTCGCTGGACGTTGATTAAGTTTACATTTGATATATGGTTCAATTTAGCTCGTCTTGTTTTTGGGTTGGCGTCTTGTATGGGTCCAAATGCTATTTCAAAATGCTATCAGCGCATCCAGAATTCCAAAAATCACCTAATCACCGGACCGTTTTCCCCTGGTACATTTACTAAGTAAACTGTACCCACTTCTATTGATTTAGAAATCTTGTGATTGGTTGACGTGCCGCACGACTTTCATGGGCCATTCATTTATTCACAAAGCGCAACATAATCCCTGGACCGGGATGGTGGCGTCAGTCTCGACTGTCGTTTATTTATCCCATCAGGATCGCTACAGCAACAATAGAAATACACGTTTAAAGAAGTACCTACCTATCTCGTAGCCAGCGTTAAGGCATCAAGTGAGGTACTTAAGGCGCCGTAGGTTCATAGTCTTCTCTCCCTCTCACTGAGCTTAAACGTGAGCGAGATGGAAGTGCGTGCTCGGAAGCGCGGAAATCATGTTTTTTAATTATTTTTTTTTTGGCGTTTGAATAAATTAAAAAGTAAACACTGATTTCTCTCAAACATGATATTGCCGATTTTTAGAAGCCATTTTAATATTTTTAGCTTTTGTGCATAAATTGTAAGAAATATTTTAAGTGTATTTTAGACCCTTTTAGACCTATGTTCGTGATTTTTTTCTATCGAGCGAATATTGCTTAATCATGTTTCTAAACACTGATTTCCCTGCAGAAAAGCCTCAAGATTACTATTCGTATTTATTTTAAACCATATTTTAATAAACAGACGCATTATATTGTTTCAAAAACTCCGTTCGCTTAACTTCGCTGAACCTACGGGGCCTTAATGGGTCTCACGGTAAAGTTATTCAGGTCGAATTCGAGCTCTGCTTTTAATTTTAATGATAATTTTGCTGTACGCTACTTATTTATTCGGTAAGAGTGCGTTCAGAAATCATGGAGAACAGGCAATGGAGTACACTTGAGAAACATTTCGGAATAACCTACCTACCTACTTACAGAGCTCCCAACATATTAATTTTTACTACAACAAATATAGATGACGCGCGCGTCTTTTCCAAGTGCCATGAGTCTTGGTAATGGCGATTGCTGTAGGGACTTTAATCTTTATCTTAACCAAAGCAGGTACATTTATAATTCGACAGTTAAAGAATAACATCAGTTTACAGTACCTACTTCTCTGAATTACGACGCTTGATAAAAGTCGCGACATAGATCGCTATTATGAGTTCTGTGTGAGTACCTAATGTCACCAATCTAAATATATAAAAGAAGAAACTGACTGACTGACTGACATATCAACGCACAGCCCAAACTGCTGGGTCTAGAGATTCCAAATTTGGCACGTAGGTTCCTTATAAGGTGTAAGGGAGCACTAAGAAAGGATTTTTCAAAACTCACCCCCTAAGGGGGTAATACGGGGGTCCAAAGTTTGTATGGGGGAAGCATTATTTTTTGAACTAGAGACTTGAAACTTTGTAGGAAGATTACTTATTAAGATACAAAAAAATCACTTTCAGCGTTTTACAAAATTCCACCCCTAAGGGGGTTAAATAGGGTGCAAAATTTGTATTCAAAACTACTGGGACTACAAACTTGAAATTTACACCAGACCTTCCTTTTATGACGTAGGCAAGGGATAAGACGGGATTCTTGGAAATTCTATCCCTAAGGGTGTTAAATAGGGGTGCAAAGTGTGTATAGGAGAAACATTATTTTTTGTACTAGTGACTTGAAACTTTGTAGGGATATTACTTATTAAGATGCAAAAAAAACTCTTTCAGCGTTTTAGAAAATTCCACCCCTAAGGGGGTCAAATAGGGGTGCAATATTTGTATGGGGTAAACATTATTTATTGAACTAGAGACTTGAAACTTTGTAGGAAGATTACTTATTACCTTATTAGGATACAAAAAAAACATCTTCAGCGTTTTATAAAATTCCACCCATAAGAGGATTTAATAGGGGTGCAAATTTTGTATTCAAAACTACTGGGACTAGAAACTTGAAAATTACCCCTAAAATTGTAATCGGGGGTTAAATAGGGATGCAATGTTTGTACGGGAAAAACATATTTTTTTGTACCAGAGACTTGAAACTTTGTAGGAATATTACTTATTAAGATACAAAAAAAGCACTTTGAGCGTTTTATAAAATTCTACCCCAAAGGGGGTTAAAAAGGAATGCAATGTTTGTATGTATGGGGGACACATTATTTATAGAACCAGAGACTTGAAACTTTGTAGGAAGATTACTTATTGATACAAAAAAAGTACTTTCATCGTTTTACAAAATTCCACCCCAAAAGGGGTTAAATAGGGGTGCAAAGTTTGTTTTTAAAACTACTGGGACTAAAAACTTGAAATTTACACCAGACCTTCCTTTTATGACGCAGGCAAGGGATAAGACGGGATTCTTGGAAATTCTATCCCTAAGGGTGTTAAATAGGAGTGCATAGTTTGTATGGGAGAAACATTATTTTTTGTACTAGAAACTTGAAACTTTGTAGGGATATTACTTATTAAGATACAAAAAAAGTTCTTTCAGCGTTTTAGAAAATTCTACCCCAAAGGGGGTCAAATAGGGGTGCAATATTTGTATGGGGTAGACATTATTTATTGCACTAGAGACTTGAAACTTTGTAGGAAGATTACTTATTAGGATACAAAAAAAAATATCTTGAGCGTTTATAAAATTCCACCCCTAAGGGGATTAAATAGGGGTGCAAATTTTCTATTCAAAACTACTGGGACTAGAAACTTGAAATTTACACCAGATTGAACTTCTTTTTATGACGTAGGCAAAGGATAGAACAGGATTTTTGGAAATGCTATCCCTAAGGGGTGAAATGGGGATCTGAGGTTTGTATGGGTGAAACAATATTTATTGTACTAGAGACTTGAAACTTTGTAGGAATATTCCTTATTAAGTTCCAAAAAAATACTTTCAGCGTTTTATAAAATTCCACGCCTAAGAAAGTTAACTGAGGGTCCAAAGTTTTTGTGAGGCAAACTTTTTTTTAGCTAGTTACTTAAAACTTTGTGGACAGATTACTTATTCATTTACAAATAAAGTACTTTCAGCGATTTGGAAATAATTACAACTAAAGGGGTTAAAAAGTAGGTCCAAAGTTTGTATGGGGGAAAAAGATTAGTAAGACAATTATATTCGAAACTTCACAGGATAATTCCTAACGATAAATGAGTACCTAAACAAGTGTTTTCGGTTTTTTGAGAATTCAACCCCTAAAAGAGGGACATGTGGTGACAAAATCAGAAAATCAACATCGGCATCTATTGTTTCTATGGTGTATCGGGTCGCTGATTACGAAAACAACAACTATTTTACATTCCAACGTGGCGTCTAAATATCAATATGGGTGTTGTAATTATGGTTTTTGGGACGTTAATTACGAAAATCACATAGATTTTGAAATGTAATGTTGAGGACATGAAAATTCATGAAAGTATTTGTGCCAAATTGCAATTCAATCGGTCCAGTTTTTTCGAAGCAAATCGTTTGTAACAGACTGACTGACAGACAGCCACACGTGATCCCATAAATAAGGTTTCTATTTTTGCTTTTGAGGCATGGAACGAGACCCGCGTTATAGGTTTTAAAGTTTGTATTCGGTGCCATCTCGATCGTCATCAATCGGTTGGACGTAGGCAAGTGCGAGCGGCGCGGCGGGACGGGAGGGTAGGAGACATTGGGAAACTGCCTGCATCCGTAATAAGTACATTCAAGGTGCTGCACGAAGATCTGCTTACTTTTTATAAATTAAGCACTTTGGCAGCCGCAAAATTAAATCAATTTTGGTATTTATGTTCTTTAATTGTAGTTGCTCCCATGCAAACTGTTGTTCCCCTCTTAATACTGGTTCGAATGGCATCGAAAAAAAATCTTAGGAAACAAGCCTATAGCAATGTTCCAGGCCACGACTAGAAATTCGTGGAGATATTTTGGTATTTCAATATTATCATGAACATAAACTAACATTTATTCCAGAGGACAGATTCTCATTTAATCATGATTGTAAATTTAATAACAAAAATACGTACATACATACATACATTCACGCCTTTATTCCCAAAAGGGATAGGCGGAGCACATGAACTTTATGTTCCAGCGCCACTTTTAGCCTAAATGTGGGTATGAAAGATCCACAAAATGTGATATTGCATAGGTTGTTAGCCCATCACCAACAACACACTTTAACCCTGCTCCCTTAGTCAACTTTTATTGCACCCACGGGAAGAAAGGGGGTGGTGAAATTCTAATCCGACACCACACAAGCATAAAAATAATTTTACCATAATGGGTTATTACGAAGGGTTATTCATAGGGGAAAATAGTAGGAGTAGGCCGTTGTTGGCGTAGCAATTCAACAAGTATTGGAATATTACACTTACTACGCGGGCGAAGCCGCAGGCAAAAGCTAGTTTTAAGATATATACAAAAATAAATTACGGAAATTATGTGGACTCACCGATCTAACGTATGCATTTATATCAACTCGGATCCAGTGATTTCTTAGGTTCCGCAAACAAATACAAAAAAGAGTCGCTACTTACGTCAGTGTTTTTTACTCAGTCACCCATAAACGGGTCAACCGATTTCGACACAATTTTGCACGAAAATAGTTAATACCCTAGATTAAAATATAGGATATAGCTTTTGTCTCGGGTCTGCGCCGGCGAAGTCGCGGTAGGTAATAAGTACTAGGTATAATCTTAGGTGATAGTATAAAAGCGCTCAAGTTCATACCGAGCGCTTTTATGATAATTTGCAACAGGTAAATAAACAGTGTTGAGTCATGCCGTGCTCAGAGGTCAATAAGATGAGCGAGTGGCCGCAGCATGCCACCAAGTCAAGCCAATCATTATTTACATAATCACTAAGGACCGGGCGGCCTTGGGAGCTATATCTCTCGACATGCTGCAATTCTTGGGAATTTCAGTGCCGCGGCTGGCGACCTCAGAATAAACATTCTATGATCTGATCTGCAAGCCTTGGCACTTTTACAATTCAAAATCAAGCAGCGTTTTGAAAATGAGGACCACAGTCAAGAGAGAACGCCGTAATAAATCAATAATTTATTACAATGATAGTGCTTTACCTATTTAAAATAAGTAAACCTGAATATGAATACAAAAGAAGAGACTCAAGAGACAGAGAGTTTGTGACTCTCTTTGCTAGGAATGACAAATTATTGTATTACAGAGTCCATACATTTGTACTATACAGTCAAATACACATGAGTTCTGTGTATTGAATATTTCGAAGTGTAGATACCCATTCACCCACCCATTTCGATCTTCAGTTATGAGGTACGGCGAGCGTTTATGATTGGGTTGAAAGCCATAGGCAATAGTCAAGTTTGCTGACGTTTTATAAAATTTTACAATCCGGAGTGCATGCATGTGCAGTCCAAGATAAATTAAGTTGACAATGGTACGAGTAACCTTGTGGTACCATCGAATTGTTCAACAACAGTTACATGGCACCATAACGCGAGCTGTCTTTATTTGAACAGGGCCGTACCAATACCGCTACGTTGCACCCCCAAATTTGCATCGTAACGCCTCATTACGGGCCCAAGTCGCCTGTTCAAGCGAGGTTCAAGTTCAAATGACAGCAATGACTTGCGTGCCAGTGTCGTTGACTCGGCAGTGGCAGTGATGCAAGAGACGGAGCGTGAACTATTCGCACGAGCCTGCCGAGCTTGGTCGGCACTCCAACGGAGCGATCAAAGAATTAACGAACGTTCAGATAAGGCTGAACGAACTGCTTATGCTGCAAACACGTAGTGTGGAATACCGCGATTGTGGTTATAATGTTATATGATTGCGAACAGACGAAATTAAGAGAGGTGCGTCTTCTTTATTTGAAAATCCCATTTTCAGACAATCCATTTTTCCCAGGGAGTCAAGACACCCATAATAAGTTCTCATCTTTGTCAAAAAAGGAGTAGAGTCCTATGAATGTTATAGCAACAAATCATAAATACGTATTTGTGATTCGATGAGTTTCCCATAAAAATGTATAAGAGCAACACGACTTAAATGTTAACAACTCAGGGAATCTATATCAGCTTGAGGATCTACGGCTGATTGTATAACGGGTTTGAAGGCAAAGCCCGTACGTACAGTACGAAGTTACTTACAACGCTTGCGAATCACTTCAACGGACGTTCCAGTATAAGTTTGATCTTCGATTGAACACAGTTCTTTCGACTGTCTGGGTCAAGTTTAACTAGATACGAATACTTTGTGAATAAGGCTGGTCGGCGTGCGCTGGCGTTCGGCTGCACTGCGTAAAGCCCGCGGCTACGCGCAGCATTAGGTACCGCTGCGACCCGCTATTATGCTGCCATTTACACGAAAAAAGGGAGTAACGAAATATACGTTCCCTACAATGATACAACGTTCCTGCCCCAGCTTGCTGCATGCTTCCAGCCCTCGCTGCCATCGGAGGTAATTCATTAGCCGGCTCCACGGCTCGCATTATTTATGACTGCTTAGGTTTTGTCCGAGAATTACTCGCTCATCCCTACTCCACGATGTACTGCGCTTTTAATAGAATACGACTGGGCATAATGGGAACATCTGAATAGAATCTCGAGGTCAAGGATTCGCTATACAAAGTTCCTTTGAACATTTTCACAAGTTCATTACGGGCTTGCAGTTTTTGATTTATTTTATTCTGGGTTATTTATGAGAGACTCATTAAACATTCCAAGTAGATGTGGATGGAATGGCATTTATTAGAATTAACAAGAGTTGGGTTTAAGTGATAACACGTTTAAAAACGTACTAGAACGGGCACAGATTATATAATAGTTCTTGGAACGGGTAAGAACCAACTTAATGTATCGTTTTCTATTAATAACCCTCCAAACAAAAACCTTTTTTTAAGTACTAAACAAAAACCTACAAACATCGACTACACATTACAATATTTATAACACGAGAATTCAGAATTTATTAGATCTGTCTTTACCTTTGGATTAAGATAGTTGTTATAGTATAGCCGTTATAGGCTAGGTACAGCCGCCATCAGATATAGAATAGAATAGAATAGAATAGAATAGAATAGAATAATAATGTATTACCAAAAAACAAAGTACAGACATTAAACAACAGTGACAATACAGAATAAAAATATGCTAAAAAGAATAAAGAGTACAATTGTTTTGAGGCAATAGGTCCCAGACTCAGCATGTGCTGAACAACAAGAGTTCAGCGCTGGTTTTCAGCCTGGACCTTAGTTAGGGCTCGGTCGGTGGCAGAACCTAAGCGTCGGAGTTGGACGCCGTCCTTTCAAATGCGTACAAAATACATAAAACTCTAAATATATAACAATACAAAAGTTACATAAGAGCGTGTGTGTGTGTATGTGTGTGCTAGCGTACGTGCGTTGTTGTGTGTGTGTGCGTATATGGGTGTGTGTACGAGCGTGCGTGTGTTGTGTGTGTGTACGTATGTGTGGGTGTGGGTGTGTGCGTATGTGTGAGTGCGTACAAGAGTGCGAGTGTTATACGGTGTGGTATACAGTGTGAAAGGAGAGTCAACGTCGTTTAGAGTGCACAGTCACACAACGAAATCTGCAACCAAATAGCCGTGCGGAATTCCTACCACTTGCTTCTCTATGAGCATCTTCTTAAAGTTCGACTTAAATGAAAGTTTCGATGGTAAGCATCTAATTGGTGGAGGAATGTTATTCCAGCATTTGGTCGCAAGATTACGGAAGCTACCTGTAAAAGCAGCTGTCCTGTGTGGGTGCACTTCTAAGAGACATCGACGTGTTGACCCAAGTGCTCTCAAATATCTGACCACGTCTCTATTGTCGAGGCATTAGAGTCGTGTTCAGATATTTGTGAGCACCTTGGCCGGTCCGATATATCTGATGACGACTGTACCTAATGCTGGTATTTTGGCACTTTCTCACATGTCTAGTAAATCATCAACATAATCGTTTAGGTTGGGATACTTTATATTGTTTTGTTAAGGTCAACCGAATTAGTTTTTGTTTGGTGTTTTTGCGAATAGTAGCTGTCAGGTGAGAAGTGCGGGCTGGGGGGCCGCCCGGTTTCCGGGAAGGTCTTGGACAGCGTCTAATTGCTGGGCGTCGATGTTCTCATGTCGGAACACGATCCAAGGTGATGGGGGACCGTTGTTCGGCACGCATATCAAACGCCGCGGGACCGTGGCGACGCATAAGCGGCCGTTTTATTACCGCTAGCACAATGCGAGGGCTTTATCAATCATATGCACTTATGTGGAGAGGACATGACGACTCTTCGGTCAGTGTCAGAATTGCAAATCACCGGATTGACATGCCGCATTCCGGACCTATGGGTACTAACACGACACTGGGTTCATAGGCAGTGACCTCTCTTGTGATACCTATCCTACTCAGACTATACATGTGTAAGTTTGGATGTTTTTATGTTTATTACGCCACGCACAAAACGGATTTAAATAGTTAACATGCATGTATTATACATGGAATACAATCGGGGATGTCTGCTAATCATAAGTGTGGTAATTAACTGTTGTTTATGTTTATGAATGTCTTACCGCCTTTCCCACAGTCAAACTGGGTACCTACTATGTAGTTTTGTGGGGCAGTGTTTATTTTTTGTGTTTTTAAGTAATTAGTACTTATTAAATAAAGAATTAAATAAATAAGGAAAGTCGAGATATATGACAACCGCAAAAACGCGCTAGAGCGTGAACTAGGCAGAATTCATTACGGAATATAGTGGGTGACGGAGCGGAAAGTAAAGCAGAGATGTAGAAAACCGACGCAATCCCCAGGGAATCCGGAAGCTTACCGGCGCAACGCTAATTGTGCAATTGAGCTTTAGCTACGCCGCGCAGGCGCACCCGATGTGAACAACTCGCACTTTCCAGGGAATAACGTCCCAACTGACGATCAACCCCGTAACCGCGCGAGACGTTACTCCTCCAAGCACCAGATGTGACGCTTACCGTTTCCCATGTTCAGGTTTATGTAGGAAGTTGATTTTACAGCGCAAATTGAAAATTATGACCGACAGCTAAATGAAATAGGTACTTAAGTGGCAATGTTTAAGAGTTTAACAGACAATGAGGTGTCGTTGGCTGCTTTTTGTGTTGCTTTTCTCGCTGGCATAAAGCATTTGGTTCTCTCGGAATAAGATATTATGCAAAACGAAGGATATTTTATGTCGGCAATAAACACAAGAGTGCTTGGCTCTGTCTGTCACTTCGACCAACAGCAAAAAACACACGCTTATGTCACGCTTGTGCCAATACTTGCCTAGAATGTTCCTTCAAATCAAACCAATGCTTCGATTCTAATTCCTTATAACCATTTGCTTGCCTTTATAACCATTCCCTAGAGTCGTTGCAGTCTTTTGTGTAAGTGTCTTGTGACTCGTAATATCATCAATTATTTAGGTATGTATGTAGGTACTTGCAAAAGCTCCTTTTTTTACATAACCCTCCACACGTCTCCACACGCGTACATAACACTGGCCTTGTCATTTCACACAATGATAGCTTTAGTGCTTCCCTCCGTTGTAACGTTGTCTACATATTCACATAGTAGGAAAAATCATTGTTGCCACTCGTAAATGTTCGCAATATTTGAGCAGTAATGGAAAATACAGCTATGAGTTTATGTTGTATAACTTTGTTGCATTTTATAACTTTTTAATTTCATGTTATGAATATTCTAAGTACCCGTATTCATGGTCCTAACATACGAGTATATGTTTAAGAAATAAATAAATTTGCTCATAAAGTGTCCCTATATAATGATTACTAGCTTTTGCCCGCGGCTTCGCTCGCGTTAAATTCAGGGTAACACGATTCCCCTTTCCTGATTTAGAACACAGAAGAGAACTCGGAACAGAATATTATTTTAATACGCTAAGTTGTAGACGAAATTATGTCTTTCCATTTGGGGATAGAATGTAAAGATTATGGGCATTGGACACACGCGAACATTCTAAGTTCACCCCAGCCACCTTTAATGTCTGTCCTTGCGCCTTTTTAATGGTCATAGCGAAAGTAAGCTTAAGAGGAAATAGTAGCCTTTTAAACTGGAACGGGAGATGTGTGGGAATTATTGGGATTCGTGGGATATTACATTTTCACCATTTCCTACGCCGGTTAAGATAGTGGCGCTAATGATATTGCGGCCAAGTTGTGTGACACGAAGTCTCGTCACATTACATAATCTCGGAGCATCCAAATTTCGCATAAGCATGACTGGGACCTAGTTTTAATTGAAACTTGTGTGAGGGTACTCCTGACAGCTCAAGCGAATTTAGAAACTCTACGGGATATGATGTGCTCTGTTCTGTATCCATAACTGTGTCTACTGATAAATACTCTGTTGTATCTCCGGTACTTTACTCAATATGTCTGAATTTATTTTGTTGACAACATCATTTTTTGGTGCTAAAATTGCTGTTCCACATAAATATTGATTTTCGTGTATATTTTTTTGTAAATCTGGGTAAACACATGCAACTAATTCTGAATCAATGTGTACTAACTGACAAAAATCTCCCGTAAGTGTCACACAGCCCTGGGCATCAGTTTCTAACCGACCATCTCCTATTTTCAATAGTGTTTCGGCATAGTTGCCAGCATTTGTGTCATCATATAGTTTCACTCTCATATTTGTAGTCAAACTGAACTTTCTTACGGTGACCTATATAGATTGAACGACGTGAGACTTTAATTTCGTCTGACATGCTTTAATTTCGTCTGCAGGTGTCCCCTTCTGAATGACTGGTAACGTTTGACGGAAATCAGCAGCCAATAAAACCACCATCCCTCCCATAACATCGGTACTGTTGCGCAAATCCTGGAGCGGTCGATTTAGTGCTTCTACCGCTTTTTTGTGCGCCATAGTACTTTCAGCCCAAACTAAGAGTTTGCAGTGACGTAGCATAGCACCCCGTGCGCTATTTTTACTAAAATTACAGATTGTTTTAATTAAATTACCTTATTATTCGTTTGTATCATAGAACCTGTACTAATTCTGCGGAGAGTCTCACACAAATTTCCATCCCCTATTTTAGGGGTTGGGGGAAGATTTCCAAGATAAAACAAGGAAGATATTTTTTATTGGTTAACAGAGAGACTGTGTACCAATTTTTAGCTTCCTACCTAGAAAATTGCGAAAAGTCCCATATAAAATTTCACCCCCTCTTTTAAAGAGTTGGGGCAGATTTAAAAAAAAAAAAAAATAGTCCGCATACCAATTTTTAGCTTTCTACCTTGAAAATTGCGGAAAGCTCCATATAAACTTCCACCCCCCATTTTAGGGAAGAGGAGGGTTAGAAAGAGATAAAAAGTACCCTATGTCACTCTCCATCTCTTCAACTATCTCCACTTAAAAAAATGACTTCAATTCGTCGCTCCGTTTTGCCGTGAAAGACGGACAAACAAACAAACAAACACATACACTTTCACATTTATAATATTAGTATGGAAGTATGGATGGCTCTTTTTGATTAAGTACATTCAAAATTTGAACATATCATCTGTGAGAAACAAATCAATTTGATTTCCCCTCAATTGTAGGTACCGACTATTAGTTAGTAGATGCTGATTTTTAAACTGTATATTTTTTTTTGTCTCCGAGATTAAAAAACACTTAGGCGAGAAACAATTAACAAAACAAACATCATGAATCTGAATCTTAAAGCCTAGAATGGCATGCCTGCATTTGTATCACTCAGGTTTTTGGAACATAATTTTACGCCCGATTTCATCCCTTTGAGGGATGATTTCGAGGTAAAAACTATCCTATATTTTAAACCAGGCTATAAACTATATTCGTGCAAAATTTCATTCAAATCGGTTCAGCCGTTTAAGCGTGATTGAGTAACAAACATCCAAAAATCCAAACATCTAAACTTTCGCATTTTTAATATTAGTAGGATATAGGTAATTTTACTGGAATGTAATATGTAAGATATTTAATCAAATTAATAACTCGAATGTTAAGGACATAAAATCTTCATGTAAACGTAAAGCTTCATTTACTCCCCGATAATCAAACAACATAACAATAAGGGTGGTTATAAACGGCGACTTTTGCAGCGACACAACAATATGGTAGAGATAACTTATGTAATGTCGCCGACATTTTATAAAACTGCCATTGGCATTGGAATCTTGTGCCTTGGACCGTAGGGTTGCTTTTTGAATGGTCTACTTTGATGGAATTCGGCCAACTTACATAAACTCAAGTACCTATAAGCGATCATAACATCACTCATCAAACTTAATTAATCTTATCAGGGGATGACGCGTATGTCTCCACTGACTAAACCTTTATTTTTACAATAGTGGTTCTTAAAGTTTTAGTTGGATGGACGACTTTCAGAATTTCAAAAATGCCGCGGATCCCTGTTTAAAGAAAAGACAAAAAAAAAACCAATTCATTAATAGAATCACGATTTGTCGCCTTGGTTTCGCCCGCACCAACCAGACACTTCTTTACCTACCGTTCCTTTACTCACGTCATGTGTCTATTAGTGTTCGAGATTTGGAACTGGTCTTTTGACACATCGCGACACCCATATAACGTAAATTGCCACTGCTCATCGAAATAATAAAAAAAATTCATTTTCATTTTCAATAGCTTCCGAGTTACAAAACAAAGTTTATTCTCCATGCACGCTCTTTTTAGCACTTATAAAATTATTGTCATATTTTTTACGGCTTATTTGTATAGAAATTAGCATTGAAAACTCGGTATGCAAACCATTACGTCCTACGACTTTTTATTTTTAAATTTAGTGATATACTGCTTTAATCGTTTGGAGTCTGTCAATTTAGAAATAAATCGATATGAATCAAATAATTGTGAATGGGAAAATAACAATGTATTATTTAAATACTGTTACGACAATACGAAATAAAATCACATCTATCATCTATCGAAACCGACATATTTGATTGTGCAAAATGTTGCCTCTGAAAATATGGCATTGATTTCTGCACGGCGCGCGAGCTCTCTCAATTTTTCTCGCACTGTGAGCGACGTCCGCTCTCGGCGGCGTCGGCCGGGCGAGTGAGCGCGCGCGCTACCGGCCGCGGCAATGCTCGCCCCTCACAGTCACCTAAGAGTGACCTAGTGCCGAGACACAAGTCGGCGACGGACGAGCTCCGCCCCTATGTGCTCGGACAGTGCGTCGACCACGCTCCGTGACACAAGTCGGCGACGGACGAGCTCCGCCCCTATGTGTACGGACAGCGCGTACTACCACTCGGCGCCCGAATGGTGTGTTTGGGCTTCGCCCGTGTCCTCAGACACTTTGGGTAAACGATGTTACCAAAATAAAAGAAGGAATAACGAGAAATAGACTTTTTATTTACTTTTCCCTAACTGCCCTATCACTGCCCTAAGTGACTTGATTACAAGTCCCTAACTTCCTATTACTTTGTAGTTTTCTTCTTCTTCTTGTTGTGACTTCCAGGAGGCTCCGATTGACACACACTGATTTGCTCCGGGCCGTACCTGCTATTTATACCTGCTAGTGGGCGAGCAAGACGTGCTGAGTGAGACAATAAAGGTTACGCCCACTTTGATTTGACTAATTTACATTGCAAGATGTTATTGGGATGTTATACATATTAATGGGCAGAAGTCTAAGCTGATTTACAAAGTTCTAATATGGCTTGAGATCTTATAAGTACAGTAGGGTTCGTAAACATTTTCTTATTTGAATAATCGTACATGGAAATCGGGCAAACCGTAATTCGGTCCCTTTCGTAACACTTATTTATCATTTGCGCTGAACCTACTGAGTTTACTTATTTGTAAGTTTAAACATTTAATAGAACTTTTAATTAGCTTTCTAACAATATATAAACCATTCTGATACGATGAGCCGTTGTAAAGGTATAAACGTAAACATATTAATTGCAAAGTGAAAATGCGCCGTACTAAATTCTAATTCAGGCTCGGTGGCCGCGGCTCTCGATACGGTCATGTTGGCGCGATACACCCCTCCCCTCCATGGCGGCCAGCTCGCGCATAGGCAACATCTCCTCTCTCTTTCTAATACAATTTGTACTGGGATTTTACTTTAATGTTTACAATATCAAATGAATGCTATGAGAATATTAAGTTATATGTAAATAATTACTATGGGGATTCTAACTACTGGGTTCTTTATTTACTCTAAACAATCTAAGTCTTTATAAATAATCACATATTTCTCTTACGTATAATCTCCGTATGACGCGATGCGTAGCTCTGCCGTCGCGTGTTGATGTTGTCGTCCATAATTCTCCCCCTTTAGTGTGAGGCGAAGCCTCGCACTATTGGTTGCAACGGTGTTATCACTTAGTCACTTTCACTTCACTGATTCACATAATCACTGCCACTGGTTGCTCTTTTAACGTGGCCTACTTTCATATTGTTATAATTATTGTTGTTTTTCTTTTTTCACTAATTGTCTTTAACACTAGGTATGTACCATGACGTAGGCCGGCGGGTCGGCGATGACCTGGCGATCGCCGATTTTAATTTTCACTTTCTTCCGGCGATAATAGACGGGCCCTCTAGGCGCCGTATTGTCTGGAGGCTCCGGCGGCTCCGGTGGTGGCTTGAAGATGCCGGCAAGCTGTGCCGGCTGTGGGTTCCCGCTGCTCTTTTTGACGTTTTTAGTCGCGGCCTCTCGCGACGTATGTGTTGGTTGGAGGGCCGATGGGTCGGCGAGGCGCCGTTTGCGCCGTCGCACCGATGATGTCACGCCGCTTGTAGTGACGGCAGTGGCGGCAGACTCGCTGCCAGTGGCGCTCTCGGGCGCTGTGCATGAATGGCCGGCAGATAGTGCCGGTCGCTGGCTCCTGCAGTGAGTTATGTAGGCGACACGCTTAGTCGCCGCCTCTCGCGACACGTCCAGTGGTCGGAGGGCCGGTGGGTAGTCGGGGCGCCGCTTGCGCCCTCGAGTTGATTGGATAATGGGCGTTCTAGCCCCTGCAGGCTCGGAGACCGCGGCGTATTCAGGCGCCGCGGATAAGATTAACCTCTCTGGTCCGGAGGTTAATGTGGGCGTACTGGCCCTTGCAGGCTCGTCGCGTGCGGAGTTTTCTTTAGCTGTAGTCAAATTCGACCCCGTTGGTCCGGGGGTCGGTGTGGGCTCGTTAGCCCTTGCGTAATTGGTGACCGCAGTGCGTGACGGTGCGGCAGATAAAATTGACCCCTCTGGTCCGGGGGTCAATGTGGGCACTCTAGCCCTGGCAGAGGTGGCTCCCTCCGGGTCGGAGGGCATAGTGACGCCAGCGTATTTGGGCGCTGTATTTGTGTTCGACCCCGCTGGTCCGGGGGTCGATATCTTGACCGGCGTAACCGACCGCGGGCGACCGCGGGTCGGTATATCTGCAATGGCGTCCGCGGCGTACTCAGGTGCCGCGGTAGCAAAGTCCTCCTCTGGGATGGAAGGTAATGTGGCGCCGGCGTATTTCGGTGCTTTAGTTTTGCGGCGCCGCGGGCGACGGCGGGTCGGCTTAGTGGCGTTGATGACCGCAATTAACCACGGGCGGTCGTTGGCTGGTTCATTGATGAGGTGGGCCATGGCGTCCCCGTACGTCATGGTTGTTGACATGGTGATGTCTTCGGTGCTGCTGGGCGTCGAATTTGCGCGCGTGTCGATGAGTTCCGTTGATGCGGCACCGCAACCTGCAGTCTGTAGGTGCCTATGTGACTGGCTGTCACCATAATGGGCCTCCCTTTGCTGAGGCCTTGTAATTTTGCTTGCGCTAGAGTGTTTATTCTGTTCAGATTCTATCCGTTTTGCTACAGTGCCGCTGCTTGAACGTTCGTCCCTTATAAAACACTCGGACTCTTCTCGGATCCTTTTTGCCAAGGCACGCTGTCTGTCGAGTTCCTTTCGCATATCACATAGTTTATATTGTAGTTTGAATTCTACTTGCTTCCTGAATTCCGCCTCCAATACCTCGGCCAATTCTTCACTCTCTATATCACATAGTTTCTGTTGTAGCTCGAACTCTGCTCGTTTCCTGTATTCCGCCTCCAATACCTCGGCTAAATATTCACTCTTTTCGAAATCTAGAAGGGCTTCGAAATATCTCGCAGTCACTTTTGTTGATGGCTCGTTGAACCCTTCTCGCCGTGTGTCGGCGTAGTTGCCCCACGCGCGTGCTTGCGCGGCGGCTGCCTCCGCATTACATAATTTCCTCCTTTTGCGGCTGTCACGGCCCGATGTCGCGTTGAGTGTGGGCCTCCTCCTGGATTCCGACATCGGGGTATATTTATTCCACATATTACTCTCATATGCCGTACTCATGGCGGCCATCTCGTACATAGTTCACAACAATTCTTCTAATAATTCACACGAATTTTCAAACACATGCGCTATGACCTGCGCGAACGCCTCCTAGGCGGTACAAATGGGGCCCGTAACCTATCCGTGCGGCGCCCTACAACATTCCGACGTCCCGTCAGTACGCCGGAGAAAACCTTTTGATGTCCCGTCAGTACGTCAAAACATAAATCCGGATCTAGCGGATCCGGTTCGAAGGACCAAAAACGACTGTGAGCGACGTCCGCTCTCGGCGGCGTCGGCTGGGCGAGTGAGCGCGCGCGCTACCGGCCGCGGCAATGCTCGCCCCTCACAGTCACCTAAGAGTGACCTAGTGCCGAGACACAAGTCGGCGACGGACGAGCTCCGCCCCTATGTGCTCGGACAGTGCGTCGACCACGCTCCGTGACACAAGTCGGCGACGGACGAGCTCCGCCCCTATGTGTACGGACAGCGCGTACTACCACTCGGCGCCCGAATGGTGTGTTTGGGCTTCGCCCGTGTCCTCAGACACTTTGGGTAAACGATGTTACCAAAATAAAAGAAGGAATAACGAGAAATAGACTTTTTATTTACTTTTCCCTAACTGCCCTATCACTGCCCTAAGTGACTTGATTACAAGTCCCTAACTTCCTATTACTTTGTAGTTTTCTTCTTCTTCTTGTTGTGACTTCCAGGAGGCTCCGATTGACACACACTGATTTGCTCCGGGCCGTACCTGCTATTTATACCTGCTAGTGGGCGAGCAAGACGTGCTGAGTGAGACAATAAAGGTTACGCCCACTTTGATTTGACTAATTTACATTGCAAGATGTTATTGGGATGTTATACATATTAATGGGCAGAAGTCTAAGCTGATTTACAAAGTTCTAATATGGCTTGAGATCTTATAAGTACAGTAGGGTTCGTAAACATTTTCTTATTTGAATAATCGTACATGGAAATCGGGCAAACCGTAATTCGGTCCCTTTCGTAACACTTATTTATCATTTGCGCTGAACCTACTGAGTTTACTTATTTGTAAGTTTAAACATTTAATAGAACTTTTAATTAGCTTTCTAACAATATCTAAACCATTCTGATACGATGAGCCGTTGTAAAGGTATAAACGTAAACATATTAATTGCAAAGTGAAAATGCGCCGTACTAAATTCTAATTCAGGCTCGGTGGCCGCGGCTCTCGTTACGGTCATGTTGGCGCGATACACCCCTCCCCTCCATGGCGGCCAGTCTGCGCTGCGCTCGCGCATAGGCAACATCTCCTCTCTCTTTCTAATACAATTTGTACTGGGATTTTACTTTAATGTTTACAATATCAAATGAATGCTATGAGAGGGTGTTTTATGTAAATAATTACTATGGGGATTCTAACTACTGGGTTCTTTATTTACTCTAAACAATCTAAGTCTTTATAAATAATCACATATTTCTCTTACGTATAATCTCCGTATGACGCGATGCGTAGCTCTGCCGTCGCGTGTTAATGTTGTCGTCCATACGCACTATCAGTCGCTCTCTTTACTTACAGGACACTTGTGTTAGCAGACGATAGTGTATAGGCTCTCTATTTGATTTCCTAAAAATAATTATTACCAGTGATCGGAATAGGTAGAGTATAAATACCTAAACTTAGTAGAACAAAGTCATGAAGTGGAGACTTCCTTGTGCTAACATTTTTTTCCGGGACTTCCCGGATTCAAAATTAAAGTTATATAAAAGTAAATCCTATAATTGAATCTTGGTTGTATCAATAATTCAGTAGTAACAGCAACACTATTTTTTTTTACTTTACATGAAAATCACTGATGAGAAAATTGTTGTTACTTCTATATTTCTGTGAACTACAGAAGAAACAACAATTTTATTCTATTTTTAAAATTAATCTGTCTCCTTTATCCTCGTTCACATTTCGTGTTTAAGTGAAAGAGATAGACAAAATAGTAGTCTTATCTATTATATTTCTCGTGGGTCCTATTGTTATCGTGTAAAAGGGAACCTGGTGTCGTTATCACTTGTTGCTGCTACCTGCTATCCTTTTCATGCATTAATAATAAGTTGACAATACAGTTTCATACCATCCTTTATCGAGTACAGATGGGTTTATAATGTGTTTCTATGTGATTTGTATTACGACGTAATATCTATAAAGAATCCGTTTATATTATTGGTTGTTTTATTTTGTGCCTATTGATTCTATTGAACCCGAAAAACATTGATTTTTATCCTATTTATAAAATATTAGTTACTTTGTAAGTTCCCGGGATTTTAGTCACGCAAAAATATAGTCGTAAGGAAGTCTCCACTTTTTGTCTCTGTGCTACTAAGTTTAGGTATTTATACTCTGCCTATTCCGATCACTGATTATTACACAGTAATCAATCGATACCTTTTATTAGCCATGATCAATCGCAATCGGATATTATGACAATCGATTTACTCTAGCCACATCACTCTTTACATCATATTGGAACTGTCCAAAGACCAGTCCCAAATCTCGTACACTGTAGTAATGCTCAGCAATAAGTAAGCAGAATAAAAATGTACATAATTACTGCATATTTTTAATAAAAACGTTAGGACGGAATGAAGTGGCTGTGCCCCCATCAACCCTAATTTACTTAAGTACAACCTTTATTATGGCGCAAGGGGGTCGCGACCCCCCAGGGGCATCTCGACACACAAGTTGAAAAACATTGTACTTAAACATGTACGGTATATTATATCATTTGTATCAAAAATATTTTACGTTCGCGTTAAGAGAATAGTTAATCGCGGTTACCCAGCTTAGCCACGCTCCTTGGGCATTGTTCAATTAGGTCACTGTAAATTAAATTAGAAAACCGTCTTCACACTGACCAGATGAAGTAAGCCCCTCAAACTGTACAATCGCGACTATTGTCAATCTTAAAAAGATATACTTCACCTATTCGTAAAAAATAAAATGGTTCAATCATTCATAGCGGAGAAAAAAGTGAGTAAATTAAAATATTTTTATGTAAAATGACGTTTAAAAAATACTGCGTCATAGAAAGATTTATTTTATACGAATTTTAAAATTTCACATCAGTATGAATACGCCTTTACACTGCAGTTACACCGATGAGTCACTATTTTCTTAATGCGAACGGACAATACAAGTTATTATCTACATAAAAATAATAATTATGTTTTAAATAACCTTTAAAGCCCTCCAATTTTGAATAGAAAAATGAATGAGTTTTATAAAGACCAGCTAAAGCTTATTCCGTTTAGTAATAAAAATGAGCCGAGAAACCTTTAAACCCGCTAATTATAGCCCCGCGGACTCAAGTTCTTTGTCCAATTCATTCCAGAATGAGCCGTAAATATCTGACAACCTATTCAGACCTATAAGAGATTTGAAGGATATATTATTCAAGATACTTTAGAAACTTTTATGCTGTTTACTCATAATAAGATACAGAGTTTTCAAGGATTTGTTTGACGTTCAAGTATTTAGCAACATGGTCCAATCCAAGCGCAAACCACAGAGCTACATAAATATATATGTGCTACCTAGGTAGCACACATATTTATGTTCCTGGTATTATTAGGTAACTAGTTAGTAGTTACCTACTAATCTCCAAACATCTTGATATCGGTGTTTTGTAGGTGCCGATCTAAGTTAGAGGTTGTCAAAATAGGCGGCGGTAATTTTAATTTTGGTAACTAAGTATAGTATCATAACTACCTATAATGGCTATTTGTGATCTAAGTACACTAATATTATAAAGAGGAAATATTTGATTGTTTGTTTGGTTGTATTAGATAGGCTCCGAAAGTACCTACTGGACCGATTTGAAAAATTCTTTTAACCATTAGAAGCCGACATTATCCCTGATGAAAATTGTCTACTTTTACCGCGGGAAAATGCTTCGTTGCTACGGGAAAACGGGTAATCCGTGCGAGTCCTAGTTTTTTTCATAAAGAAAGATATTTATTAAATTTTTTCATGTCATTTAAACGTACTTTTTCTGAAGTTTTTAATGGACCGCCTGTAAGCATCATCTTGCTTGCCATCGAAGAAGTATAAAAAATCTGGAGAACTTTTCTCCAATATGGGTATGACCAACGCCGATGCATTCCAGGTTTCATTCACACAGCGCAGGACAAACAGCCCTGCGCCAGAGCGTTGTAAATATTGACCCGGCTAACACAGATAACAAAGAACCGCACAACTGGTTGCAAACACGAACCTCAAACAAAACACTTTATAAAACAGAAAAAAAGGATTTAGGGCACCGTGCCTAACCGAGAATATGACGGAGACTTCGTCCGTCATCCTGACTGTCATAGACCGAGGAAGGCTGCCTATCTCAAAAGGAAGCAAATTGTATGGTACCTACTGCAAGGATGCTAGTATAAAATAAATACAAAACCTACGAAGGCACCGCATACCTTTAAAACGGCACCCAGCTACATAAATCCCATTCACACTTGTCCATTTGTTTAATTGTGTCCATTGGCGTGACTGATGCTTAACGTGTTGACAATAGGGGTGTTTTTCGGGGAGCGGGCTCTGTCGTGAGAAAGCAGCGATCAGAGCCCAGATGAGGTATTGAGATTGAATTTACGATATTTCAAAATCACGTTCATAACCTTGAACCTGTGGGAAGGAAATCACACCTCGACACTACGATTTATAATCACTAGAGCTGGGTCTTATCCGCCCCTTGAAAGCAAAATATAACCTTTTGTTATTTTGATTGAATCATTGTTTATACTTAACATACTGTAGCAAATCCGTTTTGGAAAGTGAAACTAACAAATTTATTTGGATGACTTTGCTTAAATTGTTAACTTTTATATTATAAATAGAAAAATTTCTATAACTAGCCGTTTCTTATACTGTTGTTTGTATCGGTTCTGTAGTTACAGAGATTACCCCACATATAAACGTACATAGCTAAAAAAGTACATTTCACAAACGTTACCTCTTTATGATAAGTAGGTATAGATTCGATCTGTCACGGGTGAAAACCCACACGCGCTTTTTCAGCTCTACCTCCCAGTACCGTATAGTATAGTACCCATATGTAGTACAGGCGAGTCATTGAATGTTCTAATGGCAATATACATAATTAGTCGTTACGTCGTTAGCGCAGCAAATTGAAAGTTCTTATTACGAGACGCGTCGTATTCTTAAATATTTATTTAATTCTATAAAATGGCATAGGTACCTACTTATAAAAAACTGTTTCACCTTATATCAACTCCTGATGTAAGCCATTAAAAAAACAACTAAAAAACTGTAATTTATCTCAGATATTCCAGCTTGGAACTACTTATATTAAATTGGTTGGTAACTATTTTTTTAATGATTTTTACACTAGCTCATTTATGTGCATCAGCGCTTTAAAAACGATCATCTGGCATAGATTAGATACTAAATAGTTACCTACTCCCCTTAATTAATTAATTACCACACGACGCCATGCATGTATATGTATGCCACAGTGCTATTCGCTATTATACCTACGAGGCGATGAGGTCATTATCCCAGAAGACGTGCGCGCGTCTATCTATAACGGAAAACACATTTAAAACATAACTGCTTATCTTCACCACAATACTAAACTCTTAGTGAATCTGATGAAATGATAACAGCAATGAAAGGCCCGGGAGTTGATTACGATGGATTACGTAAGTGATGAAAATAATTATTTTATTTAACATCTGTGAATGATGGGGTTGTCGGGAAATTATAGGGGAAGCACGAGGTAGTGACCACACCTCTGACACTTCAGCAGTGAGCGCTGCGCCCAGGCTTATTATAACGGGATCCGAGCTAGTCTCGGTCCAGCTCCGTTCTCTGGGAGCCAATAATTGCTTAAACACATAACCGCCGTTACCTCGACAATGTCGGGGAATCAATACATGGGGCAGGACGAAGACAGCCATTATGTAGCTTTCCTTATCTAGCTTTAACCTCTAATGGACCCTGGATACTGGCCACCGGAGCAGAGACAAGCTAGAAGGAAGATGGCTGTGGCGGGAAAGTTTGAGCGGATTATGTATGTACCTCAAAGGTGTATGTGAAGTCCCTAATCCGCACTGGGCCAGCGTGGGGACTACTGCCCGTTCCTCTCATACATGAGAGGAGGCCTGTGCCCAGCAGTGGGACGTATATAGGCTGATGATGAGTGATGTGTGTGTGATGTATGTACCTATGACGCGCATGAAATGATTAGACACTAGAATGGCTAAAAGCGGATGTGTTATCGCAGCAGTGAAAACTATGTACAGGCCAAGAAAAAAACCAACTAAAGTTTTTTAACCCTAGTAGCTCAGCTAATAAATGCAAAGTATTCAGTGAAACCAATTTATTCTTACTTTTTACTGAGATAGGTTTTGCTATAATTGATGCAATCATGTATAACGTACAATCCGATAAATAGGTAAGTGTTGATTAGCGCATGATTAGTGTTCCGTAAATGTTAATACACCGACTTGAATAATACGACATCTATAGATGGGAGGAATACGAGGAAGTTTTGCAAATGATCCACTCCTATGCAACTGGTTGACTAACGTTACTTATGCGTTTTGAATTTTCGATTACAATACAATAACCATCATAAACGCATCAATTTTTCATCCCCAAAAACATGTGCAACGGAATTGGTACGGTTATTGTTTTCACCGGTAACGGCGTGTGATGCGATACCATCTCGCGAGGGAACCAACAGCACGGTTGGCTGCCCGTAAAGCACGACCTCCACAATTGGCCAGCATTCAAAAAGTTCTGATGCCGTTAAGCAGTCACGACTGGCAGAAACTCCTCGAAACAAAAGAAAGACAAACAATTAAGTAAACGTTCGTGGAACTTGGTTTCTTTAAGAAATTTTTGAACCTACCAATGATTAATTACGTTGTACTTATACCTACTTATGGACACTGGTATTTCAAACAGCGTGTTTTTAGCGGCAAAGAATAAGTCTGTGTGCAGATAAGTGTTATTATTTATTAGGTAAGATGTAACTTTTCCAGTGCAAACACTTAGGAACGGTATACATCACATGATTGATTTGATTTGATTTGACATGAGCATGTTGCACAAGGCCAGGAGTTAGTAGTTAATACCAAAAGTTTGAATTGACAATTCACACTTGAGCAGCAACTTATACATAATAAAATAAAAAGTAAAATAGAAAGATCTTTCTCGGCTTAAAATAAAATATATTAGACACAAGTAGGTACATGCAAACCATTGCGGTCAATTGCTCTGAATCATCAGATGTCCCAATGAATCCCTAGGCTAATGATAAATCACTTGTTTTTTAAAAGGATTCATTGGGCGTTGCATCGTAATAGTTATTTACGATACAAGTGCCGAAAATAGGAAATTCGCAACGAGTGGTTATAAATTAAAATACGACCGAAGGGAGTGTTTTAAATCGACACGAGTTGCGAATTACCTATTCGCACGTGTATCGTACAACGTTTTACTGTACATATGGCTCTTTAAAGTTTCGACATATATGCACGAAAAGTGCTCTTTTCCGCACTAGTGCGGGAAAGTAGCACCATATGTACTGTAAAAGAATTTTATATTTATTACTCGCTCAAAAGCACCCGCACCCAACAATATCGCTCAGTGATTCGTTCCACAATTTTACGGTGTGCCAAACTTGGGCGCTGCAATGGAATATCTATTTGTAAACCAGAAAAAAGATATCCTATTACATTCCATCGCAAATGTTGGGTAATTGAGCTGCAGGCCGTTGAACCCGTCACCGGTGAGACGGAAAAGTAACCAGCTTCTAATAAGCATTAAACAAAGAGTGAAGTTGTTGGGAGTAGTCCGTGGGATCGTTTCAGCTGAACTGAGGGGGGAGAAGCTAGCCGAGGGTCCATAAATAATTTTAATTATATAATAACACGCGTTCTGAGCTGTGAAATTGAGTTTAGACTCACGATGGCATAAAAATAAGGGTGTAGACACTAAATAAGATAATCAATAATGTTGTATTTTATCGAAAAAGTATTAAAATGTAGTCATTAGGAGAAAAAAACATATAGGGTATGTTCTGTCCCTTTTCTGCAAAATGCAACTTCATATGAAACGATTGTCATTTACTATGACGCTCGCAGATTGTGACGTCACTATCAGCGAACCTTTTTTCTCTCTAACAAGCAATAGTAAAACGGTTGTAGCTTCAAAATTTTGTGAGACATCTGAATAGGAATTTGGACACGAGGCAATCTAGGCATATTTTTTGCCTTCTTTCTTTTGGAGTAACAATAATTTTCGAGTATTCACCCGTATTACAATGGTCGTAAGGGAAAGCACGCGAGGTGAGAATTTGGATGACGTAAAATACTATTATTTAAACTTGTTTGTTTCGATTACTAATGTACTTGACACTTCTGAAATCTATGTTTATTGTCATAACGAACGGCTCAAAGAACGCGATATGTTACTATACCGGTGGAGAATGTATTTTTCACACCTTTCATTCGGAAAAGTAAGTTTTGCTCCACGACGAGAGGGACCAAAACGCTACTTTTCAGTTCAAGCTACTTTTTTAATTTATACATTGGCATTGGAGCATTTGTACGCAATGTGCCAATTGAACACAGATGTTAATAAAATAATCGATTGTAATTTCATCGTAGTCGATTCAAAATGAACATATTTCAAGTTTTAACTCTAACAATGTTGTATAAAAAAATATACATATTTCGTAATATTTAAAAATTAGTAATAAAAATTAAGACAATTTAGATATATTTTAACAATAGCTTTTTTTAATTTCCTCATAGTCGGTGTGAAAAATAGTATGTGTCACTCGGTAGCAAAATTATTTTCGTCTCGGGCGTAAACACTTGTATCCCTCACTACGCTCAGGATTCAATACACCGCCCTCGCCGTAAATATACTATTTTGCTCCCTTGTGACACAAATAACTATTGTGCAATACAGATTAAATAAATATAATTGTAGAGTCCATAAGGGGCACAACCGGGGAATGATAGAGCCGCTAATTCTCTTTTCTATTGATTAAGAAATGCTACGATCCAATCAGGAAATCAATTAAAAAGACAATGGCGCATGTCTCTTATATAAACAATTATTTGTAGAAATAGGTAAGGTTCCTAGTTGAGGAATAAGATTTTTGGATGAGACCGAAAAAAACTCTTAAAAGCATTTGATTCGTGCAACATGACTGTTGCCTAGAATTTGTGCCAACCAACTTTTCTAGTTCTTAGCCGTTAGCCAATTTAATGACGTTGATACATTATAAGGCCTGTTTAAATATATCACCCATGAGAGTATCCGGATATTCCGCGCCGCGTTACAGAAGTCCCCTAGAGGAAATCGTGAGACGGGAGGGCAATAATTTGTTGGGCTTACGGAAGACCGGCGACCGCAGCTAACTGCTCGATTTGCTCGAGTTAAGAACGCAATTGCTCCATTCAATAGGCACCGCAAATGCGCACTTGTCTTCACTGGAATTTACAAGGATTACCCACCACTTCTTTGACGCGAACCAGTGTAAATCTGACCTCCGCGATCAGGTCACAGTTCATCAATTTCGCTGTCAAGATATACAGTGCGTTATCGGTAAGCGGGTTTTTTTAAGTAGGGTAAATTAACGCAGTTCTTTAACTTAATCATGACCTTTATTCAAATAATTAATTATAATTACAACTTCATAGATTTTGTAACAAAATTTAAATTGCAAGCAATGTACCTACTGTAGCATTTACTTGCTATTGTATTGTAAGTAAATTGACAAGTAAGTGTAAATGACAGCTCTTCATACCTTGTTTATTACGGCGTCATACACCTAGCCTAGTACATTGAAGGATTGTATTTGGGAAAAATAACTGTGCAGATAATTTACATAATGATGATTTGCAAATACATGTAAACCATTGCCAATGGAACATATTATTAACCCCCGACGAAAAAAGAGGCGTGTTATAAGTTTAACGTGTCTGTCTGTGTATCTGTGTATCTGTAGTATCGTAGCTCCCAAACGGGTGGACTGATTTGCATGCGGTTTTTTTGGTGTCATAGATAATTTTATCCCGATGTCCTTAGCCATATTTCATCAAAATCAGTTCAGTCGTTTTTGAGATATTGGACTTTGAAATGAAAATGTCGGGGGCTTTTCAACTTTTCTTAGTTGTAGTTATTATCAGTTTTAATAAATTCCCGCGTGCCGGTAACACACTGTAGAAGACGAGAAGCCACGAGGTAAGTCGAGATGTTGTGAATAGCGCTTGACGCGACGACATGCAAAGCAAGCTTCAGCTCCCGTGACTGTTATACACAATGCCGCCAAACCACTTTGTTATAGAACCTGTATAAATCCCACTTTGATTACGCATACTTGCTATGTATACAGGGATAAATTTATAAATACACGCGACAAGCTCATAGTCAAAAAGAACTTGTGAATAGGTCAGTGCGATGTATTGTTTATTTACTTTGTGTAAGTAGTGTCGGATGATAGATGGGGCGGTTCCGTGAAAAGTGTTTAGAGTTTACAAAACGCATTGACTAAATTAACTTTTTTTCCTGAAATTGTCAACTTGACAGTTACGAGGAAAAATTATCTGTCTTAATTCATACTAGAACCTATTATTACCCGACTGCGAAAAGGAGAGGAGGGTTATTTTAATAGAAGTGGTATTAAAGATTTAATTTCATGGGCTCTGCTTACTCCTTTTGTGAGTGCAGGCGTCATTTTATAAGTAGGTATGTATGATGCATTTATATATGTTTGAATTTCGAATATGAAAAACGGCTCGAACTAATTCGATGTGATTTACACTACATGAGTTTACGAGAGCGAGCGAGCTTGGTTTCCCAGGTATTACACTTATAAGGTCCCAATGGTTATATAGATAATGCGGAACAACCGGTAAAATTATTCGGTACATTATTAATTAAATAATAAAAAGTTAATCTAACCCTGAAAATAATTAAAATTTTAACCAAGCGTTTATTCTAGTTAAAAGGTACTTCCTGCGTAAAACAACATTAACATAATACTGTAAATAGCGCGCAGCTTACCTACTAGGCAGGGGCATTACGCGAGCTCACCGTGCCAAAGTCACTCCGCATACCATTTTATTTTTACTCTCGTGAACTTCCATTGCTATTGCGGTTAACTATTACGCGGTTATTTTTAAAAGCGGCATTAAAACGATAGCGCTGAGCATTTTCATCGTAATCGTGGTAATCAGAGAACATGACGACGACCACCCGAGAACGCGGCGCACTCACAAACGTTAGATTGACCATCCTCTCTGCCAAACTCCCGACAATGATCGAGAATCTAACAATTGTTCATTTGCTCTTTCTGGGATTTGGAACTCCATTACTTTCTCAGGCTAAGGCATTCGTCGCCGTGTCGGTGAACTTTTAAATTGCTCGCAGACATAACTATGCATAATTGTCGCGTTGAATACCCTGAATAAGTAAAGAAAATGTTTGCGCAAAAGGAGTGCAATTACGGGAATTGTCCACAATAGAGATATGCTCAACTGAATGTTTAAAAAAAGAGATAATGGTAAAGGGACTTTAAAAATACGCAATTCCCATAACAATAACTAGTAGAGTAGCCATACGGGAGCATCCGTACCGTAGGTAATTGCACTAATACACTCGCGGTCAATGAATACGGGTCACCCTAAATTAAATAACCGTATTAACACTAGTTTTATTTACATAATATACTATTATTTATAATACCCAATTGTATTAGCAATATCCGGGATTCTATCAAAAAAATATAAATATCCAAAAATTAAGATTTTTGCTACATCTCCCTCCTTAACTTTTTTTTTTACATGGGTGTACGATCCAAGCATCGCACATTTCACGTGTCAGCATTAAATATAATGACGTATTAATAGCTGTATCGGCGATTACGCCACTTATGAATCAGTCTACGTTTATACGTGCTCCGAGCTAGTAACTATACATTTACCTTGGTTATCAATAAATCATTCAACGACATCAGTGTTTCTATCAAGTCTACAATCAACAATCAAGAATCAAATCATCTCAGGTGTACAACCCGTACAATGGGTTTCTGCGAGTCCGATTTAAACCTGGTAACGTTGTTTATAGAAAGTACTTTTATTGTAGTTAAGATGTAAAATTAAATAATAATGATCATACTCATTGGTTCATATTAATTAAAAGGTGTTATTAGGAAATGTGACGGTATTTTACCGACCCGTATTCATTGTCCGCGAGTGTAGTTTTGTTTGGGCGCCTCGCGCCTGTGCGGTCCCAATTATTGCACCTATTATTCAAAACAACGAGTCATGCATGCGCCGTTCAATTAAATGCTCCGAGCAGCAGCGCACCATCTTCAGATATGAAAACCCTTTGTATCGGCCGTATATCAAACACTTTTAATCTTTTTGCAGTTATTAAAGTAATTCCTTGATTCTATATGAAAAAAAAAATAAGATTGTTGTTATATCGACTCCCATGGGCGCAGAATGAAATTCTCTGCATCAATAACAAGACTGATAGGCATCCCGATAAGCATAAAAAATATTTGCGAAATACCCCGAGGGCTCTAGGATTCTGTTATTGCGCGTCTTATAAGTGCATTGTCTTGTATTGAAGGTTCAATAGGGTCATAATTACCCGAGTTAAGTCTGAAGTGCTTGCTTTCGAGGTTGAATAGTGTAACATGATATTGATGAATTATACCCGTGGTTATCAATTCTTGTTGGCTAGTATATGCAGCTAATATCAGCAAACTGTGTGTCGGTATTTTATAAGAACCACCCTGAATAAATTAGGTAAGATTTGTTTGCCTATTTCGCATTACTTATACTAGAAAGCTATAATGCTTAAAAGTGTACACATATATGTATAGTATATCATTAACGTTGAATGCACAATTTTTGACTATCGTTAGAAATGTCGTGTCAGACCGAAAATGTACTTCGTTTACAGGGTACACGTTTCACTTCGCTGTCTGTCTGTCCGTCCGGCTGTCTGTCACCAAGCTGTATCTCATGAACCGTGACACGTGAGTTAGACAGTATTTTTTTTTACAAATGATGTATTTCTGTTGCCGCTATAACAAATACTAAAAACAAAATAAATTAAATATTTCATAAGGGCGAGGCTCTGATACAATAAATGTGATTTTTTTGCCGTTTTTATGGAAAATGGGTACGGAACTCTCCGTGCGCGAACCCGACTCGCACTTGGCCAGTTTATTAATTTTAAAGCAAGTCGATATTTTAATATGCAATTAAAAAAGCTTCGATTAAAGACTCAAGGGATGAGATTGGTCTAGATGCGCGTCAAAGAACGCCGAGCGGCACAAACAGCGTGCCACCAATTAACGTGGCTCCCCCGGCAACATGTCTGAGTGCCCCTGGCGGCACTCTTTCAAGCCTACTTGCTTTTATTTCAACATCTAATGTTGAACTCGGCACTCGTTTGTGCGGTGCAATGTCAATGTCACAACGGCGGCTGACCTCTAAATACCTAGTTGTTGCTTTTACTAAATTTCGTAAAAATGAAAATAATATTTTTTTACCCTTTTTCTGATATCATGTAAAGCTGGTGAATCCTTTTTTAACCCCCGACGCAAAGAGAGGGGTGTTATAAATTTAACGTGTCTGTCTGTGTACCTGTGTATCTGTATGTGGTATCGTAGCTCCCAAACAGATAGACCGATTTGAACGCGGTTTTTTTGTGTCATAGATAATTTTATCCCGAGTGTTCTTAGCCATGTTTCATGAAAATCTGTTTAGCCGTTTTTGAGCTACTGGACTTTGAAATGAAAATGTCGGGGGTTACTCAATTTTCTTAAGTTGTAGTTAAAATATTATTATATCAAATATGTAGTCGAATGACATTAATCAGTTCCATCCTTTACAAATAAACGAGCCGTCCAATAATCTCTCTCACTTGTTGCAAATCTCTTTGCCTATTTATTAAACTGCCGATGTTTTTCGATATCGTTTAAGCCGTTTTAATAGCAGGAGTGACATGGAGCAGATTTTAACTTCAAGTATTATTTTTTAATTTGACATGGTGCTATTGTTTTTTTTTTACAAAAAGGAGCAGCAGGATCGTTAAGAAAATCTATGGTTGTGGTTCTTTATTAAACTGGATTTATTACAAAGATACAGATTGTGGTTATCATTTCGTTGAACGTGTTATGATAATGTATAATTACCTACGTAGGTATAATTGTATATTCAACTTCTCCGAAAACAATCTGATGAAAAATTTGCCCCTCCCTCTGATCTGTATCACTTCTTCACGGGAAGTTTTCCTTATGAATTACGATCAAAGTTATGTGTGAATACTTAAATAACTTGTATTTCTTAAATGGCTTATTAAAATTAAAAAATATTGTAAGCCAAATAAAAATGTCTCTTAATAAGGATACGCACTCTTATATTTTTTCAGTCTCCCTAGACGCGTGTATTAAATGCATAAGGACAAATTAGTCCGCTGGAATAATTGCAGTCAAGTTGCGTGCCCCGATCCGCAATTGTAGATATCTAATATAACAAAGGTTGGCACACCCTGGAACTCGGAGCGCGCCGCGCTCGTGAAAAAACTACAACCCTTTGTATCGAGCAAAGAATTCGCGTCGACCGCAACAAGAACAAATTGAGCGCGAACTATTGTGCGGTGCGATTTGCAGAGATAACTCCCGTGTCGGGCGTCGCGGGCGCCGAGCGGGCGGCCGGACGTCCGCGCTGCGCGGGCCCCCCGCACCAGCCGCGCTATTCTACTCCGGCCCCCTATTTCAATTCTATTTACATTTCTGCCTGAATCCTAATCGTGTTTAGAGTTAGGTGACAGCGGAAGGCAGTGTACGTGACGTAACGGGCTGCGGCCGCTGCGAAGAGGCTCGCTTTGCTTCAGTGGTAGTGAGCGCGGGACGCGTCGCTGTTATAAGGGGGGATCCCGGGCTCGCGCGCTCAGTGTGCCCGAGAATCCCGTGTCGTGCGCCCCGCGAGTGTCCCGTCTACCTCTCACACCGGCAACATGCAGTTCGTCCTGGCAACTTGTTTTCTGCTCTTCGCAGCCACCATCGGGCCTGCCGCAGGTATCGCACGATCAACGATCATACTTTACGATAACGCGATCTTTTGATTAAGTGTCAATTAAAATTGTTGGATTTGTTTGACTTAAATTTTTGTCAAAAACTTATACCTAATTAATGTTTTAAAAATTCATGGAATATGGTAACGACTGACTCAAAAATATTACACGTTATTAATCCAAGTTCAATGTTACTATTATGTAAATTATACCAATATTTTGCACACGATAGCTGAGTCTGATATTCAGCAAATTATTTTGTCAGCTTTACATATAAAATCATATAAAGTTGACGAAATAAGAAGAATTATATAGCCTTGGTCCTTAAACTTCACACAACTCTACAAAAACTTATATTCGAACTGTAAATGCGATCAAACCAACAAGAAACAGAACAATGTAAACTAAGAACTTTAACAATAGCAAAGGCACATCACAACAACAGGAGACGCATCAGAACTATGCGACGACTTCTAGGCATTCAGAAGCGGGTTGCAGTCGCTGGAAAGGCACGCACAACTCTTAACTAATATTGACTAGCGAAATTAAGCCTTATACCGTACTTGTAAAGGCTATGCGGGCAGCAAAAGCTGATCTAGGGACAAGGTGCCCGCGGTGACCTACAGGTCTACGACCTTCATTGTTCAGATTTCATTAGAGTACAATGCCTGCTCTGCCACCCTTACTGAAAAAAACATCTGATAAGTGTTTTATAATTGCTTTCTTGTTCTTCCTGTAACAATAATGTCGCGGGGCTCATGACTTTTTCCATTTATCATACATGTTTTTATCCATCTCTATAAAAGTGACGAGGATCGTAATATTTTTTTAAAATATAAGTAGGTAGGTACAACATTTGATCTCTTGTGGGTATATGAAACCTGATACACAGTGAAAAACTTGAGTGTAGTTGTTGGGTCTTGGTCTTGAATGTAGTTGGATCATGCAGATTGGGTAAAACAAAAGGCAGTGCATGTAGAAAATGTTTTGTTTCCATGAAATTTTATAAGAGGAGACTCCGTTAATGCGGATTAAGAGTCCCAAAATAAATTTGGTTAATAGCCCTTAACTTGGGCCATGTCCACAGAAGAGACCCGAACCCAAATATCTGTATGATCCAGTTTGCATGCTTTTCGAACAGGCATTTGTTTTGTTTATGTTACATACATAGTATATGTAATGTCTATTAGAACAGGTCACAATTAGATACATGCAAGAGGAGCGGTTCTTAAGATTTAAATGTATAATTAAATATTATGCAATAAAAGAGTTTGTTTCTAGTATAATGTGACTACTAGATACGTATAACTAGGTGTAATCCAAGGCCAAGTAAATAGTATCTCCCGTATGTGATACAGGGTAATCTCGAGTGATTTCTATGTTTATCGTTACCTACAGTTTGATAGCACCATGTAAACATTTCATACTAATTAAAATAGTTACGCTCCTTGCCGTTAACTTGCTCAAGAGGACAGCGCAAGCATCAATAGTGATATATGATGTAATTCTACCATATTTTTCATTATCAATTAAGTAAGTTCATAAAAAAATTGATAACATTGTAAAATGTAAAATAGAGCAGTCATTTCCATAATTTGCGATCCATATAACTAAGACATTTTTTTTAGCCATCAGTAACTCAATGTGTTAACTATTATCTACCTAAATTTATTGTCGTTTTCGTAGTGTTTAAAAATACCCTCAAAAGTAATAATTTCTATACATAGACCCGCCTGTGCAGATAACGTGTGTTTCGTTGGTACAATATTATTTATAACATGTTACGGTTCTGTTAGTATGGATGCAATAAAATGAACGACATAAAAATTGCTTTTGAAACTACACGGCCATAATAAAATTGCGCGTGTAGGCTCGCACGATGTATTACAGCATTGCGTACGTCCTGTGCGATGCGATAAAGCGGGCACGAGCCCGGCGCCGTCGTTTCGCGTGTGTTGACTCAAGTGTTGTGCAGACGCAGCCTACCTGTAGCCCGCTGCGTTGCTACTCACGAATGTTTCGACTCACCTAGCCGCTCACCCTGTATCTTTCGAATCATAACAACTGCACGTAACCTGAGGTCAGATTTCACTGGATCGCACAAGCCAAGTTCCGGTGAGCGATGTGAATACCAGTCCTGGCCGCTGGCCACGACCGGGCGTCGTGCGCCAGGAACAATGCGACAGCCCGCGACCACTAACACGGACTCCCTGCCGCTGTCACGACGCAGAATATGCAGCCTTATACTCTTTAAGGACACGATGCTACTGCATTGCGATGCTCCTATAAAGGCATGTTAGATATCTTCGCGAAGACGCTACAAAAAATTCACCATTCCCCACCGATATCAGCACGCAAAAACAACCCATGAGATCATATCTCCCACATGCTATCACGGTAAAAATATAACGATTGCCAATTTACATGATTGCTTTCGCGGAAATCAATTCAGTTAGAGTCAACGACATCACTAAATTTCAATAAAATTCGGCTTGCGGTTTTACCTCGTCGAGAAGATTGGAGGATCGCTAATCAACCTTAATGATTCACAGCAATCAACATCGCCGAGACGATTGCGCTAATGATCCGTATCTGCGATTATCGGACAAGTTGATGCGAGCGAACGGAAGTCAAGTGTTGGGAAAAAAACTCGAGGGGGTGAGGAGATGGCCGCAGGTGCGGGGTTCATCGGCCTGGAGCCGCGTGCGCCGGCAGGATGTCTGTCTATTGGACATAGAATAAATTATAATGCTTTATCCGCAGCCCCATAGCAAACGACATGCTTTACCTTTCCTACGACGCTACTCTGCTTAACTGGCACAGTAGGTACCTATAGTAGGTTCCGATTCCTGCCAAATATTTGAACCTGTTGTTTTACATCTCAAATAACTCATTTCATTAGACAATTTTGACATCTGTATATAAGATAAAATATTCCGACCTCAAACAACGTGTTCTAAGACAATACCTACAGGCAAACATTCCCATTAAGAAAGCCCCATGATCATGAATCGGTTGGTCACGCTCCGCAAATCTCGTCTCAGGCGAAATGAGATGATCCAATATATCAGGCTTTAAACGGATAATGTATCTAGTTAGCCGTGTGGAAAATGCACTTCATAACTCGTAATCCTATTCCTAGCAATCATAGCCCAGCGAATTATTCGGTATGGTAAACTAATACACTTTTGACCAGTTGAGAAATACATCTTTATGACTAAGCTCTTTAAATCTGAATATAAAACATCATACTTTAATGTACTTTAATCTCAGAAACTCAAACAGCCATATCTTAGTATTTAACGTTTTATTATTACTAAGATTGTAGGGTAAACGTACCAGTGCAAGCCACGGAAGACAAGACTTCAGACCAATATTCGGCTCCTTCTATCTTTATCCATAGCAATAAAGGCGATTCGAGGAACAGGTTCAATAATTAGAATTAAGGTGTCAACAATTGGAACTTCACCTTATCATAGGTATTCAAAATGGCTTTAAGTAATTTAGTAGACTATTTTGCCTGGTTAGGTGCCTGGCGATGACGACCTAGAAGCAGGCGTTGCTATAACATAAACATCGGGCGAATATAACTGTTTTGCAAAATAGAACTGTTGTTGAATTCACTGTTATTCAGAATTACAGACGATGAGGTGGCTTTAAAACATTGTTCCGGTCGTAATCACAACACTTGCCAGGTGTCGCTTGGACGGACAACGACGAGATATTCAGTGTATATCAACACTGGCCGTATTATTCCACGTTTAGAATTAATACTTTTATGCATTGTAAGTATTGCTATGTGGCTTGTCTAGTGGAAGTTGTAGTCGCTGTTCAGATTAGGGGGGGGGGAATTCAACTTCCTCAGTAAGAAATATGAACATTTACTCCATAATGAGGAATAAAATACCATTCTCATAATACCTACGTTGATTTAGAAAAATGCTGCATCCTCATCATCCCACTGCCTATAGCAAAGGTTTTATGGCCTCTTAAACTTATATTTGAAGGCTATAATCCAAAATTTTCACGATTTTAATTAATCGTTTATTGCTTCGGGTGCCGAAAGCGGCCGATTACTTATTGTGCTCCCCAAGATTAAACTTTTTTTTGTCGCTATAAGTCAAAAGTAATGCGGTTAGAGCAACAGGTGGTACGATTGTATCAAATTACGTGATGTCTAGGGTTACCGTTGCTACCCGAGTGGATGCATATTTAGGTGTATTTTGGTAAAAAAACGATCAGGGCTGATATTCGACTTGCCTCAGGTATATACGAAACGATAAGCGTGTTGAAGAAGCAGGAACGCAAATCTTTAAAAAAGCTGTCAACCATTATTTAATTTGTTCATTTGTGATTCGCCGATGACATCGCGGCATGACGGCTGGCAAACAGCGAGCCAATACGTCGCTGACAGTCTGGACATGCTAGCTCGTTAGCTATAAATTTCAATGGAACTATTAACATTCGCGAACATTTAGTTCGCCCGGACGGGACCGGGTCGGCATCGAGTTTGATTACTAAAAATAGTCAGGGAGGTGCATTCCGGTGCACGCGGGAGGAGGGCGGCCGTCCTTGGGCCCGTCTTCGCTTGATCTCTCGCCATTATCTCGATCCCTTTTTTGCGAGCCAATCGTTATCCGACTGCGAACAATCCGATCGATGTTCTCACGGATGCGAGTAATCAAAAAGCTGGTAGGTACATTTTACGCTAAATTAACTCAAAGAGATTAGACCGACGTCCTGTGCTCATCAGAGTCTTGATACATTACAAAACAAAAGTACGTCGATGGAATTCTCTAGAATTCAGTCAATAAGTCGATCGATCAGTTAAACCCCTAAGCTTAAATCATTCGTCGATAGTTTATCGTGCATGCGGTATTAAGATTCATGGTAATGTTCGAGATTAAATCCTATAGCTGGTTGTGGCACCTACGAACATAAAGTAGAGGTAGATAAACGCTACGTGGTAGGTGGAGCTGACCGTGTAACTTTATGCAGCAATTACTTTTTAACTTTAATTGGAAGCATATCTTAGAATTGTTATAAGTATATGGCATGTCATACCACATACCTACGTGCACAATGCTGCGTGATAGATATTCACGCTTGTGGAACGCAGTTGGAAAAGTTATAGATTTCTAAGTTCACACAGGAACATTTCATCTCATCTTTTATGACTATTGAAGATAGGTGATCAAATTAGACTTAAATATTTTTATGAGCGATTTGCTAAAGCCGCCTGGGACGTCGATCATCTTGGCCCGGACGAGTTGTTCGCGTTATGCAACGCGTTATGCGTACTTCGGGCTGTCACGGGCAGGGTCTAGGGTACACTGAACTAGCGAGACATTCCACGGCATGGTGTACACGGGTGAAGTAAACTGCGACGCCAAACATATGTTTTACAATTTAGGACCTTATTTTTTAGTGATAAGGCGAAAACTGTATACATCTCTTTGACGCTGACTGTATGTATAGGCTGGTATGCGTTTATCCAAGTCTATTTTTGCCTAGGTACTTGCAATTATTGGTTAGGGTGAATAATTAATAGAACAGTTTAATTATAAATTCCATTTAGATATTTATATTATTTATCAAGAGAATCGTGCACGTTAACTATACGTTGTTATTGATACAAGGCAACTAACGCAACTGTTGCGATTGTGAAGTAAAAGCTTCGTATAAAAAGCCCTACTTAATGAAAAACCTGAAACTGTGAAAGAGGTACTTATACAAACTCCAAGATAGAGTAGGACGGATTTATATTTGTAAATTCCAATATTAATTAGCGTAAAAGTCATAACGAGTTGCATTATATTTCAAGGACCGAACTACATATTCCTATATTAGAGATTTCAATTAATTTTCATCATAAAAGAAGCCTCATTTCATCCACGACGTTTCAATGTCATTTCCGCGACCTTAATCCAATTATGTGAATTGACGCAGCATATTTTCTTCCACTCATTTCAACCAGCCGATATCTCAATAGTGCCTTTCTCTTCATGTCTTCCCTTCACTCACATTAGTCATATTGTTAGTACATTCGTGATCAATAGAAATGCCAAAGATATAAACAAAACCATTTGTCATAATAATTCCATGATCATATTCTTTTGAGGATAAACAGTAACTTATACATATATGTACTATCGCCTACCATGTTATTCAAGATATAAGTTTATTGCCATCAATTAAACTTACATTCGATATAAAGACTTTTAAGGTTTTAATGTGTGTCTAATATTACAAATTTAGTTATATATTAAATATATTCGGGCCTTTCTATTGCCGTTTGCTATTAGAAGTACAAATGTAAATACAAGCGTTGCTTTATGTAAACTCTCGAGAGGAATTGTGCGGGCGCCGCAGTGCATGCACATCGTGCATCGTGCAACGGTATGCGGTTTGAAAATTAAACTATTCTCACGGAAATATCATTAATATTTGTAATTATTACAGAAGATGGTTAGAAAACCACCAGAATCGTTAATTTGTAGGTTGATGTATAGGTTGTAAAGTTGATGTGACTTGTCATAAAGTCACTAGGTTAAAAATGACAATTATTTTGAGATTCTACCCCAATATTTATGACGAATAAAAACTCAAATTGATACAAAATTGCTAACTACAATATCAAAACCTGAATACTATTCAGAGCAATGACGCGTAATTCAATGTCTGTGAGGCAACCGGATGGCTCGCGGTATTTGAGCTCCCGAAGTGTTCTGGAACCTACCTGTACACCCATACAAACGAGAAATTCATCGAATTGGAATACGCGTAATAAAAGGTTTTGCAATCAATTGCCAATGGCAATTTTCGCGTGCGATGCGGGGTTTCTAGTTGCTGTACAATCAAAAGAAGTCTCCTTTCAGTAAAATTTCCTATCTTCAACATTTAAGGTACTTTCCCTCCGTGTGGCAAAGTTTGCGACACCCTGTATACACATGTAAAAAAAAAAAAATTAGGCTGTTTATTTCAACATAAAATATTACAGATTTGCCCTTATACTTAGCCTAATCTCCATTGTGATAGATTGTATGCTAAGCTTAATTATATATTTTTCTTACATTTATCTTATATTTTTCTTATATTTATATCTTTATATCTATATCTTTATCTTTACTATTTTTTTTACATATATGATATATAATAATATAATGTGTAACTTAAAGATTAAGACAGTGCTTTTTTAACATTAATTTAATCTTGTGCGACTTGCCCTCTTCTAAGTTATCTATTATGTGTCTAGGAAGACTATTTAGGATTTGTGGCAGATAGCTCGACCAGACTCTTTGTCCATAATAGTTGTTGCTACTTGGTATAATGAAATGTTTACTATTTCTAAGTACTCTAAGGTTGTTTGGCCTATCGTATCTATTCAGACTTTCCAATTTATGTCTATATTCTAATATTATCGCTAGCTTTACTTTATCATACACATTCATTATTCTACAATGTTGGAATAAGTTATCATAGTTATGTTTATATTTGTATTTTATTTTGAGTGGTACAATGGCTTTTAGGAGTCTTAACTGTATACTATATAAATAAATATAAATATAAGTTGACAATCTTACACAAATCGACCTAGTCCCATAGTAAGCTCAGTAAGGCTTGTGTTATGGGTACTAGACGACGATATATATAATAGATATAAATACTTAAATACATAGAAAATATCCATGACTCAGAAACAAATATTCATGCTCATCACATAAATGTTTGCCCTTACCGGGATTCGAATCCAGGACCTCTTGCTTCGTAGGCAGGGTCACTACCAACTAGGCTAAAGCGGTCGTCAAACTATATATTCGTTGCAAGTGAGTTTTGTGGGTTCTGCCGTAGCTAGATACACCATAGCTTATCACAGAGTCAGCCATGGCCATGTATATAAGACGGAGTGTGTTATAGGGCATTTTGTTTTTTAGAATTGTTAATGTGCGGACTCCAATTAAATCTATTATCTATTATTAGTCCAAGGTATGTATGCTGTTCTACTATATCCAGGGGCTCACAGTCGCAGCTCGAGCCCGATCCATGCAGACAAAGGTGTTTGTGTGCTGTAATCTTGGGTACTATGTTGGTTTTGATGTAAGGTGACCGTATATGCAATATTTTAGTTTTTTGGTAGTTGATAGTTAGACCTGCATCGTGGGACCATTTGCATAACACATCAAATTCGAGCTGCATCTTGCGTTGTGCCTCTAGGATATCAGTATCAGCTGTTATTAGACAAGTATCATCAGCAAATTGGTACACAGAGGCCTCCCTGAATATGTTGCACATATCATTGACATAGATCAAGTATTCGGTTGGCCCGATTATTGAGCCCTGTGCTGTGCCTTGATGAGATTGTAGCAGCTCACTTTGCTCTCCGGCAATACTGACTGTGTTGTACCTATTTGTGTGATAGTGTTTTATCAAGTTCAGGGCCGGCCCCTGTATACCACTTTGCTGTAGCTTGTTGTATAATTTACTAAGGTTTAAGGTATCGAATGCTTTGCTGAAATCAATCATTACTGCTAGAACGTGTTTTTTTTCATTCAGGTGCATATTAATCTCGTCTGTAAACTGTGCTAGTAGCTGGGTAGTGTTTTTCCCCTTTTGAAAACCGAATTGTTTTTCATGCAATATTCCATTGCCCGACAGAAAGTCGTATGTATGAAGGCGTAAATACCGGTGAATTGTAAAGCAACTAGATACCCCGCACCGTGCCTCCCACGAGAAAATTGTCCATTGGTACAGGTAAAGTAAGACTAAATATGAAAGTTTCGCGGTAAAATATTTAGGAACATCGATGACCTTTTTTTATAAGCTTTATCATGGCACAAGAAACGAGGATCTGCCGAGTCCTACCAAAGTTTAGGGGTCCAACCTCCTTTCCGGAGGGGTATGGCCAGGGGGAAAATTTTAATAAATGTACATTTTACAAACGAGGCGAGTGAAGTGTCATTTTCCATGTATTTTTTGCGCTGGATCGAATGAGACCATACTCATACTTATAGGATTAATATTTTACGAGATATGAAGAGTATTTGTTGAAAAAAATGGAAATTTCTCTCTTCAATCTTCGGGAGCTTAAATAAATATGGCTCCCGGCCATCCGGTTGCTTCTCGGCCATTGAAATACGAGTCATTGCTTTAACTATATACAGATACAACCGGGGTACGCTATCTTTATCATTTACTTTGATGTAAAATAATATTAGTCAGGTCACGTAACGAAGGAATAGGTTTTTAAAGTCTCTGAAATGTGATAATCTACTTAACGATAAAAATCTCAGCATTGGCTGAAAAAACCTCCACGTAAAATTATGTTAGATCATTTTTAAACGACGAAAAAAACGGAGGAGGTTCTCAAGTCAATGCGTATATATATATTTTTTTTATGTATGATCACGCATAACTTTTTACAGAGTAGTCCGATTTTGATAATGTTGTAACAAATAAAAATCGAGGATGCTTTAGTAAAAGACAAAATGAGGTATTTAAGTGGACTTTAACTCGAATATTTTAAAAACCGTATTCGTAAAATACTCAGTAAACATATTTATACTTGTTATACAATCCACTATTTAGTTATTATTTGTTTTTCTCTGCCACTGCTGCGGCTAATACTTACAAATATGAGTCCTGGTAGCGAGGCAGGCTATTCTGTTCAGCCTATTCGGGTTCTACAAATACTATTTTTAGCCTCGTTAGTGTTCAGGTTGATAGTGGACCGGTTCCTGGGCCCGCCGCCGCTGCTACAGCTAGTTAATGTCTTATTTTACCAAGCTCTATGTACCTAACCATCCCCAAATGAATAATTTATAAATGACCTTTAAACAATGTTTATTCTAATGAATTCAGCAGCTACAATTACGTTGGTAAGAGCGCAAAACAATCTGCCTTTAGTTAGATTTATAATAAGAACTAAGTAGGTATTCACTCGTGCATAGTCTCTCAGGTTTTTCTTCTTGTAATAGTTATTATAAAAAGTAGTTCCCGAGAAACAGGAACATTACATAACAATGTAAGTTTCCTCAGCATGAGGTTTACAATTACACCCTAGACCTAGCTTTTTCCTTGGAATGCAAAAAGTTATTATGCGCATGTTTAACAATTTCCATTCTACTAGTTTTTAGCTAATTATCTAAGGGCAAATCCTCTTATTATGAAAGAGGCATCGTCATGCGGAACCCAGCATTTCATTGTCGTGGATAATGTCGCTTGGATCCACCGGCGAATAAATTTTATGAATGGAAAGGGACTGTCATTACAACGTCTCAGGCGTGATTCACCGAGTTAATACAAAGGGGGTTCTAATTGTGATTCATCGATGGTCCTCTTTGAGGTTCGATTAATAATAGAACTCGCGCCCACGACATCTGTATGCAGCAACATCTGCTCACTTCCGACTAGCGACTACTATGGCTGAATGAATTAGTATCGACATCCAAAAGGACTGTTTTTAAAAACTTAAACTCAATTATAAATCTATAACATGATATCTTAGTGTAGTTTTAGATTTTGTTAAGGTTTAGTAAATTAAAAAAATATCTTTGGAGTTTTCTGTTTAGCAGGTAATTTTTAATTCATATTTTATGTAGACAATCGTTTCTTAATGTGTTGCTGTTTATACATAAATAGTCCCGTTAATAAAAAAAGCAATGTAATGACGCAGCACGTGCGTTTTAAGTATTTGCTTCAAATTGCGATAGGCCGGCAATCGTGGCGTGACATTTGCGAGCGATCGGTTTTTGGGCCGCAGTCCGTTACGCCTGACGCACGTCCGGTGGATCAGCGCCGGATATCCATAGTGCGTACCTCAAGGGCACTCACCTTGGGACACCAAGGAAAGTACATTAAATAAGACATTCAAGAATATCTAGCAGAATTCTATTAGCCGCGCAGTAATACAATGACAGAAATTTTTTGAGTGCCTTGTCCTGTCAGTTATTTCAGAATTGTGCATTAGACTTGATAGCATAGTCTCCTTCTTAGAAAGTTTTAGTTCTCAATGTTAAGTACCTACGTCTACGTCTGGTATTGCTACGCATCAAATTTGTTTGGTCAATTTAATTTCGTGACATTGTCCGCACGAATTTGTGCTCGGGACGCTTTTCTCGTGTTTATAGATGTTACCCCGAATTCTTTGTAGGCCAGTCATTTTATCCAAATAACCGAACCTACCCGTGAATAATTAGTTCTTGGATTTTTTTTTCGTAGGTGGTCACTGGGAGTGTAAATTAAAAAAGTAGACCGAATCGGGCTTCTGCGTATATTAAAATATATATATATATAAAAAAATAAGGCTAAAATATAAAATCAATCATAATAAAATAAATAAATAAAGAATAAATAATATATTAAATTGTGGGTACCAAACTTGTAGAGAATCAAATATCCTACAGTTTTTGTCCTCACGGTTTTAGTGTAAAATCAAAAATGGCCGAGTTATTCAAGAAAAACCTTTTTTCGGATATACGCAGAAGCCCGATTCGGTCTACTTTTTTAATGTACACTCCCAGTGACCCCTCCGAGGGGACCTATGAAAAAGAAATCCAAGAACTAATTACTCACGGGTCAAAATCTATAACGACTGGCCTATTAAATATCAATGATTAATTAAGTTAATACTTTCTCCTTTTAGGCCTCAATATGTCAATGCTTCTCTGCATTCGCTTTCATTTTCCATCGAAGCTCTAAATCCCATCGTTCTAAATTTTCCTTGTATAGCACTTCGTTATCGATTCTTTCGCTTTGGCTAGCTTGTCATTGAAATAGTCGTCAAATTTACAACAGTACATGTAAAGTGATAGTATAAATAAAGTGATAGTTTTAGTTCCGATGTAGTCGGCACCGTAGGGCAAATGCGCGACGCATCAGTATGCGCCTTGTGGCACGTGAGTCCCGCGACGTGACCCGCCTCCCCGAGGCTCATTGCACCACAAAACCTGCAAGCACCATGTCCCATACACTTCAACGCCACATACGACCATTCCACTCTGGCCTACGGTATTGTTACTGAACGACATCTCACTGACAGTCTGCACTTTCTAAAAGCCCGTAACGATCTTCATGTCGATAAACTGCTTAGTAAGAGTTCATGCTTCAATGACTCGTTATAGCCAAAGCTAGGAAAAGAAGAGGTAATGTTGCAATACCTGCCTTTAAATACTGAAAGAGGCAAAGAAGCCAATCACATCTATTAAGTACGCGTATTGACGGAATATATATACTATTACACTTACAGAACACTCATTACACACTCTCTGCACTTCTTTTCGCCCGAGGCCATGTTTTCCGAAGGGCTAATAGTTTTTGACAAATCTCAAGGCTTACTTGCAGAATAAATGTTTGAGTTAAGTCTGCGGGATAGCTAGGTACATGTAGATAATAATAGCCGTTAGTCAACTACTTCACCAAATAAGGTACCAAATTGATGTTTTCCCAATTAGAGTAGCTACAGCCTTTTATAGTAAAAGACATGCAACATAAATTATGTAAAATTCATACATTTTAGAACACATCGTAAGGAGTTGCACAGATGTGCCTGAAGCTATTAAGTGCGACGTTCAGTACAAAAGTTTGTACAAAGCAAACGCGACGTCCGCTAGTAAAGCGCGACATCACTTATGCATGAGGCTGCATTATGCATGGATTCCGATCGCAGGCGCAGGGCTCTAATAGCCGGGCCGCGAGCGCCGACCGAACTGCCTTTAAAGAAAGAACTCTAAAAGGACTAACAATCCTTGTTAATTTCAGCAAACTATTACCCTTACTAGATAATGTCATGTAAGCTGGACATGTAGCCGATTTTGCATTTTACCAGTAGTATGTAACAGTAGTGTATTTAACATCTAAGCATGGTCTTATTGGCAAGGCGAAGGCGATAAAACGGGTTTCAACGTTTTTGAGCAGCTTACTACGATGTACCTGATGGAAACCATGCGATTTGATAAGTCTGCTCATTAAATGAATTATGGCTGTGGGTTTATGGTGTTGTAGGCAAGTAAGACACAGGGCAGGATAAGTAATGCTCAAGAGGAGGGAGAAAATTTAAATCTTAACACATTTTTGAAATCCATTCAACCTACATGTAATTAAAATCCAATGTTTAACAAAAACCAATACACGTTTGATAAACATGTAGCGGTTAGCTATTATTAAAATACAGTTTTAACACATATGCATTTTATAAACATGAAGATATCGGTAATCTAAAGCAGCAAATAGTTAGAAAATGGCATAGGTAGTCAATTAATGTGTGTAGCGCTCGCAGCCTCCTATGCTAATGTATCGTCCGCGTCGTGGCACCCGCAATCTCGCCAATACTTTCTAAAGAGGACGACGACATGCATCTATACTTTATTTTCCTCTAAGTTTATTAATAAAACCGATTCATAGACCGCGGCTTCTCGTTTTATTTTTAAAAGTTTATCTCGTGCTACTTAGTGAGAGATTTAAGCGCTGGTTGAGCCGCTTATTTCATCCTTCAGTTGAGTTATTGAGCCTATTTCACCATTAGTCTGGTACATAAAGAGCACACGACAGGATTAAGGCGGGAATATTTAAACCCAGGATTTAATAATGTGACCAGGCACCACAAGGTATTCACCGTTTACGTTTAACAATACCACGAAGACTCCAGTTAAATTGACTTAAAATCTGCATCGATCAATCATCGTTCATTACAAGAAATGTAAATTAAACGCTAATGGCAGAGTCATATTGCGACTTGGGCATCGACGCATCGTCACCGCTTAAATACTTGTGGCGAACCGCAAAAAGGTTGAGTTGTGTTTAATTAGGCAAATCGCAAGTCAGTCAAGCACAGGAGTCCGCAAATTAACACGGCGGTTTTACAGGACATAGTTCGATCGAAATAAAATAAAATACATATTTCCAGATAATTTTAAACAAATGAACCTACTCCCAATCTACGCAAAATTTGTACATTCAGCAGAAAAAGTAGCTACGCGGGCCAAGTGCTCCATGATCTACACACGGACGGACAATAAAGTCAAGGAACTAACATCAATATGAGCGTGTTATGGTGCTTAGCTACTACTGCTAACTGCATGGAAACTAGGCTAAATTTTCGTCAATTTAACGTTATTATTAGCTCGATTGATTATTTCGGTTGAAATTATTTATTTTATACTAATTCCATTCCATCACTACTACGCTGTAATGAAAATGATACAAATTTTACGATGTTTGCTGGTTATTACTTTGCCCCACATAACCGACTTGGTCAATGGCAACATGGCCAATTTTCACGTACATTTATGTGCCGCACTTCGCGTGAATTTCAAACACTAATGTTCTATGTGTGCCAATGAACTTGAAACGTTTTGCGTACCGTTTAAAAGGAACATGACTGAAATATTTAATGCAATTGTCTTGAATGCACATACCCACTACACAGAAATAACATAACACGGTATTTGACTGGTGGTCAAATCAGCAACTTTTTATGAAACGTCAAAAACTCTTCGCTTCAAAGTAAGGAAGTAATTGCAAATGCCATGTTCTACTTATACTGAAACACCGTAAATTTTTGATCTGTATCCATGTATTTATAAATCTTGAAAATACCATAAAATATTTAATACGTGATGATTTACGAGTATTTCGTGAGTTTTAGTTATTGATGATTTTTCAAGAAGAATTTATTTTTACTGTTGTCAAACACCTTCTTAATTTTATGATGCGATTAGAAACGGTGCGATAAAAAACAAGTAGGTGGCAACTGGAGGTGGACCTCGATTATTTAAATACATTAATTCGTTGTTAACATTCGAGGGAATAAACTATTCCACAGCATTTTCTTTTGTCTTTTCTGTAGCCACTCACTTGCTTGTGACCACAGTTGCCAATTTCGCGCACCCCTAAACTGATGATGGTTGCAACTGTGGTTGCCAAGCAAAGTATGGGCTTCTTTGATAAAGAAAAATTGAAAGCAATGTAGGCTACCTTTTTTAAAATTCGAAATCAAGTGAGTGGGTAGTCGCGTAAGAATAATGTAGATGTCTGCTACGGCGATCTTAATAACACTTTATAATATCTTGACAAAAGCAGAATGAAACCGCAATTCAATTAGTGAATGCCTATTTTGCCTGAGACTAGGAAACCCACAAACCCATACACAAAAAGGCGTGGTATTAATATGGTTTACAAATTCGATTAAAATAACGTTAAAACTATTTAAAGTCTTGTTTATTAGTAATTCTTTCACTCGAGCACTAAACACTTGAGTCTTTGTTTTAGTTTTATGGAGTTCGGTAGATGGTTATATAATTTTCTGCCAATGACTCCCGGTCTTTTGTTCGACATAGCAAGTTTGCTAGATAGTTTGTTCGTCAAAGTCAAAACGTCCATGATTTCCGCAAGAAAGGAACCTTTAAGCATCCAAGTCGTTGTCGAAACGCCCTTTGTTTAAGTCCCCACAAACTTGCTATGTCGAATAAAAGACCGTGAGTCATTGGCAAAACATTATATAACCATAATATCCTCCAAACTATCTAGTTTCGAAAATATATAGTGCTACTGATGTCATTATGTTCAGTGACTTGAAGAATTCTCCGCATGTCTCTTTATATCCGGCTGTGAATACGACCCTTATAGCCCGTTTCTGCATCTTCAGTACTGTCTCATGGTCCAATGATTTTCTTATGATATTATGCCATATGACATAATGGAGTATACATATGTATATTAGGATTTGATGAGACATTCCTGGGCAATAAACGGAAGTAATTGCTTAAGAGCGTAGATAGATACCAGTTGCCATCTTTTCGCATACATAGTCTGCATGCGTTTGCCACGTCATGGCGGAATTTATATTGAAGCCCAACATTCTCGCTGCGTTTGAACTATAGGTACCTACCTATATTATAAGCAGCAACGGTCAGATAGTTCTATTTTTATTACATTATTAATAATAGTCTTTCCGTAAAAAATACAACGTAAGTCTTTATTGAATTCAGAGAGAGTTGGCCTATTATTACTAAACCATGATTTTACGGTTTCCATAAAATTATATTTTTTTTCATGACAATATGTGCGGTTTCACCTTTAATGACTATGGTGGTATCGTCAGCTTATATTATAAATTTACCATCTATACCTTCTGCTGCTCATTTATCATTTAATATATTTATATATTAAAGATCATTTATAAACAGTAATAATAGTATTACCCAGCAAATCCCTGCGGTACACCAACCTCGGGGACGATTTTTGGTTTGGATCTTAATTTTTATCGTTTCTTGACACTTTAACTGTCTGTTCTCTGTTTTTTACATTTTAACTTTATTTAGTAAACGTTGTTAATCAATGCTGTCGAATGCTTTAGACAGATCTAGACAAATCGCAGCTACTTGTCTACTGTCTGATGTTTGTATGACTTCATTTATAAGCTGTAATGCAGCCGACGTAGTTGATCTTCCTTTTCTGGAGGCATTCTGGTCGTCTGTCAGTAGGGTTATTAGACTTATTAGGCTCCATGAAGTTCATTATAGCGCTAGCTTATTGACGTCTAAAATTGTATAAATCCTTAAAATCCTCTTTAAATTTAATTATTCATATATACTACATGTAAGAAGATAGGTATTCAATATTTGCAATATGGAAATCATTGGGACGATTAAAATTTCAGCAAATATAATGTGTTATAAAATATAGGTTGAATGAAGTGCCATGTTGTCAAGTTTAGTGGCTCGTGTGCTGTTGTAGTTCAAAATATTAAAAAAGCGACGCTATAAAGAAAATACCACATTAGTCAGTTAGTACTCAAGTAATCCAAAGCTGAAAAAGCATGTGGGACCGCAAGGTATAATCATACACGATGGTAGGTAAGTATATTTAGTATAATGCACAGCAAAAAGCGGAGGCGTACATACTGGAAATCATTTTGGTTTGGCACAGTGCATCGCAATACGAGTATGATTTCAATGTGTTGCGTGCATTCATTTCTACACGCTACGTTAGTCGGCGAAGCGAGTGCGCGAAAAACACTGACATCACATTGTGGTGCGAAGTAACGAACCAAATTAAACTCCTGGTACGAAGATGAATGGTCCCGGCGCGCCTACCCGTTTCTCGAGGTCATATTCATATTTGTGACAAGTCTTATTGTCGAGTCCCCTCCAAACACACTGATGTCGAGTCTGTACCGCGAGATGAATAGGTCTAGTAACAACATACGCTTCTCAGGAATTCGGTATAGAATTCGGGTCAGATGGGACTAAAACCAATAATATTACCCCTCGACAATAATTTGTATTCGTTTTACACCACCTTGTATATAAAAAAAAACGATCCTTTAGGTATGATAAGTGCAACGTAAATCACATACAGTCGTAATAAAAATAAATGTTCCAGGAGGAATTCAGACCTTGATATAATGTTAAGTAAAACATTACTATGTATATGTTACTAAATCAATAAATAAGAATTATAATAGTCGGGTTGGATGGGCCAGTGCACGACGGCCGACCGCAAGCATACAATGAGATGTGCCCGATAATGGGTATTCGTGTAATCCAAATTGAATTATGCGTACACGCAGCCGATATAAAAGTGAGACGACGCTGAGAGGCCGTGAAATTAAGTAGCCTGCGGTCATTTCACGTAAATCAACTGAATACACGGTTGTACGATGGTTTTCATATATCATGATGGATGTTCTTTATTTTTCGATTTAATCATTCCATTTCTTTGTATCAATATTTAAGGATTCAATAAGGAATCAAATAATTATAATTCTTAACGATTTATATTGTCTTGTTTCAGCACAAAGGATAACGACAATTCAGCTGGATGGCGTTCAATACTTCATCTCCAGAATGAATCCCTATAGCCCAGAGCTCAACTATTTCCTAGCATATCAGTACTGCAGGTAAGACTTAACCAATATTTTTCCAACCAAAATTCAATACGGGTGGAGATGCGAAATCGATAAAGCTAGCCAAAGAAAATCGATTGGTCGTTGACGAATCTAGACCAAACTGGATCTAAATCCGCGTAACTAAAACGTTCGAAATTTCGGTGTTAGCTTACATTTAGGGTCTCTCTGTCTCACGGTCAGCTTGATGTAATAATATCGTCGTGACTAGCTATCCTTATCTAGTTCGTGTCGTGTCTGTGATCCTGTTAAGGTCCTGCTATAACTAAGCCGGGCGTTAACAAGCGGTGTCGCGGTTCACTCCGACCAGGAAGTGAGGACATTTACATAACCGTTGGGAGTTTCTGGAAACTTAACAACAATATCGGAACGCTTCCGCGAGCTTGTAACCGCTGTTAACACTCGTACATAAAGTGTATTGTATTGTAATTGATGGTGGCGGCAATAAATGGAACGCTCTGGGCCCTGGGAACAGTATATTAGCTACGTGGCGCCCGCTATAATATGTTAACTTTGACTAATGCTACCCATTAAACGATCATTTGCTCTTCAGCTAGAGCTAGCAAAATTCACGCATATATATATGCGTGAATTTTGCCAAAAGCCTCTAGCCAAAAGAAACGGAGGGAACTACTGTTTAAAAGCAACACAGAATACTATGTAATTACGTTACTGGACATGAAAACAAAAGTGTACCCGATTAGCGGGAGTATGTAAAAAAATATAGGTACTCGAGTCAGTTTTATGACAATAATTAATCATACAAATGAAATGAAATGTAACTTGGTTCACATTAGGTAACGTTTTTATGCAATTCATATATAAATTGAAAAGAAAAAGTAAATTTTCATACAAACTATAATTGACGTCACAGCAGATAATTACTATAATTAGTCAACACTGAGTTACTTTTAAAAATATTTATGCTAATGGGTACACTCATTTTAGAAAACACCCCCCCATAAACACGGAGTAAGTTCTTATATCACACAAACAAAATAAGGCATTGCGATTCAATGTCATCATGGTAACTTTTAATACCTACTTAGTTAAGTACTTGATTTTTTTTGAAACGTTTTAATTATGTTTCGTAATTTAACGTGGAATTTACACCTTAATTTGTTGTACAGTCGAGGACACAGAGATGTATACACTTTTGGACCTAATCGAATGCGGTCGCCTACAATTTGTAAGCGACCGCATTCGATTAGGTCCAAAAGTGTATACATCTCTTTGTCCTCGACTGTACCTACCTACGTATACTATATTTACCAATATCACATCACAAAGAAGAACAATCAGTCAAGCACCTATAATGAATTCTCATCATCCACAATAAAGAAAAAGTACCTACAATGAAATTTTTACACACGAACCAAGACGTTCCGAATGACTATTCCGTTGCCCTCTATTTGGTTTTCTTTATCCAAGTCTTGTTTTGTCCCTAATGGCTCTTTCTACGGAGCAGTAACAACAGCCTAGATCCACCACGTGCTCGGTCAAACAGCTAAGAAAGGTCAGTCGCCCCGCGCCCGCTCACGATGTCCTTCCATTCCCACAGTCACGACCTATTTACTGTTCCAATATTGTTAACGAGCTCGACGGACGACTCGTGATATTTGAACATTGGCTATTTTGGAAACGAAGGCGGCTGTGGAATCGATTAACGTCGCTTGCCGTAATGAGATAAGGTGGCATTGAATAAAGTTGCGATACACAGGAAAAAACCTTCAATAGAGTCATGTATAGATTGCGGCTAGCGTCTTTCCCAAATTAAGAGTTATAAAGCCTAACTTTTGATTGGACTCATGCATACATACATACATAGATTCACGCCTTTATTCTCAAAAGGGGTAGGCATAGCACATGAAACTTATGCTTCAGTGCCACTTCTAACATAAAGTGAGGTTATAAAAGATCGACAAAATGCTCATAAACGTGATAAAACATAAGATACATGCAGATAATTAAACATGCACATAAGCTGTTATCTATTGATGACAGCAAATAAGATCTTTGTTTTATTAACTGCTAGCATTTGCCGGGTCTTCGTCCCCGTGGACTCACGTATTTTATATTATAATATATATTAACTCCCAATTGTATCCCTTTATAGGGCGACTATGGAGATAAAAAAGTAATCTTTGTTTTAATCATTTCAATTCGTTTAGCCGGCTTTGTGTTTTTTTAGTAACAAACATCTAAACTTTCGCATTTACAATATTACTAAGTCATATTATTAACTTCGTCTGCTTGGACCCGGGATAAAAACTATCCTATATTTTAATCCAGGCTATAAACTATCTTCGTGCAAAATTTCATGCAAATAGGTAGAGCTGTTTGAGCGTGATTGAGTATCAAACATCTAAAATCCAAACTTTCACACTTATAATATTAGTAGGGTAACGGCTGTCGCTAATTCAAGTCTCACGATAGTCAGGAGTAATGTATGAGACTTTAACCAGAGAAATACACAGGAATTGACCTTAATAGACTGAAAAAACGATGGAATCGATTAAGGACGCTCGCGACCTAACTTGACGGTCAGAAAAAAAATTTATGCGAATTCGTCATTCAAGTTGACAGGCTCATTGAGGGGTCGCAGGAGCAGCCCCCCTATTCTGTAACTGGTTTTAAGCTCACCTCAACGCTCACCCACAAATATATCTAGACATCGCGATGCGTAGCATTTAAGTGCAGGTAGAGGTCTAAATTCGTGACGGGTGACCGACGGGGTGAGCCGATTTAGCGCGTATAGCGAATAACAGCCGGTGCGTGACGAATACGCGCCGGCGCCGCACATAATACACAAATTGCGGCACATAAACCACAAGAACCAAGCATTGTATACCTTCTGTACATACAATAAGAACTGAATCGGCCATATTTTCGAGATTCTACTTTGACACCGACCACAAAAAGGAAATAACGGGGCGATGTCGCCGGAAGACATCGTTTTTTTGCATCCATTCAGAATTTCGATAAGCAGCTTTAACCAATACACAGTTTGCGTCCATTAAAAAAACATTAAGGTTTACCGAACTGTTTGTCATCCGGACCGCTCGGGTCAATATTTATAAACAAAACATGTGAATATTTTTTTTGGATTAGATAGATCCCTGAGATTTTTTAATGTTATATCTCTTCTCTCACTTATAATAAATCTCTAAATTACAAAAAGAATCAGCCAGTATCAACCTAACCATTTTTGTGTCCCCCGATGATTTCAGATTCCCATGAACGGAAAAATATGTAACTTTTTTCATAAGCACATTATTACTCTAGCTTCCGTTTAGGATAGTTTTTATCCGACTGCGACGATTAATTAATTTTCGGAAACATTCGACCTCATTAAATTATTAATTTCTTCTACTTGAAATCGTAGCCGCCATATCTGTCAACTGTCAGTGACGTGAAAATGGCGGGCTTGCCATAACTATCGAATATTAATAATTTCTATCCGGTGTTGTGATGTAGACCTTCACAAAACGCATATTAAATTCTAAAGCGTAAAAAAATAATCGATTCTGATATGGAAACTTATAGGCGATAAATTCGTATTGAGGCGTAATTTCAATAAATGTATCAACAAATTTCAACAAAATAACGTCAAACGTCAAAAGTCTGACTCTCTTCCTTTTTTTAATGGCATGGCGATAACGCTGTTCTTGCGTTCAGCCAAAGTCTATTTGAGTTTCTGCAAGATTTAATCACACGCTGAGTATTTAATTGTCACGATACTGCACGGCAGAACGGCTATCACAAGATGGCGCGCGAGCTCTCTCGATTTTTCTCGCACTATATGTCTCTTTATCTGATAAGAGAGAGACGGATACGGTCTCTATAAGTTATCTGATAAGAGAGAGACGGATAGTTGGAGAAAAATCGAGAGAGCTCGCGCGCCGTTTTGTGATAGCCGCGCTGGTTTGTCAGTATTTATATTTATCAGCAATAAACAGTATGTATGAAATCAGTATAGAACGGGCCTTTTATAAACATTAATTATGAAGCGCGTTAGTTTTAGGCCTGCATCACACTGGCGCGGCATGGCCGCGGCGGACACGCCAGTGTGGCTGTGCCTTAAGGCGGCTTCAAGTTGACATTCAGCCAATATAGATACCACAATAGAAGATCAAACGAGCTTCGCAAGCGAAGTTCGATCGATATTATATGAGTAAGCTTCATTCGAAGATATAACACACATGTAGTCCTTTAGTCTACCAGGCAACATTTCGCAAGTTTAAAGTACGCAGTAAAAACCATAGCTCAAACAGTTTTATCCCCACCTTTACCCCTACCCTACTTAGGGACCTCGGCTTGCCACCATTTCTCATTCTTTTTAGAGACAAAACTTTCCTAGGGGTATAGGGGCGGGCGGGAAGTTATATCTTCGAATGAAGCTTACTCATATAATATCGATCGAACTTCGCTTGCGAAGCTCGTTTGATCTTCTATTATATTTCGAAGCTTCATTCTTCAGATATAACACACATGTAGATGTTTAGAGTTGAAAGTTTTGCTGCCCTTTGTAATTGTAAAACATCATAATCATGAAATGCAATAATTATGTTTTGACAACAATCTTAGATACTCCCAATTATTAATCAAAGAGTACAATTGTAACTTCACATAATTCTACCTATACAAAAGGCAGATTGATCTGGCACAATGACCTTCGTCGATTAATTGACGATGGTAGAAACGAGCCAAAGTTTTCGATGTTCTCGACCAGCCTGCTGCCTTCCGGATAGCATCTAAAGAAGTGCCTGACCGGTGTGCAGCTGACGTGGCGGCGTGGCGCGTGCTGTGAGCGCTGAACGCCGCCATGTCTTTACCGCTTTCGCCAAGCACTCGCGTAATGCACCCCGGCTAATGGATTGAGCAGATGCATTTTTATGGGGACTTTTGAAAGTCAACAAAATATGTTGTGAGCTTTTTCAGTCCTAAAACATCATTATAACAGTCACCGGGCAAATATTTCTATTAGGTATCTTCAAAATATGGAAGGCACAAAATCGGTTGTAGACGACCTACACCTGAAGTCTTAACTATATCATCAAAAATTACTTTAATACAATTTGGGCATGACTTAATATTATTCCACTTAATAAGTGACAGTGTTTGTACCCTGTGGGCAGGACATATTGCTAACAAAATCGCCAGATTCTTTGTTAGTTTTTCCCATGAAATTTCTCTATTAGGGTACCATGTCGTTATATGATTTAATACCACTTGAGGATCCCAGGTATGGCTATATTTAGGAGTTACGGGCTTTAATTTGTAAACACCTTTCGGTAATCCTTTACTTTGGTCATCTGAGCTGATACTACTCCCCCGTAGGAGCGAGGGTGCTGACCTATGATTATTTAATGAGCCATACGACGATCCTTTATTAAATTCGTGCGTTAGAAATAAAATAACAGCAGAAATGAAGCCCTTATAGAAATTGAATATTTATATTATCTATGCTAAATTTCCAGCACAACTTGTATTTAACACACGTTGTACTGTTGTAAAGTGTTGTTTGAAATTGACGCTAACATGAGATTAGATACTTTTACTAATCTCAACAAAAGCGGAAACCACGGTTGGGATGGCCATTAGGGAAATACTACTATTCCTGTGGCGTTGTCATTTATAATCTTATGTAAACACTTTAGTACGAGTGCGAGTGGTGGAAACGCTTAAAAATATTTATTATAAATACCAGCTAATAGTGAATGCGACGACGGTAAGAGCGTCCGAGTCTGGCTTCCACGAAATATATATTTCACATTTGGCAGAGGTACGAGAAGCAAAGAGGTCAATTTCGGGCACACCAAAGTGTTTACTTATTCTTTCAAAGGCTGCAATACTTAAATTTCATTAAATATCAGGATTTAGCCTTCTGGATTCTCTGTCTGCTTCTACATTATTCTTAGTGTTAATGTACGAATCGAATAACCATATGTCTCGTTCTTCACACCACTGCCAAATAGATCTAGGTAAGCTATTTAAGTGGGGAAACTGGATGTCTCCCATTCGATTAATATAGCTTATCGCGGTAGTGTTGTCGATGCGGAACAACAGAGCACAGTTTGATTTATTTCGCGCAAAACATTTTAATCCTAAGAGCGAGCAAGCTCTAAGTAATTAATATGGAATGCTAATTCTTGCTCTTCCCATGCTCCGTTTGCACACACTCCGTCACAAACTTTACCTCATCCTGATCGGGACGGATCTATAGATATTTCTGCATCGAATTTCGTGATTCCAAAATGACAAGACGTTACAAATAATATTATTAGTCCACCAAAATAAGTCAGGTAAAATTTCGCGAGGAAGTTTTACTTTTGATCATAGACATCGTATTCCTGAATAGCTCGGAATTTATATCTTTCTAACAACTTCGTGTACAACCAGCTGTATCTAGCTGTCGGGCATGCAGTGGTAAGAACTCTTAAAAAGTGCGCATACCCTGCATAAGAAGGGATATAGACATGATAATTGAATTGTAAACAAAACCTAAGAATTTACAGCATTGTTGGTAATTTTGGGATTGTATCGAGCTTTTGGTATAGTTTACCACAAATCGTAGGCACTCGAGAAACCGGAGAGTCTCCCTCCCATTATGTTTACATTCGTTAAGGTCCCTTCCAATACACAAAATGCCACCCCGGTATATAATAGAAGTTAGGCCTTGTTTTTAGGTAAGTTACGACTTCTTTCATAATTTTGGTGAAGGTTCTAGGCGCCACGGAAAGTCCATAGACTAATAGGGAACAAAACTCGTAAGTAACATTGTTATGCTCGAATCTTGTCAATGGTAGCCATAAACCCGTTTTTAGGGATTAATTTAGAAGCAGTTCTAGTCTTCCATTTTAAAATGGGACTTAGTTACAAATTTATTGAGCCCTTTCAGATTCAGTATGAATCTATAGCCACCATTCGATTTAGGAGTCAGAAAATCTTTGATAGAAACTGATCATTAGTCTGTTGGCATCCAGTGATGCTTTCACTGAATGCCTAGGTTAATTAAGTTCTGTACAGCTAAGCTCGTTTCATCATGCTCTTGGCATGTGAAAGTATTTACAGGGATGACAGATTGCGTAACATGTCCTAAAAAGGAATTGGAAAGCCATTCTGTATACAGTCTAATAAATAAAGTACGATTATTCGTTACATTAAGCCAACACTTATAAAAAGCTTTAAGGCGACCGGCATGTACCTGCGTTACTGCCGCGGCGTCGCAAGTGGCTTGTTGTAGGCTGCTCGCGGCCGTATGATGGTCGACGCTGTCGGCCTACTTTTCAGTAGATTTGGAAGCTTTAATTTTCTCTGAGAGTTTGCTTCCAAAGAGAGTATCCTCTCTCTCCACGTATTGTATGACTTAAGGAATACTTCGTCTAGTCCAGGAATGACTAGTTTTATCTAAAATCCGACTTCAATTAGATAGGATTTTTATCGTTAGTACCTATACCGACTCCCAATTGCTGTTGAGATGATTCGATTTTCTTGTCACGGCCTCTTTGGATGTCTGTAACTGCCGCCGAAATTACGGCGTTTAAGGACGGCGCCCATAATAATTTGCAATTTACAGGTACTCTTATAAGAGTTTATCTTTACTCTTTTTATCAATACCTTTGTGTAATATAGGTAGCCACCTTTGCGCTAAATTGGGATGAATTTTCTCCCCATATTTTGGGACATCATCAGTGGCGTCCCCTAGAGCGGTTAGTAACTCGGCATCTATTACAGGGGTCGTTTTGTCATCACAGGCCTCCACGGGAGGTGCATTTTCTTCATTTGAACGTGGGAGTGAAGTTTCCACTGCCTCATACACTTGTTCGTGGTTTATAAATTAAAATATAATATTTTGATTTTTCTAATTGAGGGTAGATATGAAATGCATTGTAAAACCACTCGTCAGGAATTTTAATGCATATATGTATCTAGTGCCCCGCATCGCGAACACGGGATATACTAATCTCGATTAATGGTTGTAGAAATTGCTATCGTGTTGACTCACGGTCAACCGCCAAGCACGAGATACCTTCGTGACGACTCTCGGTCGCCTCCCAGGTTTAGTTACAAGACGTGGGCTCACGGCCCGCGCGGTATTAAATGCATTTATTAGCGATTAATATTGTTAGAAATTGCTATCGTGTTGACTCACGGTCAACCTTCAAGCATGAGATACTTTCGTCACGACTCTCGGTCGCCCCCCAGGTTTAGTTACAAGGCATGGGCTTGCGATTAATATTGTTAGAAATTGCTATCGTGTTGACTCACGGTCAACCCCCAAGCATGAGATACCTTCGTGACGACTCTCGGTCGCCCCCCAGGTTTAGAATTACCAGGCGTGGGCTCACGGCCCGCGCGGTATGAAATGCATTTCTTAGCGGTTAATATTGTTAGAAATTGCTATCGTGTTGACTCACGGACAACCCCCAAGCATGAGATACCTTCGTGACGACTCTCGGTCGCCCCCCAGGTTTAGAATTACCAGGCGTGGGCTCACGGCCCGCGCGGTATGAAATGCATTTCTTAGCGATTAATATTGATAGAAATTGCTATCGTGTTGACTCACGGACAACCCCCAAGCATGAGATACCTTCGTGACGACTCTCGGTCGCCCCCCAGGTTTAGAATTACAAGGCGTGGGCTCACGGCCCGTGCGGTATTAAATGCATTTATTAGAGGCACCCCAATGTAGAACTATTTATTGAAACTAATTGCACTTACCTGATTTATCTTCGGAACCTGATGAATCAGATAGCACCGCACTGTCATAACTCGTTTATAGTTTTTTGTTGCAATTTCCGTATATTAGCAGAATAATACTCTATTTTTTCCTGTGCACTGCGTTTAGGCATGATTAAATATTTTGAATTATTTTTTAATAGAATTAGTTCGTGCGTTCGTTGCCTCGCAAGAATAAAGAATGAGAAATGGTGGCAAGCCGAGGTCCCTAAGTAGGGTAGGGGTAAAGGTGGGGATAAAACTGTTTGAGCTATGGTTTTTACTGCGTACTTTAAACTTGCGAAATGTTGCCTGGTAGATTAAAGGACTACATGTGTGTTATATCTGAAGAATGAAGCTTCGAAATATAATAGAGTTACAGAAATTGGCCAACATACAGGAAAATACTTTTATCATAAAGCCTGGAATCGAGGGCGGGAACATACACTGCATACACTAGATTTGCCAGAATGTGATAGTGCAATCTGAAACATTGCAATATGAAAAAAATAAACATATTGCTTTAACATTTTTAATAATTTCCTTTATTAGAAAGGGACTCGGACTCGCGTTATAGTTGTAGAACTTACCTAGTGGTTAGGTATAGTTTGGAAAATATAAATTGGCCGTCTGTTGTCAAATTAAAAAGAGATATTTTGTTCCACGTAAACACTTACCGGTCAATGGGTACTCGAAAGGATTCTCTATTATTAATTCCTTAACACATCTTTACCTGAGAGTCGGAGTGAGTCAAGAACTCAAGATCATTTCAGTCATCCATCACGTTTTTATAATATAACATAACACAGTGTTAAAAATATGTAGAAAAGAAGATCAATAAACATTTAATACTGCAGCGTGTGTCCTACCTGTTAGATCTATTGCCACAGACATCTACTGAACTTTTACCCCATTATTCATAAAACTTAAAATACCTCTGATAAATAACACTTGTTTTGTCCCTTCCTTAATAATTTAAATATCAGAGTGACAGGTTTTAACGTAATTTTAACGAAAATATATAGGTTTATTGAAAGTTTTACAGGATAATAGGTTAAAATTAGAACTGCATGTGTCCTATTCCCAAGAGAAGAAATGCGTTAACTCCTACATTAACATGCAAACGAAGTCGCAGGTACAGCTAGTATACTATATATAGCTAATAATGGTGGCTGATGACCTGGTGAAGGTCGCTGGAGTGTGCTGGATGCGGGTAGCGCAGGACCGGTCATTGTGGCACTCTTTGGGGGAGGCCTATGTCCAGCAGTGGACGTCTTTCGGCTGATATGATGATGATGATGATGATGGTGCTAAGCGTACAGCCCTTTTGAGTTTATAATTATAATGACAGATATAAAAGAGGCCTAGGTCCTGCAGGTGGACGTCTTTCGGTTCATATGATGATGATGACGATGAATGGCTATTATAACATGACATTTTCAGAAGTACTCTTTTAATACCAGTTATATAAAACATTACCAACATCGTATAATATTTAAATCATATTTAATTGTGTAGGTATCTATATAATCATCCTCATCTCGTTATTGGTATGTTGCTTTTATCTTTCCAATTTACTTAACGGATTTCTAAAAGGGAAGCTATGTAAAAACGATATTTGCAGAAGGTAACTGAATGCAATGCTTACGGACTGTCGCCGCGCAGTTTTTAGCATCAAGAGTTTTCTGAACTTGGGTCCGGAATGTCGTCCCTCCGTTGCAAGCTTGAAGCCTGTCTTTAGCGAATAAATTGCCTCGAACAGGCCTCGGCGTATAGTTTCTATGTGAGTTAATAGCTGAAAACGATTAGCTGGAATAGGCGGTTATTTAGATAAATCGCGTTTATGGATCCGGTGGAACGAGTTCATAACTGCTCACTGTCAAGAGACCTACACATCCTCAATTACGCGTTCTCTAGAGAAATTCAATTTCACTAAGTACAATACGTAAATTAATTTTATCAACACGATACTGCACATGACAAAGTTGTGGGGGATAGGCCAAGTAGATCCATGATTGATGTACCTAATCTTTCACATACATAATGGTGGTGCGTAAAGTTACAATAACTTGCTACTGCTATTTTATAGCCCAAGTATGCAATAACTCTCATGGCAAACGATAAGTCTCGCGACTTTATGGTAATATAACATTTATAACACAGTGTAACTAAATCAATTTATGTTTTTTTCAGATCGCTGGGTTTGCAACTAGCATCCTTTGAAACGAAAGAAAAGGCGGACTCGATAACAACATATCTCACAAATGCAGGTAAGGAAAATGTTGGATTTTCACTATTTCTAACGCACGTTACATGAAGTAAAATATCAAATTACAAGAACTTCGCTGAGAATTATTCAATATGACGATTATAGTGGTCCTCCGCAAATTTTTGATCATTAAGTATCTAAACTTTTTCGGCGTTGTCTTGTGGCACAGAATAGATAATAGTACAAGTACATGCCGGTTCCCCAACGTTGGGGCACCGGCATGTACTTGTAGCTATGAACGTAAATCGCGGAGTGTCCCGCGCCTGCTTATGATTCGACCATTATTGGGTCATCAAGTTATTTCATAGGTATACATTTTCTGACTGCTTAAAATTTCGTCTATCACCTCGGCTTATTCTTGTGAAGTAGAGGTATTGAATAGAAATTTATTATGTCTTTTGATAATGTAGCTTCCTTTAATAATACGACGACAAGCGCCTGCCGTTGTGCTCGTATGTATCGTAGCCAATCTTGTTATTTAATTGTGCAACGGCAATAATTCCAGGCTACAACAAATACGACTTCTGGACATCGGGCAACAACCTGGGCACGGACATGTACCTGTGGATGAGCACCGGGCTGCCGTTCAACGCGACCTTCAACTACATGCGGCGCGTGACCGTGGACGTGCCGAGCACGCGCGACGACAGCATCGACCCGCTCGACGTGCCGCAGGGCAGCACCGCGCCGCAGCGCACCGCACGACATGGGTATGTGCCACTCAACCGCGGGAAGGGAGTGACTGACAGTTCATATAAACTTTGACGGATTTATATGGCAAAACTGTTACCTCATCGGCATCATTCAAAACATGTAGTTACTGCTGGATAGAGCAGAGCTCCCCAAAGCCACTACTAGTCGGGCAGTATGTGGCAGGATGTAGATAAAGAACACTTTGTCCCCGATGGGACTGCTGAAATCAAACTTCTTTATTCTTGTTGGTCCATATTCAAAACCAGTAGTTACAAACACGTGGTAATTTTCAAAGTATTCATTCGTGGCTGCTGGTTCATTCACTTGCCTGATTAGTCTCTCTGGCGAAATGTAAACTTGAATTTCTTAGAATGTTAAACATTTAGGTAACATGGCGATTGAGAATAGTGATGAACCAATTGACTAACATTTTTTTTCAATGTCAAAAAGCTTTTATATCGCTTTGTAAGTTGTCCTACTATATCTTCTCTTCGTCGCTGCATGTACTACATCTTACTGATAGGAGAAATCTGGCTTTCCAGAACCGAGCACGTGATGACAAACGGTTGCGTGGCGCTCAAAGCGCCCACCTTCCACTGGGAGCCCCAGCACTGCGGCGAGATCAAGGACTTCATCTGCGAGCAGACGCGCTGCTACTACTACAACTATGGCTCCATCCCCGTCTCCTCCGCGCAGGGGTAATGCCAGGTGAGATGCCAGCCGTCTCCGGAGGCCCAATCCCCGACCAGCCGCGCGCATATAATCCCTGGGTACATGCTTTACATCCACGAGTATCACTACGTTAACAAGACAACGTAATTACTCTTCTGGGTTAGATATAGACAGTAGATGTAGCTATGTGTGTGTGCTAACATGGAAGTCTTGTCCAAGTGGTTCGACCATGGTGTTTCCAGCGCGCGGGCCCGCGGGAAACGGCCTCTGCGCCTACCCAACCACCAAACAAGAGCCCTACACCCAACGAAAAGCATTTGGTTTAAATTATATTGTAATTCTTATACGTAAATATCTTTTCAAAATTTATATCAACTATTTGGTGGGTGGGTGAAGGGGGCTTTGCTTGGTATCTCTTGCTCAAGCGATACATTATTTTTTGTTTAAAATATGTCTTGCGATACGATAACGATTAGTTAGTTGGATTTCATTCATTTCAATTCTTTGCAATACGGTATAGGTATAGTCACCAGCATCAATATCTGTGACAACAAAGCGCGCATAAAAATATCTGACACTACTCCATTTCCAGGGCCGCTAGGACGTTTCAGATTTTTCTGCCCACCTTGTTACGGCAGATACCTATTAAAATGCTGGTGACTGTACCTAATACAATGAAAAGCCGAAAATACAACTTTTCAAATAATGGTAAAAAAAAACCTTGGTATCAGATAATTTATTCCTGTGTCCGCTAGGTCACTACATTAATAATATATCAGAAAATCTTGGCGTGTTAAGAAGACACAACAGATATGTCCATACTTTGCAGGGTTAAACATTGGCCTTTCGCTTTGTTACATACTGTATGTTGATTGCCATCCTAAAAATTAATTAGAAATTTTCAATAAAGAAACATTTTCGTTTGCTTTTTCTGTGGGGTAACCGACATACCTAGTGGTACCTACATATTCTAATATCGTAATTCTTGCTTTTTTCTTATACATCTACAAGCGATCTCATAAATGGCCGACTTACACCACCAATGCCCTTAAAGAGCACCACGCGAATACTAATCGATTACATAACTAGATCGAGTTTGTGTTGGCATGGTGTCACTGTCGGACAGCGGGTAACCCTCGGGGCGGCGTCTGTTTGTCGGCAGGAAGCCGCTGTCGCTCACGACCACGACGACGGCGCACCCGCTCACGTCGTCGTCGCCGCCGCCGCCGCGCTCCGAGCACCTGCCGACCCACTTCACCCTCAACGACCTCATTGGCAAGCTGCGCCCGTCCTCCCTCGACGGCCTCCAGTCCCCGCACCTTAAGACCGGTGCTCTTCTGAAATCACCGCCGCAAATCGACTCGCACTATTCGCGGGCCGCCGACGCTCATTCCCATGATGTCGAGCAAGAGCAAAAGGAGGAGCCGACGCAGGGTCCGTACGAGGAGGACGACGGCATGGCGGGCGACGACCCGTCGGCGTACCTGGCGCGCATCGCCGACGCGGCCGCCGACGTGGCCGCCGACGAGGCCTCCACCTCCGAGCCGGACGCCACCGAGCACTCCGTCCACGCTAGCGGCATGCTGGCCCCGCCCGCTTACTAGTGTCCGACTCGGTGCCTCATGTATTTAAGCTTCGTCCGTCAGGTATTCTTTCTACCAAAAGTAGTATTCGATTTATTTAATGTATCGTGATTCTAAGTAATTTACGATATAGAGCTTGCTGTTCGTGTTGTGTAGATTTCTTATAGAATCTTTTCAATCGTCGCCAAACGACGTTAGGGACTAAAGTTCTTCGGAACTGCGTATTCTCGTGAAGGTGCTGGTGACTCGCGAACGCGACTTGCCTCCGTCTTCGGGAATGTTGAATATCACAAAATGAGTATTCCACGAATGGATGCTTCAAGTTCTACGTTAATTAAGTAGGTATATCAGATCTCTGGTGATTTCATTAAACCGTAACATGTATTAATTTAATTTAGTGCAAAATCGGATTATTTGTCAGTACATATCATTCGACATAGTTGTTTAAGATAGTGTTTATATCGATACGTACCTAGTTAAGTATTTTAAGTTGAAACTCAAGAATTTAAAGAGTAGTGATGTAGCGAAGTTAATAAAGTTTAAAATTTGTAATTGGATGAATGTTTCATTTTAAGTATTCTTTTCCGTTGGTCATGTCACGGTCGCGCAAAAGGTTTGCCTTCTCGAAAGCAACACTCACGTTAGGCACATACTAAAGGTTTAAACGTACTCACCAGCCGTTGATGACGCCCTCGACGTTGAGCATGGGCACTATCTTGAAGACGTACTTGGCGCGCAGCGCGGCCGCCACCTCCGTGTCCCCCAGGAGACAGCTCAGCGTGCCGTCCATCACCCACGACGCGTTGCTCTCGCCGGGGTGCACGCGGGCCGTTAGGAAGATTATCTCTCGATCCTACGATATTATGCCCGGTCAATTACCTCTTACTAACCCCTTAACCATCGAACGTCAAAAAGATACCCGCGCTCTTCAATTCTGTCGTAATAAACCGAGAACATTGTGGCAGACGATGGCGGTTAAAGGGCTAATCTATCAATGACTTCGCCGCAATGTAGTCTACAAGCTGCAAGTAGGAGGTTAGTTTGTGTCAGATCTAGTAGCCCAGATTTTTTTTTGGAATTTTTTATTGTTCATTTTTCACTTTTTGATATTTTCGGATCAAGGTGAAACTAGAAAATATGCCCAGACTGGAAGAGTATTATAGGGCACGGTAATCAAAAACATACTCTGTAGTAATTAGGCCGTGAAGTTTTCTCAAATATCTACTCATCTCTTCCTAAACTAAATTTTACAAGTTACATTTGCAATGACACCTTATTTCAATGGAATAAACTTAAATAATAATAGTAAAGTAAACTCACTGCGATCGGATTTTGAGGAGTATCATCGGCGGAGATGGTCAGCAGCGGCACTTCGTTGTTGTTGATGGAGTAACAGAGCGGCTCAGCCCGCAGGTACGCGTTGGGCGGCAGCTGCAGGCTCCGTTGCCAAAGTCTGGTCTGTCACAAGAAGAAGTGCGTTAAAAATATTCTATAACTAAAAGCGCACGGGCTCATGACAACTAACAAATTTCACAAGAATATGGCTGAAAGACTGGTCGCGTTGATTTTTCTGCTTTTCGTCGACTGCGCTATTGAAAAACAGAGAGGGTGGATACGGATTTGACAGGTCTGCGGCTGCTTTTTGTTCCCGTTATGTAGTCGTTTCTAAACAATGAGAGTTTTGTTTGCGTACTTGTCCTACGTCTATGCGGGGGGTGCGTCCCACGAGATATAACAACAATATATATAATTTCATATTAATAACGTTCACAAGATATAATGAACGTTAGCTATAACAACAATACCAATACTTTTAAAAGGAATAACGGTCAAATGCCATAATAATCATATAATATAACTTTTTTTTCTATAACACTCAAATTGACTAATTTAATTTCGTATAACATACATAACGTATAACGATCATGACATATAATATCTTTTCGTACAACATACATAACGTATAACGATCATAAGCATAACGCATAGTATATTTTCGTATAGGGATTATAATACCGAAAATTAGGTTAGGGCAGCCAGGAAGGGGGGGGGGGGGGGGGTGGAGCCACCTACAAGGGGGGCTCGGGGGGCGAAGCCCCTCGTATAAAAAAACAACATATACTCTTAACAATGGTATTACTTGTAGGTTAGGTTAGGGTTGCCTTGTGTCCCTTAGTGCGGAAATAGACATCTGCGAAGCGTCGAAACGCTGGCGGTTAGGTAAGGTTAGATTAAAATAATTGGCGTGTTTGATATCAAAATAAATTTAATTTCAATCTTACAAACGTTTAATGCAGTTGCAGTCTTCTCGCCGGATTAACTTGCAAATCCAATAGAATTTGTTATTTACTTGTCTGTTTTTACAAAAACTGTAACCATTCGTGCAATTTAATTGCTCTTTTTGCACTTTTGAAAACTTCACATTTGAACGCGTTACTTATGATTTAATACACAACACATACAACAGTAAAAATCAATTGTGTCAACCGACTAAGATGACCACTAAATGATATTACGTTTATACCCCAACCCACAACGTTGTTTTAATAATGATCAATTCTTACCTACACACATTAAAATAACTGAATTAAAATAACTGAAGGCGATTATACCTACTATACGAGCATTATACTGTTTGATGTTACATAAATTGAATAATATATGTTATAAACCTTAGCTGTTATGAATATTATACGCTTTAATCGATATATCAATTGATATTATATCCAAAGTACGTTATACTTTACGAAATTATATATTCTGACATTATACCTTCCGTTCGTTATGTGCAATGAACGTTATACTAAACAAACTTATACACAGTGAGCGTATATATTATGACCGTTATATGATAAGTTGTTATACCTCGTATTATTAAATTCCTTCGTGTATCTCCGTCTCTGTCGCAATTGTCAGTTCGAGTGACAGAGAGGGAGATTATATAGGTTCCCACTTATAGAAATAAACTAACACAAAGAAATCTATAGCCAAACTTAGCGCACATTTCGCACAGTTACTAATTAATCGCGCACTAATAGTAATAGCAAGTTTGCTTAGTTGAACACAGGAACATAGGTTACACACCAGAACTTACCATCATCATCGAGTACGTGAAGGGGAAGTGATAGGCTAGGTACACAACATCATTGTTGTGCGGAAAGTCGATGTTGAACGTCACCGTAAGATAGCACTTGTTGTGACTCCTCGGGTTCGCGTAGTGGTAGCTGTTGCGGTAGTAGCAGATGTCGCTGCCAGCGCGGACCCAGCCTGAAATTATAACAATATAATAATTAAATCCATAATTTTGTTTGCCATAAATGTAAAAGTTTGCCATTTTCATCATTTGCCCCAATTTGTTTTTCTCAGAAACTGTCAGTATTAAAGATTTTTTTAATACAAACCTAACCTAACCAAAGAATATATAATTCTAAACAAAGTCAATATAATTTGTCCTGAAAACTTAGAGCATTAAACCAACAGGAGCGGCCATGAGTCATTTTCTATAGAGGTACATAAAAAGTCTGCCGATTTTTGCGGGGGAGGGGAACGTCAAATGTATGCGTAACGTGAAAATAGCTATGTCAGATAAACGTCAGTCCATACAATGTATCTGACCACTGGTCATATATTTTTGGCAGAGGGGAACGCCTGTCAATGGCCGCTCCGGTTGGTTTAATGCTCTAAGCCTGAAAATGTTACGATTTCAGAGAAAAACAGTTTTAAGGCAAATTCAATTATGGATATCGAAGGTATCGGATAACAATGAGTTGCCTATAGTCTGTACTTAGATAAACGTGACCACGCGATTGGTTCAAGCAGCATTATGCCAGGGCCGGTTAAATTGCTTGTGTAATAAGAAAGGCCTCTTTGATGGACTAATTTGACTGATTGGCCGAGTCACGTCGTTTCTGTTGTGGCCTAAAAGTACAGTAGGAACATACTATAAAGTATCTTCTACTATGCAGTGAGTCCATATCAAAGTATCAAGAGACGAAGTATCTAAGGACATGTTTAGAACGCTCACGCTGACTGTACAACCGCTGGATAGGCATTGTCATTTATACAGTCAGCGTCAAATACAGCTGCGGCTAAAGTAGCCAAGTAGCAGCTAAAGTAGCCACATATAGCATCATATCTTTATTATTCATTTATTTATTAATATAGTAAAATCACTAGTTTAAAAAGTACACAGTAAATTAACCAGTAGTGACAGTGAACTAATAACAGAACCACACCGATAGCGTAAATTAATTACTTATACAAAATTATGGAATCTTCTACATAGATCCAAGTACTTATTTGAGTCATAGTGAATACCTAATTTAATAATATGGATATGATTAGAATCACTATGTAAGGATGTTATGATATATTTGGCATGGGTCTATATCTGTTGGGCAAAAATTTTTTGGCCGATATTTTTTTCGGCACATATTTTTTGGTCTAATAATCTTTGGTCGATTGTTTTTTATGTCGAAAATTGTTTGGGCGACGTTGTTTTGCATATATTTTTTGGCCGTAAATTGTTTAGTCTAACATTTGTATCGAATAACATTGTTTGCTCGAATGTATTTTAGGCATACAATTGGTAATCCGCATATTGGTGTCACTAATAATCGCATCCAAACTGTCGCATTTATTAAATTGGGTAACCTATTACCAATAAATGTCTGACAAATTAACACTTTCCAAAAAAAAACGTAGAATGTCATTTGGCAAGCATTATCTCGTTTACCAACTGGTACTTTGACCAAATTTCATTCAGTCAAATATGTTACTTAGCATAATATGTTTTAACCAAAACAAGAAAAAAACGCAAAAAGACGTTTTTGCGTTTTGTGTAGAGGTCGCCATTCTAAACTAACCGCCAGCGTGTCGACGTCACGTGCCGTCAGGTGCCTATTTCCGCTTTAAGGGACACAAGCTAACCCTAACCTAACCTATCAAATCATATTTTTTTACTATTATTTGTTCTTTTACTGCGGGAGGCTTTGCCCCCCGAGCGCCCTTGTGGATGGCTTCGCCCCTTCCGTCCCCCCTTTTTGGCTGCCCTAACCTAATTTAACGCCCTTGCCCACCGACCTACCTAACCTACTTTTAAAATAGTTTAGGTGCTGTGATTGCAGCCATTGTTTGTTTTGTTTTAGGAGGTTTAATGTTAGGCTAAATAATAATTGTACCTAACAATATTATACTTTTAGCCTTTCACTCATTAAAAAATTATACTAAACAATTTTAGGACAAAAATATGTATACAAAAAAATCTTTATGCTAAAGAATAAGTATATCATTAAATATTATACTAAACATTTTCGGCCAAACTATTTTAGAACATAAAATTTTAGACCAAGCGAAGGGCACCCATTCGGCATACAATATCTCAGAGCCAAGGAATTGTATTCCAATTGGGAACTTATATTGGAACTGTGCATTCGGTGTCCTTCTCACTCAATCCTAAGTCTTGTCATCATCATCATCATTCCGAAAGACGTCCACTGCATGACATAGGCCTTCCTAAAGTGCCACAATGACCGCTCCAAAGTCATATAGCAAAAAAAACAAAGTTATGAAGAACACTGTGTCTATAGTACCTACCTGGTCTACCCAAAATTGCTTCCTTGACCGAGTACATAACTGGTTTCATCCCGAAGTTAAATTGGCTGTCCGACTTCTCACAGTTTACAATGTTGAAGACATACGGGCGGCCTTGCACCATATTGCGGACTTCAAAGTAGAACCACTGGTGTCTTTTCGTGGAGTTCACGTCGGGCATAAGAATTAGCTCGTATTCTCTTGGGCCTATCTGAAGATGTTTACAATTGAAACATAAACAATTATTTTCTAGCTACATTTTTACAGACAGTCTTCAGTTATGTTGTATTAAGATGGGGATAATTATGTTACGAACATAAAGTTTGTGCACAATATCGTGAATTCATCATTGAATAAGACAATGAAGTGTATTACCTGAATAGCTTTCCGTAGATTACCAGACTCAAACCTGGATTCAAAGGACAACCGAGCTGCAAAACTGTTTACTTTTGTTATTTCTTCCTCATCAGTGTTGGATAGAAAAAAACTCTCCGTACTGAAACGGCAATGATTACCAGATAAGAATAAAATTTTGAATAGAATAATATTATAATATTAATATTATTCCCTCCTACCTTTTTGCCGACAAGTTATCAGATATCCCGGCAAGAGTATTTAGCTGATCTAAATCATAGACCACTTCATTCATATACGATTCAGGGTTTATTGCTCTATCTACGCAGGATAGCAGCTTGACTCTATAAATAAAAATACAATTTTGGGTTAAATGAAGCCGTCTTAAGGATCACTAAGATAACATAATCTTTTCAAAATCCAAATTTCTTGACAGCTTCAGTCGTTTCATAAACTATTTAGTTGTTGATTTCTGAATTGCCACACCAACCTGCAGGTAGATCGCTCCATTTTATTAAGAGGCTCTGGATGGGAAAGACCCTGTCCACCAATCATGTCAGGAAAGGCCACTTTCACGAACGGAATAACACTTCTAACCCGAGATGCTACCGTACAATACACCAGTGCAAATGAGCTGAACTTTGAAAGGTCTTTGTGTATCTTAAGAGACGAGCAGGAGGTAGTAGCTGAAAACATGTTACTGGAATTAGTATTTTATTTATTGTATATATATATACAATGATATAAACACCAAAACTAAATTATTATAGATCGACCGCTGAAATCAGATGGAACCCGCCACACTTAGTTCTTTTTTTAAAAGGTCGAAGTATAATAGAGGTCAAGGTCATCAATATCCAGTACAAGTAGATGAGCCGTCACTATCTGGCTGCTATATTTCGACGTTTATTACAAAATAATCATCAGCGATGCCTTATACTCACATGTACTTTCATGAATTTTATTGCACGTTTGGAATAGTGGAGATGATTGCAATGGAACTGGCATCATTGGGAATAAACTGTCATACTCAAAATTGACCGATAAATTCAGCGAAGACGATACGGGTCTATTTGATTGACTTTGAAGGAATTCCTCAAGAATTGATCCTCTAGAATTAGAACGGCTCTTGACTAATCTAACTTGTTTATTATAGGAACCGAATTCCTTAAAAAACGTAAAGTATCTGAAACAAGTACATATAGGTAAATATGTATTATTACCAAGCTTTTATTATCTATGCCAAAAAATATGGAGCTGTAACTAAAAAGTTGATTTACTTTTTCAAGTCTTCTACATCTCTCTCGTTTGGATTGAAAAATAGTGTACTTTGTATACTATCTGTTCTTAAATCACGTGACTTCTCTATTTCCCCTTCGGTGGAGTCCAGTTTGTCACTATCATCCAAATCAATATCTGCGTATTCATCAGTGGCCTCGAGATCCAAGTCAGCAGTATCATCGTCGAGATCAGAATTGATCGTCTTACTATCCGAATTAGCGCCATCATCGTCGTCTTCGTGACATGGCCATGAAGTATTAGTACCTGGGGGTTTGAGAAATAATATCTTAAATATTCATTTTACCAGCAGGACTCCAGAATTTCCGCTTTTGAATGCTATTTAGAATTTAATAAATCTGCCTTTTCTAGTTGTCTGATATCGGTTTTTTTAGGCAGTTTCTGTACGTAGGACTTTTGTGGTTTATTCATGGAAAAAACGCAGATCACATTGTAGGTATTTTTTCACGGTGACAACAATGCATTGTGTGATTCAAATAGGCCCGATATATTGTTTTCGTCAGACCTCCCGTGGATGTGCTGTGTTGAGAGCGAGGGGACTTCCATTTGTCGCTGAGCTGTCGTGTGACTCCTCGCGCGCAAATCCTCAAATCAATAATATTGTGATTCCTCTGGAGTTGCAAGCGTCCATAGGCTAATAAAAATACATACTTCTGCTTGCGACTCCAGAAGAGTATAGAAATTTCCACATGAGTGTAGAATCGAAACGTATTGCTACCTTTAAGTATCGGATTGAGATTGAATGACGCCGGACTAGAGGCCGGAACGGGCAGTGCCTGGTGTTTCAGGCACAGCGTGATGACGGAACAGACCCGCGCCAGGAGCCCGTCGAATTCGGGCTCGTCCGGGCACTGAGAACAGAAGCGATGGAGGGTCTGCACGTGCTTCTTGGTGCAGAGGGTGCGACGGCCCGTTTCTGAAACGTTTATAACAAGAGTATAGCGCTTACGTATGTCTATTGTTTCAGTTACATATTTCAAGTGTTCACGAAATATGTAGCAGTACTAATAAATTTAACCCCCATTTTTAATTAAACTAATAAACCTCTGTTAATTAAACTGTGGTTTGTCCTTTTCTAATAAACAAATGTCAAAGGGGCAAAAGACAAAAAGATTTTTAACGACTTTATAAGTAGCTGAAATGGGTTCAGTGACAGAGAAAGGAGAAGGATTGAAAAGGTATTGACACAGTTCATCCGATTTTGTATGTCTATCAATAATTAATAATGATTACTACTTATACTTATAACCCTTAACTAACGATTTTGAACAGAAAATGGTTTTAGGCTTTAGGTGCACAGTTTTTGAAAGAAATAAATTCCTAGAAATGTAGTGGAAGCTCGGTGTCACTTAGCAATACTACATTAATTTATAATGCGCTATTGAAATAGACAGAAATAAGGTGTTAATGGATACGTACTTATATTGCATAGATGCTGCAGCGTCCTCAGGATGTGGGCGCATATCTTCAGCCTTATGCGGCCCTCGTAGCGGTCCCAGCGGTCGAACACCCTGAGGAGCACGCTACAGAGCCCTGTCTTCACAATCTGCATGCAGCACACCTCTGTGTGAGTTACGCACGTGTGACTATTGCATACACATGACATGCAACCGTACACCAAGCAACGAGGATGTTTCAGCCCCGTTTACGAACGGGAGCGTGCCGCGACGCGTGAACCGTGTGAACACTTCCATACTTAACATGTTTGAGTTTGCACTTGGTTCACGACGTGCGACGCGCCGTGTAACGCCCGCTTGTACAAGTGAACTATTAAAGGATGTGGTCCTGTCACCTACGTATTATCTTCATTCCCCCCTTCTCTCTGTTGCCCTGTGAAGAGCTGTGTATGTTTTTCACTTTACTGTATTGTAGTTCACGACATAAGCGAGGCTTCTCTTCAGTCTTGCTTCCATTCAAGTGTGATATTTGGCAATATAAAAGACCACAAAGACTGTTATTTAACAAAAGTCCCACTATGGATTAGTTATTAATATAAAAACTCTCGTTGCTTGTAGTATCGATTCAAACAGTAATGATGATTTTAGGTCTATTGCAGTGTGTTGCCGATCGATTCGATATTATCATGCGAATTGATCCGGTCACATTCCGCATTCTAGTGTACTCTCGGACATTTTTGTGTTCGAATAGAGCAATGGTATATATTGTCGTGAAATTAGCACATTTGATAAATTTAGTCACATCATGACAAATCTCTAAACCAATTGCCTAATTTATGCATGTGATCGATGAGTGGATCGAACGAAACTAAATAAATCGAGCAGTTCTCTATTTAGCTGGACACTGGTCCCACTGTTAGGGTCCAATCATGCCAGTCCATAGTATTAGTCTAAATTTACATGACAGGCGTTGACCCTCATTGGACGCGCGTTAACAACTAAACGAATTTAGAAATCTGCGGTACCGACCCTATGACGTTGACGTGCTGACGCGCGTTATGAGTTATGAAATATCAGGCGTCGAATGCGGCTCCAACACTTGCCACGTGAAAGTAGTCTTAAAGTATCGTTGCTGTAGCTTTGTCATTGTGGGTGACTCAACTGTTTTTGCTGAAGTAATCGATGGCATCGAGGCAGAGGCGCAGGCGCGCTGTGGGCATGAAGCCGAGGCTCACGAGCACGCGCTCGTACGTCGCTACCACTCCGTCGCGGATTAGGATGGCTGTGGTCACGGCTGGAAACAAGGGATTTAACTGAAACGGTTTTGTATGGCACTCATACAAAAGATACATACGTATACAATATTCTAACACAAGACACAAAGTAGGGGTATTATAAAGATTCAGACAAGTAAGCTATCTGTCTATCGGTTTGGCTGACTGTGATGTTTTTTTTATTGAAAGTCTTGTTGTCGAGATGGCTTTAGTGTGTCAGGGTGTTATACATTTTTTAAGTATTTGGCATATTTATATAAATTATGAAACAATATGCACCAACAAAGAGCACTTCGTATGACTGTGTCAAAGGAAGTACAGATGTAGTGCATAATGGGTTCCCATCGTTTTTTCACGGAAACGTACGAACGTGTCTTACTATTTCAGTCAGTCTCGGTACAAAAAGTACTGAGGCTGATTGAAGTCTTATAAAAATACGAAAGTTTCCGAGAAAAAACGATGGGAAACCATTATGCACTACATTTGTAGTAATTTTAAAAAAGGTTGTTTACTCACAATTTTTCGCCAGTTGCTTTAATATCACAAGTAGCGGAAAAATAAGCTTGTTGTCCGTGTAATGTCCTTTAAAGATGAGATGCATAGTCCTCACACATCCTAGTGTTCTTACTTTCAACGCGAATTTTGGATCTGAAAGAAACAGTCAAATGGTGAGATTGTCAATCAAAAACAACTCTGACTAGGACATTAAAATTCTTATTACAATATCTTTAACCTTCTTACTACCAAAAATATTTCCTTAGCACCCACACGACCACCGCTAACTCGGCCTCCTAATATTAATAAATGGAATTTTATCATATCTAAATATTAATTTAAAAAATCTTTAGGTTATATTAACTCGTTATCGATCCGTCAGGGTATGGACTCCCGAAAAAAATGTGTGAATCCTTTTCCGGGACGTGAAACTATAGCTAAAACAATATTAATCTGAATCAGTTCTGCGGTTTATGTAAGGATGGGTAACCGACAGATGGCTCCGAATATACGAATGTCTTTCTAGCTAACATGATCGCGTTATGACGGGCATGAATCAGTCGTCCCTTTCGCAATTACACTACTTACTTATTAAGTACTTAGGGACCAATATTTTTTGTCAGACATAAACGGCATTAGCTAGGTTTTAAGTTATAAAAATATTTGGAGGCTTAAGTTAAGTTGGATTACATATTTTGTATGGGAATTGGGTCATTTGGGAATCAGATCAAGATTTGTACAGTTAGCCTCATGTTAGCTTCATAGTTCACCGCAACTTAAGTGTTCCCCGACGTTTATTACTACTACTAGACTATTTAACGATAAATATTTATAAATATATTTGAAATCACGTTCTTGAAAACGGCTCTAACGATTTTTATGAAATTTGGAATATAGGGGTTACGGGGCGAGAAATCGATCTAGCTGGGTGTCATGTCTGGGAAAAGTAGTATTCTCCGTATTTTCTCTATTTACACAAGCAGAGCTCGGTCGCCCAGGGACTTAAGTATGTGACAAGGCAGTAAAATGCCTTCTACTTGCAAGGTGACGGATAGGGAGATCGGAAAAAAAGAAGGGAAAAGGATGAGAATTAGTTTAACCTCGGGAGGCAAGCGGAGCAAGGATCCAAAGAAGGTCGTGCAGGATCACTTCGGTTCCCGAGTGGCGATCCCGTTTATCGTACATGATACCGATCAACTTCCGTACGATGATCTGAGTGCCTTTTATCGATATAAAAGAGTAAGCACACTGCTGGCGGGCCATGTTGTTCACTGGAATCAACAGAACGAGTTAGCGTACCTTTGGGAGCCAGCGCGGCGAGGATCCACACTAGGTCCTGGAGTACCATCTCAGCACTGATGGAGCCATCCCGCTTGGTATGCAAAACAACCATGTATCGGATAATAATTTGGGTGCCGTTTAACGATATGAAGTGCTGGGCACACTGACTCCTCGCAACGTTGTTTGCTGAAAGATTCCCAGCTAGTTCAAAAAATAATAATAAGGAAAAACCCACTCAACAGTATGATAGAAGCAAAACATTGTTACAAAATTAGGCCCGCGGCATTTGTGCTAGTATCAAACGTACACATATAATATCTATTGTCTACGTGCTGTGCTACGTATGTTAATCTTATAAAACAGTGCGGTGAAACAGACAGCTGAATTAACAATCGCCTCATTATTCTGTTATCTAATATTGCAATGCCAAGATTTCAATTTGTATTTACAATGTCAAGTAGATTGTTGTAAATGTCACTGGTTGAACCACTGTTATGTTACTTACAATATATATTTACAACACAGAATTAGGTAGGTAGGTACTTGTCTTTTAATCTGATTAGATCAAAAGACTATAGCGAGCTCGAGCGTTCGTGAACATTTTTAGTTTAAGTAGTAAGTTAAAAGTAGCTGATAATGATACTGCCTAATTTTCTGATTTATCTTTTAATACCTATACTTAATAAGTATTTCTACACAGTGCCTAACATGACAATTTAACTACCTTATAACAAATCCCACCATTTATAAACGATCCTTCTGAATTATCGGATTCGGAAAATTGAAGTTCGCACTCAGACTTGACAACGGAATCAACGTTAATGTTCGCTTTGGCATCCGCGTCAATGATTGAATTTAAATCAGAACTAGCTTCTGCCCGCGACTTCGTCCGCGTGGAACTCTTTTATATCGTGGCTCCTTACAAACTTGCGCCCCCTATTTCGCCCCCTTAGACGATGATTCCCGGAATAAAAATTATTCTTTACTCGTATGTTAATCCAGGTTATACACTATATGAATACCAAAATTAATTTTAATCCGATTTTGCGTGATTGAGGTCCATACTTTAGCATCATAGCCTAGCGGCGGCTGCCAGTCGGAAACGATAACGCAGGTTAAGCAATGATGGCAGCGGTCAGTCTTTGGATGGGTGACCGCCTGATGCGAAAGTTTGAATGGTTGGAGTTTGGATGTTTACATGTTTAGATATTGGGATGTTTGTTACTCAATGACGCTTAAACGGCTCAAAAGATTTAGATGGAGTTTTACACGAAGTTAGTTTAAAGCCTGGATTAAAATATAAGGGCGGAAGCTAGTATTCTATAAATGTACAATTTTCAATATGTATCCGATTACTTATTATTTATTTTAATGCGTCTTATATTCAAACGGTTACGTTCGCTACAAAAATAACGCGGGCAAATTGAAACAGCTTACGCCATCTAGTGACCAGTAGCTAACTTTAATTTAAATATTACACAGACTTCAACTTAGGTACTTTGTTTAATTGTACCCAACTGTGTTTTGTATATGTGAAGCACAATAAAGAGTAAAGTATCGTAGGTAATTGTCTAATTGTCATGTCATTTTTTTATCTTTACAAATATAGTAGACTATCATCAGGTAAAGTTTTACAAAACTTCAAGGGAAGTTATATAAAAATGCGTTTAGTAGTTTTTGTGATCGAAAAACTGAAGCAACATCAACAATTCTACTGTGATTTATTCCCCAAAAACGTGTACAGCATATGCCATCTAGTGACGGGTAGATAAAGTTGTGGTACTCAGGATTTCTCAATACAAACTTTCAACCAAGTTTTAATCCCTTTAGAAGATGAATTTTCAAAAACGCTAAAATTTGTTTCCTTGTGCTTTAATATGGAATCATATTACACGAAGTTTCAAGTCCCTAGCTCAAAAATTATTCATTCCTCAAACAAATTTTCGACCCATTTTTGAACCCCTTAGGGTGTAAACTGGCAAAAATGCTGAAATACGTTTCCTTGTATTTCATTGAAGAACCTTTTCAAGAAGTTTCAAGAGTATTAAAAAAAATAATGAATTCCCATACAATTTTTCGAACCTTATATCAGCCTCTGAAGAAACATTATCTAAAAAAAGGCCGTGCTATGTCCTATTCTGAGGGCTAAACTACAATATTAGAAGGTACCATCAAAATCGGTTCAGTAGTTCTTGCTAGAATTTTCCCCTAAAATTATACTTAATCTCATCGCCGCCCCGCGACGTCCACTTGACAACAAAAGATGGCGCTGTTGCGTATACACGACTTTATCCAATCGGTTTGTCTCAAATTTGGTCTGCGGGTCAGCTGAACTCCATCAAACTTTTTTATACGTTTCATGTGGTTTGACGAAGTTAAGACGCCGATAAAAAACTGGAGAATTACCTACTAAGGCTAGAATATGCGTGAAAATTGGTGATGTTCTGCATCGCGCTATTGAAGTTTTTAATTTATGTTGTATAAATACAATTTCCTTCGGATGTTACCTGTTATGTCTCTCTGACAACATCAACGAATTTTCACATTTATAATATTAGTGTGATTGGTGACGTCATCAACGTCAGTTTTGGTCTTATATTCAGAGCATGATTTGGCGTCAACATCTGCTTGAACGATCAATATCAAATCGGCTGCGTTGTTGTTATTCGCATGACTTATCAAATCTAAATCAACGTCGTCGGCTTTAGATTGAACTTCGCCATCTGCACGCGTCGGGTTCATCAATAACTTCAATATCGACGTCAGTTTGGATATTGACGTCGACATCAACCTTAGAAGTGGCATCGAACGTCACGTCAGCGACGTCCGCTTTGCAATCATAGGCCGTTTTGAATTTCGCCTCAATTTCAACTTGAGCTTCGGCTTCGGACTCCGACGCTATTTATGGACACAATGACACAATCATTTGTCACTTCTTCATTGAATATATATTTATTTCAAAGCATTAAAATACATCAAAAACATTTTTACTCATAAACTTTTTACTTTGAAAGTATTTAAACCCCCTTGCAGAGGGTTGCTTGTAAATGTATAGGAGCATTCATTGTGTTTATTCCGTATTTCTTTATCATAAGTACCGATAAATAAGGTTACTGCAATACTGTGTTAAAATGATCAATCGCCATGTCGTTCAAAACGTCAGTGAACGATGTCACATTGCGCCCGTGGCGGGTTGGGGTTGTAAGGACTAGGTTGTATAGTGACTAAATAGTCATTACATTTTGCGGGCATCCGCAAAACGCCGTTATTGCAGGATACCTTAGTAAAACAATGACTTTTTTGCACAATGACCTGGTAAGTAATATGTCTTGGGTGCACGATCGTCAATTAAATATATCTGAATGCCGTAGTTGCACAATGACTAGGTAGATTTGGGGTCATATGTCTGGATTTGGTTATAAAAAGACACATGTGTATTGAGGCTAGATTAGTGCAACGTCTTGATTTTAAAAGGTCTAGGTAGTAAAACGTTTTAGTCGTATAACGAGAAACTTATAACTGATTTATGAATTTATTGGACCCGATTCTACATGCACACCGCTTAAATAGCCTAAAACTAAATTGTCTAAATTTTAGACATAATTTAGACGGCAGATTTAACAATCGCTATTCAAGAATGTCAAGCTGACTAAAATTAGCCTGATTTTAACCCTTAATCTAAAACTTCCAAGTTGAGTTGAATGTTGCTACTTTAAAAAATAAGTGAGTGAATGAACGAACGGAATCTACAAAAAAGAGTATGGGGCAACATTTAAAAGATTTAAAAAATGCAACTTGTTTAATGGTACACTTTGTTTTAATCAATTTAACTAAAATAGTTGTTAATTAAAGATGCCCGTCGTCTTCGAGCAGCATTTAAAAAAACTCCATCATTCCCTGGTGGTCCCGGGTAATCTTCAGTGCCATTTTGCTCTTCATCATCCTCTTCTTCATGTGTGGTATTTTCATCACTCTCAGAATCATCACTGCTGTCTGAATCAGAATCGTCACTGCTGTCTGAATCATAATCATTTTGTAACCCGTGTATCATATTATACATAGTGCAGCATGATATAATAATTTTGGCAGCTTTTTCTGGGCTATAATGCATAGTACGGTGGCGATGAAGGCATCTTTTTAAACTTTAAAACACATCTCTATGACACCTCTTGCCTGTGCATGGCATTTATTATATCTTGCTTCTGGTGACTCTGCAACAGGGTCTGGATGAGGAGTAATCACCCATAGGAGAAGTGGGTAGCCTTTGTCCCCAAGAAGCCACTCCGTAGGGTGCTGTATATATTGTTCTTCAAGGTGATGGTGCACACCTAGTAGATGTTCAGTCTGACTGACTCTATAAATATTGCTACTCCTGCAAATAGCAGCATCATGGGTTGAGCCAGGAAAATTTGGGTTCACACTGGTAATCACTCCGGTGGCATCACAGATGACTTGACAGTTAATACTGTAAAATCCTTTTCTGTTATAGAAAATGTTACCTGGGGTTGTTGGATGGTTAATTGGGGGTTTGTGTATTGGCATGTGACTCCCATCCTCCGCACCCAATGTATAGGGCATTCCAAACGGGTAAGTAATACGAGGTATAACAACTTATCATATAAGGGTCATAATATATACGCTCACTCTATATAACTTTGTTTAGTATAACGTTCATTGCACATAACGAACGAAAGATATAATGTCAAAACATATAATCTCGTAAAGTATAACGTACTTTAGAAATAATATCAATTGATATATCGATTAAAGCGTATAATATTCATAACACCTAAGGTTTATAACATATTTTGTTCAATTTATCTAACATCAAAATGTATAATGCTCGTATAGTATAATTGGCTTCAGTCATTTTAATAGCAATGCCGTATGAAGAAAATATGTGAATTTCTTAGAGCGATAGCCTCAACTTGAGTTTGAAAAAAAAACAATACCGTTTGTAAGATTGAAATTAAATTTATTTTGAGATCAAACACGTCAATTATTTTAACCTAACCTTACCCAATCGCCAGCGTGTCGACGCCACCCCGCTTCGCGGGGTGTCTATTTCCGCTCTAAGGGACACAAGGCAACCCTAACCTAACCTACAAGTAATACCAATTATAAGAGTGTTAGTTGTTTTTTACTGCGGGGGGCTTCGCCCCCCGAGCCCCCCTTGATGTGGGCTCTGCCCCCCTTTTCCTGGCTGCCCTAGCTTAATTTTCCGTATTATAATCCTTATACGAAAATATATATGCGTATGATGTGTATACGTTATGTTTGTTATACGAAAAGATATTATATGGTATGATCGTTATACGTTATGTATGTTATACTAAATGAAATTAGTCAATTTGAGTCTTATAGAAAAAAATGTTATATAATATGATTATTATGGCAACTGACCGTTATTCCTTATAAAAGTATTGGTATTGTTGTTATAACTAACGTTCATTATATCTTGTGAACGTTATTAATATGAAATTATATATTTTGTTGTTATATCGCGTGGGACGCACCCATTCCAAACACATCCTCTCTTTTTCTATTGCCGTTACTGGGAACTTGATCCACTGTGGTGTCAACTAGGTTGACTTTGAGCCAGAATGTTAACTTCCCCTACAGCAGTCTGATAGCTCCCTTGAGCAGAGTAGTTAAGTGCACTTAAGACCTTTAAGTGTGGGGGCACCGTACCCACTTGAAACCCTGTGCTCAAAGTATCGACCACGTGTCTGCCCATGTTCCACGACAATCTGAACAATTTCCGAAATTTTTGTTCGGATCGGTCGAATGGGTTGGATTCATCACGCAACCTCTTTAAATAAAGTTTTTCACCTTCGCCATGCCTTTCGTCGGCCGCCACAGCAGCCATGACGAATCCTTCATCCATTTCAAATAGAAAATAAAAGCTGATGGATCCACTTGACTTCACGTAAACCTTTAAACGGGACTATTTTAATCGCCGCTAAAATAAGTCGATTTAGTTTGACGTTTCTGTGTTTTCGCGTAAAAACGACATGGCTAGAATAGCATTTTGGCAGCTAAACTAAGTTGAATAGACCGCCTAAAATAAGAAGCGTCAGATTCAAATTAGCGCTATCATTTGATTATGACAGCTGCTCATAGAATAGCAAAGTGCTTTAGCGAAACCTAAATAAAATCAGGAAGTTTAGAGGCCACTGTAGAATCGGGTCCAATGTCTGTACAAAAGTAGTGGTGATGACGTTGTGCAAATTATTAAGGAACCTTTCCGTGATTCCCTTGTCTTTTGATGAAGTAGGCGTTTTGCAACTGAGACTTCATAAATATATGGCTATATTGCCTATTCTATCATTTTACTAACATTACGTTGTGCTACTTAGTCGATTTGCTATTATTACCTAGGGCATTTTGCTTATTTAGCAAATAAAGACGTTGTACAACTAAGTCCAATTTTATACCCCGTCATTTTAATATTATGCCAGTTTACATGTTTGGACAATTTAACACCGTGACCTGATGCAAATTGAACCTTTTTCTTATATAATCATTCTTCAAACTAGTCCTTACGACCCTAACCCCCCGTGGCATTAAATCGAGCCAGTTTCACAAGCAACAAATACATGCCTTAATTTTGCTACTTAAACTGCGGGTGTTAAAAAGCCAACAACTCTTTTACATTGATCACCCACACATACCCTTTTTAAGCAAAGGATTTTTGTTTTCTTTGCCTGTTTTTTTGACATCTTTCTTCTTGTTGGCCGCTGCTTCAATGCCAGCTAGTACATCAAATAATTTATACACCTATTCTTAGTATGGGCAATTTTTTAAATATTTGTTTAAATCCTCATATCATAACAAACATTATAAATAAAATATCTTACCTGAACATTTCTTTCCTTTCCCTTGTTTTAAACATAATGCTTCCCGTAATATAGCTGCTATGTAGGTCGACGTTGGCGAGTCTCTCGAGGTCTGGAATAGATTTCAAACGGTATATTCGTAAATTCAATGTGTATCCGAAGGCACGTCTGAAGTTAACAAATCCTGTTACCTCCAGAATGGTAAGCAGCATCTGGAGAGCATTGTTCTGTTTATCCCATATCTTTTCCAGTGTACTTTGTCGTACATGTTTATCTGTAACAGATAAATAATGACCATTACATATATGCCTTATATAGGTCACTTTAAAATTGTAGCTATAGTGTTCTAACTAGTGGGATTTTAAGTTAATGGTAGTAAGGGTAGATTAGATAAATGTATAATACATATAGCGCGACGGATATAAACTAACGAAATTCACAATTTTACGGTAACATAATAAATATCGAAAATATTTGGTACAAAGTGTAAACGTACGATAGAAAGTGCGTACTGTTGAATATTTAATTTAACCCCCTGCGTAGACCCAATACCTATATTTTTCTTAAAACTATATCCTTCTTTTCGGAACAAACCTCACCTAAAAGGCGTCATGTACACCATGATCCGTTGTCTGAGGCAGTCATGTCTTTTCCGTTTTGTAGCAAAACTGTCCACTAACAAGGGAACTGAATACATATTATAGAGTATAAACCCCAGAAGATCAAATGTACCATCAAGGAAATCATGTGTAATAAATTAAGGGGCTCCCATTATTGGCGTATGGGATCGTACCTTCGATCTGAATCTCTTAGTTTTCTTGGGTTTTTTGTAGCTTATTATGTTAACAACAACGGCTTTAAGCAATATAATATCCCATATTTACTTCAAAGTTCATTGTTTTCGAGATATTTGGCATCAAAGTTTTGAGTTTTGTGTTAATTGGTTTAAAATGAAAACCCTAGACCAGTTTTTAGGGACGTCACAGACGAACCCAAATATGTAGATTTCGTAGGTGTTAGATCTTTCACTTCAATAGAGATACAAAATAAGTGTTATTTTAGACAATGTTTAAAAAGATCATACAACATTAAGTATTCATTTGTTTCAAAATCTGGTAGACCAAAATGGACATAAAATATTGAAGAACCGATAGCCGTTTGATTTATACTTCTATCTGTAGTGCAAAAGTAGGACATACGATTCAAAACTTGTCAAAAATCGATGGAAACCTCGGGTAGCCCCTTAATAAGTAAAATAATAGAAAATAAATAAATTAGTTATGTAAACATGCATCTAGATCAAACCTAGAAATTAGCTAAGCTTAGCAGATAATCTTAAAGAATTGAGATTATGCTAAGTTATTAGTAGGAAAAATTTGTACCAATTAAATTAATGCAATAAACAATAACATTTTTTTTAAATAATTTTGATACGTTTCCTACCAAGGAGCTGCCTACCGGGAGCACTGTAAGAGCTGTCTGCTACTTAGCGGGAAAACCACGGTATCCGGCTACGAGCGTAACGTTACACAATTATTGGCAGCTAATCTGTTACCTACTACGAGTATACCATTACGTGAAATGGTGTGTTTTGGAGAATTTCGCATGGTGACAGTAAATCAAATTATACCTATTCGGTTCTTGATGGATGATATTTAGAGATTTAAGGCATGTGGAGTAAACAAGTGGTGCCTGCCGCAGGGAGAGGAGGCGGCCTCGCGTCGCGGGCGCGATGACCGCGCGATGAAACGCTTCCGCGAGATCCGAGATGCTTTGTTCGGCTGTCGCAACTGGAGCACTAAGAAGGCCGTCTAGTGGTCTTTCCAATACATTGCCATCTAAAATTGTCTTCGTAAATTACGATAGGTATGTACATTGTAATTGCTCTATAGGCCAGCACAAGATCGCTGCGTGACGACTGCTCCGTGGACCAGTTTTAATAACGCATGCCAAACTCAATTACACGTTCGAAATCGTTTGAAGGTGTGGCTGGGCATTTTTATTGAGGATCTTAAAAAGGAAATAGGTATTAGAAAATTGCATCTTTGAGATCTAGAACTAGATATCATAGACATAATTGGAGTCTCTTTTTGCAATTACTCCCAAGGACGAACTCATAAATCTGCTGAATTGGTGTCAAATTAATAGTACATTACGTAACTAGGGCGGTGAATTCGTAAATGCCCCAGATCGCCAGTGTTTGTGGCCCTCACCTTCGGTTCGGGCCATAAATATGCGCTCTGGGGCTTTACGAATTACCGCCCGTTTTGAGTACAAAATTTTACGTCTTCACCTGGCCACAATGCGAGTTTTTTCGTAAGCGCAGCGTGCAGTAAAACTCGCATTATGGCCAGGTGTGACGTAAAATACATTAATTGTGTTTACGAAGTGTTGACTGTAAACACTCAATAAATAAAAATAATAATAAACCTATCGATCAGCATCACTAATGTTTGATCGTTTATTAAGGGAAGGTATGGCGAGAATTGAGGAAGCGTCTATAAATTAGTCCAAGTGGATTGTTTATGTACGGTCGAATAATGCAGTAAATGGCCTAGTGTGCCGTGACAATGACAGGCCGTCTCGGTCGCGCGACTGGCGCGCTGCCACGAGATCCGCGCGCATCGCCGTCTTCACAAAATACCACACTTTAACTACCAAAACGCATTAAGTTGATCAAGAGACTCGTTCCAGCTTTAACCTAAAAGCCATTGTCAGAAGGTCTTCAATGTACGAAGGCTATAACACTTCTTGGTGTCGTTTGGCAGTGCTAAATCGTACTCCAAAACACAGTTTCTAGAAAACATTGACGCTATAGCAACAGACAGACGGAAGCCCAGAATATAAACGCTGATTATGATATTAAAGTGCTTTAATAGCCCCCGATGTAAACATTACACAATGGCTAATCCAGAGTTCGTGTTCTCGTTCTTGTTGTTAATTCCCGATCTCTTTGTTTTGCACAAAATCTTACTTGACTTCACTGGAAAATTTCGTCTACCTAAAAGCCATTGCCAGAAGGTCTTCAATGTCCGAAGGCTATAACACTTCTGGGTGTCGTTTGGCTGTGCCAAATCGTACTCCAAAACACAGTTTCTAGAAAACATTGACGCTATAGCAACAGACTGACGGAACCCCAGAATATAAACGCTGATTATGATATTAAAGTTCTTTAATAGCCTCCGATGTAAACATTACACAATGGCTAATTCAGAGTTCGTATTCTCGTTCTTGTTGTTAATTCGCGATCTCTTTGTTTTGCGCAAAATCTTACTTGACTTCACTGGAAAATTTCATCTACCGTCGGTTGAATTTTAACACATTAACTGCCAAGAATCGCTACGCGCTACGCTCGTGCCCGATTCTGTGGTTTTCCTCGTATGTAGCGGGAAGTGACTACGGCGTAGGCGCCCGCTAGGAGAGTTCCTGGCAGTGAAAGTGTTTCGTAACTTCTCGAGCGTGGTTCTTTTTACAAGCTTTATATTAACTTGCCCTGTTAGTATGTATGTAAATATTGTTTCATACAGGATTTCACTATAAAAAAGCAACTTGAAAACTTTTAAGAATGGAGTCATTCACTTTAGTTTTTTTTAGTTTATTTGGCCTTGATGCAGAAATTTAAAACTTTGGTTGAGGATTTTTGTTGATTCCTATAGGATTTCACAATAAAATTGCAACTTTCAGAACAATAGCGCCATCTACTCTAGTTTGTTTTAGTTTAGAAATTTAAAACTTTCAGCATTAAAATCATAAGTACGACATCATCTAGCCCTTGAGCCCATTTACGCGTTCATGGAAATTAAGTGGCAGTGCAAGTCGTAGATCGAACATCCGTAGCCGCGAACATCTTAATAGTTAGGTATCTATCATATCATATCATAACTGATTGTTGACTGAATTTATTTAAAGACTTCACACCGAGAATTACCACAGTGTTTAAGAATAACCCTGGTCGGAGTGGACGAGCAGCAACAACTGATCAGCCACATCAGCAGTTATGATCAGTAATCATAACACCGGACTCATTAACGCTGTGGGACGCTGCCAAGTGCCAACAGCGTCGATGCGAGATCGTGTTCCTGACTCTAGGCGCCCGAGATGCCAAATCAACTAAACTCATCGAATTGGCGTACTTGCACGGCACGCGCAGCTGTAATTGGAGGTCGGAAAAGGCACCGTACTTTTAATTTAGCATACGGTTATTTCTAGAACCGGTATTTGACTAAAGGGGACCCCGCTTGCATGACTGTATTTCAAAATAATTATGAGACAATAAGGCTTTAAAAAAAATTGCTATGTTCTAAAGCCTCATGTTAAAAGGGAACGCTAATTCGAAAGAGTCAAAGTTTCCATTTATGGGCACGAGCCTGTGTAATTTCACACAATTTAATCACGGAAATATTCGTACAATATTATGTATATTGACAATGTCTACCGCCCAATATAAATCCGACATCATTGAAATGCACGACGGCATCAGTAAAGAGCAAGGCTGAATTAGTCGTACATAAACTTGCATATAAAATATTCCGCATGCACCGAATGCAACTTCTTTAATGTCGATGGCTCGTCGCATTATTTATCCTTAATTATGGAAATGCGGAACATAAGTATATTGTACATTACCATTTACAAATACAGTCTTTAAACAAATAGTAGTTATTTACACATGCATGAAAAGTGCTCTTTTCCGCACTAGTGCGGGAAAGTAGCACCATATGTACTGTAAATAGTACATTACGTAACTAGGGCGGTGAATTCGTGAATGCCCCAGATCGCAGGTGTTTGTGGCCCGAATCGAAGGTGAGGGCCATAAATATGCGCTCTGGCGCTTTACTAATTACCGCCCGTGTTGAGTTCAAAATTTTACCTCGTCACGTGCCCACATTGCGAGTTTTCCCGTACGCGCAGCGTGCAGTAAAACTCGCATTATGATTATGGCCAGATGTGACGTGAAGTTAATTATGTACTTGTATATTATGAAAAACAAGATTCGACATGGGCAAGTCAATTTTGGAATCGACATAGGGATTGGAAGCCTGGTTTAATGAAGTCAGAAGCGGTGGAGAGCTCGGATCGGCTTGTCATTTCTAATTTATTATGCGGTTATGCTTATGCTTGATGTACTTTAATGGGCTAATATAATGACTGTGATAGTAATGTGATGTGTTTTTAACTCGCGAAATCTTCATAAAATATATACGTGTGGCGGAGGCAATTTATATTATAAGCTGATGCTGCTTAAGTAGTAACTTAGCATATTTTGAGCCAGATTATTTACACTTATTCGTCTCGACAAGACAAGCGAATGTTAATATATGCAATAATATATGTCATTTATTGCATGGCGTTTGGCGCCCGCACAGTATAACGTCGAATATAAAAAATAGTTTTTCGTTGTAATCGACATATAGGTACCTATCGGTATGCCTTCCTGTACAATTATTTGCCTGAACTGGTTTCGTTTGTTTAAAGCAGGCAGGTACTTAATAGGATTGCAAATTTACATAACAGTAACGAGACGCCGAAACAACCGCAATAAAAGCCACTGAATGCATAATCGTTGAATGCCAATTGGGCATTTTTTTGTAATTGTGAAACTAGGTACCTAAATCAAAATTATACAAACCTAACTAGTTTTTTAGACAAGTCCTTTAAAAGTATTGTAAGTACTTATACTAAATGGATTGTTACACAATTATAACTCTTTTATGTCGAGTACCGCGTTTAGACCCGGAGACTTGCGAGTGGCTTAGATAATAAGAACCAACATGCGGCTGTCAAGCGACGGTCCTGGGTTCGAAGCCCGGCTCGTACCAATGAGTTTTTCGGAACTTATGTACGGAATATTTACCGTTAGCTTTTCGGTGAAGGAAAACATCGTGAGGAAACCGGTCTAATCCCAATAAGGTCTAGTTTTCCCTCTTGGTTGGAAGGTCAGATGGCAGTCGCTTTCGTAAAACTAGTGCCTATGCCAAATCTTGGGATTAGGTGTCAAAGCGGACCTTGGGCTCCTTTAGGGGCACAACCGGGAATAACGCTAGGAGAATGATGATGTCGAGTACCGCGTTTAGACCCGGAGACTTGCGAGTGGCTTAGATAATAAGAACCAACATTTAAGGAGCTAAACGTGTAACTATTTTAAGTATATCAAACGTATTCATTTAATTTACTAAACCTCTTTAAAATAAAATCTAATTATATTACTGATTTCATTCATAATGTCGTAAACCAAAAGACTACCGCAAAATAATATATAAAGACGCATTTTTTGTGTAGGTACCTACACACACGACCTATTGACAAACTGTAACCAGAATCGCAAAGATTTTCCTGTCCGAAGAGTTAAGTGTCTCCAACAGATTTGGGTCACAAAGACGAAAATATGCACTTCCTATTTCCTAACTGGCAAACCGTCAATATCCAAGGAAGTATCGTACAAGCCACGATTGCCTCGCAAGTGACAAATCGCTCTGGTTGACCAGTAGGTATACAGTGTCAAGGCCCGAGGAGATTTATAGCGTGACAGGAATAGACACGTGTATAAATATCTTCGATCGTTTAGATGTTCATAATGCTTCGTAGCATTTTGAAGGAAAGTGTTGGTTCGTTATCGTTACACGATTCGATGTTGGTTCATACATTTTATACTCATGAAGATTGAAGATTAGATTAATGTTAAGGGTTGCACCCTAATTTGAAAATTACCGTTAGTCTTTCGGTGAAGGAAAACATTGCGAGGAAACTGGTTTATTCCCAATAAGGTCTAGCTTTTCCTCTGGGTTGGAAGGTCAGTTGGCAGTCGCTTTCTAAAAACTAGTAAAACACTAAACATCCTTATGCCAAATCTTGGGGTAAGGTGGCAAAGCGGACCTCGTATCCTTTAGGGCACAACCGGGAATAACGCTAGGACGATCATTAACTCAAAATGGAAACGAGAATATACAAGAGTTTCTAGTTTTCAATTGAATATAGCTACATTTACATATTTTAAAGCATTGCTACCTAGCTCGGAATGGTGAATGATGCTCCATACCTTTGTAAACATTATACAACTAGGTACCTGCGCTGTCATGGGACGGCCCGCGAGCTGAGTAGCAGCGAGATAGATTATACGTCTCTTTCTAAAAAGAACGCTTACAAATAGACGGATACTCGGATATTTAGTCTATTACGCCGCGACGCAGCTTGGTGGGCCCCCACAGTTTTAATCTCACCTCAACGCTCACCCACAAATATATCTTGACGCCGCGATTCGTAGTTACTAAGCGTAGGCAGAGATCTAGTTTTGTTAGGCGTGGTGGGTGGGGGAGGCCCATGAGCGCGTAAAGAATAGAATAATAGACCGGTTGACAGTTACGCGTATACATGTTGAATGTCGCGCGACACGTCGAGCGCGCTTATCGGGCGCTCTGGATTTCCTATTTTCCATAGCGCCTGACAAGCGAAAGTACGCCTATGCCATGGTGTTCTTCCGTTGGTTGTCTTTGTTTATATTCACAAGTTATTTTGTACAAAAGTTCCTCATAACTATGCCAGTTTCTATTGCATGTCTATAAAGTCGATAAAGCGACAAACTGCCAAACGTGTCCCTAATTATTCAGCGCTGGCGCCATGCCTAATCAAATCACCTTTATTGGGGCTGATGGCGGCGAGTAATAAAAAGTTGGGAAGTGCTGCGGCTGGTACCGCTGCGATAAATAAACACAATAATGCCTGCCCTTCGATACAATGGTATAAATTAATGGTAACACTTGGTGGGGCACACGGTGCGGCGCTTTGGACGAGGGTCGACTGCACCAAAACTGTTATGCTATTCACAACATGACTCTCCCGTCCTTGATTCACCACTCTCCCCAGTATATCTTGACGCCGCGATACATAAAACAATGCGTAATCGGAGATCTGACTTAAACTGGTTTTCGGCTAAATTGAGGTGAATGGTGAATAACGGCCCTGGAGCTATCGAGCCACGGCACGCTATATTGCTGCAATAGCGACACCTGAATGCGCAATATAACTTTGAGTGAATAAAAGAAAAATATTGGCCGACTGGAATGCTTGTTTTAACGGCGAGAAAAGCACGCAACTCAAGAATATTTGATTTACTTAGGTACCCAATGAAATGTATCTTGGGGTATTTCGCAAATCGGTATTTCGGATATTACTGCAGTTTCAATTAATCGAGCGGTACTAAAGTACATCTACATCTTTTTGGTCCCTCGAACATCCAATACAACTACAGTTTAAGTGCACCGCGCACGATGTCAACATAATATTTGGATCATATCGTAAACGCCGATCAAGACAAGTGTCGCACTGCATTTGGAAAAGTCATCGTAAGACGCACGCAATGCTTCAATGTTATGAAATCAAACATAATCATCACAAAAGCTAAGAACTCTCTAAACTGAGGCCATACATTACAAAATGGCAATGAAATTTGAATAATTTAGTTGTATAACATATTATGTTGAGTGATATTATAATTAATCTAAAATTGTTTTCAGAATTCGTTCATCTAAAATTGTCTTGTAATTTGACCGGTTTTACAAATCACGCAACTGCCCTTAGAAGGTATCACGTTTATTTTTAGCAGCTGTTCGTGTTGAAATTAGAGCGTATCCACCCTCTAAATTGGTTTTCCATGTAGGTAAATGCTAATTTCTGATCGAGCGATTATAGGCTGCGTGGAAACATCGACAATCCCTGCGAGGCGTATGGCTCAGATCATAAAGAAATCTTGTTTTGTTTATTTTACTTGGTAATTTTCAGCAGTTTCCGCGATTCTTTAAGGAGTTTGTTTATTGTAGACATTTTTTCACACATCTTAAAGATACATTTGTAAATATTACTTTTATTTTTCTAATACAATATATTTTTCGGATGCCGCAATTGTTGGTCACCGTAAATACGATTTAGTAAGCGTTTCTCAAAATAATGCTTCTGTTTAATTGTATATTCCTCTAGGAAATTTAGATTGTTTCCATTGAGAATCACGGGTTCTTTCGATCCTAGTAGTTCAAATGTCCCAAAGATTTATTTCTTTTGTGTTCCACTCTGTATAGCGACACAATAGGAACGTTCAAAAATGTATGGAAATTTCAGGACACTTTTTTACTACTATTGGGATGAAAACGTATCGTCATCCTGAGTAAAAATAACATAAAAGTGGCAGAAAATTTGTTGTACATTTTTATAGAAATGCTCAGCTAATGACCGGACGGGTACGACAGTAAATTCAACCGTATTTTTGTGAAAATTCAGCAGTAATAATGTTACGTAATATACAAAATTGGCACACATGTATCACAGTCACGCATCACACTAAAAGAGTTGGCTTCCTTTGTTTCGGTTCGGTACGAACTAGCTCAATTAGTAAAATCTTGTATTCTTATACGCTGGTTCTAGTCGTAGAGTAGAGTTACGGTAAAAATTGCGTTGGGCAGCAGCCAAAATGCAGTCGTTAAAACGCACAACATGGGTACGACCGGTGCTCTAGACATAAGTATCTATAACTATGGTGGAAACCGAAACATTTAAAAACGCGGACGGTCCTTCTAGATGCGTTCCTTGGGCGTGGTTCAATGACCGCAGGTTGACTCTGCACACACAAATAATATTGATTTTCATCAAGACCCATTGTATATGCTCGTTTATAACGTGGGTTTGTCTTTACTAAGCTATCTAATACACTTTTGCTATTCGGTAAAATAAATGGATCTTTATTTACGATACACAATAAATATGTGGTACACAAAATCCCATGGGAATTGAAATTGACTTCAACCAGCTTAACTAGCACTCTTCTTTTTCTGCGATCTTTGCCGGACCAGCTAAGACTGATACTCTTAACTTTCTTGCGAGCGTCCCAAATCCTGACTTTTCTCCCTTCTCTCTTACTCAATTTACTTACAGTGATGTTAAGAAGAACGTATTAGCCATTACATCCAATACTGTTTGTTGGAGTGGACAATGTTAGCTGTAATATGATCCTTTCCCTCCTCTTCTTATTCCTATCATCACCTGCATCCTTAACAATTAAACTACGTCTAGTATTTTTCCTACACTCTGAAAGAATGCTGATGTTGTTACTCTACCGAAAAAGTACAATCCTACTTCTTTCTCTGATTATCACCCCAAATCGATTCTCCCCTTCCTATCTAAGTTCTTGAGTGACTTGTGCATCAGCAGCTGACGTCCTTCCTGTTCCTGAACAGGAATAATCTCATGAATCCCTTCCAGTCCGGTTTTCGAACGGGTCATGGTACGATTACCACTTTAATAAAAATCACTGATGATATTCGTGCAGGCATGGATAGCAGAAACGTCACTTTGCTATCGCTGTTGGACTTCAGGAAGGCTTTTAACACGGTTGATATATTAATTTTGCTTTAATGCGTTATCTTAACACAATCACAAATCTCCTGCGGTATTGGTATTGGGTTGGTTTCGTAGTTAGTAAAACGAAAAAAATTAAAATGAAAAATGAAAAATATTTATTTGCATAGACACAGTGCAGGGATGTTTAAATATATTATGGTCATGTGTATCTAGCTTGCATGCAAGCGTGCAAATATGTGAATGTCAATTAAATTATCAAAAAGTCCAACGAGAATTAAAATAACTATACAATGTCAAATTGAATTAATATACATTATTTACATAATAGGCATAATCATAAAATTCGTCAAAGAGGCGGAGTAAAATTATATAACTAAATACTACAAATTCTTTACTGATTTTCGAGAAACGCCTTAACGCTATAAAAACACCGTTCCAGAAGCCATTTTGTTAGACTGCGTTTAAAGGCGTTTCCCGCTAACATCTTTATTTCCTCTGGCAGGTGGTTGTAAATAACAATATAAAATATAAATAAATAAATATAAATATAAGGAGACAATCTTACACAAATCGACCTAGTCCCATAGTAAGCTCAGTAAGGCTTGTGTTATGGGTACTAGACGACGATATATATAATAGATATATAAATACTTAAATACATAGAAAATATCCATGACTCAGAAACAAATATTCATGCTCATCACATAAATGTTTGCCCTTACCGGGATTCGAACCCAGGACCTCTTGCTTCGTAGGCAGGGTCACTACCAACTAGGCTAAACAATGCACATGTTGTACACGTTTTTCTTATATATAATTTTGTGACTCCGAGGGTGATACAAAAGGTTCATAATTTTTGGCCGTGTTTGCCTTTCCAGAACTTCGCCACGTGTTTTAAAATACGAGGGATGTGACCTAACAATATTACATATTTCTCTCAAGTACAGGCAAGGCAAAGGAAGAATTTTATGCTTTTTGAAAAGTGGCACGCAACTTTCGTCCCACCATGAATTACTTATGACTCTGACACACTTTTTTTGTATCCTGAAAACTCTGTCCACTTCCACTGCGTTTCCCCACAATATCAACCCATAACCAAGGACAGATGATACATAACCATGGTAAGCCGTTAATGCTGCTTCAGTTGATACAGTGTCTCTCAGCCTTTTGAGCGCAAATACAAAACGGCCTAGTTTGTTGCAGATTTTGTCAATGTGTGCCTTCCAGTTTAGGTGGTTGTCAACTGTGATTCCGAGAAAATTAAAAGAGTCAACCTCATCTACTGCCTTATTATTATGTTTAATATTTAATGGTACACTATTTGAGTTATATGATAAAAATTGAATCAATTTCGTTTTAACTATATTTATATGAAGGTCATTATTATACATCCAATTAATTATGTCCTCCAATGAGGTATTAATGTCATGTTCAAAATTCAATTTATTATTACATTTTATTACAAGAGTTGTATCGTCAGCGTACATTATTGTTTTTTGTGTTGTCGCCTTCGATAAATCATTAATATACAGGAGAAATAATAGTGGGCCCAAAATGCTTCCCTGTGGGACTCTGCATTTATTAGTTTTAAATTTAGACCTATAAACATTCTTGGTAATGGCATTGTTTGAATAAGCAATTCTGTGAATTTCAATGCATTGTAATCGGTCTTTTAGGTAGTCCTCAATCCAATCAAGAGCTTTTCCTCTTACTCCATAAATCTCAAGCTTACGCAGGAGTTTACCGTGGTTAACGTAATCGAAGGCTTTGCTCATATCGAGAAAGACAGATGCAACTGGAGTGTTGTTGTTAATACACTCAGTAATATATTTGATCAGGTCAAAACAGGCCTGGGCTGTGGATCTGCCTTTCCGAAAACAATACTGTTCGGGTCGGAGTATTCCCTATTTGGTCAGAAAATTATCCAGTCGAATGTAAAATGCTTTTTCGACTACTTTTGAAAGTATCGGAATTAGGGTAATAGGCCTATAGTTACTTGGGTCTTGCCTGTCACCACTCTTAAACAGAGGTCTTACTATGCTCAACTTTAATTTTCTCGGAAAGGACCCTTCACTATACGACAAGTTTATAATGTGTGTGAGCGGACGACATACATGTAAGGCACACAGCTTCAAAATCCTAGTGGTGATGCTGTCATAACCACTTGACTTAGTGTTTCTAATTGACATTATTATTTTATATAGTTCATTAGGGTCGACTGGTCTAAGAAACAACGTGTGAGGATTATAATCCGATAGGGAGGGATGACTAGAATAACTACTCGATGATGAGCTAGGTAAATTGGTCAGGTCTATAAAATATTGATTAAGGATATTGCAAATGTCATTGGGATTGGAATATGATTTATGATTAAATTTAATTACGCTAATATCATTTTCGTGTAACTTATTTGTTACGGTAGACGAAATCAAGTCCCATGTTGCCTTTCCTTTGTTTTGGCAGTTATTTAAATATTTAGTATTTTTAATTCGTTGGGCATTTAATAAACATTTTTTTAATAATCTAGTATAATTTTTGTAAGTCAATCTATTACTTTGCGTGTTGATTTGGTCGTATTTAAGCTTAAAGTAAAGAATCCTTTTGTTTCGACAAGATTTCTTTAATCCTTTTGACATCCAGCTTAGTTTGTTAGATCGATCAGTAATTTTTACTTTAATTGTTGGAAAGCATAAATTGTAAAAAAGACACACCAAGTCATAAAAACTATCAAATGCCCTTGCCGCGTCAGTTGATTTGATGATTTCGGAAAATGAAAGTGAAGACATGCATTCACAGAACTTACGAATGTTATCCTGGCTATAGTCACGCCTATACTCGTACCAAGTAGTAGTAGTAGTTACTTAGTTGGTCGTTGGCAGCGTATAAAGGTGGATTCTTTCCGATCTTCATGGTGCAATACGTTTGCCGGTGTTTGACAGGGTGGCGTGTTGTCACCTCTCCTTTTCTGTGTTTTCATAATTCTATTACTAGCGATCTTTCCTAATCTCATCACCTTTATGCCGACGACCGCCAAATTTACTCTCAAGCTACAATTAACGATCTGCCTCAGTTGGTTAGTTCTAACGAATAGTGACCTCGAATGTATCTTGAACTGGAGTAGGCGTTACAGACTCAAAGTCAACCCGAGTAAAACAAGTCAAAATTGTAGGTAATCCTAAAGTTATGCCCCATATTGATTTTACCACTCATTCTTCAATTTACACTCTTCCAAATGATGGTCGTAGCTAGTTTTTAGTTACGTCCATCATTCGGAAGAGTGTAAGCTTGCCAGTGTCGGTTTTTTTCATTTTAATGGCAATTTTAAGGTTATTTTTTGGAATCTAATTATGGTTTCAAGTATACGGTGTAGTAATTCTCTATTCTCATCAGGTCTAAGACATTGGCATTATCTTGGATCGCACTTTATCTTGGATACATTAGATGAAGCGAAGTCAGAAGGAAGATTTTTGCTTCGGTGGGTTCTCTTCGCAGGCTTCGTAAATTCATACCGCTGGCCACTAAGACTGCGCTAGCTCAATCTCTCTACCTGCTTTCTGAGGATCAGCGAAATAAACTTGAGCGGCTTCAGAATCTTTACGGTCGGGCATCAGGTTTATTTGGCTTGCGCAAGTATGACCACGTATCCATCTTCCGTTCCCAACTCAAGTGGCTCCCTATTCGTCATCGTCGTGATTCCCATACCCTGGTATTTATTTGTGTCAGAATATATTGTACAATGGAATATATTGTTTAATTAGCTGCAGATGTGTTTGTCAGTCCCATTAGTATAGATGTATGTGTTATCTTACTTCTCTTGCTTAATTATTACACTACCATTTGCAATTTTCTGTCCGTCATTTCCTGCTACCCAAAGGTTGTCTGGAAGAGATCGCTTCTAGCGATAAGACCGCCTGTTGCTACCTAATTTAGCGTTAAGTAATTGTTTTGTAATCATTTTTATTTATATAATTATTATACATTAATAAAACTAGTTCAGTAATATAATACACCAATATAGGTACTCGTATTTACAATATGTACATATTTTCATTGTTTGGCAATGCGATATTTGAACAGTGCTAAGTACCATTTTTAACCGACTTCAAAAAAAGGAGGAGGTTCTCAATTCGGCTGTATTTTTTTTTCAATGTTTGTTACCTCAGAACTTCGTCATTGATGAACAATTTAGAAAAATAATTTTTTTTCGTATTTATATTTCCACGTAGGTCCCATTTTTTTCAAAATTCAGTTAGATGATGGGATCCATGAGGAATTGAGGGGACTTTTCAATTTTATTAGGTTTGCGTGTAGTGATTTTGGTTATTTCTGTACAACTCGTGTATTTACATCCGGAATCATAAATTTCGTGGCGAGCAATTGATCATGAATACCACAGATGACTTATCGAATTCTTCAATTATGTACTTAAAAGTGCAAAAGTACGTCACCGGTTCGGATAAGATTCCTTTGAAATAGGAACTAATGAAGTGCCACATTGGTGATGATATTGGGGAATCGATGGAATGGATGGAAGTCCTCAAATATTATCGGCCCACATACAGCGATTCGGTTTTTTTCTATAGTAATCAACACATTTGCTATCGGAAATCAGTTCATGAGGTAAATTGTAAAAAAAAGGAAATGTTCTCGTGTTTTGGCGGAGTACTAAATTGAAGTCGGTTAAAACTTTGTTTTTAAAGTAAATTATTTTAAGGTGACATTAATGTTTCAAATGGTAATTTTTTATGATTTATCAAGTAGAACACGTTGTGACTGAAATGAAAATGAATAATTGAATAATTACATTGTTTAAAAGTTTAGATATGTTCACTATATGAAAACACGGATTTCAGAAATCTATGTTTATCCTAAAAGTTTAAGGGCAACTCCAACTTGAAGACTAACGATGATTAAGTATTTAAAGCACCAAGTAGAATTCATCTATTTTCGATAAACGCAACTAGAGACGACAAATTTGTAAGACAAACTCTGAACAAAAAAATGTAGGTAGTTAAACCCGAGTCCTAATAGCTCCTAATGAAATTGAGATTGTTCATACATAGATGATGCCTAGCCTCGAAATAAGATTACGAACCATCAACTGGCCACAAGTATAACGACACGATAGCCGAAGAAATTACGTAAAACGTGGTTGTTTAGAATGTTTTGGCGAGAGTGGGGTAATTGCGAACACTTAAGGGAGAACTGGAATAAAATGAAACCAGATTAAGTTACACAAACTATTTGTTATTCATTCTTTAGTTTAACTAATCAGCCTTATGTTTCCATAATCAACAGTGATAAATTTTAGAACAAAATGAAGTTATACCTTATAAAAAAACATAACCTCTGGTGTCCGGGATTACCCTACACCAGGTGAGGTAATTACGAATGCTAAGTGGGGTAATCACGGAGCAACTATAATTGGAGCACAAATCACAAACAAAGCCCTTTGAAGTGCTTTCCCCATTCGTTCACCTCATTGGCCCATAACTTATATTTATACCAATAATAATGATGGATGGATAATGTGTTATATTTTATAATATAAATTATTTTATTCTCAAATCGTCCTCCACTAGCCGACTCTAGCTCGACCGTTAGAACCATGCAATGCACGATACGAGTACTTCAAAACGTTGTGTAATTAGTCGTTATTTCGCAAAAAATGTTATTATTATTTCTATCATTTTATTATTCCTACAATACGACACGCACACCCAATTTTACACAAAAATAAGATGAAATTGTTGAAAAATCTTAAGTTTACTTTCCTTGAACAGAGAGTGCGTCCTCACTTTGACACTTTCTGTTCGGCACTAGGTTCAAAATATCTCCTATCCTTTTCTAACATACCTAAACCTGTTAATCCGCCATTACCCGTCGTCCGTGATTCCCCCACCCTCCCCTAGGTACTGTACCGGTTCATAGATTTACAAATACCTAATGAGAGTAACTGCCAAGATGTAACATGCAAATCGTCAACTGTTGGCATTACTGATGGAGGGTTTATGCTATTTAGTTGAGGAAGCCGTGCCCTAATAAGAACAAAGTCCCGTGTGCTGTAATATTCTAACCTTACTTAAGGCACCATTTCACCGTAGTTCCTTTTACGGACATCTTTATGCAGATATCCGATGCTAAAGATATTCATTATGGCGACCTTAAACTGTAAGGGAACAGTTGCTGTAGTCGATAATGGCATTGAAGAAATGTGCTCGTACCTATTTGCATGTTTTGGTCGTAGATAAAGAGAGGTTCCTCTTTAACCATTTAGAGTAATATTGGAGTATGTAAGTGGTACTTAGCCGTAGTTCCACCAAATCTCATTTATAACTTGAACCCTTGGCTTAAGTAATACGTTTCTATATAGCTATAAAAGTACAAGGTGTACTTATTACTAAAATTACATATACTGTCACGATAAAAAAGCCAATATCATATTTATTTTTGTATTTTACTAAACTTTCGCAAAAACATCTGTACCTCAGCTGAATTTTAATCATACTGCTATGCAACAAGAATTTATTTACGTTACCATTGCATGAAACGAATTAGTCAACTTGTTAATAATGACCCGCAGTGCTTTTAGAATGCTTTGGTTTCAAAGTTAATATACATATAATAGCCCATTAAAATCATTCGATGTAAAACTAGCCCAAGTCTCGAAACTCTTCCACCGTCAAAAATAGTGTGAAATTACTTATGATTGTTAAACTCTTTCTTTAAGAGTCGCTCGAACATGTAATCACACGACGTGCTCATCAAGGAGGTATAAGTACACCTCCCGTGGAAGCTGGGAGGTGAGCCGTGCACCGGTGGTCCGCTCCACATCTGTGGCAATTGATGTTGCTGCAGTGGGAAGTAAACATTGCGTGGATGCGCGCAGCATACCTCCGTTGCATATAGCGCACAGCTGGTGTTGCCGCAGCCACTGGAGCAAGTAGTCACACGATGTGCTGAACAAATAAGTACAGCGCCCTCACCGTGGAAGTTGTGTATTGAAAGACGCGGTGACGGTCTACTCTACCTCCGTGGCATCTGGCGCGCGCTGCTGGTGCTGCCGCAGCCGCTGGAACATGTAGCCACACGATGTGCTCAAAAAATAGGTACAGTGCACTCACCGTGGGAGGTAAGCCGTGCGTTGATGCGCGCGGTGATGGTCCGCGCTACCTCCGTGGCGTCTGGCGCGCGCTGCTGGTGCTGCCGCAGCCGCTGGAACATGTAGCCACACGATGTGCTCAAAAAATAGGTACAGTGCACTCACCGTGGGAGGTAAGCCGTGCGTTGATGCGCGCGGTGATGGTCCGCGCTACCTCCGTGGCGTCTGGCGCGCGCTGCTGGTGCTGCCGCAGCCGCTCAAACAGGCACTCCGCCGCCGCCTCGTCCGCCATGCGATGAGCTTTGCAATACACAAAGGAGTTTAAACTTAGTTGCTTTTTACAATCTTTATATTAACTTGACCTGTTCGTTTGTAGGTATGTAAGTTGTCCGTCAACATTTGCAATCTATTTTTCAGTCACTTGCGGATCTGATTGAGCTGAAATTTTGGGTATTTATACAGTTTGCTATTTGACCCGTATTTCAGCATTTTATTATTGGTACGTTTTTATTACAAAGAAAGTCCGCCTTTTGTAGGATAAGTTTTTTATTGTGCAATAAAGTTTAAATAAATAAATAAAGTCAAGGGGAGATCTTACTAAATCGTATCTGTTATTCTCATCACCAAGTGGCTGACCTTTAATTTAATTACTTGAAGAAAGATCGTCATTTGTTTCTGATTTCAAATCTTTTAATCACTAATCAAGTAATCACCCTTACATTGCAATTATTGATGGATAACGTGGAATGGTTGCATTAGTTCATTTGATAACTCGCATCCACCTAAGGTAGCACTACCTTATGTGGATGCGAGTTATCAAATACAACCATACAAAATACACACACACCACACACATAATATACCTAAAGTATGTTTTGCTTAGGTATACAAACATACCCAGAGCATATTGCATTCTTAAATTAAAAGACAGCCGGAACACTAAAACGTTTGAAGAGCTAAAATTACAAATGAAATGTGTTTTCCTCTTTCATCACTGTGACAATTTATTTATACTTTAGTTATAAGAAAGACTACGATTTAAATTATTTTCGTTATACCGTAATTTGTAGGGTCGTATTACCGACACCATCGAGAACTAATGTCAATATTTCAAACGAAACGCCCGAGGAGAAAATATAGCGTTTCTTGGTAACAAACGCCAGCTGACCTGACGTTTGGGATCTTTTATCACATACATACATACATACATACATACATACATACACGCCTTTATTCCCAAAAGGGGTAGGCAGAGCACATGAAACGTATGTTCCAGCGTCACTTTTAGCATAAATGTGGGTATAAAATATCGACAAAATGTGATATTGCAGTGATAGGTTGCTAGCCCATCGCCCACAACACACTTCAACCCTGGTCCCTTAGTCGACTTTTAGGACACCCACGGGAAGAAAGGGGGTGGTGAAATTCTAACCCGACACCACACGGGTAACGGGGTCTTTTATCACGTCATTAAGAGTAGACTGTAGGCAACATACCGTTCGATCGTCTTTCAAATTCATACAATCGGTTTTTCAACGTATTCATGCACTGTAGCTTGTCGTCTACACTCTAGCTCTAGGCGAGAGAAACTAGTACAGCGGAACACAACTAGATGGCGCTGTAAGTCTCAAATTGAAGTTGGTCACCCGCGAGTAGGTACCTATGACCAGTGCGGACTGGCTCCGAATTCAAAAATTGAAAAAAAATGTTATAAGTGTGTTAGGTGTTTTCTTTTGAAACAGTGAAGAGGTATGTTTTTCGAATTCATTATGTAATATTGAATTTGAACCAATTTTACGAATTTTGCAGTTTTTTTTGGTAGGTAATTAGTGTTAGTTGCCTGTAGGCTACATTAAGCGCAAAGTGTAGTAATTTTGTATGAGTACTCTTATCCCTATCTTAGAGTTTAATCAGATGCAAGCTTCCAAAGTGCCTTGGATTTATGCACAATGTGTGTGAAAAATGCGGGGTTGCCTTGTGTTACCCTATAACTTAGAAAAGTTGGAAAAACCTCCGACGTTTTCATTTCAAAGTCCAATATCTCAAAAACGGCTGAACAGATTTTGATGAAACATGGCTAAGAACACTTGGGATAACATTATCTATGACACAAAAAAACCGCATTCAAATCGGTCTATCCGTTTGGGAGCTACGATACCACAGACAGATACACACATACACAGATAAACAGATACACAGATACACAGGCAGTTACGTTAAACTTATAACACCCCTCTTTTTTCGTTGGTGGTTAAAAAACAAGAATTGCCTTAGAAACTTCCACGTCTCGTAACATTTGCTACAATGTAATTTTTCAAATAGTTATTCATTGTTGCTTCCAGGCAACACTCCCTATTTTTGTTTATTTTTTCGAAATTAACGACATTAAAAAAAAACCTGAAACACATGTATTTTTTTTTCCTTTATTATTAGAAATCAATAAAAAGAATTAAAAAAGAAGGTTATGAGTTATAGAGGGTTAAATAGGCAGCCCTTATAGGCAGTGATCGTAACTTTTGTAGCCTTTTTGATGCAGTGACTACGCTGCACACAATTCCGTTAACAACACTAGTTGTTAACGGAATTTGTGTAAAGTATTTCAATTCTAATGCTTAATTTAGCGTTAATAACGTTACTATTAACCTTAAGTAACAATTTTGATTGATATTGTCTATACTAATTCCGTAAACCGCAATACGCTGCACCAAAAATGCTAAAATAGTTACGATTACTGCTTATAACTTATAAGAGACTAGCTGCCTGGCCCGGCTTCGCACGGATTACCCGTTGTCCCGTAGGAATGAAGCATTTTCTCGGGGTAAAAAGTAGCTCGATGTTCATCAGGGATAATGTCGGCTTCTAATGGTAAAAGAATTTTTCGAATCGGTCCAGTAGTTTCAGTGCCTATTCAATACAAACACACAAACAAACAAACAATCAAATCTTTCCTCTTTATAATATTTTTGTAGATAAAGGTAGATTTACATATTAAGCTAATTGATAACGTATGTTGACAAAAAATATCCGAGTATTTTGCGTAAGGAGTTGCAGGAAAAACCAGAAAAGCTGGATCAGTAACCCAGCTCGTTATCAGTAACCCAGCTCGTTATCAGTAACCCAGCTCGTTATCAACGAACTAGCAAAGAAAACTAAAAAGTTAAGATAAGCGTTAACAGCGTTGATACACACTCTTTTACTGATGTTTTTAAATGTTGTGGCAACATGATAGACTGTGCATTGAGATTGAGTGGGAATAAGTCTGTTATACTATAAATTATGAAGATTCAAACATTAGCTGGTGTTAATTACCAGTCCTTGACAAAAACTAATATAACCTAACTTTTTCCATTCCAATCTAATTTAAATCGTAATAATGTTATGTGGTGACAGTTGGTGAACACTTAAATATGTATGTAATGTCGTTAATACCTACCAGTCTGTTTTCTTTTCTCTGGGATTATCACACCGACCATGACGGTGAAAAGGAAAAAGTAATTATATCTCAAGTAGATGAAGTAAATTAGAATAGAATTCTTTGGCTTGCTTGTGTTTTGGCACTGATTTACATGAAAAGTGTGTTTGAACAAGACATATGTGATTTAGTGTGTAACCTTGTGAATTTGAAAAGATCTACATAATGAAATGATTTAATCTCATTAATGATTTGCGGCGAACTCCAATATGGCATGTAAATAGCTTCAATTCTGTATGTTCCCTTGCATTGAATACAGGAAATCGTTAGCCTCTCATGAAACATACAATTCAGCGGTGTCGGGGTGAATTCAGGTCAAAACATAACAATGTGCTTGCAACTGCACTTATTCTCAGCTAATGGATTAAAACAAAATTTAATAGTGGCACAAATTTAACAAGTTTCGTGGCACATACGTGGCGTGTGTTGTGTTGTCCTTTGCTTGGCCAATGTCGTCTAATGGTAAACAAACAGTGTGTGTCGTGTAGCGGCCGAGCGCGTGTGCACCCCGCGACGGTCGCTGCGCTACTGAAGCGCCCGCTGAAAGGAAAACTGAGCGGGGGCGGCTCGCCGGGAAATCTTTTCCTCCCGCATGCTCATTAATAAAATTCACCATGTTTTGATATCGAAATTACCTAGCGGTGATAGATGACTTTTTTATTTCCCTCCGTGCCGCTTACTGTCCTGCTATGAAATTGTTTTCAAAACTAAAACGGGTCAAACTTCATCAATTATAAAGTATCTATGTCTGTTGTCTTACATTTTTTCTTGGCTTTTGGTCCGAGTTCTTGTTGCGTGAAGCTTTGCGATGATATGTCGGCGGCTGCGAATAACACACATAACACACACAATATAAATTAATTGTATAACACCACAATGTACCTACTCTCAAAAGTATTTGACTTATTATATAAAATGTATTTTATTTGGAATATTGTTTTGTCGCAGATTTTATCTCTTTTCATTCTTGTAGCAAAATATCTACTTATATTGTAACTCTTTTCATTCTTGTAGCACAATATCTACTTATATTTTTTTATAAAAACCTCCATTCCTTACCAGACATCTCTGATTCATTACAGATATGTGTTTGTTAAGTTCACGTACTGTTATCCAACGGTACAATCATTTCTGTTCTTATAAAAAATACTGTTTAATAAATGTGTATTGAAAATTTTTAATGTTTAAAAATATAACCTTTAATTTGTATGTCAAACTTGGTTGACAATATAATTGTCAATAAAATTCGGTCAGTATCTATGGAGGTAAGCTTCGTGATCTATGTAAATTGTAATATTGTTATATCCCGATGAGGGCGATAAGTTAATTTAATTTAGTTGTATTAATTTGCTACACGCCTCTTTCGTTACGTTCCGTTGCGGAGTTTTTTCTTTTACTGGCAAGATTTTCATCTTTCATGACACGTGTCAGAAGTAGCTGAGTGAGTATCAAAAGTGTGATTTTTGTGATATTTTTATTGATTCAAAATGTTTATTTAAGCCCATTAAAGTCCAACAATTTCCAAGAAAACTCTCAAAGACGTAAGAAACGTTACATAACTATACTGTACTATACTACTACTAATATTATCAAGAAGAATGACTGTGAGACTGTCATTTTGTAAGTATGAATCGTTGAGTAACTTCCACAACCACTTATCCGATGCTTATCCGATTTAAAAAGTTATTTTCAATGTTCAGGCAAGCCGCGCGCGCAACATAATATAGGTACCTGTCATTACTAAAAAAAAATGGCTTTTTTTCAGTCCATACGTTTTGTTATATACCCTATATCTTGTATTTGTTCTACGAAGTTCAAAAGATAGTCAAGGTTCGGTGGTACATGCATGTAAATTATGTACAACGCAGATAGATTAACTCGGAAGACTGACTTTGATGCGTTTTTTGACCCATCCTTATGCCTGCATACTGACCGTATGAGGAAATCACCGGGAACCTATATGTATTGTACAGTCGAGTTCATATATATATGTAGGTCCCAACGGTTCCAAAATATCTCACCAACCTTATGCCCTTAACAATAAAGATGCTTTCACATGTATTTTTGATCAGGTACATTGTTTGTATGTCCGAACTCAACTGTAAAATGACTTTATTATTGAGCGTCTTTCCATATTGATGAAAGGATATCTGCCAAAAGCTATAATAATTAACAAAAGATTGTTTAAAAAAAATACATCATCGTTGTCACCTATTAAGACAACGATGACGCTCACGAATGAGGACGTGCTTGGCGGCAGAGCGGGATGGCATGATCTGAGTTTTCTCACTTTACGTAAGTTATACCTACTACTTATATATTTATTATTTTATTTTATACAACGACGGTGGCAAACAAGCGTACGGCCCGCCTGATGGTAAGCGGTCACCGCAGGCTTTAGACGCATGCCACTCCAAAGGAGTAACATGGGCGTTGCCGACCCTTGATATGTTTGAGGATTCGCCGTGTTGACAGCTGAAGGAACAAATTGTCTGTAGTAATGGCGATAAATTGTCATACATAAGCGCGTTGCTGACCTTTAAAGGTTTACAATGGGCTTGATTCACGGGGCGGGTCCCTAGTTAATGAAAAGTTATTTAGATGGTTGGTTTAGATAGCCAAGAGCTCGTTGGTCGAGTTCTCTTAGCGTTTTTCCTCTATAAAGCGCTAAAACCAAGCTATAGACTACGCACGTAGCTTTTTCAAAGAAGTTGGCAGTAATTGCGAGCAAAAGTGAAACCATTTTCTTGTCTATACTAACACTATAGAGGCTCTGTTAACTGAAGAACTTCCAAGAGGGTCTTCAATAAAAAAAAAAAAAAAATCGACGAATATATTTATTGAACCTACTCACAAAAATCACAAGAATCTCTCGAGAAATTCCGCCTGTAGAGGAAAACATACGAAATAATTTTTGCCCAACCTGATATGGAGAACTTCGTTCGCTTTTTTCGCTCGTTAAATTGTAATGAGGAAAAGTTTCATCAAACTGATATTATAAATGTGAAAATTCGATGATGTTGTCAGAGAGACATAATAAGAAGTACATGAACGAAACTGTATAACGACATAATTTAAAAACTTCAATAGCGCGATGTGACCAATTCCGAGCATATTCTAGCATTAAAAGGTCATTCTCCAGTTTTTTGTTGGCGTCCAAACTCCATCAAACCATATGAAACGTTATGAAAAAGTTTGATGGAGTTAAAAGGTGACCCACAGACCAAATTTGAGACCAACCGATTGGATAAAGTCGTGTTTACGCAACAACGCCATCTATTGAATAGAATAGCTTGCTGCTAAACCCTTTGAAGACTAAATATCTTGTCTTTAGTAGTAAGCAACAGCGATCCTCCTGTGAGCCATCTTTAGGTGTAACACTGCTAGGGGAGCCTATTGAATGTGTTAGTGAAGCACGTAACTTAGGCCTGCTGATGGACACTGACTTGAGGTTTGAAAAACACATTGCTAACTGTGTAAGTAATTGCTTCTACAAGCTGAAAGTGTTATATAGAGTGAGACCTTTTATAGATGAATCTTTACGCGTTCAACTTGTGGAGTCACTAGTGCTATCCAAACTGAACTACATGGGTGCAGTGTTTGGCCCTCGACTTTTATCAAAAACTAAAAAGTACATCCAGCGTGTACAAAATGCCTGTGCACGTTACTGTTTTGATGTTCCGCTGAGAGCCCATGTCACACCCTTTTTAAACACTAACAATGTTTTAAAAATGCAACATCGGCGCAAACTTCACCTGGCTTGTCTACTTTTTAATGTGTTAAAACATAAAGCGCCTCAGTATCTTTCTGAGAAGTTAACATGGTCATCTAGTCAGTCGGAGCGTAGGGTGCGCCGCTGTGGGTTAGAGCTCTTGGTCCCTCGGCACACATCAGCCGCCTTCCGCGGTAGCTTCCGGTATGCGGCCACAAAGTGCTGGAATAACATACCGCCCCCAGTGAGAAGCCTGAAACATATCGCCACATTAAAATGCAGTTGAAAAAATTCCTTTTCAGCCATCAAAAAGGGCAGGAAATGTTAAGGTTGGAGACAAGCTGCCTCTAACGTAATAGTATTATTTATCATACATAAACTCACCATAAATATGCCTAAGTGGCTTGGCATTGCATGATATTTTCTCTCCTGTCCATTTTTCTTATGCTTTTCTCTTCCTACTATTTGTTAGTAATTGTTATTTCGTTTTTATTTTTATTATTGTTTTACTTTTCGTGTTTTTTTTTCTCTTTTTTGTTTAATTATGTGTTACTGGGAAATCACTTAATGGTTCCATCGGAAGATCAGCGCTGGCATTCCTGCCAGCATAACGCTGAGATGGGACCATTTCGTGCAGCACCCTTTTTTTTCATGTCTACTTTTACTGTTTTTTATTTTCTGTTGTGTTGTGTTGTCACGAATAAATGTTTTCTATTCTATTCTATTCTATTCTATTCTATTGTTCTCAAGTGAACGCCGCGTGGCGGCGATGCCAACCCGTATCATTTTGGGGGCAAATTCTAGCAAAAACTACTGAACCAATGTTCATGGTACTTTCTAATATTGTACTTTAGACATCAAAATAGGACATAGCGCGGTCTTTTCTAATATAGGTAATTTCTTCAGAGGGGTGATATTTATAAGGTTTGAAAATTTGCGTGGGAATTAATTTATTTTTTAATCATTTATTTATTCACGAAGTAAACTTATTTCTATTAACATTTTCTTCTGCCAAACCACAATGCGGTTTGTTGGCAGACGATGCTCCAGTTTATGCACAAATATATGTTTACAGTCGCGACATTATGTAGGTATGTAAGTTAGTAAGTATTAGGTGTAAGTAATTTATAGCACAAACAAAGTTTATAGAATGTGTTTAACTATAGGTACTACAAATTTAATGTATCTTTGAATTTGGATAGTAATTCAGTGCTTGTTTTATATTTAAATAATTGTTTAGTTTTACATGTTCGTTTTATATCTGATGAATCTGATGATAGATTGTTGTAAATCTTGGGGACTAGGTATTTTCTATATCTTTGACCATAATAGTTCGTGAAACTAGGTACCAATAACTTATCAGCTTCTCTATTTCTAGTTAACCTATTATTTCTAATTACATTTTTGAATTCATCATTAGAAAAGTGCTCCATGGCCAAAAGTAACACTACTCTCTCATGAACTGGCAGGATTTTACATTCAAGGAAAAGTAGCTAGTACTTATACTATTTTTACATTTGGCTTTTGTCTTTTTGTTAACCATAAGATAGAGACTTGAATCTTCATAAAAAGTTCTTTAATAAAACACAAGAAAAGCAATTTCAGCGTTTTTGAAAAATCATACATTAAAGGGGTCAAAATTGGGCTGCAAATTTGTATGGAAGTTATTTATTTTTTCGAGCTAGGTACTTGAAACTTCGTAAAATGGTTCCATGCAAAAAAACAAGAAAAATAATTTCAGCGTTTTGAAAAAATCATCTTCTTACGGGATTAAAACATGCTTGAAAGTTTGTAGAAATCCAGAGTGAATAACATATATATATATTTGTTTGTCACTTTGACTACACCCAGAAACAGTTCCCGCGAAGGATACGGGCGACTGAATCCGCGATTACTGTATGGTTAGAAGTGATTACTGAATGAATAAGTGATTCTGTGTATGAATGATAAGTACATTACAACCAGTAATGGATGATGGGTGAAATGAAGAATGAACTATGTGCCATTGAACTTTTTCAGGTTATTAACTATGGAGGTGGCGAGTTTGCAAAAAGAGGCTATTGTACTTTCTTTTCGAATGATTTCCTGCAGGTTATATGGTTCTATATGGAGGTTATGACACGTGATTTCGTGGTTAAATCTCGGGTTTGTGAATTTCGGGCAGTCTTTTAAAAGGTGGTCGACGGATTGTGAGGTGCTTCCATCGCACGGGCAAAGGTCATCGGTGGTTATCTTGAAGCGTATAGGTAGGATTTAGAAGCTACGGTAGCCCCGTGGTTCAGGCATGCGGCTGTCAAACGGCGGTCGTGGGTTCGAATCCCGGCTCGTACCAATGAGTTTTTTGGAACTTAAGTACGGAATATGATTTCATATTTACCGTTAGCTTTTCGGTGAAGGAAAAACATCGTGAGGAAACCTGCATACATCTGCGAAGAAATTCAAAGGTGTATGTGAAGTCCCCAATCCGCACTGGGCCAGCGTGGGGACTACTGCCCAATCCCCTTTCATACATGAGAGGAGGCCTGTGCCCAGCAGTGGGACGTATATAGGCTGATGATGTGTGATTGATAGGTAGGATTTGTGGTAGCCGTGTCCTGTGAGAATTTGGGTAAGATGGAATGAGAAAATGGTCTTGTTTCGTAGATCTTGAATATGCTGCAAATTCGGTAGCCAGTTTTTCAGGTGTGATCCAGTAGTAGATGTTTGGTAGAAGTTGCTGCTCCATTCCATAACGTGGCACTACCGGTCTTATCCGATTCTATTAAACGAGCAATATTTGCATATAATATAATAATAATAAAAATATATTCTTTATGTTGTGGTGCACAAGATAAGAAAAACATGTTACAAGAGTACATAGGTAATGATAAATAAAGGTAACAACAGGCAGTCTTATCGCTTTAGAGCTATCTCTTCCAGACAACCTTTGGGTACCTTGTGTGTAATATACCTATACGAGTATGTATATAACTTGTAATCATGTTCAGATTAAATTTGCAGTATAGGGGTTTACGGGGCCGAGGAACCGATCTGGCTTGGTATTATTTTCGAGAAAATAAGTTTTTCCGTATTTTCTTTTAAAAAGCTGGCTTACTCTTCGACGACGACTAATGGTTAATATTCTTTGTTGATGACTGCACGTTTGAACCCCAGCGATGAGGAGGTTTTTAGTTTTCTTTTCACCACTAAATTTCGTTTTTTTTGATGAACGATCATTTATTGGTTTTTTATTTCATTTTGTATAGAAGTCGAGAATAATTCAGTCCCAGGTAAAAACAAAGCTTAATCATTAAGAACTACCTACATCGACGGTTGTGGATTTGAATGCGTTCATGCAGTCTTATCGTTTTTAATTCATGCCGATTTTAGTCCAACACGATTCTAAACCTGGCCCAAATTTAATTACAATAAGGAGCTACGATAAAAACGTGCTTCACGCGGACAAAGACGCGGGCAGAAGCTAGTAGGCTATAAATTGTAGCTTATTAAGTTTGTATGTAAGGGATAATCTCTGAAACTCATCCGATTACATAAATTCCTTTACCAGGCAGCATATAGATTGGATCTTCCGAATGGACGAAGGCTATATATTCTATCCCGTGGCTCCGCCTGGGTTCACTGGTAGGCATCCGCTTAGGATGTAGTACTTAATACGCGATTTTTTTCAGTATAGGTATACTCTTGTTGCGAAACGCATAGGTAGGTCATTTATTAACGCTCAAACGTCTGTAGTATTCCAAGCATTCGAACGAGTTCTGCATCGCACAAATGTCAGTTGGTGCGAACTGCGTGAGGCCAGCTACCGTTTAGCCTAAAACGTCTTAAAAGCATATGAAACACTAAAGGCATATATTCCCTTTTGGATGTGTAGAACGGATTCAGTATGCGCGCACAGGCAAATGTCACCCGCGATCTGTATCGACACCGATCACGGGCACCATTATATTATACGGTTACGCAAATGAATCGATGGTAATGACGACGCTAGTGAAGGTCGATAATCGATAGAAATGTGATTAATGAGTTACTGATATGAGTTTGAGCTTAATGGATTTCTGACGATATTTTTCGGTTGGCCCAAAAATTTGTCGTTAATCCTACACATATTATCTCGTCAAATTAACACCGTGTACATTTCAATTTCAAGCTAGTGGCTCTGTAGGCGTTAGAACTCGCAAGACTGTATTGTTTTTAATTAATTTTTAAGACCGTATTGATAAAAAAACTGTGTAATTATTGAATCTGCTCACAAAATTTGACGAGAATCGGTTGAGAAATGCGACCTGGGCGGTTATTCGCTACGCGCTAAAGCAGCTCACCCACCCAATCACCCGTCACGAAACTAGACCTCTACTTACTCTTGGTTACTACGCATCGCGGGGTCAAGATATATCTGTGTGTGAGCGAGCGTTGTGGTGGGCTTAAAACAAGTAACAAAGGACATCCGGACAAACGAAAGAATTTTAGCGCAAGCTTTAACGGAGATCTTCGTTCGCTTCGCTCGCTTTTTCTATTTGTAAAACGACCTATTTCTAAAGATACTAGCCATGGTATATTATATTTAGCTATGCATACGTATAGAAAAAATCTGTAAAAAATATACAAGATCATTAGATTAATTGGCTACCAAGTTGGTAATTATTGGTCATGATGAGTTAAGCCTTGTATGATACTGTCTGCTTTATACAAACTTTTATTACAAGGTTTTATTTAACTTGACCTGTTTGTTTGCCAGTTTGTTAGTGAGGGACAAATCTTGGAACTGAATTTTGAACTATGTAGTTAACATCTACCGATTGACTTGCAATCTTGGGGTCTATGTATAGTTTGGATGATAATTCAATATTATGGTCCCATCCAGCTGATCAGGTGATGGAGACAGAAGGTGGCCATGGGAATTCAGTAGGTACTTAGCCGACTTAAACCCGTAGGGTTTGGGCGCCTTAGAATAGTCTCAATGAGTAGTTGATGACGGTATACAGAAAAGTACAAATGACAACAAAATTTGTAACAAAAAAAGTTTATTTGATAGAAATTTATCTGACTTTAACCTTAACTCATTCATTACTAAGCTACGGGACCGTAGTCCGTAGCAGCGTAGAGTCCATATGTAGCGAAAATCGCACGTAGCGCTCTGACGCAGGTCTCGTGATTAGCGCTGAATGGGTCAACACTAGAGTTAATATTAATAATTAGTCATAGTTTAAGTTGTACTTAAATATCTATAGTCACTATATATTTATACTATATGTTACTATATTACAATTACCTACCATTTACGTACATCCATACTAATATCATAAATGGGAAAGTATATGTGTGTGTTTGTTTGTCCGTCTTTCACGGCAAAACGGAGCGACGACAGAACTCCTCATCGACAGAGCTAATGGGACAAAAAATCCCAGTAGTTCTGTCAACAGAACTGATCAACAGAACTAGTGGGAATAAAGGGAATTGACGTGATTTTTTAAGTGGAGATGGTTAAAGGGATGGAGAGTGACATGGGATAGTTTTTATCTCCGAAATCATCCCCTGAGGGGGTGAAATGGGTGGGTAAAAGTTTGTATGGAGCTGCGATATAAACGAGTTCCACGCGGACGGAGTCGCGAGCAGAAGCTAGTAATATTATAAATGCCCAGCCCTGGGGCTGGACACTTATCGCATTACACGGACGGGAGATGGCCTATTGAAGCCACAAAATGGACAGGACCCCTGGGGAAGTGACATTTAGGCCGGCCCATTCAAAGGTGGGCTGACCTTACTCAAGTTTCCGGAATATATTGTATGAGCCTAGGAACAAACAGAGTTATGGACAGAGTTGGAGAGGCCTTCACCAAAACAGGGGTTCATATGCATAATATCAACCCCGGTTTTGGTGTACAACTGTAAAATAACTATTAATGTGACAAACGTTATTTTTCTATGATTAATAAATGGACGATATGACACAGAGAGAAAGAATATAATGGAAAAATTAACCATCTTCGTCTGTATAGCGTTCGACAGGACTCGAACCTGCGATCTCTCTATTAACGCTAGAGTGCTTTGACCACTAAGCTACAACGACAGTGACTGATGAAGTCGCGTATCTTTCAACTATATTCCCGCTACGAATAGCGATGTATAATCAATAAATGGCTTTATTATTAAATTATTATACAATATTATAAATAAGCCATTACCATTTCACGTTTACAGCGCTGAACCAATTTGGAAGGTATTTGGTATTGAGTAATTTGAATCCCGGCGAAGGACGAAGAATAGTTTTTCTCCGGGTAATTAAAGGAAATAAATGAAGGGGGTGAAATGGGAGGCGAAAATTTTTAAGGATCTGCAATATAAAAGAGTTGCACGCAGGCAAAATACAAATGTTTTACGCAAGCAGAGTCCGACTCACTTTTTTTTACCGACTACAAAGAAGAAGGGGTTTCTTAATTCGTCGGAGTCCTTTATTTTGTATTTAGGTTCCCTGATTACTCGAAGATGTGTAGACCGATTCGGAGTTTATATTATTTATTTGATAGGGTATCCTTGCCGCCTGACCAGGTCAGGATTTGATGATGACATCCTAGGGAAATCGAGGGAAATCATCAAATAAGACGAAGTCCTGAATTGAAGTCGGTATATGTAAGTTGTTTTTAAGGTAATTTATATTTTAATACATTTTTTTAAAATGTTGATAGGTATGGAAAAAAAGGCATTCATATCAACTAACTTTCTTACAATTAAACATACGAATACTGAACATAATTTTCTAGTATAATTGTCATCGTGACTTTAATAATGCCTGATATCTTTATTAAAACGAGGAGTAAGGACATATTGTACTCCCTTAAAGAGCAACACCATCAAAGGTAGGGTGAAGATTTTGTATTGTTTATGACCGCAGCAATGTATGTACAGTCAGCATCAAAAGTAACTAGTCAAACGAAGACGTCAAAAGTCTTTATTAAAAGGGAATAAGAGCTTTTGAGGACGTCAAATGCGCACTTACTTTTGAAGCTGACTGTACAACCTGGATCACAGAAGGGGGTTATTTGAAAATTATCGCGTGCTTTGAAACGCCGTTCTGACTAGATTAAGAAAAAATTAGGTCTGATTTTCAGATATCTGATTTAGTCGATACATGATTGCGTTAAATTTCCTCTATAGATTTTTTTTTTACTCAGCCTACTCTAAACATACATTATTTTACGACAAAATCAAGTTAATACCATAGTATTTGTCTCATCTAAAAGCTCAGTTGATGAAATTAAAATAAAACTTCACTAAGTATTTACCGAAATATGTGAAAAGCCATTCCCGAAGAGTGTTGTATCTCTTTTTCTCGTGCGCAGAAGGTATAAGCGTGTCTCTGGCAAGGCAGCGTGGTCGACTCGAATCGAGGTATCCCCTTAATTGAGTTCCGTAAGAGGTTTCTGCAAGTTTTCGACGCAGCGAGCCGGAGGCCCATCCAGTCGTTTTGTTGGTGCCGTAGGCGGGGTGCATCGGTTACTCAGTATATAAGGACTCGGCAAAAGATTTGCCCGCGTATTACAGAGTGACGCCTCACTAGTGTCTCCGAAATGAAGGTACGGAAGCCTTGACGGACCGGTCGAATATCGTGTGTTTACGGTGACGATTTAATTATGAGCAACCCAAACAGTGCTAGTTTGTGTGTTAATATGAGGGATGCGGCATGGAATTGTATTAATTAGTGTTCTAACGACACTGTGTTTTAGTTGTTTCATTATAATATCTCCCAATATATACCTACCTACAGTCAACATTTGAGTTCATGGATCGTATTCAATACAGTTCGTGAATATAAATCAGTCTATCATGACTAATTTCCTGGTAAACCCAGCGTTCTTCATCGTCAACTATTGTTGTCGTAATCAGATTAAAATTTAATCTTAAAAAATCAGCACTAAGTAGCTTTTTGTGGATATTACATCAATTTTTGATCATTAACTGAACTAAGCAGCTTTTGTAGCCGTTACACCAATTTTTGATTGATGCTCTCTCTTATTACATCAAGTCTGCCAATGTTCAATGTACATATTTATATAAGTACGTGTTCCTTATAACTGCTAATGACAATTGTTAAATGGTGTTAAAATCGGATTGTGTGTTTAGGTCCTGGCTGTGATATGTGCGTTGTTGGGTGCCGCGGCGGCGGGAGCGGCGATCCCCGTGGCGTCTACACTCTTCAAGACCATTTTACCGGCACATACTAAATCCTTTGGATATTCGACAACGCAATACATAAATGCTGTGAGTATTTTATGAATTATTATTTAACGTCTTATAGGCTAAAGCCATAAGCCGTACGGCTTCTCATTTGTAGTACCTATATAATGCATGCATTTCCTAGTATGTAGTATACATACATGCAATACAAAATGTATAATATTACTCGTTGGTGGTAGCGAAGGTAGGTACCTTGCACAGGTAGTTGATCATTAGTTGATGTTTTGCACAGGTGTGCGTAACATCAACTACTTTATTGAGAACACTAGTGGTAACTTATGTTTATAGCCTACTAAGCCCATGCAAATTAAATTTAAATTTGAACTATCTTCTTCACCCTTTTTATAAACATATGATTCTGGCACTCAGGAAGTTAATGTTATGCAAGTATTTAACTAGGAAAAAAAATATAATTACTTTAATCAATCACGCTTAGTGCCGCATTAATTAGTTTAACAGTCAATTAAACAGAGTTCACTTAATAATTGATATCGGCATTCGAGGTTTTTTGAAAAACAAGTTACATATAAATATGTACACTATTTGTGTTTAGGGTTCCGCAGTCAACAAGGAACCCTTATAGTTTCACCATGTCCGTCTGTCCGGCTTCGACTTAGCTCAGAACCCCTTACTACTAGAAAACTGTAATCCGGCATGGGTATATAAATCAATCACGCCGAATAAAATGTTGAAAAAAAAAACATTTTTTAAGGGTACTTCTACTTCTCCTACACCTAAAGAGGGGTTTTCTCGAAAACCCCATAGTGTGGTGTATCGTTGGATAGCTTGTTCAAAAATATTATGGGATTTTCAATACCATTTTTCATCTTGGGTATCCGTTTGCGAGATATTGGGCTTGAAAACCCTATTTTTTGATCCAGTCAAGAGTCCCACGCTTCCCGTCTGCCGGCTAGATGATACTAGTGAGGATGTGAAAAAATTGTGGCAGTAGTAAATCTATTAATTTTTAAGGGAAAACTATCGCGACTAAATAGTAATAACTAGTTAGCGAGTAATCGTCGATCGAGTTAAAATAAACTTAGAAAGGCCAACTTTCGTAGAAATTCGGCCAACGCAACTGCTCCATTTAGTTGGCGCGCGCATGTCGATGTAAAAAAGACAGACAGGCAAATACGGAACCCTATTCTGCGAGTGGCCTGAGACGCTCTTGCCCGGTTTTTTTATCTTTGTTCCGTAAGAGGAGGCCCTTCACGGACGAAGCGTATACTTATAAATTAATAGTACCTACAAGATTTGCTTAGTTTGGGACTAGGTCGATTTGTGTAAGAATGTCCCCAAATAAAATAAAATAAATGCCTTACTGCCGATGATGATTTCTATTCCGTAGACACTATTATTATGATTTATAAATATCAACGGTGTATATACTCATTATGTTTAATGACAAATCATTCATATTTTTCCTTATTTCTCAAGGCATAGTCATTGCCTGAACCACTTAGGATCTTTTTAATCATTTCATCACTTGTTCTATTTGCATGTAACGTGGCAAGAATGTTAGAACATAACATAGTTTTTAGATATCTAAGAGGTCGCTAAGACTGACCCCGATTCTATAAAATAAATGCGAATTTGAATAATAATTCGATGACTACTCAATGATGATTATGTTTTCAAATAAAAACCTATATTTTAAAGTTTTATTGAAATCCACTGCCCTCATTATTTAGAGCTCAATAATGCCATCATGGTGTGCATATTCTCACCAGGCATTTTAAAATGGATCTTTTAATTATTTTGTCAATAATGAAGTCATGGTATTAAATAGGGAAAATATATAAAATAAGAAATTCAAACTCATCAACGTTTATTTACACATATTTACCTAAATGTTGTTTTTGCCATCAGTTGCCGACCTCATACCCTTTCGGACTCCGTCAGCAGTTAACGTACCAGCTGCCGCAATTCAGCTCCTTTGGTCCGCAATACACTCACTACGCGATCCCCGGCGGTTCAACTTATTTCTCAAACTTCGCGTCCTTTCCCTTTTATCCCGGAGTTGCTTCCATAGCACCAATTGCTACAAGTCCTAGTGTAGTAGCCGCGCCAAGCTATCCGGGTCTACAGCCCGTGGCTCCCGCTTTTCCAACGCAACCGGAGGCTACTCCCATTTTCCCCGGACAGCAGCCCACACCCACAACACCAGCAGCCGGAGATTCTGACTCGGCCGTTGTAGATTCAGTTGAATTCCCAAACCAGGGTCAACAAAAAGATTCTAACCCTTCCGCGACCCAATCTCCCCCAGCTAGCACTTTCCCCAGCTATCCTCAAACCTTGCAGGACTTCCCGGCAATTCCACAATTTCCTCAGGGATCTGAACAGCCTTCGTTTCCACAAATACCTCAAGGATCAGAAGTACCGTCATTCCCTCAGATTCCTCAATTCCCCCAAGGATCTGACCAAAGTCCATCATTCCCACAAATTCCACAAATCCCTCAGGGATCTGGCCAAGTACCTTCATTCCCACAAATTCCACAATTCCCCCAAGGGGGTTCTGACCAGGGACCTTCTTTTCCGCAATTTCCCCAGTTTCCACAAGATTCTTCACCAGGGTTTCCACAATTCCCTCCTTTCACCCCTTCACCGGCCCCAACACCTTCGCCGCCGGCTACTTTCCCAGGCGCCGATAGCCAAGACAAAGGAATAAACGACGAAGATACGATATCGGTTGAGTCTGCTTAAGGTTAAGGTGGAATTAATTTGTAATTTAATAAAGTTGTTTTTACTAAAAAAACTCTTCCTTATTATCTTGATTTCACCTAAGTATTCAAAATAAATGCTTTCAGTTCTCCTGTTTACAAATTATTTACAAAACCTTTAAATTTAATGTTCGTGTGTTTTTGGATGCCTTATACTACACTGATGTAACCCAAATAATTATAGACAAATTACATTTCGTGTAGGCTTTCAGTTGTCATACACAGATGGCGTATATTTGCGCAAGAGTGATGATAGATTAAGCTCAAGTAAAGTGACTTATCGTAAAACGTAGGCGTTTAACCATATCAAACTTTTATGACGCATTGTGATGAAAGGCGTGGGTCTTTAAATGTCAGTGCTGTATTATATTACGGTAAGAAGTTCCTCGAATTCACTACGAGAAAAACATGTATTAATGACATCACGTAATACGAATGGTAATTAGACAGTGTATTGTCATGGAAAAAAACAACGGTTCTGTGTTTGTTATTTAAATATATTCCGGCCGCAGTGATAGTTCACTGTCTTTCAAATAATATTTTATAGTTGATTTTCTCGAGGCATCAATATATATAATAGGCAAATAATCATAGAAATAACGGGAAGCCAATTCGTCACTTCGCATTGCAATCTGATTTTATTTTAATAATATATTTACTGATTGATTGCTAGTATAGACTCCGACGAAGATTTTGAAGCTTCTTGTTAAATTAGCCAGTCTTGGTTTTGTGTTCTGGATCGTAATATAGATATGTATTTTTTTATTTTATATATTTTTTGTCTTATATGTTAATAGTCCTACACTAGAAATTTGTAACACACAAGTCAGATTTATTTGAAAGCATTGTTTGGTACGAGATCATTTTCTCTAGCAGGTGCGAGAGCGCCATGCATTGACAATCAGGCCCAGCACGGCTATCACGCGACGGCGCGCGAGCGATCTCGATTTTTCTCGCACTATCCGTCTCTCTCATTAGAACACTTAGAATCGAGATCGAGCGTATGTCCTGGCCGTCTCATGATATACGTACTGAGCTTGCACGGCGCTCTAGCACATATAGTTACGTATAATCTACGTATGAGGATTGTAGGGTTTAATTTAATTTTAATGTGAATTGATTAGTTTAATGAGAAAACAGACTGCCTGGTGTTGCCCCTAATTAACCGATTAGAATCCGCTTGAGATTTAAAACAAAGTTACCGCATTTTTTGTGCTACTTCTCGCTGTTCAGACTAAGGCAATTTGGAAACTCCTCTTCTAGTTATAAGATATAGAGAGAAAATAAAAGTCCCAAACCATAAAGATGCTACGTAATGTTATATAAATTGTTCACTCTTTGTCGAGCATTGGCGCATTGCACTCGTCGCGTCGGTTTATAAGCAAGGAGTTGCACCCGACAGGGAACCATTAAATAAGTTACCACGCCCCCGGGTGCCTTTCAACGATCCATTCCTTCAAGTTGGCTCTAGTCGTGTTCTTGCCAGTTAGTCCGAGGGTGAAGAAAAACACGTAGGGAAACCAGTCTGTGGTGAACTCGAGCGTCATATTATAACCGCCAACGCCGGTAATTTTGGGATCCACCTGTTAAAATACGTTTCATTTTATTTTATTATAAAACAAACAGCTTAAAATTTTACACAATAAAAAGTTAATTGACTAATTAATACACGAGCCAAAACTAATGGAATAGAAATCAAAATTACTCAAAGGGAACTATTAGAAAAGTAAATATTATAATGGATTACTATTTCAAGTACAGTCAGCATCAGAAGTAGCCAAGCAAAATAACACGCTCCAAATAACCTACACAGATCCTTATTCCCTTGACATTAGAGCCCGTGTGTAGATCATTTCGAGCACTAGAACTGCTTAGCAACTTCTGCTGCTGAAAAAAGTATTCTATGAATGGTGAAATATGGATCGGTCCGAAAGGCAGGAACAAGTAAGACAAAATAACAACTTCAGATCATCATCATCATCGTCATCATATCAGCCGAAAGACATCCACTGCTGGACATAGGCCTCTCCCAAAGAATGCCAAAGTGACCGATCCCGCGCCACCCGCATCCAGCGTACTCCCGCAACCTTTACCAGGTCATCAGTCCACCTTGTGGGGGGCTTACCCACGCCGCAACTTCAGATAAACACAAGAAATAAGTAAATATTGGGGGGAAATCTTACACAAATCGAACTAGCAGCCTCATATAGTCAATAAGCGTCACCCACAAGGTTAAACACCGATCATCAAACAAATCAGATCAAAGATCTAATAACAAACCACGTGTAATTTAATCTCGCTCTTGATGTGTTGTGTTTGTTAAAACACAGATATCATAATATGCGGATATTGGTCATGAATTAGGCTATCAAGGCCATAAATTAGGCTTCTAGGTTCTTAACTTTCAGAAACATGCGAGGTATTTTTTAGTTTTCACTTTATCGGTAAACCTACCTTTGACTACATCAGTAGGTACAATCATAAATCGTGTGATATATACTGGATAGCTTGTTATTAAATGTACCCATGAACATGGATATAATGGTACATCATTTGTTTCATAATTCAATTGTCATTATATTTTTCAAAACAACTGGGTCCGATTCCAGAGGTGAGCACAGGTTTTTATTAAATGTATTCGAATGCAGTTTTTCTTCTTATCAAAATCGATACATGGTTCCTTAGAACAGGGGACCGATTTTTGACTTTCGAGCGCTCGACTCTTTCACTCGATAACTGACAAAAATTATGAAATGCTATTTTGAAATAGCGATAGAAAATTTAAAAACGAGTGGTTATTATTGACCACTCGTATTCAATTCTATTGGTAGAAAGTAAGTGCAGGCCATTTTGACACTGCAAACGTATTTACTTTTATTTGATTTTCGAGCGTTCAAAAGTCAAAAATCGGTCCTCAGATCTTTCCTATACTGACCGATTTAAATATAAACCCTGTTAGGGCACAGCAATCTTATAGGCACTAATTAACTACTCCGATACTAACTACTACTACTTTTAGTAGTCGTTTTAATTAGCTATTAATTTGATTATTTACCTGCCGGTTCGGGAACTGCATACGCGCACACAGGATCGTGGTCGCAACTCCAGCTGACAACTGCAAAACACACACAAACAGAGTTAAGTTTATCTTTAAACGGAGCATAAATATGCGGGATTATTATGGAGCGATCTCACAACAGAAGTGCGAGTAACTTGTGTTGAATATTAAAGGAGCAATCACAACGTGACAAGTTATTGCTCCTCTCGTTGAATCCTTTAGGCGTTGATATACGATAACACTATTTTGAGATTGGTAAGCCGCATCCAGGTAATACAATACACACACAAAATGAAAAAGCGGTATCAATTTGCTGTTTCTTAGAGTGCCAATCAGTGGTGTGAGCAAATTATCAAAAAGGATGTAATGTAAAGGCCTGTGTTTCAGAGTTACGTTTTCGTGCCGAAAAGTGCACTTAGGTATCATAATTCCTACTATAAGAGGGTATGTACTATAAAAACCGATGATTTTGGAGTAGGAACTTACCTTCAAAACAACATGCAACTTAGCTGGTGGGTCGGCACGCACGACAAACTTCTCGGAGTAGAAAAAGAACCCCTGGCGCTCTTGGACTCTCTTGGACTTGTAGCAGAAATTTCCATGGAGGAAAGTGCGGGCGCGCCAGCCGTACTGCTGGGCTCTTCTCCTCCTGAGATATCCACTTTTATGAACGCTCAGTCCTAAAACATGAATACTACTATTTGACTACTGTTAGAGCAAAGTCTGACGCAGGTTTTTATTAACTGAAAAATATAATTTTCAAGGTTGGGGTATTTTTCATAGCATAGTATTAGCAGGCAAATAACTACTACTTAAGAAAGTTAAAAACATTTTCATTCAAATTGCAATATCTCAAAAACGGCTAAACATATTTTCTTGAAACATGGCTTTCTTGACACTTGGGATAAAATTATTTATGACACAAAAAAACCGCATTCAAATTGGTCCATCTGTTTGGGAGCTACGATACCACAGACAGATAAACAGATACTCAAACAGACACGTTAAACTTATGACACCCCTCTTTTTGCGTCGGGGGTTAAACAAATTATGCACGAGGTGAGTGGTAATTCGTAACAGTCGCATTTAATTGTGAGATAGGCTACCAAGACTTGACAATCGCCAATCGCTATGATTGTAATACTTAAGAAGAAAGAGATTTAGATACATGAGCTGACCTGACTTCCCATCGACCAATTTAAAATTACTCGGATACGGCTTCGGTATGACATGCGCTGCTATGATGTTCACGATCCACGTGACGTATGGGAACACGTCGATGTATATAGGCGGGTCGTCGTTGAGGCGCGCGCGCATACCGCGGCGCGTGCAGGGCGCGTAACCCGCCGAGAGCCCCATGAGCTCGAATTCCCCATCGGGCGTGTGGGAGGCAATGGGTGTGCCCGGCCGCACACCGCACCCTGACGTGCATAGCACGTGCGTGGCGCCTTCGTTACTCAATTTCTGTAACATGTCAGTCCGTTCATGAGCGCCCGCACATAACAGCTACTAGTGGCCGCCTCTGAGCGCGCCAAGCTGCCACAAACCGCGGCCCCTAGCAGCGAGCGCAAGTTACTCCCGCAGTTTGTAGTTCGGTCGGACGTGGCTGCTAAATACTCGGTGTGCGCCAATTCGGGGGTGCTATACAACATGTACGAAAGAAGTCCGCAGCTTGTGGCGGTGACGAGTGGCTCGATATGCAGTGGCTCTAAAGGTCTTGGCATAATCTTCAATATTCGAAAGATCTCAGGGTAGACTATCCGCTAGATTGAGCTCACTGCTGGCCACAGTAGGAGGGCCATTGACATGTCGGGTGAAGGGAGTCTGTAGAGAAAGCTAGTCAACAATCAATAAATTAATTATAATTTACAATTTGTAATTGGTTAGTACCGATTTTCTACGATGACGACGACACTCTTTATGCGTGTACAGTTTGACGGTTTTCTTTCCCATTCGCTCTTGATCGAAGTCTCTTGGTACAGCTGCAAATTAAAGAATACTCGGTAGGGGGCAAAGCGGACTCCTTTAGTCCTAACTCCTTTTATTATGTCATGCACAAATTTATTTTTTTCTTATTCTATAACATTCTAAAACATATTATTATTAGCATGATGGCATCACTCACTGCTAATATAGTCAATCAGAATCACGATTTTGTTTTTACGTTTTCTCTCACGTTCAGCATATGATGGCAGACAAATTGGGATACTATATTCTGTAAAGAGAAAATATTAATATTACACGTATGATCACGCCTGAAATAATGTTTAATCATGTACAATAGTTCCTTCACTAGAACAGCATATGTATTTAAGATCCTAAGAGCGTAGTGGGCGCAAACAGGGACAGCTCAAACACTCAGAAAACGGTAAAATATAAATATTGAAAATACTTTACCTGATTGAACTGCTCGGATAAGTTTAGCGACGGCTAAGCTATTTCCGATTCCAAACCTGAAATTAAGATAAATCTCAGAGTAGTGAAAATAAGTGTTGATATATTATTATACGGAGTGCACCAAAAAAGGGGTGTGAACCGATCAAGTGCATAACAGGTATCGTGTTCTTATAATAAAGACTAAAAGATTTGTTTTTTCTTATCAGAACACGATAACTGTTATGCCCTTGATCGCTTCACACCCACTGTTTGATACACTCTGTATACAAAATGTACATTTTCACGGTACACGCTTTTATTGCTAACTGTACTGTTTTGCATTTTCATCAACTGCTATCTGAGACGATTCCAATGAGCCCAATCACGACGGGTTTGACTTGTTTAGGAATTTCTTTCTCTATCATCAGATCAGGGGACCGATTTTTGACTTTCGAGCGCTCGACTCTTTCACTCGAAAACTGAGAAAAATTATGAAATGCTATTTTGAAATAAGGACAGAAAACTGAAAACGAGTGGTATTGACCACTCGCATTCAATTCTATTGGTAGGAAGTAAGTGCCTGCTGTTTTAACTCTACAACGTATTCAACTTTACATATTATATAAACAGTGCAAGTTAAATAGTTGGTAAAAGTAAATTCTTGAAAAAAAACATCAACAGAGGAGTAGCGCAGAGTCCGATTAAAAATAACAAGAATAAGAATAAGAAAAAAATATTCACTTAAACGTCCCTTGTTTCGACAGCATTTTCTTTTGTCAAACTGCAGGACAGTTTGTTGGCAGAGGACTCCCTTACAAAGAAATTGATAGAAGATTCTGGATTCATCACCTGGAGAACTCCGGGTGTGGAGTAATTTCGCTGACGGGGCTCTCGAGGTAGGCTCGTGGGCATCTCTCTCCCATCTTCAGTTGCATCAACGTGAGCTGGCAGTCTTGCTCGTCTCGCTCGTAGTCGCCAAACACGACGTTACCTCTGGATAAATCATTGATTTGAATGTGAATATGCTCTGGCCATGCGACTGGCAAACGACGATTAATTAAAATAAAATTTAAACTTGATGCCACCACCGTTCCTGGGAAAAACGGTCTTGAAAGATGGACAACGAAGGGATTCTATAATAAGTGTTCCTGTTTTTTTTTGGAGTATGAAACCCTAAAAAGGCAAGTGTCTGATACTGAGGAATAAACGAGGTACCGTCAGGAAAATTACATTTTGTAGTTCTTCGGCAGTCGCATAAAATCCGCAGCGGTGCCGATCACGAATTGCCGATGCACCATCACCACACGAGGCGCCTTGCTTGGGTTCAGTAGCCCCGTCATCACTACGAAAATCAAATACCTATTAATGTATCATTTGAGTTGAATGAGGGTTTTTCAAAATGGAATATGTCACCAGCTGGTATATTAAAAATTTGATGTCGGTAGTTGTTTGTTTCTCTATCATGCATTTACTACCATACAGATTGTAATATTTGTTTAAACCTCAGAATAACACATAAGCAGATATAACATAAGTATAGACAAGATGATAAATCACAATAACTAAATTAAATCTAAAAAAGTACCGAGGATGCTGGCGGCATATCGCAGAATTGCAATGCTGATGATGAGATGCGTGGGAAAGCCGTCATCTCTTTGGTTACTAGTTACATCAACCAAACATTTCTGCAAATAACTTATGCGCACTCGGAACCCATTGACCGAGCGTCTTGACGCTAAAGGGTAAAAAGTTGTACTCTCTGTAGTAGACTTTACTAATATTGTGATAATCTTACCGTGAACGTACTGCACGTATGCTAGCCAGGTGAAAGTGTTCTCTTTGAGGATCCCATCTGGTGGCTTCAATGTAAAGTCGTCCTGGCAGATTGCTAAGTCCCGTATCATACACACACATATTTCCACGACCGCTAAAACATTGAAGACACTATAGATAAAGATGGCAAGAAAATGGACATAAAGTGAAGACCTAAGGAAGTGAAACCAAGGTTTTTTTGCCTAAATGAAACTGAGTAGGTAACTATTACGTTACACTTACTTAAGATGATCAAACATGTGTAAATATGGAACTCCATTTGTGCAGAAGACTAGTGTCAGTTAACGACTGATCCTTGAGTAATTGAAAAGGTAGGAAAGAATGCAAAACATCTCGTAATGCTTTGTTAAACTGCATCATAATCGTCGCATGCGTACTCCGAGAAGAATCACAAACAAACAAACAGCTGCTGTTTCGTTGTGTAACGTTTTAAGACTGGAATCCCACGTAAACTTCTACATACCTGGGCGACCGAGCTCGGCTCGTGTCAAAATACGGAAAAAGCAATTTTTCGGCCCCGTGATTCCTATATTGCAAACTTTATCGATATCGTTAGTCCTCTGTATCATAGAGTAGACTGCAGGCAACATACCTTTCGATCGTCTTTCAAATTCATACAATCGGTTTTTCAACGTATTCATGCACTGTAGCTTGTCGTCTACACTCTAGGCGAGATAAACTAGTACAGCGGAACACAACTAGATGGTGCTGTAAGTCTCAAATTGAAGTTGGTCACCCGCGAGTAGGTACCTATGACCAGTCGGACTGGCTGCGAATTCAAAAATTGAAAAAAAATTGTTATAAGTGTGTTAGGTGTTTTCTTTTGAAGCAGTGAAGAGGTATGTTTTTCGAATTCATTATGTAATATTGAATTTGAACCAATTTTACGAATTTTGCAGTTTTTTTTTGTAATTAGTGTTAGTTGCCTGTAGGCTACATTAGGCGAAAAGTGTAGTAATTTTGTATGAGTACTCTTATCCCTATCTTAGGGTTTAATCAGATGCAAGTTTCCAAAGTGTCTTGGATTTATGCACAGCGTGTGCGTAAAATGCGGGGTTGCCTTGTGTTACATACACTACAACTTAGAAAAGTTTTCATTTCAAAGTCCAATATCTCAAAAACGGCTGAACAGATTTTGATGAAACATGGCTAAGAACACTTGGGATAAAATTATTTATCACACTAAAAAACCGCATTCAAATCGGTCTATCCGTTTGGGACCTACGATACTACAGACAGATACACACATACACAGATAAACCGATACACAGATACACAGACAGACACGTTAAACTTATAACACCCCTCTTTAAAAAACAAGAATAGTTTTAGAAACTTCCAGATATCGTAACATTGGCTACAATGTATTTTTTCAAATATTTATGCATTGTTGCTTCCAAGCAACACTCCCTATTTTTGCTTTTTTTCCCAAAAGTAACGATATTAAAAAAAATCTGAAACACGTGTATTTTATTTTTCCTTTATTATTAGAAATCAATAAAAATAATTAATAAAGAAGGTTATGACTTATAGAGGGTTAGAGCAGTTTTCGAGAACCAACGCGATCGTGATTACTGATTACTGATTACCAATGTATATTTAATTTGTTATCTACAAATATTGCACGTTTAATAGTATCCCATAAAAAAAACATTTCATGTGAAAATAGGCCAAGTCTCGAATCTCTTCCTCCGTCAAAAGTCGTGAGAGCGGTGTCAGCGCGTAGCCAAGTCAGGCATTCTTATTAATCTTTATTCGCTAGCACTATGTAGTATTGATAGTGTGATTGCCAAGTCACTGGTCCTTGCTTGTCTAAACGTCACGCACAAAGTTTATTATTGTACACACACTTATTTATATTTACGAAATTGATTGTTTATAAAAACATGCTCAGTGCAATTAACTACTAGCACAGATTTGCCCCTGGATTTGTTTGGATTACATTTCGTACAGTATTGTTAACTATAGTAATATGCACAATATAACTGTCAGAATTATTAAAGCTTTAACTATGAACCCTGGATACCAGTGACTTGAGGATATGGCGAACTTGGTCCAAATTTTAACAACTATACAGAAATAACATATTTTTATACTCCTGATTCCGAATCATGGCACATAAGGGAACAACAAATTCACGGATAATTACAGTATGGAATTAAAAAAGACTTTTAGGACTAATAATATAATTAACAATTTTTTACCTTAGACATCTGTCCATATATTTAAGTTTTTAAGTAACTGATATTTTCGACGTAGCTCATGTTTGAAATGTCAACGCTAAGCTTATCGAATCGAGCCTATTCGAACGTATAACAAAATAACAGACATACACTACTGGTCTTAATATTACACTACATGATACATTTACTTTAGTCATTTGAGGCATGAGTAATACAACACATCGGCGATTATAAAAACTAATGTCTTACAACATGATTCTTTATAATATGTTGTATTGTGACACAGAAGCGACGTATATTCTATAGTGTACACCGCATAATTTATATTATACTACTATACATCTATATTTATACTAGGAGAGGAGCAATTACTATGCCGAGCTGATTTATTTAGTTAACTTACACGAGTCAAAATAATGATCATCACCTATGTGCAGCTATATCTTCTTAGCATTGGTAATTATCGAACCTTTTTGCATCTTTCTTTTTAATATTGCTAATTACCAAGTATAATGTACTGTTACTTTTTAACCGACTTCAAAAAAAAGGAGGAGGTTCTCAATTCGGTTGTATATTTTTTTTTTTTTTTTTCAATGTTTGTTACCTCAGAACTCCGTCATTGATGAACCGATTCGGAAATGTTTTTTTTTGTTCGTATGTATATACTTCCAGATGGGTCCCATTTTTTTCAAAATTCAGTTAGATGATGGGATCCATGAGGAATTGAGGGGACTCCTCAATTTTATAAGGCACGCGTGTAGTGATTTTGGTATTTTCTGTTATAACTCGTGTATTTACATCCGGAATCATAAATTTGGTGGCGAGGAATTGATGATGAAGACCACAGATGACTTATCGAATTCCTCAATTATGTACTTAAAAGTGCAAAAGTACGTCACAGGTTCTGATAAGATTCCGTTGAAATAGGAACTAATGAAGTGCCATTGGTGATGATCTTGGGGAATCGATGGAAGTCCTCAAATATTATCGGCCCACATACAGCGATTCGGTTTTTTTCTATAGTAATCAACGCATTTGCTATCGGAAATCAGTTCATGTGGTAAATGGTAAAAAATAGGAAATGTGCTCGTGGCTTGGCGGAGTACTAAATTGAAGTCGGTTAAAACTTTGTTTTTAAAGTAAATTATTGCGGACATGTTTAATCATGAACCCTATGTGAAACTATAACATAATATGTCTTCGTAGCATAGGTTAATCAAATCTATTTGTAGCTTACATCTTAGTCCTACTCAGTTAGTTATATCTTTTTAGCATTGGTAATTGTTAATTTACTGTCAAATCAAAATGATGTATTAATTTTGTAGGTACCTAATTTTGATGACGAGAAAATTCGAAATGAGTGATTCATTTATTTCCAATTTCTATTCCATCAGGACCTATTTATTAAAAAAAAACTAGAAGTTTCAACCTAAGTACTAAATTTTAACTAATTAACTTTGTTAGTCCGAAATACAATTAACGATTTTGATTGAATATCATTTTTTTCCAGTGCCTACATGCCTTTGTTGGCAGTACTTTACATCATTCAAAGATTGGAAGATGACTACCTCTTCTGACGCACGTAAGAGAATACTACTTAACTACACAAGATACACCCGTCGTGTTAGGGATCATTAGAAGCCTCCTAATTAATTATTGATGACAGTGCAGAAATACACTTGGTAAAAAAAGCTTGTCCCAAAAACGGTTATTTTGACACAAACTTATTACATACATACAACCCAGTTACAATATCTGTGGACCTCGCTGGAATGTGAAGCCCGTGGCACCGTTCCAGAGCGCTGTAGTGACGTCATCGTCGCCAGGTCCACAGATATTGTTACCGGGTTATATACATCAGCCTAGTGAAGTTGCAGTCCACTGCTGGAAGTAGTCTTCTCCCAAGGTACGCCACGCCACAAGACTCGCTCTACCGTTTTCGCCATCCATTCACTACCAGGTACCCTCCTCAAGTCATCTGTCCATCTGGCCGGAGGGCGTCCAAGACTACGTTTCCCCGCCGTGACCTCAATTGTAGAATCCGCTTAAGGCCTCCACACACCGAACGCGGGTCGGGTCGGGTCGGGCGGTATGTCTATCTCTTTCGCACTACTGTGCGCGCGCAACTGTGTGATAGAGATATTAAATGCGTTGGTAAGTGAGAGAGAAATATCGACCCGCGCCACGCACGACCCCCGCCGCGCCGCGCCCGGCCCGCGCCGCGCCCGACCCGCGTTCGGTGTGTGGAGGCCTTTATTTCATCGACCATCGGTTCTCCGACAGATGCGACTGCGAAACTTATTGAAGACATTATTTTAAGAAGATTATACATCTTTACTAATATTTTGACAACTTCCTTGGACTTTTTTACAGAGTATTGTTATGTGTAAACCTAATGCCTCTTTTTCAGGGTATTTACACAGCGAATACTATTTCGGAAGATGTTTTGTAGAGCAAGGCGCCGTTTTTTACACACACACCCATTTTGATCATTTACAAGTATTGGGAAAAGTAATATTACGTGTAAGTAAAACAGCTGAGACTACTCCACTAAATGTATCCAAATGTTATTTGTTTTGATTTTGTTGCTACGTGGAAGCAAATACACTCCCGTTTCGTTTAATTAACTTTCATCTCCATGCCACATTACATTTTTAATTTAGGTACTTTAAAAACAAAGTTTGAACCGAACCCACTTCAATTTAGTACTACGCCAAAAGCCACGTGAGCCATTTTCCCAAACACGTGAACTGATTTCCAATCATTATTAGAGAAAAAAACCACTTGGAGTTTTGGATGACCATCCGTGGTCTTCTTCACCAGTTCCAGTTCACCAAATGCTACTTCCTGAATCCAAATGTTTAGCTTATTGCCGAAAATACTAAAATAGCTACCTATGTGTTTCTCTTGAATTTTTGAAGAGTTCCCTCAATTCCTCATCGATCCTATCAGAACGGGTTTTTGGTGTCAACGGGACCAATCTGGAAGTATATGCTTTCAAGCAAAGACATATTTTTTCATATCGATACCTATGAAAAATTATCGGTTCATTTTTATTACATATTATTACATACAATAACAAATTACCGAGTTATCGTGTAACAAACACACAAAAAAACAGTCGAATAGAGAAACTCCTCCTTTTTGAAGTTGGTTAAAAAGACTGGCACAGAGCCATTCGTGTTATAAGGTAACAGACACTAAGACAAACAAAAATCCAGACTAGCTATACTTAACGGTATACCGTATACAGAGTGGCTGTTTTCCATGAAACCTTAAAGAAAATATATGGTCATATAACGGCAGTAGAATAGAATAGTAATGATTACACAATTATTGTAAAAATATAGATTAAAAAAAGTATTTTTATGATAGCGCCAACCTTAGTTATATTTCCTGTCATCCCTTAAAATATTTTTTATTAGTGATGGCATTGACCTTCTTCGGTCAGGTCATTGATCTTATTCTCCGGTAGAGCTTTGTAAGTAATATCTGCACAAAAGTTTGATGAACTCGTACTTGGAAAAGGTCGAAATAAAATTGTTTTCCTATTAGTATATCTCTTTGCCTGAGATACAGGATAATCCTAATTCAGGCGCATTTAATTAATTCCCTGAACATGTAACAGTGCAAGCACAATGTAACATTAGCAACAACGTTTTTCAATAAATTATTCTTATTCTTATTGTTTATTTGGAACAGTAAGTACTAAAGCTAAACTTGCGGAAAGTCCATCGTTCCGTTCCACGCTGTATATTATTAGTAAGTTTTTTTTTTATTGTTACCATTTCAGGCATGGATCGATGTTCCTCGGATTCCTACGTGCATTATACTCAGAGGAATTTCTAGTGAAGCTGATCTATTTCGATACACTGCCTATAATTTTCAGGTGAATATTAAAACATCGAGTACTCGTAAATTTCAAGTTGTATTAACATTGCAATGTCAGGTCAACGTATCATTGAACGAGAGAGACAAGCGACCAAAGTTACACAACTTCGCTTCTCCTGTTGCCCTCTACAGGTCGCATTTCACAACCGATTCTCTTGAAATTTTGTGAGTGGGCTCGATAATTATATAGCTTTTAGGGTTCCGTACCAAATAAATTAATAGTTTAAATAACACTGGGAAAACGCGCTTTTATTGCACTTAAAAACAAAACAAAATATGGATCATTTAAGTAGTCTCTATTTCTGGGCTGAAGTGTGGGATATGTGCTTTTAATTACAATTTTATTTGATTGTAAAAGTGTGGGGCGCTGGAACTGGACAGACTTTCTTGTAAACAAATACTAATACTAACTACTACTACTAGGTCTGTGGGGTATCATATGAAAGGGCTTGAGATGCACTTTTTGAAACAGTATTTATTTTATTTTCTACGTTAGTAAAATTCAATCTATGAAGGAGAATGTAAAAAAGTCCCAGCCCCCCTTATCTCCGAAGTTATCCAAGCGAAAAATTTGAAATTATTACTTGTGATTAAGATAAACATAAATATTGCTGGAAAAGTATAACCACTTCTGTATGTAGCGTATTTTTTGTTTTACATTCAAAAGTCATTTCCTAGTAAAGTGTGAAATTTAATCAACTTTATAAGTATTTTTTGTTTTCACGTTAAGTGATAGTTTGTACGGAACCCTCGGTGCGCGACTCAGACTCGCACTTGACCGGTTTTTATTTTTATTTGCAGATTCAGTTTTTGGATTTTACACAAATAACAACAGACTCGCGAGTTGTACAGTCAGCGTCATATAGATAGTAGCAGCCAAGGTAGCCTAATATTTCGGTACACGTCTTTATTACTGTGAGAATTAGGGTGTGTTACGAAATATTTGGCTACTCTGGCTGCTACTAACTATATGTCACAGACTGTATAGGTCACAGAGCCACTAGTAAAGTAATTATGATAGATATAGTGCCTATAGATGCGGTAGGCTCAGTGCAGGTCATGTGGCTCTCTGTGAGGGAGGCCTATGTCCAGCGGTGGACGTCTTTCGGCTGATATGATGATGATGATTTATTTATTTATTTATTTTATTTTATTCATTATACTGGACACCAACAGAGTACATAAGATAAGGTTACAGTTGTCTTGGTATTAAATGTGTAAGAGCTTATATTTCATATTTTCATGTAGGCCATTTTATGATTTAGTTCGCTAGAAAGTGTTTTTTTAAGCGACACGTGTTTTTTTATTTCTCCCTTAATTGTAATTTTCATTCAAAACTATCAAATTGAAAAGTAGCGAATTCCAGAAGGTTGTTAGTAAATTATGTCGTCAATACTACGACTCTGTATGGCAGTTTGGACACCTTTCATATGGCAGCCATAATACTGACGTCACACACTGTGAAAACCACTTTTATACGTTTTTGCGATTTTCTTAAAAGCGAGCAGAAAAAAAACACAGAAAACTACTTTAATACGTTCAGATAACATAATTACCGAAATGGTTTTCGATTTAGGCGTCATTACATATTTTGAAATATTGTCAATTACAGGTGAACACATCGTTTTTCTCTCTACCAAGACACTAATTTGTGAATTTCCACTTGCAGCTCTGTGTCCCGCGCATAACGTACTGCCACAGGCACACACGGTACAAGTATCACTTCCTAGAATGGTACATCCCGTTGAACTTTACGAGCGGTGTGGACTGGGATGTTTATTTTTTTGGACCACGTCGCATGCAATGGTAGAAAATTCTCGTCAATGAAACTATTCGCATAATGTAATTTATTAAGTCATGTCATGTGCTTATCAAAATGTCAAATAAACACGCGATGCACTAGATTTTTCTTTTCCTTCCTTTTTAACCCCCGACGCAAAAAGAGGGGTGTTATAAGTTTGACGTGTCTGTGTATCTGACTGAGGTACCGCGTAGCTCCCAAACGGATGGACCGATTTGAATGCGGTTTTTTTGTGTCATAGATATTTTATCCCGAGTGTTCTCAGCCATGTTTCATGAAAATATGAAACCTACAAAAATAACTAAGGTCCCATAAAAAACATTCCATGTAAAAAAGGCGCCAAGCCTCGAAACTCTACCACCGTAAAAAGATGTGAGATATTTCGTAGAGCCAAGTCTCAGGCATTCTTCTTAATCTTTATTTGTTTGCTAAATAAAATTTTGTGACTTGGCAATCACACAATACCACATAGTTTTAGATATGCAAAAATCCATAACTGCAGTAAAGTCGTGTGATTGCTAAGTTGCAAAATTTTATTTAGCTTGCAAATAAATATTAATAAGAATGCCTGAGACTTGTCTCTACGAAATATCTCACAACTTTTTACGGTGGTAGAGTTTCGAGACTTGGCGTCTTTTTTACATGGAATGTTTTTTTATGGGATCTTACTTCTTTTTGTAAGTTATTGTTTTATCAATTCAGTATACAAAATAAATGCAGTCCCATTCTTGCTTTTTATTTTTTGTCCTATTAAAAACTGCAAATATAACTTTGTAATCCTATATCTTTATATGGGATTACAAATCAGAAAATCAAATATTGTTTAACGCGTTTAATTTTATAAATCTATGCGTATTAAGAGGTCCTCTAAACGATTATTTTAAAACATGCTTGGCCTCTGCAAAAACTAAAAACGATTTTTTTTTCTCATACAAGGTTAAAAAAGGCCCTTTAAAGCTTCTATGTCTGCTGATCTGATGCTCAGTGAGTGACAAAATTAAGAAATTTTGACATGTTATAATTCTGAAACTACTGGTTCAAATTGAAAGAAATTTGAAATATATATCGTGTTTGTACAATCCGTGCTTGGGGACTAAAAATTCAGGCTTCTAGTTTTATCCATAAGGAATTAATAGGGGGTCGAAAGCGGCCTAAACTGCTTCGAGAAAAGGATGGTTTTGCTCGACTTGGCGGGGGCACTGCCGTGCCCCCCGATCAGCCGTTTTTGAGTTAATGGACATTGAAATGAACATGTCGGGGGTTTCTCAACTTTTCTAAGTTGCAGTTATATTGAAAGTAGCAGTCCTTGGGAGTGTCGGGACATCAAACTACGATTGCAATTGCGCTTTCTATCCCAAGTGTTTTGAGCCATGTTTCATCAAAATCTGTTAAGCCCTTTTGAGATATTGGACTTTGAAATGAAAAAGTCGGAGGTTTTACAGCTTTTCTAAGTTGTAGTTATTATCCAGGTGCTATCTACGTGCAATATTTCACGTGCAACTATCTTCGTGCAATATTTCACCCAGATCGGTTTAGCCGTTTAAGCGTCATTGAGTATACAACAATAATAAATTTGTAGTTCTCATGTATATATGTACATATATTTAAATATATATATAAACACATGTATGATGTTTGAGCTCTTTATTATTTCTTTGAGTGAACTGGACTAGGGAATGCAATCTCCAAGCGAGACTGGTAATTGGAGATCTTGCGTTATAATTCTCATGTCGAGAATAGGGAATCGAGATCTCGTCAGCCAAATCGACGAGATCTTGTAAAATCACTACAATATCGAGATTCGACTTTTTAAAACCAGCATTAATAATTGTCCGAATACGGCTAAAACAGTACCTACTTAAGGTATTACTGAACAAACATTTTTCGTCGACTTGTACAACACAAACGGAAATAATGTGCACACACGCATCAATATTGCGTTTTTTTAATAATTTCTTTTGAAGCATTTAGTACTTGCCAAGTACTGCCCGACAAGAATAATTAACACGCTTTTAGGTTGTGAAATCTCGTTCGAGATCTCGATTATTTCAGTCGAGATCACGACCGAGATTTCCTGCCACCGAGATTGACTCTCGAAAATTTGCATTTCCCAAACTGGACATGCTACGTATTATGCTAAATTATTAATTAAATGAAATTGATTGGTAACTTGCGTTACACTCTTACTCCTAAGCAAAGGAGAATGGACGCAAGTTATCAATAAATTATAGGCTACGGTGTCTGGGTACCAGCATCAAGCAGACCGTACGCTTGTTTGCCACCGTTGAAGTACATCTAAAATATAGCGACTTATCTAATTATAGACAAAAGAAAACAAAATATTTTCATTCTTATCCAGTTTAATTGACACTTTTATCTTTAAAATACTGAAATAAACATTACTTCTTGCTGTAACTTACTGTATGTATCACTTAAATTTTTAAACTATTATTCTAGTTTTTTCCATCTTCAAATATATATGGGTTGATAATATTCAAAAACTAAAGTCGCTGGCATATAAAACTGCGCCATGAAATAAAACTCGTGTACCAATATCCTGCCAACTGTTCGCATCATCAGGTAAATTACGTTACCCTGGCAGTAATGGAAGGGGATCCGTGTCCTCTTGAACTGGTACTTTCTTGGCACATAAACCTTCACCACGACGCACTGCAATCTGAACTTCCGAAGGTTTTGCGCGTCTAGAACCTGGGATTAAAAATATCGTTATCATTTAGTCTCCTAATTCGTCACAATGGTACAAAACTTGCAGATTAAGCGATCTGAAACTAATTTCAGTCAATTAAATAATTAGCGCTCAAAATATCTACACAGATCCCTGGTCCTCTTGATATTAGAGTCCAAGTGTAGGTAGATCATTCTGAGCACTAGGGACTTATGGCTATGGCGTCAAATTTTATTAAGAGAAAAAACGTTGCACCCTTTTTAATTAGGATTTATTCTTTATTGTAATACTATTTATTTTTAAAACCTTAATTTCATATAGACAACTTATCTACTTCTTTTTATATTACATCATTGGTATGACCTAAAAATTCCCTTACTTAAAAAAATACTTGTTCCTCATCCAACCCTTTTAACCTCTTTATAATTAACGCTGTAATTAGTTTCCTAGTCTTTAACCGCTGCTACAGATCCCTTACTTTAAAATTGTCTTGTTCCCCGTACAAACATATTGGCGCTAAGCAGGAACCGTCTACGCACGTTGGTAAGGGTGCTTACAGGGCAATGTTGCCTAAACAAGCACTTGCAAGCGTTCGGACTGTGTGACACAAGGCAGTGCAGACTCTGCCTTGAACCGATCGCCCTTGCCTTATGCGCAGCCGTAACTCCTTTCTGGGCAAACAACACATCATGTGCCCGGAGGAAATCAAATTTCTTGAGGTCAACATTATCCTGCAATTCTTCGAGTTCGCACGACTTAACCAAGAATAGGCATGATGACAGTAATTGAAAATCACTAAAATATGGTATTTTCTTAGTGAAATTTTAATCGTAGAATTCGAAAATTGCTCATATGTTTTTATTAAGTAAGAGATTATTATTTATTTAGATAAAATTAAACTGAAAAATGGGTAAGGACCAAATTCTTGGCCAGTAGTTAGCGTCGTTAATTGGTAGTAGTTAAAAAGTTCCGTTGTGACACGAAAATTAACCATATAAAATGTATGGCTAATTTTCGTGTCACAACGGAACTTTTTAACTACTACCAATTAACGACGCTAACTACTGCCCAATAATTTGGTCCTCACCCAAATACGGACGCCCGCCATGATATGTTAAACACCAATCAGAGCGAATGACGTCACGTTTGTAGAAATACATACCCATAACGGCCATTACCACAGATTACAGAGAAAACTTACGTACTGAACGAATAGTAAGACAGGGATAGAACCATGTTATCTGTCAGATCTTCATACGTCATTGTCCCGCTGTCTCGCTCGCACGGCCGCGCAAGACTTGTACACTTTTTAATTTATGTTCATTCAATGAGCAATTGAGCGATCTATGTAGCAAACATCAAAGGTCTGCGTTCTTTTTATAGAAACGTGACGTCACTCGGGACGCCATGACACTGACAAACGTTTTAGCGCCAATTTGAAATTTAAAAACTAAAATGCATTTTTTTCCTACTTAACTGTTCAATTCTCTTGAAAAATCTTATTCGTTGTACATAATAAATGTTTCTAAACATTATAGAACAGTTTTTCAAAATGTGTCATCATGCCTATTGAAGTAAGTGGCGATCACAATAGATCATCGATGGTCGCAGTGATATAAGGGCTCTCACAGCCCGGAAGCCATCTAGCCACTACTAGAATAATAATAATAATAACCCCTTCCGGGCGATTAAAATAAATCATTTTGGAATTTTAGTAATTTTATATTTTTACGATTTTGATTGTTTACCCTACCCACTGACACTTTGCTCAGCATTTTAAAACATGAGATCACTATCTAAATGGTGAATCTCAAAATAGCTACAAAGTATATAAAATAACGAATATCGGTGGGATTAGATGTGCAATTTTATATTACTTATTATTGAAGATTTCTTGCAACTTACGTAAACCCATTGTGATGTCGCTGCAAATCGATGTGGTATTGAATAGTTGGTAGTGCTAACCATATTGACTCGCGCGGTCACATCACTCTTGCACCAACCAAATTTATAGACGGTATGCAGGCTATCTATGGAATCAGATATTCAAACTAAACGGTTAAAATATATTATACGCGACATACTAAGAAAATCCTCCTGTTTCTGAAAGTTAAGGATTTTTTTAAGGTAATTTTGGCGTGCGTTATAATAGGGGTGAAGACACTACATTAAATAATCAATAATGTCATATTTTCTCGAAAAAGGATTAAAAATTTAGTTAAATGGAGAAAAAATCAACGTAAAAGGTTAAATAATCCATAAGTGTCCAAAGTTTTAAAAAAGGGTATATCTATAATATCTATGTCCCTTTTTCGCAAAACGCAACTTCATATGAAACGATGACGCTGGAAGATTGTGAGATTGTGACGTCACGTGATAGACGATAGACGGCAATGTGCCGCGCCCCGTCGTGTTCGGCGCCGCCGTCGACACGGCACCCCGGCAGCATCCCATATTGTGACGTCACACACTATTTGCATTTTCTCTCTTTAACAAGCAATATTAAAACGGTTGTAGCTTCGTAATGCTTTAAGGTATTTGAATGGGATTTTCGTCACTTAGCATATTTTTTCTTTAGCCTTCTTTCTTTTGGAGTAATAATTTTCGAGTCTACACCCCTATTATGGACATGCTGTGCTCCAAAATTCTTAACCAGCTGATCAGTCACAGGAAAAACCAATTAGAACACACGAACAGTTAAGCAGCACGGTTATCACGCGACGGCGCGCGAGCTCTCTCAATTTTTCTCGCACTATCCGTCTCTTTCTTTTTAGAACACTTAGAACAAGAGGTATAGTGCGAGAACAATCGAGAGTATGTCGCGGCCACTTTACTTCTTGTTCTAAGTGTTATAATAAGAAAGAGACGGATAGTGCGAGTAAAATATGTCGCGGCAGTCCCATGATAGACGCGCTGTATAGATACTGTGTCGCGTTTATATCGCATTTGTAGCGCTGCAAAAGACAACCTTGATCTGCATGATCGTTGTCGGAGACGTGCGTAGTGCGCTTTATCGTGTGTGATATACTGGCAATACTGTAGTAAACGTACTTCGTGGTAGGAATTCTTCATCATCGTCGAGCTGGGTTGCGTTGTCACTGACTCCTATTTGCTGTGCGCGTTCCGCGTATGACGCTTTATGGGCTGGCACCACTTGCCAGGCGTTAGTACGGACTGGAAGAGGGGTATATTGAAATACAAATTAGGAAAAAAGAGTCATTAAAAAAGCGTGTCAATGAATAGTGTCCCGACAAACAAAATGCAATTTTTCAATAAACAGCATTTTTGTACTAATTCTGACTTATTATCTCAATTACCATTTAATATGTGAATGTTTTCATAGTTTGTATTCCTACGTATTTTTTTGTGGTTTTTAATACACTTGTCATATTTTGTATCTTTGAGTTACATAGAAAAATCGGCTGGGTGTATGTTCTCAGTAACTGTGGGCATATTCCCATTGTTCCCGGGAATATTCCTAGGAACATTTGGAATTTACACTCGCACGCGTACCTATAAATTACACTCAACACGAACTCTACACGCGGATAAATTATACGCCTTCCTAAGGCGTTGTATGAAGGAACTGATTGAAGAATTTGGTGCCCGAACCAGATTGTTTCCAATAGCTCAGTTGGTTAGTAGCGACGGGCCATGAATGCCTGTGGTCGCCGGTTCGAATCCGGCTCGGAGCATTAAATTTTTCAATGTTTCCTTTCATTTAAAATTTATAATTTCCGTTAGCAGCGTTACTGCTTAAAAACAAAAATTAAATTACACTCTGTTAAAAAAAAACAAGGGCTAAGTTATCATGCATTTGCTATCATGCCTTGATAGCAAATTATATAAACATACCCGATTTCAATATTCAATATTCGCGTATACGCGACATACAAGAATAAATATTATACCTATAATACAATGTGACATTTTAATCAGTGTCCAAATTCAAGTACAATATTCTTCAGCAAAATTACAAAATACGTTTTTTTTGTTTCATATCATTCCGTACAAAAAAAAATAGTAATTGCTGCTGCTGAGGTGCCCACGCGGTAAGGTTTCTTTGGGATAACACCTTACCGCGTGGGCGCTCCGCGCGGTACTGAATGCCCAGTCACCACGCAGTGCGTATAGAAAAAAAAAACCTATCAGTTTTTTTTCAAAAATAGTCTATTAGTGATACCAATTGCCTACAAAAAATTTGGACACTGATTAAAATGTCACCCTGTATAATGCAACATTTTTTAAAAAAGCTTTAGAACAGATCTAAAATTGAATATATTTATTACCATGCCATGGACAAAACAAATCAAGATGGCAGATGAAGTAAGCAGAAAGTCACGTTTCTTGAAGCTAAAAAACCTGCTAGTAAAAAGCATATGAACAAAGAGTTCTTTAAAAAATTGCGACACCAGACACGCGACTTTGCACAGACGTCGGTCATCTCATTGAGTTTTTGGTCAAAGATGTAAGTAATAAATATTTAGGAGAGACGGTACAAATAAGTGCTAACGCTAATAGATCTTACCGAAAAATAAAAATATGAGCAAAGTAACGCAGTTCATCGTTCCAAAACAAATCTAAAATATTACTTTAATTGACAGTATTTCTCTCAGAGTCTTCCTCTACTTGTCTAATACGAGCTACATTGAGGCAAGAGATATGTACAATGAATCTAAAAAGGACTTATGATGTGCGTATAAGAAACATTGTGTAGTTTACAAATAAATTGTGTTTGTAGACTCGGTTACCCATTGTGCGTTATTGATTGTCGAATGAAATGTTCTGTGGAATGGCATTATTTACCCTTTAATACCTTTTTAGCACTGCAACCGCCTCATATGGTTGAACACATACAAAACTATGCAAAGCTAGTTATTTGTCATGAAAAAAGTCTAAGGCTTGCAACACATTGGCGCGGCCTGCGGTGGCGGACAATAGAAAATTTGACAGCGGCGGACAAGTTTACTATTGTCCGCCGCGGCCAGGACGCGCCAGTCTGTGAGAAGCCTTAATAATATCATAATATGGGTAGATAACGAATTCTGACGCGTTTTTCCTGAGGATTTTTAATGTAGGTACTGACTGCTTTGAGTGTATGCTCAGATAGATCAGTTAGCAGCTATACCCTATTCCAGAGAAGACTAGAAAAATCGTGCGCTAATCGCCATGCGATTTCAAGGCAAATCATTTTGAAATACAAAAACATTATTATCGTTATGCTAGAAAAGCACTTTATGATCTAAGTAATTTGTATGAAGTAAAATTATAAAAAAATCGATTTAAGCAAAAATTGTTCAATATCTCCCTTGGATATCCTAGATAAAAGAAGTAACTTACACGAATTCGTCCGTTAAAATTCTAATGTTACATGTAATGAGGACACCAATAACAGTATGCTTGAGTTATGAAATGCTTTATTGGCATCCATCTTGTGTTTAGGGATCGTGGTAAGGGAAAAAATATAATAAAAAAATTGAACTTATTTGGAACCATAAAACATATTTTGATTGTAATAATTTCACTTTTTTATTCTTACACACATATATAATGCACATACATATATATAATGTTTCAGTGACAATTTAATTTTCAGAATTTTCATACCTCTATTTTGAACGCAGGTATTTATTCTTAACCTTAACTGGGTGATTTTGGTATCACGAGCCGGGATGATCAAAAGCAAATAAGATGCTTGTAATACTGAACAACATTTCCCATGAGACCAACTATTATCGCAAAAAAATATAGGAAGACCATCGTATTCGCTTTTAGTCCTTCCGGATCATGACCTCGAAATCACCCAGTACAGAAGTTGAAAGTTTAAACTTTAGACAATTTTAATCCCCTAATTGAACTCTTCTCAATTTATACATTCTATGTGCGGATGAGTGTTTTTCTTCTTACCTCGTCTCGAAATCCAAGTGCGAGTTGGACTCGTGCACGTAGAGTTCCGTACCATATACGTATAAAACGCCAAAAAAATCGCGTTTGTTGTATGGGAGCCGTCTTCAATATTTATTTTATACAGCCTGCTGACAGACAGACGGACGGGCAGACAGCGAAGTCTTAGTAATAGGGTCCCGTTTTACCCTTTGGGTACGGAACCCTAAGAACGATCAGGACAAAAATGCTAAATGTTCACTAATAATAATAATGCGTGCTCTTAATGATACACTGCCATGTTAAGGAATAAAGTCGAAAATCGCCAATTTTTTTTACAATCCAGTTAAAACTACAAACAAATTAATAATTAAATACCTAGCAATAGTGCCTTTTTTAGTTTGGTTAATTTGAGTGCCTCTTAGACTGATCCCTGAGTTAATATCATTATCATATTCAATATAGATTTCAATGCCTTTCACGATTCTTAATTGATTCACTGATTAACCTCCTACTATTCGTTCATTACATCATGTAATTGAACCAATAGCGGAATGAGGTGGCATTGTAATCTGTATATGTATATGATGACGTTACGGCTATGCCTGTAGATTCCTGAGGCATAGCCGTAACGTCACGAAAAAATTCATATTTCCTTAAATATGTAATAAGTTCTACAGGAGGTTTTATATCTCCATAACTATTAAAATATTCGCAATACGTGTTTAATTTTACATATGCTACCCAGTGAGTCCCTATGTTCTTAGAGCTATCTAAATTAACAATTGCACATTCCATACGATGAGGTCGTTTTGGTAAACTATCACGCATGAAAACGCCCCTGAAATGCGGGATGTCACTTCCATATTTTAGTAGATCTAAGTTAGTTAGAGCTCTCTTTGGTAGCCGTCTGCTCAGTTTTTTGGAGTGCTTAAAAACAAACCACTACCTTTCTTATAAGGTTTTATGTACAAGCCTTTGCCAATGGCGATTGACTCCATCATTTTATTGTGTCGTTCTGACTCATGTAGATTCTTTTGAGCTGATTTATAGTCATTTACAGCCTTTGCAATGCCGGCAGCCCCACCAGCCAATGAACCAAGAGCTGACAACCCAGCAAAAATAGGAATCAGAGGTAAGATTCCACCAGTTTTTGGGATAGGAATTATGCGTGGTAAACGAATACGCGAATTTTTAGAAAGTAACTTTTTTGCTGCTTTATATGCACACTTAATTGTTGACGTATCACATTTAGGTTTTTGTTCATCACGTCGTCACGGGATCAGACAGATACGACATGTCTATGTTCAGTAATTTTAAAACATTAACCGCTGCTGATACTTGTAATACTTTCTCTCGGTCGAGTGCGAAAATTAGGCGTCATTAAGGTAATCCACATGTTCCTAGTACTCGGATCACATATTATAAAATAAACAAATAATATAAATCCTTGCAAAGTAGAAGTTAAACAAAACAAATAAGACCACAATACATTGTTCGTAAACGATAAAATACCAAACAACCACGTTAGCCCTAGCAAAAAGAATAAAAATATAGATAATCTGAATTGAGCACCTATAAGATCCATATCTGTAGCTCTCATTTTTCCGTCCGGGCCTCGGTATATAGAGCACAAAATGATGACAAAAAGGGCAATATTAACTGCCAGTATTAAACAAATTGGTACAATGACACTCATGACGAAAATGAATCCACTAGGATAGCAAATTAGATATTTACCGAACTCGGTTTTAGTTGACTCCGGAATATAATTATCTTTTTCGAGTAACAATATTACAGCTATCGGTATTAAGGGCACACCCCAACCCACGGCAGTGCATTTTATCATAAATCTTGACGGCCTGTACACTCCTAACACTTGTACATATCTTAAAAACTGTAAGGCTGCTGTTATAAACATCCACATGAAACTTGCTAGAATAGAATAGTGCAGTAAAGCTCCGAGGATAATACAAGTAACTTTCATATGCTCAGCAACCTTGTATACACCATCTTTGTGAATGAATATTGTTGTATCTACATTAAACACAATAATGAATATTAAAGGCATTGCAATAGCAGTCGACAAATGCAGTAGAACTTTTGTACCAGCTTTTTGCCTCCACGCAGAAAATACAGAAGCCGTTACCCATATGCCTATTATACCTGATAAAGACAGAAAGCCTCCGATCAATGTAATAACATTCAAAACCTTCTTGTGGTGAATCTGTATCTCCTCGTTTACTGAGCTGCCTCCGGATCCTATATTAAGTAGTTGACCAAAATGAGTTAAATGATAGCATTCACAAACTGTGACGTTATTCTTGGACTCATAATGCAAACATCCTTTCTTTGCCCACAGTCCAGGGGCATTTTGAGTAACATCGGTCATAAAATTCCAATACCCACAAAATGTCTCACCGGTATTAGCTTTAAGGTCTTTAAATATTAGTGGAACACCGTGTTGTAAATTTGACGTATACCCGGGTATCGAAATACCTATAACCCGACTATTTATTTCATGTTTTTTGATATCAACCTCTTGAAAGACCGCATCATTATAAAATACACTGATGACAATGTGCAGGTTATTATTATTTCTAAAGATATTGGACGTATCATTAGAGGAAATTTTCATAGATTCAAGTATTTTATCGGAAAGCCAAGTAGCAACCTCTAAATTTTGAATAGCTAGCACATCGCTTAGTGTAGAGTTTTTAAATAAAGGTTGAATTAACATTTCAGTGAAGTCATTGGAACCTTTATTTTTAATAATTGCAATGCCGCTAACGTTGTTATATTTCGGATATGATATTTGAACAACAAATTGCGGTTTTATTGTAAGAGAATAAGAATTACCCTGATTAAAGGTTTGCTCTTCAATTAAATGTTCTATAATATCATTTACTGAATCTAATATGACATTCGTTGAATTAAGTGTTTGAGAAAGCCGTAAATAACCCTTGTCTAGTGACATTACCCTGTCCATTACCCACGCAACGTTATCAATGTCTCCAAGATCCATGGACTTATTGTTTTCTGCTAGATACAGCGCATGCTGCAAAGACATCGACAAGTAATAAATATCCGCAGGAATAATGTTATTTTCATATCCAAGCACTTCACCAAGTCCATTGGTTAAAAAAAGTGTTGAAACATTATCAGGTATATTGCCTTTTACAAAGTCAAATAAAAATTTTGTGGTCCAAGATGGCTCATAAGTACTATCACATATTCCTTCGATTTCGCCCCACGTACCTCCTAGTAAATAAGATCCACGACAACGTCTTTTTACCGGTAAACCGTTTGCTTGCAGACAGAACTGTTGAGGAGCTGCAATGTGACCAATAGGTGTTAGGTCCCAATTCAACTTAAATCTATCCTCAGTACTAGTAGGTAAACAACAAATTGAACTAGAGATGTTTACAAACGTGTAGTTGTATCTAGGAAGTTCTGTCTTCGCTATATCTTTTAATCTGGCAAACGTGTCTTGAATATTACTAGCTTTATCATCGTAAAAAACACTAATGGCTACGTGTAAATGCATTAAAATCAACATGTGTTCCGTAGAAAAATCCAATATATCCATAACCAAAACTTTGTTAGCATTGAATATTACAGTTATATTAGAAATCAAATTAGACATGTCGGGCTCTTCTGTGTCGGAAGCAACGTTATACTTTTCAATGACAATTGCAAACACATGTTCTTCATTACAGTTAGGATTTACAATTAATTTATTGGTAGTAATCAATGAAAAGTTTTTAGTGTGTCCTTCGCACCAATATTGAGCAGCTCTGTATGTAATTGGATTAATTTCATATACAACCTTGTCCGCGTTGTTGAGATCATTTGTTTCCCTTGAAAGTTTTAGTTGAAAAATAGGTTCATCATTGACATCGACGACTTTGACAAACCCTTTTGCATTAGAAAAACACTGAATACCTTTATCATTATCAACATACTTCCACAAACTGGAAGGATAATAAACAGTAAGGTACATTTTATTTTCTACTACATTATATTCGAAAATAAATTCTGCTTCTTTCAATTTCATTTCTACTTCACAAACCATGCAAGGAAATTTAGATATCTTTCTACTTATACTTAATGTTCCACTGCCATTAATTATCCCTGGTATTGATAGTATCTGAGGGATCTCAGAATGAGGTGTACCATCATCTTGATCTGACAATGCAGTAATGTTACTGCTCAAATCATTAGAAAGAAATAATTGGAACCAACACCACGCGGTTTTATTCAAATTACTTAACGTCGCTAGATTTGTAAAACCATATCTCATCAATTCACTATAACTACTTACGCTTGGACTAGGTTTGTGGCATTTAGTTTCAACAAATTCATCGAAAGTTAAGCCTCCCTCATCGTCGGATTCTTCAATTCCGTAACAAGTCGTATCATCTGGCATAAAACGAAGTGCATGGTAATTATCAGGACAATTCGACGGGTAACGATACTCGTTGATGGATAAACATAAACTCGGATATATCATACTACACAATTCTGTTACTACAGTTTTTTGTTCGACGTCGAGAAGCAAACAATTATTCAACATATACGTCCGCATTTGTAAATAATTATGGTTACTGTTAGTTTCCACCAGTCGCCCCCAATTAGGCCCAGGAACATGCCAGACAACTGGATTAAACAACTTTGATCTTTGGGCCGGCAACCAATAATATTTTTGTGGAGTCGCGTTCAACGAAGTTAGTAAAGACAACATTTCATTTTCATCTAAATCTGTTATTACGGAGGTTTTTCCACTCTTATAACACGGACTATTCCAAGAAGATGGCTCGTTGATCTGATAACAGTAGTCACTTTTATTCGAGATCGGGTAGTGCCCTGGAGGACATCTTGATAAGTCAAAGTAATTCGCTATTTGATGACACGGTCGCATCTCATGGATGTCGGGTTCCCAGTGAGTCCCATTACAGTTTCTTGTAACGAGGCGTTCATGTCTGAAGCACAGCGGCATTGACGTGACATTTTCGGCGGACGAGCTCGAAGGCCAGATAACTCTAATACCCTTTATAGATGACTCTCGCAGGCAATCCTGCAAAGAGATCGTAGGTCAATTCATATTTCTCACCATCACCAGTGAACAGGTCTCGAAACATTAGAAATATATTTTTCTGTCCCGTCAATCCGTTCGTCATAACCAAAGGCAAAACTAAATATTACAGTCTGGTCAAAATAGCTTGGTGCGGGGTGACAGCTGCGAAAATTTCAGACGAGAGAGGTAGAAGTATTGAAACTTGAGTAAGTTGAAAGTAACCATGTAAAATATCAATGGTATATAACATTGAATGTCATCATGAAGCCGATTATTATGCTAAGTATCTCTACTAATACTTGTTTTGTAGCGACATTGGGAGAGCAAGATACATCGTGCGAGCGAGAAAGGGGAGACAATGCATATTTGTTGACGGGGTGCTTTTACAGTACCTATTGAATAAACATTTGCAAAGATTAAAAAACTAGTTTTTATTACGTTCTTTTAAAAATTGTATGCGTGATCCTGGTTATAGTATTTACTTCTGTTATTAAGTGGTACCTATGTACAAATTTCAAACACAATCATTGTATTGTTCATGAATAAATGTTGAATTGATTTGAAATAAAATTATGACGTAGGAAGACATGTTAGATAACATGGCTCCATCCCTTTCTTACTTATTATTAAGTACGAAAGTGAAAATTGATCGGATGTATTGATGTTTGTTCTGTTAATTAGGGCCTTAGCCTTTTTCTGTAATTTGTGGGTAGATACGAAATTCTTAGTACGAGTGCCTGCCTTGTATGCATGCAATACGTATTCTTTTTCCTCCTCCAAAATTTTACTAATTCACATCAACTTGATGTTTATTGGCTTAATCAATCGATCCAAAGCAACAAATCATCTTTTCGATTTACAGTTTCGATTTGTTTTAGTTAGCTAGGCGGCTTAATTTATTTTATTTTTATTTGTGCTGTTCCAGTTTATAATCAGGTACGGATAAACGGAGTTTACAAGAATGTTCGTTACTTACCAATTAAAAAGTACCGATAATACCGATATACTCAAGATCCGCCATGGCCCATCACTAAACGGGTCTCTGATGTTTCGTTACGTTTACTTTTGAATTGTATTAATTGAAAATAAAATTCTGGTAGGTCTAAGTTATTTCGTATAACATGGTTTACGTTCAAGTATTTTATGGCAGTCATATTCAAGCTGCAACTGAAATATTTCTCTTCCATTGTATATTTAGACCGCAGCAACATTTTTTGAGTAAACGAAACGGTGCGTCAAATGTCACCCACACCAAGCTATTTTGAACCGACTATAGTCTAGGGGTAGGGGACTAACCCTCGACTATGGATTGTTCGCGTCTTCGGATGCACACTCCCGCGTCTCTGGATCGGAATTCTGGACTCAGTTGGAGTTGTTAAGATTTTTCTAAAATAAACCGGGGTCGTGACGAGAACGAAAGTTTGTACGGAACCCTTGCTCGATTTTTTTTAGCTGTACATACATGAAAATAGCTGTTTGTGTATTGTATTCAATGCAATGACTTTTTATGTACCTGTAAACTCAAGTTGACTAAAGTTGCGAATATTAAGGCATAAAGGAGTGAAAACACCATGGCAAAACCTACGTATCACACACACTCACTGAGAGCACTGAGAGCTTGATACATTATTTTTTATCAGTAGACCGCTTGAACTAAAAGAATTGTCAACAATGTCAATATACATTAACATTACATACAGGTTGCTGACTGAAACTAAAGCTTTGTTCTGACGTTGCTGCATGTTTATTTTGTTGTACCTACAATTCTCGAAAATATATGCTTTAATCCGTGGCGTAGGGCATCAGGTTTTGGGGGCCCTCAAGCTTCGAAGCCCCGAGGCACTGTCCCGCCTAGCCATCCTTTGTCCTTCCCCGGAATTCAAAGTATCTCTATACTAAATTTCACCTAAATCGGTTCAGCGGTTTAAGCTCAGGTTTAAGGGCTTGAGTTGCAAATTTTAAAATAGGTTTTCTTTTTTAGGGTTCCTTAGTCAACAAAGAACCCTTATAGTTTCGCTATGTCCGTCCATCCGTCCGGTCGTCTCAGTAACCTGTAATTCGACATGGGTATATGATTCAATCACGCTGACAGAACAGTAGAATAAAACCTTGAAAAACCATTATTCAATTTAGTAATTCGTTTGTGGGGTGGGGTCTCTATTGATTCCCATAAAATTTTAGCTCCGATTTTTTCAGTCCATAACGTTTTCCACCAAATTTTTTTCTAGTCATATTGTCGAAAGTCATAAAATTTAAGAATATAAATTGAAGTTCCGATTTTCGCAGGTCATCATTATTGTCAGTAATAAAATTGGTTAGCCATAACATAACATTCAATGTCCCGGTGGTACGCAATTACATAATGTTAAAGGCAATAATCTAGTTTATAATAATTTTTTAAGGTCTTTTTTCGCAAGTCATATCATTCAATGTCATGGTGGTGTCACTCTTCATAATGTTAAAGCCTATAAATACTCTCCCAGAAAAATAATATAATACATAAAAGTTTTACTACCGACTGTTACTAAACGCGTTCTTCCAGACTGCTTTATAATTGATGTGGGTACTTGGGCAAAAATAAAGGATTGAGGAAGGGTTTTTTTTTGAAAATTAAAATTATTCGAGTTTTCACTTCTGCCGGTACTCCCGGAGTGCAACCCGGTCTTTTTTTTTAATGTTTGTTACTTCAGAACTCCGTTAATGCCGAGTCGATTCGTAATTGACGGCCTCTGTAGCCTAGTTGGTAGTGACCCTGCCTACGAAGCCGGAGGTCCCGGGTTCGAATCCCGGTAAGGGCAATGTGTGGCATACTCATCCCATCGCTGGAGGACAACCTCACCAAGGTCGGTAGGGTACTCAACTACCAAAACTCGTGGGCCCAGGTGAAGCGGTGGACCATACACAACGCCGTCCCCCTAAGGACAAGGAGGTGTACTCTTCTGCTGGTGGGGATACCTGAGGATGTAATCCCTACTGTGCTGGAAAAGGAGAGGAAATTGAATTACTTGTGTGGGACAATTTACATCCGTTTCCAGCACGGCGGGGGGCACTTCAGGGATTCACCACCGGAGAAGAATGTGAACCTGGAGGAAGACGGCACCCAGAACGACGAGAACAAAGACGCGGAGGGGAATGATAAAAACACGAGCACCCCTACCGCCATGGAAACGGAAGACGCCGAGGGAAACGAGCCGATCTACGTCGAGGAGGGCATCTTGCTCGACTCAGATGACGAGGACGGCTGCACAAAGGGGATCAGCCGCTTAGCCCTTAAGGCTAAGAGGGTGGAGGGGACATCGCCTGATGGCTCCTTCCCGTTGTAAGGTCCTCCAGGTTAACCTCCAGCACAGTGAAACAGCAACGGCTCAACTACGCAGATGGCTGGAGGTTAACCCCACATCAATAGCCCTGATCCAAGAGCCGTGGATCAGACACACACGAATAAACGGCCTCTGCAATACCGGAGGTAAAGTAATATACAATACACAAAGCAAACCTAGAACATGCATACATATATCCCGTAACATAATAGCACAACCTCTAACTGAATTCTGTTCCAGAGACGTGTGTGCCATAAAACTCTTCAGAACACAAACCTCAAGCATACCAGAGATAGTTCTCGCCTCCGTCTACATGGCGGCTGAGGACGAACCCCCTCCGGTAGAAATGAACAACCTTATACGCTACTGTGAACACAAAGGGCTGGAACTGGTCGTTTCGGCGGACAGCAACGGCCACCACAACCTATGGGGAATGGAAACAAACAACAAAAGAGGTAACGATATTGTTGAATACCTAATGACTACTAACCTAGACATCCTAAATACAGGATCAAAACCAACTTTTGTCACTCGTAGATGTAACACTATAATTGACATTACTCTAAGCACAGGGCTAGCAGCTCGGCACGTATCCAACTGGCATGTGTCGGATGAGCTGTCATGCTCCGACCACAGGTGGATTCGTTACGACCTCGCAGCCGATACAAACGAACCAACACCCAGAAGAAACCCGAGACGCACGGACGCTAAGGCGTACAAGGAGATTCTGGAAGGTAAACTAGATGATAAGAGCACTACACACAGACCTCACAACACCAAGGAGTTGGAGGAACAGGTAAACATATTCACACAACATGTAACAGAGAGCTATGAGAACACATGTCCACTTTCGACACCACCAGTTGTGGGGAACAACATGAACTCCAACTGGTGGGGCTCGGAAATGGAGCGGATGAGAACTAAAATGAGAAGACTTTTAAACAGAGCAATGAACACAAAAGCAGACGAGGACTGGGACAAATACAAAACAGTCAAAGCCGACTACAAAAAGAGAACACGATACAGAAGATCTGCCTCCTGGCGGGACTTCTGTGACAACATATCTAGCAGCACACAGGCCAACAGAACAAGGAAAATACTAGCCAACCAACCTAATCAACTACTGGGCACGCTAAGGAGACCAGATAACACCCACACTAGCAATCCATCTGAGACCGAAAGTCTACTGGTGGAAACCCACTTCCCGGGGTGTAAAGTAGTTGACATACAAACCTGGGCAGAACAGGAGGAAAACTATCATCCAACAGATTCAGAGTGGAAAACAGCAGAACGAATAACAGAGGAGAACAAAACGGCCTGGGCGATAAATAGTTTTGACAACTATAAATCACCAGGCCTTGACGGAATCTACCCTGCCTTATTAAAGTGGGGAGGACAAAAACTAATCAAGCATTTATCAAACCTACTATGCAGCTGCATTGCCTACAGATACATACCAACCAAATGGAGAGAAGTAAAAGTAATTTTCCTACCGAAACCAGGGAAGAGTGATTACTCGGACCCAAAATCATTTAGACCCATAAGCCTGACCTCGTTCATGTTAAAGACTCTGGAGAGACTCTGCGACAGGGAGCTGAAGGATACGGCCCTAAAAGACATAAAGATACATCCAAACCAGCATGCCTATAGCCAAGGCAAATCAACAGACTCAGCTTTCCATGCTGTAGTAACGAACATAGAAGATGCGCTTGCTAGAAAGAACTCTTGTCTAGGCACCTTCATTGATATAGAGGGTGCTTTTGACAAAACGAACTTTAGCAGCATAAAACTAGCACTAGAAAGACACAAAACCGACCAGCTGCTCATAGAATGGATTATGAATATGCTAAAGAAGAGAATCATAAAACTATCTGAAAACCAAAGCCACCAGGCGCTAGTTATAAGAGGATGCCCACAAGGAGGTGTCCTTTCGCCACTGCTGTGGAACCTGGTAGTAAACGACCTAATAACAAAACTAAACAATAACCGCTTCCTAACGATAGGATATGCGGACGACCTAGTAATACTGGTCAGCGGCCTGATCATAAACACATTGTGTGAACTCACACAAACAGCACTGAAAATAACAGAGAAATGGTGCAAGGAGAATGACCTATCGGTAAACCCAAAGAAAACCGACACAATTCTCTTCACAAACAAACGAAAACTGGGTACCTACGAAATGCCAACACTTTTTGGCACAAAACTAACACTCAAAGGAGGTGAAATACCTAGGTATAATACTAGACGACAAACTGAATTGGAGCAAACACCTAGACAGTAGACTAAACAAAGCAACAGTAGCCTTCTGGCAATGCAGAAGGATGGTGGGGAAGAGATGGGGCCTAGCCCCCCACATCATACTGTGGCTATACAAAATGGTGACAGTACCAATGATAAGCTATGGTGCCATAGTATGGTGGCCCCGCACCCAAACCACGAGTGCAATTACCAAAATTCAGAAAACACAAAGACTAGCATGTGTAGCGGCTACAGGATGTATGAGAACAACCCCAACGGCAGCACTAGAAATAATGCTAGGACTCCTACCTTTACACATGCATATACAAAAGGAAGCGGCTGCGACGGCAATACGCCTAAAAAGCCTCAACCTATGGACGAAGCTGAACACACCACACACAAAGATTCATAACATACTGATCACCAGCCTCCCCATCCTGGAGGCTACAATCGACAAAATACCAAGAACTGCAGTCTTCAGGAAAGACTACGGCATATCACAAACAGAAGACTCGAGAGAGGGACTAAACCAAACAGACCTTAGAATCTTCACAGACGGCTCGAAAACAAACACGGGAACGGGATGTGGAGTGTTCTCAGAGGACTTAAACATACACATATCCAAACCACTGGGCGAACGAAATACGGTATTCCAGGCGGAATGCGTAGGAATAATCGAAGCCTGCAATGCCATAAAGAGACGACAAGTTGAGAACACAAACATACGAATACTCTCAGACAGTAAAACGGTACTACAAGCACTGAACAACGACAACATCACATCTGGCTTGATATACGAATGCCACCAAAGTCTAACGGAGGTGTGCGCAGACAAAAACAAGTTTACTATACAATGGATCAAGGGGCACAGCGGCTCAAGAGGAAACGATGCAGCGGACGAACTGGCCAGGAAAGGCTCAGAAACAACGGCATACGGACCCGAGCCAATCTTGCCCCTGCCACAAAGCTACATATACAATCAATTGGACCTATACGCTAAAAACCAGCACCAGGAGGAGTTAGACACATGCAGACAGACCAAAGAGATTCTGTCAAAACACGACAACAAACTCACAACCGCACTACTGAGGACACACAGAAACCAACTACGCAAGATAGTAGGAATAATAACAGGACACAACACTCTGAACAGACACCTCTACAACATAGGTATCACGGACAGCCCCATGTGCAGAGCGTGCATGGAGGCGGAAGAAACGACTAAACATATTCTACTGGACTGCAAGCAGGTAGAAGTATACAGGAAAAAACACCTAGGGTCTCCGGACACACTACGGGACGCAGTCAAAAATACAAAGGCACTCACCAACTTCTTGGAGGAGCTGGGGTGGTTAGAGTAGCGCTACCCCTTTTCACGCAAAATAGGCACACTGGATGTCGACTTGCGGAAAATAGCCCAGTAAACTAACTAACTAACTAAGGGCATTTATTTGTGTGATGAGCTTGAATATTTGTTCCTGAGTCACGGATGTTTTCTATGTATTTAAGTATTTATTTATCTATTTAAGTATGTATATCGACATCTAGTACCCATAGTACAAGCTTTGCTTAGTTTGGGATTAGACCGATTTGTGTAAGGACAATCTTACACAAATCGGTCTAATATTTATTTATTTAATTATTATTTTTTGTTTGTAAATATATGCTTCCAGATGGGTCCCATTTTTTTAAATTCCGTTGGATGATGGGATCCATGAGGAATTGAGGGAACTCCTCAATTATATTCATTCATTATATTTAAGATTCAAAATCTTGTCGGTGGAGCAATTTCCATTCCTCTCTGTTCTCAGCTATTGTTTTGACCTCTTGATACGACGCGCCGTTTACTTTTTCTTTCTCAATTATATTAGGCACCCAGAAATCATAAATTTGGTGGAGTGGAACTGATGATGAAGACCACAGATGACTTATGTAATTCCTCAATTATGTACTTAAAAGTACCAAAGTACGTCACAGATTCTGATAAGATTCCGTTGAAATAGCAACTAATGAAGTGCCATTGGTGATCCTTGTGGAATCGACGGAAATCCTCAAATATTATCGGCCCACATACAGCGATTGGGTTTTTTTCTCTAATAATCAACACATTTGCTCTCGGAAATCAGTTCATCTGGTAGATTGGAAAAGACATTTGGAAATGTTCCCGTGGCTCGGAGGAGTACTAAATTGAAGTCGGTTAAAACTTTGTTTTTAAAGTAAATTAGGATTCGAATACACAGCCTGTATACCTACGTCCGAAAAGGTAGCTGCACGTCACGTCCAGTATTTGATACGATATCGGTGGCAATATCAATTAGCTGGATAGTGTAAAGATAAAGAAAAAGATAATGATATCGTCCCTAAATAAATCTAGTTACGTACGCACCGTAAATAAGTAGGCGCTTAGGATTTTGTGATATATAGAACATGAAGGAGTATGTTGCCAATTCGATCCAGTTTTTGAACTAATAGAAAAATGCATTGTATTTATCATTGTATTCGATTTCTTTCTTAACATATAAAATAAAATGACAGGTGTTTTCTTAGAATATTTACACACGGCTACTTTTTCAGGTAATATACAAACGCGTGTTTCACAAACGGGCGACTGCACCGCGACACAAGCCATAGGTACCTAGTCACATGCATCGATAGGTACTGTATCGCATTTATATCTCTGCAATGTCACCGAGAACAGCTCTTAGGGGTCGAATTCCATGAGGTCTATGATGGCCACGCGGCGAAGACCTCATGGCCAGTTTTTTTTATTCATTATTTAATTTTGTGTAAATCGATTGAGGTGTATATTATATATGGCTCCGAAATCAAAATGTTATTTCGATATTGTGGCGCATACTCCCATAGTTACTCCAGGCAAAATATCTCCAAAAATGTTTTTACCTTTTTCTGGCAGGCTACATCGTCCACATACCGCCTGTTCTACATGTAACTTGTACGATTGTCATTTCTAAACTGCCGTAACGATAACGGTAACTGCTATGTTTGCGGTGGTTTATTTTTGAAATAATAATGAACTAAAATTCAGAGTCATTTAGAGCATATGTACACCGCGTTTGTTAAATGCGACGTCGACGCGCATTAGATGTCGGGTTGCGGAAAACGGCCACTCCAGTATTACTAATGTTTGTATCGAATCACGTGTGTGTATGTATTGACACAAAAGCGCGTCGACGGTGCTTATAAAAAACTCGGTGTGCATAGATCCTTATAAACACCTTCCTTAAGCGCTTACTAGGCACACAGGGATATATAGCCCACGTACAGCACATCAATTGTACTGCTAGTTATTAATAAAAATAGTGTACTCGTACCTAGTTAGCGTGAGTTGTTAAACAAAAGTTAACTCAGTGTCAGTTTTGTGACGAAAATTAAGCATGTTTACGTATTATGTGAAAATGAATTTGTTTCACCATATCATACCAGACTATAGGTCGGTACAATTGGATGGTTCAAAGGAAAACTTTTAATTGAGTGAAGAAGAAAATGTTGACGGTGTTGTTTATAAAAACTGAATACTTAACTGTCGTCACAAAACTGAAACCGAGTTAATTTTTGTTTAACAACTCACTGGTTTTCTACCTATTCGTAAGTAAGATTGACAATAGACTGTCATATTTGAACTGACTGCCTGGTAATTAAATAAGATCTCATGGACTGCTGGTAGTTTAAACTATGTAGACTTATTTAAGTACAGTATATTTTTCTAAAATAATAATAAATGTAATGAAAAAATCGATACCAATAACACTTGTACAAACATAAAATGATACAAACACAAAAATATCACCAGGAACTTTTTATATTTTATTATTTCGATTTCACTGTGATCGCTAAATGAAATTCTGCTGTCAAGTTGACGACATTCACGTGAGGTACCTCAATTAAGTCGTAGTTAAGCCTTATGTATGTCGCGACGTCTATAGACGTTGTGCACGTGAACGAGTCAAACTTTTGTTTTTTAAGTACTAGGTTCTGCATGAAGTATTTTTAATGCTTAATCTCATTACTACACTCGCCGACCAAGATAGCCACGGCATGTTAGGTAATAACTATTCGAACACTCCCCTTACAGCTTAGCTTTCTTAACAATAGTTTTTTTGTACACAAGTAGGTACGCAAATTGTAAAAATTACAGACACGCAGGTACGGTACAGACGCCCGATTTCCATACATGCGGAATATATCTCGATCGATTTCTGTAGACTCTAAAAAACTATGTCTGCGATCACATTACTATTCTTATTTATCAGTTTTTAGTCCACCGAGTGGCAGGGGTGGCGGAGGCACGTTAGGTATAGCGGGATCCTTCGACGCGTAGTTGAGGAGGTTCAGGTCGCTTGGCTCGGAGGGCGGCGTGTCCCCGCGTTCGGCCGGCGCGGGCACCGGAGCCGCTGGCACAGTCCTGGCAGGTACCAGCTGGGGTCCTTGCGGCCCCAGAGTATTCGCTAATGGTCTGTACAAAGGCGGCAAATTTGCGTATGGGTTAAAACCAAATGGGTCGTAAGGATCATAGAATCTAAAGCCAGGATACGTGTAGGCGAACGGGCCGACTTGCGTGAACCCGTTGTAGGCAGGGTCGAGGCGGCCTAAAGGCAGCACTTGTGGGGGTAGTCCGAATTCGTTCAGTGGTATGGGGGACTGTGTGTTCGGAGGGAGCGGCGGTGCGGGCGTGGGTTTGTTCCTATCGACTTCAGGTTTCGTTTCGGGGGGCGGCGGGCTCTCACTGGAGGGAGTTTGTTCCTCGGACGGGGCTTCTGCGGGCTCAGGGGGTGACTCCGGCGATGGAGCTGGAGGTGCAGGCCCTAGCTGACCCTTGGGTGGCAGTGCGGGAGCGGGGAACAGACCCTGAAACTCAATAAAAGGTCTGATGAGACAAACGGTAAAATGTAATGAAATACGTCCATTGGCTTGTCCATTTTTAACCGACTTCAAAAAAAAGGAGATGGTTCTCAAATCGGCTGTTTTTTTTTCAATATTTGTTACCTCAGAACTCCGCTCCATTGATGAGCCGATTCGAAAAATTTTTTTTGTTCGATGTATAAATATATACTTCCAGGTGATTCCCATTTTTTTCTAAATTCAGTTAGATGATGGGATCCATGAGGAATTGAGGGGACTCCTCAATTTTATTGGGCACGCGTGTAGTGATTTTGGTATTTTCTGTTATAACTCGTGTATTTACATTCGGAATCATAAATTTATGGTGGCGAGGAATTGATGATGAAGACCACAGATGACTTATCGAATTCCTCAATTATGCACTTACTGCCAGTATTATCGGCCCACATACAGCGATTCAGTTTTTTTCTATAGTAATCAACGCATTTGCTATCGGAAATCAGTTCATGTGGTAAATTGTAAAAAAAAAGGAAATGTGCTCGTGGCTTGGCAGAGTACTAAATTAAAGTCGGTTAAAACTATGTTTTTAAAGTAAATTATCTTAAAACTATAGATATGATACAAAGGCATCACATGAAAGTTATGATTGATGCACCGCATAAAATTATTAATTTCGATTAGAATTGTCAATACCAATTCTTGTTTCTATTAATGATATTATCTGTACCACTAACTCTAATCTGACCGAAGACCTGCGACTTGTTTGACCGTATATGCCTTCATATTGGTCATCTTTTTTCTTAATACCTAACAGGGCTGGGATTTGCTACCATTACGGAAAATTCTTCTGAGCTGAGTCAGTGTAAGTCTGACCATCGATTAGGTATGGTCATTCTCAGATTCCTAAGTTTGGGGTAAGTAGTAGGGAGCGCGAGTGAAGACGTATATTACCTGGCATTACCTTGGCTGGTACACCGGGTAGGGTAGGTCTTGGGCTTAAAGGTAATGAGCGCGTTGTACACCTTCGGCACTTAGCCAGTCACCCTAGGCCAAATTTACCGACGCAAATGAAACGGCTAAGTGACTAGCCATAGACAACTAGTGAAAAAAGACATACATTACTGACAGGGTAGTCTCCATAGACGAAGGGGGAGTACGGGAAGCCGAATGCATCGCGCAGTACTGGCTGGTACACCGGGTAAGCCTTGCTGGGCTCCAGGTTCTGGTTAGAGGTGATGAGCGCGTTGTACACCTTGGGTACTCGTCCCGGCGCTGGCGCGGGCTCTGCGTATGCTGCGCCCAGCAGCGCTACCAACTGGAATGTCAATTATGAGTTTAAGAGTTATTTTCACAAGTGATCGTAACTTTTGTAGCATTTTTGGTGCAGCGTAGTGTTGTTAACGGAATTGGTATAGAGAATTTCAATCCTAATGCTTAATTAGCGTTATTAATAACGTTAATATTAACCTTAATTAACGATTTTGATTGATATTGTCTATACCAATTCCGTTAACAACACTACGCTGCACCAAAAATGCTACAAAAATTACGATCGTTGATTATTACTGAAGCCTGGTTGTCTTTACGGACCTTCAGTTTTACTCAAACATTAATTTTTTAGATTTCGATTTCTCCGTTTCTTTATTCAGTCCGATATTCGCTTGAAAACAAAAGCAAATGATGAAAAGATTAACATACTCGTGAATTCAGAAGAAGTGCTATATGAGTAATTAAATTATCAGCTGCAGTTCGCGCCTTCCCAATAGTAGGTAGGTGACTAATTTTGCTGTTAGGCTACAGTTTACCTAAGTATTTGGTCGAGTTCATTTCTAACCGACCGAGGAGGTTCTTTATTTATTTGTATTTTTGAAGTGAAAACTTCTTTAGTGCACTTTTTGGGTTGGGGAAAAATTGTTTAACTCACGACAGGTTTAGGAGCGTACGAGGTCACGTGACCGCAGGATTTAGTGTTGCCTATTGCCGGAATACAAAAAGCGGGAGTTGCGCTTCAAAACGCGGATTGGTTTGCAAAATTAAAATAATTCAAGTTTTTTTTTAAGCAATTCGCAAATTTTCACTTCTGTCGGCACTCCCGGAGTGCAACCCGGTCTTTTTTTTATGTGTAACCTGCTATTGGATCTAAATGTCACTTTTTGTCTGGGAAAATGACAGTTGAGTTGTCCTAACGTTACGTGATCGACCCGCTGCAATAATCAACCATTTGCTCTTGGAAATCAGTTCATTTAGGTAGTAAAGTGGAAAAGAAATGTGGAAATGTTCATGTGTGGTTTGTCGGAGTACCTACTGAATTGAAGTCGGTTAAAACTATGTTGTAAAAGTAGATTATTTAGGTACTACAATGAATGCTCAGAGTTTTAAACGTTATTGCTAAGACTGTTATTGAAATAACTCAAGTTCGTGATGATCTGAACTTGAATTATATCAATAACTACAATCTCAGATGGGCGTTTTTGCCTTACACGATACACGATCATCATAGTTGTTTTGTACCAGTTAGTATACGTAGTATCTACTATTAAACAGTTTTAGTCTATAATTTTCCCCTGGTTATGTCGTAAACTAGTTTATTGAATCTCATTAAATGCGTATAGCAATTAGGATTTGCCTTGAATACTGCATCAATGATTAAATTGCCCGTTAAGAAATAAGACCAAGTCACGTGCGATTATAGAACCTACAGATACGATGTAATAATAATAATCGCCAAGAAGTGGGGAGCTAAGTAGCTAAGAGTTTTTTTTTCAATATTTTTTTCCTGGTTATCCTTAATCGTCTAATTCCGATTGCCTATCTTACATGGTCATAAAAATATGTAAATATGTTGTTAAATGTACATACAATGACAGTGTGATTACCTACGGTATACAGGGCGTAGATTCCGCTAACGGTAAACCCGCGTCAATTTTAACAAGTTCGCCGAAATCGAAGGTAGTTATTACAATTCAAGCTAACATGGTGCACAAAGTAAACACCAGCTCCTTATTCTGTAACTTGTTTTAAGCTCACCTCAACGCTCACCCACAAATATGTCTTGACACCGCGATGCGTAATAACTAAGCATAGGTAGAGCTCTAGTTTCGTGACGGGCCACCGCTGGGGTGAGACGCATTAACGCGTAGCGAATAACAGCCCAGCTCCCCCACATGTTTTAAGAACTAATCAAACGGCCCGTGTGGTTTCTATTATACATTAATTCAATGAAGTCTTTCATAGAACGATGTTTGGTATACGCAATATTAGTACGTTTATAATCCGCCGCAAACCTTGACCTTGATTTAACGTTATTTTTTTATGGAAAACTACAGTTTTATAATGTAACGATATGATACCTAACTCCAGTATGTTATTAATATATCATTAGTAAACAGGTGTACCGGACCACACCCAGTATAGGACACAAGCTGTATATACAGTTTATTATTTCAACCTTAATTCATACATTAGATCATAAGTTAATAGATTTTCAATAAATGATTTCCACTATGTCCAATATATATAATTATTATTTCCAATCTAGTTAAAGTAGGGGAGATGTGTGGAAAATGATCCCCTTAAGGGAAAAACTTTACTGTGTTCAAAGTTGAAGAATCACAAGATTTAGATCTTTATGAATAGTCGTAGTTATTGTCTTACCTAAGTATCTGCATACTTACTTCTCATGTTTTGTATGTAGTTTATTAATTACGTTCTGTTTTCTGAAAGTTCAGTAAAGGAGAATTTTTTGGGGATAGTTAAAATGATCCCAGGGATCATTATGTACTTAAAAAACACGCAGCTGTAAAAAATAACATACAGCTGTTTATTTTAATTACTTTTATAAGGTATTCCATCTTTAACGGGGCATTCCGAGCTTTTAGCATTGCTTCCCCAGGCCATTTTTGGCGAGTGGTTTGCGTACATACATTCGCGGTATGATCTTTAAAAATAAAAATACCAACGGGGTAAAATTGTTCAGGGATCATTTTACACGCACGAAAAGGGATCCTTTCACCTCAAACACCAAATTTGAAAACGTCGATCTAAATATAACCTTTTGTAAACATCGTTAAAATATATCCGAGAATGAAATACAGTATCAATAAGTATAACGTAACATGCAAAAAGTAATGGTATTCAGAAAATAGGCTTACCATAGATTATACTTTTTTTTTTTTTTCTAATAAAACTATGTACTGTGAACTTTCACTGCCATGACACTTCAAGAGCCAACTGGCTGGGTCGCGGGGCAGCCGTTTTTTGCGTAATTAGATCTAGATGACACTGTTAGTAGCTCGGATACGGTGGGGAATCATTTTGCCTCGAGAGATTATTTTATGCACATATCCCGTAAATGCGAAAACCCGTAAAATAATTATTATAAGTTTCTTTTAATAAAAATTATAGTTTCCTGTTAAATTGTTCCTATTACAGCTTAATGTACCCATAGCTTATTCTCAATTTATTAAATTTCATTTAATTACATTTAATCATTCTGTACAGTATTGTATTCTGACTTAGCTATATCAAAAATAAAAATTTAGTATTTATTTAAAAGTAAAAAATTACATATTTAAAAAACAAACTCACTAAACAAATTAATGAGATGATTGAGTGAGAAATCTTATACTTAAAATTAAAGACTGACAAAGTAACGTGTGAAGTCGAATAAAAGCCGGTCGTAAAATAAAGCATTGTTATACATTATTCAACAATTACTTATTGCATATGGAGCAACACCTGTAAATAAATATTTATATTTGCGCATACCCCACAATCATACCATACATGTAGGCTACGTGGGTATGCATTTTAATATCTAGTTGATTCATTAAATGAATTGATATGAAATGCATTTGTTGGCCCACATTATTGGATTGTTATTTCTATTGTGAATATTATTACTGGTTTTTCAGAGCGTGCATGCTTTTGTTGTCGTGCCCTAGCTAATTTGATTACCATTCAATCACTTAATTGGATGACCTTATGAATACCAACGCATAGAGATTGGCGGGTCTAAAGGACCTCTACATATTTAAGTCGTACATTACCTAATTTAGCGCGCATAGCATAGATGCTCTTTACGTTATCCACATTAATCACCTGACCCCAATCACCCAGGGGAATAAGCGGCAATTAATTTATATTCAACGAGGAAAAAATGATAATGTTCGGTTATGGCGCTTCGCCGGACGCTACCACGTCACGCTCGCTTCGCCCGCTCGGCTCGCGCGCTGTACGGTCGCAGTTCACTTAACAACCTAACCGTTTTTTTTCCACATGGAGATCAGGCTAGGGGATTAACGTGGACAACAGCGACATCCGTCACTTATCCAGAGCGATAAGCGATAAAATGGCAACCGTGCTACGCCCGCTCTAAATAACGAGTGCCTAAGCGAACGTTATATCAGCAAACATTGTATTTTCATTTAAAAATTATGTGGTGTTAACGGAATTAGTACAGCCTATATCATTCGAAAAGGTTCATTTCGAATAAGATTAGTGCAAACAAGTCTAATTATTCAATAAGAATAAAATAATCTAGTACCACTTCCATTAAATACATTCGCTTCAAAGAATGTTGCAATTTAACGATGCCTTCTTGTTATGCTAACGTATTTAAGAATAGGCACTACCTACTATTTAGATTTATACTCGTATACAATATAATCTACGGGATCTCTATTCAAAGGATACATTCAACATAATGGTTCTTAAGGCGAGTTGCATCCACTTACAATTAAAGGCCAATCAACAGCTCCTTGCCCGTGGTCCACCTAATCTGTTCACCTGGGTGGACCACGGGAAGTTTTTTCTACCCGTGGTCCACCTAGAAGGACTAAGGTAAAAACTTATTGGTGGTGGTTCACCTCGGTAAACTTTTCCAGTAGACTGTATAGATGAATGCCCCAAAATTACACGCAAATTACCAAATACGTGATTTACCAAAATGTTTTTACGCGTAATACCAAAATTACTACCTAAGTCAGGTCGGTGTAGGTACGACGACGAGCGAAGCGAGGAGGAGTGTTAGGTGTACAGTCAAGTGCATAAATATGTATCGATAACATCCTCTCATAAATATGTACCACAACCTTAATCCGCTGACATAAGAGTTATGGGACATATTTATGAGTAAGTTGTATGCACCCATATTTTTACACTTGACTGTACTGCGACCTTATAGCGCCACCAAGCTTGCTCAGGGTGATAATGCACGGCCCAATAATGTACAACCTGATAATCCACGTACAGTATGGACGCGGATTATTGGACTGTACATTATTTGGCCGTGCATTAACATGGCTGTACATTAACCGGCACCTGTCATTCCACAGTCTCATAATCGTAAATGTACCAATTGTCAAATGGTTCATTGCATCATTTTATGTTCATATAATTTGACTTACCAATAAACACTAGTATTTTATGGGGAAAATTTAAATGGCTTACCAAAAAAAATTGATTGAGTACCTGCCAATAGGTTTCGTTCAAAAATTGAATTTTATTGCCAATTGTACTTTTCTGTATACCTACCGTCGTCAATTACTCGTTGAACGAGCCGAAACTCAACGGAGTTACGTCTAAATGTCCTAAATTCACATGGCCACCTTCTGTCTCCATCATCAGATCAGGTCGATGGTAGCATAATATTGAATTGTCATCAACGAATACTTACGAGTATCCTCAAAATTTCAGCTCAGTCAGTTCAAGATATCTTCTTCAAAATTGAGTTGCAAGTTTCCACCCGAACAAATATGTATAGTTCTGTGCCTACATATAGGTACTGTACATTGCAAGTAAAATAAAAGCTTTTAAAAATACTGACTTGCACATTGAAACAGAAGTTTGATAAACTATTAGGATTTTAGATGTGCAAAATTGCATATCAGTATTTTTTCGATTGCAAGTGTATTTTTTTGATGTGCCTTTTAACACGAGCCTTATTTTATTGACATTAAATTATTAGAATTATAAAAATAGAGTTTAACAGCTAAAAAAGATAATGTGCCATTGTACGAGTATTAACCATATTGTCTTATACCTAATGATACTGAACCTCGTCATTGCATGAGTGAATCATTGTCTCATTTTTTTGTTTCACGTTCCATTTCTTAGACCTTGAGGGTGCGGCCACGGCGCGGCATTGTGCCTCCATTTCCGGATCGCAGCCGGACACGACCTGCTACTTATACGGTCAACTTTTCGATATAAAAGGAGGACTAATTAAACGAAGTTCTCCGTTTCAGCTTGGACAAAAAATCTTTCGTATGTCCGGCGCCTCTCCGGCTGTTCTCTACAAATCGCATCTCTCAAGCAATTCTCGTGAAGTTTTTTGCGCAGGTTCAATAATCTCTCACTTATAATAAATCTCTAAATTAAAAAAAAGAATCAGCCAGTATCAAACTAAGTATTGTTCTGTTACGAATGATCTCAGCTTCCCATGAACGGAAAATTATGTAACTTTTTTTATGAGTACTTACCCTAGATTATTACTCTAGCGTTTAGGATAGCTTTTATCCTAATGCGACGGTTAATTAATTTTTGGAAACATTTGTCCTCATTCATTTTTTCTACTTGAAATCGTAGCCGGACTAGCCGGCATATCTGTCAACTGTCAGTGACTTCAAAATGGCGGGCTTGCCATAACCAACCATTATTAATAATTTCGATCCGGTGTATAGTATATAGACCTCCTATGATAGACCTTCACAAAACGCATATTAAATTCTAAAGCGTAAAAAAATTATCGATTTTGATATGGAAACTTATATGCGCTAAATTCGTATTGAGGCGTAATTTCAATAAATGTATCAAAAAATTTCAACAAAATGACGTCAAACGTCGAAAGTCTTCGACTCTCTTCCTTTTTTTTTAATGGCATGGCATAGCGCTGTTCCCGCCTTCAGCCTAAAGTCTATTTGAGTTTCTGCAAGATTACACGCTGAGTATTTGTCATGATACTGCACGGCTATCACAAGACGGCGCGCGAGATCTCTCGATTTTTCTCGCGCTATACGTCTCTTTCTAAGTTGTCTATTAAGAGAGGGACGGACAGTTGGAGAAAAATCGAGAGAGCTCGCGCGCCGTCTTATGATAGCCTTCCTGTTTTGTCAGTATTTATATCTATCAGCAATACACAGTATGCATTAAATCAGTATAGGACGGGCCTTTTAATAGTATTTTATGCAACTGTTGTATAAGTAGGGTCTTAAAACGCGAGTGTCGTGAGTTGCGATGCGAGCCTTGGCGAGCATCGCAATTAAAGACGACACGAGCGTTTTAAGACCAAGTTATACACCCTTGCATACAATGCTTTTTCTACGACTAAATTTAAATAAATGGCATTTGACTTTTCAGGCAGTAAGTTTTCCGTTAGTTCTATTACTACTCACGCAATTTCCTCAGCAGCGCACTTATTTTCTTCTTCGTCCATTCCATAAAAGGAACGTACACATTTTATTCACTTCACAAACACGAATCAAATCATAAGAAGTTATTAAGAACGAATAGTTATCAAATTTCGTCTTTTAATTTTGAACTGGAACTTTGGTCGGAAATCAGAAATATGATACACCTCTTGTTTATGGTCTGTTTTGTTTTTAATTTCCTTGCACTTGCCATCCGAACCAAACTGAATCCGGATCCGAACCGAATCGGATCGTTTTATATTTATAAATAATACCAAATTTTGGTAAAATATGTACATTAACACACAATACATGATAATTTATTTTTATGTTACAAATATTTGATAGTAAACAAAAACTTTTCATGTCGAAAAATGTGCTTATGAAGTTGGTACCACTGCAATATAAAGGCTGATTAAAAAAAGTTATATGATTTGACATCGTGGTAAACAGTGCTTTTGTGGAAAATGTATGAACCATAAAAGTACACTAAAGAGTGCGTTTATGGGCCATAGAGCATAGGGTTTTTCGACGACTTATTATCGGTGTCATTGTATTTGAGCTAAAGCCTATATAAATGACAGATAACGGTACAGGAGTAGAAAAAAACATTAATTATCAAACGCGTCAGTATTAAGGCGGTATTATAACTTCGTACTACGCGCCTTCAAGATGTAGATCAGATTGGAAATTACTCCACCGACAAGAGCTAAGCTCTTAAATTTATGATGATGATGAACACACGACTCATAGATGAACTAAACTTTTACCCCCTTATTCAAGAAACTTAAAATACCGCTGTTAAATGAAACGAGTTTTGTCCCTTTTTTTACTAATCTTGCAGAGGAAAACAGTCGGACAGCTGAATATCCAGACATACGATTTAATTTCTGCCCAAGCTGAACTGGAGAACTCAGTTCACTCGCTCAGTTACTCCATTCTCAGTCCAATTATCTGCTGAACAAAGGGATCTTGGTAACACCGCATTATGAAATGTGAAAACGTCAAATATTGACGATCTCTCGTCAAGTTACCGTACAAATAGTTTCGCGCAACTAAGCAAAGACATAAAGCACATGCTAACACTTTAGGTATATGTCCGATAATTAATGACATCAATTATGTTACGTAAAGAAACCCATAAGCCACAACTTGCATAATATTATATGTTGTTTATAAAGACAACGCCAACATGCTTCCATTTTTGAGTTTCAAATAATAAGACTAGTATAATGGCCCTCCTACAAGACTTATGAGCTTAGGTAATGCCAAGATCTTGAACTTAGGTGTGTTATGGTTGTAAAGGATTAAAATTGTTATATCAGGAGCATGACAGAATAATGTAAATAATAATGTCTGCCGCCGACACAGCACGTCAAACGACGCAAATATGTAGTCATCATGGACCTATTATACTCAGGACAAGCTATGGTAATAATAATACTATGCCGTACGAGCGAGCTGGTAGCATACAAATCTCGATAAGTGTGACAGAAAGGGAAATATCATTCGTTGTCCTTCTCATAGTTCCACTTTTTATATTTGCCACAACTGATTTACTTAGTATGAAGTTGTGGCACATAAACCATCGCCCGTTCAAATTGAGTAAGTTGTTTATGGCATATCATAGGTCCATAGCAGCTATAGACTCTGGCTACATGTTCGAGTTTGGGGTCGCAACACTAGGGCTGTGGGGGCCAGTTGCTCTTAGTACTTTTAAAGAGTTGGCAAAGCGTCTTGTCAACGCGACCATAGACCGCGACCACAAGATAGAGCGTCCGGCTCGTTCTATCGTGTGATAAGGCCGACCATGATACGGGGACAGAAGGCTGGTGCGTACCTTGCGCAGCGCGAATCCAGCGCGGTAAGGCCTGCCTGGCGCCTCTATTGTAAAAAAAAATAACCTCGAAGACGAAAGCGGGAGCAAGGCTCCCGCTTTCGTCTTCTAACTTCTAACCTATCCGCGATCCGAGTCGGTTTTGCCACTAATTCCATGTGCAAAGGGTGGGCATCAAATAAACTTTCAAGATCAACCAATGCCAAGATAGTGGTGTATCGTACGCAGTAGGGAAAAGGGGATTAGTGGCAAAACCGACTCGGATCACGGATAGGTTAGAAGACGAGCTTTGCTCCCGCTTTCGTCTTCAAGGTTATTTTTTTATGAAAGAGCGGAAAAACTAACAAGACGAGATTAATTTTACGATCAATTTTATCAATCTACCCACATTTTGGCTCGTAGAAATAGATCAAATAATTATTCATACAAATAGCTCGCAAGTGCATCATTTTATGTATTTTGACTATTTGGTATTTCAAATGTTGGTGTATCAAACTTAGGTGCAATAGCTATTGATATTTTAAACGTTAGATATTTAGTCCAATCGGTGTTTTAAACTTAGGTCATACGTAGGTAGGTGTTAGTTGCTTAGGTATTTAAAACTATTAGGTATTTAGATTTTAGGGATTTTAAACGTAGGTTATTTAACGTTAGTTTTTTTAATGTTAGGCATTCTGATACGTACCCTTTTTAGGGTTCCGTAGCCAAATGGCAAAAAATGGAACCCTTATAGATTCGTCATGTCTGTCTGTCTGTCTGTCCGTCAGTATGTCACAGGCATTTTACTCTAAAACCATAAGGTGTATTTGAATAAAAAATTGAGGATAGGGTGTATTTTGTTAACCGCTACATAGTTTTGTAATGACATTACTAAAAAAGATTTTTTTTAGGGGTGCACCCCATACATAAAACTGAAAGTCAAAAAATATTTTTTCATTGCAAGCCCACTTGTGGTACATCAATCGACAGGCCTTTCAAAATAAATATAAGGTTTCTAAGCAAATTTTTGGATTAAGTGAATAGAATCTGAGATAATCGCCCCGAAAGTGACTAAAATTGTGTCCCCCCCCTCTAATTTTTGAACCGTGTATTTTAAAAATATGAAAAAAATTATGCTCATAGGGATTATAAAATTCTACCAGCTAAATTTGTTTTCAACAAGATCAGTTCAAAGGTTTTCGAGATATTTATAAAAAACTGCGTTGCTTAAAGAAAAGGACGTAAGTGCCATAAGTTTTCAGTAACGATATGACCTTTTACATGTCAGACCCATCATACCCCTAGCAATACCCCTGGGTGTAGGGTGGGACTGAACCATACCACCGTAGTGCTGTGTACTATATTATGCTTTATAATTAATATCTATCCCAAAAGTCCTATTACCGTTATCAGTATCACGCAGTGTAGTTGAAAAAGTTAGACTACCGTTATCTGTACGAGTAGGTAACCTTTGATTTAGTATTAGAACTAGATGCACAATGTCAAACAAATATGCCAAGAAATGTGCCCCAGAACATGAACGAAGAATACTCCGGACAGGCTATGGTATTAATAATACCACGTGCGAGCGAGCTGGTAGCATACAAATCTCTATAAGTGTGACAGAAAGGGGAATATCATTCATTGTCCTTGTCATAGTTCCACTTTTTTTTTATTTGCCGCAACTGATTTAGTATGAAGTTGTGCCACACAAACCATTACCCGTCCCGTAGTAAGTTGTTTATGACAAGTCATCAGCCATTTTAGGACCGGTTCTTAATTTAGCTGCATAAGAGCTTTTCCGTCCCTCACCGTGGCAACACGTACAGCCCGTCCATAGTATTCTAGGTTCATGGCCCCAGAATGACAGCTCTAGCTACATTTCAGTAGTTGCTAATAGCGTTTACTTATAACCTGCATCAAGATATATGTTTCATAAAAAAAGAACTCAGTGTTTTAGACCTTAAGCACCATATTAGCAAACCAACATCAAAAGATTAAATCTTTTTAGTTTATTGTGACATATAATGTGACTTGACTGCTCACGTCAAAACTTTAGCGTTTAGCGAATGAATGGTCGCGTTATAAATTTTAATTATTTCAACAGAAAGCACAAATACATCTGGTTTCTTTATTTTACAAGTGGGGAATAAACAGTTTCCAATATTTGTACAAACATTATATACAAAACAATTGTTGAGATTTCCGTAAGTACATATAGTACAGCTGACAGAGTCCATAAAAAGAAATCATTTTAGTTTCCTTGAAATAGATTCAGTTTGTTAAATAATTGTATTTTCGACCTGCCTTTACTTTAAATACTTTCTTTTTTGCGATGTAATGTAGGCGTACAGTCAAGTAGCGATCAGCTGTCGATTTTTTTAAAACGGTCCTGGGTTTTGAACGTCACTCTCATGATCACCCGACATCTATAAAACGAGTATTACGAGATATAAGGTCAAAAATGAATGATGATGAAAATTGGCAACAATTAGCGCATTTCCAAATGATGTGTTGGGATTGTAGTATAGAATTTTATTATAGTTCAATAATGCTATTAATTACCTTTTGCAAGGTCGTGTCTGTCTGTCTGTCTGTCTGTTCGTCCGTATGTCACAGGCATTTTACTCTAAAACTATAGGGTGTATTTGAATAAAATTTTGAAGATAGGTGTATTTTGTTAACCGCTACATAGTTATGTAATGAAATTACAAAAAAAGTTTTTTTTAGGCGTGCATTCCATACGTAAAATTGAAACTCAAAAAAGAAATTGCATGCCCACGTGTGGCACATCAATCGATAGGCCTTCGAAAATAAATATAAGGTTTCTCAGCAATTTTTTTGATTAAGTGAATAGAGTCGGAGATAATCGCCCCGAAAGTCACTAAAATTGTGTCCCCCTCCCCTCTAACTTTTGAACCGTGTATTTCAAAAATATGAAAAAACTCATGCAAATTGTTTTGAACAAGATCGGTCTAAAGGTTTTCGAGATATTTCTAAAAAACCGCCTTACTTAAAGAAAAGGATGTAAGTGCCATGTGATTTCAGTAAGGATACGACCTTTTTAATAGGCACGGAACCCTTGTTGTGCGTGGTCCGACACGCACTTGGCCACTTTTTTATATTAACTGTCCTGTTAGTATGGGACAAATCTTGCAAGTTAAATTTGACCCACTTCCCGGTGACCGATCGAGCTGAAGTTTTGGGTATAAGTACCTATAATTTGGATGACAATTCAATATTATGGTACCATCGAGCTGATCTGATGACGGAAATAGAAGGTGGCCATGGGAATTCAGTACTTAGCCGACGTAACCCGGTTGATTTTGGGTTCGTTATCAGAATAAAACCGTTAAACGTAAGTTTGGCGAAACTATTTTACGCTTAAATGTACCATACTTTTTTTTTTTGAGAAATAAAAAAAAAATTAATCGTTTCAATGAGTATGATGGTATACAAAAAGAGTCGGCAATAAAAGCTTGTACCAAAAATGAAATTTTTGGCAAAAACTTATTACGTGTGTCGACCTCTAAACTCTAAATATTACTTTATATAGATTGTGGAGCAACTTATGAACCAGAGTATTTCCATTAATTCCCCTTATGTTCGATATGTAGTGGTACTAGTACGTTTACCAGGTAAAAAAATATCTTAATAGTTAGGCCATAGTCTTAATAAGGGTGTCCCCTTATTTCACCGACAAACGTTTCACCGAATGCATGGTTTCGCCGAATTTTCGTTTCATCGAATTTGTGCCAATCAGAAACCGTTTAACTTTTTTAGATAGGTACAGCTAAAAAGTTACTATGTAGAACCCATTAGGTATGTTTTATAACATTCCTGAAAATTTAACTTATTGTAAAAAAATGGTTTTCGTTTTAAATGAATATTCTGGGAATCATACATTTGTTGAACAATTGTAGGTAAAACAAGGCACCACCCTCAATAAGGTTTGCTTCGGTTATGGGTACTAGACGAGAATATGTTTAATAATAGCTACCTGCCTACTCTGTCCGTGCATTAATATAAATAATACAGGCGTCCCTGCGAGTTAAAATATAGCTAGCCTACGTCCATTCTTAAAATCCATTCTGTATACCATTGATGAAAGTTTTTTTTAAATGGTATGAGTAGCACCTTCTGTATAATAAGTAGAAGCTGCGCGCGCGGCTTTGCCCGCGTATTGCACGGGTATCTATAGATACACTGCAGAAAGAATTTTTGAAATCAGCCTCGTAGTTCAGTAGATTACATATAAACTTACAAAGATAGGTACAAAGCTACAATCTCGCAAACCCGCGGGATAAAACATAACCTATGTTCATTTGGGAACCCCATTCTATACGCAGATGAAAGAATTTTTTAAATCGGATAAGTAGTTCCGGAGATTACCTACCCATTACATATATACAAACTTATAAACTTACAAAGCTATAATCTCGCAGACTCATCCTCTTTATAATATTAGTATAGATTAGTACCTATAGTATAGCCGGTATAAGAAACTCATAATATTAAATTATGTAAGGAGTTGCATACAGATGTATACAGCGGCGCTACCACGAAGATCGAAACTCTAAGTTCGTATACATGCATCCCTGTCACTCGAGTAATGTCACTGCGATAGAGGTGGAAATACCCGAACTTCGACTTTCCAAGTTCGTGATTATAATTCTGCGCCTTCTTGACTTTCGTGTCACCCAGTGTGTAGTTAACCATTCATTCATACATCGATATATTTATCATTGTAATAGTCGTGTCTAGTTTGAAGTTTCGCAACGAGGCATGTGAAACCAGCGGTCGTGGGTGCAGTAAGGCACATAAGTAGAAGATAATATCAGTGCCCCAATTTGAGACACATTAACCTACATCTTGATGAACTTGAAGTTTTACACAAGCCCGTTTGACTTTGCACGTAATTAATTAGTCTATTGTTTTGACTAATTCGACAATGACAGCGTTTACGCGGTGACTTTGGCACAGTTTTGGTAATTCAACAATGGACTCTTAAATCTGCTTTGTCGAGAAAATTCCAAATACTTACATTTAAATGTAAACTATCAACTTGCCAAACAGCTGCAACAGTTATTAAGCATATTTTCTTCACCTTCGCATGAAACGATTGTCATTTACTATGATGTGACGCTCGAGACCAACTCGAGACCCGTAATTTCACGGGGCTCAAGCGTTTTCTCTCTCTATCAAGCAATATTAAAACGGTCGTATCTTCGTATTTGTTTTTAGACATTTGAATAGGTTTTCGTCATTAGGCATATTTTAGCCTTCTTTCTTTCACAGTAATAATAAAATTAGAGTCCAACACCCTATTATTGGTAAAGGCCCACGATTCTTTACTATGAGGCTGTTTTTACGCGGTGCTCGATCTAGACGATTAGTTTCGCGTTATAAATTGTACTATTTCACTGCGGTGTCCCCGAACAAACGTCTCCAATTCCATGACCGATTCAAATGCCAAGGCCTCATCGAGCTGGCCATAGTTCGATGGACTCTGGTTAGTCACATTGTTAAATGTTACATATATACATTTATTTCAATGAGTTTTATACCCTACGAAATATTCTGTTCTTTTCCGGTTTGTTTTCAGTGTTATATTATAATAGCCACCCGTGCCGCTTCGCCCGAAAATCCGCGCAAAAGAGCTATGTGGATCCGAAAAGTCCATTATGTATACGCAGATAAAACGTGTTTTGCTCTCGCATAAGTAGTTCCGGAGATTACCCACTATATACCTACGAACTTACAAAGCTGCAATCTCACAGACTTTTCCTGTTTATAAATAGATACATATGACCCGAATTTGTGAAAATCGATAAGTCCACTTGAAGGGTCCAACAACAATGAGATGGGGGAAAAAACATGTGTAGTCAATATTATCGAAAAATGAGATTTTAATCTCGAAATGAAGAGCTCTCAACGAACTATTCTACACCTTTTGCTATAATCGTACACAATGATATAAAACCACTTTTTTGCACTTGAAAAGCGTCTAATCGCGAAGATAGTATGGTTAATTGAATCATTCTAAACTTAAAAACCGCAATATCTCGAAATGTTGTCCAAGTGACTAGACATGTTCTTTCCGTGGACCTTTCAATTATATTGCGCCGTCGACTGTACATTATTACTACCAGATTGGTTTTAAACTGAATCTGTTGACATGCTGCGAAAGGTTTACCAAAGAAGGTTTGTTAATTGACTTTACCTCAAAATATTATTTACGCAACTCACGAATCACGTCGCCCGTCCACACTACAAACGCATTCCTCTTAGCGGATTGCATGTCACATCATATGGCTAAAGATGTCACTTAAGACAACGCTGCAGTATAGTTTTGCATTAAAGAATTATTAATAATTAAGAAAATGTTAAATATTCCTTGTAATCTTAATTCAATGGATATCTGCGAGTCTGAGTAAGAAAGATAAATGGTGTAACATTTACAACGAGGTCTGTGCATCATTTTGCATTCTCAGTTAAGGCTGTTGGGGCCAGTGACCCTGCGCTTGCACAGTCTGCATCTGAAAGCACGAGGCTCCACTATTCATTATTCGAAGGCATTCTTCACCTACTCCTTTGTCTCATTTTAAACTTGGAATTGTTTTTGTATTTATTGTAGTTGAATCCTCATTGATAAAGCTGGGAAGTGACAACATTTCTATGCTTTTAGGTGATTGTAATTAAAGTCATTGTTTGTATAATTTTGTCAGTTCGTACCGTCGGAATAATTCATGTTGAACGTAATCAATCACACTATTCGAAGAAAATCATTAAATGAAACATTATCATTTTACGTTATTAATTTATTTTTTTGGTTGCTTTAAAATTAATTGGTCTAAAAGTAGGTACATACAGCTAAAGGTTTCCCCATCTCGATTGTGTATTGTCATACTTTACACAATGAATCAGTTTTTTGTGGTTCCCTTTATCATTTATTCATAGCTGTACTGTGTCACAATTTTATAGACAGTGCGCATAATTACCCTGAAATGATGATTTTAAAACTTTTATGAATCATGTTAGTTATATAAAACATCGATATGACTATGAAATTAAGATGTACAATAAAAAATTAACTAATATCGTAATGCAACCGCAATAATTAGTTTCATTTGCGTGGACAAGCGTGTAATGTCCATTTAAGTAATTAGAGATAGTCATTGACTCGTCGATTATCGACACCGAGGTAAGATTATACGTTATATTTGCTACTACAGACAATGGACCATAAAAACCCGTCAGACATACCAGCAGTAGAAAAAGCAGGAGCGTAAAGAATGTTTTGTCACTCGTTGTATTATGTGGCTTTATGCCTATTAGTCGTGGTGATAGCACGTGTTAGGACGCCGGTATACAAGATCGATAAAATTATATTCTTTGCCCAATTTGTTTCGTTGATCGTAATTTCTAATAACTTCCATTCCTTAGGGGTATGCCCCTTTTTTACCGACTTCAAAAAAATAGGAGGAGGTTCTCAATTCGGCTGTATTTTTTTTTTCAATTTTTGTTACCTCGGAACTACGTCATTAAAGAGCCGATTCGAAATTTTTTTTTTTGTTCGTATGTAATATACTTCCAGGTGGGTCCCATTTTTTTCAAAATTCAGTTTGATGATGGGAATTGAGGGGACTCCTCAATTTTATTAGGCACGCGTGTAGTGATTTTGGTATTTTCTGTTATAACTCGTGTATTTACACCCGGAATCATAAATTTGGTGGCGAGGAATTGATGATGAAGACCACAGATGACTTATCGAATTCCTCAATTACGTACTTAGAAGTGCAAAAATACGTCACAGGTTCTGATAAGATTCCGTTGAAATAGGAACTAATGAAGTGCCATTGGTGATGATCTTGGGGAATCTATGGAAATCCTCAAATATTATCGGCCCACATACAGGGATTTGGTTTTTTTCTATAGTAATCAACGCATTTGCTATCAGAAATCAGTTCATGTGGTAAATTGAAAAAAAAATAGGAAATGTTCTCGTGGCTTGGCGGAGTACTACATTGAAGTCGGTTAAAACTTTGTTTTTAAAGTAAATTATCGACCGTTCGGGCCGGTTCAAACCATCTGAATCGATTCAGTAGTGACTAGTGGTTCAAGCGTGAAGGGTAATCGTAACAAACAGGCAGACAGGCATTATTTGGACGTATTTTTAATATTAGTTTATTATTAGATGTGGTGGTATAGTAACTGGTGGCCCTAGTAACGTGAATGCTTAGTGAACACGGCTATTGTCAACGTTTACCTATTTACGAATCTTGTTGACTACGCGCTCTACCCTGTGCGAAAGTAGGAGAAGTTGTCGGTAAACTACTTTGACATGTATTTGCCGGGGTTCTCAAATGTAGATACAATAACTGTTTACATATATGTCGGTCAATAAATTAGAACCAAGTATATATTTTCTATGGTCATGATTTACGTTCCCTCTCCCCTCTCATCCATGAGAGGAGGCCTGTGCCCAGCAGGTATGCCCAGGTGTGCCCAGCAGGCACGTATATAGGCTTGATTTATTATTATTATGATTTACGTTGTATCTACATCTTTCGTGTCGGTTTTACGTTAGAACCTATTAAATTTTACATTGGGTCTGCAGGGAGGATTGCACTGATTTGTTGATCTACAAATCAACAATTTTATCACAGTACAGCATCGTCAAAAACCAATGAAGTATGACACTGGGCAGCTTTACTGTCGACGAATCTGCAATTCTGACCAGGTACCATATTTTTCCAGAACAGAGGTAAACATTTACCTATATCTTGGGTAACTGTCTTATTAAAACGTTCTGAATAGAGTACCTCCTGACATCCTAATGGCTTCGTGGGATTTCCTTTCAACACACTTGTTACACCTACGTCTGAAAGTTACTGGCTTGACTGGGGGTTTGTTCCAATAAAATTAATTCATATTTGGCACATGCCTCATTCTGACACGATAGGTTTGGCGCGTGCGGAAGCGAGCGCTCGTTACAAATGATAAACCCATTCCAATTTAATACTTTCGGTCAAATAGACCCTCAGGATTGATGTATGATTAGTTTAGCCTCATATATCACATCCCAATTCAATCTAATGTGTATGATTTGCTTAGGTTCAACAGGAAATACATTAAGGTCGATGGATAAGTAAAAGTTATTCCTAGAACTAATCTAGATATTATAATGTGCGTGACGAATAATTTAATTGGTATGTAATGTAGACTATGAGATCGATTGAGATAAATGCTCTTGCCCTAGGTAATGGGTTTACAGTGTTTTTCTGGTCCTCATTAAAGGGAGTAAACAGATTTTGTAGTGGGACTTATGTACAATTCATACCTATTCCCTCGCATACAATGTAAGTATACAAGTTCAGTACAGGCGAGTTAAGAGCGCTATGTGCCTGCAGATAAATCTCAATGCAAAATCACGAGAAGAAGAAAATGGAAAATGCATATTACTGAAGACATGGCAGTATGACCTATGGTCCTTAGCCTGTCGTGATGGACGAAAAAGAAAAACATACATAAACGATGAAATTTTTGCGGGCTATGTAAAATAGTACATTATTGCAGCGGCCGGGAAGTAGAGATTCGTGGATGAGTTGATTTCAATAGAGACGAATCCACGAATTGCCGTTCCCGCACAGGCAAATCAAATAGTATTTTCAATAATCTTAAAATAGCGAGTATGTTAATAACAATTCAAGTTCCCGCCCAACTTATTTTTTAAAAGTGTTGGCATACATATAAATTTTAAAAACATTAGAATCGGTTACAATTTTAAATGTTTTATGCAAATAAAATTATTAAAGATCAAACGGGATTGCAATCAAAATGCATTTCAGTTCGCTGTGAGTTTTATTTTGATAAATATTTTTATTTCTTCATTTAAAACTATTCGAGAAATATTTAAAAACGTCACTTCGAGCACTTTCAAGAGTACGCGTTTTGTCTATGACCATTAAAAAAAAGAAAACTTAAGGCCTGCCACACATTGGCGCAGCCTGCGGTGGCGGACAATAGTAAATTTGACAGCGGCGGACAAGTTTACTATTCTGTGTAAAGCAGGCTACAAACGGGCGTGATTTGTCACAGCAACTTGCAATAGTTGGAAAGAGACAGCCATACACTACTAACCAGTCTAACTATCGCAAGTTGTTGTGACAAATTGCAAGGTCTTTAAACATACGAGCACTTGGCTGTTTGTAGTGATTTGTCTTAGTCAAAGTATATAGTTAAAAGGTAATAAAGTATACAGTAAAGGAATTTCATACACTTTCCTGGCCGCTAAAACTGTACAGTACCTAATGACTTTTAACTTTTTAAATCTGCGTTCGTCAGTAACGAGGAACTTCACGTACTATTTTTGCTACAGTAGGCGAACATTTCCGAGCATATAGGAGAAAAACTATTTTTCGTGTTACAACTTAACTAGGCATCACAAAAAATGGATTACTTACTAAGTTGGGCCAACTAGTTTATTTGATATTTCTTAATTCGCATAAACTTTAACATTAGTCAAATAGGTACAGTCTGCATCATATAGTTAGTAGCCAAATATATCATAAGACATCCTTACTCCTACAGTAATAAAAACTTTTTGCGAGTTATTTGGCTACTTTGCTGGCTGGCTGTACCAACTTTTCAGGTAAACAGGGTTTTCATAAAGTCTGTACTTAACCACTTATGTAATTCATATTGAGAATGAGTTTCTCTTTGAAATAAAAAAGTTATTTGTAGTACGATTATTTATAATATTTGTAATACGCGTGAATGCACCGCTAGTGTTGTACTTCCATCTTCTTATACTAGACGAAAATTATTTAAATTTGCGTTTAGTCGGTTATTTTACGCACTGTACTGACCAAGGGTATGCATCTTTGAGTTTCTTAACGAGAAAACTAATTACTTCACAGATCATAATTTGCCACTGATCCTGGTCCAGGTACAAACACGATATAGCGGAAGAGTGCTTCGGCGTGCCCGTAACCGCGGTGACGAGATGGAACACCCGTGGGGTTTTAGTCGGTAGTCCGGGCGGTTCTCGGGAGTCCGGCATACCTGCCCTGGCTTCTCCGGCCGGGCGGGATGCGTAAAGGCATTTCCCGAAGAAAAAAATACCTTATTTTTTTGTTTAAGCAGTACTAGTAACTTATTGAAAAATTAATTATGCAGATAGTCGACGATGTGTAACACCTAGCCCGTAAAATATTGACAAGTCAAGACTTAAAGCCTTGTTCAGACTAGGCTAGTATTTAAGTGCGAGTCCATACATTTGCTGCTAGTACGAGTAGCTAGGCTTTAGTTTGAGTTGACTTGAACTTTAGTAACCCATGTAGATCCAATGACAATGCAACAAAATAGTTGACCATTATAAAAACTTTTTTACGCGTATTCTTTGTTTATTAAGAAATACTTAGTTCGGTTGTTAGTTAGTTAGCTCGTGAATTTAGTCGGCATCAACTGACGTCGTTTGTGTGTGTTGTTGTGTTTAACTTGGTGATTATTAGGGGTCTGTGATGGCGGAGTGCAGGGGTTCATATTTTTTATGGTGTCAGTCAATAATTACAACACATGATTCCGAATCGCATTGTCATCGGAAACAATAACTCGGCAAAAATCGACCTTGATGTAAACAAACTTTGCTTTGTGAAACGACCCTCAAACACGCTTATTCATAAATATAAGAAGTACTTGAAATAAAATATAATAAAGGTTGTCACTCACGTGCAGAAGCAGAGAGAGCTGCGTCATGTTGCGCGCGCACCGACGAGTGGTGGTCGAATGGCACTGCTGAGCGCCCGCGCAGGCACGGCTCGCGCGCTACTGGAAGAGCCTTGGACTTATCAAGCCTCGATTTGGGGTGAGTATCCATCAAAACTGTGCGAGGCTGCGAGACAGTGTGCGAGGAAAACGTACACCAATAGCGTTCCTTAAATATCTCGATCACGATTCACGCAGCTCTCCTTATTGGTAGATTTTTGCTCGCGCACCGCTCCGCTTCCTCGCACATCTCTGGTAGATTTTCAATTGGCACTGTCATCGGGCCTGTTCAACTTACTCGGTTCTCGGGCACCTCCGAGGTGAACGTTCATCCGATCGATCGTGGTCCTTAATTAACAAACCGGGATTAAAAACCATGACCGCCATTTGACAGGCGCCTGCTTGTACCACAACCACTAGGCTACCGTAGCATCTTTGCGTACCAAGTTTGTAGCAAAATGTTCGAAACGGCGCCGTCATATATCAGTTGAAAGAGGGCCACTGCGCACCACTGGACATAGAAATGCCGCTCTCAGAGAGTGCCACGAGGACCGGTCCTGCGCCATCCGCATGCTGCGGACTCCCGCGACTGTTACCAGGTCCACCTAGGCGTCAAGCCACACTAAGCCAGTATTTAACTAGCAAAGAACTGAAAGTTCACTAGTCACTTCTAGATATTCTTTATCTGTCGGCACGTCCTTGCTGGCGAATGCAGTGACACGCCCAGCGGCAGTGCTTTGTCCTAATAAACTGATAAGGTTCACATTATACCTACCTATGCAACCTTACCTTCTTACTATTTAGTAAGCTTTTGCATTACTTGCTTATTTTTTAATGAAACATTTATCCATAGTAATTTCGCTAATATTTTTAATGCTGGCAACCTGGCCTATCTATCATCATATCAGAACAGGTGAACATAGATTCATATATTCACACCTTTATTGGCGCCCTCTGCTGCTGTCGACCTCTGTAGTCTAGTTGGTAGTGACCCTGCCTACGAAGCTAGAGGTCCCGGGTTCGAATCCCGGTAAGGCCATTTATTTGTGTGATGAGCACGAATATTATTTTATTCCTAAGTCATGGATGTTTTCTATGTATTTAAGTCATCATTATCATCATATCAGCCAAAAGACGTCCACTGCTAGATAGAGGCCTCCCCCAAAGAGTGCCAAAAAGACCGGCGTATTAATTTACATATATAAGTATATATATCCTCGTCTAGTACCCATAGCATAGTACAAGCTTTGCTTAGTTTAGGACTAGGTTGATTTGGGTATAAGTTTGTCCGAAAAGGGGTAGAGGACATGAAAATGAGAACAGTTGAAACTGATTGTAAATAGGGTAAAACTGTCACTTTCATACTTATAAATAAGTGAAAGATGTCCTAGTTTTTAAACAAGCGAACGAAGTTGTCTCTCTGGTTGAGCTTGGCCCAAAATTATTTCGTATGCCCAGCTTCTCTACAGGTTGCATTTCTCAATCGATTCTCGTCAAATTGACCGAGCCGACTCGATGATTATATCGTTTTTTGTCAATTCAGTGTTGGGGATTTTTTCAATAATTTATTTTATTGAATACGCACGACTTGCGACGTTCTACAGCTTTCAGAGCCACTAGGATGTAAATAGTTGGTGAAAACATGCAGGTACTTAAATTTAACGTGGAGGATTGTTTAAAATGGTATTTGTTTGCTGTCTATATCTACTCATTTATTTATTGGTCGAACTTTGACGATAGAGGTACGACTTTAGAATCGTTGTCATCGAGTTCATGGCTCATTTTTTAATATAGATTCTACTCATTAAAAGATGATTCCTCACCAAATTTCAAGTTGTGAAAACCCATAGTTTTTGAGAAAAAAAATATTAAAGTTTCCATATAAATTTCCATGGATGGCGCCATTACGTGTGATTTTTGACACTTTTTTTTTTAGCTCCGCGTTTCCAAATACGTGAATTACCAAATCTTTATTACGCGTAATACCTAAGACAGCGGCGCTACCACGAACTTCGAGGTATTTCCATCTCTATCGCACTCCCTTACTCGAGTGACAGGGATGCATGTATTACCAACTTCGACTTTCGAAGTTCGTGGTAGCGCCGCAGGTCGGTGTAGGTACACCTAAGTGAAATAACACATTTTCGGTTCTGGCGCTTCGCCGGCCGCTGCCGTGGCACGCTCGCTTTGCTCGCTCGGCTCGCGCCGCTCGCGCGCTAGGGTCGCGGTACACCTAACACTCCTTCTCGCTTCGCTCGTCGTCGTACCTACACGAACCTGCCTTAGAGTATGTCGAATTAGCCTTTTGCGTTTATTTTATTATATTTACCTACATTTATGATATTATATTAAATATTAACCGTAATTGATTAAAAACTTACCTAAAGAACATCTACCAATATCAACACGTAAAAAGGAACGCGCACAAGTGTCATTGTCAGTCAAAATCTCCTCGAAATACACAGTAATGGAAATTTATATGGAAACTTTAATAATTTTTTTCTTATTTAGCAAATTATTTGAAATTTGCTGAGGAATCATCTTTTAATGAGTAGAATCTATATTAAAAAAATGAGCCATGAACTCGATGACAACGATTCTAAAGCTGAGCCACGATAGATTTTTATAGTACATATTAACAACTATCGGCGCTATTTGAAGGATTAAGTCGTTAAAATTGTTGATCAGTAATTAAATATCGTTAAATATTTACTTTATTCAACATTGATTTAGTATATAGAACTAGATGCACAATGTCAAACAAATATGCCAAAAAATGTGCCCCAGAATGACAACTCCAGCTACATTTCAGTAGTTGCTAATAGCGTTAACTATTATAACCTGCATCAAAATATATGTTTCATAAAAAAAGACCTCAGCATTTTAGACTCTAGCACCATATTAGCAAACTAACATCAAAAGGTTAAATCCTTTTAGTTTATTGAGACATATCATAATGTGACTTGACTGCTCACGTCAAACTTTAGTTAGCGATTAGCGAATGAATGGAGTCGCGCTATAAAATTATTTTAATCATATTTTATTTATTTAATCCGAAAGACCAATAGCAAAAATAAATCAGGTTTCTTTATTTTACAAGTGAGGAATAAACAGTTTCAAATGAATGTAAAAATATTATATACAAAACAATTGTTGGGTGAGATTTCCAGAACATACAGTGCAGCTGTAGCAGTAGCAGTGTGTCCTTAAAAAGAAGTCATTTTAGTTTCCTTGAAATAGATTCAGTTTGTTTAAAAATCGTCTTTTGAACCTGCGTTAACTTTTTATACTTTATTTTTTTGCGATGTAATGTAAGCGTACAGTCAAGTAGCGATCAGCTATCGATTTTATGAAAACAATCCTATAATTGTTGCTGTGGTCTTTTTCTGAGTTTGAAATGTTTGAATTAAAAATGTTTACGCTCAAGAATGTCTTTATTACTTTTGTTGCTAGTATAATACTGTTATTTCCTACTCCCATTCGCATATTACATCTTATAAAACCTTCAGCGGTTTTGCACACAGTAAATACATCTTCAGATGCGTAGAAAAGGCTACCCAAGTTCCTAATGTCAATCAATTTGTGAAAATCGTGTCTTTGCTTTACCAGAAGAGAATAAGTGCATATTATTATGTCGCACCGAATCGCTTTCATTCATTTGCCTACTACGTATCCAGCAATATATCCAACACATACACACACACATATTTGGTCAAGATCACAAGACAATATGTCACAGTTTGCTTCGAAAACTGTTTCTATAACTAATTTATGGTGTACATCGGTGTTGAGTTCTCTTCCAATCTCTTCGCGGTACTGTACTGGGATTGTTATTGTATCCTCCATGACTTCGTATGTTACCAATGAACAGTTAAATATGGTCTTGGCTAAGTTTGTAGGATAAAATATACGACATTCTTTGGGAATCGTCAATTAATGTTTTGTACAAATAGGTACTCCAAGGATTCTAAGCACACCGATTTTAAATGAAAACCTTAATTATGTAGGTAACGACACGACATCATAAAAAAAGTATCTAATACCGACTCCTTAGATTTATGTTCCGCGACTTTGTCATTTTGAACTAACAAAATTAATTATTTAAAACATGTTTAAAACTATTAAATTACAGTGAGATTACACAAATTTCATTACGTTATGAAGAGAACTTACTTAAAGAAATAAATCCCATCTTTTTTCTTGTTTTTTGTTGGTATTTACGCAGTTTTTGACTGAATATTTAGCCACAACTGACAACCAGACTAAACGCAAAAGAGCCGGCCGATGCGATCGGCCGGCTCTTTTGGAAGGCCATTTTTTTCAGCTGATTGTGTATCTAGTTATAAATACTAAATTAATGTTATTCAATTATACTTAACGAATATGTGTGTATACAAGGTTCTTTGAAATTTACAAATTGGCTATATAAACAAATTACCTACCTTCACTGGCTTAAAACTTTTCCTAAAGGTCCGTGTTGACATTCATTTCATTCATTGTTGTGTTAAATTCGAATTATAATGTGATAAAAATTAAGGTGCGTACGCACCTTAATGATATGCACATGGAATAGGTGTACAGGGTGAACAGTTTACCCAAAGAATTTGATACCTAAGCTGAATCAATGTTTTCGGTATAACTTTTCCACTAAATTATTAAAGTAAACGTTCCAGTTCCATCCAATCTATCCTAGCCATTAATAATTTTATTGATCAACTGATTCACGTCTATTGCTATGTAGTGAAGGCGCCCCCTCCAAGCAATGGGTCTGTGTCAAAAGAGTAAAATAAAAATATTGGAAAAAAAATACATATATATCTGTTTATATAAAAGAAGAAACTGACTGACTGACTGACTGACATATCAACGCACAGCCCAAACTGCTGGGTCTAGAGACTCCAAATTTGGTATGTAAGTTCCTTATAAGCTGTAGGAGAGCACTAAGAAAGGATTTTTCAAAATTCACCCTCTAAGGGGGTGAAATGGGGGGCTAAAGTTTGTATGGGGGAAACATTATTTATTGAACTAGAGACTTGAAACTTTGTAGGAAGATTACTTATTGATACAAAAAAAATACTATCAGCGTTTCATAAAATTCTACCCCTAAGGGGGTTAAATAGGGGTGCAAATTTTGAATTCAAAACTACTTGGTCTAGAAACTTGAAATGTACACCAGATTTTCCTTTTATGACGTAGGCAAGGGATAAGACGGGATTTTTGGAACTCTATCCCTAAGGGTGTTAAATAGGGGTGCAAAGTTTGTATGGGAGAAACATTTTTTTTTTGTACTAGAGACTTGAAACTTTGTAGGGAGATTACTTATTGATACAAAACAGTACTTTCAGCGTTTTATAACATTCTACGCCTAAAAGGGGTTAAATAGGGGTGCAAAATTTGTATTCAAAACTACTGGGTCTAGAAACTTGAAATTTACACCAGAACTTCCTTTTATGACGTAGGCAAGGGATAACACGGGATTTTTGGAAATTCTATTCCTAAGGGGGTTAAATAGGGATGCAATGTTTGTATAGGGGAAACATTATTTATTGAACTAGAGACTTGAAACTTTGTAGGAAGATTACTTATTAGGATACAAAAAACAATTTCAGAGTTTTATAAAATTCCACCACTAAGGGGGTTAAACGAGGGTCCAAAGTTTGTATGAGGGAAACTTTTATTTTTAGCTACGTTCTTAAAACCTTGTGGAAAGATTACTTATTCATTTACAAAGAAAGTACTTTCAGCGTTTTGGAAATAATTACACCTAAAGGGGTAAAAAAGGAGGTCCAAAGTTTGTATGGAGAAAAAAGATTAGTTAGACAATTTTATTCGAAACTTCACAGGATAATTCCTAACGATAAATGAGTAAACAAGTGTTTTCGGTTTTTTGACAATTCAACCCCTAAAAGGGGAAATGTGGTGACAAAATCTGAAAATCAACATCGGCATCTATTATTTCTATGGTTTATCGGGTCGCTAATTATGAAAACAACAACGATTTTACATTCCAACGTGGCGTCTAAATATCAATATGGGCGTTGTTATTACGGTTTTTTGGGACGTTAATTACGAAAATCGCATAGATTTTGAAATGTAATATTGTGGACATGTAAATTCATAAAAGTATTTGGGCCAAATTGCAATTCAATCGGTTCAGTTTTTTTGTAGCATATCGGTTGTAACAGACGGACTGACAGACAGCCACACGTGATCCTATAAATTAGGGTTCTATTTTTGCTTTTAATGCATGGAACGAGACCGGCGTTATATAGGTTATAGGTTTTAAAGTTTGTATTTGGACCAATCTCGATCGTCAGCAATCGGTACCTAGGCGAGTGCGGGTGGCGCGGTGGGACGGGAGGCTAGGAGACATTGGGAAAGTGCCTGCATCCGTAATAAGTACCTACATTCAAGGTGCTGCACGAAGATCTGCTTACTTTTTATAAGTTAAGCATTTTGGCCGCCGCAAAATAAAATCAAATGTTTGGGTATTTATGTTCTTTGATTGTAGTTCATATTCATATTCATTTATTAGTTGCAACCATGGTATTACAGATGTTCTTAAATTAAGGTGACAATCATGGACCCTACTAATGCGTAGCAACATTTTTATGTCTACTTACTTCTAAGGCACTCTCTTATAAAATAAATCTATGAACAATAATAAAAAATGGAATAATAGCTAATTAAAAAACAAATATTTACAGTATTTTTAGTAGTAGTTGCTCCCATATAAACTGTTGTTCCCCTCCAAATACTGGTAGGAAACAAGCCTATAGCAATGTCCAGGCCACAAATTTGACTTGAAATTCGTGGAGATATTTTGGTATTTCAATATTATCATGAACATAAACTAGCTTTTATTCCAGAGGACAGATTCTCATTAATCATGATTGTAAATTTAATAACAAAACTACGTACTTACACACGTTCACGCCTTTATTCCCAAAAGGGGTAGGCCGAGTACATGAACTTTATGTTCCAGTGCCACTTTCAGAATAGAATAGAATAGAATAATAATTTTTAGCTTTTAGCATAAATGTGGGTATAAAAGATCGACAAAATGCGATATTGCATAGGTTGTTAGCCCATCACCCACAACACACTTCAACCCTGCTCCCTTAGTCGACTTTTACGACTCCGACGGGAAGAAAGGGGGTGGTGAAATTCTAACCCGGGCATAAAAATAATAGTAAATAAAAAATAATTTGCCGGCATTCTTGGCTTCTATCCATAGCACCTCAGATCTCGCAGGTAAGATCCTTAAGGCCTCCCCGGCTACAAACTGCGAGATTGCGTGCCTGGTTGAAGCCTCCAATGCCTGGCTGGCTGGACCGAGCCCAAATTATCCGTCCCGACCTAAAATACAAAGGGCCTGGGATACCATAGCCTCTATTTCAGTCAGAAATTCACTCATCGACGACGCGACAGGCAGGGATCGAGCCAGACTTTTGGCTGTATCCAGTCCAGAGTCAGGACACTGGCTACATGCATATCCATCGCCTAATACCGGAACATTCATAGACCCATCCACACTCCGTATAGCCGTCGGTCTCCGGCTCGGGTCTGAGGTTTGTGTCGCCCACAGCTGCGCATCCTGTGGGGCCGCCGTAGACTGCTTCGGCCACCACGGATTCGCCTGTTCCTCAGGCGCCGGCCGCCTGTCCCGCCATGCCGCTCTCAACGACATCCTTAGAAGGGCGCTCGTCAGTGCCAATGTTCCCGCAGCTCTGGAGCCCCAGATCGTGCGGAGCGATGGTAAGCGCCCCGACGGGATGTCGTTGATTCCGTGGAAGATGGGACGTGCGCTGGTGTGGGACGCCACTTGCGCTGACACCTTGGCTGCGTCCTATCTTCCTTCGACTAGCAGACGTGCTGGCGCGGCGGCAGATTCGCGGGAACGAGCAAAGGCGGTGAAGTACAGTTGTCTCGGCACCCAGTACGAGTTCGTTCCGTTTGGTGTCGAGACTCTTGGCTCGTGGGGTAAAGGCGCGCGTGGGCTTCACGGGGCGCTCAGCAAACGCCTGAAGGAGGCAAAAGGCGACCCTCGCGCGGGCAGCTTTCTCGCGCTAAGACTTGCAATCGCAATTCAGCGCGGGAATGCTGCCTGCGTGATGGGTACCCTGCCAAAGGGTCCAAATATAGGAATTATTTAGTTTTTGTTAGGTCGTTTTTAAGTTAGTTTTAGTTTTAATTTTAAATCTAGTTTCAATGTACTTTTGTATTTTATATATTTTTATGTGTGTTTAATAATATATTTATTCATGTTCAAAAAAAAAAAAATTTACCATAATGAGTTATGACGAATGGTTATTCATAGGGGAAGTTAGTAAGAGTAGTAGTAGGCCGTTGCCGGCGTAGCAATTCAACAATTATTGGAAAATTACACTTACCACGCGGTCGAAGCCGCGGGCAAAAGCTAGTTTATATATATATAATAGGTTGTTAAAGTTGTCTTTAAATAACAAAATAATTGTCTGTGGTGAGTCGGCGGTAGGCGGAAAAAAACATAAAAATAAATGTCACTCTGTTTGCTGATACGTTGAAGTTTTAATAGGTTATGTAGCCCAGCACTACTTTTATTAGTTTTTTCGGTATTAATAGTAGAATATAGTCATTAAAATGTCGGGAAATTATTCAGTAAACGTACCCAAGTTAAAAGGTCAGATTAAACAGTGTCTAGGGATGAGAGTGAACATTCAAAAAGACTGCATTACTGTAGACCAGGAGCAATTTGTTGAGAAAATTTTGAAGAGATTTGATATGTCAGATTGTCATGGCTCTGATACTCCAATGGAAGTCAGTTTAAAGTTACAAAAGGGACTTAGTAACAGTGATAAGAAGTATCCCTATCAACAGTTACTAGGTAGCCTCATGTACCTGTCTGTTCTTACAAGGGCCGATATTGCATATAGTGAGTTTGTACCTAACCTACCCAGAAGTCTTGTAGACTAAATGTAGCAAACCTAAAGAAATTAAATATTAAAAAATACCTTGATTTGGCCAATAAGATCGTCTAGTGTCTACGTTATATTCCTAGCAACCCAAATTCTTTTATATGTAGCAAGTTAGACTTTGACTCATCCCTACCTTCTTAACCCTACGATCTCCTACTACATCCTAGTTCAAAATATTAATCAAGTAATAAATAAAATTTGTTTTTGGTTAATAAACCCCAACCAGTTCCTACCGTGGCCGGTTAACGTAATGGTAGCTAGCTTTATCATTATTTTCTCAACATGTAATACTTTCTCAAATCAAAGCCTTGGTTTCTTTATATACCAATTGCCTCAATTTATAATCATATCACCAAATTAGATAACAGATCAACCTAGCTAGCTAATTGTTTATTATTATTATCGTATGGAAGATTCTCTTTCATCCATACTATGCTACCATTTCCGTCTGGATGTGGGTTTGGCCAACAAGCTAATTAAATACCTATTTTATTATATTTTGTTTCTAACTTATTGAATTTACCTGTGCTTCGTACCTATTTTCTGATGAGAAGAAGCACTCAACAAACTCATCAGACCTAACAATTGAATATTATTTCATTCAAGAAAAATTATGTATTAAGGCATTATTTCACCCATTACATATAACTATTACATATAATGTATCCATTAGATACCTGTAAACCCTGATTTAGTGAAGATATTTATAATACCGAGGTTTACCGTTCATTAAATATGAAATATTGAACCTGAAGTTTACCCTATGAGTATATTCCACTCATGATAATTTGATACCTTAATATTAGACATAATGGACTGCTCCGCTTGCCATTAGCCTAGAATCGCTTCATCTTTTTGAAACAATTCTGATATCCTAATCATAACTGGAAGTATAATACCTTGATGACAACAAGCGATACATAATAGTTACACCTTTAATATTTCATATGTAATAATATACGGAACCCAATACTACTGATCCTCACACAATGACTAAATCCTATTCAGTTACTCATAATTGCTATTAAACCTTCAAATAAACGCTATTTGATTTGTAAACCTTCTAATAACTGTCCATCCCTAAGAATAGTATTCCTACTACCCTATTACTGTGTTTGACTCTATACCTAAGCCTACCTACCACTAAACCCTGAACTGCTGTAGGCAAAACTCCCATCATTACTTTTATTAATGTTATGTGTTGTGTAGTGTATGTTCTAAGCTAGGGACCTAAGCTGTACAACGTTCGGAAGGCTAGTCCGAGAATGCAACCTAGAGCCTGTGTAATGTCCATTTCACAACGTGTCCGTGGACTAAAGGGTTCTGTGAAATGCACGCCCTATTTTTATAACATATAAATATATATTCAATAAAAGACCAAGCCTTAAGCACACACGAGACATCAACGAGTGGATAACAATCCTAGCGATCGACTTATGGGAAATGGCGATCTTCTCGCTTCAGCCTGTGGCCAACCTTAAGACCAGTAAGAGGCCCATCAAAGATAGGCTACACCATCTGTGTAGGTAAAAAGATGGTGCCAGGCTTCGCTCAAACCTGGACCTACTACTAACAGGATCCCGAAGTGTACTTCCTTGACACCGTTAGGTGAAATGCACTTCGTTAAGTTGACCATGCAACTAGGACATTGATCTGGTTCGAAATGATAATAAAATCATCTAAAATAAACCCGAAATGTAATAGAAAACTAAACGAAATAGTTCACTACTATGCAACATAATTGCACAATACTGAACCTTAGGAAACTCAGAATCTAATAAGTGGTGGAATAGTTCAATACTAGGCAAAGCAATCGTACAATACTGAACCTTCCCGCCACAACAATAATGTATCTACGAATGTTTACGTTACGAATTTAGGCTCGACCCAGAGTCAACGACAATCCGAGAGTTCGCTAGAGAATGAATGAATACGTCTACCCGGTGCGCCGTTTTTATATACACTAAAAGGTATGAATTGCTTGAAACGCATAATTCGCTCGATTTACTCGATTCGCTTGACGTAAACGAAATAATACCTTACCATTATTAAGCTAAGGTTTTTCAATCGTGCTCGTACGTGCTTACTCCCTATTAGAACCAATCTTACTCATTGCGTAGTGTGCGCGACAGCGTCGTAGCGACAACACGTATACTGTATAAATCAAAATGCGTAGAATTTATTTAAATGAGAGTTTATTCACTTTAATAATGAATTTACAATAATTTGTGCCGCGGAACGAGCTTCGCCGTTGCGAATCGGAAAGAGAAGAGAGTTGCCATATAAAAATAATGTTTAGCAACTAAAAGCAAACTTGCCATATTAAATACTAATTAAGCTAGGTTTACACTATATGTTTTGTATTAAACATAGTTGGGGCCGGGCAAATTAACACATAACTATTTTAAATTAAGATTGGGTGAGCTGCCTAAAAGCAAAGTTTAAATAACGTTAATTTAACAAACTCTACGTTAAGTTACATTACAGGTAAAGGACATAGTTTAGTTATAGCTCTACGATAGATCTTATTATTCATCGTGACATCAGCTACCCTTACATTTCCATCATTGCCAGGAAAAGTCTTGACAATGCGAGCCATTGGCCAATTTAACGGAGAGGTGTTCATACCTTTTACAATAACTAGGTCACCTTCCTTTAAATATAGGTTTCTGGTACTTCCATTTGGGACGGCTTTGAAGTTGTGTCAAATAATCGTTAGACCATGTCTTCCAAAAGTCCTGTTTAAGTTTAGTACACATTTTCCAAAAGGGTACTCTATTCACTGAAGTTTCAGTGAGATCAATTTCAGGATAACTCGTCAAAGCTGTGCCAATAAGAAAGTGGCCAGGCGTAATATAATTACTTTCATTTGATATATGTGACAGTATAGGCCTACTGTTTAGTATGCCCTCTATTTGTACAATTACTGTATTAAATTGTTCGTAGGTTAAACACAGATTACCTACTACTCTTTTGAAGTGGTGTTTAACACTTTTAACACCACTCTCCCATATTCCTCCAAACGTTGGAGAATAACTTGGAATCCAGTTGAATTTTATATAATTGTGAGAGCAAAATTGATTTACAGCGTCTCTACAATTTTTGGAGGAATGTAGGTTATATATATCTTTTAATGTATTACATGCACCTTTGAAGGTTTGAGAATTGTCACAAAAAATGTTTGTGGGCATGCCACGTCTAGAAATAAAACGATTTAGACATGCCAAGAAGGTTTCAGTTGTGAGATCTGAAACGACTTCCAAGTGTATCGCTTTCACAGCAAAGCAAACAAAAAGTGCAATGTATCCTTTGGTTATAACGGGGTTCCTAATGCGAGCAACCTTCATGTTAAACGGGCCACAAAAATCTAAACCGACATGCTGAAATACTCTACTTTGAGTGATCCTTTCTTTAGGTAAATCTCCCATCGACTGCTTTGCTGCTTCAGCTTTCATGCGTACACATTTTACACATTTGTGTATCACTTTTTTTACCTCCCGTATTCCATTTACGAGATGGTATCTTTGAGATAGAGAACCTAAGACTAATCTGGCTCCTGCATGCATCAGCCTAATATGCTCTCTTTCTATAGCGAGGTGAATGATGAACGAGTTCTTGGGAAGTATGGCCGGATGCCGTTTGTCGTATGATAAGTTATCAGCTTTATCTAACGTCCCTACAGCTCTGATTACACCTATTTTATCTACGAATACTAATTGGTCACCTATAGTTACAGGTTTATTTTTAGAGAGCAATGCTAACTCTTTTACAAAATGCTCCGCTTGAGCACAACGCACGATTTTCAGCATAGAGTCACGTAGCTCCCTCGGAGTCAAGTCACTGCTGGTTATTTTATGATCTTTGTTCAAGCAGTTGTTATAAAATCTGTAGAAACCAATTACTTTTTGTAACTTATGAATACTTGAATATCTTTTTAATAAATCTTGAGATTCTAGATTTGTAGTATTGCACAAAATTTCATCGATATCGTCTGTAGGTGCACCCAATTCACTAGTTGACTCTACTTGTGTCACACATTCGTTAAAATTAAATTCTTCAGAATTGGTATGTACATAATTTATATCATTAAGATCAGGTGAGCCGTGCCACCAGAGCTGACTCTCTTGCAGCCTCTGCGGCTCAACCCCTCTAGAAAGAAGATCAGCGGGATTACGATTTGACCTAACATAATACCATTTTGACTCTTTGGTCAACTCTACAATTTGCTTGACTCTATTTTTTATGTAGACAGTACTCTTTGCTGCCTGTGATTTGATCCATGACAATACAATCTGCGAGTCACTATATAGAAATACCTTATGAGGAAGTCTATCCTTTAAAATTTTACTGACTCTATCTGCTAACTGCGCCAAAAGAAGAGCGCTGTTAAGCTCCAGCTGTGGAATCGTGTGCGATTTATTTAGTGATGCAACACGAGACTTTGAACATAATAAGTTAACCTTAGCGGTACCATTTTTCATGATAAGTCGTAAGTAGAGACAGCTTCCAAAAGCTTAAAGAGATGCATCGGCATATCCTACTAGCTCTACATGAGATACCAACTTATCATTTATACATCTATCTATTTTAATTTGACCCATTTGTTTCAAATTATTTATAAACTTAGACCAGTATAGAAACTGTTCGTTAGGAACTATAGAGTCCCAATCCAAATTGCGTAATGACCAAAGCTCCTGCATAAAAAGCTTGGCAACAACAATTACAGGGCCAATTAAACCAAGTGGGTCAAACATTTTTCCTATATAGCTAAGAATCTTTCTTTTTGTGTTTAATTGCTCTACCTCCTCTACCATAGGACAGGAGAAGCTTAATTTATCAGAGTTAACCTGTAGCAAGAGACCTAATGTTTTAACAGCATCATTTTGACCTATGTCTACACTGTCGAACTGTCTGTGCTCGACTGGAATGTCATTCAAAAGTGGAGCATGATTGGAGCACCATTTGTGTAATGTGAAACCTCCCAATTTGAGAAGCTCTACTATTTCAGATTTCAGTTCCTGGAGTGTATCTACATTGTCAGCTCCAGTCAGCATGTCATCTACAAATGTGTTTTGTAAAATGGCTTGAGAAGCCAATGGAAAACCTTCTTTATATTTATTTGCTAATTCATTCAAGCATCGGGTTGCTAAAAAACTTGAAGCTCGCAATCCGTATGTTACAGTCTGAAGCTGCAAGCAGTTGATGGGGTCTGTGGGCGAATTGCGCCATAAAATGTTTTGTAAACATCGTTGATGTTCATTTATGAAAATATTGCGAAACATTTTCTGAATGTCACATGTTAGAATATAAGGATAAGTCCTGAATAAAATTAAAATGTCAAAAAGCTCACTCTGCACGACTGGCCCGTTCAGCATGACTTCATTAAGCGATGTTCCATTTCTAGATCGCATACTCCCATCAAAAACTGTCCGTAGAGGGGTGCTCCGGCTAGCTTCGCGGATCACCGGGTGATGAGCTAAAAAGAACACAGGACCATTCAGATCATAACCCTCAACATCAACCACCTTGGCATGTCCTAGCTCTACATACTGCTCTATGAATTTTTTATATTGCTCTAAGAGCACAGGGTCCTTGTGTAGCCTTTTTTCTAACATTATAAATCTATTATAAGCAACAGAGAATGAGTCTCCGAGGTTCAAATCCTCCATTGAATGTTTCAGGGGCATATCAACATGAAATTTGTTGTTTTTAATACACATAGACTCCTGAAATATTTTTTCAGCCCTTACAAACTCATCATTGATGGGCCTTGTTGCTTCAGGAAGCTTTTCTGCGAGCCAAAATTGCTCCATTACATTTTCTAATTTTTCATTGTTTGATATTACAAAGTTATTTACAGTATCAAATGTTTCTTCAGTACCTTTTTCAGGAATATTGCCTGCTATTATGTACCCAAATATAGTATTTTGGAGTACAGGTCCATTTTCAGTTTTTATACAACCCTGTAACAAAATATTGAAATAGATATCGGCACCAAGCAGCAGAGAAATTTCATCTGGCACATAGAATGAGTCATCAGCCAAATATATGTCTTTTGGCAGATGAAAGTTGTCTAGATTTATACATCTTTGTGGCAGCTTGCAAATGATTGTATCAATTACATGGCATTTTAAATTTAATTTGACATTGTTGGTACAGGATGCGACAGTCAAGTTTACATATTCATTTATTTTATTTGGTGTGTTACCAAATCCAACAACATTATTTGGCTGAACTATAGCGTTCAAGCCAAGCTTGGCAACTACATTGGAAGTCACAAAAGAAGCCTGTGAGCCAGTGTCCAGTAGCCCCCTGCACACCACCTCTTCATTGTTACATTTATTTACTATTTTTAGCTTTATTGTGGGCAGCAAAACACCACTAGACACATTCTTTACACATTTAGTTACAGCAGTTTGAGACTCACCTCCAGAAGCTGTTGGATGCTGACCGTCACCCTTATTCCATGCTTGGTTCACTTTGACACCACTACACTCTTGGTGCAGCAATGTGTTGTGACCCTGTTTACATAACTTGCATTTAAAAGTGAACTTGCACTTGCCATCATGATTGTTAAGACATGTATTACACATATTTTTATCATTAACAAAGGACTGCCTTTGCAATTCTGGCAACATTTTGAAAATATGACAGTTGTATATTTGATGGTCTTTATTTGAACAGTACCTACAGGGTGGCAGCGACCTTGATACCACATTTGATACTTTAGGCGTAAATTTATAAGTATTTTCATAGCAAATACCTTTACTCTTATAAGCACTATCATAGTAGGTGCTTTTGTTTTGTGAACTATCTTCTAGCGCTATAGCACGCTTTTCTAAATAGTCAATAAAATTAGCCATGGAAGGCATGTTATCCGAATCCCTATCCAACTGATAGGCCCGGTTCGTTATCTGATCCAGTTTTCTGGTCAAGATTGAAATTAAAAGCATGTCCCATTTATCGACGGGCTCATCTAAGTTTTTTAAAGCATACATTTGCTGGTTGATTTGGGAAACAAAGGTCCTTATCGAGGCCGCTGTACCCTTTTGCATTATGGGTATATCTAACAACACACCAATATGATTGGCAATCAATCTTGCCTTGTTGTCAAAGCGTTTCTTTAATAAGCTAATAGCTTCATTGTAAGATTTGTTTTCTAATGGTAAGTTAACTATTACAGCCAATGCATCATCTTGTAAATACTTTCTTAAGTAAAACAGCTTTTGAACATCAGAAAGTGAACTATTTTGGTCAATGACAGCCATAAACAGATCAAAGAATGGCTTAAATTTGGTAAAATCACGACCGTCATAGAAAGGGATGTCAATAACTGGTAATTTGCAAGTTGACGCATTGTGACACTCAGATTTAGTTTTCGTGTTAAGGTTTTTTAAAGCACAGCTAATTTTTGCTAGCACTGAGTAATATTTGTCTTCAATATCACCCACCTGTTCATCGTCCTTTTCGTCGATGCTTAGTATGTCCATCTGGACTTTTTCATAGTCTTTTAAAGTGGAGACTAATTTCTCCTTGCGGGCTTCTAAGATATCTAGGCTCGCGGACGCAAGACTTATAGGATCACTCACGAAATTGTCAATTCGGGTAATAGTGCCCTTACACTGACGCCGCATAACGCGTAACTTTTTCAATTTTTCTTCTTCACTCATTTTGCCGGTTAATTAGTTCGTAAATAAGAGTGATAACAGTTGTAAACACTTGGAAAACACTTGCTCGTAGAAATGTCAATTGTCACATTAACAGACGTCAGATTATTGACAGACGTCAACCTTGTTGGCGCGAAGTTTTCAACAGGCCAGCGCAAAATGGCCGCGCATAGACAAGATAGCAACTTGACAAACTTCACTTCGCCGATTTAAAATGGTAAATGGCGGTGATTGAGAAACTCGATAAATATGAGTAATGATTTTCACTACTTGCGGTTTGATGATGCTCCCCTTTCCAAATCCGTGGTTGTTCTTCGTTCTAATATGGATTAGAACGAAATTGCGGGCCAGCAATGCCAGCCTAGGCATTAAAACACGACGAAATCACGGCCGGTATAGACGGCCGCCCAGCATGCACACGTACTTCTTTGCGAACACTTTTCGTTGTAATTACGATAAATTTGCACTGATTCACTTTTCTCGAAGGACCACTTACGCATGTATAAATCAAAATGCGTAGAATTTATTTAAATGAGAGTTTATTCACTTTAATAATGAATTTACAATAATTTGTGCCGCGGAACGAGCTTCGCCGTTGCGAATCGGAAAGAGAAGAGAGTTGCCATATAAAAATAATGTTTAGCAACTAAAAGCAAACTTGCCATATTAAATACTAATTAAGCTAGGTTTACACTATATGTTTTGTATTAAACATATACCTTTACTCAGAAATATGGAAATATTAAGTTTTGTTATGCACAAAACGATGGTTCAAGTATGCACCACTATATTCTAATCAGATGTAGTAGATTGTACATATCAGTTCGATTCTTATCCAATGATGATGACGATTAATGTATTAATCCCTATTATATTGTATTATTCCTTCATTCAGCATTCATTAAAGACCATAATAGAGCTATAGGCATAGTTCTAGTTACAAGTTATCTCAGCCTATACAACAATAGTCATAATGGATCACATTGGAAACATTTAAAAAGACTGTTAAAGTACTTACAGAAAACTAAAAGTTATGGTTTAGTTTATAAAAAGGACAACTGTAGCTTGCATGGATTTGTAGATGCCGATTGGGCATCATGTACAGAAGACAGGAGATCCTACACCGGATACTGCTTCATAATGTCAGGGAGAGTGTTATCTTTTGAATCAAGAAAGCAAAGAACAATTGCCCTTTCAAGCTGTGAATCGGAGTACATGGCTTTAAGCGAAGCTTGTAATAGAGTGGGCATGCTCGCTGGCGGATTTCTGTGTGTATTGTTATATAAAGAGAGAGAGAGAGAGAATGACATACTTTTATTTCATACCCAAAGTTAGAAAATTGATTAGATAAATGAAGGGGAGAAGGAAGACAATAAAGTTAATATACAATCGTATAAACAGTCTGTAACGGTGACTTATTTCATCTACGGATATTGTATGAATCATTTCATATATCGATACCTAAATAGAATTCCTGCTTTGGTAATGGACATGGCTGGAGGCGTAGGGCGACATACGAATTTCAATCGTAATAGCTGGAACATTAGAAGCTAAATGAAAATGAATAGTACGACTTTTTGTGGTAAGGCAATGTGTTTACGTTAGCGCTTTAATACTACAATCTGATTTGAACCTTATTGCTAAGTAGTTAAGGTTGTTAATGGGTTGAAATTATTGATGATACCACCAACGTCTGGCCTCGTAAACCTACTGACCCTAATGACGCTCGTGACCCTATTGACGCTATTGACCCTCTTGACCCTATTGACCCTCTTGACCCTCGTGACCCTTTTGACCCTCTTGACCCTATTGACCCTCGTGACCCTTTTGACCCTATTGACCCTCGTGACCCTCTTGACCCTCTTGACCCTCTTGACCCTATTGACCCTCTTGACCCTATTGACCCTCGTGACCCTATTGACCCTCGTGACCCTTTTGACCCTCGTGACCCTTTTGACCCTCGTGACCCTTTTGACCCTCGTGACCCTATTGACCCTCGTGACCCTCGTGACCCTCTTGACCCTCGTGACCCTCTTGACCCTATTGACCCTCGTGACCCTATTGACCCTCGTGACCCTTTTGACCCTCGTGACCCTATTGACCCTCGTGACCCTCGTGACCCTCGTGACCCTATTGACCCTCGTGACCCTATTGACCCTCTTGACCCTATTGACCCTCTTGACCCTATTGACCCTCTTGACCCTATTGACCCTCGTGGCCCTATTGACCCTCGTGACCCTTTTGACCCTCGTGACTCCGTGACCCTATTGACCCTCTTGACCCTATTGACCCTCTTGACCCTCGTGACCCTTTTGACCCTCGTGACCCTATTGACCCTCGTGACCCTCTTGACCCTCGTGACCCTCTTGACCCTCGTGACCCTATTGACCCTCGTGACCCTATTGACCCTCTTGACCCTCTTGACCCTATTGACCCTCGTGACCCTTTTGACCCTCTTGACCCTATTGACCCTCTTGACCCTATTGACCCTCGTGACCCTCTTGACCCTATTGACCCTCGTGACCCTATTGACCCTCTTGACCCTCTTGACCCTCTTGACCCTCGTGACTCCGTGACCCTATTGACCCTCGTGACCCTATTGACCCCCTGACCCTAATGACGCTCGTGACCCTATTGACCCTCGTGACCCTATTGACCCTATTGACCCTATTGACCCTATTGACCCTCGTGACCCTATTGACCCTCTTGACCCTATTGACCCTCTTGACCCTATTGACCCTCTTGACCCTATTGACCCTCTTGACCCTCTTGACCCTCGTGACCCTCTTGACCCTCGTGACCCTCTTGACCCTATTGACCCTCGTGACCCTCGTGACCCTATTGACCCTCTTGACCCTATTGGCCCTCTTGACCCTCGTGACCCTCGTGACCCTCTTGACCCTATTGACCCTCGTGACCCTATTGACCCTCTTGACCCTATTGACCCTCTTGACGCTATTGACCCTCTTGACCCTATTGGCCCTCTTGACCCTATTGACCCTCGTGACCCTCTTGACCCTATTGGCCCTCTTGACCCTCTTGACCCTCGTGACTCCGTGACCCTATTGACCCTCGTGACCCTATTGACCCCCTGACCCTAATGACGCTCGTGACCCTATTGACCCTCGTGACCCTATTGACCCTATTGACCCTCTTGACCCTATTGACCCTCTTGACCCTATTGACCCTCTTGACTCTTTTGACCCTCGTGACCCTATTGACCCTCGTGACCCTATTGACCCTCTTGACCCTCTTGACCCTATTGACCCTCGTGACCCTTTTGACCCTCTTGACCCTATTGACCCTCTTGACCCTATTGACCCTCGTGACCCTCTTGACCCTATTGACCCTCGTGACCCTATTGACCCTCTTGACCCTCTTGACCCTCTTGACCCTCGTGACTCCGTGACCCTATTGACCCTCGTGACCCTATTGACCCCCTGACCCTAATGACGCTCGTGACCCTATTGACCCTCGTGACCCTATTGACCCTATTGACCCTATTGACCCTCGTGACCCTATTGACCCTCTTGACCCTATTGACCCTCTTGACCCTATTGACCCTATTGACCCTCTTGACCCTCTTGACCCTCGTGACCCTCTTGACCCTCGTGACCCTCGTGACCCTATTGACCCTCTTGACCCTATTGGCCCTCTTGACCCTCGTGACCCTCGTGACCCTCTTGACCCTATTGACCCTCGTGACCCTATTGACCCTCTTGACCCTATTGACCCTCTTGACGCTATTGACCCTCTTGACCCTATTGGCCCTCTTGACCCTATTGACCCTCGTGACCCTCTTGACCCTATTGGCCCTCTTGACCCTCTTGACCCTCGTGACTCCGTGACCCTATTGACCCTCGTGACCCTATTGACCCCCTGACCCTAATGACGCTCGTGACCCTATTGACCCTCGTGACCCTATTGACCCTATTGACCCTCTTGACCCTATTGACCCTCTTGACCCTATTGACCCTCTTGACTCTTTTGACCCTCGTGACCCTATTGACCCCCGTGACCCTAATGACGCTCGTGACCCTATTGACCCCCGTGACCCTATTGACCCTCGTGACCCTATTGACCCCCGTGACCCTATTGACCCTCGTGGCACTGTGACCCTATTGACCCTCGTGACCCTATTGACCCTCGTGAAGAGTATAAAAGGGAATGCCGAAGTAGAAAGGGGGATTATTCATTTCTCATCGTTCGGACTGGCAGTGTCTCTGGTTGTGGGCTGTGAAATTATTGGTGTGTGTTACCTCTATTGTGTTTTGGTGAATGGCTAGTTATTGTGAGGAATCTCTCTTCATAATTATGAGTCTTTTACTTACTTAATTTTACAAGTTAATTGTATATTTAAAGGGGTATTAGGGCCTAAGCTATATTTACTTTATCGGAGGTACTCCGGGAGGTTTATATGGTTAAATCAAATATGTTTGATTTGCTAGCGGCCACTCCCTAGAATTAGACATGTTTGACAAGTGTTTTCGGAACTCAGTCAAAGCTGTATTTACCGTAACGGAGTTGGTCCGGAGGTTTATATAGTTAATCAAATATATTTAATTATGCCAGGGTACTCCCTGGGATTGAGTATGTTTGACGATTGTTTTCGAAATTTAGTTGGGGTTAATTCTTACTGTCCAATCAGCCGGAACACTGTCAAGAATCAGTTATCTGCGGAGTCAGCCCCACCTAACGGTGCCAACGGGGATGAATCCGTGTCCGTGTAGTTACCAGACTTGAGGTGTGGTCTGGCGTCTACCTCTTTACCAACATAGGAGACGAAACCCTTTAATCGGGGCCCTCACGTCTCTCAAAACAACTGACGGTGGAAACGTGGCTTGAGCATTTATGTGACGAAAAGCATAGGAGGATATCTCCGCTCGTGGAAACCGATCGGTTGCTTGAGGGGTCGTTCAGTGTTAAATATACTTATATATCAACATACCGTATGTCCAGTTAGTGCATCTTACTCGCTGTTTTCCCTTTAGCCTTCGGGCACAGCGAGGGGAGATGAATTACACAGGCTGTTAGAGGGTTGTCATCTCAGTTTCGCCGACTGAACTAATTACAGCTTCAATAGGGATACATTCTTGCTTCTGAACTAAGGTATGGTTCCAGGAGTAAGCAGAATAGGGACTGTGGGGTAGGCTTAGGAGTAAATTCACGCGTTATGGGGTATTAGGGCTTGAAACTATATCTACTGTAACTAAAGATATTACAAGTGTTTGGTAGGATTAATAAAATTGAAGTTATTATTCTTATAAAATCTAATGACGACTAAAATTATTAATGAGTAACCAGTGTGATGTTTGAGTAGTAAGGCAAGTGGTGTTGGGTTGCCGTGGATTACACGTGAAACACGAGACAATTGTTAAATATCATTAAAAAGGTCACAGTATTATTCATGAAATTGTGATATCAGGATTGTCTCAGAAAGATGAAATAATTCTGGGTTTGATGACAGGCTGAGCAGTTCATCAAATCCATTTAAAATATCTTATTTTCATGAGAGAGAACTCTCCATTTAAAGTATCTTATTTTCATGAGAGGGAATTCTCCATTTAAGGCATGGTTTGGGTAGAATGTCTCGCGTGTAATGAACGGTTTACCACGGCATTACTCTACGGCCGTCGGTATAAAATGGTCCAGGCCATCTTAGTTATACATATAAACGATTAATAATACTAAAAGATGTCAGTCGAGTTTGTCTCGGTGTATCTTCTCGAAACTGACCGCTAGGTTTGAGACACTGGTAGATTCATTCTCTGAGTCCTAAACTCGTAGGATAGCTAGGTAAGTAACTTGAATAGGATGTCCAGACTCCATTCCAACAAGAGAGTAGCCAGTGTGAGCAAAAGATTGCCACACGACCCGTCGATAGAACTTTGGTCCAAAATACAAGTATTTAGGGCAGTCTTCTAGATAATAATAGGTTTAAATAAATAATCTTGATTTTATGAAGGCTCCTTGTTCAACCGGACATGTAATAGGGGATAGGTGTTTTTCTACCAAAAACAATTTTTAATTATAATCATAAAGTAACCTACAGTGTAATTATAATCATAAAGTGATTTATAATTAATTTATTATTCCTACAAGATTTAGGACTTTGTTATGCTCATAAATAGGAAAATAGCAGTTAAAAGTAGCATTTCAGTAGGTTAATTTATGTACAGATAAGCTAGCTTTAATTTTATTATGAATGGAGAGTCCAAAAACCTGTCAAGCTTTCATAAAAGGATCTAGGGTTATTACGGTACACAACACTTCGGGGTTCAACCACTAGCGATCACATTTTGGCCAAATCGTCAGGTATTCTTAAATAAAAGCACGCAACAAAAGTAGGTTTAATAAGTAGGTAAATAGAGAGTAATTTACAGTAGTCTAGTACGAAGGAATAGGGTTTTACATTAAGTTAGAATTCATTGCAAAATATTTAGCGTTTCTTGAGCTTCAGCGGGAAGCTGCTTCGTTAGCTGTAGGTCTTCGGAAGCGTTTTTTAGCCAGGGGGGGTGAACTGTTACAGTTTGGTGCCGTTCCCTGGGATATCTTCAGTAGCCTTCACGGGCTACAGTTTGTTGCCTGAAGTTGGAGGTGAGCTTGATAGGTGTTGGACTCTTCATTATTTTCTTTCAATTATCAGCTAGGGACTCCGCTAGGGAAGGTTTAGGACTGCATCTGAAAAACAATAAAATTTTATTAGATTATTTGCACATTGCATGTGGAACCGACGGCCGTCGGGGCGGAGAGGTTCTTGGGGCGGACACATGCTTGCCGGGGGGGCGCGCGGTGTGTATGCCCTGATGTATAAGACGCGGGGCGTTGTGGCACTCCTTGGGGGAGGGCTGTGTCCGGCGATGGGTGTCTTTCGACTGATGTGATAATGATTATGATGATTATTTATATATATATCACATGATATCGGTACTTTTAGTAAATATAAATTATTAAAATTATAGATTAAGGCGGACATTAGTATAAGAAAAAATATATAAACTCATTGACTCTGGGGGGCGTCAATGAATAAATAATTTAAGATATGTCGGGGCGTATTCAGTGTGTCTACAAACAAAAATAACAGTTGTAAGGTAGTTCGTAAAACTAGAAATTAAGTCTTATAAATATAAAACCTAGGTCTTGTGCAGGGGATATTTCATAATATGTCAAGGAGAAATGAGCATGGTTTAGCACAACGGAGAGAGGAATTGCATTTTTGCAAGAAGTAGGCATTGTAGTAGGAACGCCGGCAATATTTATGTATTTCTATTATTTGGGGGCGAGCCTTCATCGCCAGTAGAAACAAAACCTAGCTATTCATAAATTCTGAGCACCTTAATCCTTTAATGTGGCTAGTATATTTTGTAGTATACCTTGAGATATCGTTGAAACTAGTGAGGCTCTGGTGATTTCATCTCTTTAGCGGCGTATAAGCACTGAACTGATATTTTCCAATGTCAGAACAACCTCAAAACAATCCTTGGGTTTTTGGAATGGTAGTCACATACGGTTATTTCTTAGTGCTCCTTGTACCTAAAACGAAAATCATTAATGTGAATAATTTTGTACTTGTAGACCATAAGAATAAGGTTATATAGTGTTAGAAGTGTATGTACTTACACTATATTGTATGTGGTAATTAGGAAAACCTTGAAATTTGTATAATCCCAGTTCCTTGCAAGAACTTTTTAGTTCCATGTACAAAGACGACAATTTAATTACGTTTGAAGATACCATGACAAAGGCAATCGGTCGGGTGCATGAGTACTTAGTCAATGTAAGTAGGAAATACTAGGGCAGCTAGGGAGTATCTTTATACGTAATAAGAACAAAAGTTTTACATACCAGAATTATTACTTCAAGGCGGCAAGTGTAGATAACTCCGTGTAGGGAATGGCGCAGGCGCATACAAATATTACAAATGCTTATGAATGCATGTACGTCAAAAGACCACGAAAGATGACTCGCAACGTCCGTTCACTGTGTTCTCGACTTATAGAATTTAGAAGGAAAATCAATGGAGATTCATAGCCAAACTGAAATTGCGGGAAGACTGACACGAGGCGCGGCAAAGAGAATAAATATAACCGTTAACCGCTAACACGCACGAGGTGTCATTGCGTTTTAAAACTCCTATAGATATTATTCTCCATAGGAAGGATCTGCGGAAATAGTATCTTATAATCATTATTTGATTTATGCAACGCAAAGATTGCTCTAGCATTATTTTATGGTTTTTAAATATAAAGGCGAGATTTTGGAGACACAATGTGGACACAATGTATACGAAAATACAAAGACGAAACGCTTTATGGGGTGTACAGATTATGTGATTTTGCCCAGTTTGTCGGTACAGCGTGTCGGGGTCGTGATTGTGCAACCGCATGTGCATGCAGTTTCTCTTGACGAAAAGATCAACAGCACAACGTGCGTCCAGACGATAGCAATCGGTCGGATTCAGATGAGTTGGAACTGACAGATCAAGACATGTATACACCCCATTAACTTAGCGCGAGATTCCATAGATATGGGCAATTTATTGCCATACGGAAAAGCCAGTGTAGAAGGCCTTTAAGAACAAGGAACCGCAGATTTAGAGCAGTCTTGTACGCCTGACAACTTGTTGCAGCCGTGTGTTGTAGTGAAACATGAGACATCAAAATATACTTCTCCTTCTAGCATAGCAAGTTGATAGGGCGGACGGATCGCTTGCAGTACGGGTTTAGTAACAGCAGCGCTAACACGAGAATCAAAGTTTCGTGTATATGCGTCCCTTTCACTCGAGTATCGTGAGAGCGATAGAGATGGGAATACTCGAGCTTCAACTTTACAAGTCCGTGGCTATAGCTCAGGACTTAAATAATAAGGGCATGTAATAAATTTTATTTTAAATAAGGTCATTGAATTAACGTGAAGGAATTATTTCATTCTTACGGTAGCGGCAGCGACATCTATGGTAACATTCACAGATTGTTTCTTTTGAAGATGCTTTTATACTTACAAAGCTGCAACATACATTTATGGGTCAAGAAGGTAGCTAAGCCTCAATTAATGGGATTCATATCACCATAGCTACCCATTTCATTATGTATCAATACAACGGATAGAACAAATTTGATAGAGCAGCAGATAGATTGGTTTGAGAAAAGTGAAATGTTAGCCACGGAGGCTATTGTTCAAGTCAGGGAAGGTTGTGAGGATTAAATAATAAATAGACGTGTCATTGCGAGCATTATATGTTCTGGTTCGAACCTCAGAAAAAACAAGGCCAACAAAGACAAGAAAGTATGGAAAAATCCAGGGCCCAGTATATTTTATTATCATACAGAAGTCACGCGACGCGCGACGTGCATAGTATAGACATTGAGTTACAGGCATGAGAATTTTATTGAAAAAAGGAGAACTAAGCATAACCATACATTACATGGATAAAAATCAAGAATCCACATTACATACATTATCTTATATAACTATGACAGCTTGTTTGGATTATTTATTATGAAGTTAGCTGCATATGAATACCAGATTTAGCTTGGTAGCAGTACAGACGACCGTCTCATTATGAAATAGCAAGATAACATTAACACACACAGACGCGGTACAATATGATATGAAAATACGAAGATCAAAACAAGCAGAAAAGGAATTTCAGTTCAAAATGTTCCGAAAGATTGGATATTCTGATAAAAGGTATTCAACACGTTCGCAACCAAGAACTCGTCAGTAGGCACTCGTAATGTTTGTTTAGATGCCAGCTCAGCCGTTAGGAGGGCGGTAGTGTGAATTTACACGCCTAACGAGTTCCGTCCACTTCCAGTGTATTATTACATTTTTGGTCCGGATGCGAAAGTGTTAATGAAGTAAGGAATACTAGTCACATAGAAACTACAGATCTATCATTGCTTTCGCATTAGGGAAAATCATGCCCCGAGGAGGGTTCCGCTTGAAGGACTTCATGGAAATGGATAGCAATCTCATGGACTGGTGTGGGACGAAATTTCATATGCTGTTTCTTCACGGTAGTAGAGGTGTGTCTCATCTTGTTGACGTGCTGGCGACCCTGGAAACATAAATATGAATATTACTCTTCGCATAATAGAATGAGCTCCTACAAAAATTATTCACAAGGGTGGGACGAGCATATGAAACCTTGATTCTTCCCAGTATTACTCCAAGCATTGATATTATATGGAAGAGAGTTTAGTTATAATACTACATAGGTCATCCTGAATTTAATTATATTCCCTAAATAATAAGCATGCATTAAGGAGAATAACTTGGTGCGGAGGCGTGGGAGTGTCTAAATTGATTTGAGTTTAAATTACAGAGGTTGTGATAATTATTGACATTTAATAACAAAAACATATTTATTCCAAACTTTGATTCACTTAAGGAACAATGATATCTTAGTTTGGTAAATATACGAGTAGGCACGGATATACAAACTTCCTAATTGGCACATACAGAATTTTATTAATACTATGTAATGTATGCCGAACAGATGCTGTTTCGTGCATATATTATGGAGCACAGAATCATTGGAGAAACACAATAGATATAATATACGAGGAGCCACGGATATACAAATTACTTAGTCTGCATGTACAGAATTTTATTAATACTATGTAATGTATGCCGAACAGATGCTGTTCCTTGCATAAATTATGAAGCACAGAATTATTGGAGAGAAACAATAGATTTAATTACCTTTTTATATTACACCACACTAGGAGAATAACGATGTTGAGTCTTGTTGAGGCTTAAGCAGTCAGACTTGTGTTGGGTAGCAGCATTCCCCTCACGGATTCATACTGCTGTAAAAATAACAAACAGAAGGTTATGTTAAGCGGGAACATCAATAATTAATGTATGATTATGACAGTTAAACAAGATATAACTTTTGAGAAAGGGAAGTAATGGAAATATATTTTAATAAGATGACATGCTCGTCACACTGAAATTGAGACGAAATTATACAATGGTTTAATCGATATATATACATTCGTGGATCTACTATATATCTACTTACTATTGGGGGCCATTGTATGGTAAATTAGACGGGAAGATGTCAGTTTCCGCTGGGACCACTAATGTTGAGACGGGCCCCTTCCTTGGCATTTTGGCTTAATATTCCCAGTCGCATTATCGAGTCATCAATTAAAAGGGCGAGTGCATTCTGCTGTTCCTGGAAACACCATGACAAGAAATTATGACACCAACGGACATTATCGGACCGACGGACAAATGGACATTTAGTTATTTTGAATGAAAAATTGAATCAGGATGAATATCAGAAGAGAGAGACAAGTAGTATGTGAATTACTCTAAACTAGAATATAATATATAAGCAGAAAACTAGGTTAGCTAAGATAGCGAGAAGTTTTACGATCATTCGCAAATGTATGCTAATTACCACTGAAGTGTTACTGTTTGTCGATACATTGCCGAGTATTACGGGCTGCATGGCACCTTTTAACGTTGAAATACTTATAGGAAGTCGCTTTGAACAAGGACAGAAAAAAGAAAAAAAATTAACGTTAAGGCGGAAAGAAAGAATATTCTGGGATAATACATACCTTGAGGAAAGCGTCCATGTACCTAATCCAGCCCAAATAGCGGTAGTGTTGCATATCACGTTTGTCTTCATTTAAAAGTTTTAAATATGTTGAACCCATGCATCAGAAAATCGAAATCGGACCACGACCCACGACGTGCAATTTTGACAGTTGACACTTGACAGTGACGCCACGCTATGATGTGTCAAGGCATAGAAGAAAATTGAGTGAAGACATAGATCACAGACAGTATTCGCATATATCGAGTAAATAATTTTCTTGTAGAATTACGCTTGTACGTTATTCAGGAATTAAAAATTGTATTTTCATTAGTTGCACGAAATAACAACAAATAATGACAGTGGTTTAGTGACATCATATATAAAAACATCTATTCGGCTGTAGATGGCGACACTATATATTAGAAAACTCAAAATATCGACAATCTATGCCAGGAATACACTACTCAACAATAGATGGCGCAAACGATCACTGACGGGCCATGACTTTGGATCCATGTGTCAGTGGGAAAGTTACTCTATTTGACGACAGATGGCAGAGAGATGCAGTTTTATAATAAAATTCTTACGACAGATATGGATACGTGTTTATAACAACGCAAAGTTGAAAAGTAATTTTAAAATAGATAATGAATGCTCGTATTTGTTAATCAACAAACGAGTGTATACAGTTTAATATATTTGCTACAGTTAAAAAGGTATTAAGAATTTCCGAACGAAATGGACGTCAGGATCAAGTGTCATGTCATATGAAAGAGAAAAATCGTCAGTTGACTTGAATTTCACACACAGTGTTTATACAAATAATTTTCTGTTTTCGGGACTAAGTGAATATTCAAACATTGTAAAACCTTTTTCAAATAAACTATCATTCAGGAACGATAAATCATGTGAAGACCTATAAAGACTAGTGTGAATGCGATCACAACAAGAAGTTATTAATTGGATCAAAGTGTTGTTGTAGCAGAATAGTTTTCCATAGTGGTGTTTTGTAACAAATAATAGTGAATATGGTGGCTCTCAAGTTAAAAAGGTGCTTCCTGACGTGGAAAGGGTAAACGTAGTAAACATTTAAGCTTTTCAATTTTTGAAACCCATTTTGGCTTTGTGTTGTTAAAGTTTTGCAGGGCGCTGCCCATATTATCATTAAAATAGCGAAAATACAATTCAATTCAATTTCAATCATTTAAGATAACAAGGATCTCGGGTTTTTTTTTGTATGCTTGTGGGTAATTTGACTTAAGGGGTACGAAAAATCTTAAAACTAAATATATCACAGAGGGCTCACATCAGACAGTTTGAAACGGGTTCTAAAATTCGACTCATTCTCTTAATAGCTTGGTAGCGCTGTGGGAAAACGTCGGCTTTCTAAGTCACTGAGCCGGGTTCGATTCCCGACACATTTATATTTTTGTGTTTTTCTTTTGTGTTTTATCATGGGTGAAAGACAATGAAATAGGTTTACCTACAAGATAGTATATTACTTTGTTGGAAAATGCTCTATACAAATTATAAAACTTGCGTTATTGATTGACTGTCAGGCAGCGTGGCTTAAAGCCGTTTGAAGATAAATATGAGGGATCGGCGATTCGGCAGCAGATTTGGGTGGATCTAGATGATTAATATGAGACGTCTTTATACTTGGAAAACCTCATTAACAATATACTTAGCTGTGGGGCTTAATTACATTAAGGCCTACTAAGGTATATTTGAAATCACTGCATCAGAGTTGTCAGAACAAGTTTGATCTATGATTGTGTATTAATGGCAACGACTTAGGGATCTGGTAATGCTGGTTTTTTTGGAGTGGGGCAAATTGAGGTGGTTTTTATAATTTGCGAAATAGATTTTTATTGGGTAGGTTTGTTTTGTCAATTGGACTGTCGTTCGCCCGTCGCGAAATTGGACCTACGTGTGGTTGCTGGGTATCGCGGTTGTATTTGTGGGTGGATGTTGAGGTGCGCAGGTAACAAGTTACAGAATAGCCGGATTGTGAAAACTGATGGTTGAGTAGTAGTAGAAACTTTGATCAATGATGTCGATTTTGACTAAATTCTAGGTTTATTTTTCAATCAAAGATGGCGGATCTGGGTTTTTAAGAAAAAATTTTTGTATCTAATTCCATTAATTTGCTAATACTAATTTAAAATGTTGGGTTAATTTTGAATTAATTTTGAAAAATTATTATTGGTATGAATTTCAACTAATTTACGAACGTTAATTTCTAATTTTGGGTAAAAATTGGGATATAGCTTTGATTTTTGGAATGATCATCTATATTAATTGTATCTTACTCATGGATATGAATTTAAAAGTGAAACAATATACTAAATTTTGTATTTATTAGTGCAGTTAAATCTCTGGCGAGTATGATGAATTTTTATTTGTGGGGAAAATTTTATATTGCATCAATCAATGTCCAATAAGTGTTAAATCTGTATTGAAATGATTACACCTCATATGCTTTGGCTATCTGTAACAATCGAGTGCATAGGCGAATGAGGAAGGTACAAAATGATATGAAGCATGGATGCATTAATAAGGTATTGTAGGGAGAGAAAAAGGAGATGAATGAAAAGGTGGATTGATAGTGTGATTCATGTTTGGGTTTTTTTTATGTAAACATGGGTTGCTACAGTTTGACAATAGCTAGAGTGTAATCAAATAACCTAGATTTGTTGGTTTTGTTGGGAAAAAAAAAACAATAGGTCCCTAAATATTTATCAATAGGTTAAAATCGTGAAAACGATTCGACTCTTAGCATAGAGTAGTATTTGGGGACTTATACTACACACGCATTTCTACGCAAGGGTATACACACCTCATGTCGGTTAAAATAAGTCAAATTGAGGGTTAATCATAATTGAATCAGTGAAACTGAGCCGAAGTTTATTAAAAACTTTAATAAATTATGACGTTTTAGTTGACTGTTCTACCTGATGAGGCGAACAAGGTTACAACTGGATTTACAAATAGCCGCTTGTTTTGGTTATATTTTCTTTTTCTACATTTCTTACGCTGTTTTGACAAGTCATAATGGGAATTGGCTTATTTTATAAGACATGATACAGGTGCCAAGAAAACTAATTATTAATGATGTAGTTTGGGAGCACGATTCGAGCTTATACATTGGAGAATGAACGTCTCGGTACTTCTACCAAATAGTTTCTGTTTTACGTGGGGAGGTTTTGTTGGATTTATTCAAAGGAAGAGCAATGTTTCCTAGGATCACCGATTGGGCAATGTAATCACCGATCCGGGGTAAATCCTCCTTAATCGAATTACTAGAATTTATCAGATTCACAACCTGGTACCTCGGAGTGAGACAGAAATCCTTGAGGAAAAGCTAGTCATTAATCATTGTTATGGTTCAAGGGAGTCGTGTTAACTGACGAAGTCATTGATGATCATTTAGTACTGGTCAAAAACACATCACGAGTTTAGAAAAGGGAGGGTTGTCGCTGACAAATCTAGGACCTAGGGGTGAAGATTCTACATGCATGACCTAGGTCATGCATTGCGAAATATTCACCGGGGCGTGTTGTAATAGAGTGGGCATGCTCGCTGGCGGATTTCTGTGTGTATTGTTATATAAAGAGAGAGAGAGAGAGAATGACATACTTTTATTTCATACCCAAAGTTAGAAAATTGATTAGATAAATGAAGGGGAGAAGGAAGACAATAAAGTTAATATACAATCGTATAAACAGTCTGTAACGGTGACTTATTTCATCTACGGATATTGTATGAATCATTTCATATATCGATACCTAAATAGAATTCCTGCTTTGGTAATGGACATGGCTGGAGGCGTAGGGCGACATACGAATTTCAATCGTAATAGCTGGAACATTAGAAGCTAAATGAAAATGAATAGTACGACTTTTTGTGGTAAGGCAATGTGTTTACGTTAGCGCTTTAATACTACAATCTGATTTGAACCTTATTGCTAAGTAGTTAAGGTTGTTAATGGGTTGAAATTATTGATGATACCACCAACGTCTGGCCTCGTAAACCTACTGACCCTAATGACGCTCGTGACCCTATTGACGCTATTGACCCTCTTGACCCTCTTGACCCTATTGACCCTCTTGACCCTCGTGACCCTTTTGACCCTCTTGACCCTATTGACCCTCGTGACCCTTTTGACCCTATTGACCCTCGTGACCCTCTTGACCCTCTTGACCCTCTTGACCCTATTGACCCTCTTGACCCTATTGACCCTCGTGACCCTATTGACCCTCGTGACCCTTTTGACCCTCGTGACCCTTTTGACCCTCGTGACCCTTTTGACCCTCGTGACCCTATTGACCCTCGTGACCCTCGTGACCCTCTTGACCCTCGTGACCCTCTTGACCCTATTGACCCTCGTGACCCTATTGACCCTCGTGACCCTTTTGACCCTCGTGACCCTATTGACCCTCGTGACCCTCGTGACCCTCGTGACCCTATTGACCCTCGTGACCCTATTGACCCTCTTGACCCTATTGACCCTCTTGACCCTATTGACCCTCTTGACCCTATTGACCCTCGTGGCCCTATTGACCCTCGTGACCCTTTTGACCCTCGTGACTCCGTGACCCTATTGACCCTCTTGACCCTATTGACCCTCTTGACCCTCGTGACCCTTTTGACCCTCGTGACCCTATTGACCCTCGTGACCCTCTTGACCCTCGTGACCCTCTTGACCCTCGTGACCCTATTGACCCTCGTGACCCTATTGACCCTCTTGACCCTCTTGACCCTATTGACCCTCGTGACCCTTTTGACCCTCTTGACCCTATTGACCCTCTTGACCCTATTGACCCTCGTGACCCTCTTGACCCTATTGACCCTCGTGACCCTATTGACCCTCTTGACCCTCTTGACCCTCTTGACCCTCGTGACTCCGTGACCCTATTGACCCTCGTGACCCTATTGACCCCCTGACCCTAATGACGCTCGTGACCCTATTGACCCTCGTGACCCTATTGACCCTATTGACCCTATTGACCCTATTGACCCTCGTGACCCTATTGACCCTCTTGACCCTATTGACCCTCTTGACCCTATTGACCCTCTTGACCCTATTGACCCTCTTGACCCTCTTGACCCTCGTGACCCTCTTGACCCTCGTGACCCTCTTGACCCTATTGACCCTCGTGACCCTCGTGACCCTATTGACCCTCTTGACCCTATTGGCCCTCTTGACCCTCGTGACCCTCGTGACCCTCTTGACCCTATTGACCCTCGTGACCCTATTGACCCTCTTGACCCTATTGACCCTCTTGACGCTATTGACCCTCTTGACCCTATTGGCCCTCTTGACCCTATTGACCCTCGTGACCCTCTTGACCCTATTGGCCCTCTTGACCCTCTTGACCCTCGTGACTCCGTGACCCTATTGACCCTCGTGACCCTATTGACCCCCTGACCCTAATGACGCTCGTGACCCTATTGACCCTCGTGACCCTATTGACCCTATTGACCCTCTTGACCCTATTGACCCTCTTGACCCTATTGACCCTCTTGACTCTTTTGACCCTCGTGACCCTATTGACCCCCGTGACCCTAATGACGCTCGTGACCCTATTGACCCCCGTGACCCTATTGACCCTCGTGACCCTATTGACCCCCGTGACCCTATTGACCCTCGTGGCACTGTGACCCTATTGACCCTCGTGACCCTATTGACCCTCGTGAAGAGTATAAAAGGGAATGCCGAAGTAGAAAGGGGGATTATTCATTTCTCATCGTTCGGACTGGCAGTGTCTCTGGTTGTGGGCTGTGAAATTATTGGTGTGTGTTACCTCTATTGTGTTTTGGTGAATGGCTAGTTATTGTGAGGAATCTCTCTTCATAATTATGAGTCTTTTACTTACTTAATTTTACAAGTTAATTGTATATTTAAAGGGGTATTAGGGCCTAAGCTATATTTACTTTATCGGAGGTACTCCGGGAGGTTTATATGGTTAAATCAAATATGTTTGATTTGCTAGCGGCCACTCCCTAGAATTAGACATGTTTGACAAGTGTTTTCGGAACTCAGTCAAAGCTGTATTTACCGTAACGGAGTTGGTCCGGAGGTTTATATAGTTAATCAAATATATTTAATTATGCCAGGGTACTCCCTGGGATTGAGTATGTTTGACGATTGTTTTCGAAATTTAGTTGGGGTTAATTCTTACTGTCCAATCAGCCGGAACACTGTCAAGAATCAGTTATCTGCGGAGTCAGCCCCACCTAACGGTGCCAACGGGGATGAATCCGTGTCCGTGTAGTTACCAGACTTGAGGTGTGGTCTGGCGTCTACCTCTTTACCAACATAGGAGACGAAACCCTTTAATCGGGGCCCTCACGTCTCTCAAAACAACTGACGGTGGAAACGTGGCTTGAGCATTTATGTGACGAAAAGCATAGGAGGATATCTCCGCTCGTGGAAACCGATCGGTTGCTTGAGGGGTCGTTCAGTGTTAAATATACTTATATATCAACATACCGTATGTCCAGTTAGTGCATCTTACTCGCTGTTTTCCCTTTAGCCTTCGGGCACAGCGAGGGGAGATGAATTACACAGGCTGTTAGAGGGTTGTCATCTCAGTTTCGCCGACTGAACTAATTACAGCTTCAATAGGGATACATTCTTGCTTCTGAACTAAGGTATGGTTCCAGGAGTAAGCAGAATAGGGACTGTGGGGTAGGCTTAGGAGTAAATTCACGCGTTATGGGGTATTAGGGCTTGAAACTATATCTACTGTAACTAAAGATATTACAAGTGTTTGGTAGGATTAATAAAATTGAAGTTATTATTCTTATAAAATCTAATGACGACTAAAATTATTAATGAGTAACCAGTGTGATGTTTGAGTAGTAAGGCAAGTGGTGTTGGGTTGCCGTGGATTACACGTGAAACACGAGACAATTGTTAAATATCATTAAAAAGGTCACAGTATTATTCATGAAATTGTGATATCAGGATTGTCTCAGAAAGATGAAATAATTCTGGGTTTGATGACAGGCTGAGCAGTTCATCAAATCCATTTAAAATATCTTATTTTCATGAGAGAGAACTCTCCATTTAAAGTATCTTATTTTCATGAGAGGGAATTCTCCATTTAAGGCATGGTTTGGGTAGAATGTCTCGCGTGTAATGAACGGTTTACCACGGCATTACTCTACGGCCGTCGGTATAAAATGGTCCAGGCCATCTTAGTTATACATATAAACGATTAATAATACTAAAAGATGTCAGTCGAGTTTGTCTCGGTGTATCTTCTCGAAACTGACCGCTAGGTTTGAGACACTGGTAGATTCATTCTCTGAGTCCTAAACTCGTAGGATAGCTAGGTAAGTAACTTGAATAGGATGTCCAGACTCCATTCCAACAAGAGAGTAGCCAGTGTGAGCAAAAGATTGCCACACGACCCGTCGATAGAACTTTGGTCCAAAATACAAGTATTTAGGGCAGTCTTCTAGATAATAATAGGTTTAAATAAATAATCTTGATTTTATGAAGGCTCCTTGTTCAACCGGACATGTAATAGGGGATAGGTGTTTTTCTACCAAAAACAATTTTTAATTATAATCATAAAGTAACCTACAGTGTAATTATAATCATAAAGTGATTTATAATTAATTTATTATTCCTACAAGATTTAGGACTTTGTTATGCTCATAAATAGGAAAATAGCAGTTAAAAGTAGCATTTCAGTAGGTTAATTTATGTACAGATAAGCTAGCTTTAATTTTATTATGAATGGAGAGTCCAAAAACCTGTCAAGCTTTCATAAAAGGATCTAGGGTTATTACGGTACACAACACTTCGGGGTTCAACCACTAGCGATCACATTTTGGCCAAATCGTCAGGTATTCTTAAATAAAAGCACGCAACAAAAGTAGGTTTAATAAGTAGGTAAATAGAGAGTAATTTACAGTAGTCTAGTACGAAGGAATAGGGTTTTACATTAAGTTAGAATTCATTGCAAAATATTTAGCGTTTCTTGAGCTTCAGCGGGAAGCTGCTTCGTTAGCTGTAGGTCTTCGGAAGCGTTTTTTAGCCAGGGGGGGTGAACTGTTACAAGCTTGTAAAGAGGCAATATATTTGCATAATTTACTTAGTGACATCATGAAGCCAAGTGACAGTACACCAATATGCTTGTATAGTGATAGTCAAAGTTCCATAAAATTAGCAGCTAATCCACTGTACCACAAGCGTACAAAGCATATTGATGTACGGCATCATTTTGTAAGAGATTGTGTATACCACAACAAAGTCAAGTTAGAGTATGTATCAACTTCTAACATGCCAGCTGATTTACTGACAAAGAGTCTCGGAGCAGAAAAACATTATAAGTTTTTGAAATCTATGGGCACTTTGGAAGTTTAAATTTATTTAGAATTATAGTAAGTACATATTACTTTTTTTGTTATTGTATTATTTTGTTAGGAGAGGATGTTAAAATTGTCTTTAAATAACAAAATAATTGTCTGTGGTGAGTAGGCGGTAGGCGGAAAAAACATAAAAATAAATGTCACTCTGTTTGCTGATACGTTGAAGTTTTAATATAGGTATGGATTATATGGTAAGGGCAAGTATTTATTTAATGAACATGAATATGTGATTCCGAGTCTTGGATTTTTAGTAATCATATGATATAATTTAATAGATATAATATACTTCATGAAGTAAATTATATCTATTAAATCATATCATTAGCTAAAAACTAGCTCCGTCCATCATTTATTATGATTTATGGAGTTACGTGTATGAATTATATCCTAATATGGTAAGTAAGGCTTAGTGTATTTTTTTTAGTAACATATTTTATGGACCTGGTCTGAACTAAATAAATTGAATTGAATTTAATCATTTGAGAGAGTGTAAACGGCGTCAAGTATAGTTGAAATATGCCTATAGCTTACTAATCGAATAAATATATTATAACTAGCATTTGAAAGAACGGAATTTCCAACCCCAATTTCATCCCATTGGGGGGATAGATACATCGTAAGTTACCTTGTATTGATTCGAACGTTTCGGAATCCTACTATGCGAAAATTTGGATGTTTAGATGATTGTTACTCAAAAACGCTTATACGGCTGAACCGGTATGGATGAAAAATTTTGCACGAAGATAGTTTATAACCTGGATTATAATCCCCGCGGACGAAGTCGCGGGTAGTATTTTATATTAGGACCTGTGGTGTACCTAAGACTGGATAAACTCCTTTGCCATCTAAAAGCGAATATTGCATAACAACGCCATCTACCCGTTGCCTCCCAGACTCATAAGATGCGATGTACATAAAGCCGTCACTGTAGGTTAACACTTTTTATTACTGTTCTGTGGCAGTGTTTCGCCTTAACTAAGTAATCGATACATGGCAGCAGTAGTGCAGAAATAACCTTGTTCTATGACAAATGACATTGGAAACTACTGTTACCAACTTTATTTCAGCTCTATATGAGCATCATAGTTGTAGATACACCACGCCACCAAAAACGATGAAGCTCCGTTACAGAGTTTAAAAGTATAAATTCACTAGCCCAGGCAGAGTATTACTGTAGGCTTTTTATTTTACCGTTGGACTAGGGTTATAAAAACACATGCACAATAATTCAAATCAATCCAAACTCCATAAGTTTATTTAATGAATCCTCATAATTTGGATAAACGTTACTTATATCACTTTAACACTCGGTTTTGTCAAACCGTCGGTATTCGTAGTCGATCTTTCTTACAGTATAATTATTATATATGTCAAAAGTAACTATAGTACCTATAGTCTGATCAGAAACGTATTCATTCTAGGTCCTAACTTATTTCTTAGAGATAAGGTCAAAATTGTGTACTTATATGTTTATTATACTTAGGTACCGACTGTACGAGTAAGTAGGCAAATAAAACAATTTATACTGTTTATTGTCAACCTCAACACCCGATTTCATTACCCTATCACAATAGAAAGGGTAAGAGTGAGTCAAGTGGTTACAAGGAGGACAACTCAAAAATCGATTCACGCCTAGCTTGCAAGCGAACCAACATGACCCTGGTCTCCAATTATCCATAATCTTTAAGAATCGACGGGTAAATTTATACTGGGTTTCAGCACACAACATCTGCAAACTGGTTTGTGAACAGGTGTTGCAGGATTTTTTTTCCTAACACAACAACAACACAAACAATTGTTTTACACTTGAGCTTCCTCAAAACATCTTCCTCGTGTTACGAGTCTCCAACTCGTACATGTATTATAATTACAAACCTACAGTTTGAATGATTGATGTAAAAAAATTATATGTTGATATCGTCTGAATGAGCCGAACCTCAAGGCCCTGATTTACACACGTTGCTGTGCCTATGGCATCCATGTTACACGTAGCTTTCGCATTTAAATACACTTTGGGTAGATTTAGATTTATTTTTTCCAGATAACACTTACAACATAGATTCGCATACAATGTCAAAATTATAAGAACCCTTATCACGATCGTCAATAACAAGACATAAAAATTAAATAACATTAACAAAATGTCAATACAGAGAGTGGAAATAGTACCTATCTCCGATTACTGACTGTCATTTATCAACAAGGCTAGAGTAATGTATGCCATACGTTTTTTTTAACAACTACTGGATAATTAATATTCAACAAAAATAAACAATGTACAAAGAGTTTAGACATTTGACAAAGACTTGTATTTATATATATATATTTATATATACATATTTTCAGTTTCATATGGAACTATTGGTACTATTAAATGTACTCAAATCTAACTTGAATTTATCATCAAGTCTCTTCATTCGTTAATTCTTAAGATTTCGATCATGTACATATATGTGGTCGGTCGAGCGAGTCGTAGCCCAGAAAAATGGCGGCATGTAAAAAAACGCATGCTGGTAGCACGGAATTAATGGCGGCGTAATAAGTACTTGTATATACTGACACGATAACTGATAGTTTATGGCATAGGTTGTTGCCATATAAAGAAATTGACAAAAGTTGTTTTCACGACTCGCTGGACAGACTATTAGTGCATGCATGGGTTTTTAGAAAAGTTGGTAATATTCGGGCTCAATGTCAAGTGTAGGAAGCTACGTAATCTAAATGTCGATAAGTTTCAGACAGCTAGGCCAACACCGATATCCATTTTGGGGTATTGAAATAATATGCGAATCGCCTTGGCTCAAACGCTCCGTATTATGGAAGCGCATAGCCTAGTATGTGTGAATAGGACGCAGTCATAATCAGATGGGATTGGAAAATTTAAATGGAATGTTTAGCTGCAAACTTAGGCACTAAGTGGCTAGGCTAAGTGAATTGAGATCTAAAAATAAAACTTTGTGAAAAGTTAAGCCTGTCTGCCATCGTGCAGCAGGATGGTATCCTTTTTTTATTGTTGACAAACCATTTTTTTCCTATCGCGCCAGTTCAGGTAAAGGCAGATTTTTTAATGGGGTTAAGTAACTCGTACTTTTTGGGCCACCGCTAGATATTCGTTTTCTGTATTACCCTACCCCTATGACCGCTATCTATTAAGTTCGTTAGCGTCATGTTCGGTCATACTAATCAAGCTTGTTAAAAATAGGTACTCATTGAAGCGTGAACATCTATTTCAGTAACTCTAGAGCTAGTCCAATTTGGTACGATTCACATTGACCCGTTAAAGGCTTTCTCTAAATGCATCTATGAAAATATGCACTCTTTGAAAGTCTAGTTAGTAGGTACCTATTTAGGTTGATTCTAATAGTACATTACGTAACTAGGGCGGTGAATTCGTGAACGCCCCAGATAAGGTGAGGGCCATAAATATGCGCTCTGGGGCTTTACGAATTACCGCCCGTGTTGAGTACAAAATCTTGCGTCTTCACCTGGCCACAATGCGAGTTTTCCCGTACGCGCAGCGTGCAGTAAAACTCGCATTATGGTCAGGTGTGACGTAAAATATTTAATCAGTAGCCAGGCCTTGCTAATGAATAGGTGGGAGTCCGCGGAGGCGTGACATGCGTGCTGGAAGGCGACTACGGAAACGCTTATACTCAGTAATATTATAGCTATGGTATAATAATATAGATATGGTATAATAATACCATGTGCGAGCGAGATGGTAGCATATACACATCTCGATAAGTGTGACAGAAAGGGAATAAACAACATCCGTTGTCCTTGCCATAGTTTCACTTTTTTTATTTGCCTCAACTGATTCAGTATGGAGTTGTGGCAAATAAACCATTACTCGTCCAAATTAAGTAGGTTGTTTATGGTAAGCCATCAGCCATTTTAATACCAGTTCTTAATTTATCTGCATAGGAGCCTTTCCGCCTCTCGTCGTGGCATCACGTATAAGCCTGTCCAGAGTATCATAGGTTCATGACATAAACACTCAAAAAGATCACTTAAACATTTTTTTCGCGACATCCGTTTGTGGGGACGCGCCGCCGCACGCGTAGCCTATCCATAAACATGGCTTAACTCAGGTTCAGTCGATTATCCGATGATTAAATCCACATTGAAAAATCTAATATTAGGTTTATTCATGCTTAATAATAATAACTATTTACAAATTTTACACACTTATTGGGTAGGCTATAAATAATGCTTCCAAATCCATTACTCAAACTCCGAACGGTTTGCATCTCACTCTCGTTCGTCCAACCGGGCCTTCTGTCAAATATACTCGAATGGTACATGACAGAGCCTCCTCACGACTAGCAGCGGCAGTTGCGGCAGGCAAACCACGAAGAATATTGCGAAAGGGCTGAACAGTATGCAAGCCCCCAGCCACGCCATCAGAAACCACGTGGGCACGAACGCTACCTGGTCCAGCATTATCATTTCACGCTAAGTATATTTCGGCTGGTATCCAAATAATTCATAATTGTACAGTATAAAAATGAGCGTAAAAACTAAAATGATGCTTGTTGTTTTCGTCGCAGTGTTTCCCAAGCTGTCGGTGTGCGTGCGGCTAGGAACGCCACCTGAAACAGACAACGTAGTACGTGGTCATTGTTTTGCCATTTACTTAGTAACACTTTTAGCACATATTCATCATAAACGATGCGAAGTATTCCGCTAAAACCTGCATATTTTTCTATTAAGATACTGCCTATCTAAGTTTTCAGGTTTCCATCCCTAAAAAAGTAGAATTAATGTACGCTTGTAGGATCACTTCTTTGCCTGTCTGTCTATCAATATCCTTTTCTCAGCAACACACGTATCCCAAGTTAAAATGAAAATCAAATAGAGCATGAAAAGAGATGAAAAATTTTGATGTCAATGGAATTGAAATTAAAAGCCATTTGTACACTCACACAAGAAATCAAGACCTATAGGCTAGTTCCCGTTAAACTACAATAATGAGATTAAATTATAAACTTGCAGTTAGTAAACTGACCGCAACCTATGTCGATGTATATAGGGATAAGTGGAAAAAGTCTTCGAAACTTGACTCCTGTGATGTACAAACTATTTATATTTTGTTCGGAGTCTTAGGTGAGATAGACCAATTCGCAGATGCCTCAGGTAACCTATACTTAATTAACTATAAAAACGATTTTCAGGTTAATTAAGTACAAAAGTTTTCGCATGTGGTAAAGGTAGCGTATTTGGTCCGAAGCAAATACCTAATTGAGCCGTAAATGCGTTGTTTAACCTTCAATGCCCTTACAGCTCTGATAAAATTAACGTTTAATTAGCACTGGCCTAGCTTTACTTCAAATATTTAATAGGGTATTTCGCATTTCACATTGAGATAAGTGGTATCAATGTTTATCTTTTCTCCAAAATTTAAACAAATTGCTTGCTATTATGTAGTGCATTTTAAGATAAGCTTCTTATTCTCATGAGGTAATACCTAATCCTCTTATTATGATTAAAACCTCAAGGGGGCGAATAGCCGCCGATCGATATCATCCATAGATCAACAATGAACTGATTTCTTTTCCGTGTTTTACACTATATTACTTAGCCAAATCGAACTACGCGTGAGATTATATTTGGCAAAGTCTCTCGTCACATCAATCATATTCTTATCGCATAATGTGGCACGGGATCAGAGTCGGGGAGCCAATTGGTCTTGGATTCATTGGATCCCGGAATCGCAACTAACAATACCTACATTATAAGGATTTCGGTTAAATTAGGATCATGTCGTTATCCTGTTCAGTGGCTCCAGTCGGTATTACATTGGAATGGGCGTGATCGCACCGATTTACGGACAAATCGCTAATTTGAAGAAACCTCAATGTATTGAATGTTTGACGTCTATACTGGTTTGGGTAATTTTCCGTCCAAAAATAACTCGTGCTTTGGTCGTGTTTGCGTTAAATCGATCAATACCGAGTTCCTCTTCCCGTTACAAGCTGTAACTGTTTGCCCTGTCGTCTATAAAACGCGCTGGACCGGGACCACCCCGATTTATTGAAGGCGAGGGCTCTGACTGTTCTATTTCTCAATATAAATCTTAGCACCCTCCCACGTCCTTATAACAACACCTTTTCTGTCGCCTATCAAGTAAGATTGAGGTGTGTAATTTTCTCTGCGGGAGAGTTTTTATTGAATCACTCATTTGTACCGAAATCCATTTGACTTGGACCGTCCGAAAATTGTGAAACAGTTCGACAAAAGATAAACTGTGCCTGTTAATTATAAAAAACCGGTCAAGTGCGAGTCCGACTCGCGCACCGAGGGTTCCGTACAAACTTGCAGTTAACTCAAGGTAAAGGTAAATTATTTACTTATTTTAACCCAACACAACAGAATTAAATTTAAAACAACGAGTAACTTTTACACCAACACCATCAAACTACCAAGACAATTGAATCGCGATTTTTTTTGACCTGCTATTGAAATATTAACAACGCGAATGGGGTCAGCGCCGTCTATCGGCCCCATTTGGTACTAACGTGCAAGGGCAATCAGCTTAGTATGTATGTTGGTGTTTTAGCGATTATTGTTTATCACGTGTACCGATCTCGATTATTATTTTTTAATTTGAAATAAGGGTATTTCTATTATAGTCTTATAGTAATTTCAAAACAAAAAAATACTTATAAAGTTGATTAAATTGCAAACTTAACTAGGAAATGATTTTTGTAAATAAAACAAAAAATATGCTAGATACAGAAAAAAAAACATTTCCCGTAATATTTATGTTTATCTTAATCACAAGTAATTATTTCAAATTTTTCGCTTGAATAACTTCGGAGATAAGGGGGGGGGAATGGTATTTTTTTTTACATTTTCCTTCATAGATCAAAATTTTCCCCGTGTAGAAAAAAAAAGAAAAACGGTTTCAAAATGTGCAACTCAAGCCCTTTCAAATGATACCCCACTTGACCCAATAGTTGAATTTTTTTTTTGCCCCCTCCTCATATTCGTAAGATTTCATGGAAAATTAAAATATATATTAAAATTTTTCATTTCCCATGCACGTGGATGACTCTCATTTAAAACCATTCCAAATTTCAAATTGATACCTTAAGTAGTTCGTGAGATATTTTTTGTGATAGACAGACAGACGGACGGAGTCGCACCATAAGGGTTCCTTTAGTACCTCTTTTGGTACGGAACCCTAAAAATGGGAATCTCCATAGCTTATTCCTTCGTTATTCAAATGATTTTATCCTTTCAATATGTACACTCGCGGTCAATGAATACGGGTCACCCCAAATTAAATAACCGTAATAGGTTTTCTTTTTATACATATTTAACACTAGTTTTATTTACATAATATACTATTATTAATAATAACCAACTGTATTAGCAATATCCGGGATTCTATCATAAAAATATAAATATCCAAAAATTAAGATTTTTGCTATATCTCTCTCCGTTAACGTTGTTTTTACATGGATTTCTGCGAGTCCGATTTAAACCTGGTAACGTTGTTTATAGAAAGTACTTTTTTTGTAGTTAAGTTGTAAAATTAAATAAAAATTATCATATTCATTGATTCATATTAAATAAAAGGTCTTTTTAGGAAATGTGACGGTATTTTACCGACCCGTATTCATTGTCCGCGAGTGTAGATAAAATATAATATTATGTGACTAGCTGTTGCCCGCGACTTCGTCCGTGTAGAACCTGCTACCGTCTTAGAAAAATGATTGCTTAATTATCGCCGACCCAAACAAAGTTCTACCATTTTAAGAGATGATTTTATTTATCTGGTTAGTGAAGTCATTTTGTTATGATGAAATTCGAATTTAATTCGGTTACACGTACCTACCTACGTGGTTGCCGAGAATTATCTCAACGTGCGCAAGGTAACGTGACCATGCGGCCTCAACTTACGGCCTTAGAAGTGTTTATTTCGTAACCCACTGACAGTGACATTCACCATATATGAAATCGAATAGTTCATCTTTATTAGCACTTATAGGCCAGTTAACGAATGCTCAAAAAAAGGTATAGAGGGAAATGGTTGGAACACAATTTTTGAGTTCGTAACTTTGTTTGAAAACTACAAAGAAGATATCGAAAAACTTACCTGAATAAAATAAATAGCAAATTCAATAAATTGTCGCTACATAGGACGCGATATGTAAGATGCAAGCGAAATCCGAAATATGGGACCTTCAAAAAACCCACTAGGGTCTACGAGGTGGTGACAAATGGAATACACCCACAAATCCCACAATGCTTTTTTTAACTCAATGTTGTGCAGTCGAGGACAAAGAGATGTATACACTTTTGGAAAAACACTTTTCCAAAAGTGTATACATCTCTTTGTCCTCGACTGTGCATGTGAGCTAAGTCAGAAACGCATACAGCTACACTTCAACTATAATAATAAATACAAAGAGTATGAATATATTTGAACAAGCTATTTTCGTCTATCATTATTAAATTATGAAAGCATGTCATTCATATAGTTTTGACTTTAGGAAATACGAATATAATACTATTTGGTAATAAAAACGCAAAAATATTGCATTTTTATGTTCAAAATTCAAACCGTAGATGTATTATCTGTATGTCAAGTGACCGAATTACACCATATAACCATTAGCGCGAGCGAGACAGATATTTGCTTCTTTCTTTAGGACAGGCGAGATGGGACTATTCTTTCGGCTTGGATGACATCATGATAATGGCGGCTGCCGGTTTAGATACTTTGAATAAACATATTGTTTAATTTTCCGTCAGTGTTTTTTTCACTTTCCTCGTATTCGATATGAAAAGTAGAGTGTTTAACTCGGGTGAAAGTCACCCATTTCTGACTCGAACCATTGGCGCTCTCACTTCGTTCGAGCACCAAAATATCTCGTCAGAAATGGGTGCCCTTGCAGCCCTTGGTTAACAATCTTACTATTATTTCACACTACCTACCTACCTACCTAATACAGAAAACAGCGAATATGAGAGCAGAGGCAAGAAACAGCGACAACGGCAACGTGCAGTGCCAATAAAAATATGCATTTGAAATGCAGGCGGTCTACTCTAGACCATAGTGCCTATTTTAATTAACTAACTTAGCAAAACTACACCCCAAAATAGACAAATATGGATTAAATAATACTAGACATCGTTAAAACTCCTTACACAAACGCACAGGTCAGGCTAAAATGAAGCAAATATGTCAATGCTGAAAAAACTTCCTCATGTCAACACGTACGATAAGCATAATATGACATATATTTTCCCTGGATCTCTACCTATTTTAGCTAAAGATATCTAAATTGGGCCTAATTTCAATCTCGTCTAAAAAGTGGTCTAAGTATAGAAACCAATCAGTATTTTTGTTCTCAGATTATAAACCTATGATTGAGGCATCAAGTTGTTGCATGCATCTAATGCATTTCGACATCTAAGTGCCTATGTCATCACATCAATAGTGCGGTGCTGACGCCGGTAGATTATGGCGGCTCATACGTCATACATATACTTGTAATGTAAGGCCTGTATTAAGAGCAATTTTGCTATATTTCATGTTCACCTTGGCCTACTTACAAATTTCTACAGCTATTGCACTTATGCGGTGTAATGTAGTTCATGTAGTTGTTAGGAAAATAACACAAAAAACAAGACATACCAAACACGGGATAAATATGAACATTTCGTTGTGATAAGCAAGGTATTCGTAGTACTTAGTACTGTAGTATTTTTTTTTCAAGCATCAGCCCTCTAATCATAAGTTGTTAAGTTGGTATGTTTAGGTACAAATGTTCAATATTTCGGAAAATATACGAGGGTCGCGGTTTGTGTGGATATTAAAGAGGAGAGGTTAATGGCAAACTTTAAAGAGAGTAAACATTTATAAAAGCATTGCCCTCTAAAAGTTACCTGTATAAAATACACTCATTAAACTTGGTATATTTATTTAGCGAAAATAAACAAAAATAATTAACTAAAACTAGGCAACTATTTTTTAGTAAACTTACGATCATATATTCTTCGTCCGGTATTTTACTGTTTTGGATTAAATTAAGAAACTGGATTTCGGAACCACTTCATAAGCGACGAAACGAGTTAATGATCGTAGGTCCAAATAAACGTCTTTTTATTACCAAACTTCCACCCAGAAGGTTGTATTGTGATTATTGTGAAACAGCGAGGGATCCATAACTTACGAACTGGTTTTCTTGGCATTGAATGTGACGTGCAGCGACCTTTGCGACTTCTGTTTGCATAATTTGTCCATAAATAAGTAAACATATTCATGTTTATACATAGCGAACAGGGGACAGGGGTCTCTAGCCGAAGTGCAGGAGACGTGCCGCGGTCTATAAGCAATTCGACTTATGATAACAAGAATAACAAAGGCTTGCTGCTCGGAATGGGAATCAAATAACATATTTAGAAAAAAAAGTCAGTATTAGTTGTAATGTATGTACTTGAGTGCGTGCAGCGTGAATGTACTCGTATACAACTGTTATGATGAATTTTAAATATGAAGTATAAACAATTCAAATCAACAAGTATTTTTCAAAAACATCCAACTGTTTTTTTCATACATTTATAGCCTAAACCCTACGTTTATGAGGAATACAACGACACATATTTTAAAGTCGCTTGAGCTGCAGCCCGTCATATATAATTTTCGTGAAATACATCATAGTATCGAACATACGCTAGAAAAACATATAAACATACGTCTGAGGCAGACGGGTAGAAAAATAATTGCTAACTGCTAGCTGCGAATTCGTTTCATCTTTTCCCCACTCGCAATACTTATACAATCATTTACAATAAAAACTTATTAAAACATAAAAGAAAAAAACATTTAAATAGAATTTAGAAAAATAAAAAAAGGTTCCAATAGCGGATCTTGCGGTTGTCACCATAAAGCTGGCTGCGTTCCCTCTTTGGCTAGATATGCCGATCTGTTGAGCAAGGAACGAGCCAGCCTTTGACATTCTTTTTTGACAGTTTGCCCCATAATTGGTGAGCGCCTGGGCTCCAGGGTCCGAGCGTTTCGACAGCAAAAGCCGATGTATTTGCCGACTATTCCTAGATGCTGCACTTTAAGCTCATATACACTAGATTACTAACCGAAGCCATGCACTGCTCCTTGGTACCATTCAGGAAAATCGGTTTTTGTACTATTCACATAACGTCACGTGTATTTAACTATCACTTTCTGCTATACGCACTGTTGTTTATCGTAGTGTGGTTCAAGTCAACTAACTGTAGGTTTGCGCCGCGCCGCGCCACCGGCATCGCGGTGCAACCAAGGTTTCAACACCTTATAGCCAACTGTCTGCTCGCACCCCTCTCTGTCTCTCAACGGACTACGCTTACGTGCAACCGAGGCAACAATAACAGCAACTGCTGCAACGCCACGGAGACTGGCTGACCTTCTGTACCACCATTATTGCTATACCCAGATTACTCAATCGCCCGCTTTAAATTCGCTCCTTGTGCCACTTGCCTATGGTGTTTGATTTTTTTTGGGCGATCTGTAATTTTGAGGCACTGTTGCAAAAATGTTATAACTATATTACTGGTGTTTGCAAGAGCTTGCATGATTGTTACGAATATACCTATTGCAGGTTTGCTTCGGAAACATGAATGTTACGGAAACTGCGAAACCTAAACATCTATGTACGGTTACGGCCAAACCGATTAAAATCAATTATAATCACGTGATCATTAAATAACCATTATTCAGTAGGCAAAATAATTTCTTGTTTAGTTTTATAAGGTTTATTTGGATGATGACTATTGTAATTCCATCGTGTTGAATAGGTAACTGTGTACCTGTTTCTTCATTTGAGTGTAGAAAAAGAAACCATATACTCTCACCCACTAAGCATGAACTAGAAATCCGGTTAATCTTCTTAATAATCAGTAATCACAACTAGTAAATAATGCATTAAATATATATTACAAATACATAAAATCGTACAATATTAGTTGTAGGGAGTCTATCCACTCTCGGTGTGGAGGGTGGAGAGGGAAGGAAGCGGTATTGCAAAATTAAAATTATTCAAGTTTTCACTTCTGCCGGCACTCCCGGAGTGCAACCAGTTTTTTTTACTACCGTACCGTATTGATACCCTTTTTTTAATTATGTTTATGTAAGTGCGAGCGGGATGAATGCTCTTCGTCCGACGTACTCGTTATGACCATACTAGAGTCTGGCCAAGGTCTGGAAAGATGAGCCTAGAAAAGAGCAACAAATAAAAAAAAACCGCGTAATGCAACATCCTGTATTACCTACGCGATAAAATAATAATGGTACCTACCTACTTGATCAACTATTATTTTATTTTTCTTCAATTCACATGAAAGTAAAGTTAGGTACTTACCTAACTATATGAAATAAAACTCTAACTTCATTCCAGTTAATTTAAATTTTCACGAGACTTAATAATTAAACTTTTTTAGAAATTCTTCAATGTGAAAAACATTAGCAGTAAGACACCCTTTAATTCCCTTAAAACATTACCAGTCCAATTTATTATGCAACAGTCACTTTCTTAGTAACCATACATACCAAGTAAGTATCAAGATTAGGACATCATACTAGTTTAAGACGTTTGACACTTTTAAATCTCAGGCTTATCTTTCCCTGCCCAGACTAACTAGGCTGTGATAGTAAGATTCGAGTTTCTGTAGGCTTGTAAGAGGAATCATTAGCGCAAAGAATAATACCAACCCACAAAACCGTCAACAGATGGCGTTATTGGTGACAATCGTGGGAGTTTGTTTTTAACCCCCGACGAAAAAAGAGGGGTGTTATAAGTTTAACGTGTCTGTCTGTGTATCGTAGCTCCCAAACGGATGGACCGATTTGAATGCGTTTTTTTGTGTCATAGATAATTTTAACCCGAGTGCCAAGTTCTTAGCCAAGTTTCATCAAAATCTGTTTAGCCGTTTTTGAGATATAGAACGTTGAAATGAAAATGTCTGTCGGGGGTTTTTCAACTTTTCTAAGTTGTATAGTTGTTGTATGTTTATTGCTTAGCATGCAGTAGCAAAATAGTGGGTTCGTACTATTATTTAAAATGAATAAAACAAGCAAGTGTACAAGCCAAGTCTCTTAGTGATTAAATTGGCGATAGATTACGATGTATTCACTTGAAATTGTACTCGGGTAGATAGCATACAGTAATTGAGAGTATTTTAGATAACATCCTATTCACAGTGTGCTCCTCTAGACTAAACTATACATATAAGTATGATAATTTACTTTAAAAACAAAGTTTTAACCGACTTCAATTTAGTACTCCGCTAAGCCACGAGAACATTTCCACATTTTTTCAACAATTTACAACATGAACTGATTTCCGAGAGCAAATGCGTTGATTACTATAGAAAAAAACCGAATCGCTGTATGTGGGCCGATAATATTTGAGGACTTCCATCGATTCCCCAAGATCATCACCAATAGCACTTCATTAGTTGCTATTTCAACGGAATCTTATCAGAACCTGTGACGTACTTTTGCACTTTTAAGTACATAATTGAGGAATTCGATAAGTCATCTGTGGTCTTCATCATCAATTACAGGCCACCAAAATTATGATTTCCGGATGTAAATACACGAGTTATAATAGAAAATACCAAAATTACTACACGCGTGCCTAATAAAAATTGAGGAGTTCCCTCAATTCCTCATGGATCCCATCATGTAACTGTTTTTTTTTAAATGGGACCCACTTGGAAGCATATACATACAAACAAAAAAAAAATTCGAATTGGCTCATCAATGACGGAGTTCTGAGGTAACAACCATTTAAAAAAAGCAACCGAATTGAGAACCTCCTCCTTTTTTTTGAAGTCAGTTAAAAAGGAAAATACTGTTACTTACATCATCCACAGATATTCCTCGTTTGATTTGCTCGCCTGCCTCTGCAAGCCTCCGAATTGGGGACCTATTTATAAAAATGTGTCTTTAGTCACGGGTTCATAAACGTAACACAAAAAGTAGGGAATTTTGGAAAATCGTCCAAAAAGTTAATCGTTAATAAAACCCAAGCCCGCGCTTTTACAATAGCATTCCCATATTATTATGTAACAGCCTATTTTATTCCGTAAAGTAAGGCTTGATTCAAACAACTACAGGTACACATTTTATTGCAATTGTCATCAGATCTCACTTGCTTTGCTTCCAAATGCAAGTAAACTAGAAAGTGCATGAAAATCGGTGACTACGCAATCGTATAGTGTCGATTCTTTAAATTGTTAGATACCATTAAAGTTATTAAATTAACGCATGCAAACAATAACAAAAACGTGCTTCTTGCGTATCAGTTTTAGTGTTAAAATTAATAATTTAATCTTCGTTCCAAGTATTTATAAACAAGTGGTTGCCCCCCGGCATACACGAACTGTTTGGCCTTTCGCCTTGAGAATATCAGTGTTTACATTAACGGAATATCATAGGTAATTAACAACTGCGCGTTTTCGTAATGTTGGTAATACGAACAATATACACGAATGTTGGTAATGTTGAGAAGTGAATTTAGAGAGTATGGGGAAAATGCGTAAACATGTTTCGGCTTTTATAATTATTTATAACGTTTAAGTAGCAACATGTCGGAAGGCCAAATGTTAAAGTAAGAAGTAGAATTAAATGACACTGACACGGAATCGCACTGAGTAAGTAGGGACCTGCCTTTCGCAAAACGCTGGGTTAGGGATAGGCATTAGGCACACACTCGGCCAACATACGGCATAGGTCCCTATGTCACTACGTAGTACTATTATTTATTATCAAACAACTAGCTTCTTAGCGTTCGTTTGCTCAGTGCGATACTGAGCTTTGGGATGTCCGTATGAGATGACATCATTTACACCCTTCGGTGGCCAACTTTAATGGGCTGTAGAATGTACTTACGTCTAACACTAGACGGATCTATGGGGGCGTAGGTAATATTATTCGTAGGTACCTGTTGTACCCACCTACTATTTTTTTATTTGAAGGCGGCTGGACACATAATAGGCTAGTGTTTTACGAATAAAGTTGTTAAAGACAACAATAGACTGTTTTGGTCACAAATAGCGGAATCTGCGAAGCGAACGGGCATGTAGTTGACATAATTGTCTTTTCAATTCGTTGGTTTGGTAGGAGAACATGGGCGAACATTAGCAGTGAAGAATTATAATGAAAATCGGTGATGTGTGTATTTTTTTATTTTTTATTACGTATAGGTACGCATTTGACCACGCATTTGTCGAGGGTGTTACATGCATACCTAAATAGTGTCTATTCACTCTCGTCTTGAAAAGATCCAAGTTATATGTAACTGGGAAAAGGTTAGCCGGAAGCGAGTTCCACTCTTTGGCTGTCCTCGCAAGAAAACTGGATGCAAAGCGCTTCGTGCGAATCAGTGGTAAATGACAATCCATACACCTTGTCCAAATTCAATAGTGCATGTGAAAACGCGAAGCCACATTACAATATAATAAGGTGCTTTGTGGTATATTCGATATATTTGATGGAATTTTTGTAACGCTTGGTGAAAACACTGATTGATAATATTGCTGAAAAAAGCTTTATATTTTTCGTTTAAATTTCGAAATTACCCCATGTGTCGTGTAACTCAGGAGAACCTGATATGTTAAATCATTTTCTGATTGCTTTAGCGTTAGATTGTCATTTTTAACGCATTGTTGAGTAAGTCATAACACTCATAACGGTCTAATTGAATGAAGTATTTAAACTTTCGAAAAAGTACATAGTTTTCGAATTTTACTATATTCTACTCAAGCATGCGTTAAAATTACAATCGAATGCTAAAACAATTAGTTAGACAATTATTTAACTTATCATTATCAGGTTCCCGAGTGAAATGACACGGGGTAATTTCAAAAGTCCTCAAGCTACACCAAAGTAGAGTAAACTCGGGAATTTGTTCGAAGCATACGTATTTCCACGGCTACTGACCGGAGCGAACAGTAGCGGGGGACAGATAATCATGGCGTCTTGACAAGTGCTGCCAGAGTTTAAATTGCTTTTAAGTAGTTTAGTAGATATTTGTTACTTTTCGACTTAACCCCATTTTCGAGGTTACCCCCTCCCCAATGCACATATGTAAATAATACAAAATGCTGAATTCACCACGCCGTGGAATAACTTCCACACAATCAAATTAATGCAACGCTATACCTACCGTCCTCGTGATTAAACGAATGTCATAATATCGTACTCTTAAGTGGTGACCACGCTTTTAATTAAGTTCAATGTTGACCCAAGGTTTTCTGGTACATTTGGGAATCCTTGGTCACTTGGACAAGTAATGCATACTCTTTGTCTTCTTCTGATACGACTGGATTGGGTAGGAAACAGGTTTACAATCTCTTTTAACTACCGGCATTTAAATATCATATATATGCCCTAATAGGGTTGGGAACCCTTGTTTTATAATTTACTCCAAAATAAAATATGGCTAATGACGTAACTTGTATTCAATAATCTCAACAAATTACGAAGATATAACCTAGACCCGTGACAACACGGGTCTCGAGCGTCATTCAGTCATAGTAAATGACAATCGTTTCATGTGAAGGTGCGTTTTGCGAAAAACTTTGTGATTATTGATTGTCTTGTGTTCCTTTTTTCTCCATGTGACTATATCGTTAATCCTTTTTCGAGTAAAAACAACATTATTCATTTCACAGTTAGATTATTAAGCAGGATGATATTAATAGTGCCTTGTGATAATTATAAACAAATTCTCCGTTGGTATTTGTTGATAACGATTTTGAAATGTGAATCAATGAGTTGCTTACCTACGTTTAGCAAACTCAAACTGGTTCCTTTACAACTTCCGGACAGCCAAGTACATATTGCCTAAAAATCTAGCCACTAGTTAATACTTAGACTACTAATATTTAGAAAAAACACTGACCTGGCTGGTAATTCTGTGGATTACTGGTCGTGCTGGTCTCACTTTCGGTGCGATTCCTTGGTCTAAACAGCAAATTCCACGGATTGTAGCTTGCAGCTGGTGCTTGATTCACACTTTTAGGTGTATTTTTATCATTCGTAGATTCCATTGTACACTAAGTCTCCCTGGAAATTATTTAAACATATATCTGTAAGAAAAGGTTCTTTTTAAAACTAAGCGCTGCTCACGCGCACGTCTGTTATTATACAACTTGTAATAATGACAATAAAATAAAGTCGTAACTAAGTCACTCCCGCCAACCACCGGCACAACAATCTTGATAGCGTTGTTTTGGTCCGAGCACACCCGAGCGCGTGCGGAAACGGCCGAAGCCATATTTACATTTTATACAACTTAAAATTACCGTAAGATGACACTAGTATCGTCACAAGACTGGTGCAAGACTGGTTAAAAGTACGTGCTTCGCGTGGCCATTTGCTTCAACCACAGTGATTTTATTATTTTACAACCGGCAAAAATAACTTTGTAACATCTGTAATAATAATGATGGACTTTGAGCCAGCTATAAGTACTCACAAAGAGATAACGTCAATGGGCACGTTTGTACTTTGTAAGAATGGAGAAAGAAGTGACTGGATAATAAAATTAGCACTAGACGCATTCATGTGATATATAGATAATTATAATTAGTCGGTAAGAATAAAGTTTAGTAAATAAGCTTAAATATTAAAGATTGTACTAAACATAACCCACCATGTATTTGAAATTATAGTTAGTAATAAACAGTTCAAATATATTTTTTTTATGGCCTTTGTTTTGTATATTTTATCAAAGCGAATCCATTAAAAAAGAAAGAAAGAAAATGTTTATTGTCACACAAATAAGCAAAATAGATAATAAAGGTAGGTACCTAAAACAATTAACAAACAAGATTATTTGTGTGACAAAAGGAACGGACTCGGCATGTGCTGTGACAGTGGCATACTGTACAGCGCTGGTTTTCAGTTCGATTTAGTAGGTAAAATTTTGAATTTACTGGTTTTCATGCGGACCTTTAAGTGATTGCATATGCTGTAGAACCCTGATGGTAGAACCTCAGTATAAATGACTGATGAGAAGGAAATTGTTAACCGGTTGTAAGCTTAACTTCTTCAGATTCGAGTACCTACATGGCCTGATTGTAAACTAAAGTTTCTCATAACTAAGAGTATAAACTGCAAAGTTAAAACGTACCGAAGACTCGACACATCAAAGAAGAAGACAACTCTTTTGACTTTTTTAAAAAGCCTGCTTAAACTCACTATGCAAATGTTTCTTTAGCGACATTTCGGCGATTAAAACGTTAGGCATCCAATTAAAAACTTCATTACTACCAATAAAGCGGCCTTTTAATGAAGGTTTCACTTACTATTTGCATTCTATATTCTTATCACTATTTGAATCAACTAGATTACCTACGTTAAAGTACACCTTATTGCAAAACATTGGAAAGATAAGAGGCAGACAAGTGTAAGACCGTAATAATCACCAAAGATAACCGTCGAGTATATGAGTACCACTTGGATTTCTTATAAGTACCTAATATTACCTAATTTGCTTGTCAACTAAGTTCATTATTTTATACCTTTGCTTGTGTTTGGAGTGTCCTATATACACAGTACTATTTTTTTCATCATTACTTATTCTGTGCCTACGTGTACTAAAATTAGTCCAACGGAACACTTATACGATTACTCGATGTCTGGCTGTCTAACAGAAGCAATTTTTTTTAAATGTCTTTACTGAATGCGGTTTAGCGACATACCCCCTCTTATTCATAAAACTTATAATGCCTCTGATAAATAAAATTTGATTTGTCCCTTTCTTACGAACACAAATGTCAAAGTGACAAATAAGGACAATCGAATTTTGACGCTATTTTAGTTATAACAGGCTTATAGGACGTTTATGCCTATAGAATTTACCTAAGTCGGACTAAGAGAGACGTGTCCCCAAACCACAGACACTTAGTACATACATCATCATCATCATATCAGCCGAAAGACGTCCACTTCTGGACATAGGCCTCCCCCAAAGAGTTCCAAAGTGACCGATCCCGCGCCACCCGCATCCAGCGGGCAGCATCCACTTAGTAGGTACATAATGCAGACTAATAAGTATTTGATGTGATGAATATGCGACCCGATGGATGCGATAGCGTTAACTTGGACCTTTGGCTGGGCGCGAATAATTTATGATGTAAGAAGCCTAAGGAAACGAACCTTGGCCGGGAACAGCTACTCTAGCAACCTCAATGGCTGTTTTACATGCGTGATGTTTTAAGTTTCATTTTGTCTTCGATCCACAAATCGATCTAACGAATTACACAGCCCTCCGATATTTTTATTAATTCTCGGCTAACTAAACCAATATTGGACCTCTGTGGCGAATAAATGGAAAAATTGAAAAAACTTGTAAAAAAATTTTTTTTCTGTCAACGCATCGTCAACGCCGATGTCGAAATGTCACACAAACCCAAACAAATAATTCAAACACAAGTCAAACATACAATGGAAAATAATTACTAGACGGTTGTTTGTTTTTATATCTAACCAACAAGTGAAACTATCTTACAATCATGAAGGTGCCTTACGTAATATCAACGAACACCCGCGAGGCGTACAAGACGACTGAAATCATGAAGACTTCCGTCGGCGAGACTGCCCGCAAAGTCATAGCAGAAGATTTCGAATGGGATGAAGGCGTGACCCCTCTACCCTTGACATATTTCGCAGCTCTTGAGCTCTCCAGAATATTCCACAGAATAAACCCTCTGCGCAAAGTTTTACAGAAAGATATCAATATGCTGATGGATTTATTTCCTGCTAACATTCCTCTCCGCTGCAGCGTACCTCTGATTAGTGTACGATTTTTCATTTAAATCTATCTATATAAAGTACTAGCTTCTGCCCGCGACTCCGTCCGCGTGGAACTCATTTATATCGCAGCTCCATGCAAACTTTTACTCCCCCCCCCCATTTCACCCCCTTAGAGGATGATTTCGGGGATAAAAACCATCCTATGTCACTCTCCATCCCTTCATCTGTCTCCACTTAAAAAATCACGTCAACTCGTCGCTCCGTTTTGCCGTGAAAGACAAACAAACACACTCACACTCACACACAGACTTTCCTATTTATAATATTAGTATGGATATTACCACCACCACATATTCCATTCCATACTACGTTGTATTACAAATTTATAGGACAATAACTCTTCAATAATTTCTAAATGAAACTAAATACATTATTCACAAAACAACTTAAAACGCTAAAACGATTTAGAAGACCGATTGAGATAGTTGGAATGCCAGGGAAAATAGGATTGTTTTATCCTGGAAATCATCCCTTAACCTCTTCGAGGGGGCGGAAGTTTGTATGTAGGTATTATAGACACGAGTGCCACGCGGACGAAGTTGCGGGCAAAAACTAGTACCTATTATTATAAATATAATATTTTGTATTTTCAGGATGAACAATACTGGAAAAGGTCTTTCTATTTTAAATTTCCGTCGCGAGTTGAATTAGGAGTAACATTCTGGAAAGGAAAGTTCTTATCTGCATGTCTTCAGGATTACCTTGAGAACGCAAACCCTGATGTTTTCCAAGAAGACGAAGCTGCCGAGCTAGCAGCTCTGGTAATTTCCTTCAAATACATTTCTTATTCTTATGATTTTATTTCAGTCTGTACTGTAATTTAATATTTTCACAGGTGAGCCCTTATATATACTTTTTGGGACTAAATCAACTTCTAATAGTGAACCAGCCGACACCTCCGATTCCTAAGGAAACTGTAGTAGAAGACACCTGTCCTTTCAGCGTAGAGAAGGTATTTGATCACATTACTCTCGAGCCAGTGTTGGCGAAGCTCTATAACCTCGAAGAAATATCGCTTGTTTTTGGAATCAACAATGTTCAAGATGGATACTTGACGAGATATTTCGAATTCAGTCCTGCTGATTGTGAATCTCTATGTAGAGGGCTGAAATACTTGCAACATGTGAAGATTTTCCGTATTAACCGCAGCAACTTGGATTGCTTGAAAGTGAAGCTTATTTTGCAACATCTTGTTGAAAAGGAGAGTATTGAGGAACTGGATTTTAATCATTGCAAGATTGGAGATTACGGCATGAATGCGTTGGGAGGTTTCATTGCTATTCATTCTAATGTGAAACGAGTGAGGGTGGCGAACAATCGTTTCAAATCCGTGCAAGGTATCGCTTATGCTCTGCAGATGAATCCCGCGGCACCTATTGAACTATTGGGTCAGTCAAACGAAATTTTGAATATACTTTATTATCTTTTATGAAATGTGCTTTAATAACGGTGGTATTTCTATCTAGATTTCAGCTTGAACCCAATGTCTATAGAATGCGCGACGATGTTTGCAGCAGCGTTCGTGCGATGCAAAGTTAAACCACAAACACTGATAGTCAACTCTTGTGGTTTTTATGGAGTATCGGCTGAAAAGGTGCTAATTTTATTCGGATGATACCTATTCTATATCACAAAATATTTTTAAACTTTTGCACCTTATTCCATTGTGATAAGCCAAACAATGAACCTATGTGTATTTTCGGCGTCGACTGTACAATAGTAGATTGTATGACAAGGGTCTAAAGTCAGCCATATTACCACGAGATGGATATTTTCCCGAACGAAGTGAGGGGAAATAGTTCGAGGGGTAATATGGCTTTTAGACCAGAGTTATACACTCTACTTTTCACTTCGACTGCGAAAAAAAGGAAAAACAAGGATTATCCATCTAGAATCAACAATTCTACCAAGGTGAAAAGATTGTTCAATTTGGCGCCATTCTTTTTAATAAACTGTTTTGACACAGATGCAAAATATTCACAAGACGAATAAACGCCTCTGACCGTCTAATAGCGGCGTAGTCTATCCCGCTTAATCTTCATAGCTCATGTCATGTAATTGCATCCACCAATCACAACTCTTTAAAATAACATTAGTATTTGCTGTCTACTAACCAGAATACAGTTAGACATTAAAATCGACCAATCAGGAAACAGAATTCAATTCAAACATTAGGAGTTTTTCATTCCCTAATTTACAATAATTACAAAAATAAACGCCTCTGACCGACTATAGCTCCATCCAAACGTTCAAGCGTGGTTAACTGCTTACATGACTCATGTATGCAGTTAACCACGCTTGAAAAACACCCAATGTTTGAATTGAATTCTGTTTCCTGATTGGTCGATTTTAATGTCTAGCTGTATTCTGGTTAGTAGATAGCAAATACTAATGTTTTTTTAAAGAGTTGTGATTGGTGGATGTAATAGTGAACTGTTGTGAGTGGTCAAATTAAAATGTTTTATAAATCATAAATATGTATACATATTTTCCCTAGGGGCTAAATGTACTACTTTAGCCCCGCTTGCCAAGTCTAATATGATGCACTTTTTGAGCATGAGAAGTGAAAAGTTAGTTTAATAAGTGAATACACTGTACCGATAAACAATGTTGAGAAACGAATGCCCAGCTTTCAAAGGTATACATCACAGATATAGATGTACACTAGATAACTTAAACACCTCAATCTGTATGAAAACCGACCGTGTCACTTTTTTCTACCTACTGTGAAGTCACACGGGCGAATTAGTGATGTGAATTCTCCGTCGTCCGCGCAAAATCGATTCTGCGATAAGGCATTTTCTTAATATTCGCGGATAACCGGCTACCACAACAGACGCGCGCGGAATGTCGGTCGGAGTGCCAACTCGGAGACCGAAGTCGGATACGCGAAGTACATGCATTTGTGTGACCTATGTACATCTATATCTGTGGTATACATTTCTGTTAAAAAGTTAAAAACTAGTCAGAAATATAAAACGTTTTTAGATGGCGGGCCTCCTCAGTCTCAACCGTGGTCTAACGAGGTTAGATATGGCTGCCAACGACTTGTCCGGCGAGGCAGAGGCTACGCTCATCCGCGCCCTGGAGCAAAACAAAGTTGTGCTCAGGGTAGACTTGAGGAGAACACGTACGTAACTGTTGCATCATCCTCCTAGCGTTTTCATTGTAGTGCCCTAAACGAGCCTGGGGTCAGGTTCGGCACCAAATCCCAAGTTTTGGCGCAGGCAGTAGTTGTTTTAAAGTGAGCCATCTGACCTCTCCCTAACGCAAGAGGAAAACTAGACCTTATAGGGATTAGACCGGTTTCCTCACGATGTTTTCCTTTATGTAAGTAACTGTCACAATTGAAACAAAACATACGTATACTCGCTCTCATATCTTCTTGCGGGAGGTAGAGACAGATTACTACCATAAGCCTATTTATTTCATTTAGCTTCAATTGATGCATTTTTTTCCAAACCCATTAACTTATTATTACTCTTGAATTGGTATGCTATTTATATACGTAACATAAGTAATCTTATCTATCACACATATTGTAAAACACGGAATTAGATAATATTTTTTATCAAAAGTAAACAGTATCCAATGAAAAATAAATTTCGTTGGTTATTTAAGTCTATGTAGCTATACACCGGTGTTTGTTTTATTGTGTGTGCGTCATATCTTAACTTTAAAATTAGCCCTCAAGATAAAACCAAACTTGAATAGGGTAAATAGATCCATTATTTACATCCGTAAAAACTCAATTGTTATGAAGTTAGCATCGAAACTGCTATAAAACACGAATACGAGTAAATATTTAAAACATGTTTACGTCCTAGTATAAATATGATGACAAGATGTTTTAAAACCTTTAGACTATGTACCCGTATGTAAGACTTTCATTTAAATTCTGATAATACGTACGCTGGAGGAAAATAAGATTGCCGAGTACCTAATCAATTTCGGGCGTTGATTCATAATGCGGATTTTTTTGGCAAATTGAATGTGATATCAGAATGAGAGAATTGGGCTGAAATCTCCATCGCGCGAAGTTACACCAAGAGGGATCAAATTTTTAGGCATACCAATTATAACTGGTCCAACGCAACACTTAATATGCGATCACTCGATGTATCTCTGTCTATCACAGACAGTTATTCTCTGTTCGTGCTTTTACTTACGTTTAGACGGCTTCCATCTCCTCCTCGCAAAGACCGTGAGCTCGATCTGCGTACCTAAGGGCGACCCAGTAGGTGCTTACTAGTGGCTTAATTTTCAGACATATCTGAGGCGACCCAGGCTCGGGTGGATGAACTCCTGCTCCGAAACAAGATGTTACTGGGTGAGGAGAGAGAGCCCAGCGACGAGATACCGCCTCTGTACCTGGGCGAGCCGGAGTATCTCATCTGGGAGTACAATCCCAACAATCCGGACTACATACCGGGCCGCTATCCAGAGCGTATTCCAGAAGTGTAATTGGTGTTGTTTGCTTATCCGTAGTCGGTAGTCTTCAATATTTGATCATGATCCTTACTCTTGAGACCACAAGACGCCAGATTTCCTGTACAGTACACCCTTACATTCTGAAACGTAGGGACGTACAGTAATGAAGTACTGAATGATTACTATTGTCGTCGATTCAGATTCCATTCACATTTCAATGTGTTTCGTTCGCTCGCTTTCACGCGCCCTTACTCATTTATTGTCAGAACAAGCGGGCAACAAAATAAATTACGAACCGAATCGAGACCTAAGACTTTTATCAGATACAGATGTACGAGTAGATAGTTTGCTATTACAATCATTGATAGCCTCTAGACGAATCGCAGTACGTACCTACTTGATTGTGAATCATCTCCATGCGACGATTCCCTTAGACTTTGACCAGTCCATCAGTACAACTAGAGAATGATTCGTATTTATTTAATATGATAATAGTAGCGTGTGCACATGACTACAAGTAATTATTATCCTAACTGGAACAGAAGCGCGTGACCCAATCAAACAAAGTCCATGTCATGTTGGACTTTTGATTCCATCGTTGTCCGTCTCCCACTGACTGTCTGGTACCCAATTTTGACGTTTTGTTATTTTTCAATTTGAGTACTCTATTGATTTGATCTTATTTTATATTAGTTTGCATAAATATATACGATTGAAGTTATTAGTGTGTTATTTTTGCTCCGTTTGGTGATTTCAATGTTTCCAATTGAGTAAACGATATTAAGGCCAGTACGAGGGCCATGCCAAAAGAAATTAGATACTCAACAGTAACAGAGTTTAATTCTTTATAACAGTTATCTATTTTTTTTCGAAGTATTCACCGTGAACACGTATAACCTTTTCCATCCGTCTTAACCACTTGGAAAATACTAATGACAACTCTTCTTCAGATACCTAAGAAATTTCATAATTATACGCAGTCAGGGCGGGCATCTTCTTTGTTCTCAGTTCGCTTTCCTTTTAATTTTTCTTAAATTTTTAGAACAAGGTAAAAATCACAGGGTGCTAAGTCAGGGGAATTTCGCGGGTGGGGCAGAATAGTAACGTTTTTTGAACTGAAATAGTCAAGTGTTCTAGCAGAAGTGTGGGGCAGCGTTGTCGCGGTGCCAGAGCAGGTGCTGGGTTCCTGACTTCGGCCGCTTGTCACACCAAGCTGACAATACTCTTGGGGTACAAACTGTCACATACCATTTTGAATGAACTGTCCTTTGATCTTCTAGCACTATCTTCCACCAATATGTCCCGTCTTGCAGAAAAATGAGGCAACCATTTCTCTCTGTGTTCTTCGTGCTCGGCGAGATTTTGTTGTTAATCCAAATCCACTTTATCATTCTATCGCTAAACTTTTTCCTTTGACCGTATAGTCTACATGAGAGATTTTTTTCAAGTAAAACAAACACGGACACGTTTCATCTTAACACTGGCAGCATATAATATTTTCAATTTCATGTTTTCGACATTTGAATCACTGCAAAAGTTCCAACTAGTATAAAGCCGGCACACTGCGCGTTTCCGCCGGCAGCTTGCGGCGGACGCGCGAACGAGTGGCCAGTATTTCACTTTTCACTTTCAACGGTTTTTGTATGAATGTAGAAGTTTTCACGCCAACACAATTCAGGCAAAATCACGCAATAATATACATTTTTTAGGTCAAATAAAACAAAATAATCTTTGTGATGCGGACACGGACGAGTAAAATAAGTTCGACAGTGTTTTCCTAATTGATACCAAAATGATTCAATTATTTTGTTCTAGACTGTTACTAGGTACCTATACTGATATTACCTACCTACTACTGACTAAAAATATCCGATAGTTATTGGCACCGTCTACACATGTAACCAAATCTTTCTCATCCGCTTTAGATTTTCTTCTGCGGTCCGTGAATCGACCACCTCCTGTAAGTGTTCAATTTATTTTGTGAATATTAAGTACCTAACTAATAAATAAATAAATAAATATAAGGGGACAATCTTACAAAAATCGAGCTAGTCCCATAGTAAGCTCAATAAGGCTTGTGTTATGGGTACTAGACGACGATATATATAATAGATAGAAATACTTAAATACGTAGAAAACATCCATGACTCAGAAACAAATATTCATGCTCATCACACAAATATTTGCCCTTACCGGGATTCGAACCCAGGACCTTCAGCTTCGTAGGCAGCGTCACTACCCGCTAGGCTAACAGGTCGTCAAACTAATAAATTAATTGATTTGTAGGTACTCCGAAGGGCGACTGGTGCCCCGTGGTACCAATCGAACCTCAGCCTGCACCACGACATGGAGATTAGCACCATGTATGGTTTCTTTAAGCAGGCTGCCAGACGTTATTTTGATAACGCTCCCCACCATAGGAATCCGTTAGTTAGGAAGGCTGCTGACTACGTCCCCATCCCTCCCCCCTCTGTCGTTACTCGGCGCTCACTGATTAGGGGCCGCACGGTCCGGCGTCCTAGGCACACACTCACGGACCCGGACGACGAAATCACAGCGTCCATCGAAAGATGGAACGCTGCGCTTTCGGCGTCCAACACATCGCGTACACTTCAGCGTTCCCGCCGGCGGGGACGTCCACCGCGAGACAACACAGACACATACAGTCCGCTTTCGTCCCGGTACCGCCGCATACCGGGTAGAGTCAGTCCGACGCAAGTCGGGCCTAGCTGAGTTTCTTGCTTGACTCTTCTCAGCTAGGCTAGGTTTTAGCGAACCAGCGATAAAACTCCCAGTAGTTCGATACCACTCACACCCCAGATTCGGTTGATACCGTTCAACCAATCTCACTGGAGCGCAAACTCTTAGAGTATTCCAGTGTACAAACTTCCCCGCGTGGTCGTGCCGGAGGCTTCCCCTGGATTTTCCCCAGGCCACCCTCCAACCACGCAGTTCGACCGCTATATTGGGTCCGTCCTATTATAGCAACAGTCAGGTTCAAAAAAAAAAAAAAAAATTTGTAGGTAGAACCTTTCAGTGTATTTTTCACGGTGACGATATTCAAGTTATTTTGCTCATTTAATAAACTATTTGTCTTTATTATTTATTTTATCAGGACCTTTAATGAAAAGATCTAAAAATATTATTTATTTTAATAATTATTTATTAATAATGCAATTACAGTTTATAATCATCTTAATAACAAATTGTAATAAACGCAATGACTAAAACTAGATTATAAAATAATAATACAAAACAAATCTTATAATGTTTATTTTACATGTGTATTATTGCATTTGCGTCAATGAAATAATGTGATTGACACAATAAAACAGTAATAACATTAAACTCAGTCGGTGATACAACATTAGGTATCTCTTATAAGTTATAAGAAAAAAAATGTACTTACTGGTAATATTGATCCATCCAAATTTTGCGATTCAACTTTGAAACTTGACTTTAGTTTCCTTAATCACATCGATTTCGTAAACGTTTAATGGGACTTAAAGCCAGCGAGATCCGCAAATAAATCCATCACAAAGTTCGTTTGAATTTTGCTACAACAGCAAAATAGCTTCCCCAAATATCGCCTCGGGCCATGAAAATGAACATGGGTCTCCCTTTATCCCAGACAATGTCCCTGGGGAAAACTTATTCCGTGCCTTCGCATCCTATTTCTAGTCTCAAAACAATTCGGTAGTGGACACGGTGGGTCTTCTTTCATTTTATTAAAACAAAAGTAACGGTATATATTTTTAACTAGCTGTACCTGCGACTTCGTTTGCATGTTAATGTAGGAGTTAACGCATTTCTTCTCTTGGAAATAGGGCACATGCAATTCTAATTCAAATTTTAACCTATCATGTAAAACTTTCAATAAACCTATATATTTTAGTTAAAACGACGTTAAGACCTGTCACTCTGATATTTAAATTATTAAGATAGGGACAAAACACGTGTTTATTTATCAGAGGTATTTTAAGTTTTATGAATAATGGGGTAAAAGTTTAATAGATGTCTGTGGCAATAGATCTAACAGGTAGGACACACGCTGCAGTATTAAATGTTTATTGATCTTCTTTTCTACATATTTTTAACACTGTGTTATGGTATATTATAAAAACGTGATGGATGACTGACATGATCTTGAGTTCTTGAGTCACTCCGACTCTCAGGTAAAGATGTGTTTAGGAATTAATAATAGGTAGATAATCCTTTCGAGTACCCATTGACCGGTAAGTGTTTACGTGGAACAAAAGATCTCTTTTTAATTTGACAACAGACGTCCAATTTATATTATTCAAACTATACCTAACCACTAGGTAAGTTCTACAACTATATAACGCGAGTCCGAGTCCCTTTCTAATAACAGAAATTATTAAAAATGTTAAAGCAATATGTTTATTTTTTTCATATTGCAATGTTCCAGATTGCACTATCACATTCTGGCAAATCTTGGGTATGTTCCCGCCCTTGCCAACATAATAATGTGTGTTGCAGGCCTAATACTGACGCACTTCATAATTAATGTTTATAAAAGGCCCGTTCTATACTGATTTCATACATACTGTTTATTCCTTATAAATATAAATACTGACAAACCAGCGCGGCTATAACAAAACGGCGCGCGAGCTCTCTCGATTTTTCTCCAACTATCCGTCTCTCTCTTATCAGATAAATTAGAAAGAGCCATATAGTACGAGAAAAATCGAGAGAGCTCGCGCGCCGTCTTGTGATAGCCATGCAGTATCGTGACAATTCAATACTCAGCGTGTGATTCAATCTTGCAGAAACTCAAATAGACTTTGGCTGAACGCAAGAACGGCGCTATCGCCATGCCATTAAAAAGAAAGGAAGAGAGTCAGACCAAAGTCAGACTTTTGACGTTTGACGTTATGTGGACGTTATTTTGTTGAAATTTGTTGATACATTTATTGAAATTACGCCTCAATACGAATTCATCGCATATAAGTTTCCATATCAGAATCGATTATTTTTTTACGCTTTAGAATTTAATGTGCGTTTCGTGAAGGTCTATCATCACAACACCGGAACGAAATTATTAATATTCGATAGTTATGGCAAGCCCGCCATTTTGACGTCACTGACAGTTGACAGATATGGCGGCTACGATTAAAAGCAGAAGAAATTAATAATTTAATGAGGTCAAATGTTTCCGAAAATTAATTAATCGTCGCAGTCGGATAAAAACTATCCTAAACGGAAGCTAGAGTAACAATGTGCTTATGAAAAAAGTTACATATTTTTCCGTTCATGGGAATCTGAAATCATCGGGGGACACAAAAATGGTTAGTTTGATACTGGCTGATTCTTTTTTTAATTTAGAGATTTATTATAAGTGAGAGATTATATTTAAAACGACAAATACCCACAAATCAGTCACGTGCTCTTTAACATTGGCATTGTCATTTATATTGTAAGAACAAATGGAAAGGCTTTTCGTTCTGCTTTAGGTTAAATTTTAACCTACACCCCCGCTCACCGCCCGCGCTCCCGCTGTATCGCTAGACTCAGGTACCCTCCTGACCCTAGACTCTTAAGAGCCGTGGCGCTAACGGCAACGCTAGGAAGAAGATGATGATGATGTGGCTAGCTAGCAGCTAGCCCATTTACTTCCGTTTCCTTGAATCGACGCGAAGGGGGGCGTGGGAATTTCATTTTAGGCAACAGGGGGCGAGCCTAAAAAAAGTTTGGAAACCCTTGGGTTAAAGGATCGATTAATACTAAAAATATTAGTGTTGTTTGCACTGTAGAAGTTTGGAGCATACTCAATTAAAAAAAATAAAACGAATACGGATGTTATTACTTGAATAAGATTAACACAGAATACTTTTTATCTGTAAAATGAGAATGAAACCAGACCAGGGGTGAAATTTGATATAGGAATACAGGCGGACGAGTCCATCAATCCTACAAGTGCAAGTACGATTAGTCGTAGAGTACGTAGGTACTTAATGAGTTTAATGTCAATATTAATTAATTAATATTGACATTAATTAAGTGTTGCTTATTATAGTAAATTGTTGCTGTGATTATGATTACGTAAGCAATATGAATTAGGTATAACTCGACCGCAATGAGTATTGAAATTGAATTGTTGAGAGTTCATAAAAACTTTGGCGTATTATATATGGTAAAACTGTCACCTCTTATCCAATTCTAATCGCGGTATGATTATGTATCTACTAGTTGTAAACCGTGTAATACGAAGTTACCAAATTATATCACAAATGGTTTTGGCACACAATCTCAAAATAATTCAAGCAGAAATGGTTTCGATATGGATTAAAATCAACTACCTACTTATCTTTACAATATAACAGGACCAACAACGAAAATGTGTAAAGATCGGCTCTTTTATAGAAAACTTCGAAGACTTATCTGTAAACATATATGGAACAGCTGTTATTGCGCAAATTCATAATTGGTCTGATAATTAGGTAATGCTTGATTTGATTCGTACCGGACCGGTATATAGTCATATTTCCAAGGCAAGCGTTAGTCAATACAGCTATGTAGGTACTTGTAAACGAAGCTTGGATTGCAATACCTGTACAAATATATCACTCGAGTGTTGGCATATAGTTAATAAAAGCAGATATTGTTACTTGACGGATGGCCCTTACTACGTTATACAGGTACACATAAAGTTCCCGAATACTGGCGTGAATGACATCTATCAATGTGTGAGTGCCGTCTTATAATATCAACCTACATACACATAACCGTTTTGACATGCATATTGGAAACCGTAATTTCGTCGCTGCGCTTGTAAAATCCGACATGTAAAAAAACCTATTTTTTCAGGAGACACAAAAAACATGTTTGTTTTGTAACCAGGGTCAAAACTTTAAAATTAAGTAAGTATGCCGAAATAGTACATTACTGCAGAGGCCGTGAAGTAAGGGATTGCTGGACGAGCTTTGGCGTAGAAGGCCGAGTCGTAGACGAGGCCGGATACAACGAGTCTAGCAATCCCTTTTCCGGCCGAGGATTGTATAGTGCTTTTTCAAACGATGTGAGGAAATATTAAAATTAAAATAAATACCGACAAGATAATCAATTAAATACTAGTTTGTTGAAATTACAATCGGAACGAAAGTTCAGAAAACAATTGTGTAAATTGCCGCCTTTTTATTTTTTTAACATGCCATTTCAAGAAGCCGTTCAAGCACCATGTTTAACCGCACATAAGTATAGTACCATAGATTTTGTTTTTTTTATGTCGCAAGTCTGCTTACAGAGTCAAGTGTTGGTTGGCAGTATGTAATTTTTCCTTTGTCAGTTTAATATTAGTAAGCAAATTTAAAAAGTTAGAGTAGCGGACAATAATGTCTATTGTTAGGGTTTTCATACATTACTTCTTGGCCTAAAGCCAAGAAGTATTGTAGGGAGCCCTAAACAAGAAACTTCTTGTCTTCATTTCGTGATATTAACGCATACATTTCAGAGCATATTTGAGAAAATTCAATTTGTAACTGTGACGTATAATTTGAGGTATAAAAAAATACTCATGGTTGTAGGAGATACAATTTTTTTTTGTATTTTTGGCACATGGCGGTTTTTAAATGTGTCATTTTAACCCTCTATGTAATTTTGTGGCACTAAAAGGATTATTGCTCCTGTGATATACTTTTACAAACAGTCTCATATAGCACAAATCGGATTTTATTACGCAAGGAAAATAATAAAAAAGTTGGTAATTTGTGTAAATACGTTTATTTACGCATAAAAAGTATGCGTTTTTGTCAATAATAGAAATAGCAACAAAAGCGACGAACCACTGACTATGCCATCGTGGCTATGGGGAGCATGCAAAAACTTCGACAGACCATTACATCTCAAGCTACCACTACGGACGAAGGATGGAGGATGGGCTAGATCCGGACAAACTATGGCGGAAGAATTCGCCGAACATCTGAGCCAAGTCTTCAAGCCGAACAACGCTGTAGTTACCGCAGACAAAGTGGACATCGACTCAATCCTCAACCAAGACTCAGCTCGACCGTCCTCTAAAACCAGTGACGCCCAGCGAGGTTGTTAGAGATATAAAATCGATGGATGACAACAAGGCACCAGGATTCGACCTCATAGACAAAAAAGTAATAGGAAAATTACCACGAAAGGCCATCGTGTACCTAACCATACTCTTCAACGCTATTCCGAGGGTAGGATACTTCCCTGATTTATGGAAAGTTTCGCTGATAATAATGATCCATAAACCTGGTAAGCCTCCGCACGAAGTAACTTCATACAGACCCATTCATTAGCCTGCTCTCCATCATGTCGAAACTCTTTGAGAAATGTCTGCTCTATAGACTCAATAGTGCCTTAAGGGAAAAATCCATTATCCCAGACCACCAGTTCGGCTTTCGGAGAGAACATTCTACCTTAGAACAGGTCCACAGAGTGTGCAGGAAAAATAGAAAATCATTCGAGATGAAAGAATACTGTTCATCGGCATTTCTCGACATACAGCAAGCCTTCGATAAGGTTTGGCACAAAGAACTGCTATGCAAAATAAAGTCCTTACTGCCCCACACATTCTACGGAATCTTGAAGTCGTACATATCTAACAGAATATTCCAACTAAGAGAAAGCGATTCAACATCAGGGTTTCATGAAATAACCGCAGGAATGCCTCAAGGCTCCGTACTTGGACCTGTCCTGTACACGCTGTTCACATCTGACCTACCCCAGAGCCCAGACACAACGATCGCCATCTTTGCTGACGATACTACCCTGCTGGCCTCGAATAAATGCCCAGTTAAAGCATCACGAATGCTACAAAGGAGCCTTAATGAAGTAGAGAAGTGGCTAGCTAAGTGGAGAAATTCACACTCCGCAAGTAAGACTGTGCTCCTGTCACCCTAAATGGCGTACAACTGCCAACTGCCAACTGCCAACTGCAACTGCAACTAACCTAATCATAGTACAAAGAGTGCAGAACAATAGACTGAGACAGATATCGAATGCACCATGGTTCCTCAAAACAACAGAGCTTCACGAAATTCTCGATATGGCAACAGTCAAACAAGAAATTACTTCTTATGGTGACAAATACAAAGCAAGACTGCATAAGCATTGAAACCACCTTGTGGAGCAACTAACAATCCCATAAACCATTCGTCGGCTTAAAAGGAATCGAGACACCCTTGACCAGGATAGTCAGCACATAGACTGACTACACAGATAAATGGGAATAAGAATAATAATAAGAAAATTGTATCCACTTAAATAACCCTTGTCTTACATAATTTTCTTCTGCCAAACTGCATGACAGTTTGTTGGCAGAGGGACTCCCTTACAAACAATAGATGGGTAGCGATGGTGGGCGGGTGTACCCCGTTGGGGGTAGCACCCGCCTCGAAACTACCGACGTCGACGTCTTAAGTGTGGATCAACATACATCTTTAAATAGGACAAAGCTGAATACAATGTTAAAGCTACTATGTAAAAACACTCCTCATTGCACTTTTCTTGATCTCACTTTAGTAAATAGGACAAAACTATACTATAAAGATTATTTGTCCCGAATTTGCAATATTATAAACAAACACATAGATATCCATGACTATGAAGACCGATATGTACGTAATAGAAATAAGTATATTGTTAATCCTCAGTGTAAAAATGACGTGCGACTAGTGTACACGTCAGAAACAGAAAAGAAAAAAGGAACTATACCGTATTATTTCCCGGCTATTTCTAAATCGATTGAAACAATTCACCAAAACTCAACTCCGAAAAAAAATACAAAAAAGTTACTTTTTCGTGCCGCAATTAAATAAGATCGGTGAAAATACTTTTACAATTTTTCATCAGAACATTCAAGGTTTACTGTCTAAATTAGACGAAATAGAATTATGCATTGAAGAGACATCTACTTCAGGAAAGCGCGTCGATGTTCTATGTTTTACGGAAACATTTATTAAATGTGGAAGTGAAAATAATATACGCCTCCATAATTTCAACTTAGCTGCAAAATTTTCCAGATTAGAGAAGAAACGTGGTGGCTCTTGCATATTGGTCAGAAAGAATATTAGATTTATACCTATACAATGGTGTAACAAATTATCCTCTGAGAAAGTGTTCGAATGTTGTGGAATTGAAATACCATGCCACAACCTTATTGTATTTTGTATATACAGAATCCCAGAAAATAAAAATCTCAATATATTCTTTAATAAACTAGATGAACTTTTATATAAAGTTACAAAGAATAGTAAGAAGAAATTTATAATTACGGGTGACTTAAATATTAATACTTTGATTTCAAATAATGTTACACAACGCTTCAAAAATCTTTTACTAAACTATGACGTTCAACTACACATCAATGTTCCTACTCGTGGACAGTCATGTATAGACCATGTAGCAAGTAATATAAAGCATGCTTTAGGATATGCCTATAGGCTGCACCTTTCGGATCATGAGACTTGCCAAGTGCTAGAATTTAAAGTATCTGAACCGTTATTAAAACAAGACACGCAATTTTATTATATTCAAACGAGGGATTATAGTACAAAAAACATCGAAATTTTTCTAGAATGTATCGCTACCCTCACATGGTCTGAGGTACTCAGTGAAGCCGACAGTGATCTGGCTTTCAACAAATTTCATGATATTTTTTGTCTTTTTTACAACCTCTCCTTTCCCGGCCGAAGAGTTAAAGTAAAATTAAGCACTAAAAGGCCAAATTGGTTCACAAAAGGCATTAAAAAGTCATGTATTCACAAAAGGAAATGATTATTAAATTCTTCTGCTATCTCCTGGGGGTAATGTATTAGTTTATCTCTTACTTTTACTGATTCAATGCCTTCAAACCTTTTCATGTCATTTGTTTTGTTTTTTATTATATCCCAAGTAGTTCTACCTTTATTTTTGGAGTTTAACATAGTCCTACGATTTGCGTTGCGCTGTGACTTTGCTATACACACCCTAAGTAATTTACTGTATTTTTTATATACTATTTTATACTCATCTGTTTTATGTTTGTAAAATAAGAATCTCAGATTTATTCTTATTTAATATATATTTAGAGATAAACTAATACATTACCCCCAGGAGATAGCAGAAGAATTTAATAATCATTTCCTTAATATTACAATGAATAAAGTTACTAAAAAAACAAATACAGATATCATTGTTACAGTGAACAACAGTATCTTCATTGCTCCCTGTACAGAAGATGAAGTGATAAAGCATATAAAATCACTCAACAATACTAGAGCCGTAGGTTTTGATGGTGTAGCAACACGAATAGTAAAACTGAGTGCAAAACTTATTGCGCCTATATTGGCACATCTTATAAATGAGTCTTTCAGCCAAGGTAAATTTCCTTCAAAACTTAAGCAGTCAATAGTAAAACCTCTATACAAAAACGACGATAGACAAGATATGAGTAATTATCGTCCCATAACACTTATTTCAATTTTTTCCAAAATTTATGAGAAAACAATGCATAAAAGAATAACTAGTTTTTGTGATAAGCATAAAATTGTAACTGAGGAACAAAACGGTTTCCAAAAAGGAAAATCGACAACTTTAGCCTGCTACTCATTGATAGAATCCATCACAAAAGAAATAGACAAAAATAAACACGTATGCAATGTATTCTTTGACATGAGTAAAGCATTTGACTTCGTAAATCATAAGATGTTAATAGACAAGTGCGAAAAATATGGAATTAGGGGGAATGCTTTAGACTGGCTTACAAGTTATCTCACAGATCGAAGTCAGTGTGTAGAACTAGGTAAAATAGATGAGAAAAATGAAGTAGTTCAATATAGGTTAATCATTCAGGAGTACCACAGGGCAGTGTATTGGGCCCTTTGCTATTTATAATGTACATAAATAATCTCCCAAAGGTATGTACATATAAAACCGTTTTATTTGCAGATGACATTTCAGTTATAATTCCTAATTCTAATATTAATAATGACCGTGAATAGATAAATAATATTAATGCTACTATTGACTCTATATGTAAATGGTTAGAACGTAATAATTTATTAGTAAACACAGGGAAAACGAAATACATACAATTTTGTAATAGAAGAACACATTTGCCAAAACTAAATGTTAAATGCAAGGGAGAACCAATTGAAGAAGTTGAAGCAACAAAATTCTTAGGCATTACTGTAGACCGCCATTGTAATTGGAAATGTCATGTAGACAGTATTTGTACAAAGTTAGAAAGATTTACATTTGCCTTAAGGCGATTGAAACGTGTTGCCGGTGAAAAAGTTGCCCTCACCGCATACCACGGTTATGTTGCGTCCATGTTACGATACGGTCTCATTATTTGGGGTAATTCTAGCAGCGTTAAACATTTATTTATTTGCCAAAAGAAATGTGTGCGAGCCTTAAGTGGAGTAGGACGTTTAGAATCATGTAGACCACTCTTTAAGAAGTTTAACCTTTTAACCCTCACCGGTTTGTATATCTGGGAGGCTGGCACATTTGTATGGTCCAATCCAAATTTATACTCGATTGTGAAAACTAACTCTAAACTTAGAATAAGAGATCCAGCAAAATTAATAGCTCCACAGTGTAAAAGTGCTCTCCAGAGAAATAATTGTCATGCAATGTGTATAAAGACATTTAATCACATACCACTAGTAATAAGACAATTGCCGACATTAACCAAATTTAGAAAAGAATTATTTATATGGTTGAAAGAAAAATGTTTCTATACAATGAATGAATTTTTTGAAAGTAATTAATAACATTTAATGAAATAATGATTTGACATTAATTAATTGATATCTAATGTATTGTAGGTTTAAATTGAATGTAATAAGTTTGTGACAACATAATTTTTGCATGCTGGAATAAGCTAAGTGTGTTGGACAACTTCACATCTTGACATCTCATGTGAGCTTTATATAACCGCACTTAAAGCAAATAAATCAGATTTCATTTCATTTCATTTCATTTCATTACCTACCTTCATCACATCTGCTTATAGCCAACCGGGCTGATCGCAAGATCTCGATCAGAAAAAAAAACTGATTTTACTGTTCTTTCACTAAATAGCACGGTGTGTTAACTTCCTTTAATTGTATGACGATAATTAAATAAAATCGAATGATTTGACGGTACTTATTTCATTGTAAACTTGAATTATACGGCTACCTAAATACTTGTCGTAAAATCCGCTAAGAGCCAGTGCAAGGCGCAAAATTTAATCACAGGTGTATCAGGCACAAGAAGCGCTATGTGGCGATGTAACACATTGCGCATTTTGAAGGGCATTTTCATACTTATTTCACATAGCTGATTTTTATTTTTCGGGAAGCAGTTAAAATTTTGATAAATTGATTATAGAGGAAGATGCGCCTTCGGAAGTTGTTCAAAATTATGCCAGAAACCGAATTTCAAAAATAAGCATATGTCGGATTTTACAAGCGCAGCGACGATTTACTCTTTCAATTCATTTGTCAGCTTTCGCGGATTTACGTAAGTATACTTGTACCAATATCGAAGGCTTGCAGCAATTTGAAGCATGTCAATACGATTCCTTCGTTGATAAGTACAACAATATTATTAATAACGACACAAGGGTTGTTTTAACTATCACTGTGCAAAAGTCCCTGACTGGGAACGAACCTCTATGTTATAGAAACCGCAGCCCCATAATTACAGCACTTTGTAGGTATGTGGGTGGTGAAGCAGCCAAAGCTCCCGAGTATGGGCTGAGAGCATTTGCAAATCAATAAGAAACGGTAACGCTCTTAATTGTCTCCTCTAGAGACGCAAGTCAGTGTCTGCACCGCCAAGGCGGCCGTATGTTCTTTGGCCACCAACATGGTATAAAAAAATACGTTTAAAACTAACCATAGTTCGAGAAACATCGAGTTTCTAAACTGATCTCTGTTTCTGATGTGCTACTGTACATTTTCAGGAATAATTAGATCAGTTATTCAGTTTTTAAAGCAGGTGTCTATTTTATTTTATTATTGTTATTATGAATATTATCTCAGTCGCGCCGTACACACACTAAACATAGTTGCTGACCAAAGTGATATATTTCATTGTTCAATGTCCGAATTTGTTAAAGTGTGTCTGTGTGTCTTGTGCAAGTATACTAAAAAGGTTAAGTCAATTAGGTATTTAAGGCGCTGTTGCATTAGGTTAGGTTAGGTTAGCCTCCCCCCCGTGTTGTTGCCACCTTGTCGTGGTGGGGGGGCTTGCGTGTCCCGACGATCTCCAGGGCTATGCCGACAGGGCCACTCATACCGTGCAGGCCTGGAGGGAGGGACCAGACAAAGAGCAACACACCCCGGCGGGGCCCGCGAGGGCCTACCAGGCCGGGCGAGGGCGATTCCTATGTGAGCCGCGCTCAAGGGACTTCGGTCCGTGGAGGGGCCGCTCTACGTGATCCTCTGCTCGTCCGAGGACACTGTAGATGCAGCTGAGGGTCGTTTGTCGACCCCTGAGGAGGGAATTCCCGAAAGGGAATTGATAGGGGAGCTTTCCGCTACCTCCCCTTGAATCCCGGAGCCTGCCGTGTTTGTCCCAACGACCCCCAGTTACAGCGGTAATGGGGTACGGGGCGACATGTGCGGACCGGAGGGCTTGCCTTCATTGGCCGGCCCGCGGGAAGGAAATCCCTTTAAAAACCCGACAGTGAAGTCGTAAAAACCTCGATACCGCCCGACCTCCAGAGTAAATAGGGTTACCCAAGTACAGGGGGCACTGCCTGGGTGGACGTCTTTCCCCCATACTCGTGGGATTTAATATGGCAAATTTAATTAAAAATAAAGAAAACGGACTGGATACAAACGACGACAATGGCGATGATATGGATTTGGAAAATGTAAATGGACAGGACGTGGAGGTGGACGCCCCGCTGGCGTGCACCGACACCTTAACGGATAGGGATAGTGATGGTGATGAGGAGCTGAGGGGCTACATAGGAGGTGGGTTGAAGGCCCAAAAATCTACAGCCTCTGAAAATGTGGCGGAAGGAAGGATGGTGGTACAAGAGGCCTCCATCAAAAGGGACAGAATAGCACGGAGTAGCGACGAGGAAATAGCGCCCGAGCGAAAAAGGGCCTCGTCCCAGAGACGGCACCAGCTTCGGAAATCCGAGATTTCGGAGTTCGAGGGAGAGGTTGACACAGAAGCCCTTCGTCAAGCGGCCCCAACGAGGCCACGCCGGACGCAGCGGCCTATAGTGCTCTCCGATGGTGAGGAAGAGGCTGAACCCCAAAACTCTGCAGAGGCAGTGAAGCGGTGCGCAGGTGCAATCCTGGCGGAGATTGCTAAGTGCCGCAATATCAAGGGAGATGTGCGAGGTCGCATGAACGCGAAATGCAGGGAGCTGCTAGGCTTTACAGACTCCGTGAACGAACCGGAGGAGGCAGTCCGCTGTTTAAGGGCTGAAAATAAAAGGATGCGTGAGCAGCTGGCGCACCTTCAGTCAGAAACGAAGGCCTTAAGAAAGGCCTTCTCGGAGAGAGAACGTCCTGCGGAGACAGCAGGCACTGCGGAGGCGTCGTTGAGGGAGTCCCTTATAGAGCTCAAAGAGGAGCTCAGCAGAGACCTCATCATCTCTGTAGGCGACATTATTAACGTCCGCCTAGAGGACATACAAAGGCGCCTCCCGGCGTAGCCAATCCTTCGCCCCCCACTAGCGGCGGACCGCAGAAGGCAGCAAGTGGAGGAACAGCCAACGGGCACCCTCCAGCCACCTGGAACGGAAGCGGTAGCTAATCGGGCACTCGCACCTTCCCCAGTCGTCAGTGACACTGGCACTGGCATAAAGGGCAAGAAGAAGCCGAAGAGAGGGAAAGCCCCTCCTCCCCCAGTGGCACTGGCCCCCCCGGTGGCTCCAGCAAGGGTGGAGACAACGGCCTCGGCGTCGACGTCCGCACCGAACGAGACTTGGAGGGATGTGGCCAGCAGGGGGGGGGAAGGCCAAAAAGGCCACAAAGCTCCCCCATGTTGCCCCGGTCCCAGCAAAAAGGGATTTGGGTCCCAAATTGGTAGCGCCCACATCGGCGGCGGTGGTGGTCACCCTGAAGCCGGAGGCCGATACGGACTACCTGACAGTCATGGGGAGGGCTACCACCCTAAAACTTGAAGCGTTCGGTATAAGCCACGTTAAAGTGAGGAAGACGGCAACCGGGGCCCGCATCATTGAGGTCCCTGGAACCCAGAGCGGGCCAGTCGCCGACAACCTGGCCGACAAGCTGAGGGAATTGATCTGAGACGTCGCGGAGGTCACCAGACCCGTGAAGAAGGCGGAGGTCCGCATAAGCGGCTTCGACGAGTCCGTGACCTCCGAACAAGTCAAGGGCGAGATGGCCTCTAAGGGCAGGTGCCCGGAAGCCCAGATTGAGGTGGGGAAGGTGCGATGGGTGAATGGGTCTGGCGCTGTGATAGCCCGTTGCCCTATCACAGTGGCCAAGGCATTAGCCGAGGCGGGTCGTCTAATGCTAGGCTGGTCGGCGGCGCGGGTGGAGGCGATTGAGCCTCTGCCCATGAGATGTTATCGCTGCATGGGGGCGGGCCACACCAGGGCCATGTGCCCGTCGGCGGTGGACCGCAGTGCCTGCTGCTTTAGATGTAGCAAGCCGGGGAACAAGAGCAAGGAGTGCAGCGCCCCCACACCGTGGTGTGCGGTCTGTCACCAGGCCAAAATGCCAGCAGGCCATGTTATGCGGGGGCCATCGTGTGCCCCCTCTAACGTCAGGGGAAAGGATGTCTCCGACCGGGCAACGGCGACTTCCAGAAACGCCGCGGAGGAACAAATGCAACACTAATGCCAGGACAATCATTGCATACAAAATTGGAAGTCCTGCAATGTAACGCCAACCACTGCGCCCGCGCACAGGATCTGATGATCCAGAACATGGCGGAGTGGGGCATTAGTGTTGCAGTGGTGGCGGAGCCATATTTTGTGTCCCCTCAGCCCAACTGGGCGGGGGACACTCATGGCCTGGTGGCAGTGGTTGTCCCGCCCATGGGCAGCCAGCCACCAATAAGTAAAATAAGGTGCGGGTCGGGGTACGCAGCGGTCAAGTGGGGGGAAACCGTGCTGATAGGCGTGTACTTCTCCCCCAACCGACCGCTCTTCGCCTTCGAGCAATTTCTTGAGGAGCTCGGGAGGGTAGTGGGCGGAGCTGCCCCGGCACCAGTGTTGCTCCTAGGGGACCTCAATGCCAAGAGCACGGCATGGGGTTGCCCAAGGACGGACCCGAGAGGAGAAGTCCTGGAGGACTGGGCGGCGGGGCTGGGACTGGAGGTGCTCAACCAGGGCACGGAAAATACGTGCGTGCGTCGGCAGGGGGGGTCCATCGTGGACGTAACGTTCGCGGGTTCAGCCGCCCGGTGCCGGAAGGAGGGGAGCCTTCCCAAAGGGGGCTCTGGGCAGCCTGGACCGGGAGGCGGCCAAGGAGGCTGCCCTGATCGAGGCGAGGTGGGGGCGGGCACCAGCATGGGCTACAGGCGTGGAGGAGAGGGCGCTTCAGTTCCGCGGCTCGCTGGCGACGGTCTGCGACGCGAGCATGAGGAGGGCAGGGAAACCAACCGCCAAAAAGCAAGTTTATTGGTGGTCGGAGGAGGTGGCTGCCCTCCGATATGCTTGCAACAGAGCGCGTCGCCATTACGGCCACTGCCGGCGACGAAGGCACACCCCGAAGGAGGAGGAGCTCCTGCACAGGGCCTTAAAAGAGGCAAAGGAGGCCCTGTGCACTGCGATAGCAAAAGCCAAGGACGCGGCTCGCGATGTGTTCTTGGCCACATTGGACAGGGATCCATGGTGGCGGCCATACAAGGTGGTACGCGGGAAAATAAAGAACGGTCCCTCCATGGATTCCTTGGAACCGGAGCTCCTCTCGCGGGTGGTGGAAGGCCTATTCCCGCCCGCCCCCGACTTCGCCCCGCCTGTAATGGCGCTGCCCCAAGTGGAAGAGGGACCCGTGGAGGTGGTGCCAATCTCCGAGGGGGAGTTGGCCTGGGCAGTGCACCGCCTAAGGGCCTGTAAAAAGGCCCCAGGGCCCGACGGGGTGCACGGGAGGGTTTTGCCGCTGGCAATGGAGGAACTGGGAGACCGCCTCAAAGACCTCTTTGACGATTGTCTTGAGGCGGGGCGGTTTCCGAAATGTTGGAAAGAGGGGCGACTTTGCCTCCTCAGGAAAGAGAGCCGGCCAGCGGACTCCCCCTCTGGGTGGAGGCCAATCGTCTTGCTTGACGAGACCGGGAAGATGTTGGAACGAATCCTTTCCTCCCGGATCGTCAAGCACCTTGACAATACGGGCCCCAACATGTCGCACCGCCAATTCGGGTTCAGGGCGGGGCGGTCCTGCGTGGACGCGCTGGGGAACCTAAGGGGGTTTCACGAGGAGGCGGCAGGGAGGGGGCAGGGAGTGGTGGCGGTGTCGCTCGACATCGCCAACGCGTTTGGCTCTCTCCCGTACACGGTGATAGGGGAGGCGCTCCGGTATCACGGTGTGCCTCTCTATCTGCGGCGCATCGTGGAGCACTACCTCACGCAGCGGGTGGTGCTCTACGAAGAACGAGGAGGGCAGAGGAGGGAGAGGCCCATGGCATGTGGCGTGCCCCAGGGGTCCGTTCTTGGACCCCTTATATGGAACAAAAACAAAAATCTTACAGTTTAGGCCTTATCAAAAGGCCCCCCTTAATATTGATTTCACCTTCAACAATATAAAACTAGAATGTGTAGATACCGCTCCCCTTCTAGGGTTCGAAGTTGATTGTAATATTAATTGGAAAGCGCATGTAGCCAAAATAAAAACGAAATTGTCGCAGTTCACGTATGCCTTACGCGAATTAAAAAAAGCATGTGACCTCAACTCCGCCTTAACTGCTTACTATTCCTATGGCCATGCTTGGCTTACCTATGGTGTCATTCTATGGGGGAATAGCACAGATGTGGAAAGACTATTTATATTACAAAAAAAATGTGTTCGAATCTTGGCTAACATATATATACCGGAAAGTTGTAAGACCCACTTCATCGATCTAAAAATACTTACTTTAACATCAATATACATTTTGGAAATATGCAAGTTTGTAAAAAAATACCCTCAATTTTATACCAAACAGTCAGACATACCTCGACGTTACGCTAGCAGGTTTCAAAATAAGCTGGTGCACCTGCAGCATGGAGGGGATAACCTTATCCCCTCAAAACTAAAACTACACTCAAAAAGTCCTAACTCAATGGCAATAAAAATATTCAACAAAATTAGTAACGAAATAAGAAACACCAAGTCCGATAATGAATTCTTTAAAAAACTAAAAGATCACCTCATTAAAAAAGCCTACTATACATTAAACGAATTTTTTCACGACCAATAATTGCAATTAATACCTAAAGTATACCTATTAGATAATAAAAAATACTTATATCATCTTGTACAAAAAACTCGTTCCCCTCTTGAATAAACTATTTGCTGTGCCCTTCAGGGTGTCATGTTGTACACAATCCTATGCTAAGTATAGGTTAAGATACAATGTGATATGCAATAAATATTATGAGTATGAGTATGAGTATGAACCTGGGGTATGACTGGGCCATAAGGGGCGCTCTCCTCCCCCGGACAGCAGTAATCTGTCCGGTAATCGGATGATACCATGGTAGCTGTTCGGGCGGCAGAAATGAGGGAGGTTTTGCGGCGGGCGGAGGTGGCCGCGGAGTTAATGGTGACCCGCATAAGGTTGCTGGGGTTGCAGGTCTCCCTCCCCAAAACGGATGCCATAATCTTTGGGGGGAGGGGATGGCGGCCGCCTGCGGGTGCAGCCCTAAGAGTGAGCGAGGAGATGGTCCAGGATAGGCCCCACATTAAGTATCTGGGCCTCATCCTGGACCGGAGGTGGAATTTCGGGGAGCATTTCCGCCAACTTGCTCCCCGAATAGTGGGCGCGGGGTGGGATCGGCTCGGCGCGGCAAACAAGGCCCTGCTTCGTAGGCCACAGAGGGTAGTGGCCATACGGATCTGCAGGGCCTACGTGACGGTGGCGTGGGCGGCGGCGTTCGCCTTGGCTGGCACACCTCCGTGGGAGCTAGAGGCGGAGGCGCTGGCTGAGGCGCACAGGGAGCGGGTGCAGTGGAGAGTCAGCGGGGAGTATCCCGCTCCCGAGGAGGTGAGGGAGGCCAGAAGGCAGACGCAGAGGAGGTTGAGGGAGAGATGGAAAGGCGACCTCGAGGACTCCCCCTATGGAGTCCGCACCATAGGGGCACTCCTCAGGTCGATGGACAGCTGGTTGGATAGGGCTCATGGCAAGGTGGGGTTCAGGCTTGCACAGGTGATGACCGGACATGGCTGTTTCGGTCATTACCTGTGCAGGATTAGAAAAGAGGATAGCCCCACTTGCCATGAGTGCGGCGCTGAGGACGACACGGCCCAGCACACCTTGGAGTGGTGCACTCACTGGGCCGAAGAGCGCCGCACGATGGTGTTGGCCCTCGGAGTGGATTACCTCTCGCTGCGCAGCGTGGTGGCGGCAATGTTGCGCAGCGAGAGATCTTGGGAGGCAGTGGCCACCTTCTGCGAAGTCGTCATATTGCAGAAGGAGGCCGCGGAGAGGGAGCGCGAAGACAGTGCAGACGCGCTCCCGCTCCGGCGCAGCTTTTGTGATTTATAGCAGTTGTAAGTTTTGCAATTTTATAGGCGCCGTGCCTTTTGTATGTCCAATTAAAGGCCGACATTATTATTTCCATTAGTTATTTGATTGGAGATTGGAAACGGTTTCATCGAGCGCCAACATCGTCTAGCTTCACAATGAAAGTTAATTGAGGTTTTGTACACAGTGTTTAAACTATATTAAAAATTACAGCCAAGGTTAAAGGCAATCGCCGTTCAAATTAGTAATCTATTTAAACACTTATTCACAAACACAAATATGAAAGTGATACTTACACTATTATCTATTCTGTGCTTACGTGGGTAGAGACCGAATTCTTGGTCAGCTTAACTCAATCAATTTTTTTTTAATGAAAGTTTACTGTTGAGACACGAAAACTAACCATACACTTATATTGTGTCACAACGGAACTTTGTTCACTTCTTCTGTTTGTATGGCCTAACTATACAGACTAACCAGGCAATAGGCCAAAAGTTTGGTCCTCACCCAGATAAAGACAAAAAAAATATAGTAGGTAAAATACCTCGTTCCATTAAAACGGAAAAATTGTCTACGTTTCTTCGTTTAAATCTAGGATATCAAAGAGAAACATTGGACTAGTTTTTCTTAAAATAAGAAAAACTAGTCCAATGTTGGTCCAAACTAGTTCATTGGTTCTTTTATACATGATAGTTTCAAAATTGTTTTCATTGAAATCTCATAAGGATTATCGCGCGACTTTTCTAATAATCATATTAAGTGGAAATATCTCTATTGGTGTGCATGATGTGTAGAAAAAAGCAACTACAAATATTTTATTAAACTTAAACCCCCAGTAAACTAGGTAGGTACCACTTGATAATTTTGTAAGTACTTCTTAGGATTAATTAAGTACCCGATAAAGTGATTAAGATTACTTGTACATACAAAACCCATTATTATGGTTCCGTAGTCAACAAGGAAAGGAACCCTTATTGTTTAACCATGTCCGTCTGTCTGTCCATCCGTCTTCGACTTAGCTCAGTAACCCTGTAAATTTAAGTAGGTAAGTAAATCTGTTATTCGGCATGGGTACCTATATAAATCAATCATGCCGAAAAACAGTAGAAGAATAAAATGTAGTTTTTTTTTTCTAGAGACTAGATACTAATCTAGAAAAAATTGTTTAACTCAGTGATTCGTTTGCGAGATATTGGGCTTTAAAAGCCCTAGTTTTTGTTCGAGTTACCCAATGAGAAAAGCACATTACTAAATGGTCAGCAATTATTTAATCACGTAGCCAGACGAGCGGTGTATTAATCCCTATAATGAATTGTTCAATTATGAAATTGAAATCCTTATATTATTAATGAAATATGGCAGGAGGTACAGGTCGATTCACGAAAGCTGGCGCGAGATTTCTACTGAGTGACAGATATTTTCATAGAAATTCTGTCAAATCTCGCACCAGCTTTCGTGAATAGACCTGTAAGTAGGCACCAAAACTTTCTCAACATCGTATTTTTTGATAATAGGCATAGTATAGAAGAAAAGTTCCAATATCAATATACATTATACTCGTACCTGCCCAGTCAACTCGCATAACTGCCTATGCGGGAAAATTAGATTCTACCAACTCTTTTGTAATCTGACTGATTAATATTGCATTGCTTGACCCAACACATTCGGATATTCGAAAAGAAATGTGCTTCGTTCAAATTTGATATTGACATGCGCGCAAATATCCACAGTATTTTTCAAGTGTTATTGACAATAGCAATGGTTTTCATTTCAAAGATCTATCGGCACAACGTCGCAGTCAAAATGATTTAAACAAGCCATTCCGTTCTGAGCCTAATGTGTTTGTCAATACTATAAATTTCCGGTACAATTTTGACGCCTGTATTTTACCGTCTGAACTGGGGACCTGAGACGGCTTCGGAGCGCTTTTCTGACGATACTTAAAGATTATGCCCTACCATGGTAACTGGTAATGTACAAATAGGCTTGTACAACGCAGTGAAATTGATATAATATTTATTGATTATTACAACTATAACAAAACAGAAAACAGTGTTATATGTACGAGTATATACTCGTACGAGTGTGTATACTCGTATACCCACTTGCACATTAACAAGGTAAGGCAACAGGTAAGCTTTATCGCTAGGAAGTGATCTCCGCCATGGCTCTTTGATAGTGCTTATATCCGAGCAAGAAGCTACTCTTCGTTAGGTACTTTTTACCAAGCAACCCGTCACCGATATGAATTGGGTTCTACGGCCGCCGTGCCATTATTGAACTGCAGCCACATCAATCTGTGACATTATTTAGGTTTTTAGGATATAAATATTTCTTTTGTTACCAATATAATGAACGCCATTGCGGTTAACAATGTCTTAAGCTCTTATATTGTCAGTCCCATAACGTGACCAGTGTAACTTAAGCTTCTCTATTATACAAATCAGTATAACGAGAGATCTTCATTTTAAGGTGGTCATCCTTCAGGGTAAACTACCCGCCCGTCACACAATGCCTGTCAATGAATCTCTAGCCAGATAATCGTCTGCGATTGGCGCGAATGAAGCAATCAAATCAGCTTTTTCGCTGAGACAGCGGACCGAATTGAGTTCTTATCCCTTTGCTTACTTATTCTACTTTTACACGATCCAACTTCCCAATGAAGTTCATTTGTTGGCACCAGCTTTACTTGTAAATTGTGTTTGAATAGAAGAGCGCTGATGAGTTTCTATTGTGGTGAATAAACGACTAGGTTCTTTTATCATTTATCACTGGAAATGCCAGTAAACATTCTTCCGTTCTATCGCCTTTGTCAGATTAAAAGCGAATCCGAGACCTTTTTGCAAGATTAGGAATTCGTTAACATAGAGGTTCATCCCGCTAAGCCTCTGTCGCTGCCCCCGGCTACAGCCAGATGTTACAGACACGATATAATACGAACTGAAATATCTCGGCAAATATTTCCTGTTGCTATGTGTGCGGAGGAATTTTTCAATTTACGTAGACGCCTAAAATTGCAATTGCAGTAAGCCGGCTGGGTAGAGAACAGATGAAGGAGCGGTTTCGAAGTTCCAAGGTCTTAAGAGGAAACGTTACATTCTATAAAACCGTTTTCGGCCTAATTTGTTTAAATAAAAAACAGTGTTCTGTACAATTTAGTAACTAACGAAATATTGAAATTTCCGGGAAAGCTTTGTTTTTGACCAATTTATTGTGCTATTAAGTAAACTACGGTAGCCTAGTGGTTCAGGCATGCGGTTGTCAAGCGGCGGTCGTGGATTCGAATCCCGGCTCGTACCAATGAGTTTTTCCTGTAAAACCTGTCTTATCCCAATAAGGTCTAGTTTTCCCAATGTGTTGGAAGGTCAGATGGCAGTCGCTTTCGTTAAAATTGTGCCTTGTGCCTATGCCAAATCTTAGGTCGTCTTCTTAAATCGAGAATAACGCTACGAGGATGATAATTAATATGCTATGAGATGCAAATTAGTGTGATAGTGATATCAATAGCCAGATAGTTATTAAATAGCTGGTAGTGTTTTGTTGTAGGTATTTAGTTAATCACATCATCTCTCTTTCTTTATTTGCATCAAAGAACAACACCCACATTTACATATCAACCCAACACACCAACACACACCTACCTTACAGACCTAACTATATCATAGATAATAGATATCAATATGCGATGCTCAAATAACTAACGACGAAATTGACAAAGTTCGTAAAGTAATCATGATTATTTTGAATTATTTTTTTAAACAATTGAATGAAATAGTAAATATATTGATGTCTTAAAATTTGCGTAAGATTACGACTAAGCATAGGTACAATAGGTATGTACAAGTTTCGGTGCCGGTTAATGTACGGCCCCTAATCCGCGTCCATCTATCTTTCACGACCTCTGTAGCCTATAGCGGTAGTGACCCTGCCTACGAAGCCGGAGGTGCCGGGTCCGAATCCCGGTAAGGGCATTTATTTGTGTCATGAGCACGAATATTTGTTCCTGAGTCATGGTCATGGATGTTTTATATGTATTTAACTATTTATTTATCCATATAAGTATGTAATATCGTCGTCTAGTAGTAGTCTACTAGTAGTCTACCCATAGTACAAGCTTTGCTTAGTTTGGGACTAGTTCGATTTGTGTAAGATTGATTCCAAATATTTATATTATATTATGTTTATTTCTCTCAAAGGAACAGAGATATAGTGGAAGCCGATTATTGGGCCGTAGGTACATTAACGCCCTGCCAAGCGACAACATAAGGTATTTTAGGCCACGCCCTAACACCCGCCCGCGCCCTGCACCCCGCATTAAAAGTCTCGTATTTATACATGTTACACACACAAACACGCGTTCCGCTCACGTCGCGTCACCAACCGTGACAGTAAAGAACGAGGTTACTACGCATGCACGATGCACAGGAAATTTATACAAAAATAAGATAGATGGCGTACATTCATCAACACGAATTCTAAAATTTATTATTAAACGATATGATACCGAGAGAAAGAATGTAATGGAAAAAATAAACCATCTTCGTCTGTAGCCCCCGACAGGATAAACAAAAATATTTCATTAAATAATTTGTTTCGTTATAAAAAGGTATAAAATTTAATATTGTTCAACTTGAGCATTAAAATAAAAAGCAATTCTAATTTAGCTTGCAAGATTTGACCTAAACGAACATACTGAGAAACATACATTGCAAGTTAAATAAAAGCGTTCAGAAATATTTATGGTTATCTTGATAAGATAACTGGCTTATATTACCTTAATTTCGTTATCATAGTCATATGACTCAATGGTGTAGAGAATAAATTATTGACTACCAATCTTGTGATAGTGGGTTCAAATCTACCGGGACTGAAATGCGTTTAAAGTTTTTTTTTCTTTTTATATTTACTTTTTACTTTGAGTAAAAAATCTTTCGTAATGAAGTTTAACAACATCAGTTTTGGTTTCAAATTACGAAAACATTGGAAGCGCATTCACAGCGCACAGGTTCGAGTAATGTACCGCCAAGGTAATGAATGCACGTCCAATATAATGTCCATGCACATGAATTGTACTGAGCAATATAGGTCCGGGGCTGATACTGCTATGCACGACAAAAATGAGATTATAGTGCCGTAGGGGAGACCGGGGCAAGATGAGACGCTTAAGAGAAAAAGCGTCATAATTTGAAAATTAAACTGTTTATTATAAATCTCTTACAACAAAAGCAACACTCATAGTTTTATTTCAGTTCCCCCTGTTTTTTAGTAATACTTTTATTTGTCATTATGTATGTAGGCATAATTGACTTTGCGCATAAACTGTTTTGGCAGAATCGAGATTCGCATAATTCGATTACGCCGAATTACAATAGTCCGAATATTATTTGTGCATAATTTTGATCCGAATCATGTACACGCATAAAATAGATGAGCATTTTTTTGTTAATTTCAACCTAACCTAAACTAATCGTCAGCGTGTCGACGTGGGGTGCCTGTTTCCGCTATTTCGTTTTTTTTATTGCGGGTGGCTTTGCCCCCCGAGAACTCCTTCCCCCCCTTTTTTTAGCTGCCCTAACCTAACCTACTATAATTATTATAATCCTTATTGAAATATAATTATATCGATGTTATATCTCGTGAGACGCACCCCGTTTTAAGTACACTTAGTAAGTTTCAGACAATCGATAATATGCTTAACCAAATTATGCGTAAATATATTCGGCCATAACTATAGTATGCAAATTCAAATTCGGCCAAACACATTTTCGGGATTTTAGAAATTATATGAAGTAAAATTCGGGGAAAACCGAATATGCGAAGTCTGTTATGCGAAAAACTTTCCGGACAGTCAAAGTTACGCCAAATAGAGGGAACCCATTTAATTCGTATAATTGTTACCTTTTACGGCTCTAAATCACATTTTTTTTTAAATAGGAATAAAATCATAGTAGAAAAAGTGTAAAGTAGGTTATCTTCTACAAACGCACAGCGTGCGGCTTGTATGTGTGCGTCATTAGTACCTATGCGTCGCGCACGCACACTATAACAAAATCTCGACCCTGTTTCTCAGTGCGCCTGTAGACAACAGGTTAACACACAAGTATGAAACATTATTCTAACTACACATACGAGGTAAGACGGGATAGTATCCCAATATGCCCCGACCATTCTGCCCCAACAGACACATTTTACATACTTATCAACAGTCCGATCCAGGGTCTGATTTCGGCTACTGTTTTACCGGTATGCAACCGGTATTCCATTACGGTGCTGTAATGGTATAAAGGTTACGCGCACCGTGCCAATATAACGGTATCGTAACGGTTTGGAAATATCGGTTACCGTTATCGATTTAAAGGTAACCGAAACCTTTGTAAAACCGGTTCAAAACCTGTATAATAAAGGTTACCTAAAAAATATACGAACTTACACTTACACAGACAACTTCTTCCAAATATATATACAACATACCGGTATTTTTCGGTTCGGTCCGGTAGTCCCTGGTTCTAACCTACAAAATAATTGTACGAAATAGCAACCAAAATTCGATAGTTTTACATTGCTGCAACAAGTATGTGGTAAAGTATTACAATAGCACTGATACCTACCTTGGTGCACATCGATTCAAAACGGAAAACTTCATAAGAATCCTCCAAAATCAGTTATACTCGCCACGCAGCCAAAACAGGGGATCGATTTTTGAATCTCACCAAGTGACTAATTCTCACCGATGTGAGTGATTTCCGAAAGTTCGTATTTTTGAAACTCACCGGTGACTTACATTTGTCATACCTATGATATCAATTTACGAGTGCCCCTACCCACTCGTAATTGAAATCACCATGCGATTGTTTTTGACAGTTGACGTATGTGACATCTGCCAAGAATTTTTCAAAACTTTAATTTTCGTTTACATGACACTGACAGATACGCTACGTTTTACGTTTGAATCTATTTTAAGTTATAATATGAGAAAATAATAACCGGTATCAAGGACAACATCTGCGTACAAAGGAACGTAACGGGCAGATTGTCTCTGACTGACATTGTAAAATTTCTGCATGTTGGTAAACAGCGTGTGACTTGACACGAAAATGGTGACATTAAAGTCATCGGTGATAATTTTAGTCACCGGTGACTTTGATATCACCAGTGAGATTCAAAAATCGCACTCCAGGTAGTGACACGCACGCGCCGCTCTGACTCGCGTGAGGTGACTGAAGTTCGCGCGAATGGTGTCTTCGGCTCTGTTGTATTCACCAGTTACGCACTTCATCTAGCCCCGGTCTCCCCTACATTACTTGGCCGTGCATTATTGAATGTTGATTTCTTCAATCAAATCATTCTTCTGTACATTCGGTACTCAATTCTGTGGTTTTTTAATCAGATTTATTTTACTTATTGTCGCTTTCGAAATAGCTCTAAATCAAAAATTAAAAATGTGTCACAAAAACTAAGGGCATATTTTAATTTTATTACGAAATAACGATAAATGAACTACGACAATACCTATATATACGTTTTACTAAATAATAAACAAAAGGTAAACACTGGTAAGTACCTAGTACCTATTCTTTTCACTTTTTTGAAAAAACATTTACAATATTTTTGGATAAACATAATAGGTAGAAGTGACAAATAATACATAGAAAAATAAAAGTTCTGTGCAATTTTTACTTATTTGGTTTAAAAAATATATTCGAAAAACTCAATTCAAAAATATAAAAACTCTTTCAACCACGAGATTTGAACCCGATACAGCAGGACACATTTTGTTACCGATATGCACCCACAGCACTACAAGAACGCTACTTATCATGTCGAAAATTGTAACTGCTTAGTACACATTATATTGGAATTAAATTTGAATAGGCTGTATTGAATGTGTCATTGTCTATTATAAAGCTAGTACGGTATTTGGCCACGTGTGGCGCTAGTGGTCGGTGTCAACTCATTCGGGCACACACGTTATACTTACTGGGGTATTTCGAATTAAACGAATGTATTCTTATTAATCTGCTTATTATTTAATTGGTTATGGGCCCAGCGCCCTCGCGCGTGTTGGATTAATAAAGAAAGACAGTAAAGTAGTGTGCAGTGTATCCGCGATTAAAAGAATAAACTTACACGGGAAGCCATTTTTTTTCATAACCTAAAAAAATGGAGGTTACCGGTAAAGTGGACAAATTCGACGGAAATAATTTTAAACAGTGGAAATTCCAAATTAAGTGTGCATTACGTGCTAGGGGGTTGAATATCAACGAAACCCTGACTGAAAAGAATGCCGCACAATGGAACAAAGACGACGGTATGGCGATGTTTATCATGACGTCTGCCATGCAATTAAGTCAAGTTGCCCTCATCGAGAATTGCGAGACAGCGTTAGAGATGATGACCAAACTCGAATCCATCTACGAGCAGAAGTCTGAGCTTACTAAAATGATGATCCATGAAAGATTTTATAAGTATTCAATGTCGTCATCTGACAGTATCGCTCAGCATATAGCGAAAGTTGAAAGTTTGGCAAAACAACTTAAGGAAAGCGGAGAGAATATCAGTGATACAGCAATCATGACTAAGATTCTCGGCACCCTGCCTCCTAAGTACAGATCTCTCCGCCAGGCATGGATGTCACTCCAGACTAGCAGTCAAACTATAGTAAATTTGACTGCACGGTTATTAGATGAAGAGGCTAGTTTGAGTGTAGAAGAAGAGAATGAAACTGCTTTGTTGGTAGCTAAACAAACCACAAAGAAGAGAGTATCCACTTCTGCAAAACCAAAAGAAGATGTAAACAAAGAGCGGCAGGGTCATCGTTACCCATGTTATAACTGTGGTAAACGAGGGCATTTTGCCAAGGAATGCCGTGCTCAGAAGAAAAGTCAAGAACAAAAAGATATGTTGGCTTTCAATGTTGCACACTGCGAGTGGACGGAGCAAGATGAAGACAACAAATGGATACTAGATAGTGGTGCCTCGGCTCATCTTTCATATAAAAGAGAATATTTCACAGAGCTACATAAGTACAATGGAACACCCTTGAAACTTGGAAACCAAGAAGTTGTGGAGGTGGTTGGTCAAGGAAATATTCTTATCTCGAAATGGGTCGACGGTCAGTGGGAGACTAGTATCTTGAAAGAAGTTCTCTATGTGCCTAAACTCAAAAGAAATCTATTCTCGGAAGGAGTTGTTACTAGACAAGGCTATGAAATAGTAAAAAAGGATAGTGAAGCATTTATTTACAAGAATAATGAAATGGTAATGTGCGCCTCCTTGCAAAGTAACAATTTGTATGAACTTAAGGTGAAGACAATTTTAAACCAGTGCAATTTAGTGCAAAAGTCGGACTTGAAGACTTGGCATGAGCGTTTAGGACATTTAAACGTCAAAGAAATACAGAAAATGTGCAAGAATAATGTGATAAGTGGAGTGGACCTAACAAACTGTGACAGTTTTGTGTGCGAGGGTTGTGCCTATGGAAAACAAGCTCGGAGACCATTCCAGAAGTCCAGCAGAGGACCACTGCAGCCAGGTGATGTGGTATATAGTGACCTCTGTGGGCCCATGAGCGTGCCCTCAGTACAAGGTATGAAATATTTCGTTATTTTCAAAGATGGTGCCACAGCTTATAGACATTTGTACTTTCTTAAGAACAAAAGTGACACATTTGAATATTTCAAGAAATATAATGCCATAATTAAGAATAAGTTCTTGCATAGTGTGCATGTGTTGCACTCAGATAATGGTGGTGAGTACAAAAACAAACAATTTAAAGAATATCTTGACAGTGAAGGCATCTCTCATGAGTTAACTGCACCATACACACCCGAAGAAAATGGTCGAGCTGAACGAGAAATGAGAACGATCATGGAAAGTGCTCGGTCCATGTTGTATGCTCGAAATGTACCACTCAATCTGTGGGCAGAAGCAGTTAGCTGTGCAGTTTATCTGTTAAATCGTACATCTTCAAGCCAAACGCCAAATATGACACCTTATGAACTGTGGACCAGTACAAAACCCAGTCTAGATCATGTTAGGGTATTTGGGTGTTTAGGTTATGTCCATGTACCGAAGGAACTAAGAACAAAGTTGGAGAGTAAGAGCCGGAAACTGATGTTGGTAGGATATGATCATACAAATTACAGGATGTATGATCCAGAAACCAGAAGAGTGACAGTGTCAAGAAATGTTGTTTTTGATGAACAGAGCTCACTTCCTATACAAAGAAATGAACTTGAAGTTACACTTAGCTATGGGGAACAGAATGAAAATGTAACAGAACAAACAGGGACTGCAAGAATAGAACCGGTAGAGGTAGGAACAGTGGAACAGGAAGAGATAGAACGGCTTCAAGAGGAAGAGCTTGAAAATACTAATGGCCAGAATAGTTCATCTGTTGACAGCACATATTCTGATGCAAATGAGCATGATGATACTTATGAACCATCGCAAGAGATTGACCTAGAAGGTTTAAATAATGATATGCCATACTTCTTGCGGCCACGTAGAAACGTTTTTGAAGCAAATATATTAGAATATGATATTCCACTGACTTATAGTGATGCAGTTAACAGTCCGGAGTGCAAAAGATGGTTGCAAGCAATATCTGGAGAGTTGGATTCTCACACTGAAAATGACACTTGGAGTTTTGTTAATCGAGAAAATCACCGAACTATTACTTCGAAATGGGTCTTCAACATCAAAAGAAATAAAAATGGTGAAGTGGAGAAATATAAAGCTCGCCTTTGTGCTCGTGGGTTTACACAAATCCAAGGGATTGATTATAGTGAAACCTTCTCGCCTACCACCAGATACGAGTCAATAAGAATATTACTAAGTTTTGCTGCCCAATACAAATGGAATATAAGACAATTGGATGTGAAAACAGCATTTTTGTATGGTGATGTAGAAGAAGATATATATATGGAAGTTCCTGAAGGAGTGAGAGCACCGCCCAACAAAATATGTAAACTAAACAGATCCCTCTATGGGCTTAAACAGGCATCAAGGTGCTGGAATAAAAAGTTTACTGACTTTTTAGTGAAGTTTGGGTTCAAGCAGTCACAGGCAGATAACTGTGTTTTTGTAGGTAATTTTGAAGGACACAAAGCACTGTTGATTTTGTATGTTGATGATGCTCTAGTTATGTCAGAATCAGATCGAGTTTTAAACTTAATCATTGATTATTTAAATACATGGTTACAAATTACTGAAACTGAACTTAATAAATATGTGGGTTTGGAAATAGTCAAGAGTGATGACTCCATCTCTATTCATCAGAAAAGTTACATTGAACAGATAATAAGAAAATTCAATATGAGCACTGCCAACCCATGTAACACTCCTGTAGATGTGAATGTGCCTATACAAAACAATGTAAGCCATGAGAGTGTTGAAATTGATTTTCCATTCCGAGAAGCCATTGGCTCATTGCTGTTTTTAGCAAATGTATCTAGGCCGGATATATCTTTTGGTGTAAACTTTTTAAGTAGATATATTAACAGTCCTAGTTTGCAACATGTTGTTCAACTGAAACGGATAATCAAGTATCTAATGAAAACAAAAGATGTTTGTATTAAGTATCAAAGTCGGGAAAGCTTGCTTGGATATTCAGACTCAGATTTTGCTTGGGATTTGGACACAAGGAAGTCGACGACAGGTTACCTGTTTATGTTAAATGGAGGTCCTATTTCTTGGGCCAGTCAGAAACAGCCGTGTGTCGCCTTGTCAACGTGTGAGGCTGAATTTATGGCAAGCTGTGAGGCAGCCAAAAATCTTTTATGGCTGAGGCAATTTTTAAAGGATATTGAGATTGAGCAAAATTGTACAACTTTATGTATGGACAACCAAAGTGCGATTAAGCTAATTAATAATCCAGTTTTTCACAAGAAAAGCAAACATATTGATGTGAAATTTAATTTTATTCGTGAGAAGGTCCAACAAAAGTTGATTGTAATAAAGTATGTGCCAAGTTCAGAGCAGCTTGCTGACATCTTTACAAAGGCTTTGCCTGCAGTTCAATTTACAAACCTTAGAGACCAGATACTTTCTGTGTTGTAATGTTATATTGTTGTCAAGAAGCTGTTCTGTTAAAGTTAGTGATGTTGTTTTGTTTATTGTGGTTACTGTATGAGATATATAGGTCAAATGAACGATATTGAATTCTAATGAAATACATGTCAAATTTAGTGGGAGTATTGGAATTAAATTTGAATAGGCTGTATTGAATGTGTCATTGTCTATTATAAAGCTAGTACGGTATTTGGCCACGTGTGGCGCTAGTGGTCGGTGTCAACTCATTCGGGCACACACGTTATACTTACTGGGGTATTTCGAATTAAACGAATGTATTCTTATTAATCTGCTTATTATTTAATTCATTATACATTTATTGCGCATGTGTGAGTGCGATTTTAGGAGCGCTCACGACCATTACAAAAAGACCTCCGGCACGTTTCGTGTTGAATGGCGCCGTATGCCTAAATATACTGGTGTATAATTATAATTCGTAAATAATTTTGCGGCGCTAAGTGACGTAGAACCTACTTCGATCACGGCTGACTGCCGAATGGACGCCGCGCGTAAGAAACAAACTTATGCCACTAACGTTTGACAGACAAGGAAACAACATCCTCAGAAAGGGGCGTTTGCTTTCAAAAACGCGAAATCAGTAATCATGGGATTATTATAAATATTATTATGAAGGGAGTATATTTTATAAAGTGAGATTCAAGACGAGTAATAGATCATCATTTCAACTAAGTTTCGCCGCTTGATTTCATGTTGCTTACTCACACTGGTTAAAAATCTAAAAACTAGGACTCAACTTTGGATTTTTTTTCTATTGAGGAAATTTCAAGCAATCGCGAATCGATCTAGTTGGAAGAACAAACATATAATCAAGAATCATATATCTGAAAATCAGGCCTCATTGTCTCCTAGAATGGTCAGAATGGCGTGTCCAACAACTCGATATTTTTCAATACAGCCCCTTAAGCGGCACGCAACTTTCAAGCAAAAAACGTTTATTTTTAAGTAACGTGTTTGACTAAACAACAATAATAATCTTTTCATATTTACCTATATTTACGCAAAATATTTCCGATAAACGTTCGTATAAGTGCATCGAAACGATTACCCTTAAGCGGCGGTGCAATGTAGCGTAGGAGTAGTCAGCATTTTCGAAATAGATACTTGATATGATTGAATCGTTTATACGGCGGATGCACCTTTTCCTCCAACCAGTATCACTACCTATACTGTGTGTTACCGGTATGCGGGCATTTATTAAAACTAATAATAATATGTTCTATTTCCAATTGTTTGCATGTATTTACAAATCATAATTATGTAAATTAACTGCCCAATTAATTTTTGAAAATACAAACCTTCAATGGACTAGGTGTATGACGCCGTACTAAACAAATTATGAAGAGCTGTCATTAACACTTACTTTTAAATTTACTTTTCTGTTCATTGCTGGTAATTTAAATTTTGTTAGGAAATTTATGAAGTCGGAATTATAGTTAATTATCTGTATTAAGGTCATGATTAAGTTAAAGAACTCCGTTAATTTACCCTACTTAAAAGAAGCCCGCTAACCGGTAACGCACTGCATATATTCGCAATCGCCTTAACAAAAGATAACTTATATTTTGCATTTCGCGCTGTTATAAATATAAATAACAGTCAAATCTAATGTAGGTATTAATTGCTATGTTTTTTTATTACAATATACATATATACACAAATATAAATATAACATATTACGCAATAGATATTTTAAAATAAGAAATATCGACTACGGCCTTAGTATGGTTTCATATTTTGTTTTTTTTTTCATTCATCTAGTGGCTATGTCTACTACTAAGCTACACTTGACTGGATTCGTCACTTAATTTTCTTTGGGTGTATAGGTTACAATACAAACAAATATAAGGAGTACCGTAAAATGGGGTACTAAGGGATTGAAGGGGCAGATGGGACGCGAATATTTTCAGTTGCTATTTTCATTTCCTGGCTTAGGTGGCTTTAAAAGTAACTTTATTATACTTTTAGACATATTTTCTTATCTTGCGGCAACGCGGATTAGCCAAATTATAACATAAAAAACGTGGTGTCTCTAGAAGTGAGAGGTGAAAGATATGTGGCCTGGAATGGAACCAGGGTTGTGGGGAGCGATCATGCGGACGAGTAGCGACAAATATGAGTGGAGAGTGTGACGGAACACGGATCGAGGCAAGCTAACCAGAAATTCAGAATCCGAAAGTTTTTCCCCATTCGTTTTCCCAGCTCACCCCATTGCTATCCCCTCTTACTCCACTACGGGGTGAGGTGAATTTCCTACTCTTTTTGTGTTTATTGTTAAAAATATTAAATGAAACGACAGATAATAATTAAAAAACATAAATTCACATTGCTGGTTTTTTTTTTAAATCAACGAAATTCCAAATTTCGATCATAGTGTAAAAGATGAATGAATTTGGATCATAACGGACGGATTCCAGAGGTTGTGGGTTCAAATCCCGCTCGTGGCGAGTAATTTTTCAATTTTCCGCTATGATCGAAATTTGTGCCACATGTCAAAATACATTTTTATAGTGGTTAAACTGTCTATTTTGACCCAACTCACCCCATTTTACGGTACCTAATAAAAAACAACGTCTCGTCATTTCCCCTCGTTATTGAAATATGTCAATGTTATTAAATAACGAGGTTATTTTCAATATTTAACCGATATTACAAATGTGACCTTGTAACTTCACGTAACTAAATAATAGGAACATTAACGAATGCATTTTAGCACAGGGATAGTTCATAACCCGGATTACGATATTTATTATACTGGAATTCACCACCGAAAGTAGTGAAATGGGGGATGGGAGTGTATACTATGGGAATGCATGTGATTAACGAGTTATACTTACGTATTATTACATGTGGGCGGAGGCCTCAGGCACAGACACTTCAATAATAATTTATTCAACAAAAACACGAGAAACATTCACTCAGCCACAATAACGCGCGGTCTTTATGAGAATAGCTCCGGACCGCGAGATTCTTGAATAGATTACCTGCAAACAAATAACTCCTCAGTATACCTTCATTCCTCAAGCCTCATGTATATTTTCATTCCTCTTTAATCTGATTCACGAATAACTTATCTACTTCCGGAATTATGTATGAGAGGGGAATGTCGAAGGCAGTTGAGATTTAATATTTCTAAATCATCATCATCATATCAGCCGAAAGACGTACCTAAATGGATGTTAGAAATTAAGAAAACCTGGTTATTAATTCTAGGAGTACATAAATATGGTAGGTACTTATGTAACATGCCATAACAAGATACGGCCGGCATTTTTTTCTTTTTTCTCCGATTTATTTAATAATTGTATAAGGAGTTATTATTATTTTTCATGTTAAATAAGGTAAGTATACCTACAATTTTAAGTCTAAAAATCTAAAATATTGTATGAGTAATTACGCAAATGTTTTTAGAGGAACAGGTAAACTAAACGTTTAATTGAGGTATTTAGTATTGCGTGCAGATTTTTCTAGAAATACTTAATACATAATGTACATAATGTTTATTATGAATTTATTTTTATTTACGAATCCTCATTTTATTGGACACGTCACCCGCTATAAATAAATGTATTATGCCATCCTGCGGCAAATTTTGACCGGTGTACTACGTACATAGAACAGACAGCACAAACAAAACCTGGGTAGCAAGCACGGCAGAGCGGGGCGCGGGGAGGGCGGCTAACGAGTCACACGGTGTCATATATTCTGCCTATTAATTAGGTACCTCTACGGGAACTTGGATGATACATTTAATATTAAGTTATAATAAAATAGTCTGTTTATTTTCTGTTTATAAAAAATAAATGGTCAATTTTAATAAGGTTAGTGTATAACGCACCTCTGAGGTATGTACAGTCGCCATCAGATATATCGGAGCGGCCAGGGTGCTCACAAACTTCTGAGCAGGCATCTATTGTCATGGCGTTAGAGTGCATATTCAGATATTTTTGAGCACCGTTGCCGCTCCGATATATCTGATGGCGACTGTAAGTACATAATTATATTAACCGGTTCAGGGGGTCATAGAAAGCCTGCTTTTATTTTTAAAAATGCCGTATAGTTTTGTAGTAATATAATTTTTTATTTCATTAGACATTCCACAGCTTAAACAATATAGGTTTTGTTAACTTTTGCCGCCTTGAGATATAATTAGCAGATTTCTTCAAAAAACGCCTTGCCACCTTTGTTATATATTTATATATCTTCTTCGCGAAAATGCAACGAACATGCATAAGTATGGGTATCCTGCTGTTTCGGCAAAATATTTTTCGCCAAATTTCACTTCCCACAAAACTTATGGCAGTAGTTTTATTTCCCAAACGAACAAATAGCATTTTTGTTTCGCATTTTATTCATTTGGTCAAAATATCATCTGGCATAATTTTGCTTTGTCAAGTGTTATTAAGACAAAAGTTTATTAAGCAAACACTTTGTTCGGGCTAATATTGTTTTCCAAACAAAACATTTGTTCAAATTTTCATTTCGCAAATTAGGGTGGAAAAAATGGCTTGTTATAAGCAAACTCTGTTTTTGGTCGGTTAGGTTAGGGTTCACTTGTGTCCCTCAGACCAGAAATAGACACCCCGCGCAGCGGGGTGGCGTCGATTCGCTGGAGACTCTCGATGAAAAGGGCGAAACCGACTCGGCATCTTTGCATTATAATATATTGTTACCTAAGTACCTATAGTACAAAAGAAAATATAAACTTACCTGTATATTATTTACTTTAGTTTTTTACAAACTACCCGCTTAGCAAAATATGTAATCTCACTCAAATAGATTTCGTATGCACTACACAATTAGGATCTAAATCGTATACCATGCAATAATTTGGAAAACGAATGTTATGCCAAATAATACGTTTGACCAAATGAAACTTGACTATGTAAAACTTTGCCAAACAATAATTGCGAAGTAATATTATGCCATAGGAGATATTATTGCCAAGTGATAAAATGCGAAACAATAATTTGACTAGTGATTTTTTGCCAAATGATCATTAGGGAAACATTTTTTGGGAAGTGACACTTAGGGAAATGATTTTTGCCCATACAATGGACAACCATAAGTATGATCGGACGGTGACTAAGTGGCTTAGGTGCGGTTGCTTTGTTTTCACTGTCTTTGCGCCCCAGACGTGGAAAATGAATAAAAAAGACAATTTATCACTTTCAAAATTCAAGAATTGTTTTTTATATTTTATCTTTTGTCATCCGTGTCATCAGTTCTTTTCAAAATAATGTGCATAAAAATTATATTCCGCTTTAAAGAGAAACATCACCTCTTACTAGGTATCCACACAATGTCACATCTCTTAATTTTTAGTCCATGACAAATGACGCAACATGGCGTCCACTAAACATTTTGCTCAAATTAAGATTTAAAATGATTATAGAGTTACTTACCGATGAAAAGTTACTCTTTTGCACTTCGACGTATTGCTTGAATTATTAGTGCAATATCGCAGCACACAGGAGGGCATATTTAACGAGTTTTTACACTGTTTCGTTTTAAGACATTACAACTGCGGCGCTTTATTAGAGCTCGCAAGCGACTGAGTGACGTGCGGCCGGCCGACCGCAGTTGAACGGAACACAGTCGTGATGGGCGATGTCTTTTCTATACGTTAGTAATAATAGCTCAATGTTGTGGAAGTATCGCGGAAGCAGCGACCGATGCAATGGGCGACCCCTATGACCACGACCACATTAAGTATCAGAAATAGTAAGATCAGAAAAAGTGTATGTCATTTTTAAAAGACATTCAGGTGTGATCATTTGTGAGGTTCGAATTTTACAGACATTTCAAGCCGTGCAGTAGAATCGAGTCGTAGATCTCATGTTTATTTAAGTGGAACTTCGCAGTCTAGCCGAGTTGGGCTCATTCCACCTAATTTCCATAACGCCTAATACACTAATTACACTAAAGTTCAAATTTCCGTAGGTTCATAATACCTAAATATCCAATTGTCTTAATTGCTACAATGAACAAATTTCATAATTACTTTAAACTAAAACGTCTTATGACCATAATACCTAAATATTAAAATGTACATTTATTTCAAATACCGAATCACAAATACGACAAATTTTTAAAAGAACCTAAGCTGAAAACTCCAGAACATCAAAATGTCATAGTTTCAAAATGCCTAAATTTTTGCAGCTATGGAGCTAGCTACAGTAACAAGAAGGTATGTAGCAAATTCGATTGCCACAATTGGGTAAGTATTTTAAAAAATACGTGATTAAGTGAATACACAAACATATGCAAACTGAACTGGCTATATGCTGCAGTCACTGACCTTGATGGCTGAACGGGCTGGAGCTGGATCCTCTGGCTGTCTCCAAGATACCAGGGTACGAGATTGCTGCTTCCTCGTTCCACTACGTGTTTTGGTTTACAGTAACTGCCGGCCGGCTTTGCACTTAAAGTTTGCACTGTGGGGTTAATTTTGGACACCACATTCACCACAATTGAAAATTATGAGAACGATATAAAGTTTTGATGTTAGCACGTTAGAGGTTCAAAATGGAGTCATAGGTCACGCCATTTCTTCTGCATGCACCTTCTCGCTCGCACGTCACGGGCGCGGTCGTCTTGCCTCTCTTTCGCGTGACTGCAGGCGCAAGCCAAAACGCTTACGTTAACCAATCAGAACGCATCGTGTATTTGTTCAGTGGCGCGAAACTTTAAAATGATTATTTGAATTGTGAACATTCCGCCCACCAAAATACAATATTATGTATTTTTAATATACAAGAATATATCTAGTTGTACCTATATATAACGTAGACGAAGAACAACTGCATGTGTACGAACAATACTAATAATTAACATTACCTTCTACTTATTATCAGAAACTAAAACTAAACTTAATTTAGATTTATAAATATCCTACGCTGAGTCACACTGATTAGGAAGGGGGCATAGTTTAGCTAATGGTCGCTTGAGGAGCGTTCCGTTAGCGGTCCGGATAGTTGCTAAACGAACAACACCGTCCGGTCCAGGATGCAACTCTACCACCCGGGCGAGTGGCCAGTGCAACGGTATAGTGTTTTCAGTTTTTATTATTACGATTGAATTAACTTCTAAAGGTTGGCACTGAGAAGTCCATTTTGCACGTTTTGTTAGCGACTGTAAATATTCAACCTTCCAACGTCTCCAAAAATCTTGTTGGAACCGTTGGATTAATTGCCAGCGACCCAAACGATTCAACTTTATAGAAGTCAGATCTTCATCAGGAACCGAAGTTAACGGCTCCAGTGTAAGAAAATGACCAGGAGTAAGAGCGCTCAAATCATTGGGGTCAGAGCTGACGGGGCACAGCGAGCGCGAGTTTAATACAGACTCAATCTGAATGAATATAGTGGTCAACTCCTCGAATGTGAGAGTCTGATCTCCGATGACACGGTATAAGTGCGCTTTTGCAGCCTTAATTTGAATTTCCCAAACGCCTCCAAAATGAGGGCTGGACGGAGGATTGAATCGAAACTCTATGAGCTGTGAATCAGCTGCCGACTTCAGATAGCCGTGAAGAAGGTTATTGGCTCCTACGAAGTTCGTCCCACAATCTGAATGGATGATCTTAACGCGACCTCTACGACCTACAAACCTACGAAGAGCCGCAACGAAGGCTTCGGAGGACAAATCAGATACTGTTTCTAGATGCACAGCTTTTGTTGTAAAGCACACGAACAAGCATAAATAAGCCTTTCCAATCTTAGCACCTCTGTACGAACCCAGCCTGATGCGAAACGGTCCTCCGAAATCAACACCTACTATTGAGAACGGTTTTACCTGATTCACGCGAACGGCCGGTAAATCGCTCATGAAAGGTTCGAGAGGAACGGGATTTAAACGATAACATCGAACACATTTTGCTAAACAGTGTCGGATCTCGCGTAAAGGACAAAGAATCCAAAACTGCTGTGTTATGAGATAATGCATGGTATTCGTTCCGGGGTGACAGTTTTCACGATGAATAGCTTCGATAATACGGTAAGTCAGTGTAGCGTTCCTCGGAAGTACAGCGGGATGTTTATGTTCAAATTCGAGCCCGGCTCTCGCCAAACGTCCGCCCACCCTGAGAATACCATTTTCATCTAAAAAGGGGTTTAATTTACGCATGGACTTAGAAAGTGGCTTTTCTGCTTGAAGTCTTGTAATTTCATTATGAAAGTATCTCGATTGTACATGTTTTACGATAATGGTTAGGGCGTTGTGAAGTTCACTGAGAGTAAGGTAAGCCGACTGACGACGAGAAAGCTTGTTACGTACGTTAGTAACAAACCGATAGCAATAGGCCATGATCCTCTGTATTTTACGTAGCGATGAGATTTTATCCAGTAACCCGTCAATCAAGGGAGTGTCACTGTTAACGATAAACGCGTGAACACGTTCTTCTGCAACGATGTCGGCATCATCTTTAATAACCGACATGTCTAACGATGGCCACACCTCAGAAGGTTTCGTAAGCCACTCTGGCCCCACCCACCATAAGGAATTATGCACCAGGTCAGCTGGAAATTGGCCCCGAGAAGCTATGTCTGCAGGGTTATCTCCGGAAGGTACGTGATTCCAAATAGCCTCTGGAATTACTTCCTGGATATGACTCACTCTATTGGCGACAAACGTTTTCCAACGGTATGATGGCGCCTTTATCCATGAGAGTGTGACAGTGGAATCGGACCGGGCAAACATTTCGAAGACGGGTAACAATGATGAGTAGATCTGTTTTACGTATTTAAGCAGATCGCCGAGTAGCACGGCCGAGCATAATTCTAATCGAGGGAGAGAAACTCGTTTGGTGGGAGCGACGCGGGATTTAGCGATAAGCAAGTAAACATGTACGTCGTCGTGATCATCAGTGGCAACCAGGTACACCACGGCCCCGTATCCAGCCTCCGAACTGTCCGAAAACCCGTGGATCTGACAAGTCTTGATTTTAGAACCAGATAAGCATCGAGGTATTTCTATAGATTGTAATGATGACAGTTGATCAGAATAACGCTCCCATTTTTCCACAATGTCTCTAGGAGGAGATTCGTCCCATCCAAGGGATAAAATCCACAGCTGTTGGATAAAGCACTTCGCGAGGAATGTTATAGGGGATAGAAATCCCATTGGGTCAAAGATACGAGCCAATTCACTAAGAATAGTGCGCTTGGTACAGTTACGATTCAACGGTTTTACTTCGAACGAAAATATGTCCCCGCCTGGACTCCATTTTAGGCCTAACACCTTGAGGTTATGCCTTTGATCATAATCCATTGAAACGGAGTCTGTTAGGCAATGTTCGCCTGGCAGATGAGACAGTAACTCGGGACGATTACTCGCCCATTTGCGAAGTTCGAATTGACCCTTGTGCAACAAAGCTATAACTTCAGCTATGGTTTGTTCAGCTTCCTCTAAGGTAGGGGACCCACTGACGATGTCATCGACGTATACGTCGGATTGCAAGACTGACTTCGCTAAGGGATATTGGTCACCTTCGTCTTGAGCCAACTGCTTCACCGTTCGACATGCAAGAAATGGAGCCGAACTTACTCCGTACGTGACGGTATTCAACCTGTACTCCTGTATAGGCTCGGATTGGTTAAAACGCCAAAATATTCTTTGATAGTCGCGATCACTCTCGATCATCAAGATCTGACGATACATTTGTCTCATATCAGCGGTAAACACGATGGGATTGACACGAAACCGGCATAATATATCAAGGACGTTAGTTTGTAGTTTTGGGCCTATCAGTAGCATTTCGTTAAGAGACACGCCACGCGCGTCGCTCGCTGAGGCATCGAACACTACTCGGAGTTTAGTGGAGACGCTATCTGGACGTAAGACACAATGATGTGGTATAAAGAATTTACCTTGAGACAGTTGGTCGATGGGAACCAGACTCATGTGACCGCTTTGTAGATAATCCGCCATGAAATCGGAATATTGAGCATGGAGTTCTGGTTTGCTTATAAGTTTTCGCTCCAGTGAATGAAATCGCTTTAGCGCCATTTTCCGCGAGCCAGGGAAGATGAGATCCTTGGCGTTCTCTTTGAACGGCAAGGTGACGATATATCTCCCAGTAGGGTCACGGGCCAAAGTTTCGCAGTAATGTTGCTCACACTGGATTTCTTCATTGCTGAGCTTTGTAATAGCCTGAGGTACAGAGTCGAGCTCCCAAAACCTTTGTACTTGTTCATGTAGCTGTTCACTTTCACTGATAAAAAACGAACTAACTTCAGTTATTTGCGTAACCTTAACATTGCCTAATAGAACCCAACCGAATATTGTGTTTAAAGCAGAAGGTTGTAATTGTCCGCCATGAACGCTGCCTGGCAATAGAAGAGAAGAGAAGACTTCTGCGCCTAGAAGAACGTCGATATCCCCAGGCAAGTTGCAGTCCGGGTCTGCTAGCTTCAAATTCTGAAGATGAGTCCAAGTTGTTTTGTTAAGCTTGATGGTGGGCATAGGGCCGCATATATTAGCTAGAGTAAGGGCTTCAATATTGAAGACAGTATTCCTATTGACTCCCACTTCAAGCTTAATCGTGCCTGATACGGCAGCCGGTGATTGACCTAGACCACGAATGGTACGAGACGTCGACGATCTGTCTAAGCCCAGGCGATTGGCTGCACGATCAGTTATAAAATGAGCTTGACTGCCCGAGTCGATCAAAGCACGAAAGGTTTGAAAGTTACCGGATGAGTCACGGATGTCAATCATAGCGGTCGATAACAATACGAGAGAACTTTCGCGACTGTTTGTGACCATGCTCACTTGGGTACAGGTGTTAGAAGGCTCTTCAGTATCACAAATGTCTTCCGCTACGTTGACGCCAGAACCTTCGAGATGTAATAACGTGTGATGACGTTTATGACACTTCTGGCATTTAAAGATAGATTTGCAATCTCTTAACCCATGAGACGATTTTAAGCAGTTAAAACACCAGTGCTGCTGTTTTGCGTAATCGAATCTCTCTTGAGGGGTTTTACAAGAGAACGCCTTACAGTGGATAATTGAATGATCCTCACTACAAAATGAGCACTTAATAGTGGGTATGGGCGTCATCGATGACGCCGACTGCATAGCCGTTTCGATTTCGCTACCGGTGCCCGACAATAAAACTGTTGACGCCGTTTTCTTTCCGTAGTTTGATTTGTCGAATGGCTTACTAAAACCGGTAGGGTTGCGGTTCCTGTCAGGTATCCGAGGCTTTTCCAAAACGCGATTTTTCTCAATAGTCGAAAAGTGTGTATCGCGGACAAGTGCATCGCATTGTGTGTAAAGAAAGGTCTTAAGTGACTCATAGGTAGGTAGCTCGCTTGTTGACGGCTGTTGTTCGAACAGGCATCGGGTTTTTGAATCCAGTTTGGAAAGAAGGAGGTACGTCAAGACAAAATCCCATTTGTCAGTAGGCACATTAAGGCGCGTCAGCATGGTTAAATTTTCGTTAAATGTATCAAGCGTTCTCCGAACTTCATGAGGTGAGCTTGACTTAAAGTTTACGTCTAACATTTCCTTCCAACATGTGAACGCTAAGTCACGTTTACCATGATACCGGTCAACCAAAGACTCGTACGCGGCGGAGTAGTAGGCCCCTGTTACAGGGAATGTACGGATGAGTGCTAAAGCATCACCGGATAAACACGACACGAGGTAGTGCATACGTTCTGTGTCCGATAACGATTTATTTTCGTGAATGAGCGAAGTAAATACATCGTAGAACTCAGGCCATAACTTAATATCTCCGCTGAAGTTGGGCAAAACTATTTTTGGAAGTCGTACTTGAACGACGTCATTTTTCAACGGACAGGACGGTTGATTCGGTTCATCAGAGGTTACTACGAGTTTCCGATGTATTGAAAGAATTTCAAAATAACACTCATCAAATCGAGAACGAATTTCATCTTCCCTGTCCTCCGCGTCACTATCGATAATGTTCTATATGTCAGCGTGAGCCTCCTCGAACTTCGTTACGTATTTTCCAACTTCCGAATTCCGAATAATAAATTAGAAACGCGTCAATTTTAGATACGTCATTTTTCGCCTGTAGCGCGATCTCCAACGTTTTTTTCAAACGGTTAAACGCGAGTGTACGTACGCGACGTAAAGCGGGCAGATCGTGCACTGATACTAAGCAATCAGACACATACACAATACCTACACAGTACCTCAACCACAGATTATACAATAGCCTAAACAGGAACTCGAAGTACAATAACCGATGGGTGAATGTTTAAATAGTAATAGAAATAGGTAAGTTAAAATATTCCAACTTTAAAGATAAAACGACGAAGTTGTCGTGGGCGAAATAATTACCTATCAATATTATATTTATCACGAATAAGTTCGAAACTTACAATTACCTACGGATAGTAAACAGCAAATAGTAGGCAATGCAGGTGCAGGTATGCATACAAGTTTGAAATCAAATATCGAACAGCTTAAAATAATGATAACCTACAATGTACCTACGATCAGCTGTCACAGTGCCTTGCACTTGTTACCTATGCGAAATAGGTATCGGACTACTGGAATTTCGTATTTTCTATTCAATATTAAATGCACGACGAGAATAACACGCACAACTAACGGTCAATTTTGTTAAGTATGAGTATCTGTTAAACGTATTGAGATGTGCAAATAACAAAAACAAACTTTTAAATATGCCCAAATTATTACGATATATTTACAGCGCGACCAAATCAAGATGGTAACCGTGCAATACGAACTTCTCGCGAAACTAGTACAAGACGGCAAGCAACACGACTTCCCAAAAGGGGTCGGATTATACCTTAGATGATTTGCAATAATTATTGCGTTCCTTTTACTAAACAGACTGTTATTTATCAAAATCTTATTGGAATTTTGTTGTTCGTACACACAAACACTTGTTCTAATACTTCGGTGTGATAATTAAAGGTTTATTTACTACTTAAATATAAGTTGCACCGCGCTCGTAACAATAATGGCTGGTAGGTAGTTATTTACTCAAAGTTACGAACTTTCTCGAAAATATTGTAGTTAGGTGGTAAATGTTATTCAAATAACGATTAAGTACGTTCAAATCAAGAAATAAATTTAACTGAATCTAAAGATGCCCTGGTTTCGGCACCAAAAAATATGTAGCAAATTCGATTGCCACAATTGGGTAAGTATTTTAAAAAATACGTGATTAAGTGAATACACAAACATATGCAAACTGAACTGGCTATATGCTGCAGTCACTGACCTTGATGGCTGAACGGGCTGGAGCTGGATCCTCTGGCTGTCTCCAAGATACCAGGGTACGAGATTGCTGCTTCCTCGTTCCACTACGTGTTTTGGTTTACAGTAACTGCCGGCCGGCTTTGCACTTAAAGTTTGCACTGTGGGGTTAATTTTGGACACCACATTCACCACAATTGAAAATTATGAGAACGATATAAAGTTTTGATGTTAGCACGTTAGAGGTTCAAAATGGAGTCATAGGTCACGCCATTTTCTTCTGCATGCACCTTCTCGCTCGCACGTCACGGGCGCGGTCGTCTTGCCTCTCTTTCGCGTGACTGCAGGCGCAAGCCAAAACGCTTACGTTAACCAATCAGAACGCATCGTGTATTTGTTCAGTGGCGCGAAACTTTAAAATGATTATTTGAATTGTGAACAAGGTAAGTAAAGCAAAGTATACATGATGGTTAACTAGTCTGATTGAAATGTAGGTATTCTGGTACTTGGTTGTTTTGATCATAGTATGTTTTGCGACTATGGTATTGTGAAGTTTGGCCATTATGAAACTTAGATATTGTAAAATCTAGCCATATTGCGAACAAGGTATTAAGAAAAAAAAAGTTAGGTGTTCTGTAATTTAGGTATTTTGACACTAAGGCCTTTTGAGATCTCGGACTATTGAAAAAGAGGTATAATGAAATTTAGATGGAATGAGCCCAACCCGTCTAGCCGAACTGAACAGCATCGTAAAATTATGATAAATGATGCCATCCATCAGAGTTGTACCATGGACACCTACGTACTCTCAAACTAAGTGGTCTAGAAATTGCTTTAGAAGCGGGGTTCAAAAAACCTAGAGTGTGGTATATATATATATATATATATACATATATATATAATACATATACATATACATTGATCAATCATCCAGTCACAACGAAGTCTTAATCGTTGAATAAAATAATGTTTAATAAACTAATTTATTTATGTTTACAAATCTCAGACAACGATACAGCTGTTACACCAAATGATACAAATACAATACAATTAAAGGAACCGTTTGTGAAAGAAGGAAAAAGGGACCTGTAATGAGGTGCAATAATGATTTTCCTACGATACATTTCAACTATGATAGACAGTTGAAATATGAATTGCAATTTACATTGTACATGTAACAGTTACACAGCTTATTATCAGGCATAACCACTTTTGTAGCATTTTCGGTGCAGCGTAGCGTAGTGCTGTTAACAGAATTGGTATAAGGAATTTAAATCGTAATGTTTACGAATATAATCCTGAGCAAGCGCTTTGGCATATTTATTCTAAGGCATTTTCTATTTTACATTCATATCTAAATGTAATTGGTTTTGTATTCATCACGTGCTTTCATACGAGTGCCAAGTGTTAAGTATCAGTACGCTTACCATGAGTTTGACAATGACGGCTTACGCTAACGAGTATCGAGTTTTCTATCTGTGCATCTCTATTGCACATTGCCAGTACGAGCGGGATGCACAGATAGAAAACTCGATACTCGTTAGCGTAAGCCGTCATTGTCAAACTCATGGTAAGCGTACTGAACGAACGAGGGCAACCAATGCACACTTAATTCGAATGCAAAACGAGTACACATCCTAATTTAATTGCCTTACAAACATATATCCCTCTGAGTTTAACCAATCGAGACCCCAAAAGTTATAATGAGGTTCAATTCTGGCGGCATAATACTAATACACCGAACACGACGGTCATTAGCGGACTCTCGCGATATAACTAATTCCAACTAGCCTCGCTGGAGCGGACTGTGCCAATGAAACAATAGCCTAAACTTTTAGGGTTACATTACGGTTTTACGCAGTTTACCTAGTATCAAAAGTAGTATAGTAGTAATGCTACACTCTGGCAACCCTGCGCTGTTGTCGTTAACGTCGGCTCTCTGTATTTTAATTCCGAAATATTGCTATTTGCCAGTATTAGTGCAAAAGATACTAAAAACATATAAAATATATAAATAATAATCAATAGTGGCCTTAGGTAAACTTTTATTAGCGACCAGCAAATATTTAGTGCATAAAAATTAATTTAAATAATTAATATTAATTGCAGTGCGCGGTAGATATAATTGTGCGCCTCCGTACCACGATAACGCCGCGAACAGCTGTGCGGTACCGCTCGCCTTACTATTAATGCTTAGTAATTGTTGAACGAAGTGAAAAATAAATCTAGTGGTACGAGGTATTCACAGAAAACAACGATGTCGCCGTCGGACAACAATAAAATATGCTGTGGTTGCAAAGAAGAGATTACAAACATTAAAACCGCGATGTTTTGTAAGTCACAGGCATGCCAAAGGGTCTTCCACGGCCTGTGTATCAATGTAGACAAACTGTCAACATCAGAAAAGTCAAGCTGGATCTGCCCTGAGTGCAAAGCGGCAACAAAGAAAGGCGGTGATAACTCCAGTACCCCACTCCGTAATCAGTCGGTTGATAACGTTACGACGCGGAAAAAAAATACACAACAGCTGAAGTCATCCGAACCGGCGACGGTGCTGCCGTCGTTGGCCACAGAAGCAAAACTCCCACTGTCGGGTGAAATTGAAGGCAGCCTTGTTCGCGAAATGCAGCTGTTTCGATCAGAGTTCGCAGCGATGCGCCAGGAGCTAACCAATATCGGCCTGAACTTTGAAAAACTGTCAAATGTAGTCCAGGGTCTGGATGGGCGCATCAACAGTTTAGAGCAGAGGGTCCTAGTGTTGGAGGAGCAGAAGCCGCCCAACCAGTCATCCAGCACGTCGTCGAGCGAGATTAAAGACATAATGGACACGGTGGACCGCCTCAAACATGAGCTTAATGACAGGGCTTTTGTCCACGGAGCTGGAAATAACCGGTCTTATTGAGACTAATAACGAAAATCCAATCCACTTGGCGATTTTGGTGGCACAGAAGCTGAATGTGGAGGTGGATCCGCGAGATATCGTAAGCGCGGAGCGCGTCGGTATGCGGCGCGCGGCGAGCGACGGCGACAGCGGCGACGGCGGACGGTCGCGGGCGTTGGTGCTGCGGCTCGCGCGGCGCGCGCTGCGCGACGAGCTGCTGCGCGCAGCCAGGCGCTCTCGAAGCGCAGACACCACCGGATTCAACCTGCCCGGCCCACCTCGAAGATTCTACATTAACGAACGGCTTACACGCATCAACCGTCAACTGTTTTATAAAACTCGCCAGGAAGGCTCACGCCTCAATTGGAAGTATATTTGGACCCGAGACGGTCGAATTTATGCCAGGCGCCAGCCGAACACCCCGTCGTATAGGATCCGTTCTGAAGAAGACCTAACCAAAATTTTTGGGAATATTTCCTTATTTCATCATCATCATCATCATCATATCAGCCGAAAGACGTCCACTGCTGGACATAGGCCTCCCCCAAAGAGTGCCATAGTGACCGATCCCGCGCCACCCGCATCCAGCGGACTCCCGCAACCTTTACCAGGTCATCAGTCCACCTTGTCGGGGGCCTACCCACGCTGCGCCTTCCGGTACGTGGTCGCCACTCGAGAACCTTTCCGCCCCAACGGCCATCGGTTCTACGTGCTATGTTTCCTTATTTAGTTGAACACAATTACACCGGGTAGTTTTGTAATCATTGTAGGCATAGTATTGCTCTTTGATTTGATGTCAGATAAAAAACATATACTTAAATTATTTTACTATGATCTAAAACATGCAATTGTGCCATTTTTGTTGTTGTTTATTTCAATATTGAAACTAGTACTCTTTTGTAATGATACCAAACCACACTCTACCAAAAAACACTCATTAAACTTACTCAACTACACTGTCTCTGTAAAACACTTAATCCGATTAATAATAATGTTTTACAACCACACACTTATTTACAATTTAAGTAACACTGTGATTATATATGTACTTTATTTAAAAATTAAATCTAATTGGCCTTTCAGGGAGTTCTTACTATTATGTACTATACGGGCCCCCCTCTTTGGCAACACCATAACATACCTATTTATTTGGAACAGACATGCATAAGATTAAAAACTTGAAATTAGGTCTACTCAATGCGGGCCCTCTAGGTACTAGTCATAATGAATTTATAATTGCTGTTGAACGGTGCAATGTAGACATTATGGCCATAAACGAAACCTGGCTGCGAGAAGGGCGCCGGTGGTGCCGAACTATCGTCTGCGCCACATCCCGCGGCCGCGCAGCGTGCGCGCGCGCGGTGGCGGAGTCGGCTTCTACGTGAAAAATGGCCTTACCGTGCGCCGCTGCCCCCACCCCCCCGACTCGAGTGTGGAACAAATGTGGCTTAGGATATCTATCAATGGTTTAACGTTATTAATTGGAACAGCCTACCGGCCGCCATGGTTAAATGTCGATACTTTTATAGATACAATGACCGATGCAATATCCTCTTTCTCTGGTTTCGACTATATCGTTTTAATGGGAGACTTCAATATTAATTTATTAATTAATGATAGTAACTCCGTCAAATTTAACCAATTACTGACCTACTTCGACTTAAGACAATATGTTAATACGCCCACCCATTTCACTAATCATAGCAGTACATTAATAGACGTGATTTGTAGTAACGCTGCCATTCTTAATACCCAAGTAGACTATATACCCACTCTCAGTCACCATGCATTCCTATCTTGTGAATTAAATATTAAAAAACCTAAATCTGCGCCGCAAAAGTTTATGGCATGTATTTAACGCGGCGACAAATTAATCTGATTTAGGGATTTATTAAAAAATTAAAGGAGGTAGCAAAAATAATAAGTTGGCGACTAATTGCGGAGACTAGTATAAAGTAAAAAGTAGCAGCTAAGTAATCAATTTTCGGCTTTGTTTCAATATAAACTAGCATCGAGTTATTGTTTTGGCGACTGAATTAACTGAATTGAGCGGAAACATGACAGCGGATAAAAAGTTGAAAATGGCTTACTCTAATTGTTCAATGGATTGCATATAAAATAAATCAAGGTCATAAAAAAAACAAGTTTTCTGCTCTTTTATAAAAAAATTAACCTCGAAGACGAAAGCGGCAGCAAAGCTGCCGCTTCCGTCTTCTAACCTATCCGTGATCCGAGTCGGTTAGTCGCCAAGTCATTATTTATAGTACCTCGCCTATGATTTCAGTAATCTTGTTTATTATTTCTGCTACCTTAAAGTATCTGCCATTATTTGAATTTTAAAATATCCTTAGTTTAAAGCTCATTTAATATAAATGATTGCCAAAATATTTAATCGCTGACAGGTTATTATTTTAGTTGCAAATAGTTTGCTGCTCTTTAATTTTTCTGTCGCCGCGAAAATAATAAGCCAAAGCTTATTGTACGTCCACTAAAAGACATTGACTTAGTCATCTTCAATCGATCCCTTGAAAGTATCCAGTGGGAATATATATGCTTATTGTCGAATGTAAATGACATGGTTAATACTTTTAATCGCACAGTCCTGTCTCTGTTCGACTTATATGCACCTCAGAAGCAAGTTATTATTAGAGAGACAAGCTATCCCTGGATAACGCACACAATAAAAAAAATGATGCGTTTGCGTGATCAGGCACATAATAGGTATAAGTGTACTGGTTTAGACGAGCATAAGAAGTACTACAGCGAGCTGAAGGGCTGCGTTAATAAAGCATTATTTAACGAAACACGTGCATATTTCAACCAACATATTAATCGTAACGTTAACAACTCAAGAGCTCTCTGGAACAACCTTAAACGCACTGTCAAAATAACCCGGAACTCACACGATTCGGAAATACCTGCACATTTATGCGATCCTGACCTTATCAACTCACATTTTCTAAATGTTGCAGGAAGCCCAGTTGCTGCTCCATCGTATCTCGACCACTTTGAACATAATCACTTTCATACCTCATTATTTCAATTAACTACAGTTGACGATAACGTTGTACTCAAAATTATCAAATCTCTTAAATCTGCCGCTTTAGGCGATGATGGTATCTCACTGGATATGCTTCTTCTCACCCTTCCCCACTCATTAGCCGCAATTACTGCCATAGTTAATAAGTCTATCTCATCTTCGATCTTTCCTGATGCTTGGAAGGTGGCATTGGTAACACCTCTTCCTAAAAAGAGTAATATTACTGATGTGAAAGATTTACGGCCAATAAGCATTCTTCCTTGTATGTCTAAAATATTAGAACGAGTAGTATACATACAGCTGTCGACATTTCTTGAAAGTAATAAAGTTCTTCCTACTTTGCTATCTGGTTTTCGCAAGTCTCATAGCACGACAACAGCACTCCTGGATGTGGTGGACAATATTTTGTCAGCGCAGGATATAGGTCGTGGTACAATAATGGCACTTCTCGATTTCTCACGGGCTTTTGATGCTATTAATACAAACTTATTACTATCCAAAATTAAATATTACGGCTTTAAGTATAGGACAATTTCGTGGTTTTCCAGCTATCTTAATAGCCGTAGTCAAGTCGTTACACTTAAGAACAACTATGGTCTATATGAAAAATCAAAATCATTGTCTGTATCCAGAGGAGTGCCACAAGGCTCAATACTGGGTCCGCTTCTATTCATATTATATACAGCGGATGTCAGAGACGTTATAAAAAATTGTAAGTTCCACCTATATGCTGACGATATTCAAATATATACATATCATTTAATCCAGCTGATACCGATGGGGCTGCTGCTAAACTAAACGACGATTTAGAAAGTATTGCAGCATGGTCCGAATCTAACTGTTTGGTGCTAAATCCCAGTAAATCTAAATTTATGATATTCGGCTCTAAAAACCAGCTTAAACAGATACATACCCATAAACCAGCTGTTATCATATCGGGTGACGAAGTAGAGCGAGTGCATGAGGCGCGCAATTTAGGCATTACAATGGACGAGTCATTGCGTTTCGAGGGTCATATAGCGAATGTCGCCAAATCTTCATTTTACAGGCTCAAGGTACTTTACCGTATTCGTGACTTCCTTAGTGTAGATTTACGTGTTAAGTTGTGCGATTCCCTGGTGCTTTCAAGGTTTGATTATGGGGATGTGGTATATGGCCCACGGTTACTGGCTTGTACGGACCGAATAGTGCAAATGGTGCAAAACGCATGTGCGCGCTACTGTTTCGGTATCCCTCCGCGATCACACGTGACCCCTTATCTGAACTCGGCGGGTATACTCAAAATGACATACCGAAGAGAGCTTCATCTGTCTTCCTTGTTGTTTGGCGTGGTGAAAACGGCCGAGCCAGAGTATTTACATAAAAAGTTCACCTGGCGAACAAACAGGTCCTCCTCGCACGGCATCAGATCAGTCTGTCATGAGTTGCTACCTCCACGTCACCATACCGCCGCTTTCCGAGGAAGTTTTAAATACACTGCCACTAAGTGCTGGAACAATATACCTCCGCCACTCAAGAAATGTAATACCATCGGCAATTTCAAATTACATCTGAAACGATACCTTATGCAAATACAGCAGGCACTTCCTCCTGGTAGTCGAGCTATGCCTTCATATATGTAATGACCCTAAGATTATATATATATATGAATTAACATTAGAGTACCTAGCACATTAAAGTAATTTGATAATAATAATATTTGCTTACTTATAATTATTTCTTTGGCCAAATACGTTTACAGTGCTAATCCAAACATGATATTATTACCTACTGAAATTTTATTCCTACAACACAATATCACACACTCCGTATTCCGTCAAGTCAAACACACACACACTTATACACATACGTACACTCTCACACTCACACACACGCGTACACAAACTGAAACATTTCGTTCCCGACAAACAGCAAGCAATGTGAAATGGATCAATATAATATAGTTACTTGGGTCTGCCTGAAAACCAGCGTTGCAGTGGCCTTACTACTGCAACATCATGCTGAGGCAAGCCCCTTTTCAACATCACTTATTGATAACTGTAAGATTATATTTAAATTTATATTTTAAGTCTTCATTCTAAGGTTCTCAATTTCTCATGTAACTATAATTGTGTGATGTTGAATAAAGTTTTTCTATTCTATTCTATTCTATTCTATAGTTGTATTAAAAAAATGTGTGTTTAATGAAAATTTGAAGAGAAAAGTACTGCTGTATTAAATAAAAAATTTAATACAGTTTATGCACATTGAAGATATACACAGTTACCGAAGTAATTTAAAATGCAGCTATCCACTTAAATCGTTCCTTGTCAATAAGTTCAGTCATAGGTTCGGAAAGATGAACTTGGGCCTAAGCTTTGTGGTTTTGTCTTCAATCACGTCTCGTCACGATATTAACTTAACTTTAACCACGTAAAGCACTACAAAACTACAATAAATTTCAAGTTCAGGATAGTTTTTCAATTATTAATCCGGGAAAGATACAATCTCAGACGGAGCTCCGGCCCACGATTGCTCACCGGGTGGAACGCGCCTGCGATGAGGTATTGAAGTTTCATCTACGTGGCGGTTTGCAGGGGCAACAATTGTGTCGTGCTGTGGACCAAGAGAAAATTGCGGAAATATATCCGACTTTATAGGTAAAGACAAACCAAACATAATATCCATAACTTATGCTTAATATTTAATTGACGTGGGTTAAGTGTAACATGCGAGTACTGTCTTATCAAATCTTGTAAACTAGTTGGATGATTATATCAAGTAATTAAAAATGAGATAAAAAACACTGAACTTCTGTTAACTTCTTCAAAAAGTGTCTTTTGTTCATAAGATGTTTTATCATATACGATATGATACAGATAAAAAATATGATGGAAAAATAAACCATCATCGTCTGAAACCCAGAGCAAGAATCGAACTTGCGACCTCTGTATACCGGTACAGTGCTCTAGCCTCTGAGCTATCCAGTCATAGACTGACGAATAAGTAGCGAGCAAAACCCTATACTGACACTTGATTTTTTCTTGGCTTTCTATTTTAAAGTATATATTGCTCAAACATGGCTCAAACTTAAAAGACGACGTCATGTCTGGGAGATACCATAGACACTATAGAGTCACAAACACTAATGCCGGGGTGACGTACATGAGACGTGCATATATTATGTTTTGTACATAAACGCCTTGGTGACCTCTGTGAGACGTCGATCGATCGCTCCGCAATCGACTCTTGCGCACTCGCCGCGATTGTGGTCTTGGCTGCGGCTAAAGGACCCCATAAAAGGTAGCTAGCTGAAAGGGTAGCGCAAGACGCCACGCATACGTAAAAATATTTTCGAAATTAAAGTGCTGACGTCTATGAGACGTACACCAAGTCATTACAGGTTAAGTTGATAAAGATAATAATTACGTACCTATACCTACGGTATGGTATATTCATAATCCAAATTAGATATAGTTTCTCATATCCTTTTCCGTTAGGCGGGTACAAGTTTTCATTAAACAGCAAACATTTCAGTTGAAAAATATAAAGTTTAATTAGGATAAATGTACCAAACTAAATGACCCTGTAGTGTCAATGCCACTAAAGCATAACACCTAGAGATTGTTCCAAGATAAGTCTATATGAACTAACAAGATAATATGTCCATATTAACATCAGACCAAACCCTTCTTCAGGGTTCATCAGATTCTGTCGTATAAAATAATTATACTTTCTCTTTTTCTTTAATATTCGATTGTTTTTTATTACTAGATGCACAGTACGGTGTTAGTATCTGATAAATAATGTACCTATGCAGTAAACATTTGTCGACATTTAACTTTCCAAGGAGCAATAAAAGAAATGCAACATTGTGCCAGAGTCACAGCCCGTTTTTCAAATAAAACGTTAAATTCTACATAAACTTGCCTATAAATTGAGCAAAAAACGTTCGTCACCATCGTACCTACTTGCAATTTTATCACAAACATACTTATGTGAATCCTCGGTTAAGATACTTAATGTCTTGTGTAAGCACATAGCCAAAGGGATTTGTATTTAAATTATCTTTTCTCAAACATGCGATAAAATATTGAGGTTGTGTTCTTCATAATGGGCTTCGAATTGTCACGTTTCGGGTGCAGCGAGACGAGAGATACGTAATGGCATTTCATACAAAATTGGAAGCCTAGGCCTGCAAGATGATCTTTTTTAATTTTCATTTCACAATTTGTGGCACAGGATCACGGCTTTCAGCCATGAAAATGAAAGTTTGATTTCTTAGTTTTTTTTTAATTTATGTCTATTCTTTCTCGCTACGCTCGGCCGTCTATTATGTACCTACTCGGCCGGCAACCCCTCACTTTCCGGCCTCTGCAGTAATGTACTATTGACCCCGAAATATTTTTGTCAATTATACTTAACTCTCCTCTCCGAACCATTTACCGTCTGACAAGTAAAGTATCGCCGCTTCAAAAAAAATGATGGTACTCAATTCGCTACACAACCTATAAACAAAAAATATATACTATACTAGGAATACTATTAAGAGTAAGTCTAGTAGCAGTAGTAGCTTTATAGGTTTGTATGTAGTGGGATAATCTCCTGAACTACTCATCCGATTTCGACAATTCTTTCACAAGTATACACGGTGTTATTATTCATACAGGGCAGTAAGGGAAAATCCAAAACTACAAGAGACACGGAAGTTTGCTCCTAGGAGTCACGAGACCAAAAAATCGGCCAAATGCGAGTCGGACTCTTGCACGAAAGGTTCCGTACCATTATCGATAAAAAAAGCAAAAAAAAATTTGTTGTAATATCTTAAATATTTATTTTATACATGGACATGTCTAAAGCATTTGACTTTGTTGATCATAATATTCTTGTAGACAAACTGTATACTTATGGAATACGTGGCAATGTTTATAGTTTAATAAAATCCTACTTAAGTAATCGACAACAAATGACACAAATAAAAAGATTGTCTTTAGAAACAAAAACAGAATTAATCTACACATCTAGTCGCAGAGACGTTCTCTACGGAGTGCCACAGGGAAGTGTATTAGGGCCTTTATTGTTTTTGATTTACATAAATGATTTACCAAGAGCTATCGAACATCCCATGGTTCTCTTCGCTGACGATAGTACAGTGGTATTCGCAGCAAAAAATTTAGAAACATATGAAGCAGACATAAATAAAACATTAGACATTATTATACAATGGTTGACAACGAATAATTTGAAAATTAATCTGGATAAGACGAATATAATGACATTTAGACAAAAATTGCAGCCAACTAGTTTAAATATAGCTTATAAAGGACATAGAATAAATGAAACTAATGTTAGTCGTTTTTTAGGGCTTAGCGTAGATAATAAGTTGACGTGGAAAAACCACATTGACATTATATGTAAAAAACTTAGTTCATTTTCATATGCCTTATACAATCTTAAAAAGTGTCCAATCAGGCATCTTTACTAACGGCGTACCACGCATATGTTACATCCACATTGAGATATGGTATCCTTTTTTGGAGTAATTCCACAAATCGGGAAAATGCATTTAAAGCCCAAAAAAAATGTCTGCGTTCAATCTGTGGAATCAAACAGCGTGACTCATGCAAACCACACTTTATTAGGTTAAAAATACTCACATTACCTTGTTTGTACATATATGAAATAGTAAATTTTGTGATCCAAAATCGAAACCAATTTGGTAAATACAAAAGTGCCCGCCTTCAGAATAAATTAAAAGCAATTTCAAGTAGTACAGCGTTATTGCAAAAAAGCATAATTGGAATGGCCCACAAGATTTTTAATAAACTACCACAGACTATTGTTGGAACTGGTGAAAATGATGTTGATATGAAACTATTAAAAGAATTTCTATTAAAAAAAGCTTATTACTCAATTAATCAATTTTTAGCTGACATATGTACTTAATTCCAATTACTCTATTCTTTATATTTTTAATAATGCTGACTACATCATATTTTATATTTCATTTTAACGGACTTTTAACTTAAATTTGTATTTATATATATATATTGTGATATGTTGACTACCTAATGTAAATTATTTGTGAAGCATGCTGCATGCAGAAGCATGTTACAAAAATATAACTATATTTGTATGCCGCAAGGCGCCACATAGTGATACTGGAAAAATGTAATACCTAATAACTACCTATGTTGGACAAATAAATCTTTGAATCTTTGAATCTTTGAATCTTTATTTTGGTTTTAGTAATTGTTGTTATAGTGGCAACAGAAATACATAATTTGTGAAAATTTCAACTGTCTAGCTATCGCGGTTCTTGAGATACAACCTGGTGACAGACAGACGGACGGACAGACGGACAGACAGCGAAATCTTAGTAACAGGGTCCCGTTTTTACCCTTTGGGTACGGAACCCTAAAACTGCATTCAGAAAATATAGATCTGCATTCCAAGATTTTCAAAAAAGCCTCGTTCGTGGCCGGAAATTTAACCTAGTCTAAACTGTCAAAAAAACGGAATCCTGTATTTATACAACCACAACCACTCAGTTAAGAGTGTACGACTGAGGAGGAGGATATATACGGAATTTTCCAGTAATCGTAGATACAGTGTTCCTTAGCAACAATTGTTCTTTACATCCAGCACTATTACTTAACACAAAACAACAATCTCCGAGTTTTAGACAGATTTGACCGGGTTCAATTCCCAGCCGTGTACGAGGCTCATTTAATATGTAAAAGCAGTTTATACTTTTTCTAAAATTATATATTCAGCCGATAAGCCGTCATAAATATAGTAGCAATAGATGCGGCGTGTTGGCGAAATGCCAGAGGCCTCAATTCACAAGGGCTCTAAAGCCACTGACAATATGTTTTTGATCCCACAAATAGCATTATTCATTCAGGCGTTTACAACACAGATAGGTGGTGTATGCTGTTCTTTACCCAATTTTCCTGTTCTTTTATTTATTTCTTGTCTTTTTTTTATGTATCTGTGATAATATGAGAAATGTAGGCAGAGCGGGTCGCTGACGGGGAAAAATACACACAAGTTTATTTACATTACATCCAGTAACACAATAGGTACCTATATCATATTATAAATACAATATGAGCAAATAGTAATGCAAATCGACAACAACAGAATAAGCAACCGAGCAAAAATCAATAGTGAAACAAAAGACGCGCGGGCAGCGGTGACCGTGCCGGCCAGCACGCTTGCACCGCGGAGGTGAGCGCGAGAAGTTTAGATATACAGTCAGACTTTAAAGTCCCAAATTTCTTAGCTCATATTTGATTGAGTTGTCACAATTATCGGTCTATCCGGTCATCCAGCGGACTACCGAGACCTTTACCAGGTCATCAGTCCAGCTTGTGCTGGGTCTACCCACACGTTGCGCCTTCTGGTACGTGATCAAGAGAACCTTTTGCCCCAATGGCCATCGATTCTAAGTAGAATATCCACTGCCACTTAAGTTTAGCCATTCGCAAGGCTATATCGGTTACCTTTGGCTTTGGATGGCTTCTTTGGGGAAGGCCCTCAGTCCAGCAGTGGACGTTTTTCGACTGATATGATGATGATAATGAATTTGGTGATTTGATTATGACACAGGCTCATTGATTACTTTCCTGTACAATCATCATCATCATCATCATCATATCAGCCGAAAGACGTCCACTGCTGGATATAGGCCTCCCCCAAAGAGTGCCAAAGTGACTGATCCCGCGCCACCCGCATCCAGCGGACTCCCGCAACCTTTACCAGGTCATTAGTCCACCTTGTCGGGGGCCTACCCACGCTGCGCCTTCCGGTACGCTTTCCGCTTTCCGGTGCGCTTTGTCCTGTATAATAACATTTATTAACAAGAAAGTAAAGTGTTAAAAAAATATGTGTTGTAAGAAACGTTAAAGGCTTAGGTAAAATCGTATGCTTATCCAGTGGATATACTCGTACAAGCCTTTGAACAGCTTTTTCTTTGGTAAGTACGGAGTTTCAAAAATCTAACTACAGAATAATTGATACGATACAATGTAAAAAAAAAACTATATACAACGTGTTAATAAAATAACCTAAAACCTGAAACTGTTTGTTTAGAATCGAGAGTAGAATGTGAAAATAAATAGGTTTTTTTTGACGAGTTTTTTTTACCTTTTTATGAAGCGTTGGCTGACTGGGGCGACCTGCTCCATACCAATGTATAAAATAAATCGCGCCAAAAAAATCCTATTCATTTTCTCAGCCTACTCTCGATTCTAAACAACAGTTTTCAGGTTTTGCGTTATTTTATTAACACGTTGTATAGGTATCTAAATTATAGTATTTTTAAGCTACTGCAAGGAAAATTACCCGTCTAAACAGTACTAAGTTACGAAATATGGTAACCGGGTACCCGGATACCCCCTGTATTTGAAGTCGGGTAAAACCCGTGTTTTAACCTTCTTCAAAACGTGCTTTTAATATAAAAATCGTACCTAAATCGAGACATTTAACCTGTTCCCCGCCACAATGAAAGCAAAAAGTGTTGCCCCACATGCCAACTGTCACAGACGTCAAATTCAAAATTAAACCTGATGCCAACACACGTCTTCGTCAGTAGCTATTTGACTGAAGAAACTGACTAGATATGAAGTCGTTGGCGTGTGGGCCACGAAATGTGCAGACTTCGTATCAAGTCAATGGCGGTGAAAAGGTAATACCTACACTTACGTTGAACTTTCAATAACTCCTAAAAGTTCATCAATATTGATTAGTTTTCCGCTCTTAAGATCGGTGTTTGATCCTTTTGGATTTATTGTGTAATACCCGGGTTTCTGAACTGAAAGTCGGGTAAGTATAACCGATTTTCAAATTTCACCTGCTTTTGCATTCCCTACTTGATAGCTTTTAGCTAGGACAAGCAGAAATGAAATGACGACTGAAATTTTTCATGTGTAACGAACAATGTAAGTACCTATATCATATAGGTAGGACGATATAGGTACCCAGTAGGTATATTGGCATAGGTACTACCCTACTTTAATCGAAGTAAATATTATTGATCCGAGAAATTAATTAGAAACGTGTTCTCGAATGAAACGAAAAGATTTTTCGCCTGAAACATATTCTCGATTTTTGAAAGAATCATCTTAGTTCCAGATATTGGCGACCTCTTCACTTATTAATCGTCGTAAGTTTTTTTTCTGTGTACCTTCGTGTAAACAATGGTAGCTAAACAGTGTCAGTTCCGCTTCGGTATGTAAGTAAATATACGAACTTGTTCCAAGCCTGTCGCTTTTAAGTGATCAATAGTGATCCCTTGAACATTAACGTCATTTATCAGAATAAGGCACCGTCATGGTACAATGCTCATCTCATCTCACTTGACAAGTGTGTTGGCGTAGCATTCTCATCTGTTGCTTTTCTGGAGCGTTAAATATTTTCCCCGCGGTAGAAAAAAGGAATCACTGGGAAGAGAAGACACGGTTATTTCCGCTTCCGAAGCGGACTTAACGTTAGCGTCCTTTCTATTAGTGTACTGGGTTGGATTTTTTTATTCGACGACGGAATTATATCTTTGTTTTATCAACGGCTAATTTACTTTTTTTTTAACGTACGGAGGCATACAATACAACCATATGAACTGCCTGATGGTTAGCAGACACTGCAGCCTATAGACGCATGCGTGTCTAAGGAGTCAATAAATATACCGACTTATATAGGTTGTGTAACATTGGTTTATTATATTGGGGCATGGTCTCTCGTCTCTGTGGGGATTGTATGTATGTTGTGAATTTTCATTCTGTTGGGCCATTTTGCGGCGCTACTAAGACTTCTACAGTTTTTTCGTTCGCTGATATTAATATGCTATTTCAGTAAGCGACTGGCCTTGCCATACGATTAAATACATAAATTATATTGGGGTAACAATTTGTGGCGATGACGTCGTCATAAATGTTGCTCACGATCTCAAGTGAATGGCGTAAGCGCAACCGAATGGTGATAAAGGACATTTTTTTTTAATAAAAGACTGTCCTGTGATTGACCCTAGTCTCACCTAGCTATGACAGAGGCTAAGATGAAGCTCACTGGTTCAGTATATAATAGCCTATTCACTCTTGTTTTGAAGGCACCTATGTCTTAGTTAAATATAAATATTACTTAGGAGACAATATTTGATGCACAAATCGAACTAGGCATAGTTAGCTCAATAAGGCTTGCATCATAGATAGTACCTATGACGCAAGCCAGACGAAGATAGTCTGGCAAACGAAAGCGTGACCTGTACTTTTTTTAAAGTGGCAACATTATAATCTGTCAAAGGCACGTCAAATTCTTTGGTTAGAGTTTTCAGTATTTTGTTTACACAATTATTTTGCATTAATAATTGCCGTAATATGGGTAAAACAATAAAAAATAATCTGCGAAAGCTGCTTCATACTATGATTAGTACGTTCAAGCAAAAACAAGAGGAGAAAGAAGTTGTTTTCCAAGAGAAACAACAATGTTTAGATGCGATGTCGGATTTTTTAGGTTAGTATGACTTTGTAATCTTAATCCTTGCCGGCTGAGTATTTGTTATAATAATATTGACGATAATGATGATACACGTTTCTTATGTTTACAGATAATCTTGAAAATATTCAAGGAATCCGTAAAAAACAAAAAAATAGTAATACCACATTTCTGACGACCGCTTTAGCCTAGTTGGTAGTGACCCTGCCTACGAAGCATTAGGTCCTGGGTTCGAATCCCGGTAAGGGCATTTATTTGTGTGAAAAGCACGAATATTTGTTCCTGAGTCATGGATGTTTTCTATGTATTTAAGTATTTATTTATCTATATAAGTATGTTTATCGTCGTCTAGTACCCATAGTACAAGCTTTGCTTAGTTTGGGACTAGGTCGATTTGTATAAGATTGTCCCCTAATATTTATTTATTTATTTTATTTATTTATGTAAATTTTTGAATTTGCCGCGTTTCCTCAGGCTACGTTTTCGTTTGCCAGACTCTATATTCAATAAGTGGGCATACTTAAATATATAGAAAGCTTCCAGAATTCGGAATCGAATATTCACGCTCATCACCTTACCGCCGGGATTCGAAACCACGACCTTAAACTTAATAATAATATAATAATGACAATGATTTTTATTCGCGATATGTGTACCTACTATCTCCTCCTCCTCTCCTCTTTCTTTAGAAGCTGCACTAACGGCTTACCATGGCTATGTGTCCTCGGTTCTCTGTTATGGCTTGATTTTGTGGGGTAACTCTGTAGAGTCTGATGGATTCTTTATAATTCAAAAAACATGTATCAGGGTGATGAGTAATGCCTGGATAAATGATAGTTGTGTCCCTCTATTTAAAAAATTAAACATTTTGCCACTGCCTTGTTTGTACATAAGGGATATATGTGTTTTTGTCAAAGAACATCCCGAATACTTCAAATTACGGAGTGAAGTCGGAGAGACGAACAAGACCACATCTTATGTCCCTTCTGTACAAACCTCCCAGTCACAAGGACATATACAAAAGAAATGTTTTTAATACAAGTATAACTATTTTTAATAATTTACCAAATGATTTAAAAGCATTATCGGGGAATATATTTCGACATAAATTGACGAAATGGTTGATGGATAAATGTTTTTACAGTGTAAGGGAATATTTAAATTATAAAAATCCACTGACATCTTACTGAATGATTATCTTATTATTATCACTATTTTTAATTCAGTGACATCTATCAATATTGTATTCTAGCGTAATTTATCAAGTATTTGTATACATGCTTGCATGTTGAATACAAGGACATTTTATACTGTAAAACCTTTTGTAACTGTATTCTGACAAATAAAAATTTCTGATTTCTGATTTCTGATTTCTATATAATTAGATGTCCTTAACGTTAATAGCTACATTCTAACTTCCAGTTAATTCATAGTACATTGTTTATCGAGGGGCGTAAGCGGAATATTGCGAACAAGAGTCTATCAGAAGCCCGACGCCGAAGGCGGAGGGCTTTTGAAGACTCGAGTTTGCAATATTCTTACGCCCCCGTGTTATACACAATGTTTTTCATCACATTTGCGAGGAAATAAATGCATTTTAGATGAAATTAATACAAATCGTAATAAAATCTGCAATATGTTAGTCGTCCATTTTGTTGAATTTGACGTGAGGCGCGTATGGCAAAGACCCTTCGGTATACAGCCACGATTTGAAAACACTTAAAAACTTTTTACATAGACACTAAATAACTACATATTAAATCTCTAAATAATTCCGTTAAACATGTTTAAGTAGTTTTTTTTCAGTTTAAATTTATTAAAAGTTGGTTGTAGCAAACTTTTGAAGATATGAAATACTCCTTGGCTGATTGGAAACATCTTCAGTCCGAAGTGAAGTATGAGTGGGTTCTATATTTTAAAACTAAACTTAACAACCCGTGGGAGGTAAAACGGCTATAACTGCTCTGTACGCTCGCAAGTAATAACGCCATTGACGAGCAAGTGTGATGAAAAAGTATTTAACTACGGCGTATGTTTAACGGACCACCAGATATAGTAAAATATAACGCCAAAAAATACTTTTTACTGCCAAAAATACTAAATGATCACCAAAATTTTATCTCCATTTTAATGTGAAATAGTAACCCAAATTATAACATCTTACTATCCTATTAAAGAAAATGCTATCCTAATAAAGCATTGCTAATCCAAAAATGGTTTAATGATCACCAAAATTTTATCTCCTATTAATGTGAAATAATAACCCAAATTGTAACATCTTACTATCCTATTAAATAAAATGCTATCCTAATAAATCATTGCTAACCCAAAAATAGTAAATGATCACCAAAATTGTATCTCCTATAAATGTGAAATAATAACACAAATAATAACTTCTTACTATCCTATGAAAGAAACTGCTATCCTAATAAATCATTGCTAAATCAAAAATAGTAAAATAATTTCCGTAATTCGACGGAGACCCGCTTTCGTTTCTAGGACTCAGTGTCCCGCCGTCCGCCCGGGCTCCCGCCAGAAACTCGCTTCGTCGGCCCTTCATTTCACGTGCGCACTCGACCTACGCTCCGCTCGGGAGGTCGCCGGCTCGCTTCGCTCGCCACCTTCCCCCACTCGCTTCGCTTGGGCCTCATGCACCCCGTTCAACTCAGGACCTCCTTCGCGAGCTTCTGGCTCCGCGAGCTTTTATGTACACTCTAGGGGTAGGACAGACAAGACCACGTGAAAGTAGGGTGCACTGATTCGAGTTTTGGTAGCACTTGTAAATTTGGCATCATTATACTTTATTTACACCGACAAGGTGGCCTGATGACCTGGTAAAGGTTGCGGGAGTCCGCTTGATGCGGGTGGCGCGGGATCGGTCACTTTGGCACTCTTTGGGGGAGGCCTATGTCTAGCAGTGGACGTCTTTCGGCTGATATGATAATGATGATGATGATACTTTATTAGGTAGCATTCATATATTTTATGGCAATCATAGTGGGTTATTTAGGTAGAAGAATGTATTAATTTGGTCGCAAAGGTTTGGTGATCATTTAGTAAATTTGGTGTTCGAATACAATTTAAAGGGCAGTCCTTACTAAAATAGCTAGTACTATTGTAATGGTAGAATTATTATTTTTGTGGTTCAGTATATTTTTTTGGTAAAAGAGCGTAGGGTATCAAAGCATATTTTGGTGGTCATTATATTTGATTACCGTAAGCGATATAAGCATGTAATAATATCCTGCTTCTACTTCAATGTTTTATTTATTCGCTGTCATGTTGTGGAGTTATATTAGATTTAGAAATCGCGGCGGGCTGATTTTCAAAAAATGCCACCTTCCATGAAACACCTTTTTTTGTCGTGATTTGAGTTGCGATGAAATGGACAAAATTCATTTCATATCAACGGGAGGCAACGAGAAACTCTTAAAAACGTAGACTTTATGGCCATTTGTAATTTAATGGGTAGGTTAATTAGACTTACCTAGCTGCCAGAATTATAAGGAAATAGCATTAGGTAAGTTACATTGCAATGCACGTAAATAGAACCGCGAGCGCCATATAAAATGTGTAGCCACTCTTTTACTTGCGTTGAATTATCACGAACTGACCAGGGAAATGAAAATATATGAAAACCATGTATAACCGAGTTATACTATTTGTTGAAAATTAAATTTGTACCTTTTACCGACATACTAGTGTGTCAATTTAAGCCATTTCATGTTAAACAATAATCAACAACTTATAAAAGAATCTCTTTTGTTATTACTATTCGACTTGAAACCATTGTAAAACTTCAATTTGTTTTATTTTTTATTGCTATGGTGTGATGCCTTTTTTGTTCATTCCTTTTTTTTTGGAACCTATTTAGGTCTATTCTTTCGAGGTGTCTGCAATGTTAAATTCAAGGTTGCTCTTACTTTTTTCTACTATTACCTACGTATTCTTTTTTTAGTGCCCATATTTCATGTGTTGTATAGAAGCGCAGGTTTTTGGTTAAGCAATAATTTCTTCGACCTAAAAGCGAAAAAGCATGGAGGAAACGAAAAAGTCTAATTCATAATTAATAAACCTAAATGAAGGCAGGTGAAAGCGCCATTTTTTTGAGCATCACCCGGGGGCGTTTAAAGTTGTTTCGTACTTCTAAGGATGCGGATTTGCGATAAACTCGGGGTAAATTGAGAAACTTTCATGCTGACAAACTGTTAATTTTTTTTTAATATAAGAGTTAAGTAATTTAACAGGAAGAAATCAATACAGAAAGTTTTAACGAGTTGTGTATAGATAAAGAATGATACAACGTGGAACAACATTTCAGAGACCAAGTTGGCACTGATATGTGTGTGTTGATACATTACTTATCTTCGCTTGGGTGTCCTCTAGGAGTCGATTATGGGAATATGGTTGAAGTGTGTTGCGGGCTTAGGCTTTGAAACCTTTCACTGCAATATCTCAATTTACTCATATTTACACCTACAGCCACCACGACTCTCACTACACCTAGACTCGAAAATTATTACTACTAAGTATTAGCACTAAATTATTATTTATTAGTAACAATACGGTTATACGGTACAGGCGTATTCGAGTAGGTAATCGGGGAACAAACATTAAAAATAATATACTCCGACTTTTTCGAAGTCAGTTAAAAATACCCAAGGAATTATTAGAGTGTTTTCTTTATTCGTCTCCTGTCACGCACAAGAAGGCGTCAAAGCGGCAAATCTAAATAAAGTCCATTAAACTTAAATAGTGTAATTAAATTGTAATCCCTTTCGGTTAAGTTACTATGGTGTTGATGGTGGAGCGACGGTCCCATCATGGAGTTCCCGGCATTACAATTAATTACTTGTCACAGAGCACCGGCCCGCAGCTTTTGGTAACGTTTGCCGTACCTATAAATATAATAAAATAATAAATATATGGGGACAATCTTACACAAATCGAGCTAGTCATGGGACTATGGAGTAAGCTCAATAAGACTTGTGTTATGGGTACTAGACGACGATATATATAATAGATAGAAATACTTAAATACGTAGAAAACATCCATGACTCAGAAACAAATATTCATGCTCATCACACAAATATTTGCCTTTACCGGGATTCGAACCCATCAGGACCTCAAACACACACAAAACAAACAAAACAAAAACACAAAACAAACAACAAAACAAAGAAATTGTTTGTTCAGCCGTGTGTCAATTACCCTGAACACATAAGTTGGTCGAATTGGCCGATAGATGCCACTGTAGCGTCTGCGTCGATGCCTGAATCACTTAGTTAAGATTTTTCCCGCGAAACAAGAGAACAGAACAATGCTATCATAGACAACGACCGGGATAAATGTGGCGGCCTTAATGTGTCTTTAAAAGCATAGCAATGCAAAGTTAATAACCCCAAAAAGTGGCCAACGTTGCTAAACCCGCACGTGTGCCCTATATTTTTTTTGTTTCATTCAATTTTTTGTAGCATTTAGGCTTTGGCTGCCAATACTGGTAGCGTAGGTGACCACTATGGTACGAGTATGTATCTTAATAATGTGACCTTTTCTTTCTTTGTCCAGTATTTTAAGCGTCAAATGCTGATTGAAAGAATTATGATGAATGAATGGGCACAGACTGAAATATTCGGAATCGGATTGGTTGCACGTGTTTTCTTACATTGGTGCGTAGCTAAATGTTAAAGCCCGAAAAAGTATGACGTAGGTTAGGTACCTTCTGATAATCAGAATATGAATTGTATTGGTTTGAATACGTGATCCAAGATTGCAACGTAGACAGGAACAGTTACTGCAAAGCCTCGCAAATTTACCTATCGGAAACGTTCTATCTGTGTCAATCCTTTCATATCTTATTTTTTTATTTAATGTAGGTATGGCAATTTCAGCAAGCGTATATAGCATAACCTGTTTTTAAATTTATGTACAGTAAAAAATCGTTAACCGTGTCCGAAATGTCAGAATCCATCGATATTATACGCGGTGCATCCCTACCGCATCCCATTGTGTTTGTAGGACGTTGGTAGACACCGGCCGAGGGCGCCGAGGCAACATACAAATAGATAGGTAGGTACCTACAGAGACAGCTATACGCCTATACTCGGCTGAGCTTGAAATAACGACTGAAAACTACGCGTCAGTCGCCTGTTTCATTCGTTAGGCGCTAACTGAAAACTATATTTCAAACCGACAAAATTCTGGCGAAAACTGGCGAAATTTGGTGCACACTCTTGTTACGTCATTCGTTATCAAATTCTATAAATTGCTCGGCTAACTAACTCTCCAGGCTATTGAAATATGTAGTAATTAACCGGAACGGTTCCGGAGTCCGTAGGGAATTAGGCGTTGGAGATAAAATCGGACATTAACGAGGCTCATTCGTTCATGATATCTGACGACCCCATTGCCACTTCCTTGAGCCCTCCCGTGCAAAGTCAATTGCTTCTAGTTAATGGCTAATCCATACATATCAAAATTAGTATCCTTTTTGTAATCTATACAGCAAACATACAGTGCAGAATATACAACAGAACGTGTGCCACAACTAGCAAACGGTATTAGAAAAAGGTTTTAAGCAATTAAAAAAAAACATCAATATCGATTTAAAATTAATAGAGGCTTTGGTTGAAACCACGAAGCTATTAGTGTCTTATAGCTCAGAAACTCCTTTTTGAAGTTGGCTAAAACACAAAATTCTATACCTTAGTATAAGACCGCATATATACAAGGTGGACATAGATTTTGGGTACTGACCCAAAATCTATTTCCACCGTGTATCAGGCATTTGTATTGGCTTGAGGGCAGCTACCAGAGCCCGTGTTGCTATGGGAAAATTTAAGGTTGCTCTTACGAGACCTTCCTTCGATTTCAAATTAATGAAGATTGGCGTTTACAGAATTTGGAAAAAACATACAGGGTGCGAGAAAATGGTCATTTTTGACAAAAAAATTTTTGATGCCTATCGATCCCATTCCTGTCCAGGATCAAAAGCTTGTATGGGACCAAAAATAAATTTCCGGCTAGGAAAGCCATATATCGAGAACTACTTTCCCCATACAATTTGTATGAAAATGAAAAAAGTTTTTTTACATGTATTTTTAATGTCAATATTGTCAATCGATTTCATTTCTATCCAGTATCAATAGTTTCCTTGGGGTCAACTTTCGGTAATCTAAAAAAGCCAGGAATTAAAGAAAACTGTGTTCATACATTTACTATGGAGAAAAAGTAAACTTTATTTTCATTTGTCTTTGTGTTTCATACAGTCATTCAGCATAGGAAGACGAATTAGGGTGACAGATAAATAAGAATAAATTTTACTTTTTCTCCATAGCAAATGTATGAAAACAGTTTTCTTTAATTTATGGCCTTGTACACATGTTACCGCCAACCGCGACGGCGGCGACTGACGCTCGTGACTGACAGCCCCGCCGCCCGTATACTTCATACCATCCCAGCTGTCCTTCGTCCCTTGTCCCCGCGAACCATGGGACTGTTACGAACGAATTTGCCAAGCTATAACAAGCATTATTTGAATAAGATATATAAGGAGCACAACTCGTCTGGAATTTTTCGTTTATTCTTAGATATTCTTCACGTGGTTAAAACATGGCTATGGGGCGATAAAGGAAAACGTAATTGAAGAATAACATTAATTAAGGTTAATGTTTATTCTAAACACCAAGGGATTCCCTCATAGCTTCTCTGTTTACCTTTGCATGCGTGTAGGTACTAAAACGTTACATTTAGGAAGATATGTTAATTACTTATTATTTATTAATTTACTAGCGCGGAACGGAACAATGGACTTTCCCGCAAAAGCAGGATAATTTAGCGTTAGTGCTTACAATTTTCCCAATAAAAATTAATATTTCTGACCGTTTAACACTTTTATGCAAAAATATGCATATTACTCGTACAACTCTAACGGAGAATAAGGTCAATGCCATCACTGGTAAACAATCTGGGGTGACACACCGGAAAGTCTCATTTTTCATTAAGGTTCATGAAAGACATCAACCCTGTATATGAACCCTGTTTTGAAGTGGATACTTCTTTGCTCGCGTTCTTGTATAGGGGTGCAGTTCCAAATGTATCACGTGACTTCCGGAATAACTTTTTGTAGAGAAGCCTAATCTGATTTCAAATAATTGTTTGATATATGTTTTAATCCTTCTTTATTTGCCATTAGTTGTTAATCACAAAATGTTATTTAGTTTATGTGGCGGACACGAAAATAATGCTGAAATGACCGCCATTTTCAATGTATCGCAAGTCAAATGAGCTACGTCAGTCAATGTTGCCATATATACCCATTTTTCTGTACTTATACAGATTTTAGTGAATTAATTCAGATATATATTTTACGGGTACACCATAATAGCGGATTCCTTTAACCCTAAAATTGATAGAGTATCTAAAAATGCACACATTTTTTGGTTGGCTTTTTGCATTTTTTTCTAAAGCGGTTTTTTGCGCTTTATACAGCGCAAACGAGACTAGAACGCAAGATTTTTGACATACTTTGCAAAGTTTAGGGTTAAATAATCAACACTTTGAATTTAACAATAAGACTCGCACTTGGCCGGTTTTTCTTATTAGGGTTCCATAGCCAACAAAGAAGTATCCACTTAAAACTTAACTAACGATTAAGTTTTAAGTGGATACTTCTTACGTGTCTCCGACACAACCAGCTTCTTTTTAATTGGCAAACAGTTAAGATGACGAATTAGGATTATCTACTTTTTGTTCTTACATGTTACCTTAGTCAAATTATCAAATGAAAACGCACAGAATCTTCATCGCTATTTATTTTCAAAAGAGAAACGCCATAAAAACTTTCTACTTGACCGTCAGGCTTAGATAAGTAACTTCTGGTTACTACAGGCTTATTTTATTAGTTTGATTGAATAAGTAGATTGCAATGCGAACAGTTTTATATGTAAGATAATATTAATATGTCCTGTTTTTTACCTGACTGCCGAAGGAGATGAGAGGGTTATGTTTTTCGAGCGTAGGTAGTTGTTTGTCTTATTCTCTGCAACCTAAACTGTTTGACGGATTTCGACATATCAGGTGTCGTTTGCTTCGTCTTAATCGTAGGAGTGACGTAGGCTATATTATTTTTAAAAAAGCTGTTGGGTTTTTCAGAATATCTTTTGAACTTGTCTGTGGCGTATTACGACGGAACTGCAGTCCTGTGACGTGAAGCTCAATGATCCACAGAGTATCAGCGTCAAATCATCTTTGTGGCTCGACATTGTGCTGGTGTCCCTTTTCCGGGAAAAATATTAACAGCTCGTTTCAGGATTGTTCATACACGTATAACAGGGACATCTAGTGGCCTACTTGGCTAAACTATAAAATTGAGGTGACAGTTGGACAATAATATTAATCATTGACCAACAACTTTTATTTTGAATACAAGGGTAAGCCTTGTTTTCATCTTGGTATTTCAAATCGATAGCATTAGTGACGTGACATTTTGCTACTTATAAGTTTTATATTTTGATATGTTTGTTATGCAGTAAGATATTAATTGGGCCTCGTTGTCTGAGATAAATAAATAAATAAAATTAGTGATTTCTGAGATATACAGCGCTGTTACGTGACAGACGGACAGAGTCGCACCATAAGGGTTCCTTTTTACCTTTTTGTTACGGAATCCTGACCCCGTATCACGGTCGGCCTTATCAAGCGATAAGTGACAAGATAGGAGCGTCGTCTCGTTCTCCCAACTAACATTTTGGTGTCAGCTAAGGGTTTTATTATAACCTTAACCTTTATAAGTGTTCCTCAGTTGGAACTAATATAATAAAAATAGAAGTATAGAGAATAGAGGAATTAAGAAAAAAAATTAACTCCTAAATTGTTACTAGAGCTTTATTCAACGTTGCTAAAAAAGTTCTAGAGTTATAAGAGTGTTACTCAAAGCAATTATACTTAAGATGTTAAAGCTCTAACCTGTTTGTAACGCTTAAACCTTTACAAGATTGCTCGCTAACGCTCATTAACTCTTATTGATTTTTAGCTGTCGCAGTTGAGTGTCTTATAAAGCTTAAGGTATATCTGCTCACTGCTACTCATCGTTAGAGCATGCTCTAACACCTTTCTTACAGGCATTCTTAACACCTTAACACTTGGCTGGAACCTTTATAAGAATGATATAAGGGTTATTTTAACGCTAGTGTGCTAGTTGGGCTATCAAACGGTGTCAGGCAGTGACCGACGCTCTATCTTGTAACTTATTAACGCGTGATAAGGCCGACCATGATACGGGATCGGGATAGGTGCCTGTCCAATAATGTAGACGAATATAAATAAGGACTAGAGCTAGTACAATTCTTTACTCTCATGGCGGTGATGTCTCAAAAGGAATTAATAACGAGAGAGAATCAATACAGACTTAACTTTTATAATCATATTACCCGTAAGCCCAAAACTTCACCAAAGTATTTTAAGTGGAACGTTACCATAATGGCTTAAGTATCTTACGAAGGGAACTTAATGAGAATTGAAAGGATAATTGTTATCTTGATTGCTTTTTCCCGGATAAAAGATTTCCTTGATTAAATATTTTTATCTTGTTCTATAGATAACGTTGTAAATAATTTAGTCACATTGAAATGCCTTGTCTTGTAAACATTTTTCCAACAGTTCAGTCTGATTTATACGAGTTCGAAATATAAAAAAGAGATGTATTCTCATTTAATCTAATAAAAAACCGAGCACAAAAGAATAGAATTAGGTACGCACAAGTTGTTTGGGCGGGCTTAAGTTCTGTAAGTGCTGATTACATCATGACCTTCTATAGGCCAAAGGAGGATTAAACTTCTAAGATCTTCAGCCCTTCCGCTGTGGGTCTACGGGAGTAGATCGAAGTCCTTGAGGGGTATTATTTGATACACTTCGTTGTGCCTACTTTTAATTTTCTTTAAACTTCGAATACAAATTTGTATTACAAGACCTATTTGTGGCAGCAAAAAGCTCTGACATAAAAGCCAACAGCTATTAGAATACAATTCCTATCCTATCATATCAATTTCTGCGGTACTGCAAAAACGCCAGGGCAGTAGAATCCGCAACTGACGAGCCTGTATGAGAAGATGTCCATACATCTTGTGCGATGTTTGATGTGCGATCGAAGCGAAATAAGTTTGTAGGGACCGTATTTTGCGTTCTTATGGGTCAACCTAACACCAGGGCAGGGATTACGTAACTTTTCAAACGAGCGTTTGGGCAAATCAACTGTCATTTTCCCATTACCGTTCAAAAAGGACATTTACGTATTTTAGATCTATCTTCCATACGTACAAAACGTTACGCACTTGCCCGTGCATTAATCCTGACGATCGTTCGAAAAGTTACATAAATATTCGTTTCACTTATAATTATATCATCTACACTATCTACATCTACACTAATATTATAAAGAGGAAAGATTTGATTGTTTGTTTGTTTGTATTGAATAGGCTCCGAAACTACTGGACCGATTTGAAATATTCTTTTACCATTAGAAGACGACATTATCCCTGATGAACATAGGCTACTTTTAACCGCGGGAAAATGCTTCATTCCTACGGGAAAACCGGTAATCCGTGCGAAGCCGGGCCGGGCAGCTAGTGATAAATATGATGAGTTCGAATGACGTAAATAACCGAGGGAGCCACTTGCTCTTCCTCGCCACAAAAGCCTGAATGTTCCATTTATTTTTGACAAAAGGTTTACTTGATTTTGCTACGAGAATATAAGCCCCATACTCTCGTCTCCACGATTTTGTACACGTCGGTCGTTTATATTAATTGCACACATGAAAATGATAATATAATCAAACCATAATTTACGTTAAGTTTTTAATGACAGATGAAGTGTAGGTAAACACTGGTCATTGCATCTTCATATACAAATACTTCGACGTCAATCTGAGTCACCCAATTCTCGGTTTCCTTCTGTTAACCAGGATCAGTAGGTAATTAAGTAGAAACATTTATAAAACGCTTGGCAAAACCCAAAACCTTGAGTGACTATGAAATCTTGCCTTTTTTTACCATATGCAAGAAAGAAAAAATATAAATTGATTCACAAACACACAGGAAACGCATATTAAACAAGAAAAACACAAAAAACATGATACAGGTGTGTCTCTACGGCAGTTAACCGGTCAATGGCATATACTTAGGTATGGTAACGTTAATTGAAAACGGAAATAAGTGCAATCTGAAATCGAAGATGTGCTTTTATCTTCTCTTAATTGTCTCACATCAATCATCTGAATAAATGAAGGTAGTTTAACATATACGTTTTTATGCGTATTTAATACATATAAAACCTATGTAAGGAATGAAGGTGTGTGTACCTAAACCTAATGTAACCTATGTAAGGGTGGTCACAGAAAGCAGACCTTCTTCACAACACGTTGACGACCTACCTCTATTGCTGCCGGTATCTGACTTGTATTATTGAATTATCTATACTGTGGTATCGGCTCGATTGTGCGTCCGAACCTGCTATGACAATATTTGTTATGTGCAGTGTACCGAATAAAGCGCCGTAAGCTTTGGGGGAATCGACAATATATTTTGCAAATAAATATATTGCGTTCATACATTATGTACGTGCAGTATAATACATCCGTGATTTAGCTGCTGACGCAAGAGGTTGTTTAAACTGAATGCCTTAAGCTTATGCTATCCATACTGTATCCTATCCTATCACTGCGGTATAACATTTTGTAGATCATTTATACCCACATTTATGCTCACTGGGACATAAGTTGTACCTATGTACTCTTCCTACCCCTTTTGGGAATAAAGGCGTGAAAATATATTCGACTGTAGTGAAAGAAAGATCCATTTCTATTCATCGTAGGTAACCCTCTCTATTGTCTTTGTGCCAAAGCCAAAAAAAACATGTTTAATTTTTTTAATACACTCATGCTCTTGTGTACCTATATCGACAAAAAACTCTTGAACTTGGACTCACGAAGAAAATCAGTGTTAAGCTTTTCAGATGATTAAGTAAGTCCAAGTTGCTTGTACAAAGACAAATATCCATCGAAGTTAATATTATCAAACAAGAGATGCGAACGGATCAGGATAATCATGTTACAAAAGCTAACATTGTCTGGTGCCCTTGTCAAGTTGTCACACCAAATGACGTGCGGTCTTGTGGTGCTGTTTCGTGTCGTAATACGCGCGACGCGATATTCTGAACGTTCTGAACATTCATCACTTGCTGCATAAATGATATAAATGTTACTGCCATTCATTACTACACATCTTTAAATACTAAGGGTGGGTAACACCAAACAATTATATAATCTATCTATATATAATTTGTGATGTATGGAAAGTTACACAAATTTATATACAGGCCGATCAACGTTAAATATGGCGCCGGCCCTATATTTAACGTTGATCGGCCTGTAATCGTAAGTTGGTTCAACCCGCCCTTATATTATAAAGAGAGAGTGTCTGTTAGATTAGCTTTAGTCGATTGAAATAAAAATATTTCACATAAATAAAATATGTCTATTGACTATCTGGATAGTTTGGGAATGTTTATGGATAGGCAGAATTTTATCGCTATCACAATATATTCGTAGCATGACGTTGAAATTTTATTAATATTTTTCTTAAAATTGTGTTTTTTTTGTTTTACTTTTATTATTATTATTGACGTACCTACCAATATAAAATAGTATTTTATGCAACTGTTGTATAAGTAGGGTCTTAAAACGCGAGTGTCGTGAGTTGCGATGCGAGCCTTGGCGAGCATCGCAATTAAAGACGCCACGAGCGTTTTAAGACCAAGTTATACACCGTTGCATACAAAAAATTTTCTAAGACTAATTTTAAATAAATAGCATTTGACTTTTCAGGCAGTAAGTTTTCCGTTTGTTCTATTACTACTCACGCAATTTCTTAAGCGGTGCAGTTATTTTCTTCTTCGTCCATTTTAAAAGGAACGTACACATTTTTCTTCACTTCACAAACACGAATCAAATCTTAAAAAGTTGTTAATAACGAATAGTAATCATATTTCGTCTTTTAATTTTGTACTGGAACTTTGGTGGGAAATTGGAAACATGACACATTGACACCTCTTGTTTATGGTCTGTTTTGTTCTTAATTCAACTTGCCAGTACTGTCATATTAAGAATAAGGTTTTTCTTAAGTTGGCAGCAATGCCTTTAGTACAATAATTTCTTTGAAGTAAAAACGTATTTTATGTTTCGGCATGGCCCTCTAGATTAGTCGCGTCGCGGCCTACTCGATCGTGTCTAGTAGGCCGTGGCACAATGTAGCACTACCCAGGTTTAGAAGCGTATGGCTGCTAAGCGTATCGTTTTGGCGACAAAACAGCACGGTTGTGCCGTACTGTTATGGGGAATAGAGTATAGACTTTTCTGCAGACTTATTTTGTATGTCTTTATATTAGTGTTCGGGACTATGTAAATGACAGATAAAAGTACAGGAGTAGAAAAATACATTAATTCAATTCAATGACATGTAATGGATAAATTCATCAAATATTGTGTGCTGTACTCTGTCTGATTGTGACGAACAATAAACATACTGTGACCTATTAAATATAATCGCTCACTTTCGAACAATAAATTATTTGTGTTTGTATTTGTATCCCGATGGTTTGCCGGCGTTCCTCGCGCGGGCAGCTTTGTATAATACGTTGTGTGGATAATCTGATAAATCTGAACTTTCTGTCATCATTTTTATTTTTGTTACATCTTATTGCCAGCTGTACTTTTCTGTATACCGCTATCAACTACAACCCGTCTGAAATACCTGCGAACCTGGCTTAATATCACGTTCGCAGGTAACAAGGTTCGCAGATATTTCCGACAAGTTGTACTCATTGAGACGATTCTAACGAACCCAAACTCAACGCGATTACGTCGGTTTTATACTGAATTCCCAAGGCCACCTTCTTTCTCCGTCCTTAGTTCAATTCGATGGTACCATAATATTGCATTGTCATGGAGACTAAAGCTGGTATTCCAAATTTTCGATTGAAGTTAACTGGTAAAAAATTCAGATGCAAGATTTGTCTCACACTAACAAACTGACAAACTAACAAACGAACAGCAACAAAGCTATAGCTCACTATACTCGCAAGATCTACTCAATTAAGACAAAGTATTATTAGGACAAATCAAATAGTCTAGCCTCACGATTAGTTTATAAAGTAAAAGTTCCTATACTACCTGCTCATTCAACTTTTTTTCAGGGGTACACTAATTTAATTAATCAAATGTCCTTCTGGATAAATGTGTTTTATTACTGAATCCTGAAAAAGCTACGGTAGCCCAGGGGTTCAGGTATGCGGCTGTCAAACGGCGGTCGCCTCGTAACAAGGAGTTTTTCGGAAGTTATGTACGATATATAATTATTAATTTGATATTTACGGTTAGCTTTTCCGTGACGGAAAAACATCGTGACGAAACCTGGAATACATCTGCGAAGAAATTCAAAGGTGTATGTGAAGTTCCCAACCCGCATTGGGCCAGCGTGGGGACTGCTGCCCATTCCCTTTTATCCATGAGAGGACAGGCATCATAGGTTTATCGAGGAAAATAAAATACGTCCTCACTTTATTAGTTCGTCTACACTTGTTAGTATACCTTAAAAATAAATACGTTATTTTATTCTACCATTTTGTCGCTGCGATTATTTTTACACCCATGCCAAATTACAGCTTTCTAAGGTCAATGAGCTTAGCTGCAGACGGACAGACGGATAGACTGACATCGCGAAGGTATAAGGGTTCGTAGTTAACTACGGAACCCCAAAAACGCCGAGATCATCGGCCGCGTAAGGTGTACGTATCCGGAAAACATATTTTCATGGTACTTACGCTGCTGAGGTTACGGTTCCAGGCAGTTACGATACAAATGTTACAGGCAGATTTAAGTGTATATAAAAAAAAGTTTCATTTAATCGATCACATTACGGCAAATTTGACAGAATTGTTTGCCTTCATTTAATAAAAAAATGTGAACACGAAAATAATTTTATTATTTTATTCGACAATTATTCTGAAACAAGCATTACTCTGATCACTCCTCAGTTAGAAAAACCTTTTTATCTACGCCCGTATTTTTTTGGGTGATTTGACTCAATTGGGTTGTAACGCCTCATTATTTCCCGACCCTTGATTTTCCTTTCATTCACCCGTAATTCCTGTTTCCAGGCGAGTGCATTATACGGATAAAATACATGGGACATAAAAAGCAGCGATTAAAGTTATTTCTATCTAATTACATAATTACAACAATATCAACAATACAACTACAATAATTACACCTGCAATTACACAACACATAACAATTACAGTTGTAGAACCAAAATTAATAGTAAAATTATAAGTGCGATATACTGAATATGGTATGGTGTATGGTGGTGTATATGGTTCCGGTCCGGTATAGGCATGTAGGTAGCCAAATAAGTCTGTCACCGGGAAGTCATGTGTTTCAGCAAGTTTCTGGGAGTGAATACCTAATCAGATTAACGGTGTATTACAAAACCGCGATGAGTTTGGGATTACATAGCGGTCAGTTCTTATAACCACTTAAAAAATTTAACGTTAGTCCCTAACTTACTCGTATACGGCAAAGCTGTCATCTCCAGTACTATGCTAATTGTGGTTTGACAATATTATGTAGGTATATACGTACCCGTCCCCTCCCTCTCGATCCATCTGATAAATACTCCAACTGATAAGACTGTCAGATCATGTTGAATTCGGCGTATAAATGCACCAACAATATTTTTCTAAAATTGTGAAACTTTCTTGATGTGGAAAGTCATTTTAATTTTATAACATTATCCTTGCAAAATTAAATATTCCTTCCTAGGAATTTCCTTAAGGGGCTCCCATACGCCAATGACCTTCGATCTGAATCCCTTAGTTTTCTTATGTTTTTTTTAGCTTAGGGGAAGGTGGCCTAAAGCGGGCATGGTGCCCAAAGCGGGCACTGGACTTAATATTACCGTTTAAAATAAGAGCGGGGCCATTAAGCGCGACAGTAACCCCCGCCGCCCGCGCACCTCGCGTCATTCGTCCGGCTCACCTGCGAGCACGCCGTTAGACGCTCAGTCGAAAAAATGTTTTAGGATGTTTTTTGAAAAATATTTGAAGGTATGTTTCGTGTGTTCTCTCATTTTTGATGTTTGCAGTGCTATTAGCAATGCCTGTTAGTTATTAATTACTTATCTGGCTGCAATACCGTCACATTAAACTGTCTGTGTCTCAATAATTTGAGGTTAGATTTTGCTTGTATATTTTATGTGGCGAAAAAGGCAAAGCGGGCAGGGTAATGCGGGCACTGCCCGCTTTGCCCAGTGTGTTTTATATAAATATAGATAGAGGCTGATTATGACTGATTTTATATAAGATTTTAGTAGCTATTATAGATAATAGCTACTAAAATCTTAGGAAATCTTAGGATATAGATATCCTGTTGAAAAAATAGATCTTTATAGTTTGTTTCTTTTTTTTAGACGACGCTATTTTTGTTTTGTTTTTTTTGTGATTTTACCCTATGCTTGCTGCTAAGAGATTATAATATACAAATACAAAATAAAATCATGATAAGTTCTTGATATTAGAATATAGGTAATAGATAGAGGCTGATTTTGACTAATTATATATAAGACTAGCTTCTGCCCGCGACTTCATCCGCATGGAACTCGTTTATATCGTAGCTCCATACAAACTTTCACCCCCGATTTCACCCCTTTAGGGGATAATTTCCGAGATAAAAACTATCCTATATCCTTCCCCGGGTTTCAAGCTATCTCCATACCAAATTTCATCTCAATCGGTTTAGCGGTTTAAGCGTGAAGAGATAATATATGGATATATGGATAAATTTTAGTAGCTATTATCTATATGCTGTTGAAAAAAACAGATCTTTATTGTTTGATTTTATTTTTTAAGAAGTTTGTTTTGTGATTTTCCTCTATGATTGCTGCGAAGAGATTAATATACAAAATTGAATCAAGATGTTTTGTTTTCTTTAGTTATGGCCTTATGGCTATCCCATTACGGTACATTATTTGTGACCGCTTTACCCCAGCCCATGCCCGTTTTGCCCTCAGCGAATGCCCACTTTAGGCCCCCCCCTGGGGCAAAGCGGTCAATCGTAAGGGTTTTGTAAATTGCGTAGAATTACTTTGTTTTTAATTTTTCGATAAATTAAGCCGTACTCCATCGGAAAGTGTTTAATAATGGACCTTGTGGCAAACAAATGAATAATGTTACTGGGTTATAAAACATTTTTTTTTTCAACTTTCCGTTAAGGTGCCCTCTTTGAGCCACCTTCCCCTACTATATTAACAACAACGGCTTTAAGCAATATAGTATCCCATATTTACTTCAAAGTTCATCGTTTTCGAGATATTTGGCATCAAAGTTGAACCATTTTAGGCCAAAAAAACCGTTTTCTGGCCATAACTTTTGTGTTAATTGGTTTATAATTAAAACCCTAGACCAGTTTTTAGAGACGTCACAGACGAACCCAAATATGTAGATTTCGTATAGGTATGTTAGATCTTTCACGTCAATAGAGATACGAAATTAGTGTTTTTTTAGACAATCTTTAAAAAAATCATACAACATTAAGTATTCAATTGTTTCAAAATCCGGTAGACCAAAATGGAGATAAAAGATTGAAGAACCGATAACCGTTTGATTCATATTTCTATCTGTAGTGCAAAAGAAGGAGATACGATTCAAAACTTGTCAAAAATCGATGGAAACCTCGGGTAGCCCCTTGACGGAAAGTTTCCTTAAGTCCTCGTGATTCTTTTCAGGATATTCCTACCTTTTTGAAAATGTTGTACATTGGCTAATTCGGTGCGGTGTGGTTACTAAAGTATGTTGATTATGGTGCTGACTATTCTCTGTGGCGTCCATATCCATATACCTCTATTCCCACCATTCTCACGAATTATTCCGCAACCTTAGAAGAAAAAGCTAAATAGAAGCAGGGCGGACCCTGCCATCGATCTGTGTACAATGAATGACTTTTAAATTGTTCAGGGCATGTAAAACAACAATTAAATATGAATTAATTTAATTCTCACTTTTTACACTTAGCATCACCTTAGGATACAATAACATATTACCGTAACATTCTCAATAATATTTACACTTTCGTTTTAAGTATTATATTTGGCAACAACCTTGAGCATACTCTAGTTCATTTAATATTTTGTTTCAACAACTAACATCAATTTCTAAACTGTCTCCATTGATACATAAAATCTTCTTAAAATGAAAACTAGTGAACGATTATGACGGTAATTATTTAATGGGTTATGTTCACCAATTATGGTGCATTTCGTATTAACAAATTGACACACTGACCACATAAAATTGCATTTTACCTTACTGAATTATATTTCAAAAGATGTTGCATAATTGACTTTTCTAACAGTGCAGCAGTGGCACATCTCGTTTCGACGAAAGTAAAAGGTAGAGTATAATTTTGATGATGTCAAATTACGGCTTATATTAACATTTGACATAAAAAAGAGCCTTAGTTTACTTGACTACGGGCGGGTTGCACCGACTTACGATTACAGACCGATCAACGTTAAATATTGCGCCGACAGCTATCAGTCGATAGAAACTTGTCAAACGTTCCATACGTTCAGATTTTAACGAACACCGCTTGCGATTACAAACGGTTTGGTGCAACTCACCCTACGTTGTAATTCATACATAATTGGCACAATTTCGACACCAGTGTATTAATTTATTCGTTGGCACAAAAGTTTGTATCCCAGGTTTTGGAGATTGTGTTCTAAGTGGGTGGTTTTAGGGGCGTGTTTCCGACGTACAGGTTGTTGAGCTGGGGCAGAAGTATGGCCGCCGTGGAGATGATGGTGACCAGCACAAAGACCGCCAGCAGCGCTCTGTCCGCCACCACCGCCACCTGACAACAAAATACAGGGTGTAAGGGACATTGGACCGAAAACTAAAACGATAGTTTCAGACTTGTCACGAATTGAAATCAATTAAAATTATTTATCCTCTGGCAAAACACCTGTATATTGTCGTATGCAAAATTATCCGTAGAAATTCTTGGCCAACTTAACTCAATCAATAAAATTTAAGTTTTCCGTCTTGACTCGAAAATTAACCATACAATTCTATAGTTAATTTTTGTGTCACAACCAGAGATGAACTTTGTTCACTTCTTCATTTTGTATGGCTAACTACCGACTAACCAGGCTAACTGGCCAAGAATTTGGTTCTCATTCATTGAATAATATCACACTACCGGTACGTCAATATACTCGTAGTTTGGATTTCGCTTCGATATGCATCAATATTCACAGGGTAGGTGTACTTCTTCAACATTGCGTGTATCACGTGATAATTTTAGGTGTTATCAGACAGAGGCAGCACGATACTTGAGGGCTGCGATTCCATGCATAGAATATCACTTTTGTTTGATTTCTCTGTCATTTCGATTTAAAAGTGGGGTTTGGATATCCCTTTAACATGCTGGGGAAACACATTTTGTCATCTAGACTTGGATCCCATTTTTATGTGACCGGTATTGTGAATATATAAAACACAGTAATAAATTATTGCCTTGAAGGTACAATCAAATTCATTACATGACAAACTTTTGTTTGGTAATACGAAAACGATTAATTTCGTTAATGTAATGTAGAACACCCGAGAACACAAATAAACAGATCGTCAATTTTTGAATCGGGAACCTTTCTAATGCCAAGTAGCCGCTGAATGTCTTTCAGGCACCGCCGGGTGTATTTGCTGAGCCCATCATTTAATGAACGCTTCCCCTTATTCAAATGTTGTCTTCATTTTCACTTCAACTTCAATCTAATTTAGAAATTTACTCCACAATTTGAAATATAGCGGCACGGCAACAGCGGTTTAAAACGTCCTGTTTCAGATTCGTAACCGATTTTTCGTAAAGTTCCGGTTTAAACATTTTGCGCTAGGAACACAAACTCCAACTGGTTTGGGTTCCAATACTTTTAATTAATCAAGCCGTCATTAATAGATTTTCAAACGGGAATTGATCGTGAATTAAAACTGAGACACGAGGTCGTACGTACGGTCAAGTCAAAACTATTTATACGATTTTTAATCCTGTTCCCATGGCATAAGTTCGAAACCGTACGTAACTGTACGGTGCAACGCATACATATATTTAAGTTATGAATAACGAATCGTAAACGCGACGTTATGAATAACGAATTGTGGAACGACTTTAGAAACTATATAGAAGTGAAACACCAGCATTTAAAAATCTCCCCTTTCTCTAATAATAATCGTCGTTTAGTGAAAGGGTTACAATACTATTGCGAGCATGTCACACTTTCCAAACTTATATAATTTTTACTTATTAACTTAAATCTAAGAAATGATACCTTGCCTACTAAATTGCCGATTGCGTCGAATTGGTTCAGTAAAGTTGCCATCAGTCCGTGATAACAAACGTTACAAACTACCGACTAATCAACCAAGTACTTATACTAGCAAATATGTACATAACCTTTAAAAAAAATTGGTGGTCTAGATAACGTTAACTTCAGTAAAATATCTATTAGCAGGTTTTTTTTTACCAAAACACAAACTTAGTGCGAAACTAGCTAAAAATTGGTAGCTCTTGTGTCTGTTGGGCGTAATTTAACATCTATAAGTTTAACATTTCCTACAATAATTGTATCAACACACAAATTAAGTTACTAACCAGATCAGCTAGTCAATTGCGTAACGTTTTGTACATACGTTATGAAGATCTACATTACACTTGTGTCAGAATGACAGTTTGGTTTGTGCTAACGTGGTGCTAACACTCGTCCAAAAACTTACGTACTTAATTACCCCTCTGACCTGCTTAACAACTATCTCTCAAGATCACAGATCAATTCTATGATCTGTGATCAAAACCAACTGCAATTTTTGACAATAATTCCTACTCATACTGCACCTATAACTTAAGTTAATCTTTACTTGGCTATCGATCGAACATATTTTTTTGGCAAAAGTCACCTTACTGACATGAAAATAAAGTTAATTATTCAACGTAGCAAAATCTGAGATACAGTTTCGTGAATGTAATGAGTCAATGTACAGCTATCGATGTTGTGAGTACCGTAGCGTGGCGGCAATATCCGACGATGCTGTTCATTAATTAAGTGCGACATGCAGAACCGTACATTTCTGCTGAAATGTCGTGTAATTGATGAACATTCTGCGAAGTAAGGACATGAACCGATTGACTGACAATAATCCCGTAATGAAGTAATGAATTCGTATTATAAATAATGTATTGAGTACGACAAACTTCCCAAAAATTTATAGATTGACAGGTTTCAAATATTATTGTTCTAACTTAAGATTAAAAAAGCCTCAATTTCGCGCACGGTGTAATATTGGGAACTGGGATGCGCTGCTGGACCTAGGCGGTTGGATATCCAGTAATTCATTAATACATACATACATTCACGCCTTTATCCCTAAAAGGGGTAGGCAGAGCACATGAAACTTATGTTCCAGCGCCACTTTTAGCATAAATGTGGGTATAAAAAAGATTGACAAAATGTGATATTGCAGTGACAGGTTGCTAGCCTATCGGACACACTTTAACCCTGCTCCCGTAGTCAACTTATACGACACCCACGGGTGGTGAAATTTTTACCCTTTATTAATAACCCTTTATATCCCGGTATTAATGAATGAACGGTGCAATTCATTAATACCGGGATATAAAGCACTACCTACTAGCTGTACCTGCGACTTCGTTTGCAAAGTAATGTGGTGGGAGTTAACGCATTTCTTCTCTTGAACATAGGACACATGCAGTTATCATTTAGCCTATCAAGTAAAACGTTGAATAAACCTATTTTGCCTGAAATGCCGTTAAAATTCGTTTGTCCTTATCTGTCACCATGATAGTTAAATTAGTAAGAAAGGGACAAAACTCGTTTCATTTAACAGAGGGTTTTTTTTATTATAAATAAATAAATAAATATAAGGGGACAATCTTACACAAATCGACCTAGTCCCATAGTAACTTCAGTAAGGCTTGTGTTATGGGTACTAGACGACGATATATAAATAGATATATATACTTAAATACATAGAAAATATCCATGACTCAGAAACAAATATTCATGCTCATCACACAAAATTTTTGCCCTTACCGGGATTCGAACCCAGGACCTCTTGCTTCGTAGGCAGGGTCACTACCAACTAGGCTAAAGCGGTCGTCAAATTTTTAGTAGATGTTAGTGGCAATAGATCCAACAGGTAGGACACAGGCTGCAGCATTAAATGTTTATGATCTTGTTATTATATTATTTTTTATACTATATATATTTATTTATACTATACATATTTTTAACACTTTATATTAAATAAATAAAAACGTAATGACCGAAATGATCTTGAGTCACTCCGACTCTCAGGTAAGGATGTGTTTAGGAATTAATAATAGATAATCCTTTCGAATACCCATTGGCCGGTAAGAGTTTACGCGGAACAAACAATGTCTTTTTCAACAGACGGCCAATTTATATTTTCCAAACTATACCTAATCACTAGGTAATGTCTACAACCATAACGCGAGTCCGAGACCCTTTCTTTTCTATTAAAGTCTCACTTATAATAAATCTCTAAATTAAAAAAAGAATCAGCCAGTATCAAACTATTTTTGTGTCCCCCGATGATCTCAGCTTCCCATGAACGGAAAAAACTGTAACTTTTTTAAGCACATTAATACTCTAGCTTCCTTTTAGGATAGTTTTTATCCGACTGCGACGATTAATTAATTTTCGGAAACATTTGACCTCATTGAATTATTCATTTCTTCTGCTTGAAATCGTAGCCGCCATAACTGTCAACTGTCAGTGACGTCAAAATGGCGGGCTTGCCATAACTATCCAATATTAATGATTCGATCCGGTGTTGTGATGATCTGATGATAGACCTTCACAAAACGCATATAAAATTCTAAAGCGTAAAAAAATAATCGATTCTGATATGGAAACTTATAGTCTGGCAAACGAAAGCCTGATCTGGGAAAAGCGGCAATTTCAAAAAAATTACATATGGCATTACTAATTTTTTGTTTTTTACGGATTCCTAGAATATTTTCAAGATTATTTGTAAACATAAGAAACTTATCATCATTATCGTCAATATTATTATAACAAATAATCAGCCGACGAGGTTTAAGATTACAAAGTCACACTAACCTAAAAAATCCGACATCGCATCTAAACATTGTTGTTTCTCTTGGAAAACAACTTCTTTCTTCTCTTGTTTTTGCTTGAACTTACTGATCATAGTATGTAGCAGCTTCCGCACATAATTTTTTATTGTTTTACCTATATTACGGCAATTATTAATGCAAATAATAAATTATTATTACGGCAAATAATTGTGTAAACAAAATCTACCCAAAGAATTTGACGTGCCTTTGACAGATTATAATGTTGCCACTTTAAGAAAAGTCTAGGTCACGCTTTCGTTTGCCAGACTGTATGCGATAAATTCGTATTGAGGCGTAATTTCAATAAATGTATCAACAAATTTCAAGAAAATAACGTTAAACGTCAAAAGTCTGACTCTTTTCCTTTTTAGGGTTCCGTAGCCAAATGGCAAAAAACGGAACCCTTATAGATTCGTCATGTCTGTCTGTCTGTCTGTCCGTCAGTATGTCACAGGCATTTTACTCTAAAACCATAAGGTGTATTTGAATAAAAAATTGAGGATAGGGTGTATTTTGTTAACCGCTACATAGTTTTGTAATGAAATTACTAAAAAAGATTTTACCATACATAACACTGAAAGTCAAAAATTATTTTTTCATTGCAAGCCCACTTGTGGTACATGAATCGACAGGTCTTTCAAAATAAATATAAGGTTTCTAAGCAATTTTTTGGATTAAGTGAATAGATTCGGAGACAATCGCCCCGAAAGTGACTAAAATTGTGTCCCCCCCCCCTCCCCTCTAATTTTTGAACCGTGTATTTTAAAAATATGAAAAAAATCATGCTCATAGGGATTATAAAATTCTACCAACGAAATTTGTTTTCAACAAGATCATCATCATCATCATCAGCCTATATACGTCCCACTGCTGGGCACAGGCCTCATCTCACGTATGAGAGGGAATATGGGCAGTAGTCCCCACGCTCAACAAGATCGGTTCAAAGGTTTTCGAGATATTTATAAAAAACTGCGTTGCTAAAAGAAAAGGACGTAAGTGCCATAAGTATTCAGTAACGAAATGACCTTTTTCATGTCAGACCCATCATACCCCTAGCAATACCCCTGGGTGTAGGGTGGGACTGAACCATACCACCGTAGTGCTGTGCACTATATTATGCTTTATAATATCTATCCCAAAAGTCCTATTACCGTTATCAGTATCACGCAGTGTAGTTGAAAAAGTTAGGCTACCGTTATCTGTACGAGTAGGTAACCTTTGATTTAGTATATAGAACTAGATGCACAATGTCAAACAAATATGCCAAGAAATGTGCCCCAGAACATGAACGAAGAATACTCTGGACAGGCTATGGTAATAATAATACCACGTGCGAGCGAGCTGGTAGCATACAAATCTCTATAAGTGTGCCAGAAAGGGGAATATCATTCATTGTCATTGTCATAGTTCCACTTTTTTATTTTATTTGCCACAACTGATTTAGTATGAAGTTGTGCCAAACAAACCATTACCCGTCCCGTAGTAAGTTGTTTATGACAAGTCATCAGCCATTTTAAGACTGGTTCTTAATTTAACTGCATAAAAGCTTTTCCGTCCCTCACCGTGGCAACACGTACAGCCCTCCATAGTATTCTAGGTTCATGGCCCCAGAATGACAGCTCTAGCTACATTTCAGTAGTTGCTAATAGCGTTAACTTATAACCTGCATCAAGATATATTATACATATGTTTCATAAAAAAAGAACTCAGTGTTTTAGACCTTAAGCACCATATTAGCAAACCAACATCAAAAGATTAAATACTTTTTAGTTTATTGTGACATATAATGTGACGACTGCTCACGTCAAAACTTTAGCGTTTAGCGTTTAGCGAATGAATGGTCGCGTTATAAATTTTATTTATTTTAACAGAAAGCACAAATACATCTGGTTTCTTTATTTTACAAGTGGGGAATAAACAGCTTCAAATATTTGTACAAATATTATGTAAGTACATTAATATAGTACAGCTGACAGAGTCACTAAAAAGAAATCATTTTAGTTTCCTTGAAAAAAAATTCAGTTTGTTAAATAATTGTATTTTCGACCTGCCTTTACTTTAAATACTTTCTTTTTTGCGATGTAATGTAAGCGTACAGTCAAGTAGCGATCAGCTGTCGATTTTATTAAAACGGTCCTGGGTTTTGAACGTCACTCTCATGATCACCCGACATCTATAAAACGAGTATTACGAGATATAAAGTCAAAAATGAATGATGTTGAAAATTGGCAACAATTAGCGCATTCCCCAATGATGTGTTGGGATTGTAGTATAGAATTTTATTACAGTTCATTAATGCTATTAATTACCTTTTGCAAGGTCATGTCTGTCTGTCTGTCTGTCTGTCCGTCCGTATCTCACAGGCATTTTACTCGAAAACTATAGGGTAAATTTGAATAAAATTTTGAGGATTGATGTATTTTAATAACCGCTACATAGTTATGTAATGAAATTACAAAAAAGTTTTTTTTTAGGGGTGCACTCCATACATAAAATTGAAACTCAAAAAAAAAATTGCATGCCCACGTGTAGCACATCAATCGATCATCATCATCATCATCATCATATCAGCCGAAAGACGTCCACTGCTGGACATAGGCCTCCCCCAAAGAGTGCCAAAGTGACCGATCCCGCGCCACCCGCATCCAGCGGACTCCCGCAACCTTTATCAAGTCATCAGTCCACCTTGTCGGGGGCCTACCCACGCTGCGCCTTCCGGTACGTGGTCGCCACTCGAGAACCTTTCCGCCCCAACGGCCATCGGTTCTACGTGCTATGTGCCCCGCCCACTGCCACTTAAGTTTAGCGATCCGGAGGGCTATATCGGTTACCTTGGTTCTGCTGCGGATAGCCTCATTTCTGATGCGGTCACGCAGCGAAACTCCCAACATGGCCCTCTCCATTGCCCTTTGGGTGACTTTGAGCCTTCTTATGAGGCCCATAGTAAGCGACCACGTTTCAGTGCCATATGTCATCACTGGCAACACATACTGGTCAAAGACTTTCGTCTTGAGACACTGCGGAATATTGGACGAAAAGATTTGCCGTAGCTTCCCGAACGCTGCCCAGCCGAGTCGGATTCGACGATTGACCTCTTTCTCGAAGTTGGACCTACCTAACTGGATCGTCTGTCCTAGGTATACATAATCGTCTACAACTTCGAGCGTAAAGTGTCCGATTGTAATGGGAGTTGGTACTACATGGGCATTTGACATGAAACATGATCTTCGTCTTATCCATGTTCATTCTTAGACCAACTCGCTCGGATGCTTTACTGAGGTCATCGAGCATCGTACTTAAGTCCTCCATGGTCTCAGCCAAGACTACTATATCGTCAGCAAACCGAAGGTGAGTGATGTACTCGCCGTTGATGCTGATGCCTAGCCTTCTCCAGTCCAGAGTCTTGAAAACGTCCTCCAGTGCAGCGGTGAACAGTTTTGGAGAAATAACATCTCCTTGCCTGACTCCCCGCTGCAGCGGAATAGGTTTCGAGTTCCGGTCCTGGAGTCGGACTGACATAGTGGCGCTCTCGTACAAACACTTCAGCACTTCGATATAGCGATAGTCAACTTGGCACCGCTGGAGAGACTGTAGTACAGCCCAGGTTTCAATCGAATCGAAGGCTTTTTCGTAGTCCACGAACGCTAAGCAGAGAGGCAGGTTATACTCCTCGATCTTCTGTATAACCTGACGAAGCGTGTGGATGTGGTCTACGGTACTAAAGCCTCTTCGGAAACCGGCTTGTTCGGGAGGCTGGAAGTCATCTAGCCTGCGTACGAGACGGTTTGTAATGACCCTCGAAAACAGCTTATAGACATGGCTCAGAAGTGAGATGGGTCTGTAGTTCTTCAGCAGAGTGTTGTCACCCTTTTTGAAGAACAGCACCACCACACCTCTGTTCCATGCCTTTGGAGTTCTCCCTTCCAGTAAGACGGAACCGAACAACTTCTGAAGGGCCGTAAGGACCGGTTTTCCACCCGCCTTCAGAAGTTCGGCTGTTATTCCGTCTTCACCGGGTGCTCTGTTGTTCTTGAGCTGTTTAAGAGCCATTACAATCTCGTACAGGCTGATGTCCGGGATGTCGTCGGTATAGTGTCGGGTTAGTCTAGCTCTAGGGTCTTCCGCCTGACTAACTTCGGGTCTGCGCGTTGATGTGTATAGCTGTCCGTTAAAGCGCTCTATCTCACCCAGAATCTCAGGTTTAGAGGAAACGATTCTACCATCTTCAGTTTTTAACTTCGCGAGCTGGCTCTGCCCTATAGACAGATCTCTCGAGAATACTTTAGAGCCCTTATTACGCTGTATGGCCTCTTCAATACGATTTGTATTGAATTGGCGCAGATCGCGGGTAAGGGACTTGGAGATCTGTTTATTGAGCTGCCGGTATAAGGTCGCGTCGGCTGAAGACTGTAGAATCATTTCACTCCTTTCCTTCATGAGCTTCTGAGTGGAGCTAGATAGCCTTTTAGTTCCGTTAGTGCTTTGGGCCTTGAAGAACTTAGACCCAGTGACACGGACAGCTTCCACAAACCCGTCGTTCAATTCGTCCACATCGCCGCCTAGGCAATCAAAACGGTTTTGGAGTTCCAGCTCGAAGCTCTCGGGGTTTTGAATTTGGATTGATGCTGGGCGGAGCGTAGACTTCATCAATCGAGAGCGGTCTTGCTTGACGCATATATTCAATGTGCCTCTTACCAGACGGTGATCACTCCCGGTTTTGACCGTATTGATCACAGAGACATCGTTGAATATATGCTTCCTCGTCGACATGATGAAGTCAATCTCGTTTTTAGTTGCACCGTCGGGACTCATCCAGGTCCACTTTCTGTGCTCGCGTTTCTTGAAGAAGGAATTCATCATGTAGAGTCCTTCCTTCTCCAAGAAGCCAGCCAGTAGTTGGCCCCGGTGGTTCCGACTTCCAACTCCAAATTGCCCCACTCTCAGCTCTTCACCATCTTTCTTGCCCAGTTTTGCGTTGAAGTCCCCCATAACAACGGTGAAGTAGGTTTTGGAACTATGCATGGCCTTCGATATATCTTCATACATAGCCTCCACCTCTTCGTCGGAGTGTGCCGAGGTCGGTGCGTAAACCTGAATGACCTTCAATGAGTACCGGGTGGATACTCTGAGTATTAGGTACGCCACCCTTGTCGACACACTCTCGATCTTCACCACGTTATTTACGAGGGACTTGTGGACGAGGAACCCGACACCTCCCTGGGACTGTTGGTCGCCCTCCCGGAAATAGAGCAAGTTGCCGGATTTGAGGGTTATCGTGTCCTCCCCCTCTCTTCGGACTTCAGATAACCCTATGACATCCCAGCGCAACTTGCTCAATCCTTCCTCCAGTTCCGCTATCCTTTCGTCGGTCCGCAGTGTGCGCGTGTTATAAGTTGCCAGGGCCACGGGTCGTCGGTGGTGGTAGCCGGATCTTCGCCGGAGATTCTTCGCACCCCTGACCCTGCTGGTGCCCTGGCCGCTAACACAACCAGGGTACCGGGGGTCGCCGGAACCTCGGGGCCGTGGTCTTTTTGTACTTATCATTAGGGGGTATATGCCATAATCGCCACGCTTGGCATGCGGGTTGGCGATCGCAGTATTTCCACCGCACTCCAGGGATGCTGCTGCCCATCCCCCGGTGGTCTTGGTCGTAGTTTTAGGACATACCCGGGTCCAAACCATGGGTCCAAACACCGGGTCCATCAATCGATAGGCCTTCCAAAATAAATATAAGGTTTCTCAGCAAATTTTTTGATTAAGTGAATAGAGTCGGGGATAATCGCCCCGAAAGTCACTAAAATTGTGTCCCCCTCCCTTCTAACTTTTGAACCGTGTATTTCAAAAATATGAAAAAAATCATGCAAATTGTTTTGAACAAGATCGGTTCAAAGGTTTTCGAGATATTTCTAAAAAACCGCCTTACTTAAAGAAATGGATGTAAGTGCCATATGATTTCAGTAAGGATACCTTTTTAATAGGCACGGAACCCTTGTTGTGCGTGGTCCGACAGGCACTTGGCCGCTTTTTTTTAATGGCATTGTAATAGCGCTGTTCTTGCGTTCAGCCATAAAGTCTATTTGAGTTTCTGCAAGATTGAATCACACCCTTAGTGTTTAATTGTCACGATACTGCACGGCTATCACAAGACGGCGCGAGAGCTCTCTCGATTTTTCTCGCACTATACGTCTCTTTCTAAGTTGTGTAATAAGAGAGACACGGATAGTTGGAGGAAAAATCGAGAGAGTTCGCGCGCCTTTTTGTGATAGCCGCTCTGGTTTGTCAGTATTTATATTTATCAGCAATAAACAGTATGTATTGAATAAGTATAGAACGGGCCTTTTATAAACATTAATTATCAAGCGCGTCAGTATTAAGGCGGTGTCAAGTTGACCTTCAGCCAACGTAGAGACACAGAAATTGACCACAATACAGGAAAATACTTTTATCATAAGGCCTGCAACTCACATTCATTATGTTGGCAATGGCGCGAACATACACAAGATTTGATAGAATGTGATAGTGCAATCTGAAGTAAATACGAGTAAGAATTACCATGGGAGTATTCGCTACTCGCCGGCGGTGGTACACATTGCAATATGAAAAAAATAAACATATTGCATTAACATTTTTAATAACTTCCTTTATTAGAAATGCTCGTGAGTCGCGTTATAGTTGTAGAACTTACCTAGTGGTTAGGTATAGTTTGGAAAATATAAATTGGCCGTCTGTTGTCAAATTAAAAAGAAATCTTTTGTTCCACGTAAACACTTACCGGTCAATGGGTCCTCGAAAGGATTATCTATTATTAATTTCTAAACACATCTTCAGGTCTTGTTTTCCCTCTGGGTTGGAAGATCAGATGGCAGTTGCTTTCGTAAAACTAGTGCCTATGCCAAATCTTAAGATTAGGTGTCAAAGCGGACCCCGGGCTCCTTTAGGGGCACTACACGGGAATAACGCTAGGAAGATGATGAATTCCTAAACACATCTTTACCTGAGAGTCGGAGTGACTCAAGATCATTTCAGTCATTGTTTTATGATAAATAAAACCACAAATTAATATATTAGAGAGCCGTGTAGGACACTTGACATTCGCCATGACAGTCCGTCTGGTGTTGCCTACAAGAAACTCTTGTGCCTTTATTCGACTCCGGACGACAGAGCATACAGCCACAACACGTTCTCTTTTTCTTTAGAAAGATAATATGTATCTAAAAGAGTTACACTATGAATCTAAAAGAATATGAAAATCCATGCACAATGTTAGTTACATAGCATACACAATTCAAAGTATTTAAAATAATTACTTCTCACAAATATAATCGCTTAAATAACTAGGCACCTTTGTTTTTCTCTTAGTTCTCAACATAGGGTTGTTAATCGACCTTTCAGAATTGTTTGACACTGAAGGGCTGGTTGGTATATTTTCATTTACACAATTTTAATTTTCCTGATTACAGGGGGTGTATGAAATACAATGTTGTTGTTCAGATACATTTGGTTGATCATGGTATTCTATGTGATTTTGATGTGTACTATGACTATTATGAGATTTATGAGGTGAGGAAGACAGAGGTGCATTGTGGTTTTCTGGTACGTTCTGCGAAGAGGAGGGGCGAATATGAGACAAATTTCTACGATATTGAGTATCATCAACATTAACTATATACGTCCTGTCTGATAAAACATCTGCCACTGTCCCCGGTGTCCAATGTTTGTTTGTAGATGGTTGTAGTTGAACCGATACTGGCTGACCAACTTCAAGTGTAAAGGGGTTTCTTGTGGTTTTATCATAAGATTGTTTTATTTTCTCTTTGTTTCTTTTTATTGATTCAGAAACATTATCAATTATCTTTGGTTTCAAAAGTGCTGATATCATAGGCAGGCAACATCTTGTTCTTCTTGAAAATAGTCTCTGGACTGGACTGTTATTTACTTTGTTAGGGATGTTTCTTAAACATAGCAAACTATACCAAAAGTCTTCTTTTCCCTCTGTACATTTAAGGAGTAATTTTTTTGCTATTTTCACTGTTGATTCAGCTTTTCCATTTCCTTGTGGATAGTGTGGTGAAGAGGTAAGATGTGTGAATATCCATTCTTTAGAAAAGCTTTTGAAGTCTTGATGAACAAAGTTGGTACCTCCATCCGTCACAACTACATCTGGTATACCATGCCGGGAAAAGTTTTTCTTGCATGTTTCGATAACAGACTTTGCTGACAAATCCTTGATTTCATCAATTTCGAAGAAATCAGAATAATGATCTACTGTTATTAAATATTTGTGTTGTTTACCTTTTTCAGTGATAAAAAACACATCCATTGATACTATTTCAAATGGTTTCTCTGGAATTTTATGACTTTGCATTGGTAATTTATGTTGGCAAGGAGCATATTTGGTGCATATTGGACAACTTTTAATCATTTCTTTGATATCCATTGACATTGATGGCCAAAATACTGCCTCTCTGGCTAGTTTTAGAGTATTTTCTATGCCTGAGTGTGCTTTATGTAGTTTGTGGAGGATTTGTTTTCTGTAATTTTCAGGGATCAAAATAGCATTTTTTTTTAGTATTAAATCCTGATAGACTGTTAGTTCATTTTTAAAACTATAAAACTGTTTTAGAGCGTCGGGAACATCTCTGATGAATGTGGGCCATCCTTGCTGAATATATTGAATCATTTTTACATAAAATGGATCAGCCCTGGCTATACTTGATATTTCTTTTAAGCATCCTTCTGAGATAGGCAAATCATCAATTGGATTCATCTCAGCTAGAAGTTTGAATATTTTGTACTCACTGTCTTTGTTTTCAGACTCACAGTTGATGAAAAATCTTGATAGGCCATCAGCAACAATATTATCTTTACCGGGCACAAATTCTACCTCTAAGCTGTAGCGTTGCAACATTAGCAACATTGACTGTAATCTCTTTGGTGCGCTTAATAGAGGCTTCTTGAAAATATTAAGAAGAGGTTTATGATCGGTTTTGATGATGGTTTCCTTATTGCCAATGATAAGCTGGTCGAAGCGTTTACAAGCAAAGAGGATTGACAGCAGCTCCTTCTCAATTTGTGCATATTTTCTCTCCGTCTTGCTTAAAGTCCTCGAAGCATAGGCCACAGGCTGGTTATCTTGAAACACAGCTACGCCCAATGCCGCCTCACTGGAATCACATTCAAGTACCAACGGTTTATTTTTGTCAAAATATTTCAAAGTTTTTTTGGTCACTAATTATAGATTTTAGTTTGTTAAATTCTTTTTCTGCTGTTTTACTCCAGTCCCATTCTGTTTTTTCTAAAGTCAAGTATTTGAGGTGAGAAGATTCATAGCTAAGGTTTGGTATATAACGGCTTAGATATGTCAGGACACCTAAGAATCTTTGGAGTTCCTTTTTATTTGTTGGAGATGGAATATTTGAGATGGCTTCGACCTTGGTTGGATCCGGCTGGAGACCTTTGTCTGTAAATATATGACCATAATATGTTACAGAACTTTGTAGTAATTTCATCTTATTTAAATTTAATTTGCAGTTGTGTTGTAATAGCCTATTCAATAAATTTTCTAGTTTCACATTATGATCCTTTGTAGCCTCCTCGATAGACTCACCAACTCCAAATACTAGAATGTCATCAACTAGCACTTCTACACCAGTCAGACCCTGGACTACCTCATACATTTTCATCTGAAAGTAATCTGGCGAAGAGGATATTCCAAAAGGAAGTACTTTCTAGCGGTATTTACCAAATGGGGTCCAGAATGTTGTGAGATTACTGCTAGCTTCAGACAATTTTAAGTGCCAAAACCCCTTTTTTACATCCAATGTGGTAAATACCTTGGCTTTACCTAATTCAGGGAGAATTTCATCTATTGTTGTGAACTGGTAGTTGGGCCTTTTTATTGCTCTGTTAAGAGGTATTGGATCAAGGCAGATTCTAAAATTGTCTTTTTTTTAACAACAAGAAGATTACTTACCCAGTCTGTGTGGTTTTCTTCCTTGACAATAATGCCCTGTTGCTCCATCCTTTGTAGCTCCTCTTTTAGTGGTTTCCGGAGTGCCACTGGAATCCGACGAGCTTTTTGTATGACTGGAGGGACAGAATCATCTAACTCGAGATTGATTTCACCTGAAAAGCTACCCTGACCATGAAATACAGAGTCATATTTTTTAATGATGTTTAGTGTCTCATTATTCCCACAGACTACCTCTTTACAGAACCGTACCAGACCCATGTTAGTACAAGTTTTGCATGACAATAATGGAATGTGTGGTGTATGTACCACTTGAAATGTGTTTTTGAATGTTTTTTGTTTGCCTGCAACCCGAGGCTTTCATAATAATGTCAATTTCACCATGTATCATTATGTTGTTTCCTCCAAAACCAAACAAACATTTATTTGATGGACGCATTTGTCTTTGTATGTGGTTTTCCCCTAACATTTCTGTTATATTCTTGAGGCCCACCAAATTGTCATCTGCTGCAGTGTCCAGAAGGCATTTTGTTTCTCTCCATTGTTTTCCAGACCTGAATTGTAGAAGACATTCCGCCAAATTTTTATTGCCACTCTCAATTTTCTTGATGACGAACTTCCTGTCGGAATCATCAGAGTCTAATTCAAAAGATTCCTCCTGTTGTTCCTCTGGGGTCTTAATAATTTGCTTTATTTTAGGTTTCTTCTTGCAAACTTTTTCGGAATGATTTTTTCCGTTACATATCTTGCAAGTTTTGCCCCATGCCGGGCATAAACTTTTTTTGAACAAATGTTTATTCGCACAGAACTTGCATGCCTTCATTGGAGTATCTTCTTTAATCTTCTTAATTATTTCTGGCTGTGCTAGAGTTTTTACTTGGCGTTCAGTTATTTCAGATGCTCGACATTGATTTACTGCGTCATTTAACGTTAAGTTCTCACGTTTTAACAGATCTTTTTTAAGACTGATGTCTTTGATTCCGAACACTATCTTATCCCGTAACAATTCGTCTCGTAAATCCTTGAAATTACAGTCATCAACCAGTTTAATTAGCTCGCTGTAGTACAGATCGAAGTTTTCTTCTCCTTGGTTACGTGAATTAAAAATGTATCTATTATAGATTACGTTCTTTTTGGGTACCATCTTCGAACTAATTACATTCAGAATGTTTTCGCAGGTATTGTCCGACTCTTGGATACCGAAATTGTTATATTTTTTAATGGCTTCCTCGCCAATGGCGCTCATCAAAACGCTTATTTTCCTGGCTTCTTGATTTGTAGACCATGTCTCCATTTCAGTGGCACGGCAATAATTTTTCCACGATTCTTTAAATATGTTGAATGCCTCCTCAGGGTCGGACTTGACATTCAGAGGAGCCGGCCATGGAACGTTAATGGCGTGGTTTGCTTGCTGTGTACCTGTTGTACGTGTACTAAGTATTGACAATTGCTGTTGCATATTTTCCAACATCATCGCCTGCTGGCGCACTAATTCTTCTAGGCTACCCATTTTTAGTTTTGCGCTGCCACCATGTTTTATGATAAATAAAACCACAAATTAATATATTAGAGAGCCGTGTAGGACACTTGACATTCGCCATGACAGTCCGTCTGGTGTTGCCTACAAGAAACTCTTGTGCCTTTATTCGACTCCGGACGACAGAGCATACAGCCACAACAGTCATCACGTTTTTATTATATTGTTAACATAACACAAGTGTTAAAAATATGTAGAGAAGAAGATCAATAAACATTTAATGCTGCAGCCTGTGTCCTACCTGTTGGATCTATTGCCACAAACATCTACTAAACTTTTACCCCCTTATTCATAAAACTTAAAATACCTCTGATAAATAACACGTGTTTTGTCCCTTTCTTAATAATTTAAATATCAGAGTGACAGATTTTAACGTCATTTTAACTAAAATATATAGGTTTGTACAAAGTTTTACATGATAGGTTAAAATTAGAACTGCACGTGTCCTATTTCCAAGAGAAGAAATGCGTTAACTCCTACATTAACATGCAAACGAATTCGCAGGTACAGCTAGTTAAATATATTAATTAAAGTAATATGTTTATTTTTTCATACTTATTGCAATGTTTCAGATCACATTCTGCCAAATCTTGTGTATATTCCCGCCATTACCAACTTAATGAAATGTGTGATGCAGCACGTCTATCATGCGACGGCCGCGACATAGGTACTCTCGAGTTTTCTCGAACTAAGTATATTTCTTGTTCTAAGGGTTCTACTAAGAAAGAGACGGATAGTGCGAATCGAGAGAGCTCGCGCGCTGTCGCATGATAGTCGTGCAGGCGTCATGATACGAGTTAAAGTATTTTCCTGTATGTTGGCCAATTTCTGTGTCTCTATATTGGCTGAATGTCAACTTGAAGGCGCGAAGTACGAAGTTATAATACCGCCTTAATACTGACGCACTTGATAATTAATGTTTATAAAAGGCCCGTTCTGTACTGATTTAATACATAAGTACTGTTTATTGCTGATAAATATGAATAAGTACTGGCAAACCAGCATGGCTATCACAACACGGCGCGCAAGCTCTCTCGATTTTTTTCGAACTATCATTCATTCATTCTTCTAGCATTATTCCCGGTTGTGCCCCTAAAGGAGCCCAGGGTCCACTTTGACACCTAATCCCAAGATTTGGCATAGGCACTAGTTTTACGAAAGCGACTGCCATCTGAGTTTTCTCGAACTATCTGTCTATCTCTTATTAGATTTAGAAAGAGACGTATAGTGTGAGAAAAATCGAGAGTGCTCGCGCGCCGTGTAGTGATAGCCGTGCAGCATCGTGACAAAATACTCCGCGTGTAATATTGCAGAAACTCAAATAGACTTCATGGCTGAAGGCGAGGACAGCGCTATGCCATGCTATTAAAAAAAGGATAAGAGTCAGACTTTTGACGTTTGACTTTATTTTGTTGGTTCGTACATTTATGGAAATTACGCCTTAATACGAATTTAGCGAATATAACTTATATTCGCTAAATCCATATCAGAATCGATGTTTTTTTTATGGTTTAGAATTTAATATGCGTATTGTGAAGGTCTATCACAACCCCGGATCGACATTATTACTGTTGGATAGTTAAGGCAAGGCCGCCATTTTGATGTCACTGACAGTTGACAGATATGGCGGCATCGATTTCTAGCAGAAGAAATGAATAATCTAATGACTATTCTAAACGGAAGCTAGAATAATAATGTACTTGTAAAAAAAGTTTCACATATTTCCGTTCATGGGAAGCCGAGATCATTCGTGACACAAAATGTTTAGTTTGATACTGGCTGATACTTTTTTTAAATTTAGAGTTTTATTTTTAAGTGAGATATTATTTTTATTTTATAACTGCCACACACCTAGTACACATCTCACTTCCCTAAGACCAATAGAGCGGGGGAAAGCGGCAGCGTTTGGTTACCATACACGGGAACTGTTACCTTCAAGTACCTATAGTTTGTGAGATCTTACTTCGAACATTTGACAGCTGTCATCCCAGTACAATGTATGTCGTCATATATTACCATTGACGTTTATTATACCGGGATGACAGCTGTTAAATGTTCGAAGCAAGATCTCACAAACTATAATGATTATAAAAAAGACACCTTCTGAAAGTGTACGGACTGTAATAGTACCTAGACATCTAGCGATTATTCTGTATCTATAATAAAAACCTATAAACGGATATCGAAAGTACGTTACCTAATGAGTGACACCAAACCAATAAATTTTAAAATATCAGACGAGAAATATGAGTATCTAATGCTTTTAATGTTCAACGCTCCCTCACACTTAAATAGTATGACGGTCGTAGTACACGTGAGGTACCTCAATTAAGCGTAGCTAAACCTCATTCTACGACGTCGATCACCCTTGTGCACGTGAACAGGTTTTAGTTTATTTGAGAGTCTTAAAAGATAATATATGTTGACGAACCGTCTTCATTAATGATTATTTCTTTTATTTGTAAATATTAATTTATAGCTAGCTATTCTACTTAACGTTAGTTTGAATTTCTACTTTACGATAGCAGTTTTACTATGTAAAGGTATCGTTAACTGTCAATAAGAACACGAAGCAACTTAACGATTACACCCTGTATAATTTATGCAGGAATAACTCAACACGTTGAAGCAAAGGTTTTCATTTTTATTTTGTACTACTTATTGTTTTCTTTCGCCTTTAAAACAGCTCAGAGCGTTAAATCTGGAACTTAGGAAAACACCCATTATGCCGCAAAAGAGGGGTGCACAAAGCATTTTAAGTATTGTCTATTGTAAGGCGAGGATAATTAACGTTCACAGAAATTAAAATGCACTGCAAAGAGGTTTTTTTTATGAACGCACAAAACTATATTCAGGTAGAACAGCAGTATCATTAATAAGTTGTATTTTGATAATTAGGTAGGTACAGTTATAGTTAAGTTACTTGTGTACCTACAAAGTCCTATGAAAACTGGCGTGACCCTGAATAGGATCTTCTTTTAATTATATCGGCTGAAATATACTTAGTTAGGTACATACTTAGTTATTATACGCAAAATTAATTACATTTAGATATTTTCAGAGCATAAAACTTTACCATAAAGAAGCGTCGCAGCAAACGAAATATTTGAGGCATGTAAAGATATAGCTGAATTTCCTCATCAAGTTTAGTGTGCGCCCATAGGACTCTGCTGTGGTAACCGTATACATTATGACTGCAACTGACGTGTGCAATGCAGTCGCTCGTTGGTGGCGACCCGCGGCTCGTGGCGCGCGGCAGCCTCTCGTAGCGTGCAGCCGCAGCACCCACAGCGCGCGCATACTCTCGTGCAATCACTACTGCTGTTACATACGTTGTGACTGAAGCTGACCTATTTCCACGCAAGGTTGGCGCGCTCGTTGGGGGTGACCCGCTGCGCTCGCGACGGGCTGCAGCCGTGCGTAGCGTGCAGCTAGGTCCCACAGCGCGCGCATGCGCTCGTGCAACCCTCGCCCCAAGACTGCTGCTGTTACATACGCTGTGACTGAAGCTGACCTATTTCCACGCAAGGTTGGCGCGCTCGTTGGGGGTGACCCGCTGCGCTCGCGGCGCGCTGCAGCCTCGCGTAGCGTGCAGCCAGCTCCCATCGCGCGTACAACCCTCGCCCCAATACTGCTGCTGTTACATACGTTGCGACTGCAGCAGACCTGTTCCCACTCAAGGTTGGCGCGCTCGAGGCACTGGTTGGGGTCGACCCACTGCTCTTGGCGCGCGACGGCCTCGCGTAGCGTGGAGCCACAGCACCCGCAGCGCGCGCACGCGCTCGTGCAACCCTCGCCCCAAAACTGCTGTAACGTTGTGAATGGAGCTGACCTGTTTCCACTCGAGGTTGGCGCGCTCGAGGCGCTCGTTGGTGGCGACCCGCTGCTCGTGGCGCGCGGCCGCCTCGCGCAGCGTGCAGCCGCAGCACCCACAGCGCCCGCATGCTGACGTGCAGCCCTCGCCCAAGTCACTCTGCGTCACTGCGCCTGTGGTTACAGCACACATTAGCGGACCTATGTGCCAGACGTCTGATCAATACTGAAAAATTATACGGCACGGCATCAGGCAAAGTATTAATCTGGCCCCAACTTAATTTGGGTTATGATATTCCTAAATACTCTAATCTGCATGGTCCAGCCGCTTATATTTGTATGAGTAATTAATTAGGTATGAATACTTTACTTGATTTATAAAATAACTCAAGTGTCCTCCCTAACGAATTATTGTTTTTGTTACGAAGGACTATAATCGCATATACTGGGATGCCTAAAATACCTAAACCCACTCATTACGTCACGTATTGTGGGATTAGTGAGCATCATACTAAATAATATCTTAATATATTATCTTGTTCTACGGTTCCAACAGTATTTTCGGCCTTTGTTGTCAATATCTAAGGAAAGAAAAATGTTTACAAAGCTGAGTACATAATTTCGTCTGTCTATCAAAAAAACAACGTCTTTCCCGTAAGCAAGACTGAAATAGATCATGATATGCCACTGGCAATATAAGGTATCAAAGAGTTCCTATATATTTACTAAGTCATATGATATCCCTTGAACACACAGCACAGCTTGAGTACAGTTTTGATCAAAGGAAGATCTTTTTACTTAATCCAACATCTTCACTAATGCCTCATAAAAGTAGTGTCACGATCCACTGCATTACTTTTGAAGATAACACCGCTAAAGAATTTTATAACTTTCTTAAGTACACCGTTGCGCACCATACATTAACGGACAAAGTACGATTTTTATATTCCAGATAAAACCTGGAAGCAATGGCCGCCTTATCTCTCACTTATAATAAATCTCTAAATTAAAAAAAGAATCAGCCAGTATCAAACTAAACATTTTTGTGTCCCCCGATGATTTCAGATTCCCATGAACGGAAAAATATGTAACTTTTTTCATAAGCACATTATTACTCTAGCTTCCGTTTAGGATAGTGTTTATCCGACTGCGACGATTAATTAATTTTCGGAAACATTTGACCTCATTAAATTATTAATTTCTTTTGCTTGAAATTGTAGCCGCCATATCTGTCAACTGTCAGTGACGTCAAAATGGCGGGCTTGCCATAACTATCGAATATTAATAATTTCGATCCGGTGTGTGATGATAGACCTTCACAAAACGCATGTTAAATTCTAAAGCGTAAAAAATTAATCGATTCTGATATGGAAACTTATATGCGATAAATTCGTATTGAGGCGTAATTTCAATAAATGTATCAACAAATTTCAACAAAATAACGTCAAACGTCAAAAGTCTGACTCTCTTCCTTTTTTTTAAATGGCATGGCGATAGCGCTGTTCTTGCGTTCAGCCAGTCTATTTGAGTTTCTGCAAGATTGAATCACACGCTGAGTATTTAATTGTCACGATACTGCACGGCTATCACAAGACGGCGCGCGAGCTCTCTCGATTTTTCTCGCACTATATGTCCCTTTCTAAGTTATCTGATAAGAGAGAGACGGATATATTGATTTAATTGGTTTAATTTGTTTAATTGGTTTTTTGGTTTAATTTTTTTTTCGTTTAGTATAAATAATGAGAGAGACGGATAGTTGGAGAAAAATCGAGAGAGCTCGCGCGCCGTTTTGTGATAGCCGCGCTGGTTTGTCAGTATTTATATTTATCAGCAATAGACAGTATGTATGAAATCAGTATAGAATGGGCCTTTTATAAACATTAATTATGTCGTTGATCGGGTCGCCACCTTCCCTAACATATGGTTGAGGGAGGCGATGGCTGAGATATGCGTCAGACTCGTGATCGGGTGCTGTTTGTGGAGTCCGGACTGTTCATGCTTGCAAGGGCATAGTACCTAACTACTTCAATACTAGTGTTATTTTATTATCATCGTATTGACGAGAGACATCATTCCGATCTTGACACGTTTTATTGTTATTGACCCTGAACATCACTGACAATATTACATTAATGTTCCTTTTTTTATTGTTTTGCTTTGACGCTTAAAGACCGTATACATCTCTACGAACATTTGAATAATTATTAATTGTATTTGGACGCTCAGAGACCTTATATATCTCTGGAATACTGAATTAATATCATTAACTTTCTGTTAATGCACAGACCTTATACTTATCGAATATAATGGTCATATTTTGTTTCGTTTTCATTCACTTTGTGACATTTAGTGTGTTTTTAATCTGCAAATTTTAAATTATTATGGTGTTAGATTATTATTCTTTTATTGTAAGATTATTATTTTTAATTTAAATTACCGTTCGACGTGTAAAAGTGCCCTTGTGGCCTATTTGCAGAATAAATAATTTGTATTTGTATGAAGCGCGTCAGTATTAGGCCTGCATCACACTGGCGCGGCCTGGCCGCGGCTGACAATAGTAAACTTGTCCGCCGCTGTCAAATTTAATATTGTCCGCCACCGCAGGCCGCGCCAGTGTGGCTGCGCCTTAAGGCGGCTCCAAGTTGACATTCAGCCAATAAAGAGACCACAATAGAGATACAGAAATTGGCCAACATACAGGAAAATACTTTTATCATAAAGCCTGCAACACACATTATTATGTTGGCAAGGGCGGGAACATACACAAGATTTGCCAGAATGTGATAGTGCAATCTGAAACGTTGCAAGTTGAAAAAAATAAACATATTGCTTTAACATTTTTAATACTTAATTTCTTTTATTAGAAAGGGACTCGGACCCGCGTTATAGTTGTAGAACTTACCTAGTGGTTAGGTATAGTTTGGAAAATATGAATTGGCCGTCTGTTGTCAAATTAAAAAAGAGATCTTTTGTTCCACGTAAACACTTACCGGTCAATGGGTACTCGAAAGGATTATCTATTATTAATTCCTAAACACATCTTTACCTGAAAGTCGGAGTGACTCAAGAACTTAAGATCATTTCAGTCATCCATCACGTTTTTATAATATAACATAACACAGTGTTAAAAATACGTAGAAAAGAAGATCAATAAACATTCAATAATGCAGCGTGTGTCCTACCTGTTACATCTATTGCCACAGACATCTACTAAACTTTTACCCCATTATTCATAAAACTTAAAATACCTCTGATAAATAACACGTGTTTTGTCCCGTTCTTAATAATTTAAATATCAGAGTGACAGGTTTTAACGTCATTTTAACTAAAATATATAGGTTTATTGAAAGTTTTACATGATAGGTTAAAATTAGACCTGCATGTGTCCTATTTCCAAGAGAAGAAATGCGTTAACTCCTACATTAACATGCAAACGAAGTCGCAGGTACAGCTAGTTTATAATAGTTTAACCAAAACATACTGATACTGTCTATAAATAGAACGGATGCATTTCGAAAACCTACCTCACATATGTTTTATAAGATGAGTGATTTAATGAACTCTACCTAATTTCAAAGCTCTCTATTTCGACTTGACTTCTTTTAGAAAGATAAAATAAAACCAACCAAGTGCGAGTCGGGCTACTGCACAACGCAACCAAACCGTAGTTGCCTGTTTCTAGCTAAATAATCTTTATTATAAGGTATGTCTTGTGTACTGTAAGTTCCCGTCACGAAATATTTACCGCTGTCTGGATGTACGCTGAACTCATTTTTAAACAGTTTTTTAGTGTATTTACATATTCTCAATTTTTGGATTTATTCCTTTACGTTAAAAGTAAAAGACCAAAATGTTTTGCCAAAATTAATTATTACGTTGACCTAGAATCATAAAAATATTTCGGAAAATGTGTGCAACTTTAAATTAGTTGCATTAACTTAGAAAAATCTTTTTTTTACAGCTGCTTGTGATTGCAGAGTATTTGATATTAATTTCGACGTCATACATCCACGCCGCGTTCTAGAGAAAAAGAGTCTTAATTAGACTCACAGACCAAGGTGACAGGATCATCAAGGATTTTTTTTCCTTTTTGAAGCGCGGTACCCTAAAAACTACACCTGAGAAAATCCAAATAATCCCAGCTCATCCAAATTCTTCCCACGTACGTTTGGTTTCCGGTCAGAGTCCAAGTTAAACAAATAGTTACACAAATTCTTTACAAAAGCAAACAATAAAACTACAACAACAAAGTAAAGGGTCGGAGCGTCGATCAAACTTAATGTATTAATGAAATTTATTTAGGTAATACATACATTCTTTATGAACTCCGGCTAAAACTTTCACTGCCGACCTGTTACAATTAGTTAAGAAATTCTAGGTGGGTATTAAATATGACATCTCTTTTCCCAATATCCCGAGTCTTTTTTGACAAAACTGTGTTCAGAGTGGTATCGAAGGACAGTTAATATGATAAAAAGTTGTCTGACACTTGGGACTTTAGGCTAAACTGAATAGTAGTTGAGTAGAGTAGGTAAATGGAATAAAATACATAACTTTCAACACTGCACGTTGGGCTACTTCTAGAGTTAACACTGTTCTTTTGGGAGCTCCTCCCCATGCTGATCTACAATATGTTACTAGGGATTGACAGAGAGCCTGATATACACATTTCAACATCTGCCGCATGACGGATATTATATTATGTCTGTAGGTGTTCAGTGGTTGACCAGAGCTTCTGATTTGATGTGGGTCATGAATTTTGTCTTATCTACATTTAAGGTCCGTAAATTCCGTGTAAATCAGGTCATTACTTTATCTAAGCCTTTCTGAGCAAGTTTAAAGACCTCTCTAGTTTTCTCGGATTTTTATTAAATTTCATAAATTATGAAAAATTTCTTTATGAGAATAGGGTGGCTTCCTCATGTTAAAATTGATAATGTATTTGCTAAATGGAGAATAAACCACCAAAATATTGCAATAAAATATAAATTACAAAATATAATTAAAATCATTAAAAGAGGTGGTTAGTTTTTTTGTAATTTTTTTTGTACAAAAGTAAATTTAAATCTACTACCAATGGTCCTTACTTAGATCCTTACGCTTTTTCGAAAAAACAAAGGCATACTAGAAAACCTCAGAACTCCCGAACGCCATTTTAAACGAAAAACAAACTTTAACATTATATAGCGGCTAGAAAACATCGCAACACCAAACAGTAAATTTGATCAGATTGAGTTACGAGGTTTGCGATTTTAGCCGATACTCTGAGAGTCCGTTGTTGCTATTGTAGTCCATTGTCAGGCCATGGTACTCATAGTTCCTCACCCATATGGTTGTGGTTGTGCCTGGCGAAGCGCGGCGAGGGCGGCGGCAAGGGCACGCCGTCGCAGCTCAGCTCTGCCTTCAGGCGCGAGCCGGTACGAGGATTCACTTGCACTCCCACCGCCACTGGCCCGCTGTCACCCTGGTACATAAAAATTTAAGAGTGTGTATTCAGACGTTTTTAAGCTCTTCTTATTGTGAATATGATACTAATCATACCTAACACATTCACTGCTAAGACAACGATTGCGTATAGCGCTATAACAGTATACTGTAGGTGTAGGTGTAGAGGAAAGCGCATACGAGCCGAGCGCCCGCCTTCGCACAGAAAGTGTTAAATTCACGCCAAAAACACTGTCAATATTACAAATATATTTTTATACATTAAGTTCATATTAAAAAATCTTTTGGAATCCTATTAACTAAGGTGAAATTACCGTGCAACTCCAAAGGAAATTCAAATGGAGATCGGTGTAGTTAGCCTTCCCACAGCCGCATTTTTATTCAATCACAAATCGCCGGAAAGTTGGTGGCAATATTTCCATTTCGAATTAAACTTTGAATTTCTTTTACGAATCAGAAACAAAAATATAAGTTGAGACTTAAATTTTATTTAAACAAGAAATTATCACGACGTCTTACGTACTCGTAAGCACACAGTGTTCTTGAGTCGACTTGAATAACTTCTTAGAAGAATCCTTCTTACATTTATTTGGATTCCAAAGGATAATAGAATGGGATTGAACAAACTGAAAAGTTACAGGGCCCTGTACTAGGAAAAAGGTTTTTTGCCAAAGATGATGAAGCGATTTACTACTTGGCCCAACCTCGACGCATTAGGCAAAGTGTTTGCTTAAAATTTAAGCATCCCTTTTTCAACGCCGTGTTTACAGACCATCTATATATTGCAGGCGTTAGCATAACTAAGCAACAATTGAAATAGTTTTGTAGAGTAGGGCCCACTTCCTCATTTAACGGGGCGGAATCTGTATGTAGAATAGAATAGAATAACATTTATTCATGACAACAACACATACATGCACATAAATCAAAATACAAAATAGACGACAACATTGCCACGAAACGGTTCTATCTCAGCGTTGTGCTGGCCTGGTGGCCAGCGCTGGTCTTCCGATGGGACCATCCGGTGATTCCACGGCGTAACACACACTTTACGTATATGGTATTTTGTGCTTTACCGAGAGCTTAGGTAGGTACTTATATTTCCCCGATTTCCATACTTTTCGGTTACTGGGCGTTATGCATGCAGTATGGAATTCGTACAGTTTTCGCGCACCCTGCGCCAAAAGGAAGCACCCATTTTTTAAATATAAGAACGCAGTAAAGAATCTGTACTGACTTGACTAACAGTTGACAACACTCTTCTTTGCCTAATTCGGAACAAAAGCCAATTCTTATCTGCTTTGTTATTTTTTGACGATTAGCGTTATCATGAAACTATATAAAGATGATGAAAAGTAGTTACAGCAAATAGCGCCGGTCGGGTAAATGGGATGTAGTTACTCATAAAAGAAATATGCTAGCATTCCATATTTCTCACTTGCGGAGTGCTCCGGATGAAATATGTATGAAAGATAAGCAAACGTAATTGTATTGCCCGACCACATCAAGTACAGTCATCGACAAAAGTATTAGAGTTATTCACATTATCCTTACCTTGCTAATTTGTTTAGAGATCAAAATAAATGTTAGACTGACAAAATGTTGCAGTGAGTACTGAGTACCTACACTGCAACGTTGGTTTTCAGTCAGACCCTTACATAAAATAAGTTTTAATTCTAATATTATCTCCGAACGGAAAGAATATATGTAATTGGAATGTGAGTAATGTTGTGTGTATTTTAATTTATATAATGACTGTGGTTTGGTTGCAATTATAATAAGTAAAAATATGTACGTTAGGTAACAAGTACGTATATTAAGAGAAAATAGGCGAGGGTTTCTTAGAAGCGAAATTATTTTTATTACTCCTCTGTTTCATTTGTTTTTCGAGGATAAAACAGCATATTAAAAAACCGGCCAAGAGCGTGTCGGGTCACGCTCAGTGTAGGGTTCCGTAGTTTTCCGTCCGTCACAGTAAGTGTCCCCTCTTAAGCGTTAAACAAGCAATACTTAGCGAACAATATAAGCAATACTTAGCGAACAATTTTATTATTAGACAACGAACGACCAAAGACAACTAATGGTAGGTACACACTGAGCAAACGAACAACCGACGAATGAAAAGCATTTACGTGACAGCTATTTGTTAGAGTGAGATACATAGCCGTTCGTTGGCTTGGTGTGTACCCACCATAAGACAATTCGAGCACGACAAATTTTCGACCTAATGTATGGGCGCACCTGCTCCGACCCCATTAAATCAGGAAAAATCTTAACACTGCAATGTACGATATGAGCGTTTCGCGTACAGCGACATCTATCGGCAAATTAAGTAAACTATTGCGCGCGAGCTTAAAGCATGGAAGATGATTTTATGGGATAATAATTCTTTATTGCAGGGGTTCCCAAACTTTTTTTAGGCACCCCCCCCCCCCCGCCCTGCCTAAAATGAAGTTCCCACGCCCCCTCCGCTTCGATGCAAGGAAACGGAAGTGAATGGTAACCCATTGCCAAATAATCATCATCTTCCTAGCGTTGCCGTTAGCGCCACGGCTCTTAGGAGTCTAGGGTCAGCTGAGTACGTAATCCCAAGTATCGGCGAGGCACTAGTTTTTGCGAAAGGATTTCCCGAAGCCCCGCGCCCCCCTTAAAATGTGGTCGCGCCCCCCACTTTGAAAACCCCTGCTTTATTGCGTTAACCGATTTTCACCGTTTTTACTTTATTTAAAAGCACGTCATTTTATTGTGATTTTGTAGAAATTACATGTACAATAAACACCTGCTTATACAGTTAAATTACAAACTTAGTTCAGAAAATATACTGTAATTTTTTTCAAAATCTATTCAACCTATCAAGTTCAAAATAATTTTCCTAGAAAGTTTTTATAAAGTTCTACTTTAGAGATTTTTTTCATATTTTTAATACTTATGGGTCAAAAGTTAGAGGGGGGGGACACATTATTTTTACTTCTGGAGCGATAAAGAAAAAAAGAAAAATTAACATTATCAAAGAACTATTTTACTAAACCCCTATTCATTTTTAAATACCTATCCATCAATATGTATATCACACGTAAGGGTTGAAAATAAAATAAAAATCACTCACCACTTTACGTATTACCAAATTTCAGCTTTCTAGTGCTAACGGTTACTGAAATTATCCGTGGACGGACGGACAGACATGGCGAAACTATAAGGGTTCCTAGTCGACTACGGAACCCTAAAAATGTACCCTGTTAAGGGGCTCCCATACGCCAATGACCTTCGATCTGAATCCCTTAGTATTCTTATGTTTTTTGTAGCTTATTATGTTAACAACAACGGCTTTAATATAGTATCCCATATTGACTTCAAAGTTCATTGTTTTCGAAATATTTGTCATCAAAGTTGAACAATTTCAGGCCATAATACCGGTTTACTGGCCCTAACTTTTGTGTTAATTCGTTTAAAATAAAAACCCTGGACCAGTTTTTGGAGACGACACAGACGAACCCAAATATGTAGATTTCGTATATGTTAGATCTTTCACGTCAATAGAGATACGAAATAAGTGTTTTTAGACAATGTTTAAAAAAATCACACAAAATTAAGTACTCATTTGTTTCAAAATCCGGTGGACCAAAATGGACATAAAAGATTGAACAATCGATAACCGTTTGATTTATACTTCTATCTGTAGTGCAAAAGTAGGAGATAAGATTCAAAACTGGTCAAAAATCGATGAAAACCTCGGGTAGCCCCTTAAAGAGAACTGTCTGACTTCTATATAAAAAAAGTCGTCATCGCTAGTCTTGGCAAACTCGATTTTGTCAAACAATTTTTACAACATGACTTTGTAGTTTGTAGTGTAGTATACATTTAAATATTGAGATTAATATTTTGTTCATTGATGACATGACGATATGACTTCATCAAAACAGGCTAAAAATACAATACAATATGTTGACTGTACCTGTGTACCCTAAGTTTAGTGACACTGCTTGCATGGTACCAATTTCATATAAAATGTAGGGCGAACTACGGTAAAGGTCTAGCCCGCAGGGGAGCCCTCCGAAAATTGTCATAAAGCATGCCTCTACTATATGGGAATGCTCTCTTTTATACCTTTTGCGCAAAGCGAGTCGTGTGTAATATTTCCGCTTATGTGACAACACCGGGTAGTGTTTATCGTCATATACTTAAATATCTACATTATCATAAAACTGTATTTTCCCCACCAAACAATACTGGAAAAACTGTTGAAATAAATTCCCAGCTGTTCCCACTTAAGTGAAGGTGATACTTAACTACCAATAGGTAGGAGGGACTTTTTGTTTTTTTTTTCTGGAAGAAAATCCAGCTGTGATCAGTGCAGTGGTAATGAATTGGTAGTGACAGGTGGGAGTAGTCCACAAAACGAGTGTTATAAGTCCATATAAAAATGCGCTTTGATTATCGACGCTAGTTGTTATCTGTATAGAAAAATACTAGGTATAGTTGCCTAAGTATGTGTAGGCAAGTGTAGGTAAATAATCGGGTTAGTGAAATGTATCCAGAAATAATTATAAAATTTGTAAAACGTCATCAATTCAGGACCCAGGACGGATTTAAAATAAGAAGAAAATAAGATAAGATGGGAGCTGCATATTGTGTGTTGTGTGTTGTTGTTATTGTATTCTTTCTCTTTATAACTGCTTTGTTTGTGTGAGGTGTGCAATAAAGAGTATTTGTATTGTGATGTATTGTATATCCATCTGTTCAGTCGTGCAAATTTTGCACTTCTGATAGGCACTTTATGCTGAGAAAAACCCACGACATTAGCAGAAAATATAGACATATTTAGTGATCAAAATTAGCAAGGGAATATTGCGACAGCAAAATAAATTTCGGACTGATGCAGTCGGAGGAATAAATTTTTGTGAGCAGGACGACTGTTACACTTTTTTCTAATACCAGGATGATAGCAAAAAGAAGTAAAAGACTATACTGAGAGTTTTGTCCACGATACGAGGGTGCCGTCAATATTTTTTTTCTTTCAGGTGGACCGTTCCATAGCAATAAAATAAGTTGACTATATTTCCGTATTTTTGTATTTTTACCTTGGCGTCCACGTCGAAGTTGATGAAGAGTAGGCGCGCGAGCCGCTGCAGCACGAGCTCGCGCAGCGCCGCCGGCACCGGCTGCCCTCTCACTCCTCTACGAGCAACACACGGATTTACACACCAGCGGCAAACGACTCATTATTACTAGGTACAATCTCAGACAGTTACGATCTAGGTACCTTCAACACAAGAGTGAATAGGCTATTACAGTACGCACCACATAGCCTTAAGCTGCGTACGGACAGTGCGTTCCTGTGTTACGCGTAGTCTGGGTACGCAGTCCACGAGTACATTGGATACGCGTACAGCTCCTCTACGGACCGCCGCGAACCTGAACGCGAGGTTCATCGATCCAGAGCTGCGACTGCTGCGAGCCAGTCATCGCCATAAACAGAAACAGAGCGGTTGCGTGCACCACCGCTGCTGCGGCATTATTGATTATTCACATTTTAAATGTAAAAAAAAGAAACAAGCGGAAACCTAGATGGTGGATGAAAAAAATGTATCGTGAGAGATTACAGTGTGGAAATAGAACAAATAAAACAAATGCCTATTCTCACACGTTACTCACACACACAACAGGCGACTTTTTTTAAGTTTTTCACTAGAGGTATAAAAAAACAAACAATTACTAAGGTTGTCATCTTTTTCTTTAATAACCCCACTGGTATTTTCATTTCATTTGAAATGGCCTTCCATGCATCTTCGCGTAAATCTTTGTTGCGATAGTCTATGAGTGTGCTATCCCATGAACACCGATGAAATTCGTAACGTTGAATTAACGTGACAACATCTTCATTACTGAAACTCGCTAACTTGTCCATTTTGCCGTCCAAATACAGCGTCCCTGCGAGTGCGCGTCCGCTTTGACGCGCGGCCAAATACCGACTGATAGCGGGTCGCTGCGAGCCGAGCTCGCACGGCACGCGTTCCCCCAGAGTGTACGCGTAGCTTCTCGTACGGACATGGCGTTCCAGGACACGCGTAACCGACTACGCGTACCAATGTACGGGCAGTCCGTACGCAGCTTTATGTCGCCTCCCGCACACCCGTCGAACCCCTCTGACACCTCTGCGACGCTACTAGCAGCTAACATCAGAGACGCAAACTTACGTGGCGCGGCCTGTACTGAACCAGTGAGCTTCATCTTAGGCTCGGTTCGTCGGTTACCATTAGGTGAGACTAGGACCAATAACTGGGCAGTTTATTATAATTAAAAAAATAGAATTGACGGAGTATTAGAAGAAAACCTAGTGAAGCCGGTTTTTAACGACGTCGGCTTGCGGTGGAGGTTCATAGTAAATTAAACGGTCAGTGAAAACTGCCGGTAGTGACCGCCGGTCAATAAGTAAATGATTATTACCAATTTAGAACGGTTTTTTTTTTCGACATGACCCTGAACTTTTGTTTTAGGATGATGTGCCATCTGACATAAGTTCCCTAGATTCTGCTACTCAAAGGCTGATTTAGCCGGGAAGTTACGATACACAACACCCCTATCCCTACCCGCATATAGAAAAACGAAAGTGACATTACCTGCCTGATGATTTACTAACTAAAGCATTTGAGGGACGGAACTTCGTAACGCATATTAATAGGGTTAAGGAGTGTCCCTTGATTTGTCGGCAAAATTTTCATAGAATTTTAATTCATCTAAAACGTTTCAAGTAACATTTAGTTCCCGAATTATTATTTGGTGTAATTTTAATTCATGACCAGATCATTTCAATTTTTATTATTTCATAGATTAACTGTTCAGAGAATATTATTTGTCAAAATATTCATTTTGTATAAATTTTAAATAACAGAATACCAAAACGACGAATTTAATTTGTTCGAAATTTGATTACAACATTTACAATAACAAACAACAAGTGATTACAGGAGTTTGACTAGATTAGGGCAGCCAGAAAAAGGGGGCTCGGGGGGCGAAGCCCCCGCAGTAAAAAACAAACAACCGTAACATTGTATTATAATTAGGTTAGGTTAGGGTTCACTTGTGCCCCTCAGAGCGGAAATAGGCACCCCGCGAAGCGGGGTGACGTCGACACGCTGGCGGTTAGCTTAGGTTTAGGTTAGGTTAAAATTAATGCGATAGATAACTGTGTATTTATTTATCGTATGGCGGTTAAACACTGGTTACTTCGTATGCCAACTATTTTAACTAATAACACAAGTTAGTTAAAAATACTTGAAACAATAAAATCACAAAACGTTTTCCATGACATAATTTAACTATTAAATGAATCATCCGTCAAGTAAATATACACTATTTAAAATTACTAGTAATGACCATTCCACGAACTGAATTGTCGACGAAATGAAAATACATGAAACGTTGACTTTGAAGTGAAATTCGACGAAGTGAGTGTCGACAATTTGATGATAAACCAAAACATGTAACTAGTAAAATATACGATGTATCAACAAACCTTAATTGTTTACTCTATACACGTTCATACAATAAAACGCAAAGGTGATATATTATTGGCCGGTCATGTAATATAGATTTATTGTTCAGTTATTCATTTATTCAAATAAAAAAATATGCAATGGCGACTCCACTACATTACTTTTGCTAAACTGCCACCAGAATCGTAACCCTGGTTTATCATCAAATTGTCGACACTCACTTCGTCAAATTTCACTTTACATATTTCACATAAATTTTTGACGACAACTGTAAATTAAATGTAAATTACAATGGTGATATTATAACATAACATTTAAATAAATTTTACTTATTTGCTAAAATGTTTATGTTTTCAAGAGCTTGAACCACTTGCAACTGGACTTAAACTTTCAAAATCTCGTATATTATCTTCTTCTGATGTTAAACGGTTGTCAAGATTATGAAAAGCACTATGGCAATTTGTTCCATATTAGCTGGCGTTATACGGTTTCTCAACTTATGAAAAATCCATTTATGAATCAATTTACTAGCATTAAACCATAAATTTTAATTGTAAATTATTGGTTTATTAATCATTTATTCATTCATTCATTCAATCAAAAATATATAACAACGACTGCTCTTTGTTCACCCCAATGCCACCAAACATCCCAACTCTACATAGTATGCTTGAGGCATCATTGAGAAGTTCTTTTAGAAACGAATAGCCGCCGGGGTGTTATGCCGACTTGGACAGATCTTGGCTTCTGATGTTAATGTCTCAGCATGTCATGATAAACATCAGCCCACAGTTGAATAGTTGGTAGGCATCCAAGCTATTCCTTTATGTTTCCTGTGTCAGCTGCCTAAACAACCGGTGATCAACAATTTTCTCGCTCAACGAACTTCACTACAAGGCTTTGTGAAAATTTTGATAGCTTCGTTCTCTTTGTGAACCATATATTTTTAATCACAGTCATAATAAGAGTGCCTTTCTGCGTATTTAATATAGTCGTGTAGCAGCACCCCTTCCGAATACCGAACATTTTTAACAGTGTGTTCCTTAATGCCCTAAGGCGTACTTTTTTTACCTACTCTTTAGGAGATCAGGAAAACTCTGTTATAATTATTTGAAATCCTCCCGGGGCAGCGCGTATTAAATTATTTCTACTTATTATGTACAAAAGCCGAGTAGGTATATGTCGATACTCAATATATGTCAATATATTATTTTATATACTTACACTTATCCTTCCTTATTCTACGCTTAAGAAGTGTCTGCTTAAAACTTGACCCTTAGGATCCGACGTATCTTCAATCCATCCTACCCCTTATTGAACAGCCTGAATAATTCCAGGATTATCTCAGGGCTCCGAACTGTTTACACTACGTTTATGCTTCAAAGGGCAGGGAGCCCCTAAACGGTGCTCGCTCACTGAGTGCAGGGACCCGGCACTAATAATGATATATCCGCATCAACGCAGTTTAGGACAATGGATAATTTTATGTTGACATTTGCACATGTACTTGTACACTGAGGACCGAAGTAAGTGGGTACCTAAAGATGTTAAAACTATAATATCCAAAAATTGCAAATCTGTTAATAGTAGATTGTATGACAAGGGTCTAAAGTAAGCCACGAGATGGATATTTTCCCGAAAGAAGTGAGGGGAAATAGTTCGAGGGGTAATATGACTTTTAGACCAGAGTTATACACTCTACTTTTCACTTTGACTGCGAGAAAACAGTAAAAACAAAGATTATCCATCCACAATCAACAATTATACCAAGGCGAGAAAATTGTTCAAATTGGCGCCATTCTTTTTAATAAACTGCTTTGACACGGATACAAAATATTCACACCACGAATAAACGCCTCTGACAGTCATAGCGGCCGAGCGCGGCGGACAGCATACGCGGGGCATACGATAAGGCGACATAGACAGCAGTCTATCCCGCTCAATCTTCATAGCTTATGTCATGTATGCAGTCAACCACGCTTGAACGTTTGGACGGAGCTAAAGTCGGTCAGAGGCGTTTATTTTTTTAATTATTGTGGATTAGGGAATAAAAAACAACAAATGTTTGAATTGAATTCTGTTTCCTGATTGGGCGATTTTAACATTGAAAGTGTTATTTAAGTCGCTTCAGTATAGCCCCCAACTTCAGCGAAAGTGAGACATCGCCCTGGTCACGTGAGTTTTAGGGCTACGTAATTATAGCTTTTAGTAAAATCGCAAAAATGACGAAAAATTACGCATTTTTTGGGTTCTTTTCGTACAAAATCGGCAATATCTTGAAAACGAAAAGCGATATCGAAAATATGAAAAAAGCGCTCGGTTATTGAGTTTGCCTACATTATGAAAAAAACAAAACCTTTGTATCTCTTATGGTCTAGGCAGGAATCGAACTCGCGTTTTGGCTACGTGTGACGTAAAGGATATTAATGTTGATTTCCCGGCGACATTTACTTGAGGTTTCTGTATTTTTTTGTGATTATAATATGTAATTTATTTAATAATAAATAGTAATAATAATTTGAGTATCGTTTAAAATAATTCTTATAGTAGGTAGTGTTTATTTGAGGTACCTGTATTTATTAGTGATAAATATATATATGATATATCTATTAAATTAGTTATATATAAATTGAAATGTTAGTTTGAGTTTAGTTTATAATTGTTTATTTAAGTTTTAAAGTTTGTTAAAGGATATTTTTGTTGATTTCTTGGGGACATTTGTTGTTTGTTGAATGTCTGAATTTAACTCTTACGAGGAAGTGAATGCACAGACTTTCTTTATAATCTAATTTTTAAATAAAGTTATCCTTGGAAATTGAGTTGGCCTATATTATGAAAAAACAAAAACCTCTTACGGTCTAGGCAGCCTGCCTGTGTGCAGGTGCCTTTTGTGTGGCGCAATTTCAGGGCGCGGGCTCGTTTTGTTTTGCAATACGAGTGTCTTGTCATTGATTTGTTTTTGGAGTGTTTATTTGAGGTTTCTGTATTTATTTGTGATTTTAATGTATATATATATATATCTTTATTTATGCATAAATTGTATTATTATTTTGATTATCGTTTATAATTATTGATATTGGAGTGTTTATTTGAGGTTCCTGTATTTATTTGTTATTAATTTACATTACGGCAGAGACCAGTAAGGAACTAACCATACTGAGCGAGTATGAATTAGACAGACCGAGCCGCAGGCGAGGTCCGGCTACAATACGAGGCCAGTAGTCATACTGGCCTCGTATTGTAGCCGCAGAACTATACTTCTTTCGACCGTAATAGTCATATTACGGTCGTAAGAAGTATAGTTCTTTACTCAAAAATTAAATAAGATAATAAGATAAAATATATTTAAGGAACATTAACAGTACCAGTACCATTCATATTCGTGCATTTGTTAAGGGGCTACCCGAGATTTCCATCGATTTTTGACAAGTTTTGAATCGTATCTCCTACTTTTGCACTACAGATAGAAGTATAAATCAAACGGTTATCGGATCTTCAATCTTTTATCTCTATTTTGGTCTACCGGATTTTGGAACAAATGAATACTTAATTTTGTATGATCTTTTTAAACATTGTCTAAAATAACACTTATTTTGTATCTCTATTGACGTGAAAGATCTAACACATACGAAATCTACATATTTGGGTTCGTCTGTGACGTCCCTAAAAACTGGTCTAGGGTTTTCATTTTAAACCAATTAACACAAAAGTTATGGCTAGAAACCGGTTTTTTGGCCTAAAATTGTTCAACTTTGATGCCAAATATCTCGAAAACAATGAACTTTGAAGTAAATATGGGATACTATATTGCTTAAAGCCGTTGTTGTTAACATAATAAGCTACAAAAAACCTAAGAAAACTAAGAGATTCAGATCGAAGGTACGATCCCATACGCCAATTATGGGAGCCCCTTAAAGGATATATTTGTTATTTCTTGGGGACATTTGTTGTTAATTCATCCCTGCTGAATATTTGTGATTTCTTTCGTTTGTAGCCATCCGATTGTCTCTTTAACCACGTCATTAAAGGACAATGGGCATTTTGGAACCCGGACAAATAGAGATGAGAGTGGTGTCATTGGATAGGTCTTTTGAAGACAAAAAAATAGTTACAATGAGGGTCAGACCCGGATCGCTGTACTTTCGGAGATATTCAAGTTCGAACTATCTATGAGTTTGTTCATTACTGAACCGGTGAGGCGTCTCGTGCCATGCCCGCAATTCAATATATGGACTTAAAATAAAGACGCAATTTCTATATTAAGACTATTTATAATAACCACTCTACACTTAAGTGAAAACAGCATTAAAATCCATTAAGTAGTTTCAGAGTTTATATCCAACTAACTAGTTAAAGAGAGCGGTCGTCAGTGATTTTTTATATACGAGTACGGGCAATGTATTTTTTTGGTACCCAGGCCAATAGCGTCGAATGTAGTGTTTTTGGATATGTTTCAACAATACGAAAAAACGTTTCAAATATGGTGGCTTTACCGAAATCGCTGTACGTTCGGAGATTTCTGAATTTGAAATTGCTGTAAGTTGATTCTATAGTTATTTAATAGTAAGTAGTTGATTGAAGTATAGTTCTTTATTTTAACGTTCGCTTTGTTGAGTATATCGACTGCTTTATTTCGCGCGGATGGTTGTAACAAGCCAGAATCGCGTTCCCTCACCAAATTGTTAGCTAATATTCGATAATAATATAATATAATAATAAATAGCTTTATTTCGGACTATTTTTTTTATACATCCATATGTTGTTAGTATAATTTAACCTAGGTATATTAGTATACAGCCTCGAAATACATTGATTATTTACTTATATCTAAATTTCGCTCAGTGACACTCAGAATGCTGTTGGAACTTTCCCTTAAGGCGCCGTAGGTTCAGCGAAAAATATCGTCTCAGGGGGTGCGGCCCCCGCGCGCGCGGGGATGCTCCGCCCGCACGTCTCCCGCCGTCGCGCACAGTGGAAACACACAGTACAGAGTGTAAACAGTACCGCAACGAAGCGGCTAATTCATATTCTAGTTTAGACGCGCACTACCGCGGTTTTTAGAACTAAAGCAAAAATTGTAGTAACTTCACAGACCGGAAAGTAAATGGGTTGCCAGTTGCCAACCATGTGTGTAGTAAAAAATAAAGTACCTATATAAAATAAAATAAATAAATATTTGGGGGGACAATCTTACACAAATCGATCTAGTCCCAAACTAAGCAAAGCTTGTACTATGGGTACTAGACGACGATATACATACTTGAATAGATAAATAAATACTTAAATACATAGAAAACATCCATGACTCAGGAACAAATATTCATGCTCATCAGCTCATCACACAAATAAATGCCCTTACCGGGATTCGAACCCGGGACCTCAAGCCTGTAGGTATAATAAAATAGTGATGGGCGCTGACGGTATTACACCCGGTAAATTCGCCAAACTAACCAAACGAACCGGTGGGTTTAAAAAAGGAGAGAAAAAAGAGAGAAGTCGAGTAGAGTGGTGAGGAAAGGGTTAAGTGAAGAGGAGAGGAGAGGAGTAGAGTGGAGTTGAGAAAAAAGGACGAACTTCAACTGGGATACTCACAATTTATTGGAAAGTAAAGTTTTATAAGTACTTTGCTAGGGTAGGTACCTACACACAATGAATTATAGCGAAGAACATTTAGTATAAATAAATAAAAACTTGTTTGTCATACCTTCTTCATCGGTAATGTGTATGTGTGTGAGAAAGAGTGTGTGTGTGTGTGTCTACTATTTAAATAAATAAATAAATAAATAAATGTAAGGGGACAATCTTACCCAAACCGACCTAGTCCCATATTAAGCTCAATAAGGCTTGTGTTATGGGTACTAGACGACGATATATATAATAGATATAAATACTTAAATACATAGAAAACATCCATGACTCAGAAACAAATATTGATGCTCATCACACAAATATTTGTCCTTACCGGGATTCGAACCCAGGACCTTCAGCTTCGTAGGCAGCGTCACTACCCACTAGGCTAACCGGTCGTATTTTGTTTAATAAAATAAATTATTTTTATGTCGATCGATTAGGAGACGCTCCTCTAATTGGCATTCCTCGCGCTTGCCGCGAGTCAACTCTGGCAATAAATGACCAATATAAAATTCCACAAGTTTTTTCTCCATTTTTTCACTCCAAAACGCATCATCTCGCTTAATATAAATTACTTCCATGGGTTGATTTTCCCCTTCGTCTTCAATGTAACTTGAAACGTTGGTGCCGTTTCAGAAGTTGTAATAACTTCGCGGTAGATGTCGCTACGAGCCTCCCTAAGGTGTAAATACAATAGTGGAAGGGATTGAAAGATTCTTCACCATTAGCGGACCCACGGTAGCTCAATTGGGAGAGCGATGGACGGATTCCAGAGGTTGTGGGTTCAAATCCCGCTCGTGGCGAATAATTTTTCAATTTTCCACTATGATTGAAATTTAGAATTTCGATAGCGGACGTTTCTGCTTCATAAACATTTAAGATTTCGTTACACACTATCTCTCTTTTCCTCTCTCGCCATATAAGATAGACAAATACCATCTCTCTCTCTCTTCGTCTCCCTCGATCAAACCATCCCCTGAACCCACTAAAATATACAGTGTTGTCACATGTTCAGCAAATCCGGTTTTTCAAGATATCGCGATCACAACGCCATCTACCGGGTCCAACTGTTTGTTTTTTGTTGTTTTCAAACCATCCAGGGACCCACTTAAATACCTAAACACATAGTTTCATAAAAATCGGTCCAACCATTCGTCATTTCAATTGTGATCACGACGCCATCTATCGGGCCTATTGTCTTTATAAACCATCCATGGACCCACTCAAATATGTAAACAAAGTTTCATCCAAATCGGACAAGCCGTTCCTCCCCATGTAGCACTCCATTATTCTCCTCTCTTTCCCACACCAGTCCTCTCCAATCTACTCCCCTTCACTCCATTTTCCCCGCCCCTCTCCTCTTCGCTTAACTAATTCCTCTCATCTCCACTCCTCTCTACTTCACTCCACTCCTCTCCTCTCTGTTGAGAGTGTGACTGTCACACGAGTTTCGGTTGCGCCATGCTCACGTACTGAGGGCCTACCGCGAAACGACAACGAACTTCGTTCGTGTATCTCCGTCTCTGTCGCACTTGCTAGTTCGAGCGACAGAGAGGGAGATACTTGAACGAAGTTCGTTTTCGCTTCGCGGTAGTCCCTCTGATTAGACTAAAATAATTATTAGGTACTCATTCGATGGGAACACGGTTTCGTTATTTTCTTTGTTGCGGTCCAACAACCTAAATAAAAATTAAAGAGAATGATTACATTCAGAAATGAATAATTTGATATGATATTTACAGTGCCTACTTATTTAACAAGAAAAAACACTATTCATATAATATCTTCGGTAAGTATATAGCGAACTTCCCACTTCAGATACATAATATAACTTACGCGCGTCACACAGCCACTAAGTAAGTAGGCACCTACACTACTGCATTTATTATTTATCTGTGATTGCAGTTACCGTTTCGCATTTGTTCTTCGGGCAATCGCCCTGCAATTCATAACATGACTCCTTCTCCTTTTTTTAGTTTTATTCTTTTTATTCCCCATTATAGGGAGAACGCAGGGTATATTTTTTGCAAGAAATGCACTTGGCGGTACGGATTCGGGAGCACGAGTCGCGCGACACAGGTCCGTCCCCGAACGCAGCTCGCTGAGCACTGAGCGGGCGGCGGCCGGTAGTCGGGCATGAGTAGGTTCACGGTTATCGATGTTTTCGAATTATTATTTTTGATTGGAATTATAAAAAAAAAATGTATTCACTGATTACCATCTAAAATACAAATACGCAATTTTTGATGCAAGTTTCATGTAAGTAGCAAGTTCAAAAAAAATGTAATATCGTTTTAAAGAGTGTAAATAGAGGTATTTTGGCGATTTTTTTTTTATCGAGCGAAAATTGCTTAATCATGTTTCTAAACACTGATCTCCCTGCAGAAAAGCCTCGAGATTAGTAAACGTATTTTTTCTTAACCAAATTATTATAAACAGACGCATTATATTGTTTCAAAAACTCTGTTCGCTTGACTTCGCTGAACCCACGGCGCCTTAATCGGCTCAGCATCGAGACGATTTTCTTGCGCATAATCGCTTGAAAACCGTCCGTCCGGGCCTTAGCGAACATAAGCGAGGCGCTACACCACCGGGGTAGTCCCATCAGCACTCTGAATGCATTATTATATTGCACGCGCAGGGCATTATAGGCTCTTTTGGTATATTTCACCAACAGGCTGCTCGAGTAGAACGACTGGCTATAAGCCTTAAATAGCGTGATTTTCACTTCAGTGGAGCATCGAGCAAACCTGCGGGCCAGCATATTTGACCTTACCGCTAATGCCCTGCGCTCACGTTCAATATCAAGGTCATCTCTCTGATCGTGAGTTAAAATGTGGCCCAAATATTTAAATTTATCCACAACAGCCAGCGGGGTACCCTGCAGTACAACATTGGGTATAAGGGTACTTTTGTTCCTTGCTGGCCTAAACACCATAACCTCACTCTTCCTGGGGTTATACTGCAGTCCATGTTCCCCCGCATAAGCTTCACACACCGCTAACAGCTTCCTCAGAGCACTGATAGACGGACTCAGCAGCACCATGTCATCGGCATAACTTATGTTGTTTACACTCGGAGTGAGTGTAACCTATATAACAGCCCGCATGCATGCTGCTGAGTCCGACCAACAGCTCGTTCACATAAAGATTGAACAGCCTGGGAGAGGTGAGCCCTCCCTGCCTAACCCCACACTCAAGCCTATACTCTGAGGACAGTCTATCAGCCCATCTCACCTGGTTTACCTGATTTTGGTACCAGTGTTTAAGGATAGCCACCGCCTCCGCCGGCGTGCCAGTTACCTCTAGCTTTCTCCACAAGATGTCATATTCCACTCTGTCGAAAGCTTTTGACAAGTCGAGGAAACATGCATATACCGGTGTTTTCCTTCGCGTATAATACCCAACCGTATGCTTGAGACATAAGATGGCACTTTCTGTGGATAGACCGGTTCTGAAGCCGAATTGTGTATCCTGTATCTTTAGGTGCCTTTCCAGTATTGAGTCCAGCATACGGTCGAGTATTTTCGCAGCTGTTGTAGCAAGTGAGATTGGCCGATACTTATCCCGGTTTGACAGGTCACCCGTTTTATTTTTCGCTACCGGTACCACCAGAGTCCTCATGAAAGCTTCCGGCAGATAAGAGTGGCTCAGACTCAAGCTAAGAAACATGGCCAGTACACGGGGCAACTGTCATGCCCCGGGGACTTCCCTCTTTTCATTTTATTTATTGCTGTGGCAACCTCCTTAGCTGTAAAGGTAATCCCGGACCTAACAGACTCTCCGCCCCGCCCCAGCCCCGCATCACTGCCAGTGATCAGAGATTTGACCCTGAAATGGTCCTTGAACGCTTCTGCAATCTCAACCGAGTCACACTTATCCCCCACGCTCACAGGCAGGCCAGACTTTCACATCCATTTTCCTCGTACCTTTCCAAAACTGTTTAAAGTCCCCAACTTTGTGGGCCAAGGCTAACCTATCCATTCTTTAATTGATCTTGTCTATCCTGGCACCACTTCAATTTGGACTTAAACAGCTTTTTGCTGTCGTACATTAAGCTATACCATCGTCCCCGCGATGGTTTACCCATTAACACCCATTGTTGAAAATGAAGCCTGGCCTCCCCATGTGCTTCTGCAACATATTTGTTCCAGCCGGCCACATAACCGCCCTTACGGCGTTTCCGACATGCGTACGACACAACGGCTGCCTGTGTAAGTATCCTAATTACCTCGTTATACATATTATTTAAAACAAGAAAGTGCTCACGGTCGTTACATGTCTCACTATGATTACAACAGGTACTTAAGCTTTGCGGGAAGTCCATGCCTCTCAACCCACTATTACATAGTTCGCGATACTCTTCTATCTGCTCTTCAGTACGCACCCCCCAGATTACTTAATTATTTTATGTTATAGGCGGTACATACACAGGAGTTAACATATTCATACTGCACTCTATCAGCATAGGGAAATGGTCAGACCAATATACCTCGTACATGATTGAAACATTGTTTATGGTTTCCCACGCGCAATAAGTGGAAGGAAGAAAATTAAAAGATATTTAGTATTTTTTTTAATATCTGATAATTAAAATATATTTATTCATAAATATCACAAACAAATAAAAGCCTTACAAATTAGGGAATATCATTGCGTTTTTTTGTTATAAATTCTGCGTTTAATTATTTGCACTGCCTTTTTCGCACGGCTGACTGTTTTGGTAAGACACCAATCAATTTGTTTAATGGTAAAAGTTAATAATGAATATATGTTTTATAACTAATGTTCATACTTTTAATTTGGACTCTTTTTTTTAAACAACACAGTAAAATACCAGAATAACAACAATACTATACGTAGGTAATTAGATACTTACTAACTGGACAAATATTGATTGCAAGTTTAAAATCTCGTGTTTTACTGGACACTGGACTAATAAGTGTTCGGTATGTTCCACTTATTGGTATTTGAGGTTTCTGTTTTTAAGTGTCGACGCAGAACAGTATTTTAAAAAAATACTGAAATACGTAATATACTGTAATATGTGTTATCACTAGGTACATTGGTACTTTGGCAAAAAAACTAAAGGAATGTTAGAGACCATCACAAGTGTGGTGTTTTGGACAAGTAGTTTGTGTCAGTGGTTGTTCATGGCGACGGATACACTTGATACGATAGTGAAGCGAGCGGTAGAGACTCATAAATTGCATGATAATTGTTAAGGTCTCAAATAGTTATTTGTTATGCAAGGCTGCAAAGTTGTTGTTTGGCGCAAGTGCTTAGTATTGAAAGCCGAGCTAGCGAAGGATTGTAAAATTGAACCATGAGCGAAGCGAATGGTTCAAAAGTACAATCCTGAGCATAGCGAGGCTTTCAAGGCACGAGACGCCAAACAATTTTACTGCCGAGCGAAACACACAATTTTCCACCTCACCACCGCGAGGAAAATTGTAGGTAAGTAAATGTAATGGAAGTAATTTGGACCTTATACGAATTTCCAATAAAGGTTTGTTTACATCTCATCAAGATCTAGCATTTTATAATTATTAAATGTAACATAAATATTTTTGCATCTTTAAATAACCTCACGCTTACCTACACAAAAAAGTCAAAGTACCTATTGTTGGGTAATCACGGTTTAAACTAAGACTCAAATACGCTTATTTCACTTTTTCCGCTAACTTAGCAGGCATCAAAATTCATATATATATCTATATATATCTTCTCCACAAAAGCTAGCTAGCTAAAGTAGCTCCACGCTAGCGGATAAAATGGACTTTTGGGCGCAGATTTTGAGCGACAAAGCAAGCCTTTTCGAGCCGGTGAGGTGAAATAGTTATTTGCTGCCGAGCGCAACACACAACTTTTCACCTCACCACCGCGAGGAAAATTGTAAGTAGGTAAATGTAGGTAATGGAAGTAATTTGGGCCTTATACTCATTTTCAATAAAGGTTTGTTTACATCTCATCAAGATCTAGCATTTTATAATTATTAAATGTAACATATATGTTTTTGCATCTTTAAATAAACCCCACGCTTACCTACACTAAAAAAGTCAAAGTATTGTTGGGTACTCACGGGTAAACTAAGGCTCAAATTCGCTTATGCTTTTAGCTATTAGCTAATAGCTGTATATCTTCTGCACTAAAATCTATAAATAACCACCATTATTTTGGTTTTACTGTCTGTGGCTTTAGAATAAAACAAAATTAAATGTAGGTTGAGTTTTTTCTTAAAGTAACTATTCAAACGGTGCGTTCCAAATTTGGAAGAATCGAAATTTTTTGAAACATAAAACTACATTTAAAAATTATTTATTCGTATTTTATCCTTATAAATCAGTCTAAATATTAATATTTCGTATGTACCTACTTAATTAAGAAAGAATAAGTATTATTAATTTTATTTTATCAAAATAATAACAATTAATTATTGGCATAACACCATCAGTTTCTGAACGCACCTCTCATTCTGTATAGAAAAAAGTTGGATCTCGAGATTGACCGTCACGTTCCAAATTCAAAAACTCTTTCCACGCTAGCGGATAAAATAGACTTTTGGGCGCGGATTTTGAGCGATAAAGCAAGCCTTTTCGAGCCGGTGAGGTGAAAAGGATATTTAGTCATAATAGTCATAAATCAGTAGGTAACTATATTGTTAAAATAAGTTGAATCCATGAAAAAGATGGGACTTTATTGTTCATAGGGTAGCTTACGAACAATATTACAAATAATGGTCTATGTAAAGGGTGGCACAGTAGGAGTAAAGTTTGTTATGTTGAATTTTTATGTCTAGCTGTATTCTGGTTAGTAGACAGAAAATACTAATGTTTTTTTAAAGAGCTGTGATTGGTGGATGTAATATTGAACTGTTGTGATTGGTCAAATTAAAATATTTTATAAATCATAAATATGTATACATAAATATGTGTGTATGTATGTGTTTGACGACCGCTTTAGCCTAGTTGGTACTTGGTAGTGACCCTGCCTACGAAGTAAGATGTCCTGGGTTCGAATCCCGGTAAGGGCAAAAATTTGTGTGATGAGCATTTCTGAGTCATGGATATTTTCTATGTATTTAAGTATTTATATATATTATATCTATCGTCGTCTAGTACCCATAACACAAGCCTTACTGAGCTTACTGTGGGACTAGGTCGATTTGTGTAAGATTGTCCCCTCATATTTATTTATTTACTATTTATTTATACATATTTTCCCTATTTTGCCACATTAGCCCCGCTTGCTAAGTTTGAGCGCACTTTTTGAGCATGAGAAGTGAAAAACATTAATCAGGCACATAATTATTTTGTTTGTCCAGCAATGCATGTCCCTATGCTGGGTGATGAAATTCGAACTAGCAAAAGTGCTCATCGGTTACACGATTACTTGACGATAGTGATAGAACATCGAATCGCATACCACAATGCATCCTGGACACACCTCGTCATAAAACGAATCATTGTCAAAGGCAAAGTGCAGTTCAAATATTTCAACCCGGTTGGTCCGATATTCAATCAATATTAAAGCTTTCCAATTCCAGTAAATTTTTGACTCGGGTTGTGTCGAGTAGTTTGTGATTTTTTTGTTATATTCGAAGTAAATAAATCATTAATGTCATGGAAAAGCCCCGTGTGACATGATGTGACACCATAATGATAAATGATCCGCTTCTACACCGAGAATAATGTTGGGAATAATGTAATGCGAATATTTTTTGAATAATATACATTTTAAGAATCTGGTAATGAACTAAGAGGTCGTCAACTTTTAGTAACCATACCCTGTACTGGACCTTAGAACATAAATACTTGTCGAATTAGGATTATTAGCAGATAGTTATAAAACTATGAATCGTCTTACATAACGTGAAGGTAAAATAAGAACGGTGTAACGAAAACGCATTCATGCATTGACAGGCGCGGCTTTACCTATAGTGCAGGGGGTACGTTGCACCCGTGCGCACCGTCCTAGGGGGCACCGAGCGCCACTCACAGGGCGCCAACTCGCCTCGACTCGGGCGCTAGCGCGCGCTAGGGGACATGCTAGAGGGCGCTGCGGTAATGATCGCACCCGGGCGCGACATGGGCTAGAGACGCCTCTGTGCATTGAAATTAAAGGAAAGTCGAGGAAAGTTTCACTGCTGTGAATCTTGCATTTTCTATGACATTTAGATTTTTTCCCCAAGGAAGTTTATGATACCTTATCTGTTTTATTTATTTATTTGAATCATGCAACATGGCCCATATTTACAAATAACTTATAGACTAACATACTCCACAAAGCTTATTAATTTTATAACTTCAAAACACGAATTAATTGAAACTCGCTTTGTGTCGGGACTCCAATCTCTCAACCCTCAAGGAGCTTGGTCATGGTCTAAAACGAGGGTATCCAGTTTCATCACGCTGTCGCTTATATACAACATGTATGAAGTACGTACACATGGTATCATATCAGCCGAAAGACGTCCACTGCTGGACATAGGCCTCTCCCAAAGAGTGCCACAATGACCGGTTCTGCGCCGTCCACATCCAGCGGACTCCCGCGACCTTTACAAGGTCATCAGTCCACCTTGTGGGAGGGGTCTACCTACGATGCTCCTTCCGGCACATGGTCACCACTTGAGAACCTTTCCGCCTCAACGGCCATCGGTTATACGTGCAATGTCACTGCCACTTAAGATTACCGATTCGGAGGGCTATATGAGTTGGTTCTGAAGTGCTTATAATGAGATTAAAAAAACTAAAATCCTAATGAAAGCTTGTAACTAAACTAAACACATCCCGATAACTAATTACTAGGAGCGTTTAACCCACGCTAGTTTAATCGAGTTGAATTTAGTTTCAAGTTTAAACGTTTGCGATTTCACAAAGCGACATACAGAAAATAAATTTACTACGATAATTGAATCAAACTTTGTCGAAATAATTTGATTAATTGGAGCATTAGTTGTGCGTTACGAATGAAACTACGCGTTGTTATTTCAGACTCAGCCAGTCAATTGCTTGAAAAGCTCTATATAATTCTACTAATCAATGAAAATTAATTCAGCAGGATGATGGAGTTTCCTGTTGCAATGTAAGAAAAAATTCTGGAGAAAACCTAAATTGTAGAAGACTAGTGCAACACCATTTATCTATTGCACCTGACAAAAGTAATTTCCGTTCGGAATTTCGAAATGTTATTAAGATTCATATAAGAGAATAACACCTTATTCATATCATATACTATCGACAAAATTGAATACTGACCCACCATGGAACCTTGTCCAATTAACTGACATATTAACGTCATATGATCGTACGTATGTTCGTTAATTGTAACAAGGTTCTATGGTGGGTCATGAATGTCATGATTCAGTTGGTTCGATAGTTCATATGACTATATAAAATATAAGAAATTATCCATTGAACTAGCAACATATAGCAGTAACATTTAGAAAGCAATTCAACTCGCCTGTAGGATATATTTAGAGTGACCACGGAGAGGGACGCAGAAAAAGATACTAGACACGTACTAACTCCGTAATACAGACCTGAGAACAAATAAAGTCCATTAGAACTCGCGACTTTTTTATTGACATCAAGTGTTTGTGGATTCCGTTAGGTCCACTCCATCATGAGTTACTTTATTTTAGTTGAAAAGCAGATTACTTACTTAAGTAGGTACGTATTAGTTGAGCAACTTAGTTACCTCAAGTTTATTAAAAGTTTATACTTGAGACCCATTAAGCATCTTTGCATAGATTTTTAGACGTAAATAAGTATCAGTAGGAAAGTTAACGCTAACTTGGAAATGATTCTTAAATTTATTTACTTTTGAAACCAATTTCAGAACTTACTTATTAGTGGAGTCTTCTCGGTGGGTGGCAAAGTGTCCCTGATGGTCATGAGGAATACCGTCATGGATAGAAGGGCACTGATCCCCAAGGTCACCTTCTCTCCTGACTCCGAGGGCACGTAGAATACAAGGAGAGCTGCCGGTAATAAAAAGTGGTTAAAATTTCATTACGGGGAGATGAATACTTACACTATTTTATGATCCCCACCCGATAAACACTGTAGGTAAGCCCTCAAACGTCAACCTTCGCAACAAATTGTCTCAAGCTGCAATTGTCTTAGGCATTTCAAGGTCGAAATACTCGGATTAAGTGGATAAGGTAGAGAATAGCGCGGCGTGTCAGCCGGCTATGCGACATCAAGAGAAGGTACCTCAATTATTGTAGAAGAATATCTTGTATGTGATTTGTCTCTTTGTCTCGCTGGTACTGATTCAGACTACTACAGATCAGAAACTGATATATTATTCTACGTAACCCGGCTCTACTTAATTCTCATATTTCCTACAGTAACGACATTTAGATACAAACTAAACTAAGTAGCTAGTGACCTGATACTACAAGACCGATTTAACGAGGTGCGAAAGAAGGAGACGATCGAAAATAAATGGTCTACATTCAGAATTATTCAACTGAAACATGATTTATTTATGTTTGCAAAGTTTGTAGCACACGTGCACCTTCGCAGATTGATAGTTGTACCTCACCCAGTTTCACCTTATCCCGACCCCACACTCCAAAACTAAAACTTTGTTTTCTAAGCGATTTGTTTGACAGACGCTCGTAAATTCCACTTTCACCAAAGTAAATTGTATCAATCCAAGTATGAATACGTCTGAAATATGGAGCGGGATCTTAGGATTGACTCGATTTGATGAAAACGGCCGGCAGCGGATGTTTTTACTACTGTGAGCTCAATAGGGCTACCACGAGAGGCTATGGAAAACACACATTACGATACCATTCTCGCCAGCAAATAAAAGCTCTTCGAATATATTTCGATTGTCACAAATTCGAGCCGTGAAATTATTATCTCATGCTGATGTTCTCCAGCAATAACTACAAAAAGTTAGTCGCTATTGAGGTTTTACATGCGTAATTTAACGTTGATCTCGTACTACGGCATCGGTACCATGTGTCGCAAATTAGAGACTATTTATCGACTATAGTAAACTATTTCAGTTCCAATTAGTGCGTGATAACTTACTATTCTGTCAAGAGATACCGTAGATCCCATCGATACCTATCACAAATTAAAGAACATGTAAAAATAAGGATTTTGAATTGGCAATATATTTCCACGTACCTATTTCGTATTAAAAAATGCAAATGAATGGCACAAATTAATTATTTAGTTCTATGAGTGACCGCCAGGGTGTAGAGTATAGATTCACCATACTAATAATTTACGCAGGCGCTAGCGACTAACGTAAGCGTGACTCGCTGCAAACTCATACTAATGCTACAGCTCGAAAACAGTTTCATTTCTATTATATACTGTGAGCATGTGCTATTTAAGGAGCTTACAAAACAACAGTTCTATTCGGAACAGGAACTAAACGTAAATGCCTAATGAAAATCGTGTCAACGATCCGAGTAAACTGCCTAGTTGGTCATTTTGAAGTGGAAGAATACTTAAATACCTACAGTTGTTTAAGAACATGGCACACTGTCGCAAAGCTAAGCTAAAAAAAACTGTCGCCTAATAGCTTGTTTTAAAGAAGAAAATGAAATTTAGTAAAGTAGTCTCAAAAGTGAAGGACCATTCTCACACCTCCATACAGGATTGGATCTAGTTGCAGATAGAATGTTCAACAATTGATATCGTCTTATGATGTCTTCAAAAAACCGCTCACGCTATTGTGCGCATAAGCAACAAATAAAACTAGACTTACCAATCCCATTGATGAGCAAGCACGGCAGGATGAGGTTGAACACGTAGAACATGGGTCTCCTCCTCAGCTTGATTACGTATGTGATGTCAGGATACGGCTCCAAGCAGCAGGAGTAGTACTTCATGTGCTTATTCGCCTCGAAGCTCACCAGGTCAAACTCTCCGTTAGTCTGGTAGTTCGTTGTGTCACCTTCGTCGAATTGTTTAATCAAGTCCAGCTGATGGAAAAGAAATATCATTTTTGGATTGCTTGAATTATAAGAAGTTAATAGGAACTCACGTACAACAATTTATTTGATCGTATGGCGTACATTATTGTGACCTTAAAGTTAGTTAGTCTTTCTCACTTCTCATGCTCAAAAAGTGCATCATATTAGACTGGGCAAGCGGGGCTAAAGTAGTACATTTAGCCCCTAGGGAAAATATGTATATATATTTATGATTTATAAATATTTTAATTTGACCACTCACAACAGTTCAATATTACATCCACCAATCACAACTCTTTAAAAAAACATTAGTATTTGCTATCTACTAACCAGAATACAGCTAGACATTAAAATCGACCAATCAGGAAACAGAATTCAATTCAAAAATTGGGTGTTTTTCAAGCGTGGTTAACCACGCTTGAACGTTTCGATGTAGCTATAGTCGGTCAGAGGCGTTTATTTTTTTAATTATTGTAAATTAGGGAATGAAAAACTCCTAATGTTTGAATTGCATTCTGTTTCCTGATTGGTCGATTTTGATGTCTAGCTGTATTCTGGTTAGTAGACAGCAAATACTACTGTTATTTTAAAGAGTTGTGATTGGTGGATGTAATTACATGACATAAGCTATGAAGATTGAGCGGGATAGACTACGCCGCTATTACATAGACGGTCAGAGGCGTTTATTCGTCTTGTGAATATTTTGCATTGTATCTGTGTCAAAACAGTTTATTAAAAAGAATGGCGCCAAATTGAACAATCTTTTCGCCTTGGTATAACTGTGGATGGATAATCTTTGTTTTTACTATTTTCTCGCAGTCGAAGTGAAAAGTAGAGTGTATAACTCTGGTCTAAAAGCCATATTACCCCTCGAACTATTTCCCCTCACTTCGTTCGGGAAAATATCCATCTCGTGGTAATATGGCTTACTTTAGACCCTTGTCATATAATCTACTATAGTTTCACCCAGGGGACACGTGCAGGGTTGTGGTAGGTAGCTCCTGCGGACGCAAGTACCAGTTGTCCCCCCTTTGTCAAATGAGTGGTACATTACAATACAACCAAATACCTCTAACTGAATAAGTATTCAAATGCTTTTTGTAAGCTAGCGGTTGTGACTTTATTTGAATACCTACATTTTCGACGTAAAACAACACGACAACCTGATTTAACTTCTCAAAAGCGATTAAGTAACAAGTGAAGACGTTTCAAAAAATTCAACTGCTTTTTAGTTCACATATTATAACCTATGCCACCTCACACGATAAAGATGAATCCAATACCTCATACGTCAAAATCCATCAAGCCGCTTGGAATGTACCCCGTGAAATAGAATTTTGCTGTCCACAATCCACATATATCTCTGATGATTCATTTTGCTTTTAAAGGCCGCTTACATTCGCAGTAAGTATTTTCGCTTTAGTATTAGTCTGGAAAATTCATAAAGCCAACCAACTCAAATTTAATTTACAGATGTAAACAAATTCCGTTCATCACAGAAATTCACAGTTTAAGGACAGAATTTGTTTGAATAAAAAGCGGGAACGTTTTTGCCAAATTATTTCTTAATTGAAGAGGACATTTTTGTTCGCCCACGCTTTAATGAGGCGTTGTTAAAACCAACTCCTAAATGTTAGGCAATTCCATTTGATTTATATTTTTTAAATAAAAATAGCGGTTCATTAGGCTGTAAGTTTAATAACCCTCCTCTCCTTCGGCAGTCGGGTAAAACGTACCACGCGGGTCATTCGGTCCATACAATTCGACTGGTTCCTCTTCTAAAATACAACCTATTTAAACCATTTCATATGTGCAGAATAATAAAGAGAGCTACGGTAACCTAGTGGTTCAGGCATGCGGCTGTCAAGCGGCGGTCGTGGGTTCGAATCCCGGCTCGTACCAATGAGTTTTTCGGAACTTATGTACCTTCGGGATACCTACTTCCCTTTAGCTTTTCGGTGAAGGAAAACATCGTGAGGAAACCGGTCTAATCCCAATAAGGTCTAGTTTTCCCTCAGGGTTGGAAGGTCAGATGGCAGTCGGTTTCGTAAAACTAGTGCCTATGCCAAATCTTGGGATCAGGTGTCAAAGTGGACCCCGGGCTACTTTAGGGGCACAACCAAGAATAACGCTAGAAGGATGATGATATGTGCAGAATAATAAAGAGCTGACACTGAATTCTCTCTTTTTTGGTTTTATTGATGTTTTAGTGTTATAGGTATTAGATAACCATATTTTTACAACACAAGCAAACCCATAGAGAAGCTTAATTTTAATGTATGTAAAACCGACTGCGAATTTTATGTTCACTGAACAGGCCTACCCTTTTTATGCGACTGCGCGTAGCCCCCCCCCCCCCTAAAGAGTGCCACAATGACCGGTCCTGCGCCGGACTCCTGCGACATTTACCAGGTCATCAGTCCACCTTGTGGGGGTCTACCCACGCTGCGTCTGCCGATGCGAGCGAGGTCATCACTTAAAAACCTGTCCTACCCTTTTACTATTCTCTTACCTAAGTCCACAAAACAAACTAGGTAGGCAAACTAAGGAAAAACAAAAAATAAAGAAAATATTTTTTTATGTTCGTAAATAAGTGACATAAGTGTCACTTATTGTGAGTCCGAGGAAAATTGTTGATTTATAGGGGTTTCGTGTCACATTGTCTTTGCCGATTGATAGTTTCAGGTAGAAAACTTTCGCTGTTTTGCGACGTTTTTTAAAGAACGGCAATAGAACATAAACCGCGGGGTGTTCTAAAAGGAAACAATATATGTATTTATAGTACACCTAAACGTCGCAATTTGTGACGCATTAATTTCAAAATTAAGATTGAAAGTACCAACTATTGGGACAGTATCACCAGTGTCGGGCACTTTACAACCTTAATCTTTAAGCATGTTGTTTTCTAAACAATATTTGAATGTGTCTTAATTATATTTCTGGCGTTTTATATTATTATCTGAAAGGCATCTGTTTCTACGTATATTCCTCTCATATTACGGTTTTCAAATCGCTAAATTAAACCACACAATTCAGCGCAGACTGAGCTTAACAAGTGCCCGATTTATTCAGTAGCGGGCTGGAATGAAGAAATCTGGCACGAGATCAGTTCCTATAACTATACTCGTAGGACTTAGGTATGTTCGAGTCAATTTTAAAGTGAGAATTCCAATTTAAAAGTCAAATGGCAGAGCTGACGGTAAATCTAAAATCGGGAGAATATTAACACCCGAATATTTTATGGACCATAATCACCAAAGCAAGGTATTAAATCGGTATTGTAGAAAAAAATATTTTATACGTTTAAACGATTCCGTACCTGGTCTTGTTGCGTAGGAACGCGTGAAGAATTTTACTTAGATATTTCATTGTAGTGGCGAGAATGTAATGCAAAAGCTTTATTTAGCATGAATCCTTTTTCGATACGAGGACGGAAAAGAAAATTTGAGATAGGTAGATACTAGTGAGGCGTGCCTGCTAATCGGCTTATAGGCGGCATTCACAGTGTTCGGACAGCTGACATTTAGTGCCGTAGTTGCAGCTTTCAGTGATATCCAAGTCTGAGACGAGGATTTCAGAACACGCATCAAAAATATTGCCTAACCGTTTAAGATATGAATCGCTCACGACTAGACTGTATTGTATATATCGCCCACACATTTCTGTTGGTTCCTCAGCACGAGTATACCTACGCTAAAATTATTACTTGAAAGATTAAGTATGTTACCTAATGGTATTAAAGTCAAGAGCATAAATAATGCGGACGGATTTTAATATTTCGACTTTAAAAACCGGTTGTCGATATAAATATGTGTATAAACTTATATTCATCGAGTAAATTAAGTGTCACCTCTTTTTATGTTGAATTACCGTATTATCCTTGCAATCATTACTCATAGAGTACATCTGAACGTCTGTCTAATTAGACCAGCTAGACAGTACTGGCTTATCACCAGGCAGCTTGACCCATGTTGAATTACCTAAATATCGCGAACATTTCACGGTTAACTCCGGGTTACCCTTTAAAGTAAATAAATATGAATGCCAGAGAGTCCATCTGTTAAGTACACATCGCTGGCGCTATCTGAGTGAGCGAAAATTAAAAAATATGTTACGAAAAACGTGTCACGTAAAGTTTTGATGCCTACGAGTTTAATTATTTTGTACAGAAATTTTAAAAATAAGTAAATAATAATAAATAGTAGCGACGGTAGCCTAGTGGTTCAGGCATGCGGCTGTCAAGCGGCGGTCGTGGGTTCGAATCTCGGCTCGTACCAATGAGTTTTTTGGAACTTATGTACGGAATTTTTACCGTTAGCATTTCAGTGAAGGAAAACATCCTGAGGAAACCGATCTAATCCTAATAAGGTCTAGTTTTCCCTCCGGGTTGTAAGGTCAGATGGCAGTCGCTTTCGTTAAACTAGTGCCTATGCCAAATCTTGTGATTAGGTGTCAAAGCGGACCCCAGACTCTTTTAGGGCACAACCGGGAATAACGCCAGGAGGATGATGAGAAATTTAAAAAATAAAAATTGTCGACGAGACAAAATCCACTCAGAAACGGTTAAGGTTTTGGATCACGTGTAGATATATAAATGCCCCTTGGTGATTCTAGTATACATCTAACTTGTTATCCGAGTTTGCATAATAATTGAATTTTAATTCCATGGGATTCAAATGGTTGTACAGAGTTTTGTTACGTCCCAGGGTTATTCAAGTTCCGGGTAACATGATCACGATTCAATCTTAAATACGCAAGTTAAAATTAATTTAATCGCCATACAAAATATGTTAGGCAGTAACGCTCAGACCGGGTAACTGTTTACTTTCGGGGTAAAAATGAAAAATGTTGTAATTTAAAAGGCAAACAGCGGTCCATTGTGTTCACTAGGAGCTCTTTCGCCGCGGGGCTGACGGATAACAATAACTTTCTATCTTACATTTTTGGTGATTCTCCTTTCAGAGGGTCTTAATTTTTTATTAATTTGATTATAACCCTACTCGTGTTTTTAGGTATTCTTACTTTAGCTTAGGAATTTCCCTTGATAAAAGTAAAGCAAAATTCCTGTAGGTATCCTACAAACTTACAGCATTGTAAGGTTTGTTTCACATTAAGCTTGTTAAGTGCAGGAGGGCTTTATTTAGTTGAACATAAATAACAATAAGTAAGCTAAACGTTTAATGAAAGCTAAGGCTTAGTTCAGCGACGTATTTGCTCGATTCAAGCCACGCACCAACGCACGCCTCCGACTTGTAATCAAGGCTTTAAACCGTTGTGATTCCCTTATTACTGCACTTTGGATGTAAATGTGGACCTTGACTTTCGTTATGATCCGCCAGGTGTCTTTGTCTGGCATCTGTAGGAGCTATTCTAAAGGATACAACTTTAGATTCCAGGCACGGGCACACGTCCGCACTACCAATTGCACCTTTGATTATTTTGTTTGTGGATATGCTTGTACAGTCCCACTACTGTATATTTACCGTTTACGTTACGACTTACTTTATACCCCAGGAAAGTTAAGTTTTTTTCAAACATTAATTTATAAAAGAGTTTTTTTTGTTTGTCTAATTTTCAAATCTTATTCTAAGATGCCTTATCCAAGAATCCACCAAAATTTCCATCGGGAAGTAAATATATAAAAATAAATGACGCATCCATTGTTTTTTTGTGTGATTTATTTATTATTCTTGAAGAGCTCCTGTAAATTAACCAAAACAAAAATTAAAATAGCTATTAACATTTTTCCTCTTTTTTCAGGAATTGGTTAAATATCGATTTTTGATGACTCATATTTTGGTGGATTTTGAGTCTCCGTAATTACTAAAATTATAATATATCAGTTACACACAAAAAAGCTGCTGTTTTGAATTATTACCAAATTTCAATTTTTTTCCAAAGGAATGAAAATAAAGTGCTTTGGCTATTAGGCCGCGCTACAATTTGACATTATGAAGTAAGTTATATCAGTGCATACATCATCATCAACTGAAGGAACGACCATTATTATATGTTGTACCTAAAAAGCAATAAATATGTTTAATAATAATAATAACTATAACTTAATTTCTCCGTTCTCTCCACGCACTCCAACACAGTATCCAAGTGTCCCATACACTTGGATACTGTGTTGGAGTGCGTAACTGGCTCATACAATGCTCTGAAGATAACAATGTGTTAGGCAACGAAAGGGAAGCTTCTAAGAAGTATTCCTTGCGAACATTGTTTTTTTTCTACGATTTTTTTTTTGTCGATCATTGGTAAAAATTGTGCGAGTTCTGAACTAAAGGCTGTACTTACCTAAATAGTATCCACTTATAAACTCTTCTGGGCCAAGTTTTTGCGTGGGAAACTTTTTCAAGTCCCAGCGCAGCGGGCCGAGATTTCGTAAATCCATTCATCACTTGGCTGAGACTGCGTCAAAAGTACGCTTGACGTGTTCACATGACACAGCCAGGTATTAGTCGACACGTGTAAAAAGAACCCTGGCGGCCATATAAAATGTATGGCTACCAGGGCTCTTTTTACATGTGTCGACCTGTAACGCATAATGTTAATTTATAAACGGTAACATTTTAAAAGGTATAATGTACGGCAGAGAGAGTAGAGAGTAATGAACAATAAATAGTTTTGCCTGAGCTCAGCTATTTTAGAAAATCACTCTTTAATAGCTATAGATGCTTTAGTTTAGTCTAGATTAGTTTATTTCATTTCATTGTACCATTTGTACATGATACAATAATTAATCTTAACCAATTCTCTAGTTATAATAGCGTACGTCAGCGGGGAAAAATAAGCAACAGATCTTTTAAAACTGCCCTACTGTCGAAAAGTGTATTTGGTATGGCGCCTAGAGTTTATAATAAGCTACCTAGATCGATCTTAGATAAAGACAATTTAAACGATTTTAAAAGAAGCCTTTGCCATTTTTTGGTGCAAAAAGCATACTACTCCATACAGGAATATTTAAGACATAAAAGAAAGAAAGAAAGAAGACATTTATTCACTACACAAAAGACACACAGAGACCAAAAATACAATACAATTGACACGTACTTAATGTGTGTCTTCGCGGCAGTGAATCGGCCGCTGTCTCAGCATTATGCCGAGGTGTCAGACAGACACCTACAGCGCTGATTTTCAGACAGCACCGTACGTGACCCACGGAACGTAACACAACATACTGCCGATACAAACATGTATACCTACACATAATAAATAAATACCTAGTTAATATAATACATTTGTTAAATAAGTAACGCAAACTAAAACGCGATACGCTTGGGATGTTTAAAAAACAAAAATAGAGAAAAATAAAATAAAATAAAGTGCTGGATGGGTTAGGGTTGGATCTTTGGAGCGTCAACAAATAGCCCTTAAGCTGCCGCCTAAAGGTATACCTGCTAGACGCTCCTTGGATAGGTGGAGGGAGATCATTCCAACACTTGGATGCCGCGAACCTGAAGCTACCTCGAAACGCCGCAGTTCGATGCTTTGGCACCAGAATCATCGCCTTACACCTACGCGCACTCTTGGGCCATACAAGTCTACTCAGCAAATATGCTGGGACCCCAGATCGCACTATGCCAAAGAGAAGAGTGGCAAGGTGAAGCGGTCTGCGTGCAGGCATGTTCAGCAGACCAGCGGCATTTAAGTAGGGAGTGATATGGGAGCGGGGTGGGACACGGAAACAGAAACGAATGCATGCGTTTTGCACTCGTTGTATGAGCTTTTTCGTACGACCAGTAATGCAGCCAGCATAGACAACATCACAATAGTTTAATCTTGACAATATCAGCGATTCATAAAGGTTAACACGCAAATCAACACTTAGGTAATCGCGACATTGACATATAATAATAATTAATTAATTTGACATGAGCACGATGCATGATTAATATGATTATTTAATAATTTTGTTTAATATATTAAGTTTCATTTTATTTTTGCGTCATATGTTATGACTATTTGTATGCCTTATACATAGACCTTAGACATAGTGAGACTGTAAAATGTTCATAACACCCCTGTATACCTATGTTTTACGAATAAATTATTTGATTGATTGATTGATTGATTGATACAATGCATTTGACTCAAATTATATTAATTGTCGTACAGCGATCGTCGAGATATGCAATAATATTTTAAATAAATTTAAAATTTATTTCGTAAGATATGTACAGGCAATAAACGTATAAACCAAAAATTCATACAAAATAAAATGTCAGCTCATTCCTGTGTATAAACAAACCACAATGTCAAGAGAAGTATCTATGCCAATAGTCTACAATATTATTGTAATGCTCTTTGCAACAACTAGACAATTATTTGCAGTGATAGAAGTGTATAACATCGCGTTTATGCACTGGCGTAATGTCGCGTGACTCGCCGCGCGTCTACCCACGCATGTTCGAGAACGCAACGTAAGAGTAATAAATCATCTGAAATACTTTACTTACAAATTATAAAAACACTAACAATACATATTCGCTTGAACTTTACTATGCATCATCCCAACAAAGCGTAGCACACATTCACTGCCAAGAATCGCTACGCTCGTAGCCGATTCCTTGATTTTCCCCGTGTGTACCAGAAAGCGACTACGGCGTAGGCACCCGCTAGGCGGGTTCCTGGCAGTGTAACTGTTAAACGAGTATCTTCATCACAAATTCTTGAAGAGCATTTTATTTTAATATTCAGGCATAATTATTTGTATGGAAAAGTCACTGTAACAAACGAAATCAATCATAATTATGAATAATATAACATAGACATATTAGTGAGATTTTTATTGCAATTTTCATCACTAAACTATAAACATTTAAATGATGAATAATTGTAACAGTTATACAATTCAACTGCGTACGTACATTGTATTGTGGCGAAATATCCGTGGGCGTGGTAGGTATTACGACTTGGCACGTCATTTGTGCAACGCTCCGTGAAACTAAGGTATCTAATTATTTATCATAAATCAAACCCGTGTTCTCATACTAAATGTGTATAAATTTACATTTTACCTATATATGTATTTTAAATGTGACAGTGTTTTGTGAAAAAATACTACACTCGCGGACAATGAATACGGGTCGGTAAAATACCGTCACATTTCCTAAAAAGACCTTTTAATTAATATGAATCAACGAATATGATCATTTTTATTTAATTTTACATCTTAACTACAAAAAAAGTACTTTCTATAAACAACGTTACCAGGTTTAAATCGGACTCGCAAAAACCCATGTAAAAAACAACGAGAGAGATATAGCAAAAATCTTAATTTTTGGATATTTATATTTTTATGATAGAATCCCGGATATTGTTAATACAGTTGGGTATTATAAATAATAGTATATTATGTAAATAAAACTAGTGGTAAATATAAAAAAAACCTATTACGGTTATTTAATTTAGGGTGACCCGTATTCATTGACCGCGAGTGCAGTTGGTATTATTATTGTATGTTCTTTCCATATCTCGGGACCATGGGGTCCCGGACTTTTGGAAGGCATGCGTGGGGCCGAAGCCAACAGCGCAGAGACCCTTTAAAACAAAAATAATCTAAAGCGTAAAGGGATACACATGGCGGATACCATCTCCGAGCGCACAACATGATACACCCTATGATGGTCCCCGCCAGGTGCAAAGACTATTGCAGTGCAACACTGTGCTGCGATGGAAACTAAGGTCATGGGTTATTGGGTTGAATGGTGGGTGGTCTGGAAAAAGGGTTATGGAAAAAGACTAGCGGACACCTGCCGTGACAATAAGTCTCAAAATTGTGAAAAGGCAGGTCGTGACTCGCCAACTCGTTAAGTCGGCCCCACAAACAGTCGCACGCACAGTGCGACAATGGAGCAACACGTCTGAGCGGCTGTGAGGTTGTCGAGACGTGAGTCTGCGGTGCGCTAGATCCCGGTAATCCGTTCAAGGGCCGCCGGTGTTATGACATTTTACACTTCCAACCTGGAGCATAGGTTTCGCTCTTGCGACTCCACTCTGGCCGGCCGGTTAAGGCAAGCACGAAGGCGAGGGCCAGGTCACTCGGGCCCTCTGGAGGTTAGGGGTCTATTATTATTTTTCCTGCACAATCTTTATCTAATTGTTAGCTGGAGGTTTAGTTGATGGCGTAGGTAATATATTTTTAAATTGAACTAGGAATAATACGTACAACTTACACTTGCCACAGGAAAATGTGTCTGAATTTGGAGAGTAAATAATGTGAGCGAATTAAGAAACATAAGTGATACATTTGCATACTATGTAAATGTATTCTTCCTTTCTCACCACTCACTACTTTGGCAAATAATCCTATTTATGTGTTGTTTTTTCGTGTAAATATAATAATTTTCATCGCCTTAGGTTAGTGTCAAGATTAATATAAGGGGGTCGAAAATGGCTTGAACTAAACTGCTTCGAGAAAAGGATGGTACGGCCGTGCCGCTGTGCCCGCTGTTTTGCTCGACTTGGCGGGGGCACTGCCGTGCCCCCAGATATAAGGTTAAACTAAACAAAAAGACGTTGGAAGATAATTTAAATAAATATTCGCAAACCCGCAGAATGATGTGGTGATAAATGAAGGCTGGTCTCAAAAATATTCTCTGAGACAGTTTTTCAGACGGCGCTTTAATTTGAAAATTAATAATGGGCATTGTTTTTGACGCACTTTTAAATATTTAGTAAAATGACGAGCGGTAATCTAAGGAATTTATAATTTTCTAGCACACTTGAACCATTTTCATTTTGTTTACTCAAGTATTCGTTCTGAACAATTGAAACCTGACTACCCACAATCACAGTAAAAGGTTTAGTTTGGAGCTAAGGAATTTTTATTCAGGTTATTTTCCTAAGTATTATTTTCCTAGAAAGTCATAGCGGGCATGCAACTCACCGCAGTGGAAGGGAGAGATTTACTGGCAACATTAATATCGTCGTATCGCGGTATTTCTAATTTACTCGACACCGCTTCTGAGAAATTCGAGTTTAACGAATGTCTCGTCTTTTAAGCGGGGCAATAAGGAACAAATTTTATGAGTCACTGCCACCCCTATCAATAGGGTTGCTTAAATCGGAAATGCTATTTCACAAACTACGACGTTTAACGGAAGACTAATAATGCCAAATGTTGGTTTCTGAAGCACTAACTCTTATTTGAGCCGGCAAAAACGCCGAAAAATAGTACCGTCATGTCGAAGCAAAGGGTAGGCAATAAAATTGCTGGCTGAGTACTCTCAGGCAGGTAATCTGAGATACCTATTAATTTTAAACGGTGCTTAATTTTTTAAAATTGTGCAAGAAAACAAATATATGTACTTTTCTTTAACATGCTCGGAAAGCGTTTGTTTGAAAAACGTACACGCGAAGTCCCCTCTTTTTATCCGCCAACATTTCAAAATGTAAATCTCATCTCTGCCTAGGATTATAATAACCCATACAAAATCCATTATTTCCCGCTGCGAAAACCATTTTAAGATCCTGATACCGACATACTAAATTGAGATGACTATGGAAAAATCACATTCAGCCAATAAAAATCACCCGCGAGCCGCTCGGTCTTCGTATTATTATTTTTTTTCGCTCTTTTTTGTTTATGGTTATAAGAAAATGAAATTAAAATGAAAGTATTAAGCAGCAAGTAAATTCATTTACTAGAGATAAATGAAACATGAAATTAATTAAATGTGTTATAATTACTTGAATCACCGCATTGAGTGTAAAATGTTATATAGTGCGAAGCCTTTGAAAGAATTCTCAGAAATAATGCTAACAACTAAATCGTAGTACCAGTATCACTGCTTTATTAGGTATGTCACAATATGTTCTTTGTAATGTCTTTGAATCATTTCCTGACGTGTTTGAGAAAAGCACTATATTTACTTTGGTGGAAACCGACCAAACACCTCGTCAGGCAACCTCTTTCTTTCCGCGCCTGGGCAATAATGTACTATTCTGAAAATTATGACGCATGCTTTTCTTCTCGGCACTTCATAGATCGCTTTTAGATATTTGTCTCTCGGCTTTGCAGAGAAAAAAATATCTTTTTTTTAAAGAAGCTGCAAGCTCGGATAGCTTGCAGCTTCTTTTAAATCTGGAAGCATTTCCACTCGGCTATTTTCAATATTTTCCAAAGAAAACAACTAGCCAATTTTTTGATAATAAGGTGGAAGTGTATTTTTCTTCCGAAAACGCCATAAGTGATTTGAGACAACTAAAAAGTCTCGATAAGTCACAGCTACTGATCTTCCGTTTCGGCTGTTTAGGACCTATGCCTTTTAACTATTTTTGAAGTTTGTACCTCAACAAATAATGGAATTTGTATTCAAGATTGATGTCGAGCAAAATCAAGCCGGCAAGGTTTTTAATTTTTGAGTAATCATAAACTTATGCAGTTTTCGTCCTGATTTTTAACTAATAAAGTTTTTTTCAAACATTTTTGAGAAATAGTACATTGTTTAACAGGGGGCGTAAGTGGAATATTGCGAACAAGAGCCTTACAGAAGAACCAATCACAGAGCAGTACAGTAGTATTCTTGTGGCACGTGGCCTACTAGATTTTTTAAACCGATCACAGAGCAGAATTATAGTGGCGCGCGGCCAACTAGATTTGCATTAAACCAATCAGATCACACACAAGCTCATAACTCCCTAGAGAGTTATGAAAATCCGCAACTCTCGAGGGAACAACTTAGGCCATCCTACTGTATACGGGCCTGGAATAACACCATTTACGAGCAAGTGTGATGAAAAGAATCTCATATACCTATTCTTCAATATCTCATTATTGATCTGAAAGTTTGAATTCCACTCACTCCAAGTGATAGGATTGTTGCAGGTTTTTCGAAAAATCATTAACTACGTATGATGCATTTATTAAAAATTTGACGATTTCGAAACAGTGGTTCGTTTTGACAGCGATGAAAGCCTTAACATGTAAACATCAAATAAATAATAGTCACAAGTGTTATTTCACAAAAGTTGTTTTACAGTATTTATTGTGCCTAGCATTCATATAATTTAATAAGTCAACTATCGAAAAGCTGTTGGCGCTGCTACTATAAATCATATTCTGAATAAGAATGTTTCCGAGCGCATTTGTTTCAATATAAAAATATTATTATGCACGACAGTGAGTATTCATAACAATGGATATCAGTTTAAATAGACTCTGCAACTCCACTGCACTTGTTTCACCTTTAAAACCCGCTGTTTAAATGAGGGCAGCTTTTGTTTATGCATCTTTCCAACAAATGAAGGAAATACATATTTGAATATAAAATTTACCACTCCAGGTGCCCCGTTTACCCTGTCCCTTTGTGTTGCTTTACTTTGCAAAGCTCTGTAAAAATGTCCGTTCTTTTCTAATTAAAATGCAAGATAACACCTTTCTCAACATTTAGTGTCATCTGGTGATTAAGATACTGGATATAATTCCTTCTAGCTTGTAAAACATTAAATACCCTCCTTTCCAGCAGAAACCCGTCTATTAGTGTATCAAAGGCTTTGCAGTTATTGTGTATAGCCTAAAAGATATCATTGTAGTCGTGGTCATAATTAAATATTTTCAAACGACGCTAACAGGACTGCTAATAATTACACGGTTCAACTCAAGTATTAAATGTCACTACGGGCGACATGTTTCGAACTCGATATTTAATACACGAGTTGAACCGTGTTATTATTAGCAGTATTTCAAAATGTCTCCTTAAAGTATAAATTCGACGCTAACAGTCATAATTACTTTAACCATTTCAAGACGATAGTTTTCATGATTACTAGAAGTTAAAAATTAACTTACAGGTATCAAAAGACTATTGATAGCAATAACATTGACATCAATTGCCAGGCATCGCGTTTTAGTATACTTCGTAGATAAGTTCCGGAATACCGAAAAACGGTCTTTCTGCTCTACCAGTACGTAGATGCTGTGGCTCAACCACGTCACCTCACCCAAGTGCCGCACTATCCAGCTCGTGTTGATTACTGCGGACCAATGGACTGTGTTCCAACCTAACCCACTAGATTTTACTGAACCCGTTTATGTGTGTGAGAACCGTTGTAGGTCTCATCATCATCAATGACCTTTAAAGTCTATTACAGACTATTCTAGCAGTGTCAAAAGGGAGACAATGTAGGTTAAGGAGACACAATTCATGCACTAACTCATTCTCGTTAATGACACAATTGGTAGGGTATGTTAGTCTTTCTTAATGAACTTGGCTACTAAAACCATTGAATTACCTGAAACCCGTCGTAAGTTCACGACACCCACTTCGTGTGCCGCACTATCATGTTGGTGTTGACCGTGTCCCATCTGAAACCCGTCGTAGGTCCATGAACCCCATTTCAAGGTGCAAGCTGAATGTCAAACGGGAACTGCTCTACGTTGATGTCGCACGCAACCACGAAAATGCCATGACTCAGCCACGTCACTTTGCCCGTGTGCCGCACTGGTGTTTATTACTGGGACCGGTAGACGAAGCCCATTTCATGGTGCAGAGCTGAATGTCGAACGGGAACTGCTCGACGTTGATGTCGCACACGAACACGTAGATGCCGTGGCTCAGCCACATCATTCGCCCGTTTGCCGCACTTGTGTTGATTACTGGAACCGGTAGACTGTGTCTCACCTGAAACCCGTCGTAGGTCCACGAAGCCCATTTCATGGTGCAGAGCTGAATGTCGAACGGGAACTGCTCGACGTTGATGTCGCACACGGACACGTAGATGCCGTGGCTCAGCCACGTCACCTCGCCCGTGTGCCGCACTATCACGTTAGTGTTGATCACTGCGGACCGATAGTTGGGGTCCGCACTGCAAAAAAAAACCGTGTTAGACATTTTGTCAAGTCAAAGTTAATTGTAAACTTTGACTTGAACGCTATCCCGGCTGCATAGGTTAATTTTATCAACTTGACCAATCATGTAATTAAAACTTAAATCGAATAACCCTAAAATTGCATATATTTTAGCAACTTGCTATCACATCAAATTCACAAGAAATTGAACACACTGAGGCGGATAAATAAAGGATGTCTCAACTGCGATTTGAAGCTTTCTTCACTAACGAAAATTTTAGGTCTTCTAAAAACTAAATTATTATATCGCCTTATTACTAAGTATTTTCTTAATCTTCAATAGTCATCGCTAACTCTAAATTACTTTCTCGGGAAACTAAGACATACTGAAACCCAACTGCTACCACCACTGCTTACTAGGACTCATTCATATTTCACAAAAAATTAAAAAGTTTTCTGTTAACAGTAGGCAGTAGCTTAACAGGACGCTCGACGCATAAACATGCCTAATTAATTCCCTAGGGGCTCTTGAGCTAGAACTCTTTGTGTCACATCCAAACTTAGTGTATTTTGAGGACAATAATAAACGGGTAAGGACCAAATCCTTGACGAGCCTAACTCACTCCTTTAAACTTTTTATGGAAGTTTTCCGTTGTGACCATACAATTCTATGGTTCATCTTTGTGTCACAAAGGAACTTAGTTCACTTCTTCAGTTTAGTATGGCTAACTACTGACTAACCAGGCTTACTATTGGCCAATAATTTGATCCTCACCCAAACAACACTTAGCACTTCCACTACACTAAGTTTCGAATGATACTTGAAAGCCGGAAGAGCTTTGACAGGTTAGGTGTTGACATGTAAGTACAAATGCAAATAACGATTCACGAACATAAAACTTAACAAAATATGTGAGAAGAGAAAAATCCAATCAATTTTAAATACGACAGTTGTACTATCGACAACACTGCTAACTGACCATCCGTGCACTTGATGTGCATTGTAATACGGTTTTATATAAATACAGGATGGTCAGTTAACTGTGTTGGTGTTTGTACCTACGTAACTTGTTTTATTTTTAATCTCACCCTTATGCTCACCCACTAATATATCTTGACGCCGCGATTCGTTAATTCTTAGTAACTAAGCGTAGTCTTCGTTAGGCGTGGTGGGTGGGGTGAAGTGCATGAGCACGAAAATAATAACAGCCCTGGTTGTGCATGGACGTATGCAACTCACCTATTTAATACGTTAGGTATAGAAAGGGCGAGTTACTTTACACTTCAAGGCATTGCCGTGCATCCATACTGAGTTTCTACTAACTAATACAAAACTCTTTGTGTCACATCCAAACCTAGTGTATTTCGAGGAGAATAAACAACACTTAGCACTTCCACTACAGCAAGTCCTTTTTTTGAATGATACGGAAATACGTAGATATTTGAAAGCCGGAATAAGACCTTTGACAAGTTAGGTGTTGTCATGTAGGTACAAATGCAAATATTCACGAACATAAGAGTAATGCATACACCATTCATTATCATTCTTAATACTTAGCACATTGATTGTAGGTTGAGGAACCTCATCTAAACTATGGGCACTAATGTTTCGGGGTACTATGAATGTGCAATTAATGCAACGTCGTTTCGAGACAGCCTCCATTGTGTAATGTTTTTATATTAACAAAATGTATTCCTTCATGTTAAAGCTGGATTTTGCATGATTATTTGAAGGTAGTTGACGTGCCAGTATATAAAGCTACAGAAATGGTACCTGAGTTATTGCAATAAAAAAATCAGTCTTTTTAAAATTGTTTACAAACACTAACATTTTACGCAAGTTTCGTTTGTTTTAAGCCGCGTAGCTGCGCCATGTTTTCGTGGTTTTTAAATGTCAAAAATTAACTGCCGGTCAATAAAATAACTAATTTGTTTGTGCCGCAACTAACGGATAACGTGTTAGATGATTAAAAACATTAAAAATATTAGCGCAGCGGACACGGACGGACAACGGACTTCATTAGTCACATCACAAGTTAAAAAAAACATTCAAAATATTGGCGCAGCGGACACGGACGGACAACGGAGTTCACTAGTCACAAGTAAAAAAAAAGTCCGGGTTGCACTCCGGGAGTGCCGGCAGAAGTGAAAACTTGTGAAACCGCTGTCAGCCGCGCCTACTGTTTATTTCCTTAATTTAATTGGACCTACAAATTTTTCCTACTAATTACGCACAATCTAAATTTTTAAAGATAATTTGCCAAGCTTAGTTAATTAGTTACCTTCTAGTTTAAACTAGATGCATGTTACCATTTCATATAATAATAATAGTTATGCTTTATTGCCGCTACTGTATGGGACATGAGTGTCCAATGTTTATCTCTCATCTCTCACTTATAATAAATCTCTAAATTAAAAAAAGAATCAGCCAGTATCAAACCAACCATTTTTGTGTCCCCCGATGATTTCAGATTCCCATGAATGGAAAAATATGTAACTTTTTTTACAAGTACATTATTATTCTAGCTAGGACTTAGGATAGTTTTTATCCGACTGCGACGATTAATTAATTTTCGGAAACATTTGACCTCATTAAATTATTAATTTCTTCTGCTTGAAATAGTAGCCGCCATATCTGTCAACTGTCAGTGACGTCAAAATGGCGGGCTTGCCATAACTATCGAATATTAATAATTTCGATCCGGTGTTGTGATGATAGACCTTCACAAAACGCATATTAAATTCTAAAGCGTAAAAAAATAATCGATTCTGATATGGAAACTTATATGCGATAAATTCGTATTGAGGCGTAATTTCAATAAATGTATCAACAAATTTCAACAAAATAACGTCAAACGTCAAAAGTCTGACTCTCTTCCTTTTTTTAATGACATGGCGATAGCGCTGTTCTTGCGCTCAGCCAAAGTCTATTTGAGTTTCTGCAAGATTGAATCACACGCTGAGTATTTAATTGTCACGATACTGCACGTTTATCACAAGACGGCGCGCGAGCTCTCTCGATTTTTCTCGCACTATATGTCTCTTTCTAAGTTATCTGATAAGAGAGAGACGGATAGTTGGAGAAAAATCGAGAGAGCTCGCGCGCCGTTTTGTGATAGCCGCACTGGTTTGTCAGTATTTATATTTATCAGCAATAAACAGTATGTATGAAATCAGTATAGAACGGGCCTTTTATGTATAGAACGGGCCTTTTATAAACATTAATTATGAAGCGCGTCAGTATTAGGCCTGCATCACACTGGCGCGGCCTGGCCGCGGCGGACAATAGTAAACTTGTCCGCCGCTGTCAATATTGTCCGCCACCGCAGGCCGCGCCAGTGTGGCTATGCCTTAAGGCGGCTTCAAGTTGATATTCAGCCAATATAGAGACCACAATAGAGACACAGAAATTGGCCAACATACACGAAAATACTTTTGTCATAAAGCCTGCAACAAACATTATTATGTTGGCAAGGGCGGGAACATACACAAGATTTGCCAGAATGTTATAGTGCAATCTGAAACATTGCAATATGAAAAAAATAAACATATTGCTTTAACATTTGCAACAATTTCCTTTATTAGAAAGGAACTCGGACTCGCGTTATAGTTGTAGAACTTACCTAGTGGTTAGGTATAGTTTGGAAAATATAAATTGGCCGTCTGTTGCCAATTAAAAAGAGATGTTTTGTTCCACGTAAACACTTACCGGTCAATGGGTACTCGAAAGGATTATCCATTATTAATTCCTAAACACATCTTTACCTGAGAGTCGGAGTGACTCAAGAACTCAAGATAATTTCAGTCATCCATCACGTTTTTATAATATAACATAACACAGTGTTAAAAATATGTAGAAAAGAAGATTAATAAACATTTAATACTGCAGCGTGTGTCCTACCTGTTAGATCTATTGCCACAGACATCTACTAAACTTTTACCCCATTATTCATAAAACTTAAAATACCTCTGATAAATAACACGTGTTTTGTCCCTTTCTTAATAATTTAAATATCAGAGTGACAGGTTTTAACGTAATTTTAACTAAAATATATAGGTTTATTGAAAGTTTTACATGATAGGTTAAAATTAGAACTGCATGTGTCCTATTTCCAAGAGAAGAAATGCGTTAACTCCTACATTAACATGCAAACGAAGTCGCAGGTACAGCTGGTATTACAATAAGTAGGAATACTACTCGTGAGTTGTTATTGGTGAGGTGGGTTGGAAAAGATTGTGAATATTATGACTGTCGCGTCGCATTTAGATTGCTTGAATATGAAAAATCGTTCATGAGTTTTTTGCAATGGCTGCGCCGGAAGTTGTCATTTTAGTAAATTACTTTTTTACTTGATGTCATATTTCTCTATTGATATGTAGCTATAATACAGTAGTAAGTTCTATGACGCCTGTTTGGTTGTGGCACAAACGAAGCGTTGGTAAAGAATTCGGAAATGTCCTTTATTTCTTCATCATATCATCATCATCATCATATCAGCCGAAAGACATCCACTGCTGGACATAGGCCTCCCCCAAAGAGTACCACAATAACCGGTCCTGCGCCACCCGCATCCAGCGGACTCCCGCGACCTTTACCATGTCATCCATGGTGGACACCTTGTGGGAGTCTACCCACGCTGCGCCTTCCGGTACGATGAATACGACTATTTTTTTGGTATCAGAAATGTTATTTAACTATTCGTTGTTGAGTGTATAAATAAATACCATTAATTGTATATACCTGTACAAACAAAAATAAATAATTAAAGAAAAACATCACTTCTCGACTCTTTGATGATTGTATACATAGCAAACAATCAGAATTGAAAGCGTGTTTAATTTTCAATATTTTAAGAGACTTCTGCCAAAAAAGAAATTTACCGCCAGTGTTTATCTAGTAATGTTTTCAATAAATCTGTCCTGTAAAACATTTAAATTATATCAAATATTAGCCTTATAACGCGGGTCCGACGATTAACTATTTAATTTTATTTCAAGGTACAGATATTAATAATAGATTGTATAATGAAAGCAAAAATCAGCATTTAAAATAATGGCCACGGTGTTTTGGAAATGCGATGGTATTATTAGCTAAATGCACTACAACAAAAGCACTTTATAAAAACACATACATACAGACATAATACAGGGTGTGTCATATTATGTCAATCTATTAAGATATTACAAGCCTATTATTTAAGTGGTTCATTAAAATTAGCATGATAAAACAACACTCAAAGAGCTTATGGGTTCTTAAAATATCTTTAATTTAATGAAAATCCCGACGGCTTGTAACGGGGTTTTCAAATAATTCCCGATTCTACTTTTGATGTGTCCCATTTCATTATTACTTTGGTGTAGTAGAATTTTCGTTACTTATTTGCATAAATATTCTGTTTTTTATTTCAGAATAATCAATATAGGATTTATTTAATACTAATATTGTAGTTGCGAAAGTACTTATTAAAAAAGTGAGTTGAAACTTGCGACTTTCAAATTGAATAAAAACACAACAACAGATACTAAAGGCTTAAAACTAAATAAAAATAACGTTAATTACTAGTAAGTATAAATATGATCAGAGATATTAAAAAATATATAAATATAGATAAATAAAAGCTAATGCCCGCATCGCACCCGGCTCAAAGGTCCCCATGATGCCCTCAGCGTTACCCCGCTGAACGGTGAAGGAGACCTGTTGAACCAAGTACGACCCGGAGCGGGGGTCACAGCCCTTCTCGTGTAAGCGCCGGCTCTGACCGGGCCTCCGAGGCAGGCCTCCGAGATCCGAGATCCCGCGGTTTCTATGGCTACCAGTACAGAGTCGTACTTAAGTGTGCTTCAACTTGGCAGCAGCCTCTGCTGCCGAGCCGGCACAACGTGAGGTCTGCCTCAAATGCGATGCTGCAAAAGTGCTTACGCAAGTAGCATCCCATAAAAGGCAGCGCCCTCTCCGCCATGGAACCAGCGTAAGGCCGTCCGGTATTTTGCCATCAAAACGGCTGATGCCCGATGGCTCCAACAGGCACGGTATATTGGCCGAAACGCCAACTAATTTAGTTGATGGCTTGAATGCCTCGCGAATCGTCCTGCACACCTTTGGCAACTTAGGCCGTGTGTGGTGACCAGGCGTGGTGACTCGCAGCGGCAACGGTGGGCCTCGCTCACTATAGGACCCTACCTGATGGTTGTCGCTATTCTCAAAGAGTTGTTCTCGAGAAAAGTGCCAAGTTGGGCTGATGTTATCGTAGGTGTGTTCGCTCCACAAAATGGCCCCATTGCCTTTGGTAGGAAGGATATTAAAGCCGCGTGTTATTAGTAACTGCTGATTTTTAAATTTTGGGTAAAAGTTTACTTTGGATGACAATTCCATAGTATGGTACCATCGAGCTGATCTGATGATGGAGACAGAAGGTGGCCATGGAAATTGTTAGTATGTATGGTACAAATCTTGCAAGTTAAATTGAACCCACTTCCCGGTGACTGATTGAGCTGAAATTTTGGGTATAAGTATAGTATGGATGACGATTCAATATTACGGTACCATTTAGCTGATCTGATGATGGAGACAGAAGGTGGACATGGGAACTGTTAGTATGTATGGTACAAATCTTGCAAGTTAAATTGAACCCACTTCCCGGTGACCGATTGAGCTGAAATTTTGGGTATAAGTATAGTTTGGATGACAATTCAATATTATGGTACCATCGAGCTGATCTGATGATGGAGACAGAAGGTGGCCATGGCAATTCAGTACTTAATCGACGTAACGTAACCCCGTTGAGTTTGGGTTCGTTAGAATCGTCTTAATGAGTAGTTGATTAGTATACAGAAATATACAGTCGGCAATAAAAGCTTGTAGGTACCAAAAATGATTTTTTTGACAGAAACTTATTAATTTGTAGGGCTTCACTGACACCATCAGTGAAAATGGGTACACTTAATAAAGAAAAGGAGCATTTGTCGACGGATTTTATGCCAGGTAACAAAGTTTCTAGGCTTAATAGTGATGCAAATTCATGGACCCGCATGTAAAGAGCTTACACCTTTGTGGGTTGATTTTTAAGCCATTTTCTAAAACTGGAATGGCTTTCAAATCTTCTAGTAAAGTGTCTGGTACGAGATGTGGAACTTAAATTAGAAATGGCTTTGTGTAGGTACAGCAAGACAGAAAATCAGGGGACCCAATATTGCGTAGGTAGGAGAACAATTAAACGATAAAGGACATCATAACAACATACTGTACTAACATTTTAAAGATATTTAGCGTAGTAAAAAAATATCAATTGTGGGTTACTTATAAATAGTAAAAAGAAAATGGATTTTGACACTTAAATAGCAAATAGGTCCCTACTTTACTAGAGACCTAGTATACCAGCCTACGTCACACCTAAATATTTCGTCTGTGCGAGAAAACGAAACTTTACTTGCTTTGTATGCCGAAGATGAATTATATACTACTGCACCTAATGAAATTTCTTTGAAATCCACTCTTACACTATAACTTATAACTCACTTGTTATACAGGATAATATCTGGTTTCCACACCCTTTCAAAGGGTATCCTGATCACGCCGATGCCATCGAAGTCGCTCGTGTTCCATCGCAGGTGGTAGTCCATCCACACTTGTGTGATCCAGCAGTTGGTTGTCAGCAACTGATCTTTCTCTTCCTGGCGGAAAAAAATGACTAAATTACGGGGTAAAGCATTTAAAATACCTACACACATTTACAACCATTCTCTTAGCAATTTTCCCGGTAGTGTCCAAAATGAGCCCGGGGTCCAATTTGGCACTTAATCACAAGAACTGGCGTAGGCAGTAGTTTTAGGAAACCAACCGCCAACCCAGAGGGAAAACTGGATTGAGATTAGACTGGTTTCATTGCGATGTTTTCATATATACATATATACCTATGTGTATGAGATAATATTTCAATCATTGAAACGCATCAACACAAAAATGTATTCATTTGTTATATTTGTATATAGTCAAAACATTTAAACTGTATTATATTGTGCGTCCTTGCTGCTATGCGTTGATAATGACCGAACACAATTTTTCGATGTTGATTTGGTGCACTCAAACAAGTCAACAGTACTAAATTGTTTATTATACCGTCGCATTACTTGGTGAATTTGTGGTGAATAGACAAATTGTCAAATTTGTATCATTTTGGTACAAAAACATAAAACTAGGTAGTTATAAATGCAGCTTGTTTGTTATCATATCACAATTTGTTTGAACACCTAGTTACGAGTACATACATACCTAAGTTGACGTGATTTTTACGATTTTGATAAAGGTGCAAGGAACGTTAAAATACGGCCCGCGACTGGGAATTCAAATTATGAGCTGTTAATTTAATTTGAACCCGAGAGGTAAATCTGTCACTTTGGCTTTTTTAGGCCGGTGCGCGTATAAGCGAGAGGGAAAAAATACAAAATATTAAAAAAGTAACGTGAAAAGTGCCAGACTGACTCTCTGGCATAACTTAGGTACTTTACATAGCTTTATTTATTTTAATCCTAATTTAGCTCTGCTTATACTCTACCGTAGCTGGGGTACTATGTACTTTTGTCACACTATAACCTTAACCTTAAATAACGTCCACTTGAAATAACAACCCTGAACTCTATTTTTGGTAAGTTTAGCTTTGCTGAGATGTGGTGTTGGCGTCCACTTCTACGGATACCTTGGACTGCTATGCGAACAAACCAATCCATTCTCGAAGAGCTGCACATACATCGTTGACTATCCACAATATGTCAAAAAACCGTATTTCACATACTTTGGACACCTCTCACTAAAATCCTCTCCAGGCTATCCTTCTTTGGATAGTCTGGAGAGGATTTTAATGACGGGAAAAGTTGAGGGCTAGCGACCTCGAGGCAGACCACCCGCGAGATGGAGCACACAAATCACTGCACTCTTGCAACTTTACCTGCACGAGGCCATACATAAGGAGCCTTTGAGAGAAGTCTGGTCAACATGAAGAGGACATGATGTCACGATCCTCAGCATTGAGGGAACAACTAATGATGATGATCTTTGCTGGATTATCCTATAACATTAATTCGGACTAGGCTTCATCATATTCAAACTTTTATACTTACTCCTATTAAGGTATCTGTAAATACTGTAAGCTAGATCCACTGCCTTAGTGATATCTTTGGTTGTCAAATATTTGCCTTAAATAATACGAGAGAGGATTGTCGACAGATTAAATAATCAGAAAAAGATGTATTTTATGTATTTACGTATACACATAATATTAATAATACTATCAACCCATCTAAATCTTGAATAGTGATACATAAAGTAAAAAGTGTAACTATAGTTTTCGGAGCAGAGGCAGACGATATAGCACGAAAAGAGCACGCCTTCTATCGTCCAGGCTTGATGAAAATAATGTCCTTCTGCGCATCAGCTTTAACAGTCAAGAGGACTATGAGGTTGACATATTCACCCACATTGCCGACAGCTGTTGTCAGTGTTGTTACCGACATTTCCATAGCCGTATACACGATCAAAACATCCGCATCACTTTCTGCTTGAAGCTTCACATTAAGCATGTTGATGAGCTTGCTTTCGTTGAACTTGTTCAACGGAAAATCTTCTTGTGTGACGTTTATCTTGGTGCCTTCGGTGAAATAGATCTCAACAGACTTGCAAAGCGCATTTGATGCTTTGCTACTTTCGTGCTTGAGGTTGATAATAGCCGTCAAAGACTAACAGTACTGTACATTTCCTTCGGTGGTACCTAGTTGTTGTTTTCCATAATTACAGACTTTCAAGATCAAGAACCAAATATCTCAAAGATTGTACATCTTCTTTCCTAATTTGGTAACCAATCGGCCAAGTGCGTGTCGGGCATCGCGCAGTGTAGGGTTCCGTAGTTGCCTATCTGTCTTTGTTGGTTTATCATCATTTCACAAATGATCCTTTTAAAATGGACTTCAAAAAAAGGAGGAGACTCTTTATTCGGTTGTTTTTTTTTTCAAAGTTACCTGAGAACTCTGTCATTTATGAGCCGAATTGTACTTTTTTTTTGTTTGTAAGTATCCAGGTTAGTCCCAGTGTTTTCGAGAATCCAGTTGGATGATGGGATCCATTAGGAATTGACGAAACTCCTCAATTATATCAGGCACGCGCGGTAGTGATTTTGGTATTTCATACCTATTATATCTCGTGTATTTACACCCTGAAATCTTAAATTTGGTTCAGTGGAATTGATGATGACGACCATAGATGACTTATAGAATTCCTCAATAATGTATTTAAAAGTACAAAAGTACGTCACAGATTCTGATAAGATTCCGTTGAGATTGCAACTAATGAAGTGCCAAAGGTAATCGATTGTGGAATCGACGGAAGTCCTCAAATATTATCGGCACACATACAGCGATTCGGTTTTTTTCTCTGATAATCAGCGCAGTTGCTCACGGAAATCATTTCATGTGGTAAATAATTGGAAGATTTTGTAAAATATTTTTTTGTGCTATTAGATTTATGTTTATTGATTACTTACGTAACTATGTATAATAATACTATTATTCACTTGAATTTAGGTAAGTATAGATAAGTAAGCGTTTTTCTTTTGTATTAAGTTTAGCTCTTCCTGTTTTTGCCTCCCCACACTAGGTACTTAATGCAAGTATAATTAAAGTATGTACAACATTTTTTTTAATTCTCGGCAAATGGATTCTTACTCGACGAAACAAATTAAATCCTTGTTAATTAAGTGACTTTTTTTTAAAAAAACAACTGTTGCGCGCCATTATAGGTTATTTCTCAAATATTAGTAAACATTGTTAATCCGTGTTTGGTTATCATCAAAAAGTGATAAATGATAAATAGAATGAACGCCACTGGAAATTCTTGGCGATGTGCAATTGTGAGCAAAAATCAGTTGTCATCATTAAGTCAAGAAAATAACTTGGCAGACCTATAAGATTTTCATCTTATGAAAAGGATTTTTTCCTCGCAAAATGTGTTGAAAAACGTCGTATGAAACGCGTGAGCTTTGATAATTACATCCTCAACGCAACAATTTCGCCTCTGATGTAATTATCAGCATACATACCTCACATGTATCACAAAGTACTATTAATAATATATCATACTCAATGTGAGTTGCTGTACTTAGGAAGTAATTAAGTTTGCAATACCAGGGGCCATGAGACACTTTTATGTTATTGTAACAACTTTTATTTTACCGTGGTGCAATAAACGTTTATGATTATGAACTATTCAGAAACCTATCATTCCTCGAAAGGCTCCTTCTTTAAATAATTATTTGACACGAACAAAAATTAGCTATGCCGTATGCCGAATTACAGCTTTTTTGTAGTAAAGGTCACTGAGCTAAGCTGTACACGGACAGACGGATATGGCGAAACTATAAGGGTTCCTTGTTGACTACGGAACCCTAAAGACGGCGTTAAAAGAAACGAGATGTTTTTATTTACGCCCTTAAATAATATACTGGGGATCTATTGGAATTAACAGATCAATTTGGAATCTGTAGTTATTCAATTTCATGTGCACGGTTCCAAGCGGGGCTTCTGTGACCGTGTTTGTATGCACTGGGACAAATACAGCTACATGGTGGCCATGGTGGGTACCGCTGTTTTGCACGCACCCCATCACGCATCGCTTTGCCTCTTCATAAACCTCACTGAACACTGAACATATATTTGATTCTTAGAGTGTGACTTCTCCTGCAACGCCGCCGACATGACTGCGAGGGCCCACCTTTCCCTTATCGCGCGCTGCAAGATGTGCGCCCAGTTCATAAAAACAATGTCAGCTCGATATCCAACTGATTCCATACCAATACGCCTAGGCAAATGGAGCCCCTACTAAGCGTTTTTATAATGAAATAACTTGGGCCGTTTACGTGCGTAATGGGAAACATTTCATTTTCATCATGTTCCCTCAAATTAATAGTACCTACTCAAGAATTAATACTTTTTATATAATCTCAGTACATTAAAATAGTCCTCCATGATCTGACATAATAATTTATGAAATAAGTAAATATCTAAATATTAGGGGACAATCGTACACAAATCGACTTAGCCCCATAGTAAGCTCAATAAGGCGTCGTCGAGACAAAATATATAAGAAATACAAATACTTAAATACATAAAAAACCACAAATATTTGCCCTTACCGGGATTTGAACCCAGGACCGCCAGATTCATAGGCAGCTGCGCAGAATAAATTTATTATAAATTGATTCAAAGTAAATTACTACAGGTGATTGGTATTGTGAACGATAACTTTTTATAGTAGAACAAAGAAAATAATATTAGGAAATATAGCAAAATTGTTATGTGAACAAAAAACTTTCACTATAATTTTGCGTAATTTTACGAAGCCCTTTTCTTCCAGAAATAAACTTATAGGACGTCATATTACGTTGCGCCGCTGTATGACATGATCATATTAAAACAAAAGTAGGGAAGGAAAAAGAAACTTATTCGGTGAAAATAGTCTGTAAGTATAGTAATAATCGTATTCCAGGGAACCCTACCCTACATTCCATTAAGTATTCCTATTACAGTATGATTAGGACATTTGGGTCGTGCGAAATAGGCTGTTCGCATTACCGACAAGTTATAAACTTATGACGATGGGTAGGCATACGTTTATATTAAGAGGAAACACAACGGCCGTTTTTCCATAGAAACGTAGTCCCCTGTTTTCTCCCTAGATAATGGCAGTAGAGCAATTTTTTTTTTCCATAAATCTATGGTCACTATTGACATGTTCCTATGTTTTCTTTCTTTCATAAATTTATTCTTAAAAGAGATATTAACCTGCAAAAACAAAAAAAAATGCCAGATTTTCCGCTGTGTTCAAACATCCACAAAACAATTTTGACTAGATAATTAAAAAAAAGGAAGACATGGGAACATAGCCAAAACCTTTCTTATTTTTTTTTAACGAAAAAAGTAGTTAAATAGGTCAAGTTTTGGAGAAGAAATCAGGGGACAACGAAACGTTGATTTTATGCTCTTTTAATAGGTATTTTCGGTCCAAGCTGCAGTTGTCTCTATCGCACTCTGCAGGGGGAGGCTTGAGGTTGGCGCGACAGCAATACATTTTACAAATGCCTATTTCTCAATTGTCTCGACCTTTCTGTTTCCTCTTAAGGTTGTTCTTAGGTTTCCTTTGAAACGTAGGAACAACAAAAATATTTAACACTAGGTACATTTTACTAAAAGGTCAATTATGACTTATATGAAAGTCAAATAGCGGTGAGACGAAAAGTAAGTATTTGAGTGATCGCGCGTATTATAAGCAAAGATCGAGCGATTTCCGGGATATTGGTCATATTAGCTCAGCGATCCAGTGACAGCGCGTTTTCAAAAACGTTCGATTGTGCGATTTCACAAGCGATTAATTGTGCGATTTCGCCGATATCCATAGCGATCGCAATCACGCGACTTTTAAACAAATAAAGATCAAACTATGGAGTCGGTTTTACCATAAATAATCGTGACGTCACTTGTTCCTATTTTCCTACAAACTTTACACAGGGCATTTTTGGCGTTTCAGAAAAAGATGCTGTGTCAACATCTCTTTTACGTATAATTTTTATGCCATGGCGTTAATAAGAGGGTTCAACTGTTTCATGTTATCTAAAGTGCAATATAATCATTGTTCTAATAATTTATACAACTAATAGTATTATATGCAATCGTTATATAATGTATGCTTTTTCAGTCGAGTACCACGTTTACGTGAAGGCATGACACTTGAATAGTATTTTATGCAATTGTTATACCGGGTGGAAAGGCACGACGATCCCTTCCGCAAAAGGGGGATTGTTTAGACTGAGTACAGTATTTCCTCTAAAGAAACTAGGCTCATATTCATAACCGTTTTGAAGTTATAGGCAGTTAACTTTTAATGCAAAATACTGCAAGTGACCACCCTCATTAGGGTCAGTAACATTTTAACAATTACACAAGAGTCAGTGACCTTTATCAATACGTATAAACGATAATTAGTACGTATAGTAATAGTAGGGTTGTCACAGAAGAACATTAATTAATTTTATTATTTTTAATAATTGATCGTAAAAAAAAATCTAAACATTACGAATCGATTTTCCATCACTTAAACTAACCCCCCTTTGCGGGAAGGATCGTCGTGCCTTTCCACCCGGTATAATGTATGCTTTTTCAGTACCACGTTTAGGCCACGAAGCTTTCTGAGTGGCCTAATTAAGGTTCCGGACTCAAAAAGCTAATTATATAACTAATGTATACAATACTTTTTCTACGAGTTGACTGAACTGATTAAACATACTTGATATCTATTGAAAACGAAGTGCAACCAACGGCTTTTTCTTTTTTGTGCGTTGTGATGTCTTTCTTTTGACTTGCTCATGACGGCGTCCTAATTTTCAAATACATTATAATTCAGTAAAGGCGCCACGTGATTCGTCAATTTAATTTTAGTTGTCTCAACAGTTATGAAATGTCGAGTTGGGAGCTCCATAGTAAAAAGTATGTGATTTAAGTTTGGTGTACGAAGTCTTAATTCAAACATTAAGGTCGACGAGTATAAAAAAGCTATTTATACAACTATTGTATACAATACTTTTTCTACGAGTCAACAGCACTAATTAAACAATTTTTTTGTCATTGATGTCTTTTCTTTTCTCATATATTGGTCAAATTCATTATAGTTCAGTAAAGGCGCCACGTGATTCGTCAATTTAATTTTAGTTGTCTCAACAGTTATGAAATGTTGAGTTGGGAGCTCCATAGTAAAAAGTATGTCATTTTAGCTTGGCGTACGAAGTCTGAATTAAAACATTAAAGTCGACAAGTATACAAAACCATATTATTAACTACTAAAAACTTTTTAAATATCATATCGTTCTTACTACAAAAACGTCAAGTTTTTACACCCCTTTTCTTTAAGATTCTCGGTAGGTATTCAAATGTAAAGTTGGAGTAGGTTCCTTTCACGAGTCCCGGATAATGAGACTGACTCATGCAGTTAGGATTTATGATCGGGGATATTATACCCTGACAATTCCAGGGGCGTGATTCACAATGTGATGTACCCAACATATCTGCACTTCATGTATGTCTTTCAAAATCAGAATGACATGTAATTAAAACGATATTAGGGTGTATAGAAAAGATCGCTCTTTAGCGGTAAGACAGCCTGTTGTTTTCCTCTCTTTTATTAAGCTTCATGTTCTGTAGACACTGTGTTATTTTTCGAGGTGTGAAATAAAAAGTTTTTGAATTGTATTTGATTTGATTGTTCTAGGGATATTTTCTTACTAAATCAACTGAAATTGACGTAAATACAACCAACAAACATAACAAAACAAAACAGCTCATTATCAATTGAATGTGAATATAGATTCTAATCAAGCTACTGATACCAAACCGTAATGATGTGATTAATTAAATTCGGTTATGGAAAGCAGGTACATAAATCATAGACAAAACGCAAATCACTCAATAGTCGAATAGCATTTCAGCGTCATCACAATTAAGGGAGTTTATTAAAGTCGCCTGAAATAATTGAAAGCAAAATATGCCACGAAAATGATAATAGTGACAGTTTAATCAGTGATGAATGCATGCATTGTGTTGTGGGCCGTTTGGCATACGTGCATTGTGCCTATTCAGGGCATTCATTATCACACGTCTAAGTTGAATTTAGACTAACAATGGCTTCGCATATGTAAAATGATAACTTTTAATTGTAGATCGTTTAAAAGATCTATATGTGGAGTTAAATCGTTGTGTCAAGTGGCAGATTTGGTAGCCTTGCAGGAGCACTGGCTTCTTCCTTTCGAACTGCCTCTGCTGGGGACTGTGGACAGCAATTTCGGTTGGACAGGGAAGTCTGCAGTGGACGATGAAGTGGGAATGCTTACTGGACGGCCCTATGGGGGTGTGGGAATCTTGTGGCGTAAAAGTGTTTTCCAATCAGTTTCTATTATAGAATGCGAAAATGACCGAGTAGTGGCGATTAAAATCAAAAGTAAAGAGAAAGAAATTTTAGTTTGTAATGTGTACATGCCCGTTGATGCGCCAGAAAATATACCCGTATTCGCAGATTGCTTGGGTACAATTTCATCAATAATGATGGATCATAGTGATGTGCAGGCAATGTTCGTGTTAGGTGATTTTAACTCCCATCCAAACGAACTTTTTTATCGCGAGTTGATAAATTTTTGTACTGATCAACTATGGATATGTGCGGATGTGGAGAAAATGGGCCCTAAATCGCAAACATATACATATGTAAGTGACGCTCACGGGTGTAGGAGGTGGTTAGACCATTGTATAGCAACACAAAGTGCTTATAACATGATTCAGAAAGTAGATGTCATGTATGACGTACTCTGGTCTGACCACTTTCCTATGATCTTTGAGTGTAGTTTGGATATGTTGAAACCTGTCACAAGAACGTTGGATCATAAGGTTGAAAATAGAGTGATATGGGGAGAACGGGCTAGTACTCAGATAGATGTGTATAGCGGTTTGTGTAACGAACGACTGAAAGACATTGACTTTCCCGAAGAATTTAGGGGCTGTTGTGACGGGGTTTGCACAAATCGCGATCACCATATTTTGTTGGATCACATGTACAATGACGTCATATCCACCCTTACTAATGCCGCTGTAAGCACCTATAAAAGCAAATGCAGAAGGAGGGGTGGATATGTTGCTGGTTGGAATAAGTTTGTTGCAGGTCCTCACAGGGAAGCTAGGCTACACTTCGCGCTTTGGGAAAATGCGGGGAAGCCACGTCAAGGCCATTTGTTTGACCAGATGAACAGCAGTAGGAGGGTGTTCAAGGCCAAACTTAAGTGGTGCCAAGACAGACAGGACCAGCTGAGCATGGACAGACTCGCTCTTGCCCACAGTGGAAACAAATTTAACGAGTTCTGGAAGATGACAAAGCGCATGAATGTGTCGCCTGGTGTCCCTGTGAGCGTCGGTGACAAGAGTGAACATGGAGACATCGTGGACATATTCAGGCAGCATTTCGCAGTGAAATCCTTGATGCAGGATACGTCAGCAGGGGTACCGGAGGTGAATAATACTGAGGCAATTGTTAAGCCCAGGAAGACTTTATTTACAGCAAAAGTTATTGCTAATGTAATTAAACAAATGCCAAGAGGGAAGTCGCCTGGCCACGACGGCCTCAGTATTGAACACTACAGGTATGCTGGCGTACACTTGCCTAGGGTGCTTTCCATGTTCCTCAATCTGTGTATGGGTCATTCATATCTGCCTGCAGCCCTAATGAGGACCATTGTGGTCCCCATTGTTAAAAACAAAACTGGGGATCTCTCAGACAAAGGGAACTATCGACCAATTTCTCTTGCCACCACTGCCGCGAAAGTGCTCGACAGTGTGCTAAACTCGACACTTGATAAACACATAGATATACACGACGCCCAGTTTGGTTTCAGAGCTGGGCTGTCAACTGAGAGTGCTATCATGTGTCTAAAGCACACTGTCGGTTACTACACGGACAGAAAAATACCAATCTATGCCTGTTTCCTTGATCTATCCAAGGCGTTTGACAGAGTCAGCTACAATATCCTTTGGAAGAAGATGAAGGAAGCAGGCATTCCCGATGACTGTACGGATCTGCTAAAATATTGGTACGAAAATCAGACAAACCAGGTAAGATGGGCAAGGACTCTGTCGTCCGAGTATAGACTGGAATGTGGAGTGAGGCAGGGAGGCCTGACATCTCCAAAACTGTTTAACCTCTATATGAATGACCTGATAGGTGAACTCAGCAGCATGCATGCCGGATGCTACATTGAAAACATATGTGTAAATAATATAAGTTATGCGGACGACATGGTGCTGCTGAGTCCATCTATTGGGGCCCTTAGACAGTTAGTGGCCAAGTGCGAGGAGTACGCTGCCTCGCATGGACTTATGTACAACGCCACCAAGAGTGAAGTTATGGTGTTCAAAGCGGGTAAAGTTAGGCCGTACTTTGTCCCTCCGGTGTCTCTTGGTGGGGCTGTACTTAAAGTGGTAGACCGTTTTAAGTACCTGGGCCACATTATAACAGACGACCTATGTGATGATGGCGATATAGAGAGAGAGCGTAGGGCGTTGTCGGTGAGAGGTAATATGTTGGCCCGCAGATTCGCCAGATGCTCAGTGGACGTAAAAATAACCTTATTTAAGGCATATTGTCACTCGTTTTACTCTGGTGGTCTGTGGGTCCGGTATACCAAACGAGCCTACAGCGCCCTACGCGTTCAGTATAACAACGCCTTCAGAATGCTGTTAAGACTCCCAAAATGGTGCAGCGCGTCGGAAATGTTCGCCAATACCCACACGGACGGTTTCCTAGCGGTGATGCGAAAGAAAATCACGTCGCTGATGGGTCGCGTCAGGGAAACTCAGAACGGCATTCTGAAGGTGATTGCTGGAAGATTTAACTGCCCGATTATGTGGCATTGGATCCAGACGGTCAGGACTACTTTAACTTACATCAAGTAGTCCTGACATTCAACATTGTGTAGATGTGTACTAACTAACATAGCGTATAAGTTTTTCAAATGTACTACTAACAATATATGGACCAAGGTCTGAAATAAATCATTTTTATTTTTATTTTTTATTTATTTTTTATTTATTATATGTGTATTTGATATGAAAAATACGAGGTCTCCAAAGCCACCAAAGAAATAGATTAGTGAAACCTATAAAAATAAAATTAATATATTTGTATAACTTTGTATCCTAATATAAATGCTGTTAAGAATTCATTGCGGAACACCGCATATATAGTTCATATAGAACATTTATATGAACTGAGTGACAATACGTAACAAGCATGCGGGGCATGTTTTAAGAATATCTGCACATTCATGAAGTGAGTATGTCTTTCGAAATCAATTGGCAGAGACATGAAACATATGCCTTTGGAAAGTCTCATTTATTTATTTATTTATTTACTAAGGCAAGGTAACAAAATGTAAACTACAGAGTTCCTTAAGTAACATAATTGCAATATTATAGAGAGTACAAAATTTACATTTCAATAATAACCAAGCACAACATTCATTCGCATATATTAGAATTAATAATTGTCATATTTGTAACAAACCATAGATTTTATAGCTATTTTTAAAGAAAATAACAAATTAAAGTGTTTTATTATACGGTACGGCTATTATAATGAGATCAAGTATCTACTATACTACGTGTTAATTTAATTACAATACTTTTAAATCTATTAAAACTTAAGTGAAAGATATCTACATCATTACATATTCTATTGTACGAAGTGCACATGCGGGCCAGAGGACTATGTTGTGAGACATTATTCCTAGCTACTGGTATTAAAAACTGAGCGGGGTTACGGCACGGTTTAGGATATATCCGAAACTGTATGTTACTTATGAGGTCTGAGTCTATTTTACTGTTCACAATATTGTACAAGAGCGTTAATTCATTCGTACTTTGTCTGTTCTTCAAAGTATCAAGTTTATAATGGTGTAACCTGTTTTCGTATGTAGTTAGTGTTTTTTTAAGTTTAAATTTGTATACTAAATGTCGTACAAATTTTCTTTGTGTAGCTTCTATACGGTCTATGTGTATATGGTAATATGGTGACCAGACGGAAGAGCAATATTCAAGACAACTTCTAATCAGAGCATTGTACATCGTCAGAATACAATGGATATTTTTGAATGGTTTTATGGTTCTGTATATAAATCCTAATATTTTTTTTGATTTTTCTATAGTAAAATTATAGTGAGCAGTAATAGAGAGCTTAGAATCAAACCAAACTCCGAGATCCCTGATAACTGTTACACGCTGCAGAGATATACCGTTAATGCTATAGTCAAATATTACAGGGCTTTTGTTTTTCGTAAATGTGATAACATTGCATTTTTTCACATTTTATGCCATATTGTTGTCTATACACCACTCATTTAAATGATTTAGATCTTTTTGAATTGCAAAACGATCTACAATATTGCTCACTTTATTAAAGATCTTTAGATCGTCAGCGTATGCTAATGTGTTACAATTGATAGAGTCTAGTAAGTCTTTAATGAATATAAGAAAGAGAAGTGGACCCAAATTTGATCCCTGAGGAACACCAGAGCTGGCTTGAAACGGAAGAGAGTAAAAACCACGAACATTGACTAGCTGTGAACGGTTTTGAAGATAACATTTTAACCACCGGAGTAAAGATCCATGTATTCCTATGTGTTCGGCTTTGATACAGAGAATATTATGGTCAACCTTGTCGAATGCTTTAGCAAAGTCTGTATAAGCGGAGTCAATTTGAGTTCGAGTATTTAAGACGGAACAAAGATATTCAGAGTAGCTTAGAAGATTACTGTTGGTGGAACGATGTTGCATAGATCCATGTTGCTTGGGACTGGCTATATGTTTAAAGTGTGCATAAATATGTTTGTATACAATACTTTCAAATATTTTAGACAGAGAACAGAGGACGCTGATTGGTCTATAATTCATGATATTTTTCTTATCCCCGGCTTTATGGATGGGAACTATTTTGGCAATCTTCCATTGATAGGGAAAGATTCCCTCTGAAAGAGATTTATTAAACAAAATGTGTAATGGTAGAACTAAGGCTTTGGAACAGTTTTTTTAAAATATTGGTGGTATACCGTCATCGCCTGGTCCTTTGTTAACATCTAAATTGACTAGTTCAGATTTAATTTCTGATTCTTGGATGACTATAGTTGAGAGGTTGTGAGATGTTGTATGTAGATGAGTAAATAATACGACGAGTCTCGGATATAGAATGATCGCTTAATTAGGAAATACATGGGTTTATATAGGCATACTCTAACAGTGAAGGTTACTGAAATGAGGTTACTTGTTAATTGGATTTGGTAATGTGAGACACAGTATCAGGTTCTGAGATGCTAGGAAATAGGATCGGAAATAGGATAGTTATTCATTTAATAAAGCAAATGCACTCGTGCGTGAAACGTCCGTATCCGTTACATTAATGAATGGAGTCATCTTGCTGTACTCCTCACACCTCACGCCTCTCCTTTTTTTTGAGACAAAATTTGGGACATATTTTTGCCTTAAAATTATCAGTTACAATGATTTACTTATGTACTTAAAATTAGCTTATTTATGTCTTGTATACATTACTATGTCTGTTACAATATTGTTTCTTATACCATCTTACTGGTTTTAAACTGTTTACTAATGTGTTACTGTTCTTAACTGTTTACTGTGTCATACAATTATGGACGCGAGTAAGCTTACTCGTTATCTTTTGCTTAGGATTCGAATTCATTGTTTAGCTATTGTGGTTTAAATATGATATATCTTAATCTAGGTCGAGGTCTTATTGTTTTTTACATATGATATTTCTTAGTGTCTGGGTGGTAATGTTCCCTATTTGGATGTATTTAATGTCAGTGGGTTCGGGTTGCGTTCTTGGATCTGTATATTGGGTGGTCTTCCTATTGCAGTTCGTGGAATTTTTAAGTCACTCGGTCGCTGTGTAGGTGTAAGTTACATTTAGATCAGGTTTGTTCTGTTCGCTTGTTGAATTAAACTATGCTTGAGTTTTATTTAAGATTTTAAGATTATAAGAATTTAGAGTATTTAAAAGTGTTAATCAATTTTATATTTTTGTGTGCTATTCTCGTGTGCGTTTCCGGTTTTTATGTGTTAAACTGTGTATAAATTAATCAAAAGATTCAAGCCTTTATTCCCAGAAGGGGTAGGCAGTGTTCATGAAATTGTGAAAGATGGACAATAACTTTGTGTATAGTTAGTTGTTGTTTGCTGCGAAGTGGTAAGTTTTTAATTTGTGTTTTATGTTTATAGTAATAGAGTTTGGTTCTGATTGTGTACAATATTAAATTTCACTGTGTTAGTGTTTAAACTTGAAAAGTTGATTAAGAATTTCGGATTATGGTTCCGTGTGTACGGAGTTTGATTACCTCTGTTTTCCCTTTTTTATATGAAATCTCTTATCCTACAGTTAATAGTTATTTTTAAATCTTTTTTTTTATTAATATTATATGATTACTTCTACATGATTATAATATTACATTAGTATTTCCTTATTGGTTGTAAAATAAATGTATAAAACAAAATATATATTTCTTAATGCTACTAAATAATAGTAAGTTTTTTTTATACTTTTTTACGGTATGATATTTTTATACACTTTTATTTTGACCTACTTTATTTTTCTTTATTATTATTATTATTTTAGAGCTTTTTATGTTATATTTTTCTTGGTTAATGTTTCTTTATATTTTTTACGTCAATACTTTTCTTTGGTTACGTTATTTTTATCATTTTTATATTTTATTTGAATTAATTTTTATTTTATTTTATATTTGTTAGAGTGATCTTTCTCACTTGTAGTATTATTATTTTTTTAGTAATTTGTTGTTTAATAGTTTGTCGATTTGTTTGTAGTTTTAGTTTGTTGTTTATTTGTAGTTATTTGATTTGTAGTTTTTTTTTTGGTTTGTAGTTTTGTAGGGATACGCATTTACGTGGTTGGCCAACCTTACATATATAATTATTTGCTTAAAGGTACAAGATATATTATTTAATTTATTAAGCGCGCATCACATATCAATGTATGTGTAAACAGGCAGTTCTTTTAACGCTACGTGTCTAAGGGGCTCTCGCGATTGATGACTCGATCGAATCATGATCAGCATCCAAAGATTTCCTCCCTGCCTTGTACCTGGCGCATCCCTTATATCACCTATATGCTTTTTGCCGTGCCATGGTTCATGGCGCACGTATGCGTTTACGCGACTGCACGAGGAGTCTCTCGGACGCTTGATGCTGATAAAAAGCATATTTGTGATACAATGTTGTTCTCAATTTTTTTTTTTTTATCTTTGCTTGTTTTTTGTTCTTTTATTCGTTAATTTTTTCTTTGTTAATTCTTTTTTTTTGTATTTAAGTTTTGCCTAAAGAAAAAGAATGATACCTAGCTTATTTTCTCTTTTTAAATAGTTATTTAGTGTACTGAAACAAAATGATTTTAATTGCTTTTCCTTCAATTTAAATTTTATCTTGTTATTTTATTATTTTGGATATTTTTTTTTAAATTAATACTAGTAAATTGAATATAATGGTCATAATAGCTTATTCTTATATTTAAATAATATCTCATAATAAATTGAACATAATGAAAATAGTAGCTTATTTGTGTATATAAAATATAATCTAGTGAATTGAATATAATGAAAGTAATAGCTTATTTGTGTATATAAAATATAATCTAGTGTCACTGTTTATTACTTATAAAAATATATTTTCCGTTTATCTAGAAATATTATATAATTAATTTAACATATTAATTTCCTTTCTTTATTATTTTATTTTACTATCTTGTATATATTCCTTTTGAAACCATCTTTACGTTACACTTTATCGCATTGCTTTCTACTCATTGTGCATATTGCATCATGGTCTCAGGCTATGCGTCTTTTGCGCACCCTTTTCAATATGGCATAATAGTTCGCACCTTCCGTATTTTGAGTCACTTAGTGCTCTTTCAATAAAGATATACCTTTGTACCGTACCAGAATGTTTAATCTTTGCTTGCTTGCAGAGTAGGTGAAATATAAGTTTTAAACAATTTTACCATCGCTAAGTTATCAGGTGGCCAGTCCAATAACTAGCAAATGTATAATTGCTTATACTAAAAAAAAACTGTAATATTGCGAAATTGAAATTAACTTGGGCTTATTAATTTTTAGTGTCACTAAATTTACACATTATTAATCTAAAATACATGAATTTAATTTCTCTTAGTTATCTACTTTTCTACAATATGTTAAGTAAAGAAATATATATAATATAATGATTTAAAAAAATACGATACGCTTTTGACGTCTTCATTGTGCCGTGGTCTCATCTTTGAAGCTGGCTGGCTGGCTGGCTGGTGGTTGCAGTGTGCTTCTTCGGGACGGCTGCTGCGTTGGTTTCTGATGCGGACCGGGATAACCCTGGACTCCCTCGAACATGGGCCGGAATAACCCTGGACACCTCTTCTATTTTCTTAATGTTGCGTAGCATGGCTCGTGGATTGGTTGGATCGTTGCTGCTGATACTGCTTGCTTGATGCCACGAAGAGTTGGTCGATGTGCTCCGTTGATTTGTTGGCTAGCCTTGGCTACGGCTAGGGCAGGGTCTCGTCGAGCAGCAAATTGTATGGAACGCGGCACGGTTTTATTTTATAGTCGCAAGGCAGGTCGCGGCGAAGCGACCTGCCCTGGTAGGAACACTAATGAAAATGTCCTGCCAGGCCTGGCAAAGTCGCCATGAGATGTTGTACGTAGATGAGTAAATAATACGACGAGTCTCGGATATAGAATGATCGCTTTATTAGGAAATACATGGGTTTATATAGGCATACTCTAACAGTGAAGGTTACTGAAATGAGGTTACTTGTTAATTGGATTCGGTAATGTGAGACATAGTATCAGGTTCTGAGATGCTAGGAAATAGGATCGGAAATAGGATAGTTATTCATTTAATAAAGCAAATGCACTCGTGCGTGAAACGTCCGTATCCGTTACATTAATGAATGGAGTCATCTTGCTGTACTCCTCACACCTCAGTTGTAGTTAGCTCTAGGGAATTTAGGGGTGTAAGAAGTAGAATTCGGCTTAGAATAAACTGAGGAGAAATATTTGGCAAATAAGTTCGCTATAGCGGTACCGTCGCTTGAACAAGAATCATCTAAATGCATTTGGTTGGGAATTCCGTCATTTGTATTTTTTTACTGTATATACTGCCATTAAGCTTTTATGTTGGTTTTAATATTATCTTCGATCTATGTAAAAGTTGAAACATTTTTGAAGTGCAGTTTTAGCTCTATTACGTAAAAGACTAAATGTATCATAATCACGAGGATTGCCATTTTTTTGCATTTCCTGTTATATTTATCTTTCTCTTTAAAAATGAGTATTAAAGATCTGCTAAACCAAGACGGGTATTGTGTGCTTTTATTCTTTCGCTTAGGAGTATATTTGTCAATAATATCCCAAATAACTTTGTAGAATAAGTTAACAAATTCAGAACAGTTTAAGTGAATGTACGACTCCAATTTATTAAATTTATTTGTTCTATGCATTTGTCAAAATTTGTCTTTCTGAATTGGTATTTTGGTGTAGGGTTCTCTTTTAATAAGCGTAATGATTCGATAGTTAACTTAATTTCAATAGGTGGGTGGTGAACATCTGGGCGACTATTAGCATACGCTTCACTTATTTTACAAGACATCTCTGGTTCGACCAATATCAGATCAAGAATACGGTTAATGTGGTTGGTTATGTTATTTAATTGGACGAGACCAGCTTCAGAGACAAAGTCTGCCAATAGAGTGCTTCTAATATTTAATGTAGAGGTAGAAGGTGTGGAAGACTGAGGTGATATACATGTGAATTCAGGTGTGTTGAAGTCTCCTATTATTATGTTTTGGTTATCTGAAAATCGCGAAATTCATAAAAATTTGCTTATGTTCCGCTGCAAGTCCTAATATTTTCGCCAACAACGCCATCTAGTTTATTTATAGCGCACGACGTGCGACTATGTGAGCTGCAAACGTCAAACGATTCTAGCGAAACTGGGCCGTAAGGTGTTTAGATGCATTTTTGCAGCCTTGGCGAAGTACTGAATTGAAGTCGGTTTAAACTTTGTTTTTAAAGTAAATTATGTTATAACTACCAGAGGTCTATCCCGAAGGACGGTACGGTCGACATTTGTTTGGGCATGACGTCGTCCCGGAGAGTCACTTGGGCATATTATCTCCGGTTGTGGTCATCTAGCAAACGGCGAGTACGTGCACAGGTATAACCTTGTAGCCAGGATTATTCACCAGCAACTTGCTCTGCTATACGGTTTTATTGACTTCGAAGTCCCTTACTATGAGTACACACCTGCTTTTTCATAAATGGTCATGCCACGCTCTATTGGGATCGATCTGTCATCACGGATAGGACTATTCTAGCCAATAGGCCTTATATCGTGCTGACAGATCGATCGAAACGCCAGGCGGTGCTCGTTGACATCACCATCCCCACAAATCCAGCAAGTACCTTGACCTGGCTCACCATGTAACCGCCATGTGGGATGTTGATTCGACTATCATTGTCCCGGTATCGTTCGGTATCGGTGTCGTTTCTACGAGCGGTCTAATAGCGAAGAGTCTCGACCAACACCTCAAGAGACTTTCTAAGAGATGCTCAGTCGCTAGCAGACTGGATCAAGGGTCAGATAAAGAAGGCGGTACTCTTGGAAACTGCGCGGATAGTCAGGAGGTTCCTCTATCTGTCCCCTGACCACTGGTGGTTTAGGTCTCGTCTCGCTGCCGGCGGCACCCTAGGTTAGGTTTTTATAATTACTTTATGTTTTGTATAAATGTTTCAAATTTTACTTTTTATAAGTACATAATATACGTAAACAAAGAGAATAACAATAAATCTTCCTATATTCCCCCCCCCCCCCCCCTGCTGGGCACAGGCTCCTCCAGGAGAAATAAAACATTAAAATAAAAACCGGCCAAGTGCGAGTTGCACTCGCGCACCGAGAGTTCCGTACCAACCTGTAGGTATTAAAGGTATTATAGACCTGAGTATTTGATATGCATTTCAATTTAATACCTCTACGCGTTCACGAGGAAAGGGGTAGTAACTTTAAAATTATTAAAAATATTTTTTCACTTCTCATGCTCAAAAAGTGAGTCATATTAGACTTAGCAAGCGGGGCTAAAGTAGTATATTTAGCCCCTAGGGAAAATATGTATACATATTCATGATTTATAAAACATTTTAATTTGCCAATCACAACAGTTCAATATTACATCCACCAATCACAAATATTTAAACAAAACATTTGTATTTGCTATCTACTAACCAGAATACAGCTAGACATTAAAATCGACCAATCAGGCAGGAAACAGAATTAAATTCAAACATTAGGTGTTTTCTTATTCCCTAATTCACAATAATTAAAAAAATAAACGCCTCTGACCGACTATAGCTCCGTCCAAACGTTCAAGCGAGGTTGACTGCATACATGACATAAGCTATGAAGATTGAGCGGGAGAGACTGCTGTCTATCTCGCCTTATCGTATGCCCCGCGTATGCTGTCCGCCACGCTCGGCCGTATAGACGCCGCTATTAGGCGGTCAGAGGCGTTTATTCGTGGTGTGAATATTTTGTATCTTTGTAAAGAATGGCGCCAAATTGAACAAACTTTTCGCCTTGGTATAATTGTTGATTGAGGATGGATAATCTTTGTTTTTACTATTTTCTCGCAGTCGAAGTGAAAAGTAGAGTGTATAAACTCTGGTCGAAAAGCCATGTTACCCCTCGAATTATTTCCCCTCACTTCGTTCGGGAAAATATCCATCTCGTGGTGATATGGCTTACTTTAGACCCTTGCCATACAATCTACTATAATTATATGATGTAACTAAAAATGTATTGTTTTCGCATTTTTTCTTTTATCTGTGCTCATAGAACACCTCCACTAGAAGCCTAATGTTTCTCAGTTTGTTCGCGACTCGAGTCACCAAGCGTTGGTGTTGTTGCGCTTATTTAATCCGCGGTCGCCCGCCTTTCCGTTCAGTTGCGTCCATGTTAACGACCTGTGCGGAGTGTGCATGACTCTCACAAAAAAAAACAAAATAATAGGATTTTATGGGCGGCGCGGCTAATTATGGGCTTTTGTAGTGTGAGGTGGTGCGGAAAGTCGTCAAAGACTTCTAATTACAAAAAAGATGGAATTTCATTCCACAGTTGAGTCAAATTCAATATTTCATTGAAAATATTTATAGCCAGCGGAGGCCATTTTATACTGGCCGGTGCGAATACGTAGGTACAGACACACTATGTCTGTCACTTTTCATCACTTTGAAAATGCAATATACTATTCCTTTCTTACGAAAACACGTCACGACTAGTGATGTCCCGATGATGCTATGATGGTCAATCGACAAACCACGTGCTTTCGTTCGTACCGATTTGAAGAAATGTAACAAAAACACAGATTTCTCGTTTATTTTGGTTTGAGTAGTTATTCTGTAGATTAGAACTTAAATTTACTTAGTTTTATTTATTGCTCGTTATTTAAAGTAAATAGTGTAATATATAATAAGTATTAGTAGTACTAGTAGTAGTAGTTACTTTACTGTTTTAGTAACTTTTTAGAATGCTCTTGGTAAACAGTTGCGTCTAGGTTTCAGGATGGGCCTGATGATAAACTTTGGGAAAGTGCGAGGGTACTCGTAGTTGGTTTGAGATAGATATAGGTTGGGCGGGCTTTTTAGAATCCTCTCGGGCAGCAGTTGGGTCCAGTGCCACAAGATGGGCCTGATGATGAACTTCGAGAAAGTGCGAGGGAACTCGGAGTTGATTTGAGACAGACATAGATTGTATGGGCTTTTTAGAAGCCTCTCGCTGAGCAGTTAGGTCTAGTGCCACAAGATGGGCCTGATGATGAACTTCGAGAAAGTGTGAGGGAATTAGGAGTTGGTTTGAGATAGATATAGGTTGTGCGGGCTTTTTAGAATCGTCTCGGTGAGCAGTTGGGTCCAGTGCCACAAGATGAGCCTGATGATGAACTTCGAGAAAGTGCGAGGGAACTCGGAGTTGGTGTGAGATAGATATACGTTGTGCGGGCTTCTTAGAATCCTCTCAGTGAGCAGTTGGGTGATGGGTCCAATGTCACAAGATGGGCCTGATGATGAACTTCGAGAAAGTGCGAGGTAACTCGGAGTTGGTGTGAGATAGATATACGTTGTGCGGGCTTCTTAGAATCCTCTCAGTGAGCAGTTGTGTCCAGTGTCACAAGATGGGCTTGATGATGAACTTCGAGAAAGTGCGAGGGAACTCGGAGTTTGTGTGAGTTAGATATACGTTGTGCGGGCTTCTAAGAATCCTCTCAGTGAGCAGTTGGGCCCAGTGTCACAAGATGGGCCTGATGATGAACTTCGAGAAAGTGCGAGGGAGATCGGAGTTGGTGTGAGATAGATATACGTTGTGCGGGCTTCTTAGAATCCTCTCAGTGAGCAGTTGTGTTCAGTGTCATAAGATGGTCCTGATGATGAACTTCCAGAAAGTGCGAGGGAACTCGGAGTTGGTGTGAGTTAGATATACGTTGTGCGGGCTTCTAAGAATCCTCTCAGTGAGCAGTTGGGCCCAGTGTCACAAAATGGGCCTGATGATGAATTTCGGGAAAGTGCGAGGGAACTCGGTGTTGGTGTGAGTTAGATATACGTTGTGCGGGCTTGTAAGAATCCTCTCAGTGAGCAGTTGGACCCAGTGTCACAAGATGGGCCTGATGATGAACTTCGAGAAAGTGCGAGGGAACCTCGGAGTTGGTGTGAGATAGATATACATTGTGCGGGCTTCTTAGAATCCTCTCAGTGAGCAGTTGTGTCCAGTGTCACAAGATGGACCTGATGATGAACTTCGAGAAAGTGCGAGGGAACTCGGAGTTGGTGTGAGTTAGATATACGTTGTGCGGGCTTCTAAGAATCCTCTCAGTGAGCAGTTGGGCCCAGTGTCACAAAATGGGCCTGATGATGAATTTCGAGAAAATGCGAGGGAACTCGGAGTTGGTGTGAGTTAGATATATGTTGTGCGGGCTTCTAAGAATCCTCTCAGTGAGAAGTTGGGCTCAGTGTCACAAAATGGGCTTGATGATGAATTTCGAGAAAGTGCGAGGGAACTCGGAGTTGGTGCGAGATAGATATACGTTGTGCGGGTTTCTTAGAATCCTCTCAGTGAGCAGTTGGGTCCAGTGCCACAAAATGGGCCTGATGATGAACTTCGAGAAAGTGCGAGGGAACTCGGAGTTGGTGTGAGATACGTCACCATCCTAAATAGCCGAATGCCTTTTTCGTGTTTTGTTTGTTTTATTTTAAAATGAGAACAATAAATACAACTTTTAAAGGAATACTTAATGAGACTTTACTTATTATCAAACTGCTCCGAAACTTTCCATAAAAAATACTGAAGTATTTGTAGTTTAATCTTTAGAACCAAAAATACTAAATGGTCAGTATCTTTTTAGCACACTTTTAAGTATAGATAGTTTAATTACCATTTTAATATGTACAGTAAGTACCTACCATGATTTATCAGCAAAAAATTACGGTACCAGTTAGGATTCCTAACTTACTGTGTATTAAAATGGTAACAAAACTATCTATACTTTACCTTAACGTAAAGATAAAAATATAGTAAGTAGTTACTTACTTTACTTTAAAATGTACCTAAAAAATTAGGATGCTTGTACGTGAACATGTCCCATCACTACGCATTCCGCGCGCGAGCGCATCGACCAATCGCAACGCTGTTAGCACCCGCCCTTCCCCTCACCTCTTCCTCATGCTTTGGTGACTCGCGTCGGGAACAAAATTACAAACATTAGGCTTCTAGTGGAGGTGTTCTGTGTCTGTGCTATAAGACGTTGCTTTGTAACAAACAGGATTCTGAGTTCACGGGAAGTACCCTGTAGGTTTTGATTCCCTTGCGAGTTTCGAAAATTTGTGGAAATATGTGGCATAAACGGCTGTATCTTTAGATTGCGGCTGGGAAATTTGTTTTTTTTACAGCTCCAAGGGTAAGTAGACTTCGGTATTTGGTATAAATTTTAGTTTGATACCTCCACGCATTCTTGAGGAAAAGGGTCTTGACAGACGGACGGACGGACGGACGTTCCTTTTGAGATACGGAACCCTAAAAATTAATTGTATCTTCACTTGAGAATTAAATGACATTATGGGTTTAGTAAAATCATTATTATTATTATTTATGGAATCGCGGTTGTGTATATGGTTCTGAACGCCGCGGTGCCCCGTAGTACATCACGGGAAGAGGGTTGCGACGTCTGGTGCCTGGCTTTGATAGCCTCGGACTAAGTGGGTTGACCTAGTGAGGTCGGTAGTCCGAACCGCGAAGTGGGTCGACGCGCCCACAATTGGCAGGTGTGGCCGTCGACTGTTTACTGCAGCAGCGGAGGCACGGTGCGAGCGTGACGGGAGCTCTGTTGTCGTCGCGCTCACACATAAGTGGGATCCACAGGCGGAAATAAAACTCCGATACTCTTGGTGAAAGCTTGATGGCACGGCTGGTTGGTTGGAGCGAGATGGGTATATGTTGCTCTAGTGATAGTCGAGCTTGTTATGAGAACATTTTGCCATCAGCGTATCTTCAGCTCACTCTCCATTCATAAATGGAGTGTGGTGGAGGACTTTTCAGTGCCGAGTGTGGCACTTTTAATCAGTTTTTTCTTCGCAGCCCATTAACTAATGGGCCGGTAATCGGTTGCCATCTTGGCTTTTAGTAACTTAACTTTGGACGTTGGCCATCTTGGCATCAAGTTGGCCTGTCTGCGGCATTGTGGTGGGAGTCGGTGGCCTGTCTTCGGCATGGTGGAGTCCTGGGGTCAGGACTGGGGTCTCAAGGGGGCGGCGGTACGAGCTCGCGTGGTTGGGCTCGCCGCCGTCGGGTGTCGGGGGGGCGCGCGTGGAGCGGCGCGATCCCCTGCAGCAGTGGGAAGCGGGAGGCATCGGCGCGGGCGAACATCTTCCGTGCAAGCTCGGCGATGAACTCGTCCAGGCTCTTGTGCTGTAGATCTCGGGCTATGTGTCGGTTCCGCACGAATCGGGGGGCTCGGACTATGGTCCTCAGGCTCAGCGACTCCTGCGCCCTGAGCTTGTTCCGGTTGGACTCTGCCGTCAGGGCGTACCACGCGGGAGCCGCGTAGGTCAGGCGAGACCTGATGTAAGCCTTGTAGATCCCCAATTTCGTGCGGAGCGGGAGACTGCTGGTGAGCACTGGACGGAGCTTCGACCGGGCGCACTTCGCCCGGCGTACCACTTCTGCGGTGTGCTGCTTCATGCTGAGGCCCCTGTCGATACATTTTGCTTATACTCCACCTTATATATAAATCTTCCAACATTACCATAAAGTGAAACATCTTTATTTCAATTAAACAATCATTTCTTTACACAAATTCGTCTTAGGTTTTAGCGTTTGCATTCCAGTACCGTCTTAATCTAGGTAAACCTAGGTCTTAAATTATGTTAATCTTGTACAGAATTACTTAGTGCATAATTGTTAATAGGTTAAATGAATACATTGCAAATAGTTTTGGCGAAATACCTATCTAAACACTGAACTTTTGTAGTTTTATATAAATTAATACTTTTGATTCCTTTGTTATATCTAACAGAGGTAGTAAGCACTATTCTCAGTTATTTCATTAGATTAATATCACACTGTAGATTATAGATGTAGTAAAGTTTACTGTATTAAGCTTAAGGCTTGTCTAATATTTATGAATTATGAGCATAGTGCAAGCGAAAACTACCATAATATGAGCTATGCAAAGGAAATGATTATAATACATGCTTCTAATTAGCTTAAAGAGCTTTACCTAGCGTGGCATAGTGCCGCTTATGCAGATTTATTACAGGAAAAAAGGAGGCAAGTTATTAACTTTACTATCAAGCTTGTATGTAAACAACTCATGTGTGTAGAATATAATTATGGTTACAAATAATGCAATTATATGCAGATTCTACTGAATATAAAGAAAAGCTTGCTAGAAGCTAGTGAAAACTCTTACGGTTAAGACTTATGCTAAATCCTTAACTACGTTCGGCGCATTGCCGTTTTACGCAGAATTGATGACGAATAAGCAAAGGTTGTTTTGTGATTCTACTGTCGAATGTAAATTAAGTAAATTTAGAAAATATGGAAACAACCTTGTATGAAAACTAAATGGACCCAGCTTTGGTTATGTGACTGAAAGCTTTGCAAAGCGCACTCTGAAAGCTTTGCAGCCACCGGCTTTTCAGGCGGCCAGGCCAAAGTCACAATCAATGAGGAATATTTGAATCATGAGGCACATCTACCAAAGGTGTGACCTCTATAAATGGTACAACTTGGTTTACCTATTTATTTGGAGCTTAAAGCTCTTAACGGAGGCTCTTACCTACACGTTATTGTCAAGTCCGGGTATATTTGGATGGTTAGTAAACTAAACCAATCCGCTCATATAAGATGTTAACTGTAGGAGAAAGTATCTTGACATAAGTCTGAAACCTATGAACCAAAAAGAGCTGTTGAGATGGTAAAATAAAGAGTCAAAGCTATGTATTTGTCTTACAGACGGCTGCCTTGAACAGTCTCCCCCTAATACGTAAGCACAAGAAATATGCTAACCAAGGTAGCTTAATCGAACAAATATGAGTATAAATTTGTCAATCCAAATTTCGTTCTCACCTTTACAATACATGCGTGTACATCAATTTTCAGGAACTACTGAAGCGCGCGCTACAGTCATATTTACGTATCGATTAAAACGAGATAAATATCGCGCGCCGCGCTTACTACTTATTTTTTCGTATTGTAGGTGGATCGAAATACTCCCATTCAAATCTACCCACCATACATGTTTTATGATTAGAACGAGACGCAAGATATCAAGCGCCGGCTCGCTCAGTTCTCTTTTCAAATGTAGGTGGATTGAAATAATCCCATTCACATCTACCCACCACATATGTTTTATGATTAAAACGAGATGCATAATATCGAGCGCCTGCTTGCTCAATACGCTTTTTTCTCATGTAGGTGGATTGAAATGTTTCCATTCACATTCACCCACTACATATGTTTTATAATAGTAGATGGGAATAAGACTACGAGATTTACAAATTAATGACTGTCTTGAACAGGTTCTTTTTCTTTTGTCTTTGTCTTTTAATATTGTGCAGCGTTGTGTTATGTAACGAATAAATGATTGATTCTTTGTATGTAAAATGGCATTTCGAGATATGTTTTATTTTTCACAAATAAAGTCGTATCTTCGTGCAAACAATTATTGGTGGCCTGAGAATTCAGTGTTGATCTAATCACATTTGGGGGTAGGATTCTTATAAAAAGCATTGAATAAATTGCCTCAAGTATAAAAATAATTGCCAACTCATATTCCTGACTCGCTTCAAGCAAAAGTATTTGGCTTATCTCGGGAGACGGAACGAGGTGAAGAGATGTTTCCTATGGGCAAATTCATATAACTCATACCCAATAACCAAGTAAAACATTTTGCCGTAATTACTTTCGGGACAATATTGAACACCAGGAAAAAATATTTTTGCTTTTATAAGGTTTCATGCACGCTATTTTCATTGAATGTGTACCTACCTTTATAAGATTTATTAGCAATAACTGACTACTCCTACAGGCTGTTCAAAATAGCTTGGTGCGGGTGACACTTGACGCACCGTTTCGTTTACTCAAAAACAGTTACTGCGGTCGAAATATATGGAAGAGAAATATTTCAATTGAAGGTTAAATATGACTGCCTTAAAATATTTGAACATAATATGTTATGTTGGCTATAAATCCCATTATTCAAAATTTAAAATCAAAATTTAACGTTTGGTATTTAAATAACGGAACCCTGGGAGGCGATGTGGACACTGTAATATCGGACCTATCAGATAAATATTGGTTTAGGATTAAATTTTAGCAAATGTGAACTCTTTAATCATAAAACTTCTTACGATTTGGATGATTTAAAATTCAAATTCAATGATCTGACACCCAGTATAAAAATTGTAGACAGAAAGTCACTTTGCCTCCTAGGTTCTCCCATCTTTGAAGAATCTTTTCCTGATTATATTAATAACACAATTTCTAAATTCCAAAGTCATGCAAATTGTTTACTCGAAATCAGTCCTCATGGTAATTTTAAAGTTTTGCCTTTTTGACCCCAAATTTACGTATGTACTCCGCTGCTGCCCCTTTTGGAAACATCAAAATTTGCTTTCACCAATAGACGATTTAGTCAAAATTAGTTTAGAAATGATTTTAAATATTCAACTCAATGAACAATCTTGGTTACAAGCATCCCTCCCTATTCGTTTTGGCGGCTTAGGAATACGCAAAATCTCGAGTGTTGCTTCCCCAGCTTTTTTGTCGTCCACCCATAGCACGTCACGTCTCATAGGTAATATCCTAGGGCTTTGCCCACAGACTATGAGACTGCGGGCTTGGAGGATGCCAAGAATGCTTTTAAAATTGCTTGCCCGGGTAAAGATTTTCCAGACAACCCAAAATCTCAAAGGAGCTGGGACGATATTTATTGCGATTTAAAGTTCAAATCGATTCTGAGCCGCAGTTCAGGTCCAGAACGCGCAAGGCTTTTGGCGGTTGGAGCCAGAGAGGCTGGTCACTGGCTGCATGCCCATCCTTCACCAAATACCGGTACCTTTCTGGATCCGACCTCCCTTCATCTGGCGACTGGTCTACGGCTTGGGGTCACAGTATGCACTCCACACATATGCCCTTGTGGCACAGACGTGGACCGACTGGGTCACCACGGACTATGTTGTCAAAAAAGTGCAGGCCGCTTTGCAAGACATGCGACTCTTAATGACATAATCCACCGGTCTCTTGCCACCATCAATGTGCCTGCTCTTCTTGAGCCGCCTGGCATTGTCAGAGATGATGGCAAAAGACCTGATGGAGTGTCTGGTTCCGTGGAGTTTGGGACGGATGCTTGTGTGGGACGCTACCTGTGTAGACACACTGGCACCGTCCCACCTCCAACGGACTACTTCTAAAGCGGGTGCAGCGGCGGAAAATGCCGAAAATCTGAAACGCATTAAATATAGAGGCCTCGGCAGAGAGTACAACTTTGTACCTTTTGGCGTCGAGACCCTCGGTCCATGGGGTCCCAGTGCGCAAAAGTTATTTGCGGAAATCGCGAAACGTCTGGTTGACGTAACTGGTGACCGAAGAGCTGGCGGTTTTCTCGCGCAACGCATCAGCATTGCAATTCATCGAGGAAATGCCGCCAGCATCCTCGGTACAATGCCTCGAGGGCCTTTTTTAGATTTAACTTAGCTTTAATTTAATTTAGTTAATGTTATAATTATCATCTTGTATAAATCTCTAAATTAAATAAAAGAATATGTCATACGAAATAAATTTGACCTAAGTACCACATTTTTATTCTCAATGAAAATAATTCGAATGTAAACGTAATATGCATGTAAAGAAATATCAGAGACCCGTTTAGTGATGGGACATGGTGGATCTTGAGTATATCGGTAGGTACAGTGCATTCATCCTTACTTGTCTTATTTGATACACAACATTCTAACCTCAAAATGCATCTTTTTAGGATAGAATAGCAATTTTGTTAGTATTAGATCATGCCGAGACGACTTTTCGGACATCACTTCACGATTTTTTTGTCTAGCAACGCTTTTTCACGATAAAATAGCTGCTATAGTCTAAAAAGATACATTTTGAGGTTAGAATGTTGTTTACCAAATAAGACAAGTAAGGATGAATGCACTGTAGTTAGTAGGTACTTATTAATTGGTAGAATAACGAACATTCTTGTTAACTCCGTTTATCCGTACGTGATTATCAACTGGGACAGCACAAATAAAAATAACTAAATTAAACCGACTAAATGAATTAAATCGAGACTGTAAATCGAAAAGATGATTTTCAATTTGTATCTTTGGATTTATTTATTAAGCTAATGAACACCATTTTGATGTGAATTTGTGAAATTTTAGGAGAAGAAATAAGAAAACGTATCGCATACAAGGCATTGGCACTCGTACCTACTGAGAATTTCGCATATTATACCCACATATTACAGTAAAAGGCTAATAAGTCCCAAATAAATAGAACAAGCATCAACACATCCGATCTCTTTGCACTTTCGTGCTTAATACGAAAGTAGACAGAAAAGTACTTAAAACTTATGAATAAGAAAGGGATGGAACCATGTTATCTATTATTTATTCCTGAACAATATAATGATTATGTTTGGAATTTGTACACTTAATAATAGAAGTAAATATTAACTATAACTACGATCACGCAAATCGTTTTCACAGATACTTTTTAATCTTGTGCAGATATTTCTTCAATACCATAAAAGCACCCCGTCAACAAATATGCATTGTCTCCGCTTTCTCATTCGCACTATGTGTCTCGCTCTCCCATGCATAATTGTGGCCACAAGACAAGTATCTCTACTATAGCTTAGCCTTATAATCAGATTCATGATGACATTCAATATTATACCTATACAATTAATATTTTATATGATTACTTTTATCGACTCAAGTTTCGATACTTTCACCTATCTAGTCTGAGATTTTCACAGCTGTCACCCGCACCAAGCTATTTTGAACAGACTGTCATATATGTGTAAGATTTTCAGCAGGAAGTATTTAAGTGTTTTTTAAGTAACTCTCTAGATATTGTAAAAATCTTATATTATTAAATCGACGATCTACAAATTGTAGGCGGTCGCCTACAATTTGTTGCTAATGCATTCGATTAGGTCCAAAAGTGTATACATCTCTTTGTCCTCGACTGTACTGGTTTTTACGGCGTATCTAAAGTACTAATGTTTTCTTTAGCTAATGGTATTTTTGTCTATATTACATTTTTTGTGTCTAATTGTCCACGTTTATTCATATCACAAAGACCTACATATTTATGCTATTCCATTCAATTACCCTCGAAAATGCTCTAATATCGTGTTGAATTTATCTCGTTACCAATAAGAAAATGAGATTCGTGTTCGACGTACCTATTAAATTAAATGACGCGCTGACGACGGAAATTCATCGTTTCCTTCCTAACTTCCGAACATAGCTAAGAAAACGTTGTTTTACTAAACCAAGTACTGGAGGAGTTAAAACTCTTTCCCACTCTGTAAAGCGGAATGGTATTGAATTAGAATTTATTTGGATATTATCAGATGAGAATTGCCTATTTTACGAAAAGTTGCACACTGGGCTCTATTTCTCAGATAATTGAAATTTTATGCTATATTATGCCTACGGAAAATATAATAGGAGAAAATGCTTGTACGAAAGTAACCGAATGGAAAATGGAAGTTACTTATATAAAAAACATGGGAAAGTTTTGTTCTCGTATTAAGACGAATGTTCGATTCTGCGTAGGAATTACCTAAAACTTAAAAAAATCTAATAAGACAATCATGTCAGTGAAATTTCTTAAGGCACCGAAGGTTCAGCGAAGTTAAGCGAACAGAGTTATTGAAACAATATAATGCGTCTGTTTATAATAGTATGGTTTTAAAAAAATACTAAATTAGTATTACTACTATTAATAGTAATCTTGAGGCTTATCTGCAGGGAGATCAGTGTTTCGAAACATGATTAAGCATTTTTCGCTCGACAGAAAAAAATCACGAACATAGGTCTAAAAGGGTCTAAAATACACTTAAAATATTCGTAACAAATTATGCACAAAAGCTAAAAATATTAAAAGGGCTTCTAAAAATCGGCGATATCATTTTTGAGTGAACTCAGTGATTACTTTTTTATTTATTTAAACGGGCAAAAAATTATAACACATGATATCCGCGCTTCCGAGCACGCACTTCCATCTCGCTCACGCTTATGCTCAGTGAGAATGAGAAAAGACCATGTACCTACAGCGCCTTAATTCAAAGCACACTTTTCTTCTGTGTACTTTACTTTACCAACATGACCCATTTCTCGTCCGCGTACATTGTGACAGATTAGACTCAGTTGTTTAGCGCGCACAATTTAGCCTGTGGTTGTAGTAAAAAAGCGGCCAAGTGCGTGTCGGACCACGCACAACGAAAGGTTCCGTGCCTATTAAAAAGGTCGTATCGTTACTGAAATCTAATGGCACTTACGTCCTTTTCTTTAAGCAAGGCAGTTTTTTAGACATATCTCGAAAACCTTTGAACCGATCTTGTTCAAAACAATTTTTGCTGAAAGAATTTGGTAGGCCATGATTTTATTAAATATTTTTAAAGTGAGATGGGGGGGACACAATTTTAGTGACTTTCGGGGCGATTACCTCCGACTCTATTCACTTAATCAAAAAAATAGATTAGAAAATTTATATTTATTTTGAAAAGCCTATCGATCGATGTGCCACACGTGGGCTTGCAATGAAAAAAAAATCCAATGACAGTCAACGTTCAAATAGCATGTAAATATTTAACGGATTTTAATTTAATACGTTAAGTCGGATAAAACCCCAACTCAAGATTTGGATACTATTAGTGCATATAGGTAATTCAATTAAAACTAGTCAGATATAAACATGATTATAGTTACCGATCAAAAGGGGTTTGGGTAAAAATGTTGTCATTTTTTTTAGATGAGCGGCCATTTAAATGTAATACACTAAAATGTATCGGAGCGGAGATATTTTTTGCAATATATATTTTCACAGGTCATATTGAAAAGTTACAAACGAACCTTTAAACTTAAATATCTCGGCTCGGGTCCATATTGGCTGCCATAAAATTCGTGATCCTATTTTTTTTTCTAACGTATTGTAGTCATAATCATGGCTAGTCCTAATTTTTATCGTCCTAACTTTTTTGTTCCTAAATTTCTGTAACTATCATTGGAAGTCATAATGATCAGTTGTCCTAAAATTTTTCTTCCTTATTTCATTACTAAGAACTTGCTTGAGGTGATAATTTTGTTAATCATAACAATTTTCTTCATAACGGACATGCATCATCATTTTGTTAGTCCTAATATAATAACTAAGAACATACTTTAACTCCTAATATTGTTTTTCCTAATGAATAAACGCTTTCACTAAGCAAATAAAAAAAATCGGTTCTGGCGCTTCGCCGGCCGCTGCCGCAGCACGCTCGCTTCTCTCGATCGGCTCGCGCGCGTAGGGTCGCGGTACAACTAACACTCCTCCTCCTCGCTTCGCTCGTCTTCGTACCTACACGGACCTGCCTTAGGCTACGTCCGCACAGACAGGCGGCTTGCTTAGCGTCTAGCTAGAGTCTTGTGACCTCGTCTTGTACCTTGCGATAAAAAACCACACGTTTATTTACTTCGATAACGCCAAGTAACATTTATGATGAGAAATATTATGAAAAACAAATTTAGGATTAAAAAATGTATGACTAGTGTCATTATCAATTTAAATAAAACGGACGAGTGAGTGTTATGATGAAAAAAATTATGAAAATCAATATTAGGATTTGAGAAATTTATGATTATTGTCATTATGACTTCGAGTGGTTATGACTTACGATCGTTAGGAATAAGAATTATTAGGACTAACGATTATTATGGCGTAAAATTTTATGAAGAACATTTTCGGACTTCCGATAATAGGACTTAAAAAATTAGGTGAACAAAAGCGCCCCCTCTCGGCTCCGATATTGTTTAAAGCGTTAAATTTTATATATCTATGCGTATTAAGAGGTCCTCTAAGCGATTATTAAACAAACATCATTGGCCGCTGCAAAAATAAAAACTCCATTTTTTCTCATACAAGGTTACCCAATGCTCTTTTATTTGATTCATACTCCTCTCAATCTCGCTAATTAGGTTAGTCAATTGCGAGGAATAAGTCATACCTTTGTATCTTTGCAGCGTACCTACAAGTTTTATTTTCTTTAGTGAAGTGTTAATAGATCTTCAAGCAATGACAGCAAGAAGGCATCACACATTGCAACAGGTTTCGTCTAATTAAATTTATTTTGTCCAGCGAAATAACAATACAATATATAATATTATAAATAAATGCGTAAAATTTTGATTGATTGATGATTTTTTTACGCTTGTAATACAGAACACTTTCCGTGTGAGCCAGATTACTGATTCCTTTTGGCGGGATTTCTCGGCAACTATTCGGTAACTCCTCCTCCTCGACCCTTTATTCATGATGCAATAATATAGGTAATCCAGCCCACACAATTTGATTTCACAGAGTTCCTGAAATGATGTATTTATATTTTATGGATCATATGTGAGCGGACTGCACATCGACCTGGAAAACTCCCAATGCGAGATGGACACCAAACTCTAACAAAATTGATACGTAGGTAAATATAATCACGCCCGTTTCTTGGAAGGGTAGCCAGAAATCACGGATTTCCATTTGACAAACTTTTCTTGTTTCTGTATTTTCTTTCAGTGTTTTTCTTTGATCATTGATTGTATCTACATCAAATATTAAAAAATCGGCCAAGTAAACGGTGCGATTATGTACTACTACTACGATTTTTTTCACATTCCGAATATAGGCCAGCCATATTTGACCAGAAAAATCGCTAAAATCGCAAGCTAACGGCTAGTTGTGATTTAATTATATGTTATTAGAGCAACTACCAGTACCGTATAGCCAAGTTTACAGTTTCGAAAGACCTGTGCTTTGCAGCACTCGAAAAAGTACGAAATTTTCGCAGTTTTATTGGTATTGTCAATATAAATCCTAAACTATGCGTTTGTTGGTACAGGTCTGTAGGTTTAATACTTACCGAGATGGAGCTCTCCAACAATTTGTTGTTTAGCCAACTTTAAATCGTTATAAATCCTAAACTGTTATTTCAACTAAAAAATATTAAAGAAACCTAAAAACAATTTTGGCATACCTATTTAACGATACCCAACATGACATAGTTCATCGACTTATATTATTTTTCTTTTTTACTATCTGGCTTCTGGTCGTCGCCATTTTGAATTTTGATTCATATTATTGTTCTTAGTTAAATTCGCAAGATTAAAGCCTGCATCACACTGGCGCGGCCTGGCCGCGGCGGACAATAGTAAACTTGTCCGCGGCTGTCAAATTTACTATTGTCCGCCACCGCAGGCCGCGCCAGTTTGTGGCAGGCCTAAGGACTCTCACAGACTGGAGCTGCCTGCGGTGGCGGACAATAGTAAATTTGACAGCTAATGACAAGCTTACTATGTGCTTACAATCGGCCGCGGTGGCGGTCAATAGACCGCCGCGGCCAAGCCGCTCCAGTATGATTCGGGCTTAATGATTGATGTATTACGTCACTTACACTTCAATGAACTCATCAGATCAAAACCAATCAAAACTTCTGACAACTTGATATTAAATACACCTATTTTTAAACACTGAAAGCATTTACTTCGCTGAAAAGAAAACTTTATGAAGTACTGGAAAATTAAATAAGATTACCATTTCAATCTTTAATACCTGTATTATCAGAAAAATGTTTGCGAAAACAAATTATAATTGAAAACAGTCGAGTCAAATATAACAAACACTATTTTAATTAGTTCAATACTAGGTAGCATATGAATAACTAAGTACATACCCAGATATTACTTTACAATCATTTCCAGCGGTAACATCACACAAGCAAGGCTGTTTACATAATGACGAAACAAAGTACTCTATAAAAAAGAAAAATAATAAGTTATTTTTATTCATTCTGCATGATCTTTTGTACCTGTTTTGAAAGGTTTTTTTTAATAATATGCATGGCCAAATGAATAAACAGGTATCATGCCAAATCGGCTTAGAATCTCAATTCAAAGAAAACAGTTGTGTCATTATTTGTTCATGGTATCGATAAGGAATACCCAATTTTTAATCTTGTGGGAGCGCGAAAAACAATAGCCCCGCATTATCTACTCCTGCGCTATATTCCACTGAACGTATTGATTGGAAATCAATTTGATAACAAAAACAAACTGTTCCCACAGTTTTGTGGGACCCAGTTAATTATTAAGTTTATGTACTCTGTTTATTAATTAAATTAATAATATTTCTTTTGTATATAGATCGAATGCAGTCGTTCTAGACTGTTAAATGTACCTATGTACTGCGGTTCTACGAGTGAGCAAGATTTAACCTTCCCATGACATAGCTTTCTAGCCGACTGGTAAATTAATCATTCAATATGACAGCGACGTCTTGACACTCTTGACAACGTTAATTATATCATTGTTGAACCTCGACTCTCAATCAAAAATTTACCGAAGTTTAGTTAAGCGCACGTGAAATGGAGCGCGCGAAATGTAAGCACAATATGATATCAATACACTATACAAATACCTTAAGTGAAATAGACTCCCAGGTCGAGGATTACTTGATTATTTTCTGACAATGCATATTGTTGATAAATGGTTGAACGCGCGCGGTACGGCGCCGCCCGCAGAAATAAAGACGAACGATAAAATGTGTATCAAATTGTGTTCGATCCTTAAAATTACCCACGGATGATTCAACGCGAATTCTTTCCTGCTAAATTGGCACATATATAACTGAATACCTAGTTTAAAAAAAATCAAATTATATGATTTAACCTATATTTTTACCTTGTGTATTTAAAATTTTTAGTTGGTCGACGGTTACTCGGACACGAATTTTCACATCCCCAGTAGTAACGTAGCCATTTAGTGGGCAGGGGGGCACATGAAAAATTAGGGCTTTAAATCCCAATATCTCGCAAACGAATCACTGTGAAAAAATGGTCCTGAAATACTCATAATAATTTTGAACAAGCTATCCAACGATAGCCCACACTGGGTTTAACGAGAAAAAAAAACCATTCGCCATTTAGGCGTAGGGAAGGTAGGTTTTCAAGTTTGTATTCTACAGTTTTGTCGGCGTGATTGATTTATATACCGATGCCGAATTACAGTTTTCTAGTAGTAAGGGTTACTGAGCTAAGCCGCAGACGGACAGACGGAGATGGTGTAACTATAAGGGTTCCTTGTTGACTACGGAACCCTAAAAAGTAGAGCTGTCCGAAAAATTTAAAGACTCCGGAATATGAGAATGTGCTTTTTTGCATTGGTTATTTTTATGGCAATAGTTTTGTGAGGGTTCCAACGACAGACAGAAATACCTAGTTATTTCTGCAGGTCGAACACATACCTAACGCATTGTAAGAGCGTCAGGTATCTAAATGCCACTTTTTATATGGAAATATGACAGTTAAATTGTTCTAAAGCGCGTTCGAAACAGACCAAACGGTACGTGATTACCGCTCTGTTTGTCGTTGACTTTTTCAACACATTCCTAATAGCTATAATAATAATATTCATTTACTATAAGTATTACAATATATTCTCTTTATTATTTTTCAGGCAAAGACTTCCAAGAATACACCATGTGGTGTCGTAAAAGTCGAGTAAAGCAGACCCAAATTCATCCTAAAAGTGGCAGTGGAACATACGTTTCATGTTTCATGGGCTCTGCACCCGCCTTTTGGGAATAAAGGCGTGAATGTATGTATGTAAAAAAATCGTCCAGACAGACGGGAAAGAAGCTATAACCGTGTTTTATACCGTGGACTTAACATTTTTCCCGATACATACTTGTATTCTGAATTCAAGAAGAAACTTTGCCTCGAGGCAAACACGTACACATTCGTTAATTAATAAAGGTACCGTTCTTTACCCTCAGAGTTTTACAAATTCGTATAGGTGCGCGGAATTTCTCAAGACTTCCTCGTCACACTCGATAGAAACACATAGGAGGTTCTTCACTTATATGAGATCGTAATAATCTAAATCCCCAAATCATAATAGATTTGTATAGATTTGTTCCCGATAAAAAAAAACGGACAATCTTACACAAATCGACAGTCCCAAACTAAGCAAAGCTTTCACTATGGGTACTAGACGACGGTAAACATACTTTTATAGATAAATAGATACTTAAATCATTATTACAATTTAATATTAACAAAAAATATTATTAACTACGAGAGCTACGGTAGCCTAGTGGTTCAGGCATGCGGCTGTCAAGCGGCGGTCGTGGATTCGAATCCCGGCTCGTACCAATGAGTTTTTCGGAACTTATGTATGGAATATTTACCGTTAGCTTTCGGTGAAGGAAAACATCATGAGGAAACCGGTCTCATCCCAATAAGGTCTAGTTTTCCCTCTGGGTTGGAAGGTCAGATGGCAGTCGCTTTCGTAAAACTAGTGCCTATGCCAAATCTTGGGATTAGGTGTCAATGCGGACCCTGCGGCTCCTTTAGGGGCACAACCGGGAATATGCTAGGAGGATGATGAATAAATATTATTAACATCCCAGACAATAATATCCCACCGTGCAATAGCTCAACTGACTTATGTGAATTTTTGCGTGCAACGATGGACGAGGTCAGCAAGATAATAGACAAACTAAATTCTAATACAAGCACGGGGCTCGATGGAATTACCTGCAAGTCAATTAAATCAGTTAAAAATCTTATTTTAATACATTTGAGCAACTCCATTAATAATTGCTTTGAAAGAGGTTTATTCCCGGCCATTATAAAATCGCTAAAGTTATATTTAAATCTGGTAGTAAAACTGACCCCGGTAATTACCGTCCGATCTCTGTGCTTCCTGTAATTTCGAAGATCGTGGAAAAAAATATTTATAACCGGCTAGAGCAACATTTGAAATCGATTAACTTCTTGTCCGACAAACAGTACGGCTTTCGCCCCAAATCAAACACGCTCTCTGCGTGTATAGATCTAGTAACTACTTTGAAAAATAAAATTGATAAAAAGGAATTGGCATTAGGTGTATCCTTCGATACGATAAGTCACAAATTACTTCTTAAAAAATTGCACGATATAGGAATAAAGGGAACTGCTTCCAAAATGCTCGAGTCTTACCTTACAAACCGTCGTCAAATTGTAAAAATTGGAGATAGTCAAAGTATCCCCGAAAAAATAACTTACGGTGTCCCTCGAGGCTCTATTCTAGGCCCCTCACTATTTATAACTCACATTAATGATATATGTGATCTAAACCCTCGAGGCTCTATTCTAGGCCCCTTACTATTTATAACGTACATTAATGATATATGTGATCTGGGGTCCCTTTGTTTCCCATAAACTTATTGTTCCGAATTTCGATAGTCAGAAATTGATATCCATATAATTTATAGACATAAACATCGGTAGTCATAATCTTTGTTAAGTATAACGTTTTGTAGTTCTAACATTAATGACCCATAATATTAAGTATTATAATCACAAAAGTCAGAAATTGATGTCCATAACGATCAAAGGTCTATCGATAATTATTCATAAATATTCTAAGGCATATATTTCAACGTACTAATGATTGCTATTCATATCGTTTTAATGCCTAACGTGAATTACGTCTAATAGACCGTCTATAACATCCAAAGTCATATAGATAATTACTCAGAAACATTTCTAGACATACATTTGAAAGGGGTAGTAGGTACTACTGCGCGAAGGGTTTATGACTGTTTCGTAAAGAATACGTTTAAATAAGCATGTTTTATTAGAAACCTTTTCTCTGAAATTAAAAATGGCCAAGATATTGGACTTCTAAGGCAGGTCGGTGTAGGTACGACGACGAGCGAAGCGAGGAGGAGTGTTAGTTGTACCGTGACCCTAAGCGCGCGAGCCGAGCGAGCGAAGCGAGCGTGCCGCGGCAGCGGCCGGCGAAGCGCCAGAACCAATAATGACACAACATTCATCGAAATGTTGACAAGTACATATTTTTCCTAACTTTCGGGTCAAATATTTCGGCCATTTTTGATTTTAGAGAAAAAAGTTTCAAAACAAAACATACTTATTTTAACGTATTCTGACCACTAAACAAAACAGTGAGCGGCATAAATATCTTTCAATCGCATCACTCTTTATTTTTGCCAAAGAACCCACATTAATTATAATTAATGGGTATGTGGGTATGTTATAAAGCAGTCTGGAAGAACGCGTTCAGTAACGTTCGGTAGTAAAAAAACATGTATTTTATTATTTTTCTAGGTGTGTTTATGGGCTTTAACATTATGAAGAGTGACACCACCGTGAAATTGAATGATATGACTAACTAATCAGATGACTACCAATAATTATGACTTGCGAAAAAATACCTTACTTAACTTAGATTATTGCCTGTAACATTATGTAATTGCATACCTCCGGGACATTGAACGTTATGGCTAACCAATTTTATGACTAACAATAATGATGACCTGCAAAAATCGGAACTCCAATGTATATTGTTAAATTTTATGACTTTTGACAATATGACTAGAAAAAATTATGCTGGAAAACGATATGGACTGAAAAAATCGGATCTTAAATTTTATGGGAAACAATAGAGACCCATGTGATCTAAACCCTCGAGGCTCTATTCTAGGCCCCTTACTATTTATAACGTACATTAATGATATATGTGATCTAAATTTAAATGGGACTATCTCTTTATATGCGGATGACACAAACCTCTTTTACTTTGGCAGTGAAATAACCGACGTAATAAACATGGCTCAAGACGACCTAAACTACATTGAATGAATGGTTTTAAAAAAATGTACTTACTATAAATGTAACTAAGACAAATTTCATTATTTTCAGTGCGAAAAATAAGAAGTTTTATGATCCTCAGCCTTTGACCATAGACAATAAACCTCTAACTAAAGTAGAATCGGAAAAATACCTAGGCCTAATATTAGACAGCCGCCTATCGTAGAAGCCACACATTGAGAAACTTCGGTCCAAACTGTCTTCCCTAATGGCTATGTTAAGAGGCACAGTCCGATGTTTTCCGAGATCAGTTCGATGCATTATTTACAACTCGTTGGTAAAGTCGCATATTGAGTACTTGATCGAACTATGGGGATGTGCAGCCAAGGTAAATTTAACTCCATTACAAAAAAAATGAAATTATCAAACTTCTCTTTCATTATAATTATCTAACCGAAACTAAAAAAGTATATAAGGAAACGAAACTAATGAACCTGTCCCAGCTGTATACATATAATACATGTATACTGATACGAAACATTCTTGACAGAAAGATTCACACCCAAATTTCATTCACCATAAAATCTCAGATGGCAAAACGTTCAGCAAGACGTCCAAATGACATAATATATGTCTTCCAGCTCCACGTACAAAATATTATGGGAGGAAAAATCTAATGTACGAAGGTGCGCAACTATATAATAATTTACTTCACCAATTAAAAGGCACCAAATCCTTTGCTGTATACAAAAAGACCCTTCAAAAACACACTTTAACCGATTTCTCGGATTTTGTTTAATTTTTTTCGATGTATTTTTTGATAAGTTCTACAAACGTTAAGGGATACGTAAAGGGATTAATAAAAAAATAAAAAATAAATACAATACTTGCATAATTCTTAACATGAAAACCAAACCAATAAACTCTAAGTTAGTATAAAAATAAACGAACTGATAATCATAAAATAGAATAGTATTACATCGCTATCACACTGGCTATCATCATAGCGACTGATACTCGACACGTAATAAAGACTTACAATTGCAGCGCTCGGCTTACCGGCTATCAGTTACTATGCGATGGACAATGATATTAGTTACTTTTGTTTGTATTCTACCCACTTTGTTTTGCATATTGCGGTGATACTATTACATTTAGATAATAAATATTAAGTCTTTTCTGAGATGTATTCTTTGCATTCCTACACATTGTTTAATTAGACATTAAGGCATGATATGTATTTCTCTATATAAGTTCATTGTATTCTTTTGGAGAAATAAATTCTTAAACCATATTACTACTTTACATTTGCCTGCGAAACTGTTTTAACAGTTTGTCTGCAGGTACGAGTCTTTATAAAAACTATCTATCCATTATGTAACTTTTTACACTATGATTTTAACTAGCCAATATTATTGCATAATGTACGCACGTAGAGTGTCGCGTTCAAACATTTTCAACACAATTGCTCGTAACGTACCTCTTATTGTGTCGCTTTTAGGCTCATAATCCTGGATATTAAAAACGCGTGTTTTATAACTTTACAACACTTGTGTGTTATGGTTATATCCCGATTAAGTCACGTTGGCACCTTGCAGCAAGATATATGCATGAACACGGTGCATTCTTAAATTAACCAGGTTGTACAGAATGTACAGCTTTTTTTTTAATTTTCGGCAAATGGATTCTTACTCGACTAAACAAATTAAATCCTTTTTGTTAATTAATTGACAATTTCTTTTTGTATATGATATGGAAACGTTTAATTTAGTAAAACTATTCACTTTTCATAACATTCTACATGAATTAAATACAGATAACATATTAAAATGAAAATATAATTTTATTTTGTATTGGCTGTTTAGAGATTTCTGTGCCCACACTGCGCAAACTTCACGAAAAAAAAACTGTTGGGTGCCAATATAGGTTATATTTTGATAGGTTATTTATTTCACAAATATTTGTAAAATTTGTATAAACGTGTTTGGTTATTATCAAAAATGTTGACTCGTGGTGACTAGAAAAGTGATAAATAGAATGGACGCCACTGGAAATTCTTGGCGATGTGCAATTGTGAGTAAAAACCTGTTGTCATCGTAATGATTTGCTTAATGTAAAGTAAATAATTTGGCAGGCCTATAACATTTTCATCTTATGAAAATGTTTTTTTCCTCGCAAAATGTGTTGAAAAACGTCGTATGATACGCGTGAGCTTTGATAATTACATCCTCGGCTTCCTTATCACGCTCACCTGCGGTTCGCGTGAACAATTTCGCCTCTGATGTAATTATCAACCTACCTCACTTGTATCACAATGTACTATTATGTACGCACATAACATTAATGCTCTAAAATGCGTTCAGAAACCGTAGGATATGACCAGCATTACTACAACCGATTTTACTATGAGAACTTTCTTGTCTGTGGTAGTAGGTAAAATCTGTACTGTAATGTTATTACAGTACAGATTTTTGTAACGTTATGAGTTTAAATTTGGAACAACTGTCAAAACTCAAGTGGGACTCTATGCTAGTATCCATAGATATTAAAACAGTTATCGATACGAAACGTCAATTCAGTACGTTTTTTTAATACAAACCGCACGACATTTGATCTCGAGTGATATGAGTATAGGGACTTCATTCGTTTGTCTATGATTTAAAAAAAACCATTCGTTATGACGGATAATCGAATTGCCGCCATTGCTGTTGTCATTTTATTGTTGGTTTTTTGCTGTTACTTACTACTACGATATGCGTGTAGATAAAGTAGTGTATGCAACTGTACATAATTAGGCCTTAAAACACTCGTGTGATCCTATTATGAAACTCGCTGACGGTCGTTTCATAAAACTGCACTCGTATTTTAAGGCCTCTCATTATGGATCAGTCGCATAAACTACTATTACGTGGCATTTGCTTATAAGCATTTGCCAATGAAGTGTTTGGAGTAAGTATTTTTTCAAAGCTTTTTTTTTTATTTAAGCTTATTGGCTCGTGTCGAATGACTTACTTCATTTTGTCTGCACGTGTCAACACAACGAATATGTAGGTACTCAAATCAATATGGTGCCGACCCCATATTGATCAGAGTAAGCGCTTGTAATGCACATGATTACGTACCACGTCTATGATGTGATGGAGCGAAACCCCAAAGGTGACTAGGAGAGGATGTGAAGAGTTTTCCACCGGTCGTACTGACGCATCGTAGTTCTGCATCAGGTGACGCACCAGTCGGTACTCTTCATCACAGCAAATGGCACCTGGAAAAAAACAGTTTTATTTTTTATAAATCACGACCAGGTAAGCCAAGGAAAAGGTGGATGGACTGTGTGAGTGACGATATGAAGGGGAATTAACTTAGTGACGAAATTACGAGCGAGAGGGAGGTATCGAAGAAAAAGACAGAAAACCCGAAGTAAATGGGATACGCGTAAGAGAATGATGATGAAATGACAACATTAGACCAAAGCACACAAATGTAGTTTTCACAAACCCTACCCATCTATCATTCCGATAGCCTTCAGAAAGCTTGATCAGACAAATTGTACCATGAATAAACATAGATTGATTAAAATCAAACAAAATGACAATTCATTAAAAATATTCATTGAGACGGAAAACAATCAAACATATTTAAGTAGTGTTTCCTTATAATTGCCACCATCTATCTGTCAAGCATTCAAGGTGTTAAATATGTCAAAAATCAGCACAGCACACCTCTGGATAATGTCATGGTACCTACTCAACTCACCCTTATGATCCATATGTGACAACAGCGGAGATTAAGTATAGGCAGAGCTGCAAAGGCACATTTTAGATACGGAACCCTAAAACTACATATATCGACTCACTTCACAATTCACATTGTTTTCTTGAATGCTTTCAATTCAAGGATCTCTTAATTAACATCCTGGCTGTAAGGGGCACTTCTCTAGCCGCAGACGACGTCGCCAATAAAAGCAACTGCTTTAGTTACTCAAAATTAATTTATTTTTTCTCAGACAGTATGTAACAAGAAAGTATCCGAGAGAATTATACAATTAATTTCTCCTTCTGAACTTTATAATAATAAAATAAAACTTCGATAAAATAAAACCCGTGTGGTATCGGGTTAGAATTTCACCACCCCCTCTCTTCCCGTGGGTGTCGTAAAAGTCGACTAAGGGACCAGGGTTGAAGTGTGTTGTGGGCGATTGGCTAGCAAACTATCACTGCAATATCACATTTAGTCGATCTTTTATACCCACATTTATGCTAAAAGTGGCGCTGGAACATACGTTTCATGTGCTCTGCCTACCCCTTTTGGGAATAAAGGCGTGAATGTATGTATGTAAAACTTCGATCGCTAGTCTTAAATATTAGGTAGGGATAAAACATTAGGTTACTATGTATGGTCCGTTCATTACATGTGTATTGCTAAATACTGTGTGATTAAAGGGGTGCATTGGAAATTATTGCGTGCTTTGAAAAGCTGTTCTGACTAGATTAAGAAACAATAAGGTCTGATTGTCAGATATATAATTCTTGACTATATGATTGTTTATCTGATTTAATCGATACATGATTGCATAAAGTTTCCTCGATAGAAATAAATCCAAAGCTGGGTCTTTATTTTCCTTTTTTTACTCAGCCTACTAAAACAGTACATTATTTTACGACACAGTCAAGTTAATACTATAGTATAATATTATCTCATCTAAAATCTCACTTAATGAAAATATAAATAAAACTTCAATAAGTTAGGTATATATTGATCCAAAAAAGCCATTCCCGAAGAGTTTTGCATCTCTTTTTCTCGTGCGTGGAAGGCAAAAAGACACGAAGAGACACGCCTGTCAACGGGGCGTGGTCAACTAGAATCAAGGCATCCCCTTAAGTAAGTTGATGAGCCGTCTATTTCAGGTTACGTACGTTAGGCTCCACAACGTTTAAAACCGCGCTCTGAAAAACGTTGTGTTGTTGACTGCGAGTGGATAATAACAGTAAACAATGTTGCTAGTATCTTGTGGGTGGCAGCGTCTTGTCTTTGTACATCCTACGCGCTTCCTACGCAAATTCAGGACGGCGTTTCCCTCAGTTCAAATTAAGTACGGACGCTCATCTCGATATACATACCAGTAGATAGACTACTCAGTTTGTAAAAGGGAATATGCAAGGGTGCGTGCACGATCTCAAAAACAGTACTTAATAGTAAAAGTATTTTTAATTATAATATTACTTGTATTAGGGCTTATGATGGGTCGTTGGAGTGGAACACTTGGGAAGATTTTACGGCAATGTTGACGAATACATTTAAGTAGAATTTCGTATAGAATACAAATAAATAAGTTGAATTGCATTGTTTCGCCGAATTAATTTTTTTTTGCTATTAGTATTTTCAGGATTGTTACAAAACAACCCTAACCTAACCAAAGGGGTTCCACACAATTACCTTTTGGCTAAAAGGTAAATGGTTACTAGGAGAAAAAAAGTCGATGAAATGAAAATTCGGCTTAACAAAGCATTCCGTGCAACGTTTGTCGTTAAAATAAGTTCCTTATACTCGTACATCAAACCTTAAATTTTTAGCACAATATTCCATTTTCTCAAATCGAGCTATTCTATTTCCACTTATTTGCACATCTTCTTGCTTTTATCCCAATTTTCAATCAAAGATAATTCGATTTCTTATTCGGTTGACATCAGAAAACTTTTTGACACGTTAATCAGCGCCGGTTGAAATCTTTGAGAGACGTTTTTCGATCCCCGATTAATTCACATAACGTATACAAAATAATATGAGCCATTCCATTACTTATAAGAATAAGCCTCTCATTTCAAACTCCAATTTATGTAAGCGGGTGAATATTCTTTGACTTTGATATCTTTGGGAGCAAATGATACGGGGAAATTTGAATCACACTTTGACCTTATAAATGCCAATAGAAGTCACCTATAATTTTGTTGCGAAATTGTTCTCGTCAACCTTTATAATGTTCAACATCTGTTACCTAGATTATGCTCATACATAACTTGAAGAAGTGTGAGAGAGGCTGTACCTTCACTAATCATTTAATCAATCTGGGCTATAATTTTGGATCACTGTAAATAACACAACTTATGTGGGTAATTAAAAATTACTAACATAAAATACTGCAATTTAAAAAAGCTATTTTAACTTCGCAACTATAAATCTTTGCGGAAATCGTAATTCAAAAACAGGCAAGCGCTTGCAGAGTTTATTCCGTTCAATAGTGGTAATACTTTGCAGCTGTAAACTCAACAGTGTTGTTTATTTTCACTTGAAATGACAAGCGCAGATATAAACCTTAATTGGTGCTTCGTTGTGCCACAAGAAATGTTTACGGAGATTTCTCTTGCATTGCATGTCCGACCTTGATTTCAGAGAGACCGGAATTTCTCTTCGAAATCACGTGAATTAGTATTTTAGTAGGATGTTATATTTAATACAAATATATAAAACAGTGTATTTCATCATATCACATATTACATTTATAATAATAAAACCTTAAATTCAAATCTTTTTTCATGACACCCTGTTACTGTTTTAAAATAATTTATTAATCCCGGGGCACCCTATCTATACAAAGGATCATAAGAATATTTCAATATAAAAATAATAGCAAGCGTTTGGTAACATCCACGTATTGTCCTCTATTCCTCTAAGTTACGTTCATTATGTCTAATTGCCGTTTAATTGCACGTTATCTCTAACGAGGAGGCACTCACAATAATTAATCGCTAACAGACAATGTTATTGTCGTGTTAGCAACCTGATTAAGCGTGTTTTGTTATGTTTCCCGTGATAAATGCTATTTGCTAAAACCATTAAGTACCCGGTGTTCCTCGAAATTTCAAAGTAAATACTCGTAGGTAATTGTTTTCAGTTACAAACGCGGGTCGCCCATACTTGTGTGAGACTAGACTGCACATTATCTCCGTTTGCGTGAGAAAAATACTGACATACTAAAATTAAACTTGACACAGAAATAATAAATGAATATCTTGGGACAGAAATTAACGTAATACTAGGTATGGGTGTTATTATTATTACTATTAGGCGCCGATATGCACATACTCACCAGTGGCGGAGCGCCCGTATAAACAGATTCTCACCAGAATTTTTATGTACTCTAAAAGATTTCGTAACATTTTGCTCCGGGTGATTGAATTGACACAGATACTTGTGCTCATCATACATATACGTTACGGTAAGTATCTATACCGGAATTCTAATCCAGAACTGCTAGCTTCGTAGACGGGGTCACTACCTACTAGGTTAAATTGGTCGTGGTGCATGTATATCTAAACCCACAATCATGTGCACCCGCATTCGTGGAATACTACGTGCAGTACTCATCCAGGGTACCCTTTCAGGACTAAAAACTATAATCCGCTCCTTTGGTATGTATTTCGCAAGTATTCAAGTACTCGAAAGCCAACAAAAGCGTTCGTGGAGCTCCTCACGAACCAACGGCCAAGTTTCTCCCAAATTTCTGACCAACTTCTAATTCAGCCGGCCATAAACCTCACCATAACAACCGTGAAGTTTTTAAATGCTTTCTTACTTTGATTAATGTTCTGCCACACCAACCAGTTTCAACTCATTGCCCTTATTGAAAATGTCCCGGGTAACACTGGCTATAAGTCTTTTGAATAAATGCAAACAATCATTCGTTAAAATTTTGGTTCGTATGGAAGACATATTGCATAGTACCAAGACTTACATAGTTTAGTTACCTACCGTTCACCATCTCTCAGTTAGCACTAGTTGACTTTATACTGTCTCGAAAGGATGTTGTTGGGATGTTGACTGATACTAACTGATACTCACATCGTCACATCAGCAACTTTCTATGAAACGTCATGCCCTGTCAGTATGAAGTTTGTAGAGAAATATGAAATAGGAGATGTGACGTCATGATTTTCGGTTGTCAAACAGATTCCATTTTTTTCCCGACTACGGCAGAGCCGACAAGAAGTGATACGATTTTTAGCAGTGTTTAATTGTATTTAAGTGTTTTTCACAGTAGCTTTTTAAATACTGACTCGATTTTAATCAATGACGTATTGTCGAACCGAAATTATGCTTCTGGTGTCATAGCTTTTGTATGAAAAAAAATATTTTCTTAAGTAAATTTTCCGTAGTCGGGATAGATTGATGATAACTTTATTAAGCCACAAACAATAAGTATAGTGAAACAAATATATAAAACAATTGTATAATCTACATACCTACAAATACAGTTAAAGAACTTTCTATGCCTGTTTGAATAGCAATAATAAGTTTAATAAGTTGAAACATATTTTTTTCCGAGTATTTTAGTGATTCCTGTTTATTGGTAATGTAATAATTTTAGTTTTCTACTTTAAGATATATTTTGACTTGTTTTTACCTACTTATGGGTTTCATTGTACCTGCCTAGTTATTATTTACACTAATAAATATTATATTAATTTTACTGAGTACCGTATTGTGTCTCAACGCGTCAAACGTCGTTGCCAACTTTCGCTGACCTCGCTTAGTAAAATCGTGAATGAAAAGCCCTCAAGGCACTTTGTCTCTACCCTTTGTCAACAATTCTCGATTCGATAACAAGGTAGTATGCAAAATTAGACCACTTAGACTGTTAATTGTAATTCCATTTTATTAGTCAGTTTTTACAAGCTTTTATTTAACTTGACATGTTCGTTTGTTAGTTTTCTAATGTGGGACAAATCTTGCAACTGAATTTTGAATCAGTTAATTTTAACCGATTGAGCTGAAATTTTGAGTATAAGTACAGTTTGGATGACAATTCAATATTATTGTACCATCGAGTTGATCTGACGACGGTGCCAGGTGGCCATGGGAATTCAGCAACTAACCGACGTAACGCAGTTCAGTTTAGGCAAGTTAGAATCGTCTGATTGAGTAGTTGATGATGGTATACAGAAAAGTAAAGTCAATACAAAGCTTGTACCAAAAATGAAATTTCATAGGCGAAAGTTCTTTCTCTTATTATCGAATAACTTGAACATGACACTTATTATTCTTATTACATTGCTCTATACTTTCTGTGGATGTAATTAAAAATGTTATTTCACGAAATTGTGTTTGCAATCTTTGCAACTACTTAAATAATTTCTTGGGTTTAGTTTGAATAACTGAATGATTCCAAGTAATTGCTGCATAAATGTAGTAATATAGTATAGGTAGATAATACAATATGCTTTGGAGGTTTATGTACCAAGTAGTAATGGCTTTACGGAGAATAAGTGGAAATCTATTATGACAAAACGAACTTTCGGATCACACATAGTGCGTAAAGCCAAGACAAGACAATATTGCTTAGCTATAGAAATCTCTATTTTATTCGGCTTGAAAACCGATTAGGTACTTATGCTGTAGTCTGTGTAACAAACCATTATAAAACGTAGGGTGTTCATTTCGAGACTCACCTAGCCAAATGCGCACGATGGTCTAAGGCTAAACGAGTCTCGTTAGTTTGCAGAGATAAATGTAAATTCGTAATCTTAAATTCTTCCTTGTCAATAAATACAGTGATATGGCATCGAATATTTAACAAAGTTCACTGTGTAAAAAAGTTACTATACTTACACTGAACCGCCAGGTTCACCATCAACCACTCGTGTGGTTTAGCGCGGCAAATTGGGTTTACTTCTTGTAAGAGCAGTAGAATAATGTCTTAATAGTGCCGGTGTGAGTTTAATAAAGTTTTATGGAGGCGACACTATCGTTAATAGTAGCACATTGTTTAACGAGGAGCGTAAGTGGAATATTGCGAACAAGAGTCTATCAGGGCTATTGATGACTCGAGTTTCCAATATTTTATGCCCGTGTTACACAATGTTTTTCATTAAATTTGTTAGGAAATAATAACTACAAAAGACAAAAAACCATATGTTTCATACAACCGCACCAACCAAAAATTTACGAAATTTACAACTTCACTTCCAGGTCAGTGCGAGTGGAGTGCTTCAATATTACAACCAATCACAGAGCAGTACAGTAGTATTCTTGCGGCGCGTGGCCAACTAGATAATGTTCATCCAATCACAGAGTTTAAATCACATAATTTTTACTATGGAGGTCCCAACTCAACATTATACAACTGTGTAGACAACTAAAATGAATTCGACCAATCACGTGGCGCCTTTACTGAACTAAAATGTATTCGACCAACAGGATGCCGTCATGAGAAAGTCAAAATTATAAGATATCAACGCACAAAAAAGGAAAAAGGCGTTGGCTGTACTTCGGGCTGCAAAGGGCTTAGATTTTCAATAGATACCAAGTTTGTTTAATTAGTTCAGTTGACTCGTAGAATAGTATTTTATGCAATCGTTTTATAATGTATGCTTTTTCAGTCGAGTACCACGTTTAGGCCACAAAGCTTGCTGAGTGGCCTAATTAAGGTATGAGACTTAAAAAGCTAATTATACACATTAACTGAACTCATTAAACAAACTTGGTATCTATTGAAAATCTAAGCCCTGTCGAAACGAAGTGCTGCCAACGGCTTTTTCTTTTTTGTGCGTTGATGACTTTTAATTTTGACTTATCTCATGACGGCGTCTTATTGGTCGAATACATTTTAGTTCAGTAAAGGCGCCACGTGATTGGTCAAATTCATTTTAGTTTTCTACACAGTTGTATAATGTTGAGTTGGGACCTCCATAGTAAAAAGTATGTGATTTTATTTGGTGTACGAAGTCTTAAATCACACATAAAAGTCAACGAGTATAAAAAAAAATATTGTATACAATAATGATATAAATAGCTTTTTAAGTCTCGTACGTTACTGCCACTCAGCAAGCTTCGTGGCCTAAACGTGGTACTCGACTGAAAAAGCATACATTATATAACGATTGCATAATTATGACTATATTTTGACCTCACCAACTCGCAGGCATGCCAAGTTAAATATGTTAAGGGTGTGCATATGTATGTAAAGTTGCGAATAACTTGATGCATTATGTTCAGGGTCTGATATTTTTATGACGATTTAGTACGATTACAAGGGTGGCAGTAAAGTTCCTAGCAGTGAAACTTTCAAGCATGCGAGGGTGTATGTGTAAATGTATGAAAAAACATATTCGCACAGTAAGCCTAGTAAAAATTCACCTTAAAGATTAAACACGTCATGTTGTTGTTGTAAATGTTTCAAAGTTCAGGAGAGCACCAATCAGTGCAATATGAATAAATCGATTTAAATCACAAGTCTATGCCACCGCAAATAAGTGAATAGGTACTCGTACATTCACTGCCAAGAATCGCTACGCGTTGTGCTCGTATGTAGCGTAAAGCGGTTTCCTGGCAGTGAAAGTTGTAAATATAAGAAACAAATATTTTAACTCATACTAGCTACTCACTCGAGATTACTTCACTATATTGAGAATGCCTAGAATTTTAAGCAGATTGAAGTATATCCGCAAAATTGAATTGGGAAATTTAGAATTTTGAGCACGTAGTCTATGATTCCATGAATCTGGTGTTACGTAAAATCTATAAGCGGAGCTGCTGTTGCTAATGACTAAAATTTAGGCTACTACCAGACTGACAAAGCTACAACAGACAAACTGACAGCTGCAACTGACAAAGGCTACTGCCAGGCGGCGAACAGCGGAGTGGCCATCAGATATGATTCTTAGCTCCAAATATATTCAATAATCAGTCCCTGACCAAACAAGAGGCAGGATCATCTGGTAAAAAAAGAGGTTATCAGGTTGTAGTGGGAAACCTTGTAAGAGGGGCTGCTCTACAGATAGCTACAATATCCAATGACGATTCTGTAAGATTACACACATATATTTACGCCTTTATTCCAAAATGTGGTAGGCAGAGCACATGAAAGCGTATGTTCCAGTGCCACTTCTAGCATAAAGGATCGACAAATTGCGATATAGCAGTGATATGTTGCTAACCCATCGGCCACAACACACTTCAACCTTTAATCGACTTTTACGACTTCCACGGGAAGAAAGGGGTAGTTAAATTCTAACCACACGATTCTGTACGATGACTAGTGGTAGGTAAATTGTTCAATTGTCACCGAGCGAGATAATCTTGGTTTGTAAACTGCGGTGTGGAATGCAGGAAGAAATCAACACACTACATTTCCCTTAATTGGAGTAAAGGAATGCTGTTGATACGTTGGAACTTCCCCCACCGACAAGAGCACGGCTCTTTATAAATACCAGTTTTTTAACGGCGAAACATCACAAAACTCTCCGCACTGAAAAGCCTTACTTGCTTATATAAACGGAAAAATGTTCTGCACGTTTCTATATTCTATTGAACATAATAAACACACGAATAACACTTTTAAAGCAGATACTTACGTTGTCAATTTAGTTGTAATGTCGTCTCTTCTATCATTTTAAATCACCACGAAATTATTTATTTATTTATTAGAAAAATGGCAGCCTCTAGGGCCTTTGCCAAAAACAGTGTACAGAAATCAGAAATAAAAAAAACATTTCACATGCATGATGTACGGTGTAAGGCCTTCACGATGCACTGAGTGATAGCTGGAGCAGTACAAAGTATAATGGCGGCCGCGACCACGAACCGCTGAATGATGCCCAAGAATTAGTTATTCGCATTTCCAGGAAAATTCTTCATAAACTGTAGCCGTCATGTTTGCCATTTATTGCATAATACGCTATCAAAACTATACATTAAACAGCAGGATGCAGAAAATGAAAAAAAATGTCTGGAGCACGATCCGCCATGTTCCAAGGATCATTCAAAAGTCCACCACGAAATTATCTATACTTTCCAATGAGTTAATGTCAAATGTCAAAAATGAGTAAATGAACGAATGGATTCTGCGATGACTGGTTTCAAACTGGGAACATTGTTACCACACAGAGCGACAGAACTGCGAAACCAAATGTTACTGTGTCGACTCTTCCCCAATTTTAGTAGTGGCGGCCGAATAATGACGTAACAGCAACCAAACGTGTTACTAGAATCAGTTTGTTCCTACACATGAGTGTCTTAAAATTGTCGTAACGGCTACCAAAAATGGTTATATGGGTGATATGTTCTACTGAAATCGTCTGTGATAGCTCCATAGTATCCATACTTATATTGGAAATCATTCCCGAAAGGAGTGAAATGGGGGGGGGGGGGGGGGTGAAAGTTTGTAAGGAGCTACGATATTTAAACGAATTTGACACGGACGGAGTCGCGGGCAGAAGCTAGTATTCATGTATACAAATCCTAGCTCTTTGAGCGGGTAAATAATATATACCTAGTGTATAGTATAATCTACGCTGGTATGTGAAAATCAATAAACACGAAGAATTCTACTATCAAATATAAATCGTAAGGAGCAATATAATAGTTCAAATGGGAGCAAATAAAGGCATTCACGAATTCACCGCCCTAGTTACGTAATGTACTATGACGATACAAGTGCCGAAAATAGGAAATTCGCAACGAGTGGTGATAAATTAAAACACGACCGAAGGGAGTGTTTAAATCGACACGAGTTGCGAATCACCTATTCGCACGTGTATCTCGTTTTACTGTACATATAGCTCTTGAAAGTTTCGAGATATGCACGGAAAGTGCTCTTTTCCGCACTAGTGCGGGAAAGTAGCAACATATGTACTGTGAAAATTTGTAGCCCCAAGTCGGCTGTAAGCTTGACGAGCCACTTCTTACGTGGTGCTGTTGTATCGTCACTGTGTCGAGGGGCGGGACGGGTGGCGTGAGGAGGGGCTCGATTCTAGATTTCATTTGGGTAGAGGAACGGCCTAAATATTGTACATTCAGTGTACATACTTACGTCATATTAGGTAAACCCATCAGGGGCTTCCTTTCATATCATTATGTGTGCCGCAAAATAATCCACCCTTTCACTATTTTGTAATGTAACGTAATCTGTCTTCGAGAGCACTGAATGAAACATACTTATACTTCTACCGAAACATAAATGGAATTTTATTAAACAAAGAATAAAGATTCCTTACTATGAAGCGGGAATAAAAGAGATGTTTTTTTTGTTTTTTGATACTTTCTTTGAATTTAATCAAACGACTTTAAGCTTTCTACCTACACACTTGATGAAATAAATGTAGATGATATTGCTATGTAGATACGTAGCTGGGATTAAAAAAATGTTTTTATGATAATTTTAAACACACGAGGTAAAATTAACTTATTATTACAAAGGTTTTTTTGCGATGATTTTTGTGTAACGACACGGTTTGTTTCCCTACCAAGAACGAAGCTAAGTGAACATCCCGGAGTCAAATCCAGATACCTAAAAAAGGAAAATTATTTGTGTGATGTTCGCATGTTTTTGACTGTCGTGGTTTTCTATTTATATGGTGTCCACGTCGGGAACACCCAAATACTCCGAAATATTTAATTCCGAATTTGCTAATTCCGATTTTCAAAACTCCGAATTTCATAATTCCTAAGACTCATAATTACGATTACTAAAAAACACGAATTTCATTTTACCGAATTTCATAATGTCGATAGTTGTTTTTCCGATTTTTATATCTCCGAAAAATCAAAAGCGAGAAGTGTCATTGGCCCGAAAACCAGTACTCCGATTATCAAATTTCCGAAATTTCATTACTAATTCGGAATGCTGATATTCGGGATAAAGAACTTCGTGTTTTCAATAATCGGCATTTTATTTCTTAGGAATTATGAAATTCAGATTTTTGAAACCACACGGGGAATAAAAAATCCGAAAATAACGATACTTATTTCCCGTAGAGAACAGGGAATTCTGCCTTTTCTCCGAAGCCCCCCGCGGTAAAAAACAACAACAAATAGTCGTTATAATGGAATTATTAGTAGGTTAGGTTAGGGTTAGCTTGTGTCCCTTAGAGCGTAAATAGGCACCCCGCGAAGCGGGGTGACGTCGACCCGCTGGCGGTTAGGTTGCATTATTGCATTAAGTCTGCCTGTATACGCCCAAAATTATATATTTTTTATAATCTTCTTATTCTTAATCTTCTTTTTATTATATATTTACGAGGATAATGTGTTGTACACAATTTGCTCACAATATTCTGTATAGGAATTGCTTGTATTTCGTTTTCCATCTACCCATCTTCCTATAAATAGTTAACTTGTTCCGTATGAATGATAATGTTGATTAATTGTGTATTCATGTGATTTGCTATTCAGTTTCTCCACTCCAGGCGTTTAAAATGCGGATCTTAGGTATTTAATTCGTGTGTGTTAGCTGCGGTAGTAATCTTAGACGTTGGGGGTTGTTTTAATGATTATTTAATAGTTATTAGTAATTTTGATTTTTCGGATTTTCGTTTATTCGGATTTATAATTGGTCGGTGTAATGATATTCGGATTTTTGAAAATCGGTATTTTAATAGTCGGAATTCGGATTTTTGATATATCGTATTATCATTCCGTCGGACTTCTTATTATTCGGGGTATTGAAATTCGGAATTTCGAAATCGGAATCCTTTTGAAATTTCGGATTTATAAAAATCGGATTTATGAAGAATCGGAATACTTATATTAGGAGTTTTAAAACATTCGGAATTATGAAAATCGGTATTATGAAATTCGTGATTTCGACTTTCGGAATTTAGTTTTTGTGTACCCGTCCACGTCGGGATGCTCAAAATTGTGCCCTGTTATATCCTACTATATCCTACTAATATTATAAATGCGCATGTTTGGATGTTTAGATGTTAAGATGTTTAGATGTTTGTTACTCAATTACGCTTAAACAGCTCAACTGATTTGGATGAAACAAAGATAGTTTATAGCCTGGATTAAAACGAAGGATAGTTTTATTCCGGGTCCACGAAGACGGAGTCGTGACGAAAGCAACTTACAAATACTACTAATATTATAAATGCGAAAGTTTGGATATTTTAATGTTTGTTTCTCAATCAGGCTTTAATGAGTCAACCAATTTGGATGAAATTTTGCAGGAACATAGTTTATAGCCTGGATTAAAATATAAGATATCTCGTCCCGGGTCCACGCAGACGAAGTTGCGAGCGCAAAAAGCTAGTTTCATATATTTCCCCGCCGTTTAATATTCAAGTTTCACAGGAGGCCACACTTTCTAGCAGGTGAAACATACTTTCATACTTTTCTATCCTAACGTTACAAAGTGAGTTGATACAGTGAGGTTGTAATTATGTTAGTTTTGTGCCTATATATAATCCCAGTGATAAAATGTTCTTATTATTAACTAGCAGCATGTGTATTACAAAGAACGCAAGCAGCTATTTCCACCCCAAATCGCATTAGTAGATTCAATAAATCCCAGCTTCGATAGCATATCGATTATTTGAACCTCCGCTTTAAAATTCGACCTCATAATTTCAGGTACTTTAGGATTCTAATGAAATTAATAACAAAAACCATAAACGTAATGTACTACGCAAACTACACAAATTTCACTAAGTTCACAGGCACCAAAGCAAACTTACCTTTAATTAAAAATGTTACCGCCACCCAAATTAATCTTCCGATGATTGAAGAACCAAACATATCAAAAACTTGGCACGTGCGAATTTTCATTTTAAATTTTGGCACTTTTCACTTCATTAAAACAACTTGTAGTTAACAAAAATCAACACTGACAACCGAAATTACTAACGTTATAAAACAGTTGCTAAATAATTGAGCGACACAGGGGTGCAAGAATACCTTGTTTATAATCCGTACAGATTTTTACTGAGTCGATTTGAGTTATAAAAATGTTTATAACGTTCGTAAAACGCGGTTAACGGCGCGTAAAGGTTGCGTGCTCGCGCGAGCCGGCGGCGGACACGGCGGTCGTAGCACTGATGCCGCGCTACGCTCGCTTCGACTGCTACGGCTCTACCACTAGCTACGAATCGGCACGATTGTACAAGTACTGTGATTGAATGTACAGACTCGCTACATACTTTAAACATTGACGTGTAGTGATTTAATTTTCGTGCAATCGTAAACGCCTTTGTATGAGATTTCCGTATACAATGTTCCGAGTTTGACATTTTAACTACGTCTTATCTCGCTCACTTCAAGTCCTCTTTAGAATCATGTTAATCCAACAAGTCTGTATAACAGTGTCAAGGACATTTCTACGTGACTCTTGGAGGATGTATATAAGTTTGCTTACAAATTTGCTGGATAGAGCTTACAAACTTGTGTTTAGTAAAAATTAGAACTAGAGCTCTCAAAGAGTAGTTGATTACTGAAAAAAAGTACAGTCGATATTAACTACCTTATTTTTTTTTATTGTCTCATCCCCGAAAAGTATTTCTTATTAAGTTATTAGGCTTGTCAAGCGGGGCTAAAGTAATCTATAAATATTCGTACATATTTATGATTTACATACGAATACATATGATTTACATATGATTTACATTTATTTTTTGACGAACTTTTGTGGGATGCCTTATTTTAGTAAAAATTAACTTGTGTATTGACATTGATATGTTATTTTTATTTTTTATTTCAAGTTTTTATTTTTATTTGACGATCATAATATCAAATCGTGTAAATTGACCAAAGGTAATTTGTATTGTATTTTTATATTATGAAATAAAGAAATCTAATCTAATCTAATCATAACTTTTTGATTTGACCAATCAAAATACTTCACCATCTTATTGAATACACGTGAAATACACCAATCACAATATACATCCACAGTCAATCCAAACGTTGGATCCTTTTTTGGTACGTTTACTGTATGTCCACGCTCATAGTTAACTCCCGTGGTTTTCCTCGTATGTGCCGCAAAGCGTCTACGACGTAGGCGCCCGCTACGCGGGTTCCTGGCAGTGAAAGTGTTAAAAACTTTGCTATAAACCAACCAAAATATAGCTATAATAAAATCGATCAAACCCGGTTTTGAAATCCCTATTTCACAATCATTAAAAAACATAAAGGCGAGTCCAAACATCTGACCGCGGCTGGTCTCCTCTATACGCCGCAATTTTCAACCGATTCTTGTGAGTTTTTGTTAGCAGGTTTAGTAATTATATAGTCTGTCTGTTAATTTTAAATTAAAAAAAATTAAACAATTTCGCGAATTCTCACAGACACAGAGCCACTAGTATAGTTTTTGGTATCGACGTAAGTAGCAATTTTAGTGGCGACTTAACTTGTTTTACAATGTAGATAATTTGCTGGCAAAATGAAACTCGAAAAGTCTGAACAAAATTAAGCAGGATGAATAACACGGGACCCTAGTAAGGTACCGGCTTCGGTATAATAAATGCTAAATTGGCTAGACACGTCAATTAGGGTTGTCGCCGGAGTACACCCACTTACCGACTCGGCGCCGGATCAACATGCGGGTAATTGTAGGCAGCGAGCCGGTGCCTCGGCGCACGGGTCGCAGCGTGGGTGCACCTCACCGCGGGCACAGTAGGGTACAAATAATAATTTACTTTAAAAACAAAGCTTCAAAACCGAGTTTCATTCTTATTTATTCCTAGATTCAAGATAATTATTTAGCGTAGAATCTGTTTGTAAATACACAAAAAAGATTAATTCTCTGTATTTTTTGACGAATTACGCATGCAGCCGACGCGTTTTCCGATATGTATCAAAAACTGGTCACGAGCCTCTCCTACCTTGGTTAAGTAGGAGAGGCTCGTGACCAGTTTTTGATACACTCTGATATTGATTGTATTGTCATAGCCATAGATATTTTAGTTTTTAGTTTTCTAAATATAAGTATATATATCCTCGTCTAGTACCTATAAGTACTAAAAACTTTACTGTAGCTCGAATCGTGCAAGATTGTCCGCAAATATTTATTTATTCATCTATCGAAAGAATTACTTGACGAACAGCTGGTTTACTGTACGTGTAAAAATGTACAGTCGAGTTCTCCAATATCAATACGTAATACCTTTCAAAAATGTCTGTATAATGACAAAAAAGTCTCTGTATACATATTTTTGATTGGTTCCTGTGTAGATATTGGAGAACTCGACTGTACTCGTAGCTACTTAAAAATATATCGACGAATTACGACTGCAGTTCGAAATGTATAATACTAATATAACTTATAATCCGTGGCACTCCGTACATTCTGAAAGAAATGAAAGGATTTCTATTTGTTGGGTTACGAATCGCGTAACCTTCCAAAAATGTATGAAGAGTCAAAAGTACATACTTTATAAATATTATAATATGGTTATACTACTCATATGAGCGTAAAAGTCATGACATAGCACGGAAAACACACGTAAACGGATTCATAAATCGTATTTACGAGGTTTTATTGTACTTTTATCGTCTTATTCTGAGAATTGCGTCATTTTACACACCTATAACAAATGTATTAATACAATGTCGGGATTCTATAGACAGACACGGTTTTCTAAAGCCATTATTATGAAACGCGTAGTTCGTATGCTTAAACTTTCGCGTAGTACTCACATTAGTGAACAGTAAGTACTCACTAGTAGCACTTGACCCATTCTTGGCAAGCAACGTATACGTGTACACCGTAGCGTGTTGCAACATTTTTACGTCTTGCAACGGGCATCCGTCGTACAGGCATGTTGCACTTAATATGTGGGCATGGGCATTGAATGGGTTAACGTCAGCACGTCGAGGGTATTTTCACTTTATACGAAAAAAACAAAAAAGACGAAATGGCTCCTATAGGGGTGCCAGGGTGTTTAACTTCCACGGGCGTAAAGTGCAGACAGACCGTACAGTTTTTGTCATGCGCTCAATTTGTTTTTAATTAAAATAAAATCTGATTTCCAGTTCGGTGCCCTTAACAATTTGGTTTCGCGCTAGAGCGAGTGAGCGTTGTGCAACCAACTCGTAACTAATCCAATTCCAATAAGTCATGCGAGAATAATAGACCAATAAATGTCTCGGCCCGCTTCAAATGAAGCATGCTAGTGAAGGCAAGATGCGTATGATTGCAGGGCTGCTGGTAATCACAACGCACACAAATCGCTTTTCGCAAACCAGTATTTCTCTGAGTTTCGATAACGTATTGTTCTCACAACGTCTTACGAAAGTAACAATGCACCTGAAACGCAATTAGGGTCCTGTTAATTGACCTACTAACTTTGCACAAATGTTTCATTAGACTTAACTTTTCACTAGACCTAATGCATTGTGACATCTGTGGCCGGAACCACACTCCAGGACAGCATGCATCAAGCCCAGGACCGAGCAGCTTGGAGAGTGATGGTGAAGAGCGACCACAGCCGTCACGTCCCTCAGCCATGAGGATACGACAAGGAAGAGAAGAGAATGCATTTTCTTCGAACAGTGAACAGTTCGGGTTTTCTTTGATATCAACAAATAGAACATTAGGATAAATTCGTTTTATTTTGCATTAATCCTATAAAGTTTACTATTTAAGAAAAAAATGCAGTAGGTCTCGGAAACATTTGGTCAAATGAAGCATTTAGGGCTAAAGTAGATAGGTTAGGTTAAGTACAAGAATTGCATGCAAGTTTTACTACATTGCGGAGAACTCAGTATACCTCCTTAACCCACAAACTTGCATGAAATTTCTTGCATGTGTAATTTTCGCTTTACATTTCTGGGTCGACTAATAACGACCACGCGCTCAGCGGCCATCTTTATTGTAAACCCAGCAATATACAACGAATCGGGGTGTGGAAAGAAAAAAAAAAGGAAAAAATAATCCTGCTGACGAAAATCCTCAAAAAAATACGAAGCTTTACTGTTGCTCGTTAGAGAGAAAAAGCTCGGAGCCCATGACGTCACGATCCTCGAGCGTCATAGTAAATGACAATCGTTTCATCTCTAAAAACGTTCGACACTTATAACTTTGTTATCATTCAACCTCTTCACTCTTGTGTTGCTGTTTTCTCCATTTGACAAAATTTTGAATCCTTTTTCGAAAAAATATTCTACCTATACACTCCTATTCTCAAGTTGGCGAAATAGGGGCCAAGTCTCGAGAGTCCAGATACACTAGGGATGAGTAACTGAAACGATACACTTGTGAAAGGCAAAGTAGAAGCCACATAGCGCCGAGTTCTCCGAGCAACCGATTAGTGCAATTTGCACAACTTCATCTCCATTAGGAAAGTAATAGTTAGTTTACATGCACCCGTATCGCGATTGAGTTTTGCGGTGAGTACGCACGTACTATATCGGTGTTGCTTTTTTATTGAACGTCAAAAGAAAATAAACACTCTATTAAACGTCATATTCAAGTTAAAATTATGGAATTTTAGAGCACGTCTATCATGAGCAGTGATCGTAACTTTTGTAGCATGTTTGGTGCAGCGTCGTGTTGTTAATGGAATTGGTATAAAGAATTTTAATCCTTATGCTTAATTGGCGTCAATAACGTTAATATTAACCTTATTTAACAATTTTGTCTGTACCAATTCCGTTAACAGCACTACGCTGCACCAAAAATGCTAAAAAAGTAACGATCACTGATCATGGGACGGCCGCGACATACTACCGATTTTTCTCGTGTTCTAAGTGTTCTAATAGGAAAGAGACGGATACTGCGAGAAAAATCCAGGGAGCTCGCGCGCCGTCGCGTCGCCTGATAGCCGTGCAGGACATAAAGCAATATTTTAAAGAACGACCAGCCGAACTTGCTAACTTCTTGTTCAGGGTAGGTATACCCGCGAACAGCAATAAGGGTTCACCGAATGTTCACATCCAATGTTTTTTATACGTTTTGTTATAATATAATTAAAAATAAATATTTGGGGATTCCTCCGGCTTCGTAGACTCACTACCAACAAAGCTACAGAGGTCGTCATCATCATCATTGCTATAAAAAACGTAAATAATAGGTATGTATTTTCTTCTAGCGAGATTAAAGCTGAAGACTGGATAAATATAATATGTATATTTATATTTGTCGAGTCGTCGGCGTGGGGACTAAATATGCCTACATATTATGATTTTTTTAGGTATTTGAGTTTTTGTATTAATTCCAACCATCGTCTACTATAAAACACAAGCCTCTATAGGCTTGTGTTAAGGGTAGACTTTATACTAATATAAATAAATACAAAATCTTAAATACACACAAACAACAAACACTCGTAGAAACAAACATTCATGCTCATCACACAAATATTTGCCGTTACCGGGATTTGAACCCAGAACCGTGAGTTTCGTAGGCATGATTGTAGGTAAATACTGTTATTATTTGAAATGTATTTATGTATTTTACGAGACTTTATTGAACTGAGACATCCCGGACATCAGCCTGTACGAGATTGTTATGGCTCTTAAACAGCTCAAGAACAACAAAGCACCCGGTGAAGACGGAATAACAGCCGAACTTCTGAAGGCGGGTGGAAAACCGGTCCTTACGGCCCTTCAGAAGTTGTTCGATTCCGTCTTACTGGAAGGGAGAACTCCAAAGGCATGGTGGTGCTGTTCTTCAAAAAGGGTGACAACACTCTGCTGAAGAACTACAGACCCATCTCACTTCTGAGCCATGTCTATAAGCTGTTTTCGAGGGTCATTACAAACCGTTTCGTACGCAGGCTAGATGACTTCCAGCCTCCCGAACAAGCCGGTTTCCGAAGAGGCTTTAGTACCGTAGACCACATCCACACGCTTCGTCAGGTTATACAGAAGACCGAGGAGTATAACCTGCCTCTCTGCTTAGCGTTCGTGGACTACGAAAAAGCCTTCGATTCGATTGAAACCTGGGCTGTACTACAAGTCTCTCCAGCGGTGCCAAGTTGACTATCGCTATATCGAAGTGCTGAAGTGTTTGTACGAGAGCGCCACTATGTCAGTCCGACTCCAGGACCAGAACTCGAAACCTATTCCACTGCAGCGGGGAGTCAGGCAAGGAGATGTTATTTCTCCAAAACTGTTCACCGCTGCACTGGAGGACGTTTTCAAGACTCTGGACTGGAGAAGGCTAGGCATCAGCATCAACGGCGAGTACATCACTCACCTTCGGTTTGCTGACGATATAGTAGTCTTGGCTGAGACCATGGAGGACTTAAGTACGATGCTCGATGACCTCAGTAAAGCATCCGAGCGAGTTGGTCTAAGAATGAACATGGATAAGACGAAGATCATGTCAAATGCCCATGTAGTACCAACTCCCATTACAATCGGACACTTTACGCTCAAAGTTGTAGACGATTATGTATACCTAGGACAGACGATCCAGTTAGGTACCTAGGTCCAACTTCGAGAAAGAGGTCAATCGTCGAATTCGATCCGACTCGGCTGGGCAGCGTTCTGGCATCTACGGCAAATCTTTTCGTCCAATATTCCGCAGTGTCTCAAGACGAAAGTCTTTGACCAGTGTGTGTTGCCAGTGATGACATATGGCACTGAAACGTGGTCGCTTACTATGGGCCTCATAAGAAGGCTCAAAGTCACCCAAAGGGCAATGGAGAGGGCCATGTTGGGAGTTTCGCTGCGTGACCGCATCAGAAATGAGGCTATCCGCAGCAGAACCAAGGTAACCGATATAGCCCTCCGGATCGCTAAACTTAAGTGGCAGTGGGCGGGGCACATAGCACGTAGAACCGATGGCCGTTGGGGCGGAAAGGTTCTCGAGTGGCGACCACGTACCGGAAGGCGCAGCGTGGGTAGGCCCCCGACAAGGTGGACTGATGACCTGGTAAAGGTTGCGGGAGTCCGCTGGATGCGGGTGGCGCGGGATCGGTCACTTTGGCACTCTTTGGGGGAGGCCTATGTCCAGCAGTGGACGTCTTTCGGCTTATATGATGATGATGATGATGATTGAACTGAGGTCAAAGTGCCCTAATAATACTGAATGTATCCCTAACTAATATAAAAGTACGTCAATAGTACATTATTGCAGCGGCCGGGAAGTAGCAATCCGTGGATAAGATGATTTTCCGAAATGAAAAATGTGAGGAAATCAAATAATATTTTCAATAAACTTAAAATAGCGAGTAGTTTCAATTGGCATACAGTATACGAATTTTTAAATTATTAGAATCTGTTACAATTTTAAATGTTTTATGCAATTAAAATTATTAAAGATTAAACGGGATTGCAATCCAAATGCATTTCAGTTCGTTGTGAGTTTTATTTCGATAAATATTTTTATTTCTTCATTGAAAACTATTTGAGAAATATTTAAAAACGTCACTTCGATCACTTTCAAAAGTACGCGTTTTGTCTATGACCATTAAAAAAAAGAAAACTTAAAGCAGGCTACAAACGGGCGTGATTTGTCACAGCAACTTGCAATCGTTCGAAAGCGACAGCCATACATTACTAACCAGTGTAACTATCGCAAGTTGTTGTGACAAATTGCAACTTGCAAGGTCTTTAAACATACGGGCACTTGGCTGTGTGTAGTGATTTGTCTTAGTCAAAGTATATAGTTAAAAAGTAAAAAAGTATACAGTAAAGGAATTTCATACAGTTTCCTGGCGGCTAAAACATTACAGTAATGACTTTTAACTTTTTAAATCTGCGTTTGTCAGTAACGAGGAACTTCACGTACTATTTTTGCTACAGTTAGGCGAACATTTCCGAGCATATTGGAGAAAAAATAATTATTGAATAAAGAACGAATTTATAAATTTAAATGGTAAAGTGCTACAGATTATTCACGTATTATAGGATTTTTTCAATTCCATACCCCTAAGAAAGCCAACGCATAATTTTGGGATGGTTAACTGTTTTCAATATTTTATTGAATAGATTTAATTAAAAAGGGTATTTTACGACCAGTTCTACACGATAGTAATGTCATTGATTAAACGGATATTTTAATTAATGTATAACAGGCCTTATGCGGCGACTAGGTTCCTAATGAAGCCCTCTAACAATATTTTTTTACAGGTTTTTTTCTGTTATAACATAAGTTAACGCAAATAACATTCGGTATTTTTCAATGTTTTGTTTGTTAAATAAATCATTGCAGCAGTCCTATGAATGGCTTTTCTTTATTAACTATGCTGTAATTGGTTTACAGGGCTTTGAAATTAAGGTGGACCTTATTAGGCAAAGCGTACCTTACTTATTGTTTTTGATATTTCCGTATTTGCTATTTCACTCATGTGAAAAATTTAATGCTGAAACGTTATCTCGAGCCGTTTAGAAAACAACTTCAGCACTGTTCCGTCTGTACATCAGGTCGTCTATATTTGTTAGTCAATTGGAATCACATTCGCATTTCAATATGTATCGCGCGCTCGCTCCTTTGTGCATCCAGCTAACGCGCTCGAACGAGCGCGTTGTAGTGCGAAAATCAGAATGTGACGCGAAAGTTCCGAACTAAATCAAGTCACAGTTATCTAATGCAAAACTTTTTAGTTGATAAAGTTTCCCGTGCAACGTTAAATTTTATTTATAACTTTATTTTTATACGGCTTAAAAAGATATTTGCTTAGGGAAAAACATTTTAAGTGTTTATTTATACTGACGTTTTTATTTACCTATTTTGTTAACTTACTGATATTATCTTACTTATTCACTTTAAATGGGTTTTTGGCAAATATGTTACTATTGGGAATACCTAATTGGATAGATATGTTTATTTAAAAACTAGTTGATGAAAAAGTAAACAAATGATATCCATAGCAATATTTTATTGAATAATAATAATCATCATCGCCATCATCATCATATCAACCGAAAGACGTCCACTGCTGGACATAGGCCTAATAAAATATTGCTATGTATATATTTCTGTGTATTTAAATAATAGCAATGTTCGCAAAATGCCCAAAGCTTCGTAGCATGAACGTACGAAAACATAGCTTAGCTTTATTGAAAATTCAGCCTTAATCCTTATTGAATTTATGTATCCCATTATTCTTTGCCAAAACCTTGGCAATGGGGCATTGTGATGCGCAACCGTGTGCTATGTAGCGTGGCGAACAGTCGAGTGTGAAACCAATCAATTACTGCAAGGCCTGCCGGACCGCTTGCAAAACTATCCACGGTATACAAAATGACAGTCAACTTCAAAATTTTCCTTAGAAAAACGGTTATTAATATTTATTTATTTATTTATTTAAATAAGGCAACAAGGCCCATATTACAAATACCTTAAATACTAACATACATTATCAATATAAACTTATTAATAACTACAAAACACACAATTATTGCGGCGTGTTGCTGTGGTAATCTGGGTTTAAATTAAGACACCATTGTTGTTCATTATTTATTTTAGTTACCAAACACGTTCCCATTATAATGTCACAGACAATCATCTAGCATTTATTATATACGACTCACACACTGCATATATTTAAGTATGCTTTACACATACAACATCCTTCCCTTCTCAGTTAAAGAATGTCACAAACTATGCTGTAAACATTACTATATTGTATAATCATTAAGGTAGGATTGTTTTATGATCTGCCTCCCAGATCTTGATACATAATTACTAGTTGTAGGCAATGAATTATTCTGAGAATTATGTTGAACAATATTATCTGATACATTTCCAAAGTTTTGTGTTACTGTATTTCTATCCTTGTGTACAATATTCTCACTATTGTTTAATACATTATTATCATAATCTAAGTTGTTTTCTTTGTAATTTCCACCTTTAATCAACATATATCTATTTCTTTTGATTACATGTCCATCTTCATTTTTTATTTGATATGACCTGGGACCTGGAGCCTTTCCGATTACAATGCCACTTTGTAGAGGTTTCACCTTATTTTCATTTTGTATTTTTACACTATCTCCTTCTTTCAACTCTGGCAAGGCCTAGAGCCTCTCAGGTCATAATACAATTTTTGTTTCCTCTGCCTTTCTATCAATTCCTTATCATATTTATATTTATTCTCCTGATAACAGCAATTTCCAGTAACATAAGGCAATATGGTTTTTACTTTTCTGTTAAAGAGTAACTCACAGGGCGTTTTATCACTGTTTCCTACTGGAGTGTTTCTATGCATAAGCAATCCCAAGTTTGTCTCTATTAGAATATATTAACTTTTTAACATACCCTTCACAGTCTGTATGTAACGTTCTGCTAATCCATTACCTTGGTGATGCTTTGGACTAACAATTTTATGCTCAAATGTCCACTCCTGTGTAAATTTCTTAAATTCATAACTGGTAAATTGAGAACCCGAGTCTGAATACAATATGTCACGTGTTCCATGTCTAGCCAATATTGATTTTAAACATTCAATTATTGTGATAGTATTTAAGTCCTGTAATTTACTTATTTCCACAAACTTACTGTAAGTATCTACAACTAATATATATGGTTCTCCATAGAGAAAAAATATATCAGTTGCCAGAATCTGCCATGCTTCATCAGGAATTTCTTTATTGATCAATGGTTCTTTTCTATTATTGTTTTGAAAACTTTTACAAGCATCACAATTCTGAACAAGATCTTCAATTTCTTTTGACATATTAGGCCAGAATACTGTTTTTCTAGCTAACGACTTACATTTATCTATGCCCAAGTGTGCATAATGAATTTCCTCTAATATTTCAGACCTTTTACTTTTAGGTATCACTAACTGACTGCCCTTACATATCAGCCCCTTATATTCATTCAACTCATCTTTGTAACTATAGTATATTTTTGCCTCATCATCAACTTCATTTTTACTATTTGGCCATCCATTCAAAATATACTTTAAGACACACTGTAATTGACTATCTTGTCTAGTTTCATCTGTCATTTCCTGTATTTTTTTATCTGTTATCTGTATACTATTAATTACCATAGCTACATGAGCTTCAAGGTCAATTTCATATGTTAGTGATGTATCATTTAAGTATGAGCGACTCAAATGATCCGCCACCAACAATTCTTTACCAGGTTTGTATACTACTACAAAACTATAGGGTTGTAAGGCCATTTTAATTTTTTGTAATCTAGCTGGACATTTACTCATTGGTTTGGCAAAAATTGAGACTAATGGCTTGTGATCTGACTCTACTATAAACTCTTGTCCATATACATACTGGTGAAATTTAGTACAACCATATAATATTGCCAAACTTTCTTTCTCAATCTGACTGTACATTTTTTCTGTAGGTGTTAGTGCTCTTGAACCATAAGCCACCGGTCCATTATTTTGCAAAATAACACATCCTAAACCGTCCTTCGAAGCATCCACACTCAAAGTTATCTTTTTATCTATTTCAAAATATGCTAAAACTGGCGGTTTACATATCAACTCTTTCAATTTATCATAACTTTGTTGCTGTGCCTCTGTCCATATAAATGGTACATCTTTTTTATTTAATTGTCTCAATGGTGCTGTCACCTCAGATACATTTGGTATAAATCTAGAGATATAGTTGATCATTCCCAAAAAACGCAATAATTCTTTATGACTATTTGGTTCTTTCATTTCTGTTATGGCTTTAATTCTGTCACTATCTACTCTCATTCCATCTGTTGTGAGAACATGCCCTAAATACTTTACTTCCTGTTTTTTAAACTGACATTTTGATCTATTAAATTTTATTCCAAATTCTCTTGCTTTTTCTAACACTCGCTTCAATATTTGGTCATGTTCACTTTCTGTATTTGCATGAATTAATATGTCATCTATGTAGATTTCTACATTTGGAATGCTACCTAAAATACTACTGAACACTCTTTGAAATACTTCTGGGCTAGAAACCAATCCAAATGGTAACCTGTTGTAAAAATATCTACCATAAGGTGTATTAAATGTAGTCAACTCCCGACTGTCCTCCGACAAACATATTTGAAAAAATCCTTTATTGGCGTCTAACGTGCTGAAATATTTACTACCTGTCAACTTTACAGTTATTTCTTCCAAAGTTGGAATTTGAATATGTTCTCTCTGTATTTGAGTATTTAAATACTGGGGATCTAAACAGATACGCAGTGATTTATCAGGTTTTCTAGTCATCACTAATGAGCTTACAAATTCTGTGGGCGACTCTACTTTAGAAATTATTCCTTTTTGTTCTAAACTCTTTAACTCATTTTTCAAATCCTCCATTAATTTAAAAGGTACATGTCTACATGGTTCTATCTTACCTGTCGCACCCTCTTTCAGTTTAATTTTATACTCATAGTCCTTAATTTTCCCTATACCTTTAAACAAAGCCTCATAGTCTTTCAAATCTATGTTTTCTGACAATGTATTTGCATGCACCGATCTCTGAATCAGTCCTAATTCTTTTAACACAGGCAACCCAATATTGGCACACAATTCTCTTTACTTACTTGAAAGTTTATTACACATTCTTTATTTTTTATTCTACACTGCAAGTTTATTTGTCCTGCTGTCAAAATTCTGCCACCATTATAATTAGTCAACTGTAAGTTTGTTTTTTCAAACTTGAATATATTCATTTTGTTGCAAACAGACCTTGGTATCACATTACATTGGGCTCCCGTGTCCAATTTAAATTTAATATTATTATTTTGTTGCACAAAATGAACATACTCATACCAGCTATCTTGTTCTTTACTTATGCCAACCATGGCAATATCCATTTCTTGTAGTTCACTGTCACTTAAGTCCTGTTGCTGTGTTGGCTCTCTTCCTTCCTCATACCGCTGCACTCTTACTGCACCAATCTTGTTCCATCGGCATTTCTTGATAAAATGTCCAATTTTTCCACACTTTGTGCACTTCTTCCCATACGCTGGACACTTATTCCTTTCATGTCTGTAGCCACACCTGTAACACTCTGCATGCTGTCTATTATACTGGTGAGTAAATCCACTTGAATGATTTGCACCTCTTGTACTGCTGCTAACTGGTCCACCTCGCTGACTCCATTCCGTGCCTCTCGATGTTGCCTGTTCTCTTCTATGACTACTCTCAAAATTAGTTGTTGGTTTCTTCTTTACACTCTGAACTTCAGCTCTTTCTGTTACATTTCTTCCGTGTATTTGTTTCATCTGCTCATTTGCCAACTCTGCTGCTTTACATATAGTTATAGCTTTTTGAAATGTTAAATCCTGTTCTCTAAGGAGTCTGTCTGTCAATTTTTTATTATTAATGCCAGATACCAATTTGTCTCTTATTAATCTGTCTGTGAGTGTTCCAAAATCACACTCTTTTTCTAGTTTCCTCAGTTCCGTAACATAGGCATCGAAACTTTCACCCTCTTGCTGGTTGCGTGCAAAAAATACATGCGAATTCACGCTCTCATTTTTTAATGGTATGAAATATCTTTCAAATGCTTGAATAACTTGATCATACGTAGGAGATTCATCTAGATTCAACGTGTTGTAAATATCAATGCACGTTTCCCCCATGCAATGCAGCAATAAAGCCACTTGGACATCCTCTTCTTTTTTATCCGCTCCACTGGCTATTCTATATATTTCAAATATTTGCTTCCATTTCTTGAAATCTTGATTTTTTAATTTTTCCGGTGGTTTTAATCCCATAATTCCATGTTCCATTTCCGCCATTTTTCTCAGCTTTTTTCTTATTAATTTTTCGTAACTCTTCCGACTCACTTATTATTTTATTTCTTCACTTCTTCTAAGCCCTTTTGTTCTTTTGTCCGCAGCGCCATGTGGTAATCTGGGTTTTAATTAAGACACCATTGTTGTTCATTATTTATTTTAGTTACCAAACACGTTCCCATTATAATGTCACAGACAATCATCTAGCATTTATTATATACGACTCACACACTGCATATTTAAGTATGCTTTACACATACAACAGTTGCGCAATTTCGTGGTGTCAGGTAACCGAGCGCGAAAACTTCGGAACTTGACTCCCTTCGGCCAAAATTCTTCCTTAGTGAAGGTCGATAGATGGTCTGTTGGAACTTGACCACAAAGGAATTAAAATTCACGTCATGGCGAGACTCCAACCTCACGACCCTCAGGATGAATCCGGTCTTCACGCGCACATACTCCACTACTTCCTCTGCCTTCGTAGTGTAGTGCACCCGGGACACGTAAAGCTGCGTCGACGGTGTAGCAGGACGCAGCAGGTTTTTTGGTCCAGTCTGTATATTGACTGATAGATTTTCTAGGACTTCCCTGTCTTATCCAACAACGGCAACTTCTTTCTTCAAGTTTCTCTGATGAGCATGGCTGGTTTCCGATCATTGAAACTACGCTTGGTAGACGCTGCAGTAATAGTTGGAAATTGAAAACTCGTTTTCTCACAAAGCAAAATCCGCGCTATGCGAGGTGGTAAAGTCGAATGGAAGCCTGTTGAGTAGGCCAATGGCTAAGAATGTGGGGTATTAACCGGCGACCACATGTTCAAGTGTCATTATCAGTCTGTATCAGTGCACATGTTATGCCATGTTATGTTATGCCATGGTTACCCATTGCTGAGCATAAGCCTCTCTTCAGTACGTCACTTATCCCGGTCCCATGCTACTCTCATCCAGGAATGACTTGCGATCTTTTTTCATTTCATCAATCCAACGAGCTGGTGGACGACCGGTGGCTATAACATTACACACTTATATTTTTAGTATCCATAGTTTAATAAGTCTCCATGAAAACACAAAAGACGTAAAGCAAAGCTCAGTATCCCATTTATACTATTTTATAGACAAGCGCAGTTGGGTTGTACAAATACCTAAGTATACTTTCTCTGCAATTGGAAGAGATTTTGAGGACTACTTTAATACCATAAAAAAATGTTAATTATTTTAGAGAGATTATCTTAAAACAGTTGACAGTTTAGACAAGTTTAAGTCTGGCTGGAAAGTTTGACCGTGATAGTTTGGGACTACACACATTTTGCACGCCACTCACTGTCAGATCCCTCTCACCTGAGACAGTAGAGCCATTAAGGTAATATCCTGAAATAGCGGCATAGCCTTACGTTCAGTAATGTTATGCCGCTAAGTCTAATTACAAAATTTAAGCAGAGAGAGCGTAATATTTGCTTTGTCGGAACAATAAATAATTAAAGTTAATACAAATACTGTAAATATGACAAAAGATTTAACAAAAATAATTACGAGTAAGTAGGTATTACATTTCAACAACGAAAATAATTTACACTTCTTGAATACGTCAAGTATATTATTTTGAATTAGGAAATTTAAAAAACAGGTTCTTCTCAATTCATCTCATTCATCTCAGTGAATACGGAATTTCGGATTGCCACAAATTAAAACGTAATGCAAAGCAAATTAATCGGAGTAGTACTGTGCTTTGTAGTTTTTAATAAGTTTGTATTGACATCTTTAAGGTATTTGTAATATAAGGTCCATATTACAAATACCTTAGATTCTTCAAGATACGTTGCCTGATTTAAAAAAATAAAGCGGCCTGTAGAACTGTCTACATTTTGCGTGCTAACTGGGGACGTTCAATCGAGTGAGATGGTTTCACTACCCTCCCGCAGTTAGCACACTAAATCTAGATTGGTCTAACAGCCTCTTAAATACTGTATATCACCTGGTCGATTGCATATCGTAATGTATTTTTTTGTATGGGCAATAGATAGTTGAGTCGTTCTAACGCTGGTTTGAAGTTAAGCAATTATCCCTTAGTTTTCTAACCTGCACTGAGCCAACATGGTGGTGACCGTAGTTAGGTATCCTCATGGTATAGAGACAGCTAACGATGATTAAAATAAACCGAAATTTCTAAATTATGTACATATTGCTAAACCGTATTGCTAAATCCGGTGTCTTGCATACGTTAGCCATATATTTTGAGTAAGGTGTAGAGCGTGTGCAGTTAGGGCTTGTAGAGTTATAAGCTTGGCTCTACATGAGATCTGATAACTTTTTTGACAGTGCGAGCCATATTGGTCTCATCTTGGCAACATTTTACATGAAAATGTTTTTGGTGGGATTGGTTTGTCCAGATTGGAAAAAAATCCTTTCAAGTGCACTGTTTCCTTAATAGCGTTGTCGAAGATTTTTCAAGAATTCAGAGATAAATCGGGAAGTTTGGAATATTGCACCTGCCCTGTGACGTGCAAAGTGTTTTAATTAATCACGATTAGCGAGCAAGAGGGAAATTAATATCGTAAAAGCAATTAACTTTTGAAAACATGTTGTTACACAGGCGAGCCCGCAGGCAAGCCGCTTTTCTAGAAAAAGTTTTAACATCCCTGAATAATAAATCCTATACCTAGTGATTCATAATGATATATCAATTTCCTTTGTGATCCAGAAATTTAAGGGCATTAATTTAAGAAATAAATAGCTTATTTTCTATTTATAGGTTGACGCGCCCGCGCGTTGCGAAGGAGAGGACTCAGTTTACACATTTATTGCCGGGAACACGAGTATCGGGTGCCTGCGCCGCTTTCCGCTACATACGAGGAAAACCACGGTACAGGATCGGCTACGAGCGTAGCGCGTAGCGATTCTTGGCACTGAATGTGATAAGCGATCTACCTATACATTAAGCGTAAAATTATACGAATGATAGCGGCTCCACGGTGACAGTGTAGGTACACAAGAACAAGAGTTGCCCGAATACCCAGTGATTACATGCAGATAACTTTACTATCGAGAACCGAACCAACCTATTGGCAATCATATAACCTTTATTTAATTTAATCATTTGGAAACTATGCTCGATAACGATTATATCAGTAATACACGTATCTACTTACTACATGTATATTATCCGGCAGTATTAGATATATGTATCTAATGGTATCCTGCTGTTTCGGCAAAATATTTTTCGCCAAATTTCACTTCCCACAAAACTTATGGCAGTAGTTTCATTTCCCAAACGAACAAATAGCACATTTTTGTTTTGCATTTTGTTCATTTGGTCAAAATATCATCTGGCATAATATTGCTTTGTCAAGTGTTATTAAGACAAAAGTTTATTAATCAAACACTTTGTTCGGGCTAATATTGTTTTCCAAACAAAACATTTGTTCAAATTTTCATTTCGCACATTAGGTATCAGGGTGGAAAAAACGGCTTGTCATAAGCGAACTCTGTTTTTGGTCGGTTAGGTTAGGGTTCACTTGTGTCCCTCAGACCAGAAATAGACACCCCGCGCAGCGGAGTGGCGTCGATTCGCTGGAGACTCTCGATGAAAAGGGCAAAACCGACTCGGGGCTTGCTTGCATGCATACTGCATGTTTCTCTATTGTATGGGCAAAAAATATTTCCCAAAGTGTAACTTCCCAAAACTTTTTTCGTATGCGCTACACAATTCACACCATTAGTATCTAAATCGTATGCCATGCAATATTTTGGAAAACGAATGTTATGCCAAATAATACGTTTGACCAAATGAAACTTGACTATGTAAAACTTTGCCAAACAATAATTTGCGAAGTAATATTTTGCCATAGGAGATATTGCCAAGTGATAAAATGCGAAACAATAATTTGACTAGTGATTTTTTGCCAAATGATCATTTGGGAAACATTTTTTGGGAAGTGACACTTTGGGAAATGATTTTTGCCCATACAATAGAGAACCGTATCTAATATCGCCGTCACGTCCGCTGGATGCGGGTGGCGCAGGACCGGTCATTGTGGCAGTCTTTGGGGGAGGCCTATGTCCATTGGACGGCTTTCGGCCGATATGATCTAAAACAAATATACTTTTTTAAGAACAATCTAGATTCAATTAAAATTTCATGGTAAAAGTATATTTTATCAAGGAATAAAATGAAATAACAAATAGGTATAAAAGCTTTAGAAAAAATCTCATCCAAAACAAAATGACTGCTAGTAACACAGTTATGGCAAAACTCGTATGACGGGAGATCGTTCATCGATTTGAGTGATAACCAGCCTTTGTTCAATTTTGCGTTCAATTTGTCCGTTGAATAAGCGGGTTAAAAATATGGCCCAGTATCCATTTTATGAGACACATATATAAACTCGATTACTCTAGCTTAAACGGGAATAACTACGTTTTTGTATCGCCACCGCTCGTAAATGAGGGGGGAATAAATCTGAGAAAAATATATATGTTACATCTGAATTGATATTTTATAACAAACGCAAACGGCAAACGCAAACGGCGCAAACGCGTGCAAACGGTTTTGTGGGACTTTGTATTTGTTTGTGCTGTATATTTTTTTCTTAATAAATAAATAAAATAATAATAATAATATAAATAATGTGAATGTTAAAATGTTATTGTACAGTCGAAGTGAAAGATATACTTATTAGTAATAAAGCAAAAAACTTAACCATAATTATCTTAGAAGTAGACTATACATTTTAAAGAAGGCTTGAATTTACTGATAGTATCCGCATTTCCTTGAGAGAATTATAAAACTAAACTTCTTAAATGTAAAATGTTACGCAAAATTTGTTCTCACTGAATAATAAAGAAAATCCGAATATTTACTATACATTTGTGACTGAACTACTTGAGTTACATAAGACATTTGTCAATATTATAATTAGATAACAATCTGTAAGTCTGTAACAAAATTACTGAGGATGTGTTTTTGTGCCTAATTACTTCAAGATAATTTCAGTTTACTAACAGTTGTATAGTAATAACCAAATAATAGCTTATTGTCTAATAAAATTTCACTGAAAATGTCAGCAAAACCCAGTTAGAAGACTGCCAGTAATCTTTGAAACCACTCCAATTAGAACAATGGCGGCAGAGGCTCAGGCCAAATCTGGTCGAATTAAATACGAATTTGGCTTGTTCGGCTCACTAATCACTATTGCTAGTCACTTTCGCCATTGTGGAGAGCAAAACAAGTTTTTTATTCATGGCTGGAGGAAAATGTATTGTTGTCGGTTTTATTCAATTGCGATGTTGATAGAACAAGAGAGGTATTTGTACCTACAGAGTAGATTGTAGATAGATTTATCAAAATCAGGAACAAACACTAAGCGGCGTTTCTGTAGACAAGTCATAGCTCGCAATCGCGCTTTAGATGTTGTTTATGTGTTGATTGAAGGTTTTATGTTGATGTTGTACTGAGTGCTCGACTCTTTTGAGTAGGTTATACTCGGCCTCTATGACCGAAGTTTGATTTCTCCATAATTGAGCCAAGTGTTTCTCATTGGTTCTTGTCAATTCTACAAGAACCAATGAGAAACACTTGGCTCAATTATGGAGAAATCAAACTTCGGTCATAGAGGCCGAGTATAACCTACTCAAAAGAGTCGAGCACTCAGTACAACATCAACATAAAACCTTCAATCAACACATAAACAACATCGAGAAAAGCATAAACAAACAGAGCAGCCAAATTCAAGAAACAACACAGATAAATGAATTTACTATGTCCTCGATTATCGCAAACAATATACTAGTCAACCTAAAAGGAATTCAAGATGCTTTATTGGACACCATCACCAACGTCATTTACGGTAAATTCAACGTGCATTTATTGACACCACAACAATTGAAAAATGAGCTGAATATCATATCCGGGCAACTGCCGAACGACTTAACTCTTCCATGCGAAAATATCAACAACGATATACAAAAGTTATATCAATTAATGAAGGTGCGAACCAGAATGACCCGTCAGTAGCTACTTTTCGAGATCCGAATACCCTTGGTATTTCGCGATGGCTACGAACTCTTCAGATTGATATCAATCCCAGTGCAAAGCGGAAAAAATATGATCAAAATACGACCCATAGCAAATCAAGTGGCTATAAATATCAAAAAGGAATAATTTATACCCATGCTAGATGAAACTGTTCAAAAATGTACTCATTACGACTCTAAGACACTTATTTGCACGCTGCAAGGTCCCATTTATCAATTGAAGTCGGACACTCACCTGTGTATAGCGGATCAAGTTACAAATAAGTGTTCAGTGACTCTGACACATGCCGGAACATATGGACGGAACTAAGCGCTACGAATACATACCTGTACTTTTGTTGTGACGTATGTATAGCTAGAATCATATGCGAACAGGACGTAACGGCAGAGTATATTAATAAGGCCGGGATCATAACCTTACAAACAGACTGCGTACTTAACGGAGAGTCTTTTACTATCTTTCCTCAAAAGAAACTTTCCAGCGAGATCAAGACTCAAGCAGACGTCGTTAGGTTCAACGTACCATCTATAAATAATGTTATCAACCTCACGATACCAACCCTTCAAAGAGAAGCTAGAGACCAGGAAGAGAACAATACCTTTCTGAAGGACATCAAGGACCAGATCGATCATATGAAGAACGAGGGCACATTATCAGATGGAATCAACTATCACGACGTTCATCATTACACGGCGATCTACGCGATCATGGCCGTAGTAGCCATGATGGCAGCGCTGTATGTCCGCCGCTGCATCCGGCAACGAAGACGCATCGCGCGACTCACCCCTCCGCTAGCGGCCCGCGGCCGTAGGCCAACCGCGAGGTCAACCACATCGCACAGCTCAATTACATCGGCAGACCAGCAAGGCAACGACGGACAACAACAGGCGAGACAAAATCACCGCGCCGCTGCAACTGCCCTCAACAATTTAACTACTCCAACAACGTTCAGAGGATTTACTTCCATACAATAAGATTCTCAATTTCAATGTAAAATTGTTCCATATCACTGAAACCACTAAGTATGCATTATATTTTTGGTTTTTGGATTGTGTAAAACTAATCAGCATCTCTCATTAATCTCATCTCGTGGCCGGGAATATGTACGATCCAAGCATCGCACATTTCACGTGTCAGCATTAAATGTAATGACGTTGTAGTAATAGCTGTATCGGCGATTACGCCACTTATGAATCAGTCTACGTTTATACGTGCTCCTAGCTAGTACCTATACATTTATCTTGGTTATCAATAAATCATTCAACGACATCAGTGTTTCTATCAAGTCTACAATCAACAATCAAGAATCAAATCATCTCAGGTGTACAACCCGTACAATTGGTAACGGACCTGGTCCGAGAAACCGCCTCTGCAGCTCTGGATGGAGGGTTGCACTTAGGGCTACCCATCACATGACCGTGAGGTCAACCGGCTTCAGCACATACTGCACATTTTGGCACTGACGCTGTGCAAGTCGCTGCTCGATGACCTTCTCCGCCGCAGCGGTAGCAGAGATGCTCTCTTCTTACCGCTGACGGGCACATTGGTTTTGTATGGCCAAGACCCATGCAGCGATAGCACCTTGTCGGAAGCTGCTCCAGTGCAATTATCCGTGCAGAGCTCCATCCAACCAAAACACGACCCTTGTCCACCAGTACCTTCGCTGCGGCTACAGGACATCTAACCAATATGGCCCCCATCCCGCCAGGGCCGCGCTGTACCTCGCCGGCTTTAATATTCAGAGCGCAGCCACCAACTTTAGCCTCAGCCGCCGTTACACTTTCAGTAGTAGCCGAGTCGTCTAGTTCCAGTATATGCACTGTTGCACACTGGGCCTTGAGACAGCTGAGACGCCTTACAGCACTGGCCGAAGTTTATCAGCCAGCTCGTCAGCCTAGTCTGGCTTGCCTAAGCGTGCCTAAGAAGTTGGTCGCCACGCCACTAAGAACATTATCAGTGTTAAATCTGTCTTCTGGACTCATGCAAAGTAAAACTTTATTAAAAAATGGAGTCATTAAAAGACCCATTATCAAACTATCCGTCCTACCTGTAACTGAAAACGAAGAACCCTACAAAAATCAAGCGAAGGATTCGAAGGTCACCTGCCACAAGGTCACAAGTCAGAGAACAACTTCAAAGGGCAAAGTCCTTAATTTCATAACTATGGCCTTCATGCTATTTATGTTATTTATATCACCTGCGCAATGCACTCACAACATATCAAGTTTCAAAGCGGGACAAGGCATTTACTTCGACAAAATAACAAACATGAAACTCGCCCGGGATGAGTGGAAACTCGTGGTTTACTACGACATCAATCCCTACTGGGAAGGATCTGAACTGTTTTCAAAATACATCAATCATTTGGAAACTATATGTCGCGCTATAGGAAACCAGCAACAATGTAATACAGTATTGACGCAGCTACGTCACGCCTTCTCGGAATTAAACTACTACGCCAGTGTCCCGTCTTGAGCGTTCTGCCTCCTAATAGTTTTAAAATTACAGAAAGGTTTTAAATGAGGAGTCAGAAAAACGGTCAAAAAGAAATTATATTTAAAATTGTGCAGACTAGCTCGGTTTTAAAATTAAAAGTACGTGGGTACGGGCTAATACACTTAAAATCGGATTCCGTTATTCTCCTGCAGCCGAAGTACTCCCCTGAGTGCGCCGTGTAGGTTGGCGGCGGAATTTCTCATCGGCGCTGAGTTCAGCGCCGGCCGGAAAACTGCTCCGCGGTCTGGTACAAATGGCCGGAAGTAAAGCGCAAGCAGGCGGCAAGCAGTCAGCCAATTATTTGTCACTCTGGACTTTGGACCCTGGAACGCGCCATAGAACAAAGGCGTTAGAAACGGTCCATTCATTCCTGTGAACGCCAACGGCATGTGGGAAAGCACTTAGGTAGTGGCCATGTTACTCGGTCAACGCTCCGAACTACTTAGAAAAAGAATACTGGACGAAAATTTCGCAGAACAATATCAAAAGGACATTGAATTGTCAAACACTCCTTCAATCAATGTCCTTTTGATATTGTTCTGCGAAATTTTCGTCCAGTACACCGAATAGGCTGTGAGCAATGTTACCGATGCCATTGATAAGGCCTCTTCTTTTTCTAAGTAGTTCGGAGCGTTGACCGAGTAACATGGCCACTACCTAAGTGCTTTCCCACATGCCGTTGGCGTTCACAGGAATGAATGGACCGTTTCTAACGCCTTTGTTCTATGGCGCGTTCCAGGGTCCAAAGTCCAGAGTGACAAATAATTGGCTGACTGCTTGCCGCCTGCTTGCGCTTTACTTCCGGCCATTTGTACCAGACCGCGGAGCAGTTTTCCGGCCGGCGCTGAACTCAGCGCCGATGAGAAATTCCGCCGCCAACCTACACGGCGCACTCAGGGGAGTACTTCGGCTGCAGGAGAATAACGGAATCCGATTTTAAGTGTATTAGCCCGTACCCACGTACTTTTAATTTTAAAACCGAGCTAGTCTGCACAATTTTAAATATAATTTCTTTTTGACCGTTTTTCTGACTCCTCATTTAAAACCTTTCTGTAATTTTAAAACTATTAGGAGGCAGAACGCTCAAGACGGGACACTGGCGTAGTAGTTTAATTCCGAGAAGGCGTGACGTAGCTGCGTCAATACTGTATTACATTGTTGCTGGTTTCCTATAGCGCGACATATAGTTTCCAAATGATTGATGTATTTTGAAAACAGTTCAGATCCTTCCCAGTAGGGATTGATGTCGTAGTAAACCACGAGTTTCCACTCATCCCGGGCGAGTTTCATGTTTGTTATTTTGTCGAAGTAAATGCCTTGTCCCGCTTTGAAACTTGATATGTTGTGAGTGCATTGCGCAGGTGATATAAATAACATAAATAGCATGAAGGCCATAGTTATGAAATTAAGGACTTTGCCCTTTGAAGTTGTTCTCTGACTTGTGACCTTGTGGCAGGTGACCTTCGAATCCTTCGCTTGATTTTTGTAGGGTTCTTCGTTTTCAGTTACAGGTAGGACGGATAGTTTGATAATGGGTCTTTTAATGACTCCATTTTTTGTCTTAACTGATGCGACGCGTACGAAGCCGTCCTTTCCCGGGTGAACATCTGATACCCTGCCAAGGGCCCACTTGCCGGCAGGCAAGTTTGTGTCATGAATAATCACAACGTCGTCGACCTTGATGTTTGATTTAGGTTGCGTCCATTTGCAACGTGATTGCAGTTGAGCGAAATACTTAGCTTGCCACCTTTTCCAGATATCCTGGAATATTTTCTGTGTTAATCGCCAGCGTGTTCTTTGGTCTCTTTCTGTATCAACAATTTGTAATGTCGGACCGCTTCCCAAAAAATGTGACGGAGTAAGGTAGTCCACGTCGTCAGGGTCTTCGGTCAACGCGCACAGTGGACGTGCGTTTAAACAACCCTCTATCTGTGCCAATAGCGTTGAGAATTCTTCGAATGTGAGATGTTGATCGCCTAATACTCTCCGGAGATGATATTTGAGACTTTTCACGGCGGCTTCCCACAACCCACCGGCGCTGGGCCAAGAGGGTGCGTTGAAGTGCTAGCTGATGTCCATGTCGCTGATAGCGTTAAAAAATGGTTCATCTAACGTAGCCTTGATCTCTTCGTACTCTCTTTTGATAGCTTTATTGGCACAGGTGAAGTTGGTACCATTGTCGCTGAAGATGTGACGGGGAGTTCCACGTCTGGCAGCCATTCTTCGAATAGCTGCAAGGAATGCTTCTGAGCTTAGATCTGATACTAGCTCCAGGTGGACTGCCTTTGTCGACATGCAGACAAAAACAGCTACGTAGCCCTTTGTAGTCTTTACGCCGCGACCCTTGTTAGTTTTTACAGTGACGTAGCCGGTATAGTCGACTCCCGTATTGTAAAACGCTCTTGATGGATTTGATCTTGCTTCTGGTAAATCCCCCATTATTTGATTTAGCTTTAAAGGTTTCTGCTTAAGACACGTTATGCAACGTCGTAGGCGTTTTTTGACAGCTCTGTTTCCTCCCACAATCCAGTATGATTCTCGTAGCCTGGAGTGAGTGAGTTTCACACTCCCGTGTAGAACAGCTTCGTGGGCTTGGTCGATGAGCAGAACGGTGAGGCGACTGTTGTGAGGGACAATGAGTGGATGCTTCATTTCCCAGCTGATATGCGCGTTATGTAGTCGGCCTTGAACTCGTAACATTCCATTTTGATCTAGGAAAGGCGTTAATCTCAATATGCTACTTTTCGAGTCAATTGATTGGTTTGATTTCAAATCTCTGATTTCATTTGAGAATTCCTTTTGTTGGATGTACTTAATGATTTTATTTTTAGCTCTACTTAACTCGTCGGCTGTTAAGTAATTTGAGCGTAGTTGGCCACGCGAGGCGAGGCGTAGTATCCACGCGAGTATTCGCGTGCAACGTGTCATGTTGCTAGACTTGCACATTATTTCATTGATAACGTCGTTTGTTTGATTAGGCGTTACCAGGTGACATTGTTTTGATGATTTTATTTCTTGATCAGTAGTGAAAGTTGGTTTCTCTTGATTTGTTCTGTACGATGGTAGCCATTTGGGTCCATTCCACCACAGCTGATGTTTTAATAAATGTAGAGCCGTGATTCCGCGACTCGCGCAATCTGCTGGGTTTTCTTCCGATTTGACGTAATTCCAGCATTTTGGTGGTATGATTTTGGTGGTCTTGGCAACTCGATTGGCTACGAAGGATTTCCATTTGCTAGGTTCCCCGTTTAGCCAACCTAAAACTGCGGTAGAGTCGGACCAGCAGATAATTTTTATGTTGTTCTCTGATAACGATTGCGTCACCTTCTTCATCAACGTAGATAAAAGTTGAGCTGCGCAGAGTTCAAGACGCGGCAAACTGACATCCTTCTTCGTTGGCACGAGTCTTGTCCTAGCTGCTACCAATACCGGCTGTGGCAAAGATGTAATGTCATCGACCACTAGGGGGCAGACTCGACAGTAAATAACGCATGCATACGGTTTCGTGGATGCGTCACAGTACCCATGAAGTTCAATATTTTGATTTTTACTGCTATTTAACCATCGTGGTACCTTGATATCTTTGATATGTTGTAAATCTTGATAGATGGTGTCCCATTCTTTTTTGATGTTGTCTGGTACTTGATCGTTCCATCCGATGTCATTTGATACGACGTTTTGAAACAGTAGCTTTAGCTTTGTTGTAAGAGGTGACAGCCACCCAAGTGGGTCGAATACCTTTGCAATATTCGACAGCAGCTCCCTTTTCGTGATTGTCTTACTTATGGATGGTGGTTCAATCTTGAGTTGGAAAGTAAATTGATCTTCCCATGGGTGCCAGCGTAGTCCCAATGTTTTCGTAGTTTCCTGATCTTTGAACTCAAACGTTTGATGTAATTTTTGAGACTTGTTGACTTCTTGTAGTAGCTCTGGCTTATTTGATGCCCACTTACGAAGGTTGAAGCCCCCTGATTTCAGTAAGTTGATAAGATCTGCCTGCAACTTCTTCGCTGTTTCAATGTCGTGACTGCCGTGTAAGAGGTCATCCATGTAAAAACTCTCTTCTATGACGCTGGCAGCTTCGGGATAGTTGTTGCGTTCATCACTTGCTAGCTTCTTTAGCGTCATCATAGCCAGAAACGGAGCGGCCCGGGTACCATAACTTATTGTAGTTAGTGCGTATTCACGTAGCGGTTGATGGGGTTCATCTCTCCAAATGATTTTTTGATATTTTTGGTCTTGACCATTCACCAATATTTGCCTAAACATTTTTTCGATATCTGATATCATCCCAACTTTATACTGTCGCCACTTGATAATGAGCGACATCAAGTCCTTTTGTAAATTCGGTCCGGTGTACATGGTGTCGTTAAGACTTATCCCATTTGAGGTCTTGGCAGCAGCATTGAAGACTACTCTAAGAGAAGTTGTTGTTGAGTCTGGTCGCTTGATACAGTGGTGAGGTAAAAAGCATTCTTGGGTTGAATTGCATTGACCATCTGATTCGTCTGTGCATTCACGCATGTGGCCCAAGTTGATGTACTCTTGTATGAAGTTTTTGTAAGCCATTCCGATGCTTTCATTCTTTTTAAACTTATTTTCGAGTTGTTTGAATTGAGCAATGGCTATATTTTTTGAGTATCCCAAAGAGTTTTCCATCTTAGGCTTGAACGGTAGTCGTACGACGTATCTTCCATCCTCCTGGCGAAATGTAGTTTCATGATAAAAGCCCAAGCAGTATTGATCTTCTGAGGACAAGCTCGAAGAGTCATTGATATCTTCTATGGTCCAGAAGCGCGTGAGATCTTCCATGTTGTTGAGAACAATGTTGCATTGATATGAAGGCACGTTTCCACAAAGTATCCACCCAAGGTGCGTCTTTTGTGCAAGTGGCAGGGCTTCGCTTACATTGATAATACCATCTTGAATGATTTTGGCATATACGTCGGCTCCTAATAATAGATCGATAGGGCGCCTAACGTAGAATTCGGGGTCTGCAAGTCGAACGCCTTCCAGGTAAGACCATTCAGGCTTAGAAAACGTCTTGTTCGGCAGGTGATTTATCAGTGTGTTCATGACATACAGGTTGGCATCAAAATGATAATCGGAATGCAGTGATGTAGCGGTGACGTTGATAACACCTTTGGAAGTTATTCCTTTGGCGCCAATGCCGTAAACAACATCGTTGCATCGTTGCCGCGGCAGTTGTAACAGTTGCGCGGCATTTTGAGAAATCAAGCTCATTTGTGATCCCTGGTCGATAATTGATCTCATGATATGATAACTTCCATCTGCTGCTTTAATCTTGATAAACGCAGTTGCTAATAAAACATCCATGATATTATTCGAATCTTGCGTAACATTTGCTATGTTTTTCCGCTTGCTAAATAGAGCGGAAGTGTCTTGTTGCATTGTGTAGGCATCATGCACTAATGTGTTGTGTTTCTCGTAACACGTGCGGCATCGACTTGTAGAAAAACATTCTTTATCGTAGTGATTGTAGAGGCAATTTTTGCATAAATTTAGTTTTGCAATAATGTTCCGTTTGCTTTCGGGCGCTGCCCTTTGAAATGTTTCGCAATGAAATATTCCGTGGCTTCTATTACACACGGGGCATTGTTTTCTTTGTAAATGACTTGATTTGAAATCGTTTGATTTGGTTGGTGATATGCCCGATTCTTTTGTGCCTCCGAATGACTTGTAAAAAGGCTTTCTTAATGTTTCAGGTTGAAGATGTTGCTTCTGTGTGTCCAACTTTCGGCGGCTTGCCTCAAATGACGTGAACTTCATTTCCAGGAAATCAAGAAATTCTTTTAGGGCTGGCAAGTCTCGAGGGTTCTTTAGGGACTCAACATATTCAGTATGACTCTCGGTATCCATTTTTTGTGATAAAATATGGACAATGAGTGGGTCCCATGACTTGATGTCCACGCCGAGGTTCTTGATAGCATTTAAACACTCATTGGTGGTATCATGTAGACGCTTGATTTGTGGGTATGATTGTTGCTGCATTGATGGTAGCGAGAAGAGGTTATTGAGGTGGGCTGTGAAAATGAGTTTTGTGTTATTATATCTGTGGTTCAAAATTTCCCAACAGGTTTCATAGTTTTCGGAGCTGATATTGAGATGTTGAATTAGCTTTTCGGCTTCCCCTCTGACCTTGTTCTTCAAAAATTGCATCTTCTGTGCATTTGACATTGAATGGTTATAGTGTATGGCTTCATTAAATAAATCTTTAAAGGAAGTCCATTGTTGATAGTTTCCACTAAATGGCGGTATATCCATGACCGGGGTTGATTTCTCTCGATGAGTCATAGACCATATTTTGGTATTGATTGACCTTTTGGTATCCTGGAATTTCTTCTCATATTTGTAGAAAGTTTGATTATAAACTTCATCGTCTTCAAGGAGTTCACTGTCGATGTCCCAGTGAAGCGCGTCGATAGTTGTCCAACGAGATTGAACCGACTTGAGTAAATCTTCCAATTCCCATTTCTCATTAATTACTGAGAGATCGATGTAATATATAGTGCGTGCAAAGGCCTTGAAGTTACTTTGTTGTTTTCTCATTTTGTCTGATAATTTGTCAGAATCCACGCTGGATTTATTTATAGTATTGAAGATCGGTGGAATCGCGAACCCGGGATTAATAGGAACCCGCTGTTCGATTTTTTCATGATTTTCTTGAGATTCGGCTTTACGGTCACTTTCGTTTTGATGGGTCAAATGGCTCGGTTTACTAACCTCTATTTTACTATCAGTTGAAGTTTCATGTTGCTCCTCTTGATTTTTCGAGTCTTTGGTCGATTCCGCCGCCCAGTTGGGCATTACATCTGATGTTGAAGGGTTGGTCAAGCTTGCGGCTGGCTTCGGGGATGATGCCCTGGTTGATGAAGGACCCCGCTGTGCTATCTCCAAATGAGTCTCCAAAACGGACCGAGCTGATTCGTAAAATACTTTGGTTTTGTCATAGGTTTCTTCGGCAAAATAAGTGTAATCCTTATTTTTGTATGCCACTAACTTTTCATGATTAAGTTGATATTCATGCCAGAATCCGTCGAGGCCTCTCAGCTTATTATTGATATTCGACACGGTTCGACGACTCTGCCCATCTTTTTTGTAATTCTCGTACAGCCTGTTCATGTTTGCCATAAGCTGATTTTGTTCATTGATAATCATCTCTATCTCCTTGTTCAAACTCATCTTGAGTTATTGAGGGGTAAGTAGATATCTTAATTAATATAATTGATGAAATTGATTGATATACCTGTGATATTGATTGATACCGCTGATATTGATGTTTGATTTTGATAAAATTACCCTTGGTCTATTGATTTCAAATTGATGATAGTTGTCGCTGCAGCTGATGACAATGAGGAGCTCTGAGTGCCAGGAAGCCTCCTCTGAGTTGATTTAGTAGACGTCTCTTGATATCTTGTTGTGGAACTGATGATGTCCTCTTCTGATAAGTATGTGATTGGATTATTTGTGACTTGCTGCACCTTTTCAGTCCGCACGGTGAGACCCGCTTGTGGGAGGCCGTTTGGACGAAAATTCCTGTTACTCTGTCACCTATAATCCGGTTCGAAGGACCATAAGATGTACGGGTTGTACACCTGAGATGATTTGATTCTTGATTGTTGATTGTAGACTTGATAGAAACACTGATGTCGTTGAATGATTTATTGATAACCAAGGTAAATGTATAGGTACTAGCTAGGAGCACGTATAAACGTAGACTGATTCATAAGTGGCGTAATCGCCGATACAGCTATTACTACAACGTCATTACATTTAATGCTGACACGTGAAATGTGCGATGCTTGGATCGTACACCAATGTTGCCTGTTCGACGGCCTTAGAGAAGGAGGATACTAGCATACAAGAATAATGAGTCAAGCCCTTCATGCTAGTTTCCTTCAGACCAACCTTCGGGCTCAGGACCTGTTCTTGCAGTCCATCGCGGAGTGGCAGGTCGATATAGCAGTGGCCTGCGAGCCATATATGATTCCGACTCAACCAAACTGGGTGGGAGATATAGATGGTCTGGTAGCGATCACCGTCCGATCGGACGGGCAGTCTCAACTCACTCCTCTCGAGAGAGGCCCAGAATATGTTACTGTAGGCTACCTAGTACTGGAAATTTACTTTTCTCCCAACCGCTCTTTAACAGAGTTCGAGATATTCCTGGACTCGGTTAGAGCTGTGGTAAGCCGGTGGTCTTCAAGGGCATTGATAGTCCTTGGCGATTTTAACGCGAGATCCAGCGCATGGGGTGATACCACCACTAATCCACGTGGAAGAGTACTTGAAACTTGGGCTCTCCAGGCAGACATATCGCTTTTGAATAGAGGGTCGTCCCAGACTTGCATCCTATTTCAGGGAGGGGCCATGGTGGACTTATCGTTTGCCACTCCCGCTGTCACGCGCAACGTGCATGGTTGGAGGGTAGAAAAAGAAGTGGAGACTATCGGATCACCTCTATATTCGTTTTGTGGTCTTCCCTCCTTCCGTAATGGTCACACCGCCTAGAGGGCGCAGTCACTTTGTTCGTTGGGCCTGCACAAAAATGGACCGGGAGTTAGAACCCGTGAGGTAGAACTCGTGCAGCGCTGGGTCACTCCCGATTCAATGATGCGAGAGATCCTCAGTGGATGAATTGGCTGATCATCTACGCAAGTCCTTGGTTAAGGTGTGCGATGCAGCTATGCCGAGAATTCGACGGCGGCCAGACAAGCGGCAGGTATATTGGTGGTAGCCGGAGATTGGGGCTCTGCGAAAGGAGTGCAATACCGCTCGCCGAGCCTATGTGCGGTGTCGTAGGCAGATATGGTCTGGACGCAACGGCTGAAGAAAACCTAAGGGGCATCTACCGGGATAAACGGAAAGCCCTGCAGATAGCTATCAAGGAGGCAAAGAGCAGGGCGAGGGAGGAAATCTTGGTTGAGCTAAGTCGGGACCCTTGGGGACGCCCATACAAAATGGCTCGGAAAAAGCTCCGCCCGCAGGGTGCTCCCGTGACCGAGGCTCTTACTAGGGAGGTACTAGACAACGTAATGGGGGAGTTGTTTCCGGTCTCACTAGGACATGACCCCCCTATCATGACGCCCCTCGAACCTGATCGAATGGAAATTTACTCAAATTTCTCTCCGATCAGAGAGGGCGAAATGAACAAAGCCTTGCATCGGCTGCGAAAAAGGCAGACCGCACCAGGGCCGGACGGTGTACTAGGTCGGCTAATATTTATAGCCCCTGAGGCTTGGGTGGTCTGGATTCGAGAATATTTCAACGAGTGTCTTCACACTGGCCAGTTCCCTAAGCTATGGAAGACGGGCAAGGTCTGTCTGATTCTGAAAGATGGCCGACCACCAGGCCATCCATCGGGGTACCGACCGATAGTGTTGCTGGATGAGGTGGCAAAATTATTGGACAAGATACTAGCAGACCGCCTCGTCCGACATCTTGAAGAAGTTGGACCAGATCTCTCTGGAGTCCAATTCGGTTTTCGGGCGGGCCGCTCTATAATGGACGCCACAGACCACCTAAAGACCATTTCTAGAGAAGCAACGGACGAAGGTGACGTAATGCTGGCGGTCTCCTTGGATGTAAAGAACGCATCAATAGCCTACCATTTGAAACGCTTAGGGAGGCATTCCGCCACTTTGAAGTGCCTGCCTATCTGAGGAGGCTGTTGAACAATTACCTTGAGGATCGTTATGTCACGTGGTAAGATGGACAAGGAGTTCTAATCCACCGACCGGTCGAGCTCGGTGTCCCCCAGGAGTCGGTCTTAGGACCCACATTATGGAATGTCGGGATTGACTGGCTCATAAGGGGGCCAGTCCTGCCGGGAATGAAGGTGCTGGCCTATGCTGACGACACGCTGGTTACGTGCCGGGGATCCTCTTACGAAGAGGCAGTAAGGAGAGCCACGGTAGGAACTTCATTGATAGTGGATCGGATACACCAGCTAGGTCTCAAGGTGTCCCTCCAAAAACCGAAGCCCTTCTATTTCATGGTACGAGAAGGGGACCTCCCCGCAATGCCGGAATCAGGGTGAATGGGGAGGTTGTGGCGGTCAAGGCTCGGATGAGGTATCTGGGCCTTACTTTAGATGGACAGTGGCACTTCGGAGCACATTTTACCAAGCTCGCTCCGAAACTGATGTCCACTGCTGCCACCCTTAGTCGGTTGCTGCCCAATGTGGGGGAACCCAATGCCAAGTGTAGGCGTCTGTATTGCGGAGTTATACGGAGCATGGCCCTATATGGGGCGCCTATATGCGCCGACGATCTATCAATAGACACTACTCCGTAGGCCGCGTAGGGCGATTTCGTTAAGAGCGGTTCATGGATACCGGACGGTGTCTTATACAGGTGCGACAACGTTAGCTGCGGACCTCCCTTGGGACCTGGCAGCGCAGGTGCTAGCTGGGGTCCACCAATACAAGGCTGGGAAAAGGGTAGCAGCGACGGTGGGAGCGATACTGCCTCATCTGGAGCGCTGGGTCGACAGGCGACACGGAACGTTGACGTTTCACATAGTGCAGATACTTACTGACCATGGACTATGGTAAGTATCTGTATTGCATAGGGAGAGAGGCAACCCTTTGTTGTCACAAGTGTGGCGAGCCTGTCGACACAGCGCTTCACACTCTGGAAGAGTGCACCATGTGGGGGCCTCAGCGGACCACTTTACAGGCGGTAATAGGAGCAAACCTTTCGCTGTCGAGTGTCGTCAACGCCATGCTCGACAGCGAGGAGGCGTGGAGAGCGATGGCCTGCTTCTGTGACGACGTTATGTCACAGAAGGAGGCTGTGGAGCGGGCTCGCGAAAACGATCCTCTCGCGGATCCGCTTTGCCGACGACGGACTGGAGGCAGAGCCAGGCGCTATGTGCAACTGTTGCATCCGCCGTGGTGGAACCATGCAGGGAGCCGAGGCAAGTCCTGCTAACAAAGGTTTCACAGGACTGGAGGCGCTCGCCTAGCCGACGCCTCGAAATGTTTGCGGCCTGCTACTGTAGGCTGCCCGCCAGGACATACGCAGTTGAATGCCAAGAGCGGACCACTTTACAGGTGGTAATAGGAGCAAACCTTTCGCTGTCGAGTGTCATCAACGCCATGCTCGACAGCGAGGAGGCGAGGCGTGGAGAGCGCTGGCCTGCTTCTGTGACGACGTAATGTCACAGAAGGAGGCTGCGGAGCGGGCTCGCGAAAACGATCCTCTCGCGGAACCGCTTCGCCGACGACGGACTGGAGGCAGAGCCAGGCGCTATGCGCAACTGTTGCCTCCGCCGTAGTGGAACTATGCAGAGAGCCGAGGCAAGTCCTGCTAACAAAGATTTCACAGGACTGGAGGCGCTCGCCTAGCCGACGCCTCGAAATGTCTGCGGCCTGCTACTGTAGGCTGCCCGCCAGGGCATACGCAGTTGAATGCCAAGAGAGATCCTGCGACGCCCCCCTTTTCAAAGCGGAGCCGGATGTCGTTGGTGGTTTTAGACGGTAGTCCAGCTTCGGTTAGCCCGTCCTGCCTCCCCGGATAGGACGGGATGCGTAAAAGCATTTCCCCAAAGTTAAAAAAAAAGGTAAGCCAGACTAAATTTGAGTTATCCTTTTTTTAACGAGATAAGGTACCTACTCAATTGACTGGAAATACTTAGGCAAGCCGGTGAGAATCGAGTTCTTTGGATGCATTATACATATATTGAAATCAATCGTTCTTCTCCAAATCTCCAAAATTAATCGATTCGATGTATTATCATGAATTCTAATTTTACGACGGAAACGCAAAGGGCGCATAAAGTCACTTATACTAACCGACACCGTAAATTGCAGTAAGGATCAAGTAGGTTGTGTTTGTTAGGTTGGTTTTGTGTTTCACCGGTGGACTCAACATAGCAGTAAAAACTGCATATGTAACGCGCTCGGGACCAGTAACTATGTGAAGGGCTTGTATCCGTGCGAAAGACCTTTCCGTTCTGACTTTCTGGTTAACGTAGAGCAGCATCCAGGCAAGTAATTTGTGACGCAAAGAAATGGGGCTGATCTTGGCACGTGTTGCGGCTGCAATTTTCTTTTCACACGTGTACACGTAACTAAACTAACACTACCCGATTTCACATATCGCTGTACTTTTAGTCTCACCCGCGGTTTAAGGCTCTCTCCAACATTGTTTTGGGGTTTTATGACCATAACACCTTAACTGACTTTCCTGTCGATACCGGCTAGCTAGTTACCGACATCGTCGTAATACTTCTAGTAACCTTCAAAATTTCTAAATCTCGTTTTCTACCCATTCGAGGTCAAGTAACTCTACGTGTGCTGCGCCGTAGCGTGTAGCAGCGTTTTTCCATTTTGCAGAGGAAATCGCTCGTAGAGGCACGACTCATAATTATGTGAAGATTATGATCACTCTTAAAAGTTTCAGAGCTTGACAATTAAGAGATAGCTCTAAGAGACTAAAAGGTGTAAAACTACGTTCTAAATTTATATTAACGATTACCCTCTTATACTGATTGCGCCAGATTTGAATTGAGGCTTGGGCAGACAGCGAGCAGGGACGGGACGGCATCGGGACGCCAGCGGGACGGTAACTAGCAGCTGTAATGTACTACAATAGACAACGTCAAACAGTGCGACATGCCGAGTGCGACCATCTGCGCAAATCTGGCGCAATCAGTAATCGTTTCCTAACCTAAATAATATTTTTTCTACAACCAGAATTATGAGTTCGATTACTTCTAAACTACCCACAGGTATTTAACGTAACATAAACCTAATGACACACACGATTAATTCTCCGAGTCACAAGATTTGCAGCGATTAATTTTACGCTTTAGCTTAAATCACACTGATTGAGTGTCTCAGCTAAGTCCATTAAGAAATTAAACGGTTTAAGAGGTAGAAGGATGAGAACCTCGTGCCGCTAAAGGTGTGAACGAAAACTCTTTAATTATTTTTACAACGAGCGAGCGAAGGTAGTAGAGATAAATTTAGGTCGATTAAGTTTATAGGGACGTTATTGCAAAGGCCGGGAAATAGCGACGAATCCACGAATTGCAGATATAATAATACGTTTCTCCAAAAACGCGAGGAAATCAAATAATATTTTCAATAATCTTAAAACAGCCAGTATGTCACGTTCTCGCCCAATTTTCTTTTAAAGTATGTACACTGCACGACTCGTGGTCGAGTTTCAATTGCATTACTTATATAATAAAAATTAAAACATTAGAATCGCTCACAATTTCAAATGTTTTATGTAATTAAAATTAATAGAGATTAAACTGGATTAAATTAATAAAATCTAAACGCATTTTAGTTAGCTATGAATTATATTTTGATAATTATTTATATTTCTTCATTGAAAACTATATGATATTTTTTTATGAAAGTCACTTCGGTCATTTAAAAATTAAAGCGTTTGTCTTGTAGTATGTGCCTATTTAACAAATTAACGGTAACTTATCGTTACGCCCTGCAACATGTGACGCACGTAATTGAGCAATATAGCAAGTAAGAAATAATAAGCTAATGTTTACCTTGTTCAATATATTTGATCTACCGAGAATACAACATCTTCGGTGAAACTATGTCTGGTTTTACTTAGAACCTACAACTACATCCCTATGCAATATCTCCCGGACACGCATATCTCAGTGTATGTCAATAAAAAAAACTCGATAAGACTTTAAGCACACTACAAACCGCCGCAATTTGTCACACACAACTTGCAAGAGTTGGAAAGAGATAACCAAACACTACTAACCACTATAACTATAACAAGTTGTTGTGACAAATTGCTAGGCGTTTAAACGTACGAGCACTTGGCTGTTTGTAGTGATTCGTCTTAGTCAAAACATATGGTTAAAAAGTAAAAAAAGTATACAGTCATGGAATTTCATACACTTTCCTGGCCGCTAAAACTGTACAGTAATGACTATTAACTTTTTAAATTTGCGTTCGTCAGTAACCAGGAACTTCACGTACTTACTATTTTTGCTACAGTAAGGCGAACATATCCGAGCATATCGGAGAAAAATATATTTTTCAGATAAAAAAACATGCTCTACAGCGCACAGAGTCACTAGTTTATTAATTTAAACTTTATTGCACGCAAAAAAAAAGGGCGATTGGCGCATTTATGCCTTCATCCATTATCTACCAGTCAACTATTGGGCTAAAACGACACTTGAGAACAGTGGTGCAGGATCTTAAATGTGATACACGAATATTTCAACACAGAATTATATTGATTGAGTGTGTATATATTTGACGTAATTACATTAAATTATGCATAGTTACAAATATGTTGTATTATTAATGCATACAATAAACAAAACTTCAATACATAATATGATTACATGTATCCGTACAAAAATATCATGAGGATCATCAATCTTAAATACCACTCCACGTTCGACAAACGAATTGCCTGAACAACTGAACTGTTTTATTTTGTGTTTGATACCCATAGTCATTTTTTACCTAGAACTCCACTGATTGTATCCCATTCTGAATATTATATTGGATTATCTCAATTCACGTTAATAGGTAAATATTAATGATAAGACTTCGGTTTGCTAAAGCAATGTAATAACGTAATTTATTGAATCAGGCGTTACTTTGCGGAAGTCCATGATATATTAGGAGAACAATATTTCTTTGCTATTCCGCTAAAAAACGTGCTGGTCTATTAGTGAAGATAAGATGCAACTATTTGCGTAAAAACATGCAAAAAATTACAGCAAACCACCACCAATAATGACAAAAACCTCGACACGTGTTTCGCCTCTCTACGAGGCATCATCAGGAGATGCTGGCAGGAGATGTTGCTTGCGCCACGTCCACTGAGCAAATGACCCGCCCGGAGCCATCCGCCATATTTATATTCTGTCCCCCCATACTACCGTTCATGCGTGAAAGAGATGGAAGAACACGTAACAACGGTGATGACGCAACATTCAATTGTTCGTTGATAATAACGCCTCTATTGCTGTACCTAATTATTTCTAATTGTTCTAGAACACTTAGACGCAATCCTTTTTCGCAAACATGCAAGATGTTGAAAGAATGATTGTCAGATAACGCATGGTTATTCTCCAATAAATGTTTTGCGAAATTAGACTTGTCCGGGTGATTATGCCGATACGACGCAACATGTTCCTTATACCTTGTGCTAAAACTACGGCCTGTTTGTCCCACATAAACTTTATTGCAATTATCACAGGCAAGTTTGTAGACTCCCGACTTTTTGGCACTTTCCACTTTCTCCTTGCCATTGCACAGTCTAAAGCGCAAGGTGTTATTCGTTTTGAAAGCCACGTTTATGTCGTTAGACTTTAAAATATTGTAGATCTTATCAGACAACTTGCCAACATAAGTTATGCTTGCTTTGTACTTTTTAGGTGGGTCCGAAGATCGTGCAGCGTACAGAAGATAGTTTGTCATTCTAGCCCGTTTTTTCCTAATAATACCATCCACATGAGACTTGCTGTAACCGTTTGAAATTGCTAAATGGTATATATTATTTAATTCCATTTTATAATGAATATCAGAAAGAGGCACTGTCAATAACCTATGTGCATAACAATGAAAAGCAGCTAACTTATGTTGCCATGGATGAGCGGAAGAAGCCGGGATAACAGTATCTGTATGCGTAGGCTTACGGTAAATTTGGAATTGATGTTTGTTATCTACCTTAGTAATTAATCGTTAAATCCAAGAAATTCAGTGAGTTATTCTGTTCTAATTCCTTCTTAAACTTGATTTTAGGATGCTTGTTGTTGATTTCATTCACAAAAGTATCCAGTTGACTCATACTACCCGTCCAACAAATAATCAAATCATCAACATACCGAAATTAATATTATATTATATTATTATTATTATCCACAATGTGTTGGTTCTCAAAATGATCCATGAAAATATCTGCCATCAAAGGACTAAGTGGGGAACCCATTGCCAAACCATCACCTTGCAGATAATATTGCCCCCCAAATCTAAAATAATTCTGTCGCATACAGACTGTCGCCAATTCTATTAATTCATCTACCTCCCCTGGGTGCAGCCTCTGTTTTTCAAAAAGTGCCCTGAGAATGTCTAAAGTATTCAAATATGGTACATTTGTAAACAAACTATCCACATCCAGCGACAAAAGAATAGCATTTTGTGGCATGTTGATGTCTTTGATCCTTTCGATTAAATCCAAACTATTCTTTAAACAGTATTTTGGTTCAAAATTAGACTTCTGTCTTATGATACCATTCAACCTCTTAGCCAATTTATAAGTCGGTGCACTCAAATACGAGACAACTGGACGAATCGGGATATTGTCTTTATGAATTTTTGGAAGACCATACAGAATTGGTGCTTGAGGATTCATGGATATGACCGTGTTTTTCTGATGCTCGGTTTCAAAGACAAACATAGAGTTCTTGACAACATTTCTTAGATCTTTCTGGAAACCAGGCGTTGGGTCCTTCCGTAAAACCGAAAAACCATCATCCCTACAAACCTAAAAAGTACAAAGCAAGCATAACTTATGTTGGCAAGTTGTCTGATAAGATCTACAATATTTTAAAGTCTAACGACATAAACGTGGCTTTCAAAACGAATAACACCTTGCGCTTTAGACTGTGCAATGGCAAGGAGAAAGTGGAAAGTGCCAAAAAGTCGGGAGTCTACAAACTTGCCTGTGATAATTGCAATAAAGTTTATGTGGGACAAACAGGCCGTAGTTTTAGCACAAGGTATAAGGAACATGTTGCGTCGTATCGGCATAATCACCCGGACAAGTCTAATTTCGCAAAACATTTATTGGAGAATAACCATGCGTTATCTGACAATCATTCTTTCAACATCTTGCATGTTTGCGAAAAAGGATTGCGTCTAAGTGTTCTAGAACAATTAGAAATAATTAGGTACAGCAATAGAGGCGTTATTATCAACGAACAATTGAATGTTGCGTCATCACCGTTGTTACGTGTTCTTCCATCTCTTTCACGCATGAACGGTAGTATGGGGGGACAGAATATAAATATGGCGGATGGCTCCGGGCGGGTCATTTGCTCAGTGGACGTGGCGCAAGCAACATCTCCTGCCAGCATCTCCTGATGATGCCTCGTAGAGAGGCGAAACACGTGTCGAGGTTTTTGTCATTATTGGTGGTGGTTTGCTGTAATTTTTTGCATGTTTTTACGCAAATAGTTGCATCTTATCTTCACTAATAGACCAGCACGTTTTTTAGCGGAATAGCAAAGAAATATTGTTCTCCTAATATACAATGTAATAACGTGTTTGATTGCTCGTCGTTTCTGTAACAAAGGACTGAACTCAGCCTAAATAATTACTCGCGTGTACTATAACAAATATCGAGTAATTGAATAGGTATTACATAGTGTGCGTCGAGCTTAAGATGCTGACAAGACCTCATTTTGTTGAAATTTATGTTATTTGAGCAGTTTTTTAAGAAAAACTATTTGTTCTAGCACATCATAAAAATATGTTGATATTCACCATATTTGAAAGACCGTGGACGGACTCGATACATAATTGGACGAAATCGGCTCGATAGAAAATAATTGCAAAGACTGGTTTTAAAATCATCATTAAACGGTTCTATGTCTTTATTTTTTTTTCGATTTTCGAAGTTCGTGGTAGCGCCGCAGAATTTATATACAAGCTGAGGTACTGGCATACTGCGTTGCGAACCGTCACTCAGCACACCGCAGCGGGACGTGGCAGCACTGCAGTGTCATGACCGCCTTAAACGCAGGTTCATCCAATAAGGAAGCAACAGTAGGTCTACCAGGAGTGGCTATCGAAAACACACAATTACGATACTATTCTCGAGAGCGAATAAACGCGCTTCGAATAGATTTCGATTGTCAAAATTGTTTATACATAATAACTAAGCCGAATAAAACGATGTATAAGCCATCTTGTGCTACACAAAGTATCGTCTTCAGCCTAATCAAAGTAAGCTTCGACCAAGATTCCTTTGAGAAAACAGATCATTACCCTAATGGGGCCGAAATATTACGTTATGCCCTAAATACCCTGCTACTGGTCCTATAAATATGGATGTGACTGATAATGATAATCCTGATGGCAAGTACCTAGTTGCAAATTACCATACAATCCAACGTACTTACGGCCTTAAAAAATAAAAAGTTATTCCAAATAGGGCGAACTTAGGTATATACATAATACATAATCATAGATAGATGTTCAATAAAATCTCCGAAGCCACTTGTCTACTTTTTTGGACTCGAATTCAACAATAAAACTTGATTATAAACTCACAACTTTTTTAATCTTGAAGAGATGTACATGCTTACTAAGTTACAAGTTACAGGCGGCACAGTAAAGTATGTTAAAACTTTTGTAGGTACCTTATGAATATGCTAATTTAGAAGAAAGTACATGTTTATGGAAATGGTGCGACATAAATTAACTAATTATACCGGTACTTCTTCATTTGTGTGTTTGTTACGTTTATTTTTAATTTTTACCTTATAGATTGAAAACGACCATTATATTTACATAATTTACAATTAACTGTTTAAAAAATTAAGAACTTTCCTCGCCGCCAAGTTGGTGTTTGGCATCTCGTGCCTTGAAAGTGTCACTATGATATATTTGAACATCTCAATCTTACAATCCTTTGCTAACTCAGCTTTCAATACAAGCACTTGCACCAAACAACTACTTTGCAGCCTTGCATAACAAATGACTATTGTTAACCTAACACATTTGAAATTAAATTTATACTATGAGTTAAATATTTACATACTATACAAAGAGTATGAATATAAAACTATGTACAATAACAAAAGTAGAAGAATCTAAATCTAACTTAAAAATTTAAACTATCTCTAAAAAGGGCCCCCGTGGCATCGTACCAAAGATGCTGGCAGCATTGCCTCGCTGAATAGCAATGCTAATCCGCTGGGCGAGGAAGCTGCCAGCTCTTTGGTCGCCTGTAGTGTCGACAAGCCTTTTGCTAAGCTCGTTGTACAGTCCTCGAGCACTTGGACCCCAAGGCCCAAGGGTCTCGACTCCAAATGCCATAAAATGGTATTGAGAGCCGAGACCCCTGTATTTTGTGGCCTTTCTTGTTTCAGCCGCCTCTGCTGCGCCGCCGGCCCTGGAAGTAGTTCGTGGAAGATGGGACAGTGCCAGCGTGTCAACCCATGTAGCGTCCCACACTAACACTCGCCCCATCTTCCACGGAATCAGGGTCATCCCGTCCGGCCTCTTACCGTCGTCTCTTGAGACACCGTTTGGTTCAAGTATTGATGGTGTGTTGACAGTGGCAAGAGTACGGCGGATAATGTCGTTTAAGGCGGCATGTCTCGAGAGGCGGCCTGCGCTCATTTGGCAGGACAAGCCGTGGTGTCCCAACTCGTCGACGAAAGTGCCACAGGGGCACTTGTGAGGGGTACATACCTTCACACCTAGTCTCAAGCTTACGGCCAGTCTTAAGGTGTCAGGGTCCAGAAAAGTACCGGTGGGAGGGGAGGGAAAAGCGTGTAACCACTGGCCGGATTCCCGTTCAGCCACTGCCAGTAGTCGTGCGCGGTTAGAACCAGAACTAGAATTTAAATAGGATGTATAATCAATTTTGCACAACATGTCGTCCCAGCTCCGTTGGGTATGTAATTTTGCAGGAGGATCTAGACCGGGACAAGTCATCTGCCAAGCATTTCTAGCCTCCGCCAGGCATGCCGTCTCGTAGTTTGATGGACAAAAAGCCCTCAGGATTTTGCCTACGAGAACGGAAGTGCCATGGACGGAGGATAGAAAAGCTGGTAAAGTGACACTGGAAATTTTGCGCGTGCCTAGTCAACCAAACCTGATGGGTAAGGACGCCTGGGCCCAACACTGCTCGCTGAGCTGTATATTTAAAATTGATTCGAGGCTTGATTTAATCAAGAAGTCAATTGGTACCAGGGAATTTTGATGTTTGAAAAAAGGACCAGAGCCAAGATAATATGTAAATTTCGGAACGAAAAGACAAAATTTTAAGATCGTTAAAGCGTAGTGTGAATTTATTAGAAGTAGGCGCTCGGCGCAGTTTTTGAATTTTGATATAGCGTTTGTGATGATATTGGGGACGGCTTGCTCATATATTGGTGACCCAAGAAGGCTGAGGGACTCTTTGTCGACCACTTTTATATTAGGAGTGGCTGCTCTGAATTTCTGAACGACATCTGTTTGGTCGTAGTTCAGAAACAGTTCGCACTTGTTAAAATTGAGTTCTAAACCCATTGATATAAACTTGTTTTTAATATCGAAAAGGTCTGTGAGTACTGTATCCGCATCTCCACCGAGAGTTCCGTCATCCAAATACCATACATTGAATTTAGATTTTAAATTTTGAACTATCGGATTGACTGCTAAACTGAATATGGCTGGACCCAGAGGGTCGCCTTGACAGCCAACTTCTGACGAAAGTTCGTTGTGTTTGTACATTAATTTTGAAGGGTCCGCGTAACAGTGTAATAGATAATTATATAATTCCGGAATGTGATTTCTCACTTCTGAAAGCAGAATGTCCCTGTTTACCAAATTAAAACCATTTTTTACATCAATTTTGAGGAGTACCTCACACTGGTCGTTGTATAAACAGGTACGCAGGGCATGGACGGCTGCTTCGCATCCTCCTTTTGTACCGAAACCAAGTTGCACTGGTTCAAATTGCTTTTGAAGTTTTGACGAAACGTACCGAACGGAGATTTTTGAAGCAAGACGCCGAAAAGTTGAGCCACCACCTATGGGTCTTATTCCTCCGTCTTTTTTTGTCAGGGCTATCAAATTCGCTCCGTATAGGATCGGTACAAAAACAGGGTTTACGTTACCGGAAAACATTAAATGAGTTGGATAGTAGGTATTTTGATTATATGTACGTATAGTTAACACTTACTCTGCCAGGAATCCATGGCAGTTGACACGGGAGTTCACGCGGACGAAGGCGGAAGTTAAGGAAAATGCTAATGAGATATAAATGTTGCCAACTTTCGTAAGTGACCATGTAAAAAACACTGTCAAGGTGAAACACTTAAATTCCAAATACCTAAATACATAAAGAACAGCATTTGCCTCTCTATATAGTCAAAGTGTTGATCTATTCAAGCGGTGCCTTTAATTTCCCGCGCCCCTGGGTCCGTCCGCAAAGTTCGTGCAACGCGCAAGTCGCCGGATAAACCGAACTTGTAATCCGCCTGCGAATCACCTTCCACCGCACCCCACAAGTCCCACAACTATACCTACTGATGACAGACTTAAGGATAATTCAAACGGGCCACTTCTAGATACGGGATCATTTTAGCGGCGTAGCTACACCATACTAATACTATTATTTATTATGTGACCATACGGGGCTCGTGGCGAAATACGTAGTTAAAGCAATGACGCGTAGTTTCATCAGTGTCCAAGAGGCAACCAAATGGCTCGCAGTATTTGAGCCCCCGAAGCATTGTGAAACCGCCCTGTGCAAAATTGTCGCGAGGTTACTGTTTGAAACAGCATTTCATTATATAAACAGCGTACACACTTTCAGGAAAACCACTGTTTTAATCGGCTGCCTCGTGAAATAGTACATTATTGCAGCGGCCGGGAAGTAGCAATTCGTGGATGAGTTGATTTTGTCGGATGAAGCGAAGCTGAATCCGACAATAGAGACGAATCCACGAATTGCCGTTCCCGCCAAGGCAGATATAGTGCTTTTCTCCAAAAATGTGAGGAAATCAAATAATATTTTCAATCATCTTAAAATATCGAGTATGTCAATAACCTATCAAGTTCCCGCCCAACTTATTCTTTTCAAGTATGTATACGGCAAGACTCATAGTGCCAGTTTCAATTGGCATACATGGAATTTTTTAAACAATTAGAACCGGTCACAATTTTAAATGATTTATGCAATAAAATATTTTTTCACCCCAGCAGCTCGAACAAGCATATTTTGCTGCGTGAAAACAGTGTGCAAAATGCGATTTTGCTCACTCCGTGAGACAAAGTAGCTTTTTAATTTTGGTGCGGAGCACTGACATTTCGTCGTATGGGGTCTATTACCTACAAGTTCAGAATATTTGAACTTTATTAGCACTGTCCCTTTCATTCCATTACGAAAAAAGAAAATGGCAGACATAGGTCGATCCATAGTTCGACCATCGAATTTCAAAGTAGACCCCCAGAAAAGCGGGCAACTAACACGTTCGAAAACTATCAAATTAAAACGTTTAAATTACCAAAATAATTATACAAAGTAATTTTAAGTTGAAGAATGTTTAGATAAAAGATCTCAGAATAAACTCAGTTTTTCATAACAAATAGGAAAACATGAATTTTATTATGCTAGCTAATTAAAAATTCTAGTTTAAACAATTTAAATTCTATGAACGTATACCACAGATGCAGTTTCCGAACGCAAGCGCGGGGCCCCGCCCCTTTTAAAAAGTTGCGCGCTGTTAATTTGTTTGCGATTTTAGTCTGTATATTATTCGTCATTATTGATATTGGTTTTAAATATAAAAAATACTAGGATAAATCAATTCTCTATCTAACTAGGAAATATAGTGAGGTCAGTGACATGACGGAGGCAGTCTTTTAACAACAGTACGGATAGTTTTTGGTGTGCACGCGAGATACACGTAATATGCTAATGTGTGCCCTTTGTGATAAGTAATGATAAATATTTCATAAATATCTCGAAGATATTAGTAAAATCTGTGAATTTTAACAATAACACGGTTAGTTTTTATTGATGTGTTAGTGTCACGCGACCCTCGTATACTTAGATACCCTCGTATACTTAGATATCCTTCGGTTTCTCGCGCCTTGTCTCGCCTTTCTAGTATTGAATAACGAGGCGGCCGACGCTGAGGAGTTAAAGCAAGCAGTAACTAACGCCTAATTAAGTTCTCTTCCTGAATAATCGTGAGACGAATAGGTACGTGATACTATGATATATTTTTTGATGTGAATGTGTTCTCACTGCTGAGGTGAAAAGTTGTATGTGTTACTCGAGAGCAAAGTATTTGCATCTCGTGCTTTTGAGTCCTTCGCTGCGCTCAAGATTCAAACTTTGAATCACTCGCTGCGCTCGTGATTCAATTTTAGAATCTTTCGCTTCCTCAGGACTCAAAATTAGCACTCGCAGCAAAAACAAACTTTGCTCTCTTGTTGCACAAATAACTATTGTCATACTCTTGGATACTGCAACCACGCATATAATATATAGGAACTATGAATAAAATCATCTGATGGTGGTAAAGTCCCTTCTTCAATTACAGGTAGGTTTCGCTCTCTGTGCAACCCCATAGTTACGCCACCAGATAATTTATGATCGCAAAGCCGCCCCTACCTATCGTTATTTCAGGCTTTAATTTTCTATCGATGTAAGCGATTGACAAAAAGCAATGGTTTTTGTCTTTCTTTTACACTTGACTTATGTATACCATGTATACTTTTATTATAACAAGAAAAACAGAATAAAGAACAGATATGATTTTTTTTGACGGCCAAGACCGATATTGTTACAAGCATTTGCCTGAAGTTATTAATTCGGATTAAGTCCTGCACGGGGTATTCTCAAAATATTACAGAAAAATACTAAATATATTATAAGCCGGCCACTCACGTCACAAGTGTCAAACGCAACGCAGCAAAGGACGTTATCTCTCATATCTCACTTATAATAGAGAGCTTTTTAGTCGAGTACCGTGTTTAGGCCACGAAGCTTGCTGAGTAAGGTACGAGATTAAAAAGCTTGATTATGACAGTATTGTGAACAATACTTTTTGTAGGAGTTCATTAAAATTAATAATTTAAGTCATTAATACGAAAACGAAATATCGTAAGTAGGTACTATATTGTCTAGTTCTACTATCCAACTCTTTTACACAATATAATCCATAGATAATCCCACCACCGGCGTCCGTAATGTTGCAGTACTGTGCTGTGATTGGCCAATCAGAAAGCGTAGTTTTTTTTTGTTTTTTTCATGCCCTGGGTACAGCAGTCAGTTTTGTATCGGATCGAGTCTCCTTAACAACGACACATATTATTGAAATACGAAGTTCTATTTTCATTTTTTTTTCGGTTGTCTAGAGCGTATCGAAACACGCAAAGTACTCTGCCTTGGAACCGACTTATGATTTCGTTCCGGTTGCTGTGGAGACAGCTGGGCCCTGGGGCAGTGAGGCTCTCGGGCTGTGCAAGGAGTTAGGCAGACGATTAAGGGACAGGGGCCTTGACCCCCGCTCTGGGTCATGGCTCGTCCAACAGGTCTCCATTGCTGTTCAGCGAGGCAATGCCGCTAGCATTTAGGGGACCTTTGGTTCGGGCTTGACGCAGAGCGGGATGTACTCGTAGTATTACTTTTATTTATTTTTACTTATTTTAATTTTATCATTCTTTACACCATTGTATTCCGACTTGATCTGTAATTCATATTATGATAATGTCCATATTGTTATTTTAAACTAATTAAAGATAATTTCGGAACTAACATAGACTATTCAATGATGAAAAGAGTGACGTTGCAGTATTCTCTCTGGAATCTTAATACACAGATTTTAATCGACGAGTAAAAAATAATAATTTTTGGAAACATTTGTCCTCATTCATTTCTTCTACTTGTAATCGTAGCCGCCATATCTGTGAACTGTCAGTGACGTCAAAATGGCGGGCTTGCCATAACCATCTACTATTGTGATAGACCTTCACAAAACGCATATTAGATTCTAAAGCGTAAAAAAATAATCGAATCTGTTACGGAAACTTATATGCGCTACATTCGTATTGAGGCGTAATTTCAATAAATGTATCAAAAAATTTCAACAAAATGACGTCAAACGTCAAAAGTCTGACTCTCTTCCTTTTTTTTATGGCATGGTATAGCGCTGTTCCCGTGTTCTGCCATAAAGTCTATTTGGGTTTCTGCAAGATTACACGCTGAATATTTGTCACGATACTGCACGGCTATCACAAGTCAGCGCGCGAGATCTCTCGATTTTTCTCGCACTATACGTATCTTTCTAAGTTGTCTCATAAGAGAGAGCCGGACAGTTGGAGAAAAATCGAGAGAGCTCGCGCGCCGTCTTGTGATAGCCTTGCTGGTATGTCAGTATTTATATTATCAGCAATAAATAGTATGTATTAAATCAGTATAGAACGGGCCTTTTAAAAACATTAATTATCAAACGCGTCAGTATTAAGGTGGTATTATAACTTCGTACTACGCGCCTTCAAGTTGACATTCAGCCAATATAGAGACACAGAAAGTGCCCAACATCGTCATGGGGTTAAAAATATGCAGAGAAGAAGATCGATAAACATTTAATGCTGCAGCCTGTGTCCTACCTGTTGGATCTATTGCCAGAAACATCTACTATAAAGAATAGAAATCATTTATGTCTAGTAACACGACTCATAGATGAACTAAACTTTTACCCCCTTATTCATGAAACTTAAAATACCTCTGTTAAATAAAACGAGTTTTGTCCCTTTCTTCCTAATTTAAAATTTTAAAAGTCCCTGATATAAATATCAGAGTGACAGATTTATTGAAGAGGTTTATTGAACGTTTTACTTGATATGTTAAATTAGAACTGCATGTGTCCTATGTCCAACAGAAGAAATGCGTTAATACCCAACACGTTAACATGCAAACGAAGTCGCAGGTACAGCTAGTTATTTTTATAATTCATATCAGATCTCGTTATGTGCAAAGCGATTGGGAGTCTCAACTGGAGCAATATAAATTATTTTTTTCAAGAAATGAACAAAGTGGTGTATTAACGAATAAACTTTATGTATTGTGTAAATTTCGATTTTGGTATGCCATTGTGTATGATCGAATATCATCCATCAAATACGTAGTTTTATTACAGGCAAATTGTTATACTCGCTCGTTACCATTCTCATCTGGCTAAGTCGTTTCATGTTGACCTCACAATAGCAAATTCGTTGCATACAGTTTGCGGGTTTTGGACCTGGTCCGTCTGCACAGACCCGTACGGGACCGCCCTTAGAGCGGGTAATCACAATGAGTTCGCTGATCCAATTATAGACTGCTAGCTTTTGGCTGTGGACACGAATAGAAACAACGACACTTAATAGTAGTTTATGCGACTGATCCATAATGAGAGGCCTTAAAATACGAGTGTGGTTTAATGAAAGAGCGCCAGCGAGTTTCATAATAGGATCACACGAGTGTTTTAAGGCCTAATTATGTACAGTTGCATTCACTTATTTAATCGTATGGCATACATTATTTTGGCCTTTGAAGTTTTGTCATTCTTTAGTACCACCCAGGAGACACGTGCAGGGTTGTGGTAGGTAGCTCCTGCGGACGCGAGTAACAGTTGACCCCCTTTGTCAAGTGAGTGGGCAACTCGACTGTTAGAAGTTCTCAAGCCGCCCGAAGGCCTCTAACTCGGCTAAACGACTACTGTCATAGACAGCAGCCGGGATCAACTGCTTAGCGTGCCCTCCAAAGCACGGAAGCGCTCATTTATATTAACCACTCAAACATCAGGCGGTCACCCATCCAAAGGCTGACCGCTGCCATCTTTGCTTAACCTGCGTAATCGTTCCCGACTCGCAGGCGCCGCTGGGCTATGAGCGCTTTCACTACTTTATCTACACACATATCATAAGTAGTAGTAAGTAACAGCAAAAAAACAACAATAAAATGACAACAGCAATGGCGGCAATTCGATCATCCGTCATGACGAATGTTTTTTTTTTAAATCGTAGACAAACGAATGAAGTCCCTATACACATATCACTCGAGATCAAATGTCGTAAGGTTTGTATTAAAAAACGTACTGAATTGACGTTTCGTAAATTTATCAAAATCTTTACTGTAATGACATTACAGTACAGATTTTACCTTCTACCACAGACAAGAAAGTTCTCATAGTAAAATCGGTTGTAGTAATGCTGGTCATTTCCTACGGTTTCTGAACGCATTTTAGAGCACTAATGATACGGGCGTAGATAATAGTAGTTTATGCGACTGATCCATAATGAGAGGCCTTAAAATACGAGTGTGGTTTTATGAAACGAGCGTCAGCGAGTTTCATAATAGGATCACACGAGTATTTTAAGGCCTAATTATGTACAGTTGCATACACTACTTTATCTACACACATATCATAAGTAGTAGTAAGTAACAGCTAAAAACCAACAATAAAATGACAACAGCAATGGCGGCAATTCTATCATCCGTCATGCCGAATGGTTTTTTTTTAAATCATAGACAAACGAATGAAGTCCCTATACGCATATCACTCGAGTTCGTATTAAAGTCAACTCGGTAATTCGGTTGTATTAAAAAACGTACTGAATTGACGTTTCGTATCGATAACTGTTTTAATATCAATGGATACTAGAATAGAGACCCACTTGAGTTTTGACAGCTGTTCCAAATTTAAACTCATAACGATACAAATTTATCAAAAATCTGTACTGTAATGACATTACAGTATAGATTTTACCTACTACCACAGACAAGAAAGTTCTCATAGTAAAATCGGTTCTAGTAATGCTGGTCATTTCCTACGGTTTCTGAATGCATTTTAGAGCACTAATGATATGTGCGTAGATAAATGTATTTAACCTCCCATCTCTAGCTATGTTTAGTAATTAGAATAGTTATATTACGAAAACTTAAGATTTCCGAACACAAACTTCGTAAAAATAAGTACTATTTAGTAGCCCTACAGTCATCTGACCCAAAATTCCCTCGGGCCTAAGCACACTTCCTACGAAACGACGTTGTCTTTAATAATATCCAAGTAAATATAGCGGTAGACAATAACACTTTAAGGAAGGTCTATTCAATTATGTGTAATAGAGCATCGGACGTGCCCCGGGGCCTGAACCCTAGATAAGTGGCCTCTGGGACGAATCGGTTGCATGAAATCCAGTTCCACAATCTCAAAAGAAGTAAAAGAATGGCTCGTGAACCACACAAATCTTATAAGCATGTTGCTACACGATTCTTTCTCCGTACCAAACAAGACACTCAATTGGCAAAGCTAAACGAATTTGAGACGGACTATGGCATGACTAAGAACCTTATTTTTCATCAAATCTTTGAAAGTGGCTTAACGAAGTAAATTGCTTTCACGTGCCGTTTTATAGGTTCATGTTTTTCATAAAATGTTTTGAATCGTTGTCGTGTTTACTGTGCTTATTAAATTTGTACTTGTAGTTATTATATTATTTCGGAAATAGGTAGGTACCTACTCGTTTCAAATCCATTTGTAAAGTTTGTCCATAATATTTAATGAATTATATATATATATAATATATAATCATCATTTGTAGAATTTTTTTTAAATCATTAGTCACATCTACATATATAGGTAAAATACCTAGATTAAAATGCTAATATTTTATTATTAAAAAATATATATTAGTGGACAATCTTACACAAATCGACCTAGTCCCAAACTAGGCAAAGCTTGTAACATGGGTACTAGACGACGATAAACATACTTAAATAGATACATAAATACTTAAATACATAGAAAACATCCATGACTCAGGTACAAATATTCGTGCTCATCACACAAATGAATTACCCTTCTGGGTAATCCCCGGAAAATCTCTTATCGGGATTCGAACCCAGGACCTCTTGCTTCGTAGGCAGGGTCACTACCAACCTAGGCTAAAGCGGTCGTCAATCGTATTATTTGGGATATTCCAATTTCGTTTTCACTGTTAGGCTTTATATATATATAAAACCGGTCAAGTGCGAGTCTGACTCACGCACCGAGGGTTCCGTACAAACTAACAATTAACTCAAGCTAAAGTAAATGTCCCAATATTAGTTAAATTACTTATTTTAACCCAACCATCAACACAACATAATTCAATTTAAAACAACGAATAACTTTTACACCAAGACCATCGAGCTACCAAGACAATTGAATCGTGATCTTTTTTTGACTTTTTGACCTGCAGAAAAATCTTAACAGCGCGAAGTAGGAATGGGGTCAGCGCCATCTATCGGCCCCATTTGGTACTAACGTGTAAGGGCAATCATTTTAAAGAGAATACTTCTATTATGGCGTTATAGGAATTTCAAAACAAAAAATACTTATGAAGTTGATTAAATTGCAGACTAAACTAGGAAATTCTTTTTGAAAATAAAACAAAAAATACGCTAATTACAGAAAAAAAATACTTTTCCAGTAATATTTATGTTTATCTTAATCACAAGTAATTATTTCAAATTTTTCGCTTGGATAACTTAGGAGATAGGGGGGGGGGGGAATGGTATTTTTTGGTTGGTACATTTTCCTTCATAGATCGAAATTTTATCAATATAGAAAAAAAAGAAAAACTGTTTCAAAAAGAGCAACTCTAGGCCTTTCATATGATTTCCCACTTGACCTAATACTTGAATATTTTTTTTGCCCCCTCCTCAAAAACAAAACCAAACAAAAAATACGCTAGATAGGTACAGAAAAAGTTATACTTTTCCAGTAATATTTACGTTTATCTTAATCGCAAGTAATAATTTCTAATTTCTTGGATAACTTCGGAGATAAGGGGGGAGGTGAACGGTATTTTATTTTCTTCATAGGTCGAAATTTAAGTATTTTTTCATAGAAATTTTAACTTTATATTTAAATTTTTAATTTTCCATGCACGTGGATAACTCTCATTTATAACCATTCCAAATTTCAAATTGATAGCTTAAGTAATTCGTTAAATATTTCACTTTGTTACAGACAGACAGACAGACGGAGTCGCACCATAAGGGTTCCTTTTTTAACATTTTTTCGTACGGAACCCTAAAAATATATGATTAGGTACTACGCTACGCTACGCTCCGCCGCCTATATGTACTCAGCCGGCAACCCATTACTTCCTCTGCCTCTGTAGTAGTAATGTACTATATTTATCGAAATGAGTTTCGCGGTAAGATGTATTATTATGTTATGGAAACCGATTTTTAATGAAGACATTTTTTATTTAGAAACCGGCTTTGAACCTTGGTTTTGAATGCGGCCCAAGGGCTTTTTTTACATGTGTATTGAAAAACATCGTTTGAAACGCGAGTGCTTTGATCATTACACTCTTGTGTCACAACGTCCATTTAAACGTGTCTACACATAGTTGTCAGAAGGATGACTTGATATTCTAGCATTTCCTGGCAGATATCGGCCAAGTTCAAATAAAAAAGTTTTTTGTTGCGAATTTAATGCTTCATTAGTATGCGTTCGTTTTATTATACGCAAAATGAATAATGGATTGGTACATTACTCCAGAACTTAAAGGTCGGATGTAGTATCTGAATGCAATGGATGTTCGGCCTATGTCGGCATTTTGAGATTCAGGGGCTATTTTATGAATCGGAGTTTGCAGACTCAAATTGCCTTACGCTTCCGAGACTAAACGAGAATTGTAAACAACTTCGATAAGGATATTATCTAATTTAGGGAATAAATTGAAGAGCCTATTCTTTAAAGAAATAACAGTAAATAGGTACATAAGTACTAGATGTTGATTAGGTACATCAATAGTGTAAAACATCAGAACACGCTCTGTAGTTATTACTTCGTCGAACACAGTCTTACGATTAATGGACCCATCCCTTCTTTTAATTGCGACTCGTAAAAAAACTCATACTACAATACATGAACCCTGAACTCATTCAGCGGTGAACACAACGCATCAGCAGTCCACGGGCGATTTTCGTTATATGTACATATACAGAGTTTGTGCTACGGGCTAGGTACTACGGTGTACGGCGTAAGAGTGACTAGCGCTGATTGGCAAAAGACTTTTCACTCCTTCTATTCGAAAAAAAGTCTTTTCTTACCCGTTTATAAGGAGCAAAACTTGTTTTTGATCCCTCTGCATTTTTTTTCACCCTATCTTTTTTTTCGCCTAAGGGAGCATAACCCCTTACACCCTTGTCATGGACCACAAAGAGATGCTTTAAAAAAGTATTTCTAAAAAAACTGTTGGCCGGAACGAGGACAGACACAATGTGTAATTGCAGTAGAGTGTTTAAGGAGACACTTTCATTGAGCGTTTTTAAATACCGCGCTTTTCTCTTTGTGTACCGTTTAGGGTCTCATATATTGTCATCCTTGAACACTTTGGAATATTAACATACTGAATAAGTAAAAATATGAATTTATTGATAGTACTCCCTAATAGCTACGTCCATCGATGTTTATTTGATATAATATGATTACTAATAAATTGATATTTGAAGTTTAAGACCATGGAACAAAAAGCCCCCGAAACACACCTACGTGTTTTACTTATTTATAAAAAAAACTGTCATTGTTTTTAAATTCCGCGCGGTACTTTACACTGCACCGCACCTTCGTTCGGCGAAATTTGTACAGGGCTCGTAGAATTGTAATTGTAGCGTTCTGCAGTTCCGTGGGTGAACAGTCCTCTCCAGTCTAGAGAATGTAGGTACGAGTATAAAGCGCATTTATAAATAATTCACCTTTTTTTTCTTTCTACGTGGCTTCTTTTTTCTTTAAATCCATAAATTTAGTTTGTGGCCCGCGGCTCCTTACCTAACTTGTGTGTGGGCCGCCCTTGTAGAAAAAAAAATGAGAATGGACACTGACACTAATACTAGGGTCGGGATAAAATGCAATCTTATATTTTTACCCGTGTGGTGTCGGGTTAGAATTTCACCACCCCCTTTCTTCCCGTGGGTGTCGTAAAAGTCGACTAAGGGACCAGGGTTAAAGGGTGTTGTGGGCGATGGGCTAGCAACCTATCACTGCAATATCACATTTTGTCGATATTTTATACCCTCATTTATGCTAAAAGTGGCGCTGGAACATTCGTTTCATGTGCTCTGCCTACCCCTTTTGGGAATAAAGGCGTGAATGTATGTATGTATGTATGTTATATTTTTAACCGACTTCAAAAAAAAAGGAGGAGGTTCTCAATTCGGCTGTATTTTTATTTTATTTTATTTTCAACATTTGTTACCTCAGAACTCCGTCATTGATGAGCCGATTCGAAAAATTTCTTTTTTGTTCGTATGTATATATACTTTCAGGTGGGTCCCCTTTTTTTCAAAATTCAGTTAGATGATGGCATCCATGACGAATTCAGGGGAGGCACGCGTGAAGTGATTTTGGTATTTTCTGTTATAACTCGTGTATTTACATCCGGAATCATAAATTTGGTGGCGAGGAATTGATGATGAAGACCACAGATGTCTTATCGAATTCCTCAATTATGTAAGTACTTTAAAGTGCAAAAGTACGTCACAGGTTCTGATTAGATTCCGTTGAAATAGGAACTAATGAAGTGCCATTGGTGATGATCTTGGGGAATCGACGGAAGTCCTCAAATATTATCGGCCCACATACAGCGATTCGGTTTTTTCTAAAGTAATCAACGCATTTGCTATCGGAAATCAGTTCATGTGGTAAATTGTAAAAAAAAATAGGAAATGTTCTCGTGGCTTGGCGGAGTACTAAATTGAAGTCGGTTAAAACTTTGTTTTTAAAGTAAATTATAATCCAGGCTATAAACCGTTTAAGCTCGATTGAGTAACAAACATCTAAACATCCAAACATCTAATAGTTATTTGTTATGCAAGGCTGCAAAGTTGTTGTTTGGCGCAAGTGCTTGTATTGAAAGCCGAGCTAGCGAAGGATTGTAACATTGAACCATGAGCGAAGCGAATGGTTCAAAAGTACAATCCTGAGCATAGCGAGGCTTTCAAGGCACGAGACTCCAAACAATTTTGCTGCCGAGCGAAACACACAATTTTTCACCTCACCACCGCGAGGAAAATTGTAGGTAATTAAATGTAATGGAAGTAATTTGGAACTTATACTCATTTTCAATAAAGGTTTGTTTACATCTCATCAAGATCTAGTATTTTATAATTAATAAATGTAAGTAACATAAATATTTTTGCATCTTTAAATAACCTCACGCTTACCAACACTAAAAAAGTCAAAGTATTGTTAGGTACTCACGGTTTAAACTAAGGCTCAAATACGCTTTTTTCACTTTTTCCGCTAACCTGTATATCTTCTGCACTAAAATCTATAAATAACCACCATTATTTTGGTTTTACTGTCTGTGGCTTTAGAACAAAAGAAAATTAAATGTATATGAGTTTTTTCTTAAATTAACTTTTCAAACGGTGCCGGTGCGTTCCAAATTTGGAAGAAGCGAAATTTTTAGAAAATAAAACGACATTTTAAAATTATTTATTCGTATTTTATCCTTATAAGTCAGTCTAAATATTAATATTTAGACTGACTTATTAATTAAGAGAGAATAAGTATTATTAATCTTAAGTTATCAAAATAATATCAATTTATTATTGGCATAACACCATCAGTTTCTGAACGCACCTCTCATTCTGTATAGAAAAAAGTTGGGTCTCGCGGTTGACCGTCATGTTCCAAATTCAAAAACTCTTTCCACGCTAGCGGATAAAATGGACTTTTGGGCGCAGATTTTGAGCGATAAAGCAAGCCTTTTCGAGCCGGTGGGGTGAAAATACCCAAACATCCAAACTTTCGTATTTATGCACTCCCATTAGATTCTAGCCACCACACCACCTTCTAGGTACCAGAAATCAGAATAGTAGCCCCGGCTGCACACAAAATCGAATCCAAAGTTCATAACTGATTTGCAGATATAAAAGCCTGCCTTTTTATAAAAGGCTTATTTCCATCTTAATAGGAGCACGTGGGCTTAAAACGTTTCACATTACCAGTAAAGGTGGGAAATTAAATTAAATTGGAACGGGACGTCTGCTTGGATGCGCTCGGTTGAATGCTCGCTCGCGCGTACCCACTACGCTTGCATCTAGTGTCGCGTTTTATGAACAAAATGTAGGAAAGTATCTAACGGTTTCACTTTAAGTAATCATATTGAGGCCGCATTATTATTGTCAGGGGTAGTAACTACTTGATTTAAGGGGTTGAATTGGAAATTATCGCGTGCTTTGTGCTTTGAAGCGCCGTTCTGACTAGATCCAGAAACAATAAGGTCTGATTTTTAGATATATATATGATTCTTAACTATATGATTGTTTATCTGCTTTAACCTATACATGATTGCGTAAAATTTTCTCTATAGAAAAATATACCAAATTGGGTATTTATTTTCCTTTTTTTACCCAGCCTACTTAAACAATACATTATTTTACGATATTACTATAGTGTTTTATCTCATCTAAAATGTCACTTAATGAAATACAAATAAAACTTCACTAAGTTAGGTTTTTATCGAAATTTGTCCAAAAAAGACATTCCCGAAGAGTGTTGCATCTCTTATTCTCGTGCGCGGAAGGCATAAGCGTGTCTCTGTCAAGGGGGCATGGTCGACTCGAATCAAGGCACCCCCTTAAATGCATTTGGTGATTGTTACACTCGTATTTTGTAGTTTTTCGTCTGTCATATTATCTATAGTTAAGTTATTATTTGCCTCGCACGTACTCGCGATTGATAAGGCGCCTACATTTCTGGAGAGTTACAGTGGACGGGGTTTGTTTCCCATAAAGTTATTGTTCCGATTTTCGATAGTCAGAAATTAATACCCATATAATTTATAGATATAAACATCAATAGTAATAATCTTTGTTAAGTATAACGTTTTGTAGTTCTAACATTAATGACCCATAATATTAAGTATTATAATCACAAAATTCAGAAATTGATGTCCATAACGATCAAAGGTCTATCGATAATTATTCATAAATATTCTAAGGCATATATTTCAACGATTGTTATGCATATCGTTTTAATGCCTAAAGTGAATTACGTCTAAGAGACCAGTACGCTTACCATGAGTTTGACAATGACGGCTTACGCTAACGAGTATCGAGTTTTCTATCTGTGCATCTCTTTTGCACTTTGACAGTACGAGCGGGATGCACAGATAGAAAACTCGATACTCGTTAGCGTAAGCCGTCATTGTCAAACTCCAAATCTATAACATCCAAAGTCTTATAGATAATTACTCAGAAACATTTCTAGACATACATTTGAAAGGGGTACTAGGTTAGTACCTAGTACCCCTTTCAAATGTATGTCTAGAAATGTTTCTGAGTAATTATCTATAACGAAACAGTCATAAACCCACCGCGCAGTAGTACTGCGCGGTGGGTTTATGACTGTTTCGTAAAGAATACGTTTTAATGAGCATGTTTTATTAGAAACTTTTTCTCTGAAATTTAAAATGGCCAAGATATTGGCCTTCTAAGGCAGGTCGGTGTAGGTACAACGACGAGCGAAGCGAGGAGGAGTGTTAGTTGTACCGTGACTCAAAGCGCGCTAGCCGAGCGAGTGAAGCGAGCGTGCCGCGGTAGCGGCCGGTGAAGCGCCAGAACCAATAATGACACAACATCCATCGAAATGTTGACAAGTACATATTTTTCTAACATTCGGGTCAAATGTTTCGGCCATTTATGATTTTAGAGAAAAAAGTTTCAAAACAAAACATACTTATTTTAAAGTATTTTGACCACTAAACAAAACAGTGAGCGGCATAGATTTCTTTCAATCGCATCACTCTTTATTTTTGCCCAAGTACCCACATTAATTATAATCAATAGACGTATGTTATTAAAGAAGTCAGGAAGAACGCGTTCAGTAACGTTCGGTACTAAAAAAAATATGTATTTTATTATTTTTCTGGGAGTGTGTTTATTGGCTTTAACATTATGAAAAGTGACACCACCGTGAAATTGAATGATATGACTAACTAATCAGATGACTACCAATCATTATGACTTGCGAAAAAATACCTTACAACAATTATTACAAATTAGATTATTGCCTGTAACATTATTTAATTGCATACCACCGGGACATTGAACGTTATGGCTAACCAATTTTATGACTAACAATAATGATGACCTGCAAAAATCGGAACTCCAATGTATATTGTTAAATTTTATGACTTTCGACAATATGACTAGAAAAAAATATGGTGGAAAACGTTATGGACTGAAAAAATCGGATCTTAAATTTTATGGGAAACAATAGAGACCCACAGTGGACTTATACAACTTAGGCAACTTTTGGATTAGCGCGCTCAAACAATAAAATCGATAAAGATTTTAACTTTCGCCCTTAAGGGTTGGACACACAGCACGACGGGCGCGCCGCGCGATATTTCCCTACAAACCGCTAGCGCGGTCAAACAGGCCGCGCCCCGCTTCTGTCGTGCCCCGCCAGCAACCCGCCGCGCGCAGGCCGCGCGCCCGCGACGGTCGCGCCGCGCGACCAGGCGCGTCAGTGTGACGCCAGACAGCGCAGCGCGCGGTCCGTACGTAGTGCTGGCGGGTTGATGGCGCGATGCGCGCGGGACGCGCGCGCGATGCCGGCTGGTTGATGACGCGATGCTCGCGTGCTCTGTGTGACCGACCGTACCGCGCTCGTCAAGCGCCGCTACCGCCCCGATGGCAGTCTGGTCGACCCTTAAAAGTAAAATTTAACATTCGCTACCCAAAATTAAATTCAACACAACCCTGGTAACATTCCATCACTTAAAACATTCACTGTCAAGAATCGCTACGCGCTACGGTCGTAGCCGATCCCGTGGTTTTCCTCGTATGTAGCGGAAAGCGACTACGGCGTAGGCCCACTAGGCGGGTTCCTGACAGTGAAAGTGTCCGTCAAAAATAACTATGTACTTACTAATTTACTTACTAATTTAGTCGGCCACTATACTAAATATCGAATCGTTTGCAAAGCGAAGCGACATCAAAAAACCTTAGATGACCTTGCATTAAATCAAACACAACGGGCAAACGCAATCAAATTCATTTCTAGCCATAGCCTCTGTCGTGCCTCTGCTATCGATGGAACTCGATGATATGGCGTTTTGAAACCGATTCAATATATGAACTACTCGGCTAAGGACCAAAGGGAATACCTGATCGATTGTATCCAAATTTTCATGGGTACAATCATAGGTAATGTGTCTTACTATCAGAATTAAAAAAATATATAGTAAGGACTAAGATTTTTATCTCCCTCTGATTCGTAGTCGCTCAACTGGGGAAGTATAGGTACCTCTATCTTCCAAAATATTGCACCGAACTAACCCGCGGACACCGTTGCAAATGGGATAAGCTATAATGCACTGGGATAAACGCTAATGTCAGAGAGAAAAAGCACAACCCATTTAGGTAGGTTCACAGTTCACTGTATTATGTGGGACCCACATTTTGTCCCTCCCATTTACTGTAGGTAATCACGACACACATGCGTCAGAGCGCTACGTGCGATTTTCGCTACATACGGGCAATACTTGCACTCTGCTAACCCGCTTGGCTGGCGCCTACGCCGTAGCCACTTTCCGCTACTCAACGGGAAAACCACGGGGTACGCTAAGATAGTTGCGCGTAGCGCTTCTTGGCAGTGAATGTGTTAAGCTGCTACAGACTACGGCGTAGCGCTACGTGTATAGCTTATCAGTAAATGAGTTAAGTCAGCACAGCGAATCTCCATAAACCTTTATGCAACACGACACATATTGCTATTTGATTGAAGGCGCAGATGGATGAAATATTAGGTGTGTTAATTATTGGACATACGATTTGGAAGAAGGAAAATAGTAGGTACTTAAATGTAGTTTACAAGAAATTATTGTGACGGGACCAAGTAGGTATTTTGGTACCTACGGCTCTTTTAGAAAGTGATGGTTAAGGTACCTTAGTAGGTATTTAGTGAAAACTTTTTCTGTGAAACAAAATCCCGCAAAAAGCCCTGGCCCCGTTTCATGGTCGTGTCGTTAGTGACAAGATAGAGCGTCCGTCACTGGCTGAGACTGACGCTGTATCTTGTCACTTATCGCGTGATAAGGCCGATCATGATAGGGGTCTGTGTGCACACTGCTTCAAAAAATAATATAGTTTTATTCGTCCGCTGGCAGCTTGTCGGTTTACGTCAAAAAAACAAACCAGTAGCTGTCACATTTCATCAAAATTAACGCAATACTAAATAATTCGAAGTTAAAAAATTAGATTTTTGTCATGTTTAAGTAACAATTTGAGGTATACAGTGTACATATTTTATGCACTGTAGGTACTAAAATGTACATATACCATATAAGTGTTAACAGTAATACGTAAATCAGCAGTATGAATGACTTCACCCACCTCGAGAAGGCGATTGTGCGGGAGCTGTCATGCCGGTTGTGCCTGTGCACTGACGTGGTGAAGCTGAAACCTCTCAGCTTGGAGCTCAAGCGAAAGATCAAACGGCTCTTCGGCGTTGTTGTAATGCATCAACTACCTACTTTCTTTGTACAACTCTTGTTCGGCCGCGATAGGTTTGGCATGGAGATAACATTCAATTCATACGCTGTGACATAATTTAGTATATGTCAAAATTGTCACTTTCACTCCCAAACATGTCGCGGTTCAATACATGATATAATTGCTAGCCTGATCCCCCAGGGGAAAAAACGGTTAGGTTGCTAGGTGAACTGTATAATAATTTCCTCTATGGTGAACTGCGACCCTACAGCGCGCGAGCCGAGCGAGCGAAGCGAGCGTCACGCGGCAGCGTCCGGCGAAGCGCCATAACCAAACATTATCGTTTTTTACTAGTTGAATATAAAATAATTGCCGCTAATTCCCCTGGGTGATCGGGGTCAGGTGATTAACGTAGATAACGTGAGGTACTTATTTCAAAGTCAACTCCCCGTTTTTAGGGTTCCGTACCAAAAATGGTAAAAAAGGAACCCTTATGGTGCGACTCCGTCCGTCTGTCTGTCGGTCACAAAGTGAAATATCTCACGAACTACTTAAGCTATCAATTTGGAATGGTTATAAATGAGAGCTATCCACGTGCATGGAAACTTAAATTTTTTAATATATATTTAAGTTTTCTATGAAAAATACCATTCCCCCCCCCCCCTTAGCTCCGAAGATATCCAAGCAAAAAATTTTAAATTATTACTTGGGATTAAGATAAACGTAAATATTACTAGAAAAGTACAACTTTTTCTGTATCTAGCGTATTTTTTGTTTTATTTACGAAAAACATTTCCTAGTTAAGTTTGCAATTCAATCAACATTATAAGTATTTTTTGTATTGAAATTCCTATAAGACTATAATAGAAATACTCTCTTTCAAATAAAACAATAATAATCGAGATCGGTTCACCTGATAAACAATAATCGCTAAAAGACCAACATATACATACTAAGTCGAAGGTCCTTGCACGTTAGTACCAGGTGGGGCCGATAGATGGCGATGACCCCATTCGCGTTGTTATGATTTTTCTAGAATCATTGGGCTTGGGACGGGTATATTTCAATAGCCGGTCAAAAAAGATCGTGATTCAATTGGCTTCGTGTAAAAGTTATTCGTTGTTTGAAATTGAATTCTGTTGTGTTGGGTTAAAATAAGTGATTGAACAAATATTGGGACATTTACTTTACCTTGAGTTAGTTGTTAGTTTGTACGGACGGAACCCTCGGTGCGCGAGTCAGACTCGCACTTGACCGGTTTTTACTTTATGGCGCACGTGTAGGTATCTACAGCTTTTCTCAAGTAAGTATCTGTCGACCTGTAGAAATAGAATACGCGTACCTAACGCCATTAGAAGTATAGACAAATGCTTACCTACCTTATTGCCTAACTACCCTAACTACCAACCTATATATGTATAATAGGCATCACTCATAGGAAGAAAATAGGTATTATTCGTAACTGTTGCCTAAACGAAAATATTAGGCAACTCTAGCTGCATCGATGTTAAATATATGACTAGGTAGATTAGGGAGTAACTTTAGGTGATTCGATTTAAATAGATTTTTATGAATACTCGTTTACCAACAGATACGCTCGGACGACAGTCTCCCGAAAGCAATATGTCACGACTGCTTACAACTAGTCAGCATTCAACACTTATTTGCCGTCAAAGTGGAAAAAACGCAAAAGTTTTTGGAATTCCGCAAAAATAAAATGGCTGAGAAGGTTAAACAAAATGCCGAAGCCGTAACACCACTCACGCCGACCGTATTTTTACCACAAAACTTACTAGAAACGGACAAAATTACACCGCATAAACCAAAGACTCCCCCAACGGAATCCGTTCATCATCAAGGCGACTCTAATAAAGTCAAGCACCCCAAAAAGAAATCGCATCAGGAAATGAAATACATGGAATCAATGCCCCTAGAAGAATTCGTGCGAACTGAAAACGTGGACGAGTCTTTGCTCAGTACAACAACTGCAAATAAGTCGGCGGATAAGATCAAACCGAGTAAAAAAGAACTTATTAAAGAGATCGACGACGTTAATACTGACGTGTTGGACCCCGTGGTCATTATAGACGGCCGGCCGGCCAAGCAAGGAGCGGCCTTGGATAGACAAATTACGCTATTCTACAAGATGGAATGCTGCATTTGCCACCAGAATGACTTTCATTATAGATCGCTAATGAAACATTATAAAGAAAGGCACGGCGTACCTGGCTACGTCGAGTGTTGCGATAAAAAGTTTCACTATTTTTGCCCTAAGAAAATTATCGAGCATATGGCGTACCATCTTCAACAAAATATATTCATGTAAGTTCCTAGGTGTCATCTACTTACACGTGCATACCTATAGTTTACGACTATAAATATTCCCAAAAAGGGTAACAGGGCAAGTATGAATTAAGTACCTGCCAATTCATTACGATGTTGTCGACCTTTACTAGTAGTGACGAATACAGGTCCATCAGACTCCCAAGTGAAAGATGCGTATTCAATTAATATACGTATTTTCAAACAACAGTAAATAGCTACCTACCCGATGTACATGTGTAAATTGTACCTACTTACCATTTGTGGTCTTATACATGTCATGTTCTCAGGAATCCTTTTAATATTCCAGGTGTAACAGCTGCCACCACAACTTCCAGTCGTCACAAGAGTTGCAAGAGCACCAGAACAACGGCGGGAGGTCGGAGGGCAAGATCATCTGCCCGCGGTGCCAGGAGCGCTACCCGACCTACCACGAGCTAGGGTGCCATCTCCTCACACACCGGGAAACTTCGAAGCTGCAGTGCGATTACTGTGGTAAATTGTAAGTTGGGTATCGTGTAACCTCCTCAATCCGCCCCTCATTGTAGCGTTCTTTTCCAGGAGGTCAGACTTTAGATGCTCCTACACCTGATTGGGCCATCGTTTGGGGTTACAGTCTCTTGGTCTGCTGTTTTCTACTGTGTATTGGGTAACTCCTGGACAGAAATTGACTGACGGGAAGGGATTACAAGAGCAAAGATGTCACTCACTAGACCAGCGGCCAGTAACGAATCCCCAAAGAAATTTGTTACTGGCCGTTTTGAAGGCCAAACAAATAAACTGAACCAGTAATATTTGATTCCCTCTTTACTCATTAACATCTGTATCTATTTCAGGTTGAAACACCATCACCGTAAGAAAACTGTAAATCACATGGAAGACGTCATACTTTGTTCACAGTGTATACGTTCGTTGAGACATATTGAGAAACAAGAGAAAGAAATCGTGAGTAGGTTTTTTCGTGTAGGGCCAACGTAATTTTATATGGTGTATGTAATTATATAATGGTATTAAACCTAAAGAGCAGCACCACCAACATATCCGAACCTGAGGACACGAGAACAGAGAAATCTTGGGCTAAATTCGGATATAGAGGACTCTTTTCACACCCACCCGATGTAGGTAATACATATATTAATTATACATGTATCACATATTCTGTAACTTATCTAAGTTCATTTTATCCGTAGAAGAGTGACCCAAGCATAAAACGCGAACTAAAATCTTACACGAATACTCACATGTAAGTAACTAACATCTCCTGTGCCGCCGTGCAATTAATATGTACTCAGTAGTTGGAGTTGCTGCTCTAGCGTCGTAAGGATTTGAAATTATATTATGTTGTTAATGAAATTGTACTGAATGTATAAACTCGTCGAAAAGATTTAACTGCATTTTTATTTCAACTCTTTCAGAAAGAAAAAAAGAAGTCGTTAACACCTGACAAAGTTCAATTGCAGAAATATCAGAAATTCAAACAAGCCCTCGGCTTATCCGGCGACGAAGACGACTCTACGGACTAGAAATGTTAAAAGTATCAAAAAATCGTAATTTTCCAAAATTAAATATGAAACTAAAGTGTAATGGAAATTTTGTAATAAAACTTGCGTCGAACTTATGGGTAATTTATTGAAAAACCTTAATCTAAATTAATTTGGAGAATAATTCAGTCTAATCTCCGTTTTTTGACAAGGGACCCGAGAAGGTCCGAAATTGCCGGCAAATTGTTGGTTTGATCATTGGCGCCAGTGTTTAGACTAGACAGTGGTATGTTCAACTGGTTAGAAGTGTTCTTTTGCTGTCCTTTCATATTCCTGTGTTGTGGGAAGCTCGGCATGAGCTTAGGATCACATGCTGCAACAAAGATTAATGCAATTTTTATTACGGTTCGTTCTATGGCTTACGTAACGATAAGGCATTTTTACACATTCAATTCCGTAATGTAGTGATATGTACACATGCAAATAGAGTGGAGGTCAGCATTATTGTACAGTCAGCGTCATATAGTTAGTAGCAGCCAAGGTAGCCAAATATTTCGGTACTCGTCTTTATTACTGTAAGAATGCTACGTTTTAAGAAATAAACTATTTGTATTTAAGAAATAAATAACAAAAGTATACCATACACTCAAATGTAACTGCCAGGGTACCTTTAGATTGAAATTCAAAAAACCAGACATCTACACACATTTCTTTTAGCCAATCCTGACTGTTACTTCTCTTGTTTTTGGGAAAGTAAGAGTATAGTATGTACGAGCCATTTTACCGTATATATATACGGTAAAATGGCTCTACCTACACTACTAAATAGCTCTACATCTGCAGTCAAGCTCCGCAGTATTCTCCGTCTCCTAACCTTACCTAACACGTTTTTGTGATTGGGCCCGGGGCATTCAAAAGCGGCGCCTAACGCTTTTTTTCGCATCCGAGCGTTGTGATTCGAAAAATAATGACAGCGCTCGAATGCGACAGTAAGCGCCTCGTATGCCCTAGACCGTATCAGGGAACCAAACCTGACCCCGTATCATGGTCGGCCTTGTCGCGATAAGTGACAAAATAGGAGCGTCGTCTCGTTCTATCGAACGGTATCAGCCAGTGACGGACCCTTCCCTAATACGGTCTAGGGCACACGACTTATTGTGGGGTCTGTAGTGCGTTGTGGCCCTAAATGTTCTGCAACACCTTGAACTCCGACCAAATCGCGTCTGTCCCCGAACATTTCGTTAAATTAGTGTTCAAAATACGACCAATTACACTTACGTAAAGGTTGCTCCTTGAAGTACGAGCTCTGCAGACACTCCTCGGCGGTGGCGCGCTTGTTAGGGTCGTACATGAAGAGGAAATTCAGCAGTCGCAGCCCGGCGGCCGACAGCCACGGGAATCTCTGCTTCAGGTTGTTGTACGGCTGCTGTTTTAGGGTGAAGTTCTGGAGCGCCGGTAGCGCGCTGAACTCGGGCCAGATAGCGTCCGATGGTGTGCCTGGTCCAAATAAAATAGCCTTCATTCTTGACCTTCAACATTTCATGGTTAGGTATTGTATTTTTCAATGTGACGAATTATGGGAGGGGTGAGGGTAAGAAGAGCTATTTAGCGCTGGGGTCTTCTCGAGAAACTCTTTCTTGGAGCTTGGTTCTACAGCTTGGAAAATTCGTTGGCGAACCTCTCCTGGTCCGCGGGAGACGGGGGACGAAAGACAGCGGGGTGGTGAAGAAGTGTGCGCGCGGCGGGGGCCGTATGAGCCATCCGACAATAGGAGTGTCACAAAAGCTATAGTGTTATGGCGGCGCTTCACACAGACAAATATTAGAACAAAGACTTTGAAAGACTGCTCACACATTTGAAAAAATGTTTATGTACCTGCCACACTTGCTTCAAATGCATGTTCAGTCCAGAGTGTTCGCAAAGTCAACAAACAAGATGGACGACGGGATTGTTGACGCGGTCTACCTATATTATTTAGCCGCTTGTAGTTATTACTTAGGTACTCCTTGCGCGACTAAAACTAAAATGGCCTAGAAGGCGCGAGTGCATGCGTGCAATGTATCGTAGCAGAACAAGGTATATTTCATGAGAGAGCAACTAAACTTTGTGCAAGTGTGGCAGCCTACCCAACATTTGACCTCTGAACGCTTTGATGTGCGCTCGAAAAACCGACAATGCATCACAAAGTGTAAATGTGTGCTCAAATATTGAACAAAGAAGCAAATACCGGTGCTTCACATGCGATCAAATAAGTGTTCAAATATGTGTTCAAACATGTGTGCTATGTATGGCGCCGGCATTACTACAACACACTTACCCAGCAAATCAACAATAAGCTCCAGCTGTTCAATCTCGGATCTGCCTGGGAGCAGGGGCTTGTTAGCGAGCAGTTCCCCCAGTATGCAGCCAGCGGCCCACATGTCCAGTGCCGGAGTTTGTTTGGGCGACTGCAGAAGTAACTCGGGGGCTCGGTACCAGAGCGTGACCACGCGCGGGGTGGCACTGCGGGCGGGAGCGCCAAGCCAACGCGCCAATCCAAAGTCAGCTGAAAAAATCAAGTGATATCCTTTATTGTTTATTGTTAACCATACAATTCTACTCTACGGCTAATTTTTATGTCACAACGGAACTTTTTAACCACTACCGATTAACCAGGCTAACTACTGGCCAAGAATTTGGCTCACCCTCATATGTTTATAGATGTCATATTCTCTGTCATCATAAGATTAGGCTGGATTTATAATAACTGGTGACTGAAGAGCTAGCAGCTTTCTCATGCAACACATCAGCATTGCAATTCAGCAAGGAAATGCCACCAGCATCCTCCATACAATGCCTCGAGTGTTTTTTTAATAGATTTTACTTAGTTTTAATTAAATTTAGTTAATGTTAAGTTTCAATTAACACTAAATGATCTGGACACTCCTTATTCTCTTGACCCTAATCAGGCATAGGTCATTTTGAGCACTTGGTCTGGTATATATGCTTTAGATAGAAAACAAATGCTTTTTCAAGGAGATTTTCAAGTTCTTACCTATTTTAACACAACCTTTGTCCGTCAGTAGTAAATTTGAAACCTTCAAATCTCTGTGCACAATGAAATTGGCATGTAAATACTTGAGTCCCTTCAGCACTTGCAGCATGAGGCACTTCACTTGTGACTCAGTGAAGGGCGAAGACATGTTGTCCAACAAGGATGCAAGGTCTTGTTCACAGTACTCCATGGAGAGGAAAATGCTGACGGAACAAATGTACACTAAAATAACAAGAATGTTAAAGAAACCAGAATAATGTCTGTTCAACCAAAGATGCTCTAAGAAATTAAATCAAGTGAATTGAGCTTGATTATCATCTTTTCAAATTGCATCCCTTGTAGTTAAGACTTAGGCGATTCTGCTACTACACCGCGTCCCGCCGCGGTGCGCGGAGCGGCAGACTTTTTACACGCGCATGCATTGCCGCGTCGGCAGTGTGAAGTACCAGGCGTGTTTTCTATATAAATTGAGATTCTTGCATACAATGGTAAAATCTGCCGCTCAGCGCACCGTGGCGGGATGCGGTGTAGTGGGAGAAGTGCCTTAACAATTGCAAAATTGTTCAGTTAAAGGGTGGGTTGCAGCAAACCATCTGTAATCATAAGCGGTGTTCATTAAAATCTGAATGTATGGAAAGTTTGACAAGTGTTTATGGAATGGCAGCTGCTCCATATTTAACATTGATCGGTAAATCAGTATGTAATAGTATTGGTGCAAGTCACCCTAAGTCAGTAAAGTGTATAATTTAATGTCGAAATAACTCTAAAGTTGATTTTCCACTGGTGGGACGAGACAAGAGAAAGCGAGGCGAGAATTTACTATGTCCACCGAGCGCGCGTGAGGAGAGAATTGAAAATTTGCCTTACAAATTTCTATTCTCGCCTTGCCTTGTCTCCTCTCGCCCCTCCGGTGGAAAATCAGCTTTAGACCGGCTACTCTTTATTTTACCTTTCCAGGGATCGCCCAACCAAAACTTCCTTGAGCTGAACAATATTCTCATGTCTGCAGGCCATCAGAACCTGTATCTCACGGAGACCACTGAGTGGCAGCCCATCTTTTTCCACTTCCATCCTCACTTTCTTAAGTGCCACAATATTACCATTTGCTTTCTCTTTTGCTCTATCTGCAATTTCAAAGGGTGCGTCCCACGAGATATAACAACAATATATATTATTTCATATTAATAATGTTCACAAGATATAATGAATGTTAGCTATAACAACAAAACCAATACTTTTATAAGGAATAACGGTCAATTGACATAATATTCATATTAAGTAACTTTTTTCCTATAATACTCAAATTGACTAATTTCATTTCGTATAACATACATAATGTATAACAATCATAAGTTCATAACACATAGTATATTTTCGTATCAGGATTATAATACAGAAAATTAGGTTAGGGCAGCTAGAAAAAGGGAAGAGGGGCGGAGCCCCCGCAGAAAAAAACAAAAAATACTCCTAACAATGGTATTATTTGTAGGTTAGGTTAGGGTCATCTTGTGTCTCTTAGAGCGGAACGGAACGGGTGACGTCGATACGCTGGCAGTTAGGTTAGCTTAAAATAATAGGTGTAGTTAATTTCAAAGAAATATTTAATTTCAATCTTTCAATTCCTTAGGCGTTATGAATATTATACGCTTTAATCGATATATCAATTGATATTATGTCTAAAGTATGTTATACTTTACGAAAATGTATATTTTAACATTATACCTTTTGTTCATTATGTGCAATGAATGTTATACTAAACAAGCTTATACACAGTGAGCGTATAAATTTTGACCGTTATATGATAAGCTGTTATACCTTGTATTACTTACCCAATTTTAAAAGCGCGATTTGTACATCCATTTTTACTAGTACAAAGTATAAGTTAATCACAGATAAGATTTTATACTTACATACTATGCCGTAAGTACCCTCTCCTATACGATTTATTTTTTCGAATTCGCCAACAAACCTGCACCGACCCAACTAAAACAACCAAACCATGAATAAAATTTGAAGTAAGAGAATTCATATGATAAGGTTATGTTTACAATGATAACTTACTATGTCTTTCTCTGGTATTTCCATAGTTTTCCCCGTTCTGAACGATATGAGGACTCCTTTGCGCACAGCCGGCCCAGTTGGATCCACATCTTGATTGATGGATGGTTTTTCGGAGTCTAAAATAAGAAGAAACCTGAATTCTTTTACTTTATGAATTGCACAAGACACAAAATATAATCAAAAGTTATACGTACTCTGAGACATAGTAAATGATTTTGCTACGCTGTTGATGATGGAGTATATTATATCAACCACACGGAAATAAATGTGAAAATATACAAACAAGATACCAATTTTATCAATAATTTGCTTGCTCGCATTTACCGGCACAGATGTAATAATTATTTGACTTGTCAGTTTTTTAATGTTTCTAATGTTGCCATCAATAGGATAAAGCTGTATATACATGTTTCCCCGTTCTATACACCTTTCAATATATCACGATAACCTGCCTTCATAGCACTTCAAAGCATCGAAGTGAATGAATTGATTGTTTGCTATCTCTTTTTATCTTGGCTTAGGCTTAGTATAGCTGAGTGCTGAGTCTCTGCTAGGTGTAATAAATGGCCGGTTCTTGACCGTTTTAAACTATGACTTGAAGAACACCATACAACCATCGATCGGTGATCGGTCTCGGTCGTGTTTCCCGTGTCGTGCTTGTCATGAATGTCATGTCAATTTAAATGTCAAAAAAAGGCGAAGGAATTTGAATTGCATAATTACATTTTGTATTTATCTTTGCTAACATTCTTTTATTAACAACTTTATGAATAAAACTAACTGAATTGGACTCTTATTTAGACGTATACTAAAATTTGCAATATATTAGCATGGAACTATCTCGAAAAATAATTGGTTCCCTGAACCAATTTTGGAAGACCAACGTGTAAGCGAATTTCGATGGAGTGGCCTAATTGATTCATCCTTTGCGAGACAAGCAAAGGACTCATTGCACATTTTGTTTGATTTAGTTGATCCCTTTTAGAGGATTAATATTCTGTAGAAACGCTTGTTTTTTATAGTAGAATAGTACAAGGAAGGTACAGGCGAGTCTTAAGCAGATCTAATACACAATGCGAGTTCCCAAAGCACTAAATCCAAGACTCCAAAAACAGCTTTTGTAAGTATACTAACATAAAATGATGCACCGTTTTTTTACGTATTTATTGTTGTTATTAATTTTTAACATCATTTTTATGCTACTCAGAAGGTAAAGTTAATGTTACTATTTCTTTGCTAGTAATTATAATCAGCTTTTCCATAGTAATATTAAAAGCAATAGTTAACAAATGATTATTGTTTTAAATAATTTTATATTCATCATCATCATATCAGCCGAAAGACATCCACTGCTGGAAATAGGCCTCCCCCATGTTGTATTATTACTTAAATGCATGTTTTCAGGTTAAGGTTTGGGGTGTATGAGAAGGTGTACCCTGTTGAAACAACTCCCAGCAGATCTGTGCCAGACCACATTGAGAAGCCAGAGTATGTGTTACAGAATATACCATTGGTGTTACCAGACAAACCTGAGGTTAAGGATGTCAATCAGCTACGCGGAATGAGAAGGAGCTGCAAATTGGCTGCTAATATTTTAGCTCATGTTCAAAAAAATATCTATGTAAGTAAATAATTACTAATGGCTCAGTTTTAAAAAAAGCGAGTTGTCTAAAAATTTCTACACTTAATGAACCCGCTCACAAAGTTTCACGAGAATCGGTTGAGAAATGTGGACACATTTTCCGTATTAGTTGACAGAGTCCACATACGCAGTTATAAATATATATTATAGCTAGGCATCTTACGATATTTTTTACGTACTAGTTGACATAGTCCACACACGCAGATATAATATATATATACAATACAATACAATAGAAATACTTTTTATTGCACACCTCAAAACATGAATCAAATAAACATAATAACTTATTAAAAAATTGATGTTGACAACAGGCGGTCTTATCGCTAAAGAGCGATCTCTTCCAGACAACCTTTAGTTAGCGGAGAAATAGCAACAAAAAATTACATAATAGGTAGGTGGCAAAATTGGAAGTAAATGTACTTCCAGCATACACAATAAAATTACATCAATAATAAACATACACACATAAAGCATACAATAAACATACATAAATTCCTACATAAATACATATACATATGGTATATTAGAGACAAATAAAAATAAAAAAATAAAAATGGTATCCATGAGGAATCATGGCAGAGACAGATAGTGCTCCTTAAGGTGAGTTTTGAAAGAAGCGACTGATTTAGCACGCCTCAAATCCATGGGCAGAGAATTCCAGAGTCAAATGGCTTTGAATGTAAACAAGCAATCATAGAATTTAGAAGAGGATGACGGAACAGTGAGAAGAAAATTTTGGGATTACCTGGCCGACTTGACAAAACTAAATCGTTCTTTGAGGTAGCGGGGTGTAGCAGGATGAAACAGAACATTATATAGAAGGGAAGGACATGAGCGTTACGACGATAACGAATAGGTAGCCACTTAAGCTGAGACCGAAAATAAGAGACATGGTCATACTTGCGTAACCCAAATATGAACCGTATGCAGACGTTTTGAATGCGCTCAAGCTTATTAAGTTGATCTTCAGTGAGATCGAGGTAGGAAATATCAGCGTTATCTAATATTGGGAGGAGTAGTGTCTGAGCAAGCGCAATTTTGGTCGGAATGGGAAGAAAATTCCGAAGCCTTCTGAGGGAACTACATATTTCGGTATGTTACGGTATATTAATACATATTATAGCTACATCTGTGATGGGCTTCAAAGTCTTCATCTATACAGGGTGTAACATTAAATGGTGGCAATCTATTTAAGGTGTTAATTGGATTGCGTTGTGACTAGAAATAAATATGTCAAATAAGTTTGATAACCAGTTTAGCCTAGTGGGTAGGATACTGATGATTTTTGACCAATTATATTTTATTAAACTTTCAGCCTGGAATAACCACAGACGAAATCGATGGACTGGTGCACAAGTTAACAGTGGAAGCTGGGGCATACCCCTCCCCGTTGCACTATAAAGGTTTCCCTAAAAGTGTATGCACGTCTGTCAACAATGTAGCTGTTCATGGAATACCTGATCTCAGGCCACTCAAGGATGGTGATATTGTAAACGTTGATATTACTGTAAGTATGAGGATGAGGTCAACAGAGTAGTACAATATTGTGAAATAGGCAAAAGTCACTACCATGTGATATTAACTTGTTATCCAACCAGTAAATTATAATTACAAATTGCTCAATCTGCACGGCTATCACGAGACGGCGCGCGAGCTCTCTCGATTTTTCTCGCACTATCCGTCTCACTTATTAGAACAAGAGATATATAGTGCGAGAAAAATCGAGAGTATGTTGCGGCCGTCTCATGACATGATAGACGTGCTGAGTGAAGTAAATAATATATGTATTCGATTAATATGTATCCATCCAGCTTTTTCGTGGCGCGAGCGAGAAATCTGACAGCTGCGACTTTGCTATTTCGAGTCGCTCTCGCTGTCGCTTCGCTTAGTCATGCTAGACATGCTGGTTCACCGCTGGCGAGTAGGGAGTACTGTCATAGTAATTCTTACTCGCTTGATCGAGTAGCACGTAGTAACACTCGCTTACTCGCCGGCGGTGGGCCCAGTGCCTTATGTTATATCTTATTTCATGTGTCTACTACTTAACTGGGACCCTTTAACATCTCCCCATGCTCCCCTTCCTGTCCCTTAACAGGTGGGACCTGTTACGGGACAGGATTAATGGAGAATTAAATGATAGGGCTACCTGATTTTATTATAAATAGTGACTTATTTATATTTTAGGTTTATTTTAAAGGATTTCATGGAGACTGCTCCAAGACGTTTCCAGTGGGTAAAGTGGACGATCGCGGATTGGAGCTTATTGATGTCACGGAAGAATGCCTAAATACTGTAAGTCTGCTAGGAAAATTATAATATAATAATAATAATAGTAATAGGCGTAGGGATGTGACGGCCCCATCGCCCACCAGATTTCTGGTGCAATCAGTCAACGTAAGGCAGCTTGTGGCGGGCTGTTAGGGAGTAGCGACCCTACGTACCTGAGTGCTCCTGGGGGTATCCTGTGGTCAGGCTGAGCCGATCGGGTGGTTGGTTGGACAGGCCCTCCGCCTCTGGCTTGCCTTTACTGGCCGTCCAGAGTGGAGTCGCAAGAGCTGTTGCTCGAGGGTAGATGTGGACACCTAAGTGGCGAGTTGGCTATATGTTTAAAATCCAGTGCCACCTCTCTACCACCCAGCTCTCTGACCGGTGTTGCCCTTAGGCCATTTTTTAATGTCGTTATTAATAGGGGCCCATCTAGCATTTAGCGAGTCACCGTCTGCCAGAGATAAAGATTGTAACAGTTTTATTAGGCAGGCGTCCGATGTTTCACCCAATAGCCCAGCCACTAGTCCATCATTTCAACCCAATAACCCGTTTTATTTAGATTCCGTCAACCATCAATAGTCCCTATACAACCCAACGGGTGCTGTCTCTGTGTGCGTCCCATGACACGGGCAGGGACAGCATCCGCTCGGTGATGTACTCCTGGCATTTCGTTAAATTGACAAAAGGCCAAAAGGGCCTCTACGTGTTGGCTCAGTTGGTACTTTGTAGGTACCTAGCTCCACGCCCGCCTCCCAAAGGTCCGGGACATCATTGTCCCGTGAACGGGAAAGACATACATAATAATAATTTATTTCATAAAATTTAAGTAAAAAGTGGAATAATATTAATGTCGGGTCTGTGACATAACAACGTGCTGCGCTGCGGCTCTCTCGAGCTAAGCTATCAACGTATCTGCTTGCGTCGTCCAGTTTGCAGTAAATTCTCTCTTTATACATTTTCTTTATCCAACATACAGACTATACATACAATCGACCACAAAGATAAGCATACACCTGTGCACCTTATTCTTTCGTCTTGAGGCGAAACGTGTATTCATTTCTTTGACGTTGACTGTACACTACATTCAACCAAGTATTTCGGTATGCAGCCTTGCAAAGAGGTTTGTATTTGTGTAGGCAGGGGGCTTGCCCCTTTTGTCTGGAGTTAACTTATACATACGTGTACTGAATTCATAGCTAGCTGTATTGTTACGTAGGTTAACGATGGTACTTAGGGTTCCTACCAAAAATGCAATAACTATGGAGGACTGGAGACTCGGTATACCTAGTATAGTGCCTTTTCCTTTTTTAACAATTGTTACCTTATTCCTAACAGGCTATCAAAATTTGTGGGCCTGAAGTACCATTCAGCGAAATTGGTGCATCAATATATAGGCATTCGAGAAGAAATGGGCTGACAGTTCTGCCTGCGTTCATAGGACATGGGATTGGGCATTATTTCCATGGTCCTCCAGACATCTATCATACTTGTAAGTACCTATACCAGTTACGTCATAAGACTCATAAGTAGAGATAGGCCGACTAATCCGACTATGGGTTTGGCCGACTAGTCAGCCGCCTAGAAGGCCGACTAGTCGGCTAGGCCGATCGTGAACTTCGGCTAAGTTTGGGTGCAATCAGGAAACTTCGATTCGCTTAACCGACGCGACGCGCTGTCTGCATGTTCAAAGTACCAAATGTGATATTAAATTTGTATTTGAATAAAATATGAAACGAATGGTAAAAAATGGCATTTCACTTATTTTATGTCTAGTTTCCCTGTGATCCATAAAGTGCCGACTACAAATGAGGCCGGATAGTCGGCTTTCCCGACTAGTCGGTACATCTCTACTCATAAGTCATAACGATTCGCCTCGGGTTCCTAATGTGCACATAAGGTCTGCAACAAACTGGCGCGGCCTGCGGCGGCGGACAATACTAAATTTGAAAGCTAATGACAAGTTTACTATTGACCGCCGTGGCCAAAGACTACAATATGCCGTGGCCAAGCCGCGCCAGTATGTGAGAGTCCTTACTCTAAGAATCAAAACAAAAAATAATGTTTTTTTGATTTCCAAGTTCTAGCATCTACTATCATTTTTCACACTGTCTCTGTTGTTCTGAAATATTGGTACTTTTGGAATATGATAAATATTCTTCTGGTGACCTTTACCTATTCCAAAAATCATTGTATCGGGTGTTTTTTGGAAACAGCATCCCAAAAATCATAATTGTGATATAGCTTTGTGTCCACATAAACCTGATACAAGTGATCAATTACTTCTAAGTTTTTGAATAACGGCTCGGCCACATTTGGAGCGTCGGTGGCAGCTGCAGCGCAACTGCCACCAACTGGCAGCTGCAGTGCAACGTGGGAACGAGAGATCAGAACGCAGCCTCTCGCTCCCACCGCCACCGCCGCTGGATGTCTTCGCCGAACCCGAGATTATGTCATGATTATTGATTTTCACTTCTCATGCTCTAAAAGTGCCTCTTCATGCTTTGTGTAGGCGACATAATGTCGCTTTTTATGCTCTAGTGCCTAAAGTAAAATCTTCGTCGAAGACCAAGGCAATCGGTCCAAGTCCAACAGCCACACGAGCAACTTAAACTTGATAGAATAAACTCTTTATTTTTATTTTTTTTATGTTTGGCAAGGATCCCAACAGCCAAAGTACACAATGAAACGTCATGAAATAAACTGATAGTTTTCATTTCCTCGCAATGGAAGTGAAAAGTAGAGTGTACAATTCGTCCATAAACCCCATGTCACGTCTCAAATGTCTCGCGTAAAATCGCGTTTTATGCACTTGTTGTACATCTATTATTTTTGCCTTATTTCAGTAAATCGATACCCAGGCGTGATGACACCGGGCATGACCTTCACGATAGAGCCCGTGTTGTCCCACGGCAGTAAACGCACGGTGATGCTCAGCGACGGGTGGACTATAGTCACGGAAGATGGGTCCCGGAGCGCTCAGGCTGAACATACTATTCTAGTCACAGTGGATGGCGCAGAGATTCTTACCAAGTAGATTGTGATATTACTTTTTTAGTCAGTTTAAAGTCGTATCCAAACGTCTGAGCGCAGCGCTAGGAAACATTATATTATCTATCTTATGGGCTTCCCTGGCGTTTGAACCTTCTTTTTATAATATTATAGTATAGTACCTGAATGTTATGTTTGAAATTGAATAGCGCACAAGAAAGGAATCTGTCTTGTGCTTTGTTAGTATATGTTAATGTGAAACTGCCAAATTCATATATTAACATTATTTAAATGCATTTATAAGAACGAACTATTCTACATTTTGTTATGTTGTATTGTACTGTTGTATTCCTACGTAGAGTTAGTAGGTATTTAGTAAATAAAACCACGAAGTTCAGCGTGTGGTGTTTTATTTTATGCAATCTTAAAATAAAAACATGTAACTTGGTACATTAAAAGCACAAGCACAATATATCACTCAGTCAGTCAATAGATAAAATTTTAAAGGCGTAGAAGGAAGGTATCGATTGAATTCATAACAATAATTGCGGGTTAATGTGGGCGGCAATACACGACCGATTTCTCTTCCGATAATACTATTAATCATATTCATACTCATCCGATTCTTTTATCAGATTTTCTGAACTGTTTCGCGCGCATACGTTTTGACAAAATCGGACGTCATGAGACAATCGGTTCGGCAATAGCATTGTAAATGGCTTGGCGCTCGCTCGCACGTCGCACGTCGCATGTGATGTAAGATCGGACGTGGATACAGACGTATGCAAGTATATGGCACTGACGCCTTCGGATAAGACTTGGAAGGAAAGATCGGACGTGTATTGCCGCTCTTACGGGTAGGTCAAAGGCGTAACCAGTGGGACGTTACCCCCGGCCAGGAATCTACGCATTGGGTTCCACCACAACTGTCCTCTTAGTTTGGTCCCAACATTTATACCAGCTACGCCTTGATTTAATATATTAGGTGCTAGTTTAAGTGTTAACAATACATCCTTAAAAGTAGAGTAGAATGGGAAATATGACTAGATTAATAGATTTTGGAACAATAAATGTAATAAAATTTAGTACATTATAATCACAATAAATAAGCCACAAAAGCATTGTCGGCGTCAAAAACATACAATGCAACAACAGTTCGAAACACATCTAGTAAGAATACAAATACAACTATAATATGTATACTTAAAGTAGTAAAATTTGAACACAGATAACCCTGCAGAAATATTTAAAGTAAATGCAAAATTTTATTATTAAGGTAATCAACAAGAGGTTTGTGGATATAGTTCTTACACTTAACTAACTTTAAGTAAGACAAGAGAGGGCAATTCCGATGGCAGGAAACCGTACAAGTAAGCGCCAAAAACTCAGTGAGTACATATAGTTCTTAAAGTTAACGCACACTTAACGGCCCGTCACCCGGCCGCTGTCCACCCAAAGAACGCAAGCACGTTGTAGCGCCTCTCCAGCGCGGTTTCACGTTCAACAAGGCATGCGTCATATTGCTGTCACACTGTCTTCGACTGACTGTGAAACCAATATGACGCATGCAACAAGGCATGCGTCATATTGCTGTCACACTGTCTTCGACTGACTGTGAAACCAATATGACGCATGCCTTGTTGAACGTGAAAGCGCACTGGCGTGTACTTAGCTAATGATCGAGCGCCGTGCATTCAGAGAGGCGTCCACACGTTTGATGTAAGCCGCCTTGTCAGCTCCGCAATACCGTTACTGAGTTGATATTTGAAAAATGTTGTTTCATACTGAACGGGTCATGTTGAAGCAGAGCCGATCCGTAGCGGAGGCGACATGTGTGCGTTAACTTTTTGTTTGAGCGCAAACGCACGTATGTACGGTATTATACCGCAGACGGAATTGCCCCCACTTACCTGTATATAATTATTATATGTATAGGAAGATACAAAGGGGCATTTGCGAAAATATTAACTTTATAATTATTTGGTATGCATTCTTGCACTCTAGAACGAAGACAATTCACAGGTAATCGTACAGTCTAAAGTATTAGATTATTCTTGCAAATTGCAGAGGTGAATGGGGTTATTAGTTGTTTTATAGCAGAACAGAACCTACAAGTAAATTATTTCAAACAAACCCAAGCAAAAACCGACTGTATACTCTGAGCATAAGGTAGTTTTATGCTTCCGTTTTTTTGTTAGAATTTAATCTTTGGTCCTTCTATAACGATAAATAATAAACAAGTCTTAATATATGTATACACCTCCTGCCCTATGGACTCAAGATTGCATCACCGATTTAGTGGCAATTACAGGCATATAATAGCAATTTAAGTTTATTGGAGTAAAATATGAGTAAAGTAAAGACGCTAACGAAGTTTGAGCAAAGATAATATTATAACCACTTATAGATGTGTATGTATAAAATTAGTTACTTAAGTCTGATCTCAACATACTCATGTTTAAGGCGTCACCGGGAAGCCAACGCCCTAACATACATGTTTGTAATATAAGCAAATGTATTTAAATACATGCATTTGTTATTAAGCATTGTGTTATGTTAACATAACACAACACATTCACAATGCTTAATAACTCATAAAAAGCAGTTCCACTTATTATCTTACACTATGCAATATGAGAGAGTACTCTCTTTAACCGCTAAGGGTGCTAGGGCAGGATAAAAAGAGTGTATAAAAGTTGATACAAAAATTATTCAATAGATTTAACAACATACAAAAGCTACTTCGTGACCATTAACGCTACTACATATAATAAATTACTTAAATCTTAATTTATCACTCAAATAACGCACAATCCGTAAATTAGGATTCCTTCAGTCAAACAAGAACAAGTAGTACAGATAAAATATACTCTTTATAATTTAACAGAACAGGTGAAGAACAATAATTATATATAAATATGATATAATACATTATACTCCTTAATTATATGCTTTTATAAAATTGAGATACAAGCACTAGCTTCTCTGTAAAACTACAAAGTTATTTTAGAATTGTTCTATCTAATTACAGGCATCAGCTTATCTTTGAAGGAATACAATTATTTAAAAACATTAATATAATAATTCAATGCTAAATACATATTCACTTACTATTCAATAATTAGAGAATAATTCATTGGTCAACAATCCTATGTATGTTACACTATTACAGTTTGGACTGAAATTAGACCAAAAATAAAAGCTTGATTCAAAACAATATTCTTACTACATAGAAATTTGACCAGTAAGTGTGGTGGCATATTATGAGTGGTTATTGTTATTTTCCTTGTGCAAGACACTTATTAGAGTGGAACGGTGGGTAAAATTGAAATTCTCTGTGCTTTGTATATCTATAAGCTATTAGTTTGACTAAGAAAAATGAGGTAAACTTTAATTAATTATAAGATTAATTCAGGAACGACAAAGTAAATAACAAAGATTACTAGAACATAATCAACTAAATCCATGATTAGTCATGGAAATACTAAAATTAACAAATGCGCCATTTGACTATCTAATGATGTCTGTCAGCCTGAGTGTATGTCATTTTCATACAAGCCTTGCAATTATAATTTTGGATAACATTCTGCATGGAACCGGACAGTTTCACAGGCAAACTGGCACCACAACTGACTCCTGCTTGTACTACTTTTCTATCTTGTAAAATCGCTGTACAAATTCTATCAGATTGAACACTTGGCCCAAGCCAGACCCGGTGTCCATGTTGATGTACTCATCTAGGTTGTTTGTTGACACTGAAACAGGGTTAAACATTTAATTGTAAATATATATAGAACCTAATTGCATAATTATTCAACACACTGTATTTTTTTTGTGAGTGGTTCTCTTTGTTATCTAATAATTATGGTTGGTAGCTAAGCAAAATAATACACTCAAAACGACCTACACAGATCCTTATTCCCTTGACATTAAGAGTCCGTGTGTAGATCATTTCGAGCACTACAACTGCTTAGCAAGTTCTGCTGACTGTACAAGAGATAGCAAACCCTGATGCTTGTCCCTGGTGTTTGGTTGTCTTTTAATTCAATGTTTTAATTTACTTGCTTTTGGTCAGTGTTAACTCATGAAGTATATGGTAAAATTATTGCTACATAGTGAAATAACAGGACATAACACCTTGAACAGACACCTCTATGATTTAGGTATCACAGACAGCCTCATGGGTATGTACTAAGAAAATAACATATTCTACTGGAATGTAAGCAGGTAGATGTACACAGGAAAAAACACTTAGGGTCTCCAGACACTTTACGGAAGGCAGTAAACAACACCAAGGCACTCCACTAACTTCTTGGAGGAGCTGGGGTGGTTAGCCTAGCACTACCTGGCACCTGAGGCTCTAGTATAAGTTTAACCGAAACAAAACTTTACAAACGCGTTTGTGTTTTACCCTCAATTAGTATGGGATTTGACAGCTAAACGCAAACGCGGTTGTAACGTTTTTATTCGGCAAAATTTGTACTAGAGCCTTTTGCGGAAAATACCTAGTAAAACCAACTACTCGACTAACTGACGAATGGAGTCAGTCCTTACAAAAACGAATTCCTTATTGAGCTTTGAATTCTAAGTGTTCAATAAATGATAACTACTTAAATGACAACCTTTATGTATTAACAACTAAATTTTACCTGATGTGCAGATGGCAGGATATGGAGGTGGAGGCTTAATCCATGAACCATCAGGTCTCTTCATGTGGCGACGATCAGATGCAAAATGTTGCAGGAATTGTTTAGCAGGCACAACACGAAAGAATCTAAATTGTAACAATTTTAATTAATATAAAACCCAATAATACAATATGAAATGCCGTTTTAAGATGCTTTCCTTACCTGTGGAAGTCTGACTTTAAGACCTGGTCGGTGCGAAATGTTTCGGTGACATATTTATGGAAGAATGTTGGGAAAGGCAACTCAGAGTCCAAATCGTAGACCAGGCAAGTCTTGCAGTCCCAGGTGTACAAGAAAATCACATGATAGTCCTATAAGTAGAAACAAACAACCAGTTGAAGATTATATTAATTATTATATGACCAGGTTATACACTAGAGTTTTAGCAATTTGTGTTATTTGGCGTAGCTACGTCCCAAACAATTTAAGATGATGCGCAACTTTAAAGTAGCGTTAGCGTGACACAAAATATTGTACACACCCATATGACGAGACGGTCCTCCTCACGCCCAGCCCTTTGTCTCCACAGAGGCACGGTGCGGCAAGGGTTAGATATGAATACCACGAAGCACCGGTCTAACTCCTCCGGTATTCTTAGCGATACGTCCTGACACAATTTCCACACATTTTCTTCGCTGGAACAACAATGAAATAACATTAGACAAACAATCCAAATGCACCAATTAGATAACAAAACATTTCAAGAAAAACTTATTTCACACCAATAACAAGACACGTATGAACACTCCGCTTGCTTAGAAAACAGGGGTTTGAGAGTTTTATCATTCATTTTATTATTTTCATTTTTAGCCAAATGTACTTGAGCATTGACCGACATTTTGAGTTTTGACAGTTTGCGGGTCGGGTTCTTTGTTTTGATTCACGGCCTTTGAAATCGATCCGGCTCGCAGGTCAAACCCAAAACTATTGGAAACCAAAAATAAATTATCATAAAAAGAAGCCTTACGCTTGCTTTAAAATGGTTTTATTATTCTGAAATTATTTTCTCCTATTTAAAATGTTGAATAAAAATATATCGGAAGGAAACTTATGTAAAGGCTTGGTCCCACGGCCATCGCGGACGATAAGGGTATGCGCGCATGAGCAACTTTTAATTTGTGTCCGCGATTATTGGGAGGCAATGGGCCATCCACATTAAGTGATTTTACCCTAATTTGTCAGTACAACTATTAAGGAGAGTTAAACCTCCTTATGACTTTATGTCACTATTGTTTTTCCAAAAGACAGTTGACATGAATAAAATACGTAAAGCTTTAATATGGTAGCAGAGCGTAAAAATATTGTATTTTAAATGTTTCATTGACAAAAAGTGAAATAATTCTAGGAAAGAATTTGTAATTTCATACAGTGAAGTCTGTGCCAGCTATCTGCTATGGATAGAGCTATAGTAGAAGCGTCAAGGGTGCAGATAGGGCACCTAGATGCGAAAAACTTCAAGTCATGGAAGTATAGAATACTGGTTGTCATAAGGGCCATCCCGGGAGCCTTGGAAATAATTGAAGGTAGGAGATGGAGGCCTGAACAACCACCTGCAACGGCTGCCGCTGCTGTGCAAACAAAATATGAAAAAGATTTACAAGAATTTATCAATGTTGACAGTGCCCTGCTAGTGCTGATCACGACTAATATGACAGACGAGATACTAAATCATGTCATGCGTCTGACGAGTTCACAAGAGGTATGGGAAGAACTAAATAGATTATATGGCGAAAGTAGTGAAGACAAAAGTTACGATCTGTGTCTAAAATTCTTTGGCTATAAGAAAGAACCCGAACATGGTATGGCAAATAATATATCTGCATTAAAGAATATCTGGCATGAACTAAACAGCCAGTTAGAGTCGAAATTACCAGACATGCTTTTGATCTGTAAAATTTTAGACACTTTACCGACGGAATATTTTGCTTTCAAATCTAGTTGGTTACTAATGACTAAGAGAGATCGGACTGTGGACAATCTAACTACCCAAATATGTGCCCATGAAAAAACCCTCATGAACGGCACTGAGAATGCGAGCACGAGCATCTCCGAGGCTTTATACGCCAGAACTGAAAAATTCAATAAAAAAGAAAGAAAAGACTTCATATGTAAATATTGTGGAACAAAAGGACATCGAGTCAAACAATGCAAGAAGTGGATTTCTGACGGCAGGCCACCTAAACAGGCAACATCAGTAAATTTAACTCTACCCGTCCTAGCCCTGAACCAAATAGTCGCAGACAAAGATTCCTGGTACGTAGACAATGGTGCAACAAGTCATGTTACGAACAGAGGGGATATCTATGAGACTTTCGAACATTTCAGAGGAGAACACACAGTCACAGCAGCCAATGGTCAAACCATAGAAGCATTAGGTAAAGGAACCATTCGTGCTGAAGTTGATGTATGTGGAAGACGCGAGCAAATAACACTCAAAGATGTTTGGTATGTACCGAATATAAAAATGAATCTTTTTTCTGTTCTTGCCGCACATGATCATGAGTTCATCACCGTCTTCGAGTCGACGCCAGACACGTGTATACTAAAAGTGGCTGGATCCACCAGATTAATTGGAAAAAGGCAAAGAAATGGCGGACTTTATAAACTGAACCTCAGCTGCCTTACGCCAAAAATCAATGTAAACGCGGTATTGACAAATCCACTACAAGTTTACCATGAACGGCTTGCTCACCAAAATAAGAGACATGTAAAGCAACTCATTGAACAAGAACTTGGATTAAAAGTGGAGGACAGCAAATCAGACCTATGCGAAGGATGTCTATATGGAAAGGCACACAAGCAAAAGTTTGGCACAAGGGTTAGAGCAACTCAACCTGGAGAACTCATCCATGCAGACATATGTGGACCTTTTACATACTCCATCCAAAAGTTTCGATATTTCTTGATGTTCAAAGATGATTTCACTCACTATCGATTCATATATTTTCTAAAGCAGAAATCTGAAGCATGGATGAAGCTTAAGCAAATGCTAGCAGAAGCCAAAGCTGCCGGACACACTGTTAAAGAATTTTTGACTGACAATGGAGGAGAATTTGATAACGAACAGTTTCTTAGCGGAACATGGCGTAAAACAGAGACTGACGATGCCTCACACTCATGAACAGGCTGGATGCGTGGAAAGAGAGAATCGGACAATAGTAGAAGCAGCAAGATCGATGATGCATGCTCATGAGGAGATACCGCAAGGTCTTTGGGCAGAACTCATTAACACAGCGGCGTACATCCTGAATCGCTCTAGTACATCAAGCGTGCAAGGAAAATCACCATATGAGTTATGGTACAATAAAAAACCAGGTATCAAGCACTTGAGAATCATTGGCTGCAAATGCTACGCCCATATTCCTAAACCAAACCGCAAGAAGCTTGACAAGAAAGCTCAGAAAGGAATATTGATTGGGTATGACGGAAATGAAGGATATAGAATTTGGGACAAAGTAAATCACAAGTTGATAAGATCTAGAGATGTGACTTTTGAAGAAACACCGCTACTAGGCTGCAACACCGACAAAAAGTTCTTTAGTGAACCACAACCTTCAACCTCAACCAACAAAACCATTCGATATGAGCTACCAGATTTACAAGACAAACCATCAGATATTATTGTGCAGCAAGATGATACTCAAGACCTACGAGCATCTACGTATATGCCATTACCAAATGGAACCTCACTGTCCCAATGCGAGTACAATGAAGTTGATGAGCAAGATGTAGATGTTATCCGAGATGACCAGGAAGTGCAAGATGTTGATTTAGAGCCAAATCATACAGCAAACGAGTCGTTTGAAACTGAGGAATCTGAAGATGGGGATACAGAACATGAGAACTGTAGCCTATCTGAGCCTGAAATTGATCAAGCTGGTCGAATGACTTTGAGGAACCGCGACAATCTTAGGCCCCCAAGTCGATATAGAGATCATGTCTGCAACATTAATCTGACATTGAATGCTACCGAACCTAAAACCTTCAAGGAAGCTATGTCTGGAGTAGATCGGGAAAAATGGCAAGAAGCCGTCAGTAGCGAAATACATTCTTTAGAAGAAAATGAAACGTGGGAGTTAGTCGAATTGCCAAAAGGACGGAAAGCCATCCCATGTAAATGGATATTTAAAGTCAAGACTAATGCTGACGGTACACTAGACAAGTACAAAGCCAGATTAGTGATTAAGGGATATTCACAAAAGGAAGGATTGGACTTTTATGAGACGTTTAGTCCTGTGGCAAGAAGCAGCACCATAAGAGCACTTCTAAGTGTCGCCGCCAAGGAAAAAATGATCCTATCGCAATTTGACGTATCAACTGCCTTCTTATATGGAAAGTTAGACGAGGATATCTATATAAAACCTCCAGAAGGCTATGCAACTGATCCTAAACTTGTATTCAAGCTGAAGAAAAGTCTGTATGGGCTTAAGCAGGCACCAAGGTGCTGGAATCAATGCATTACGGACTACATTGTGGATATCGGCTTCAAACAAAGTAAAGCGGATCCTTGCTTATTTACACGAAGGAGAGGAAAAAGCAAGATAGTTTTAGCCCTCTATGTCGATGATGGACTTTTTGCATCTAATAGCGAAAAGGAAACGAAATTATTTCTAGAAGAACTGGAAAACCGTTTCAAGATAACCGTCAAACCCGCAAATTATTTTCTGGGTATGGAAATCGAGAGAAAATCAGACGGCTCCATTTTTGTTCATCAGAAAGCGTACACCAAGCGCGTTCTAGAAAAATTTGGCATGGAGAATTGCAAAACCGTGGCAACGCCAATTCTAAAACCAGCTAACAAAAATGAAACAGAGACTGCACCTTTCCCTTATCGCCAAGCAGTTGGAGCATTGGCCTACCTAATGACCGGGACAAGGCCTGATATAGCTTATGCTATAAGCGTAGTTTCAAGAAATTTAGACTGCCCTACCAAGGAAAATGTTCAAACAGCCAAGAGAATATTCCGCTACTTGAAAGGCACCATAGGCAAAGGTATTACTTATGGAAGTAAAAAAGATCTGGAATGCTACAGTGATGCAGATCATGGGGGTGATCATGACACAGGTCGCTCCACCAGCGGAATGTTGTGTCTGTTTGCTGGCGGCCCAATATCGTGGCAGAGCAAGCGCCAATTGACTGTTGCGATTTCATCAACAGAAGCAGAAATCGTAGCTGCCAGTGAAACTGCCCGAGAGATTATATGGATGAAAAGAATTCTGAAAGACCTCACAGAGAAGGAGTGGCCAGCCACCCTACATGTGGATAGTGAACCGGCAATCCAGCTGGCCAATCATCCAGCACACGAATACCACCAGAGAACAAAACATATTAGAATTCGATCATTCTTTATAAGAGAATGCGTTGAAAGAAAAATTATTGAAGTTTGCAAAGTACCAGCTTCGGTACAGCTCGCAGATATGCTAACCAAGCCTCTTTATGGACCCAGGCTTACAGAACTAAGCAGAATGTCTGGCTTAAAAACGGAGCCGGATATTAAGGAGAGTTAAACCTCCTTATGACTTTATGTCACTATTGTTTTTCCAAAAGACAGTTGACATGAATAAAATACGTAAAGCTTTAATACAACATGTCGAAGTCAGAATTGGGTGTAGCGTACAGACGTAACAACTGCAACTACAATTTCATTCAGTGTGGCCAGTTAACATTAGGAAAGCGATAATTGCCGCATTCAAACGGTCCTGCGAAGCGGACTGCAAGATTGTTAACCGATGAGATAGGGCAAGACAGCACGTCTAAAATGGGACGGCCGCGACATACTCTCGATTTTCTCGCACTATACCTCTTGTTCTATGTGGTCTAATAAGAGAGAGACGGATCGTGCAACGTAATAGCCGTGCAGCAAATCAAAATCGAGAGTATGTCACGGCCGCCTCATGATCGACTTGCTGTCTCGCCCTATCTCATCGGTTAGTAACAATCTTGCAGTCCGCTTCGCAGGACCGTTTGAATGCGGCAATTTTCGCTTTCACTGTTAACTGGCTGTGTGGTATGTAACGGGTGTGCTAGCCGGCGTGACAAAATGTCAGTTTTCCTCCTAATTTGAGAATATTATAATTACTATGGTTGGCGGTTGGTTTATAAAAAAATAAAAATAAAATGCATTTATTTCGGACAATTAAAAATCCATATCTTGTTAGTAACAATTTGGTACTTAAATAAATATATTAGTTCTATGCCTACAACTTAAATGATGAGAGGACCAGTGCTTTACTAAATTGCTGTCCCATCTATCGGCTACGACTGTCAGGAGACTGTGGCGGCTGCCGCGAACCCTACAGAGCGTCGCGGCGCAGCGCTTGCGCAGCGTCGCATGAAACCCGTCTACATGCGCGTCCGCAAACATGCCCGACGCACTGCAGTACCGCGGCAGTCGCAACAGCACCCTGAACGCGTCATTATATTGTACACGCAAGGCACTCATGGCACGTTGCGTGTACTTCGACCACAAACTGCCGGTGTACAGCGATGTACAGTACGCACGAAACAGGGTTATTTTGACTTGCGCTGTACATCGACCGAACCTGCGAGCTATCATGTTGGCTCTAACGGCCAACGCCCTTCGCTCCCTCTCTATATCGGCGTCGTCCCGTAGGTCGTCAGTTACAATGTGACCAAGATATTTGAAAATGTGAACCCTATTTAGCTCTTCGCCGTTTAAACGAATGGGTGGTACGTGTGAAGGGCACTTATTACCAGCCTTAAAAACCATGTATTCGCTCTTCCGCACATTGTATTTTAAGTTATGGCTTAGAGCATAGGATTCACATTTATCAATAAGGATTCTCAGCCCCCCCACTGATGGGCTCAACAGCACCATGTCATCCGCATAACTTATATTATTGTGACATACTCTGTTAATGTGGCATCCGACATGTGTACTGCTGAGCCCACCGATGAGTTCGTTTACATAAAGATTGAACAATTTGGGGGATGTAAGCCCCCCCTGCCTTACACCACAATCCAACCCGTACTCGTCTGATAAGATGTTCCCCCATCGGACGCTATTTCTTTGGCTCGCGTACCAGTACCTAAATATGCGTGTTAGTTCCCTGGGAAATTTGGCATCATCAAGCTTTTTCCATAGTAAGTTATAATTTACAAGGTCAAATGCCTTTGAAAGGTCCAAAAAACACGCATAAATAGGTGTTCTACGCCTGGTATAGTACTCGACAGTGTTTTTTAGGCAAATGATCGCACTCTCGGTGGACAGGCCGGCTCGGAAGCCGAACTGGCCATCATGCAGCTGCAAGCATTTGTCCAACTGCTTACTAAGGAGACTATCCAGAACCCTGGCCACGATTGTTGCCAAAGAGATTGGTCTGTAATTCGTTATGTCAGATATATCTCCTGTTTTATTTTTAATTATAGGAACAACTACCGTTTTCGTCATATGGCTGGGCAGGTATGAGTGTCCAATACATAGATTAAAAAACATAGATAAGAGTCTGGGCAAATGAGGACCAGCGAACTGCAGGTGTTCGATGCTCAAATAATCATGACCAGGGGATTTGCCCCTTTTCATATCCCGTATTATCTTGTTGATATCCTTCGAGCTAAAACGTAAGTGAGGGTCATTCCTTACCCCACCGTCGAACACCGGCAGCCCGTCCGAACCTCCTACCGATGACTTGCAATTAAAATGGTCCTTAAACAAATTAGCAATGCCCTTGGCATCAAAAGTGCCGTTGATATTAACTGAGAGACTAGTTTATGTTTCCATTTTCTTTGTACATTTCCAAAAATTTCGAAAATCATTTTTCCTATGATGTGAAGCGAGTATGTCCATTTTGACTTGGTCTTGATGATTTTGTACCCATCGCAATCTGGATTTAAAAACTTTTCTGCTATATCACGATCGTGTAGCACGCCTTTAAGAAAACGTTACACGAGCCGATACAGGTGGACGGCCAAGCATGATTTCGAAATGTTGTACTGACAAATTGGAGTAAAATCACATAATCTGTATACCCTCATCTAAATAGTGGCAACATTTACTTTTTTGACCACCATTTTCCTCTTCAGTTTCTTTCACGTCGTCGCCCATTTTTTATTGTTTGTGGCTAGTTGGTGGTTTTTATTTCACAGCCAGCTGTTATCTTTTAGTTGTTTTCAAAGTTCCTTTCATAGCGCATAAAGGTGGGCGGTGCGTTGTCTTAGGTTTCGGCCGGACTAGCGTATCGTCCGGACTTTGCGCCACTTCTGAGAAAACCAAATTTCAAGATTTCGACCTTGCGGTGCTGAGTTAACCAAACCACGATGACCCGTAAGTAGTCGCCATCTCCAATTACTTGAAATGTAAATATCGAAATATGATTTCAAGCATCATGTATGCTTTCACTAAATCCTACTTGATAGTTTTGATCAATTTTTATTCTTTATAATAGTCTTGAGTAACCTACATTGACATGACTTCGATGCTACAGAAACACAAATTACAAAAGTAATTATGCGTTGTAATGTATCGCGTTTGTTGATACCATATTTGGATTTTAATCGCTCCATGAACGATAAATACTTATTATTTACTAATAAACAAGGTAAAGACTTCGTAGTTTTGTAGTATTGATGATTAGATGAAGGTGACTCGCAACATATCCTGCAAAAGAAGGGTCAGTGACTCTAGTTCACTATTTTTATATTTTTAGGAGGAAATCAAAGAGATTTGGCGCGTGCTAAGAACCAGAAGAAGCAGCAGGAACAGGCTAAAAAGAAGGCAAATGAGAAGACGGGAATGTCTCTCTCTGAAAGGAAGCATAGGTGAATTAATTTGTACACAAATGCATGTATATTATTCATGATGCATATGGGATGCATTTTGCATTATATATGTCAAAGTTAGCAGGCAATCAGTTTCCATTATATTACTGCATTCAAGACTGAAGAAGTAGGTATGCTTAGTATGGCAATTCACTAAGTGTGCTGTTTCTTTAATGCCCTTCTGTGTTCCTATTTACCTATTAATTGCAGCTTGTAAATGAGTTTTCATTCCTATGAATGTTAAAACAACATTTTATAAAAAAAAATTGTTCATTTGAATACATGTTACATTTATATAATGAACAGAGAAAGAAAACGTTACTGTAGCTGCCTGCATATTATAATCAATGTAGGTGAATCAGCATTTTAAAATACTGGCCCCCTTATTTCTGGGATAAAAACTATCCTATGTCCATCTCTATACAAAATTTCATCTAAATTGGTTTAGTGGTTTAAGCATGAAGATATATCGTTCAGACAGAGACACTTTCGCATTTATAATATTAGTATGCATAGTCTTTTGTGAAAAGTATTTTTTTCAACAAATGATTCATTTCAGAGATAAGGCCTATACCTATTTATAATATTAGTGTACAGTCAAGGGCACCAATACTTGTCAAGGACACCAATATATACAAAGTCTCAAAATATCTAGTCATACCTTATTTCTGCAACAATAAGGTTGTAGTATACATATTTATGAAACTTTGAGTGAATGCATATTGGTGCCCTATACTGTACATAAAAATCATTATAAATATGCTGTTTACATCAAGATTTTTGTTGTCTGCTACACATGAATTGTTCCTTATAAATGTGTTAATCTCTTTTTTTTTCAGGGATGCGGAACTAATGAGAGAGAAGCAGCGGAAAAAGGAGGAACAAGAAGGTGTTCCCCAGAAACAGGCTGTTGACTAATATTTCATCTTATTCTAATGACAACAAAGAAGTTTTAAGTTTTTTGAGGAGCTAAAATAGTTCAAGTGATAACAAGCAATTCTAAAATAACAAATATGTTTTAAATTCTGAGTTCTAATGTAACATAAAACCAATAACACCACAATAAGAGTTTTCTTCAGTATTCTTCTTTGTAAGCTACTTTTAATGTCCACAAACCTCGTTCACAATATGATTATGATCTGAATAGCATGCTATTTTCACTGTATCTTAGCATTTATGCAAATGTTCATGTTAATTTAACTGAATATGTTTGTATGTATACTACTAATCGAAGTACCCCTTTTTGTACAATAAAGTATTAGAGTAAGTACAAACTAAATAAGTATTTTATTTCATATTTCTATTGATCATATATCTACTGAAATCACACATTGTTGTTTATTACATTACTGACGAAGTATGTATCCGGCTTGAACTTAACAGAAAGGCAATATACATTATATGCCTAAAATTTGACCAAATAAAAGGAAAATATATCTTGCTAGTAATATTCAATATCGTCGGGGATAGTGCAATACCGCGTAACTAGCACTAGTAAAAACTGCGTATCTGCACAACACTCCTAGGGCAAATCCGCGTAACTGACATTGGTTAAAACCGCGTATCTAACAAATGTAGCCAAATTGAGATTTCCCGCCAACGAAAGTAAAAACTCGATTAGAATATACTAGTTCAAACACCCGTTGCATTTGACCAATAACAAGCTAGTTATGGCTTAATAACAATACCGCGATTCAATCACTCTCAAGGGACGATTCCGCGTATCTGCAATCAGATGACTACGGTAGGCTGTTCCGATTGTGGTGAAAACAAGTGTCAGGTACTAAAAACAAAACAAAAACTTTGGGTAAGTGTTTCTTTTGAATTAATTACATAATTTAAATATAAATTAGTTAGTAACGATTTGAGTTAAGGCAATATTTCATATAATTGCAATTTTTTTCCAGTACCTAAGTCCAGTCAGTCAGTTGTCTCCAGTTTTTGTAAAAAAAAGATAAATAACAAACTATAGCTTAATTAGGGCTGTAGATATCTTAACGTGACAACAGTCAACAAGTTTATAGATCTTATTTTCATTTTGAAGGTTTATGATTGTAAGTACTATTTGGTTTATAATAAGTGGTGGCTGCCTACTGAGTGTTAGGTACAATGTTATTCTTGTGTGTATGATTCTTTTCACAATGTGATTCTTTAACTAAGTAGGTAATCTAGTAAAATCGTAATAATTCCAGATTATTTAAAACCAAAGAGTGCTGTATTGTTGGAATTTACTGGAACTCATAAGTACGTTTAAATTGATTAAAGTGCCTGATTAGGAAAATTCAACTCCAGGTTGTATTGATAATACAGAAGTTTTTTTTTCTGAAGCCATGCAACTAGTTTGTCGGGAACTTGGCATTGTATCAAATATAATACGTTGGTTTTTCCGAAACTGGGAAACCCTGTTTTTTTATTACTAATTTATATACGCTCAACTCTAACGACGAATTTCGACTCTTACCGCAAAGAAAGTGGTATCCATTGTTGCTCCACAGCTTTTTCATGCTAGATTACCGATATAAAAACAAAATATCGTCCTATTACTGCAAATACCAACTAAGTGACTTTTTGCCGAAGTGCCTTTTATTATACCAAAAGAAATATGTTTTCAATATCTACAGACTGGTAAAACCCCTGTTTCGCTACGACGCCCCGTTCAGGAGATAGCTAAAGTATAAAGCGACATAATTACTAATTTTGCGGCATTCTAAACAGGCAAAACTCGATATGTGTATGATAATACGCTTATTTTAGTTTTTAACTTCAGATTAAAACTGTTATAGGCATATAGTGTTTTTTTGCATTAACATTTTATTGAACATGACCCAATATAATATGAACATCTGCAACAGTTAAAGAGTGTTATTCCTTCAGCATAAATTTTATGACAATTTGCCATATACGAATACTTAATTTCCTAATAGTTATTTAAGTTGATTACATTTTTTGAAATATTTTATGTTCATGTTAATTTAACTGAATATGTTTGTATGTATACTACTAATCGAAGTACCCCTTTTTGTACAATAAAGTATTAGAGTAAGTACAAACTAAATAAGTATTTTATTTCATATTTCTATTGATCATATATCTACTGAAATCACACATTGTTGTTTATTATATTACTGACGAAGTATGTATCCGGCTTGAACTTAACAGAAAGGCAATATACATTATATGCCTAAAATTTGACCAAATAAAAGGAAAATATATCTTGCTAGTAATATTCAATAATATATGTAGTTCCGCATTCATTACTATAGTTTATTTCAACAATATTTTATTAGTTACTTTTCAACAAAGTCATACAATGCCCTATTCATCTCGTATATGTACGCATTTTTTTGTGTTTCACTTTACATTCACCTAAATAAAAATGACTAGTTTTGAATTCTTTGAATACATTCGTAGAATGTTTTTCTATGATTACCTTTATAAGTATCTCTTATGGCTCCTCTACATGATAGCCCATCCTAATAATGGCTCACTAGGAATACTAGGATGGGCCAGCGTGTTAGAGAGGGTAGTCGTGTCAGATGGCTTATGGCGCGGCGATGTCTTTCTCCGTCTAACGCATAGTTGCGTCTTGTACGATGGGTCGTGATGGCCCACTGTATAGATCAGGCTATAGATATGTGGTCTATATACATTGGATCAGTCAGTTTTCGATTCTATCTCAAAGCAATAGGGTTCTACCCATTTACATAGAATGTATAGTACCTACATGTTATGATGCTGACTTTATAATGGCAACTGTAGTTTTGCCCCGCTCGCTGGGTACTGCTGAGCGGATTGTATATAGGTACGTGTGTACCACCGTAGCGAAGATACTGATCCCATTTTGAATGAATCGATTCGAAATTGTGGTCTGGGTGACCAAAGCTACTTTTTGAATGAAAAAAAAACTCCAGAGTCACTTTTCCGTAGTCGGGTTAGCCAAGATGTAGAATTTGTAGATAATAGCTGTCACATAAATGCTTCGCGTTCGTTGGTCGTTCGTTTGCTCAGTGTGTACCCACCATTAGGTCATGTGGAGTAGGTGGTTTGGCGCTACTAAAACCTAAATGTTGAATGTTAAACGTTAGGTGAAACTCCCGTTTTTGCAACCACTTTACATGCTATGTTTAGCGGGATATGTAGGTATGTGTAACACAAGATCGCTTATGTTATGACCCGTGACTACTGGTTTACTAACCATGGAACTGGAACACGTCACAATACACCGATGACGCAATCTGTGATAAAATGGTATTACCTAATACCTAGTAGGTACCTACCTCCTTCCATATAAGTAACGTTCGAATGTTAACGGATTAATTCATCTAGATTTCTCCGTGTAGGCGGTGTAGGTATCGATCATCATCGTTGGTATCGTGGGGCCTATGAATGGTCAGTAAAGTAGTCCCTTAGGATATCGGAAATAAATATTGTAAGTAGGTGTATAGATATAGGTAGACCTAGATATCAATTATTTCATCCTGCATTCTCGTAAAATTTTGTGAGCAGTTGCAATAATTATATAGCTAATGTTTTTTTTGTTGATTCAACTGTTGAAAAAATGTCAGACCCGCGAGGTCTGCTTTTTGTAGAGCCACCACATCAGTCTTAAATGGAGTAGTATCATCGGCATGCGATGCCCTGCGCTAGGGCCGGCCACGACTTCGAGCGGCGAAGGCAGCGGCAGCGTTTTTTCTAATTTAGCTATTGCGGGTTTTCTCAACTAACCACTATGCGTTTCGCGTCTCGACCGCGCAATGAACAGATAAGGGTGAGGACGAAATTCTTAGCCAGTAGTTAGTTAAGTACTGTAGTTAGCCTGGTTAATCGGTATGTAATAGTAGTTAAATAGTTCCGTTTTATGATAGAATTATGGCAATTTTTTGTGTCACAACGGAACTTTTAAATTAGTACACAGATATGGTAAGATTTTATCTGCGTCTAAGTACTGGGGAGGAGAGTTAAACCGTCTCACTCTATATAATAGACTCGCTCGTCTCTGCTCTCGCGTATACGCATAGTTACGCAGATAAACCTTTCTTAAGTATGCTACTGCGTGCCGCACGCTTAAATTAAATACATGTTTATTTAAGATTTTTCGATATCCATATAATGTTAGTAAGTCTTAATCTAAGTTGGTTAGTATGTGCATAGACACGTACTTATATCTAATTTGGCTGACCCAGTATAGTAAAATAGGGCAGTCGTAGGTACTTGTCAGCAATGACACCCAGGATGCCGTTGGAGCTTCCTCTGAGCCTGTTCAGCAGCGACGCGATCTTCTTCCGCATAATTGCCTGAAAACTGTCCGTGCGGGCCTCCGCAAACATGAGCGAGGCACTACACCACCTTGGCAGTCCCAACAGCATCCTGAACGTATTATTATTGTACTGTAAGCGCAGGGCGTTATAGGCTTTTTTAGTGTACCTTACCCACAGGCTGCTCGAGTAAATTGGCAGTAGGCCTTAAACAGTGTGATTTTGACATCAGTGGAACATCGAGCAAACCTGCGGGCAATCATATTAGCCCTGACAAGTGACAGCCAACGCCCTGCGCTCTCGTTCTATATCAATGTCATAAGTCAAATCAGGTGTTATAATGTGCCCCAGATATTTAAATTCCTTGGCCACCGACAGGGTGGTCCCATGCAGTAGGTACAACAGGAGCCACATAATTTATTTTAAAAACAAAGTTTTAACAGACTTCAATTTAGTACTCCGTCAAGCCACGAGAACATTTCCTATTTTTTTTTACAATTTACCACATGAACTGATTTCCGATAGCAAATGCGTTGACTATTGAAAAAATCCGAATCGCTGTATGTGGGCCGATTAATATTTGAGAACTTCAATTGACCAATGGCACTTCATTAGTTCCTATTTCAACGGAATCTTATCAGAACCTGTGACGTACTTTTGCACTTACATAATTGAGGAATTCGATAAGTCACCTGTGGTGGCTGTGGTCTTCATCATCAATTCCTCGCCTCCAAATTTATGATTCCGGATGTAAATACACGAGTTATAACAGAAAATACCAAAATCACTACACGCGTGTCTAATAAAATTGAGGAGTCCCCTCTATTCCTCATGGATCCCATCATCTAACTGAATTTTGAAAAAAATGGGACCCACCTCGAAGTATATACATACGAACAAAAATAAATTTTTCGAATCGGCTCAACAATGACGGAGTTCTGAGGTACCTAACAAACATTGAAAAAAAAAAACTACAGTCGTATCCTCCTTTTTTTTAAAGTCGGTTAAAAAGAAGGCTGCTTCACTTTTTCCGCCTTGAAAACCACGAGAACACTTTGCGTCGGGTTGTACTAGCTGCTTAGGATCTTTACGTCACACCTGGCCATAATGCGAGTTTTACTGCTCGCTGCGCGTATGGGAAAACTCGCATTGTGGCCAGATGAAGACGTAAAATTTTGTACGCATCACGGGCGGTAATTCGTAAAGCCCCAGAGCGCATATTTATGGCCCTCACCTTCGGTTCGGGCCACAAACACCTGCGATCTAGGGCATTCATGAATTCACCGCCCTATTAGTTACGTAATGTGCTATTTCAACACGATTGCTCGTAACGTACCTCTTCTTGTGTCGCTTTTAGGCTCATAATCCTGGATATTAAACATGCGTGTTTTATAACATTACAACACTTGTGTGTTATGGTTATATCCCGATTAAGTCACGTTGGCACCTTGCAGCAAGATATATGCATGAACACGGTGCATTCTTAAATTAACCGGGTTGTACACAATGTACAGCTTTTTTTTAATTCTCTGCAAATGGATTCTTCCTCGACTAAACAAATTAAATCCTTTTTGTTAATTAGTCGACTATTTATTTTTGTATATGATATAGGAACGTTTAATTTAGTAAAACTATTCACTTCTGATAACATTTTACATAAATTAATGCAGATAACATTTTAAAACGATAATATTATTTTGTATTGGCTGTTTAGAGATTTCTGTGCCCGCACTGCGCAAACTTCACGAAAAAAAACTGTTGCGCGCCATTAAAAGGTTATTTCACAAATATTTGTAAAATTTGTTTATGCGTGTTTGGTTATTACCTATCAAAAATGTTGACTCGTGGTGACTAAAAAGATGATAAATAGAATGGACGCCACTGGAAATTCTTGGTGGTGTGCAATTGTGAGTAAAAACCTGTTGTCATCTTAATGATTTACTTAATGTAAAGAAAATAATTTGGCAGGCTTATAACATTTTCATCTTATGAAAATGATTTTTTCCACGCAAAATGTGTTGAAAAACGTCGTATGATACGCGTGAGCTTTGATAATTACATCCTCGCTCGGCTTCCTTATCACGCTCACCTGCGGTTCGCGTGACCAATTTCGCCTCTGATGTAATTATCAACACATTGAGCTATTATTACTATGTAGTACATTATACTTCAATGTATCAACATACCTCACTTGTATCACAATGTACTATTACTTACTGACAATAAAAAAAAACAAACATGTTTAGACATTGGCGTGTCAGTCGAACAGTACCTATGTGTCAGTTTGTGACGTTATTGTTTGTAAGAACATTTATTTGGTCGTTTATTATTTTTTTGTAAATAAGTGTACCATGTCTAATCAGGAAGCTGACCATTCCGCTGTGCAATGTAGTACCGGGCACGAGCAACAATCAGAAGAAAGTGACGAACGTAAGTACTTACTATACTTATGCTTATTTTATTCATTAAATTGTACATACTTACATAACTACCTACTGTCTGCCGTAAGTATTACAAAGTCCCACGGGATAAAATTTTGCCTACCTATATGTCCATCCAGAAATCCATTCTATAGGTACCTACACAGAAAAAATATTTTTTGAAATCTGATAGTGTTTGTGGGGATTACTTCCTCTTCTACATTCAAACATACACAAGCTCGCACCTTGTCCTCTACAATATTAAGTTCCTACTTAATAATAATAGTAGTTACGTGGCTCACGGATCACGGACCTTAATACCAGTAGGTACCTAAATATGTGGGTATGCACTCAAATGGGTTCCTGTAGGTCAATTTGCGAGTATGGAATTGGCTTTGAAATAGCAGCGCACCAGTCGCACCATTGCCTACGTCGGTTCCTTGAACCCGCCAAGGTCATTCCTTCACTAGCCCTATTAACATTTTCTAGGCAAATACTAACAAGGTCATAACTTCTCTAACAGTTGCAGAGTTCTATAAGACACTGTCCAGCTACGACTTGCTGCCGCTGTTTGAAAGCCAATACAACGCTTTTGTGCGTATACGACAATACTCCATGACGACCAATGAGAAGTTGCGCCGCCGGTGGCATGACCGGTTGCTCGGCAAACCGGAGGTGGTAGGCGTAAGAACGATGCCTACTATAAGGTGGGCCATTATGGATTTAATCACTATCTACATTAGCGCAGGAGTCGACCGCCCGGAGGTAGAGCTTTTCGTATATGAAAGGTGTAGCTTTCCCTCCTCCTCAGTCGGTCCTTCATTGCTGAGGATTGTGACTCTCCCAACGTAGCCATAGACAGTATATATATTGCAACCAAATGCTGGAATAACATTCCTCCACCAATTGGATGCTTACCATCAAATTTCGATTTAAGTCGCACGCAAGAAGCAAGTGGTAGGAATTCTGCACGGCTATTTGGTTGCAGATTTCGTTCTGTGACTGTGCTTTCAAAACAACATTGACTCTCCTCTTTCCTCTTTTGCTTATTTACACCGATATAGCACCGGTATAGTTACATTTTTGTTTTATTTTATTTTGTGTCATACTGTCATACCACCATTTGTATATTTTTTATGGCCACACATCAAATATTTGGACTTAGATTTGATTGTTGTTTTGTGTTATATAAGTAAAATTATTATTTGTTTATGCATGTTTGTCCATCCTTAAGTATTTTCTACACGTTTCTTCTGGGTTCTAACAGAATGCCAGATTTTTGTTCAATTGCGAGCATTGCCGCGCACTGAGTTGGAGCCTTTTGTCTTTGCAATGCATAGGTACAGTTTGTTTCTGTGCATAATAAGTTAAAAACTAATCGTTTTATGTATTTTTTAAATATTCTTTTAAGTTAGGTGTTTTTTCCTCTTGTTGTAGGTACCTTTTGTGTATGTAGTAAACAAATACCAAACATTTATCTATCTACCCATACGTAAGTATTTTGAAGAACAAGATTTCCGGTCGGCTGCCTGTTGGATGTCACACACACCTAATAGAGTCTGTCAAGCGAGTCGTGTCCCTGGAAAATGGCGGCAAATTATTAAAAAAAAACGCATGCTGGTACACACGAATGTATGGCGGCATAAGACCTGCAACACACTGGCGCGGCCTGCGGTGGCGGACAATAGAAAATTTGCAAGGGGCGGACAAGTTTATTATTGTCCGGCCGCGCTAGTGCGATCAGGCACAGACTAATACAGACGCGCAGTATAAAGCAAGACGATATTTAATATAGTTGTCTCTGTCACTTCTTATGGTCAGCTGACGTAAGTTAGAATGAGACGAATAGTATGGTATTTTGAGTCTATTGACGACTCGTCTCCATCTACTGTTCACCACTGTGTTAAAATAGCAATAGCAAACAAGTTTTCCAAGATGTCAACGTCAAATTGACACTTATAGTGTTGTTTCTGTTTTAAAGTTCATATTCATCGACATTATATCGGTGTGAATTTTATGTAGGCGACGCGTTTGGGAAGTTTGAGATACAGAGACTGGAAATACAGACGACCGTGAGTGAGCTGGAGGTTCATTTTCCTACTTCCGTATACCTATTGTTTATTTCAGTTGATAACTGAAACTATATAGATTATTTTTACAGTTGTTAAATACTACTTAACTACATTTTAATATTTATTTAAAGTACGAATCAAGTAGCTGTCTACACCTCACGTAGGAGTTGTCGCTCAGAAACAGGAATAAGTAGGTAGTTAAGTCAAGGTACCTATGGTTTTTGTTTTTATTGTGGTAAATGCCTTAAATAACATTTTGTATACAGTATTGCATACATGTGTTAAATTGTATCTCAATACAACTTAGAGCATTAAACGAACCGGAGCCGCCATTGACAGGCGTTCCCCTCTGCCAAATGTATATGACCAGTGGTCATACACATTGTATGGACTGACGTTTATCTGACGAAGCTATTTTCAAGTTACGCATACATTTGACGTTCCCTTCCTCCGCAAAAATCGGCAGACTTTTTTATTAGGGTTCCGTAGCCAAATGGCAAAAAACGGAACCCTTATAGATTCGTCATGTCTGTCTGTCTGTCTGTCTGTCCGTCAGTATGTCACAGGCATTTTACTCTAAAACCATAGGGTGTATTTGAATAAATAATTGAGGATAGGGTGTATTTTGTTAAACGCTATATAGTTTTGTAATGAAATTACTAAAAAAGATTTTTTTTAGGGGTGCACCCCATACATAAAACTGAAAGTCAAAAATTATTTTTTCATTGCAAGCCCACTTGTGGTACATCAATCGACAGGCCACATCACGTAAGTGACATAAGTTTTCAGTAACGATATGACCTTTTTCATGTCAGACCCATCATACCCCTAGCAATACCCCTGGGTGTAGGGTGGGACTGAACCATACCACCGTAGTGCTGTGCACTATATTATGCTTTATAATATCTATCCCAAAAGTCCTATTACCGTTATCAGTATCACGCAGTGTAGTTGAAAAAGAGACTACCGTTATCTGTACGAGTAGGTAACCTTTGATTTAGTATATAGAACTAGATGCACAATGTCAAACAATGCCAAGAAATGTGCCCCAGAACATGAACGAAGAATACTCTGGACAGGCTATGGTAATAATAATACCACGTGCGAGCGAGCTGGTAGCATACAAATCTCTATAAGTGTGACAGAAAGGGGAATATCATTCATTGTCCTTGTTTTTATTTGCCACAACTGATTTAGTATGAAGTTGTGCCACACAAACCATTACCCGTCCCGTAGTAAGTTGTTTATGACAAGTCATCAGCCATTTTAGGACCGGTTCTTAATTTAGCTGCATAAGAGCTTTTCCGTCCCTCACCGTGGCAACACGTACAGCCCGTCCATAGTATTTTAGGTTCATGGCCCCAGAATGAGAGCTCTAGCTACATTTCAGTAGTTGCTAATAGCGTTAACTTATAACCTGCATCAAGATATATGTTTCATAATAAAAGAACTCAGTGTTTTAGACCTTAAGCACCATATTAGCAAACCAACATCAAAAGATTAAATACTTTTTAGTTTATTGTGACATACGAGTATAATGTGACTTGACTGCTCACGTCAAAACTTTAGCGTTTAGCGTTTAGCGAATGAATGGTCGCGTTATAAATTTTATTTACTTCAACAGAAAGCACAAATACATCTGGTTTCTTTATTTTACAAGTGGGGAATAAACAGTTTCAAATATTTGTACAAATATTATATACAAAACAATTGTTGAGATTTCCGTAAGTACATATAGTACAGCTGACAGAGTCCATAAAAAGAAATCATTTTAGTTTCCTTGAAATAGATTCAGTTTGTTAAATATAGTATATTTTACAACTAGTGTGAAAAGAATGTCTTTTTACCACTAGTACTGAGGTATCTTGCCACGAGCTGAAAGCGAGTGGCAAGACTCGGTACGAGTGGTAAAAGACATTTCACACGTGTTGTAAACGACGTATTTTAATACAATTGCGAAAAATAATAAATTAATATATCATTGCGATAAAATATGCTTGCTTCGAAGTTATTTTTGAACGAACCCATACTTTACAAATGACACTTGACAGTGACAACCTACTATTGGAATCAGCGCCATCGGGTAAAAAATCTAATATAAAATTACTGCGTTTCGAAAGTATAGTTTGGAACTAAAAAGTAAAAAGCACTAGTTCGAGAAATTGAGCTTCTCGTACGCTACGCAGCCACAAAAAGTACCACTTTTTGAGCAACTGTATTAAAAATTGTATTTTCGACCTGCCTTTACTTTAAATACTTTCTTTTTTGCGATGTAATGTAAGCGTACAGTCAAGTAGTGATCAGCTGTCGATTTTATTAAAACGGTCCTGGGTTTTGAACGTCACTCTCATGATCACCCGACATCTATAATACGAGTATTACGAGATACAAGGTCAAAAATGAATGATGATGAAAATTGGCAACAATTAGCGCATTTCCAAATGATGTGTTGGGATTGTACTATAGAATTTTATTATAGTTCATTAATGATATTAATTACCTTTTGCAAGGTCATGTCTGTCTGTCTGTCCGTCCGTATGTCAGGCATTTTACTCGAAAACTATAGGGTGTATTTGAATAAAATTTTGAAGATAGGTGGTTTTTGTTAACCGCTACATAGTTATGTAATGAAATTACAAAAAAAGTTTTTTGTAGGCGTGCACTCCATACATAAAATTGAAACTCAAAAAAAAAAATTGCATGCCGTGTGGCACATCAATCGATAGGCCTTCCAAAATAAATATAAGGTTTCTCAGCAAATTTTTTTATTAAGTGAATAGAGTCGGAGATAATTGCCCCGAAAGTCACTAAAATTGTGTCCCCCTCCCCTCTAACTTTTGAACAGTGTATTGCAAAAATATGAAAAAAATCATGCAATTGTTTTGAACAAGATCGGTTCAAAAGTTTTCGAGATATTTCTAAAAAACCGCCTTACTTAAAGAAAAGGATGTAAGTGCCGTAGGATTTCAGTAAGGATACGACCTTTTTAATAGGCACGGAACCCTTGTTGTGCGTGGTCCGACACGCACTTGGCCGCTTTTTTTTAGATAGAAATGTGAGCGCGTGTCGTCTCCGGTTGGTTTAATGCTCTTAGCAATACAAATGTAAAGAGATACAATTTATTTACGACTGACCCCCCTAGCACACTAAGTTTTATGTCGGACATAAAGCTTTCGTCCCATTCTGGCCAATATGCGAGTGCAAGAGGGACAAATGCTTTATGTCTGACATAAAACTTAGTGTGCTAGGGGTCTGGTAAAAGTAAATATCAATGACGATATCTTGTAACAAAATATCTTTCGTTACATTAAATCTCGAGCGAGTAAGAGAGCGAATAACATCGTGCGAGCGAGAAAGCGGAGACAATGGCGTATGAAGACCTGTCAGATAACATGGTTCTATCCCTTTCTTACTTGTCGTTCAGTACGAAAGTGCGAAGAGATCGGATGTATACAAAACGTTCAATTTATTAGGACCTGTCTGCCTTTCTCTGTAATCTGTGGATTCATGGACAATCCACATTAAGTGATTTGTCAGCCCCAATTCATCAGAATCTGACCAATTGCTATAGTGTGGATGCATGTTCCAACCGTCAAACGAGTTGTACGGACTAATTGCATGAAAATCACAATTTGGACCATGGAATTTGCATGATCTGCCAAGTTTTTTTTTCTCACAAATTTCATTCAAATAAATTGGAACGAAAATTAAAAATATGTATACCAAAGCATATTGTATTAATATGTTACACTGTAATTTTGTATCTTTTTTAAACGGTGTTTTGCAACTACAATTTCATTCAGTGTGGCCAGTTAACAGTAAGAAAGCGAAAATTGCCGCATTCAAACGGTCCTGCGAGTTGCAAGATTGTTACTAACCGATGAGATAGGGCGAGACAGCAAGTCGATCATGAGGCGGCCGTGACATACTCTCGATTTTTGTGTGCTGCACGGCTATTACGCGACAGCGCGCGAGCTCTCTCAATTTTTCTCGCACGATCCGTCTCTCTCTTATTAGAACACTTAGAAAATCGAGAGTATGTCGCGGCCGTCCCATTTTAGACGTGCTATCTTGCCCTATCTCATTGGTTAGTAACAATCTTGCAGTCCGCTTCGCAGGACCGTTTGAATGCGGCCATTTTCACTTTCCTAATGTTAACTGGCCACACAGAATGAAATTGTAGTTGCAGTTGTTACGACTGTACGCTACACCCAATTCTGACTTCGACATGTTGTACTGACAAATTGGGGTAAAATCACTCAATGTGGATGGTCCCTTAATAGGTACATGTATGACTGACAGTTTAAGTAAAATTGTTGCCATATAAAGAATTTGATAAAAATGCTGTGGACAAGACTCGCTTGTAGGCTGCATTCTCATGTCCCGCCCTTCACGCCAAATGAAAGTAGACCTCTACCTATGCTTAGCGACTTACTAGGAATCAATTAGTTATTTATGATACAAGTGGGGAAAGTAGGTAATTCCCAATGAGTGACGATGACCAAAAACACCACCGTTAGGGAGTGTTTTTGATCGACACGAGTTGGGAATTACCTATCCGCACGTGTATCATACAACATTTTACAATGGATCATGCGAGGAAATTAAAAATTATACAAAAAGGTGAAATTTGAATTGTCATGAAATCTCATTCTCGCACGCGTGTGGTAATATTGGCCCGAAATCCATTCCCTTCGATCGTGTTTTAATTTATCACCACTCGTTGCGAATTTCCTATTTTCGGCACTTGTATCGTAATAGTTATTTACGTCACACCTGCGATCTGGGACTTTCACGAATTGACCGCCCTAGTTACGTAATGTACTAGTACGATACAAGTGCCGAAAATAGGAAATTCGCAACGAGTGGTGATAAATTAAAACACGACCGAAGGGGGATTGTGGGTGAGCGTTGAGGTGAGCTTAAGAAGTGAAGTTACAGAATAGCGGGGCTGGTTGAGACATCGTTTGCGGCTTCGGCCTCTTGGGTCTTCTGCATCTAAAACCATATTTACAAAATCTAACTAGTGAAGTCAAGCCCCCCCCCCCCCCCCCCCGCAAACCAAAATCCTGGATATTTCACTGTTTCGGACAAATTACCTACTCTTCGGAATTTTGGGGTGTTGCCTTCAACCCGTCTTGTGGACCCGTGTAGTCGTGTCCTGCTGGAAGCGTGTAGACACGCCTATTTGCTAAAGATATCGTTTTCGCTACAGCGACTACCACTTCTACAACTGCCGCACGATCCTAAAGGGGTCGCTAACGCCGAGCAACTTGCCGACATTGCGTCGTCATCTCATACCGGGGCCTGGAGTTGACAAGTACCTACTTACTTACTAATTTCGTACTTATAAAATACATATCGGTTCCACATTATTTAAACCGTTTATTGCAACATACCCCGTATTAAACAGTTTATGTGTGTGAAGGCCCCTCCACATTTGAAAGTGGAGCCACAGCGCGGCAATGTGGAGTCGGCTCACTTCACGCGTTCGCGCGCATATTTTTCGGGTTACGCGTACCTAGTAAACAACGCTATTATTGCTATTGTATTTCATTGTTAAGGGATAACGAAGCGATTGTTTCTTTATTGTGTAATGTAACTGCTAATTGATAATTTAAAATAAACGTTTTTGATTTTGATTCAACCAAAAAGCGGCTTTATGTCTTAGGAAAACAGTCAACATTAAAAAATGCTACCTACCTAGTAATGTTGTCGATTTTGTGAATTTGAACAAGACTACTTTAACAATAAAGTCGCTTTTCGGATAAAGTATTGTATGTGGCCCTCGGTTATTCTGACTATGATGAACTGATGGATGGGTCTTAAAAGTATTAAAATAAGATTCAGTCTAGTAAAATAATCCGCACTATAGACGTATTTCGTACATTTTAATTGCCTTATATAGAAAACTCCCGTGATGTTCGATGAGAAATTGCTTTATTACAAATTTCAGGTTTGGACAACTACCGATACCTGCTGACATGATGCAAAGAAAATCCGATACCAAACACAGGCAGCCAGCCGGGAAAAGCAAAACGAAGAAGCAAACGAAAGAGAGAACTGAACCACACGAGTTAGGTGTCAGTGTATGATATGTAAAATTGTTACATTCTCTTGTTATGCTCTCCGACTGACAAAACATCGTGGCATAGGGTTAATAGGTGCAGGCCTAGTAGCATGATGCGATTTATCGTTATGATTAACGTGACATTTCAGTACATTTTGGCCGTAAACGATATACTTAACATATCGTGTTAGCGGGGTAGAAGTATCTTGTAGGTTTTTTTTTATTTACTAAAGTCTGTTATTATAATATTTTCACTTTTACAACGCGAATAATTATCTTGATAAGATTGGAGTCAAGTTTTGAGCGTATTGGTAGTGACGTCATTTTGGAAGCAAGTGGCAGCAGTCAGTGTTAGGTTCTTATGATTTTCTACTAGTATAGCTCGTATTTTCTACAGATTAGGCATCAATAGGTTAGAAGAGTTAACTAAAATATAAAATGCATTAATATACACAAATTGGTATTTTTATTTTTATGTATTTAAGAGGTAGTTATTTACGTTACGGATTCTATGAGTAATACGGCATTCTGCTTATCACAAATACAAATTACAATCAATACTAGTTAGTTAAAATAGCCATTCTAAATAAACTTTTTTTTATAAAAACAAGAATCAACTCAACAAATGGAATAAAAGTAATAAAACAAACGACACTAACTAACAATGTCGACATATTTTTGGTATTGTATCATTTATTAAAAGCGTTAAGCGGATTATAGTTCTAATACAGGTACCGCGTAAGCCTGGATGTATTTTACAAGGGAATGTAAATTAGCAATAGTGTATAGCCTCCTAAATTTTCGATTGAAACTGCTCGTAAAATCTTGTGTTTCAATAGCCGGGTCCACTGCACGCAAGTCTCGGGTGAGGCGTTACGTTCTGTTTGCCGAAATGTGCGAGCAATCGCGCACGGTAAGCCCGAGCGCTTAGCTCGGCCGAATTTACTTAGGCCCCTAGCACACGGCGTATATAAACGCGCAGACGACGCGCGTTCCCCTACTACCATCCGCTAGAGGGACACGCGGGTCGGCGGCGCGTTTTTAAATACGCCGTGTGCCAGGGGTTATATCAAACGCACCGCGGCACCTTTGGTCTTGACCAAAAAGCCGATAACTCTCTCGGCTCGGACGACGTGTGCGACGGAGCATGTGGATCGTTCACCATTCTGATTGCCGAACGGCGTGCCTCGCCGAGGCACCTCTACACTGGACGCGCACGCTCGGGCGAGGCGTGCATCCAGTGTGGACCCGGCTAATAGTTTTCCCCATACCTTTCTCAAGCAACGAGATAATTTCTTGACAATGAGATTATATGTCGAATACCCATACTAACTATATTTTACAAGGAGTTAAAAAGTTAATCCCCAGAGAAATTGGAAAGTTGTGAAGCACAAATACATATAAACTGTAAATTGTTCTATGGATGCGTTTGGTTTGTCGGAACGTGGATCCACTTTTAAACGACCCCGTGTGATTTTATTTATTTTTGCATTGGTTTTACATATACGTTTTGTTTGAATGTGGATCCGCGTTTCGGGAGTACAACGGGATTCCGTAAATCCAAAGGTTAAGTATCTCTACCTAAAAATCAGTGGCGTGAGCTACATTTAGGCTATGTACTGCCTACCCTAACAGACTATTCAACTGGGAACAACTCGCAAGGGACGAAACCCTCAGTGAGCGCATCTCTTTGGTGTGAACTCTTTTCTTAGACTCTTATTAACGCCACTGCTAACAATTTCGATATAAAACAATGGTAAAATCATAAAAGATAACAATTTACTTATATAATTAAATCAAATTGTAACCATATGTTACACGTAATGAATATTGTCTATGACTATTCATTTAAAAAATACAGTTGTTGCATTTCGCGCCTACTATTATGATGTTAAGTCGAAGACTGTTTTAATGTTGAGAATTATACCTAACCTTTCGAACGCTAACTCCGTGCTGACGAGGACTGAAGGTCTCGGATCTCCGACTTTATTTGCATTCATCATGTCTGCACAACCAGTGACCACTTTAGTTGCCAATAGCCGGGTGCTGACCAACCGAGCCGTCTCACAAGGCTATATTAGTCAGTACACGAAACAACGTTCAAAATTTTAGGGTACACTTGACACTATCCTACGATACTTTACAGTACTAGTCGACATATTTGTTACGTTATACATAAAATAACACTCGGCGAGCCACGGTAGACACGGCTAATGACTACATTAGCCGTGTCTATCGTGGCTCGCCGAGGCACGTCTACACTGAGCACGCACGCTACTAGGGCGAGGTGTGGCTTGCCGAGGCACGTCTACACTGAGCACGCACGCTAGGGCGAGGCGTGGCTCGCCGAGGCACGTCAACACTGAGCACGCACGCTACTAGGGCGAGGTGTGGCTCGCCGAGGCACGTCTACCTACACTGAGCACGCACGCTAGGGCGAGGCGTGGCTCGCCGAAGCACGTTACACTGAGCGCGCACGCTCGGCCGAGGCATGCGTCCAGTGTAGACACAGCTGCTAATAACGGTTGCGCTAGTAAAACGACACAAAACATTTTTTCTCAAACACGCAATGAAATATTGACGTTACGTTCCTTAAATAGGCTGCGAAGTATTTCCTCATGGCGTTCAGCCATTAATAAAATATTAAGGTTTTTGAAGTGAACATTCGGCGCTGTGCACTTTTTGGGATGGGGAAAAATTGTTAAACTCGCGACAGGTGCAGCAGCGTAGGAGGTCACGTGACCGTATATAGGTGAGATATTCGGGACGAGGCTTGGGGGCGGGGGGGAGCGGCGCTGTGCACGTCATGACAGTCGTTGCTCGAAACTGAACCTTAATTGTATAGTGCGCTAGGTCAAACATCCTTTGAACTATTTCGTGTGCAAACATTAACATTAATTTTGTCGTTAAAATACATACAGAATGGATTGGATTGCATGTAAGACTCCTATAACTAGTGATATTGAGCTTTTAATGTGTGTCTGAGTTTTCACTTCTGACGGCACTCAAGGAGTGCAACCCGGTCTTTTTAAATATTATTGCATGTTTGAGAAGAGCACTACCTATACATACTCCGGCCGAAACTAGGGATTGCCTGCCTCGTATTATTATCGTGTATATCGCACTCGGCAATCCCTTATTTCCCGGCCGTTGTAGTAATGCACAATAACTAACTTGTAAGTTGTAATAATCGTGGAATAGCGCCATTAGCACCCAAGATACCTTAGATCTTTGTCATCACCTAGACCCAGTCTGGTTAGAAATTAAACATGAATACAATCTTAACTAGACTTGTGCTTCATAAACCGAAGATAATTATGGCTTTACAATATCTAAAAATACTAAAATTAATACCCTATTTAAGTGGTACCATTGACAACGGATTTCTTTTCGAACTCCTCCCGTTGCCTGTTTAATTCGGTGACTAAATCCTTAATAAACGGATGGTAGAACTTCCCTTCTGTGGCCGTAAAGAATTCCTGTAGCTTCTTCGGGGCATTCTCACGTTTTTCATATTCGAAAGCTTGCAAAATCATATCATACCTATCTAAGTCTTTAGCAAACTTTGCTTCGGGTGACGACTGATTTTCATATTCCTGAAAATTAAAGGAATTGTGTAATTATTTAGACAACATACAATAATGGAATGGATAGTTAGCTGTCGCATGTTTCATCAGTCTCTTTATTTGGAAAGGATAACATGAATTTTTTTATCATAGCGAATTGGAATTTATACATACATTACTTCAAAGTTTGTGAGGTTTTTTAAATCCAGAAGTAATCATTGCAGCAGTAAGCTAAAGCCACTATCTGTATTTTTACATATGAAACAATTTCCTTACATTTGAAACAATAAGGAAATTATTTCAAATGTAAAAAAAAATATAACAACTATATCTAAACGCAGTCACCATTTCACTCATACTGGGGTCATTTCAATGCGATGTAGTCAGCGTCCGAGAGATTATCTGACTCTCTCATTTATTTATTTCTGTAGTGCTTCTAATTCATCATCATTCTATACATATACGTCCCACTGCTGGGCAAAGGCTTCCTCTCATGGATGAGGGAATGGGCAGTAGTCCCCACGCTGGCCCAGTGCGGGTTGGGTACTTAACATACACCTTTGAATTTCTTTGCATATGTATGCAGGTTTCCTCACGATGTTTTCCTTCACTCAAACGCTACTGGTAAATATCAAATGATATTCCGTCCATAATATCCGAAAAACTCAATGGTACCAGTCGGGATTCGAATCCACGATCGCCGTTTAACGGCCGCATGCTTGAACTCCTAGGCTACCGTAGCGTATTGTGCTCTAATGAAATGCAAAAAAAAAGGTTCGATAATAAAATATTTTGCGGATTATTATGCGCAAAGGATCTGAATGTGCGTGACACATTATCACATGCACAGCAATAATGTAATGTACGTGTTACTTTAATAGTTGATTAAGATTGCATGGTTGCACATGCGATCTTAATCACAAGCAATTCATTTGCTCATCAACTGCAATCAATAGATTGGTTATCAACTCCGGGAGGAATCGTAAACTCAATTTAATCTGGATAATACCTATCAAACTAAAATGCATTCTTACATACTGAAGCTTACTTACGAAATCTACATTTGCTACGAGTATTGTTCTTTATTTTAATTAGATATTTCCGTCCATTATGGAAATATATGTTTCATGGGTTCCCTTTATTTGGCATAATAAAGAATGACCCCACGAATGCATGTGGGGTGTCAAAAAGATGCAAGGCAGCTGTTTAGTTCCAACATGCGCATACCGGGTTTTAGGCACGTTCCAGTAGGTTATTTTAAAAAGTTCGCATTCCATGGTTTTTTTCCTTCGCTAGATGTGGCTCAGAAAATTTCATTTCATATCCTCTTTTGGAATACAGTTGTCAGTTTACAGATATATTTTGGATGGGATTCATTTTTACCTTGTAAAGCTCATACATCCTGTCACCAGCAAAACCAGTGAGCTCCGCAATGGTCTTCATGGCTTCGTCTTCCTGCCGATGCTTCTCTTCAGGTGAGACTCCGCAGTGAGGTGTGATGTCACCAACGATGCACTCCGCCAAGTCATGGACGAGAGCTGGAACAGGATAAATATCAGACTATAATAACTATAATTATTCCTTCCTTACTTATTTAACTAATATCTATGTAAGAATTGCATGCCTTTACTCAGACTGAGCAAATGCTATCTGAATCAATATTTTCATGCTGTACAGGTTTGTGTTAACTGAACAACATAATTCAGGCTACTGTCATCATCATCAATCACGGCCTAGATTCGAAAATTATTATTATTATTAATAGAGATGCAACAGAACAGATATTCGGCATATATCAGGTATCCACAAACAGCCACAAATTTATTATCTGGCCGAATACCGGCTTAGTATCCAGCCAAACCGCATACCTAGAATTTTTAACAATTTCCTGGCTAAAAATGAAACAAGTCACCAGAAACAGACAGAATTCGCTAGGCGTGTAAGTTCATACTACTGCCCGCCTAGCAGGCTCAGCCGGCGACTGAGCAAACATTACGACAAAACAAACAAGAGTGCCCGCTAGGCGGGTTCTTGGTTGCGAATGTTTTAACACAGAAGAGCATGGGTAAGAAGATGAAAGAAGGGTGAAAAAATGGTAAACTACAAACTAATCAAGTTCAAAACGCACTGCCTGTAAATTTTTTGCATGTTCCATTCAAACCAGGCTGCATGCAGTCAAATTGACTTCATTATAGGCTTGTAAGTTAGGGCTGGATAGTGGATATCTAGTCAAGCCACTATCCATTGCACAGTTCAACAACCTAAACTGTGTTACGGCCTCCATCAAGAGTTGTCACTTGTAAAGCATAATGAAATTCATTAGGAATAAGATGTCTATAGATGTAAGATTTTTAAGTGCCAGTGAAATAATATAATTTATTATGTATAATTTTAACATCTCCAGGTGTCTCCAGTATCTCCACAGAATGGGACACAGGGATATGTTGTCTAATTACAAGTCCCATTTAGTCAAAATAATGTCGGACTATCATGAGAATTAAAATCAATACACAGCTTCAATATTATTAACCTTTTACCTATAACATACACAATTTATATTAACCATTTACCTATAACATACACAGTTTATGACAGATTCAAAGTTGATGATGTGGCTTTCATACTGATTGGATACATTGACTGGTTTTTTACCCGACTGCCCGAAGGAGAGGAGGGTTATGTTTTTCGAGCGTATGTATGTATTTATGTATGTGGCATATTCTTTGGCACACCCTGCAGTCTAAACTGTTTGACCGATTTCGACATGAGTTGTCGTTGGATTCCTCTTAATCGTGGGAGTGACATAGCTATAAAATTTTAAAAAACTAGTTGGGTTTTTTGAAAAATTATTTGAATTCACTTGTTAACCAGTTAATATGATGTTATTAGGTTATAGCACTGTTAAATCTTGCAGTTCCAAAACCACTACACATCAGGAATAAACTTTTGCAAGTACCGTACCTGTACTACATGCATAGCCAACGAAAACTATGTGCTCTCTACTTTGTATCAAAAACTGTCTAGAAACATATTAAATTTCATTTAAATTCTTCACTGGTACTATCCTGTTTAATTTACTTTAGGGGAGGCCTTTGCAAAATCTCAGCACCAGTGTCCAATAATAACTATATTTAGTTTAACATGTTACTTGTACACTCACTTATGAATAGTTCATATTTAATTTATTGTTTTGTCAGATTGTTAAAGGCTATCATTATTATGCTTTTATTATGTTTCATTTCCTCCTAGTATCCGTTCCAGTTCCATCTTTTTCTAGTTAGCATTAATAATTTGGTCTGATTGGAAACCTTACCTATCTGAAGGCATCTAAAGCGGTCCAAGTTTGTCGGGTTGTTCTCATCAGTGAGCAGGAAAGTCATCAGACCCATACGGTACATGTGACCCGCGATGGACTCGCAATCGGCGATGTCGCATAGCACCCAGCCAGTTCTTTTCACATGCTGATAATACAATAAAATTATTGAATTCAGTAACAAACACAAATTCTTAACATTGGCAAAAATAAATAAACTCTTAAATGTATTACGATTGCTTACCTTCAGACGACCCACGAGTTCTAAGAACTCAAGGATCTTTTTGTTCTCCATAACCAAAGCCATTATTAGAAGTTAACTAATGTTATAAATATTTTTCAATCAAGCAAATGTGGATATCACTTTCCACAAGCACTGTGATACGGAATTTTAAAAGCGAAAGTTTTCTTCTTTGACTTTGACAATGGATATCAGGATATTGTTTTTTTTTTTTATAATGGGGTTGGCCGGGCGAAGGTATTTGCAGATGGCGCCAGCATAGGTTTTACCTGTCAGTCCTACCAAAACTGTCATATTCTTGTTTTTTTTTCCAAATTTCATTGTTTAGAATCAAGCCGTTTAAGCCAAATTCCATAGAAAAAGGCTAGTGATTAGGTAAAACCTATGATGGCGCCATCTAGTCAAACTTTGACAGTTGCCAACCCCATTCGTCCATTCCAATTTGATTCCAATGGATATTGGTATTGGATAGGGCACAGATTACTAATATGTAGATAGCGGAGTAGCGGATCGGATAGGATAGGGTTGTGTTGGTACTTGGTGATGAATTGTTGATCAATGTGATGACAGATAAATGAATGAAAGAAAGAAAGAACATGAACAGAATTCACTCAAGAAAAGAATTTGACTGATGGTTTGATTGACGGCACAAAAAGCCCCGTTTCCATGGGTATTTTTTTTACCATAGACGGTGGAATGTCGGATCCGATCATGCAAGTCATGTTAATGGGGTATATACATGTCATGATTTGTCAGCCCCAATTTATCAGAAATTGACTAATTGCTATCGTCAACACACTGAGCAAACGAACGACCAACGAACGCGAAGCATTTATGTGACAGCTATTTGTTACAGTGAGATACATAGCCGTTCGTTGGCTTGGTGTGTACGCACCTTTTTGCGATGCTGATCCAACTGTCAAACGAGTTGTACTGTAAAATCACATAAGGCCTGCCACACACTGGCGCGGCCTGGCCGCGGCGGACAATAGTAAACTTGTCCGCGGCTGTCTTTACTATTGTCCGCCACCGCAGGCCGCGCCAGTGTGTGACAGGCCTAAGCCTGCGGTGGCGGACAATAGTAAATTTGACAGCGGCGGACAAGTTTACTACTGTCCGCCGCGGACTAGCTGCGCCAGTGTGATGCAGACTGTGCCTACCGCAAAACGAAAAGGAACTTCGTTCGTGTATCTCCGCCTTTGTCGCTCGACCTAAAAAGTGCGACAGAAAGGTACAGTACTATTGACGATGGTGTGAGGGAGACGTGGTGCTAATTATGTGATGTTGTGTTCTTGGTGCCACATAATATCGCCAAAGCTCCAGAGGACGCACTGCGTCAATGTGATCTGTAACGTTAGTAAGAAAAGTTAAACCTACACATGAGGCCTCTCACAGACTGGCACGGCCTGGCCGCGGCGGACAATAGTAAACTTGTCCGCCGCTGTCAAATTTTGAATTGTCCGCCACCGCAGGCCGCGCCAGTGTGTTGCAGGCCTGACGTAGGTAATGGTGGGGTGGGCAAACGAACGACCAACGAACGCGAAGCATTTACGTGACAGTTATTTGTTAGAGTGAGATACATAGCCGTTCGTTGGCTTGGTGTGTACCCGCCATAAGTGAAAGTTAGAATTCAATTAAATAGTGCCTGAGCATAAATATATCGATATGGTCATTTCGCCGGTTAGAGACCACCTAATTTAGTGTGCCGGTTTACGACCACTCAGGTGAATTGTTGAAACGAAAAGATACCTAGGTATTTCCATATTTTTCGTAGATTGACCTGTTTGTCTGTGTCTGTTAACCAACAAAAAATATTAGGCTCAAGCCAGTAGGAATCTTGCTTGCTTGAATGAGTGCTCCGCGACTGGTATCTAATTATAAAAACTACCTAAAAAGTGCATACGGCGATTCGTATGCACTTTTTCGCGATTCGTAGTAACTCAGCGTATTAGGTACAGGGTGGGTACCTACAGAGGGGCTACCGGGAAATGAAAACGAACTTCGTTTGTGTATCTCCGTCTCTGTCGCACTTGCTAGTTCGAGCGACAGAGACGGAGATAAAAGTATTCGAACGAAGTTCGTTTTCACTTGTCGCGGTAGCCCCTCAGATCTAGTTTCGTGACGGGTGACCGGTGACCGGCGGGGTGAGCCGCATTAGCGCGTAGCGAATAACATCCCAGCCCCTCTTTTCTGTAACTTGTTTTAAGGCGCCGTAGGTTCATGGTCTTCTCTCCCTCTCACTGAGCATAAGCGTGAGCGAGATGGAAGTGCGTGCTCGGAAGCGCGGAAATCATGTTTTTTAATTTAAATTTTTTGGCCGTTTAAATAAATAAAAAAGTAAACACTGATTTCCCTCAAACATGATAATGCCGATTTTTAGAAGCCATTTTAATATTTTTAGCTTTTGTTCGTAATTTGTAACAAATATGTATTTTAGACCCTTTTAGACATATGTTCGTGATTTTTTTCTATCGAGCGAAAAATGCTTAATTATGTTTATAAACACTGATTTCCCTGCAGAAAAGCCTCAAGATTACTATTCGTATTTTTTATAAAACCATATTATTAAAAACAGACGCATTATATTGTTTTAAAAACACTGTTCGCTTAACTTCGCTGAACCTACGGCGCCTTAAGCTCACCTCAACGCTCACCCACAGATATATCTTGACACCGCGATGCGTACGTAGTAGCTAACTAAGCGAAGGTAGAGGTCTAGGTTCGTGACGGGTGATCCACGGGGTGAGCCGCATTAGCGCGTAACGAATAACAGCCCGAGTGTTAGCTTACCGAAGCTGGTCGCATCACCGGCGAAATGATACCTAATATATATCAAGAGATAAAATCAGATACGTGCGTCCCTATTTAATTTACTCCCTGTTCGTTAGCCTTCGTTATCCCGATCATACAATGTAGTTATGTCAGGTATCCCATTGTCAAGGGTGGTAACTAGGTAGTTAGAAATTGTTAAATCGAGTTCGGCGAATGTTCGCTAGGAGCCCTGAATCCGCTTAATTAGCGTAGGCATTCGTTTGTGCAAAAGTGACTGCAATTTTGATGAAATGAAATGTGTTTATTTGCTTAACATTATGTACATACATTTAGATGGTATACTCAATTGTTATTATTATTAGTCCAGATAATGTCAATACCTTATACAAAAATGCAAAATTTCAGATTACATTCGTTTGAATTACATTAAATTGAATTGAACTGAAATAATAAATTAAACATATAGCTTACATTATATTATTGTAGAAAATTCCGTTATTAAGTATAACTTATGAAATATTCGCATAATGAACAACAAAATATTATAACCGAAATAATGTATATATTAACTAAAATTTGCATTTAAATATTCTTTAACGCTATAAAAGTTGTGTTCACTTAATAAAGCGATGATTGCACTCCTAAATTTAGTGAGAGCTATGTCCAATAGCTTTTGTGGTAGTTTATTATAATCATATATATGGCGATATAAAGCCTCTTTTAGTTACATGTAATTTGTTTAAACGATTACTTCTAGCATTAGGGTTTAATTGAAAAATGAAAGTAAAATATTCGCTATGTTTTTTACGAAAGTACATATACATACATACATGCATGGCAAGGGGAGAATGTTACGTTTTCTGAACATTGGTTTACATGATTGCCTAGACCCGCCGCCATATAAAGCTCTAATACACTTTTTTGTGCTTTGAAAGCTCTCTCAAATTCGACGGAGTTACCCCAGATTATGGGTTTATACCGTAGAATACAGGAGACATAACTATGATAGTGCTAGTGCGTTTAGAGCAGTGTTCGAAGATGATATTTCTTTCAGCCGTTTAACATGTTTCCTCCAGTTACAGAAGCTCTCACTTCGTTCGAGCGCCAAAATATCTCTTCAGAAATGGGTGCCTTTCAGCCCTTGGTTAACAATCTACCATTACACTACTACTTGACGTTTGGTATTAAAGTGCGTTCAAGAACGTAAGCCTTTTTTTCATTCCGATTTTTTGTAGACATTTGGCAACACTACACGTTGTAGACAACAACGGGAATCAACTGCTTAACGTGCCATGCAAAGCACGGAACGGAAGCGGTCATCCATCCAGAATCAGACGGCAACCGACGTAGTAGAATCTCGCGGACTATCGCCGGCGAGTAGGTACCTACTTGCGGCTAGTCCTTGGATAAACAAACAGCAAAAAGAGGCGCGCCTAAGAAAATAATTAAGGGGATACCTAACTTTCTGAAGTTTTATTCATATGTAGAATAGAATAGAATAACACCCATGATCACTCAATGTCACTCAATGAGGTAAAACACCACGATTTAAACTTGTTCGGGTACGCTGGCTTAAAAAAGGAAAATGAAGACCCAACTATGTTTTATTTCCATTGAACAATATATCTTAAAACCAGTCTTTATTGCTTGATCATTTTGTCAGAGCGGCGTTTCAAAACACTTAACTTTTTAGTATTTGTGTCGTGCCATTTTTCGCGTCGCTCGCATCGAAATTAGGCTCGAGTGCTTGTGAACTTACTTTCAAATAAACACCTATATCTTACATATGGTATTAGTATTCAGAAAGTGGTAGTAGTTACCGGTAGTGCTATTGGAAATAATGCAACATCATAACAGTCAACCGTGCAGTGAAAGGAACCATAACACCATGATTTAATAAGCGGTAAGTTGACTAGCACCACTAACAGCTCGCCGTCAGCTCTCTAACCAGCATATCTCCGATCTCGGATGCGCATTCGATTAACAGGATACCACATTCAGTCTTTCTAAAATGTGCGTCACACACGGTTCTGTAGGCACCGAAAGGATAGTTCAACTCGTGTTTAATTAATATGATCGATGGACGAGGCACGGCGCCACGTGAATCGCAATGGGCTGCAGTACCGCTATACAAATTTAAATTCAATCTTGACCGCCAGTGGTCAGTGAAAATGTGTGACTACTCACTGACGGTTCACCAATTAGTAGCGTAGCATAGCCGGAAAATGAGCGTTCTAACTCTGGACTTTAGTGAACTTTTGCTCGGCATGTGGAAAATTGTTTGCCCCGTAATTTCTGGCGTGTGAGTTAGCTGGAATGATTCTGTTGTTGTTCTTTTGTGCAGGTTTGTGGTACTAATTATTTTGAGTTGTAGAAAGTTTCGTAGTTCTATCTTGGCTTCTAATTCTTTGTAAATGTTGTCTTTTTATTAGGAGCCTTTTTAAGATTATGTTGGTAATCCAAACCAACCTTATTAATACTTACCCAGGTACTATTTAACCTTCTGCAATCACTAATATTATAGTAGATTGTACATGTACATGGCTCAGCAGGAACACAACTCGCCGGATACAAGCTAAGTCTCTCGTATTCTCATAGCTTAGCTTGCCAACTCCGCACTAGTAAGCAACATCGGTTGTTAGTTTTACAATTTCGCTGATAAGAGTTACCCAAGTTTATACCGGCAACTAATTCACCTCGAGTCGTTGCAACTACGGATGAGCAACTAGGTCGGAAGTTGTGTTGTCTTGTCTGGAAATTCTAGTTTTAACTTCTTTACAATGTTGGTTTACGTCCAAGGCGAGCCTTTGAGCATGAGCTTTTGTTTGAATTAACTTTTTAAGTGTCACGTGTAATGTCTTAATTACTTGGAACCTCGGAAGGAACATTGCGGCTGCATCATCGTGAATGGAACTCAGAGATGGGCATTGATCGACTAATTTTTTAGTTAACTAATCAATCGATTAAAAATATCAATCGTCATTTTTTAGTCGCGACTAATTTAGTTGCGATTAAATTAGTTGTGAGAATGTTCGACTAACAACTAAATTAGTTGCAATTTCAATCGACTAAATTTCACGATTAAATCTATATTAAAATTCGGTAGTCGCTCGTTTTTGCATTTTTATTTAACTTACAATATACATAAATTGCAATATGTAACTACGAGTAGGTATGTACATTGTAGTTGTAGGTACTCGTAAATATGTTGTGTTGTAACTATGTTGGTTTGGGTGGAATCTTGTAACTTATTTTGAAGCAGATATATTATCTTATCTTCAACCGATTGAGCTAAAATTATGTAGGTAAACACGTTTAATTTGAAATGTTCGAAAGACAATGCAATATTATGGCACCATCGAGCTGACACAAGAGAATAACAGTAAGCACAGAGATCTCACTCCATAGAAATGGTCAAAATATCGTAAATAATACATGACTATTTTATTTTAATACATCCGTTAAGATGTTCTATTCAGTCTGTTAACATAGCCATTCTGTTCAATTTGCTTCTAACATTAGTCGTGGAAAAGTGGTCTAACTACTTAATTAGTCGATTACAAAATTTTGTTGCCCGAAATCAATCGGCAACTAATTTAGTTGCAACTAAACTAGTTGCACTCTATACAACTAAGATTGATCAATCGTCGTTTTCAATCCTCAGTCGCAACTAATTCTTTTAATCTTAGTTGTTAATCGTTAGTCGATTGCATTTTGCCCATCTCTGATGGAACTATTACGTCTGTAAGTAATCGAGTTAACTATATGAGATTTCATTTAATGTTCTCCCTTTGTTGCCCCGATAAATTTGCCGCTCCGTTCTCTTCAACCCGCGGACGAGTGAACGGAGCTCGATCTTGTGAATCGAGAAAAAGGCCAGATGTGCGCATACCTTTAATGCTTTGGAAAAAGTGTCAACTACCGCATTATTTTAAAATGTTGCAAGACTGTAAAGTTAGATTGGCAACTGAACATAACAGCCAAACTTTGCTCTGTTTACGAAGTAGTTAAGTACCTAGGTACTATTAAATACTAGCTTCTGCCCGCGACTCCGTCCGCGTGGAACTCGTTTATATCGCAGCTCCATACAAACTTTTATTAAACTTGTATTTTTGTAAATAAGTTGAATTAACTTGTTTATTTTAGTAAATCGTAGGTTTAAAACTACCAATAAATAAATTTACTTGATGCGGCCTTTCAAAAAGTGCAAATATACCACCGTAAACATACTTTATTTTAGTGGCAACCCACTTTGGTCTTGAATTAGGTTTTCGAGTATAACTAAAATGGAAAGCATAAAAACTGGTTGATAGATTCGGTGAACCGTACGTTTCAAAAGCTCAAGGAAAGTTATAGGAAGCAAGCAAGGGAAGTTATAAAAAGAACACCGCCTCTAGGAGGTCAGACAGTGGCGTGGACCCCATTACGCTCGCTGGCAGCATTACCTCTCGGAATCGCAATGGAAACGTAAAACTGTTTTACCAATCTATTTTTTAAATGATTAAATTTAATTATTGTTATGTTTTATGTTATAACATAAGTTATTACATTATTAGTTATTATTAGTTACATTAGTTAGAACATTCGTTAATACTTTTAATTTTGACTCTGACGTTTTTTTCTAAACAACACAATACGAGTAAAGTAATTAAAAAATATGTACAATAACCTTAACTTTGGTCCACCATTATACACCACACAATTATGAACTAAACGCAGCTTTCAAACTTTTCCGCACTAACCTTGTCGCTACTTTTTTTGGGTTCCGTAGTCAATAAGGAATCCTTGTTTATAGTTTCGCCACGTCCGTCTGGCCGTCCGTCCGTCGGCTTAGCTCAGTAACCATTGCTAATAGAAAACTGTAATTCGGCATAAATCAATTACGCCAACAAATCAGTAGAATAAAAAACTTGCAAAATTATTTTTTTGGGGTAGGTACTAAAGTGGGGGATGAACCTTAAGTACTTATTTTCTTCTTTAAACCCATAGTGTGGGTTTCGTTGGATAGCTGTTTTTCAACTATTTTTTAATTTAGCGATTTGTTTGCGAGATATTGGGCTTTAAAGGCCTAATTTATGTTCGAGTCATGTCCCCCCCCCTCTAAATCTAGTTTGCCACGCGCCGCAAGAATACTGCTGAACTGCTCTGTGATTGGTTGAAATATTGAAGCAACGATCGGGAAGGGAAGTTGTCAATTTCGTCAATTTTTGGTTGGTGCGGTTGCGGTTGTATGAATCATAGATTTTTCTGTCTTTTGTAATTATTATTTCCTCGCAAATGTAAGAAAAACATTGTGTATCACACGGGCGTAAGAATATTGCAAACTCGAGTAATCAAAATCGAAATATCACTCTTGCTCGCAATGTACTATTCTAAATTCGTATACGACCTCATCGCCCTCACACCCTTAGTTAACTAACTTAGGTACTTAGTGGACAAATATTGATTCTCAATTTGAAATCTCGCGTTTTACTGGACACTTCTAATTAGTCTTCGGTATGTTCCACTTACTGTAGTCTATTTAGCGATGGTATGGCAAGATTACATAGCATTTTTGAGAAAATGGTGTTTACCAAATCGGGAGCCAATAATGCACGGCCCAATAATGTACAGCCTGATAATCCGCGTCCACTTTTTGTGGACTCTGATTAATGGGTCGTGCATTATCAGCCCTGACAAAAGTGGCTACCAATTATTGGCCGGACCAAGTTTGCTCAGGGTGATAATGCACGGCCTAATAATGTACAGCGTATGGACGCGGATTATTAGGTTGAACATTATTTTGGCCGTGTATTATCATGGCTGTACATTAACCGGCACCACTAAATCCGTAGTGTCGGCGATACATTGGGACGCGCCGGCGCCATACGACCCGGTGTGGCTGGCCAGCGTGCAGGAGTACGGGGCCGTGCCCTCCCCTAACGAGACCAGGTTCTGGATCTGGGGATGGAGCTGGAGCTGGTTCAAAGAAGAGGATGTGCAGTTCCGCCTGTACACTAGGTAATTTTCCACAGATTCTAGAAAACCTTTTAACACTTTCGGCCAGTTGTTGTTCCAAATTAACTTATCGCTTTTACCGATCTATGTCATGAGATCCATCAATCAGACCCACTGTGTGATAAGATAAGATACATTTATTATCAAAACTATCTTCTTCTCTTTCTTTTCTTTCTGTATCTTTATCTAATGAGCTTATTTTTTACAGCTAGATTGTATCTACAGTGGATTTACTGGGATTTTTTCTTTCATCTGGTACACTTTTGTGAATCCCTTGAGGAATGGTTTACATTTTTGACTTGGCTTTGGATTTCTCAGTTGTTAAGTTATGAAACTTTCTGGCATAGGTACATGGTCAGTCACTACCAACCAACTGAGCTTTTGAAACGTACGGTTCACCGAATCTATCAACCAGTTCCCTCTTATTACAAAATATAATGTATAAATATTCAATATTTTTCTTTTTACTATCAATTAAGATCAACGATGCCAAGTATTGGGCCGCTCCGAGCACTGCACTGTTACTTTTGCTCTAGAAACTTCAGAAGCCCATCTCAAAAACCTACCTCTCCTTTCAGACATTACCAGTGAGCGTGTGTAAGACCTATGTAAACATATTATATAGACGACGGAGATATTCCGATATATGCCTAGCCCAGTATTTTTCAATCTTTTGCATGCCGCGACAGAAAGTAGTAGTAGTAGGTCTTAGTACAGAAAAAATATTTTGTGACTCCCCACCCTACGCTGTTCAAAATACTTTCAGCACTTTAACTTTTAAAATATGAGTAGCTGCAACCCCCCTTAGGAGGCGTCGCGACCCACAGTTTGGGAAACACTGGCTTAGGCATATGATATGTCGGAAAATCTCCGTCGTCGCTCAATATCAAGACTGGCCGACGGGTGACGCCTCGCCTATTATTTCCTTTGTTACGGTTCGTGGTATTCCTTTTCAGGTGGAAACAAAAGAATCGAGAAAAACAAACGATCGAAGCCTAGGTTCGGTATTCATTATTACTTAAGAGGGGGCGTACCGCCAGGGAAAAATCAGAAATCACCCGCGCGCCCCGCACCTGCCGCGCTGATGCGTCTATTGCTGCCCCGCTCCTTCTCGCATAGTATATGCCCCGACAGTCAGATGAAACATGATCAATACCTATGAATAATAGCCATGATGACTCATGTTCAAATTGATAACGTAGTGATGCTAAATGTATAGTAAACCATCAAATTACCGTAATAAAGTATAAATAATAAAATATAATTAAAATCGTAAAAAGATATGAACCTTGAAAGTTTAGAAAAAAAATTTTTTTTTTATTGTACAAGAGTAAATTTAAAGGTACCAATAGAATCCTTAGACTTTTATAGAAACAAAATTGTACAACAATTATGTACTTAAAGGCAGTATTCCGCGAATGAAACAACAATTTAAGAACCTGATTTTCCATACGACGATACATGTAGGTACTTTGTATTAACAAATGTCCGCTGTGACGTCACGCCAGTCTGTCTTTCAGTATTAAGCGTTTTGCGCTGCCGCCAGCGAGGTCAATCTTTGTCTCAAATTTTTGGGTATTTATGTTCTTTAATTGTAGTTCCTCCAATACAAACATTTGTTCCTGTCCAAAAACTGGTTCAAATGACATCATAAAAAAATTGAGTCATCATCCCTATTATAAAAAGTGGGAAGCAAGACAAAATCTGTACCTATATTTGAAGATATTATTTTCGCTATTAAGTCAGAGTTTCGAGAGCTATAACTGAAACCTTCCGTTTTTTAGGGTTCCGTACCCAAAAGGTAAAAACGGGACCCTATTACTAAGACTTCTCTGTCCGTCTGTCTGTCTGTCACCAGGCTGTAACTCAAGAACCGTGATAGCTAGATAGTTGAAATTTTCACAGATGATGTATTTCTGTCGCCGCTATAACAACAAATACTAAAAAACAAAATAAAATAAATATGTAAGGGGGGCTCCCATTCAATAAACTTTTTTTTACTGTTTTATAGATAATGGTACGGAACCCTTCGTGCGCGAGTCTGACTCGCACTTGGCCGGTTTTTTATTTACTAAATCACGTAAGGGTTACAATGGCTAGTAAAAACCTAAAGCAAAAAAAAGCCATAATCGAATTAAAACTTTTGTGAGACTTTTGTGTGTTATATATTATGAAACCTTCGATCATGTCTATGAAAGTCAGATTTTCAGGCCACAGTGTTGCGGCCAAATTTTTCAATTCTGATCTCGGATTCCTGCTTGGAGACAATGGAGACGCTCTGGCCCTTTAGTTATCAATTTTGAACATACTGGTAGGTGCTAAAGAAAAACTGCTTAATTGTGTTCACTTCATAAAAATGACCAAGTTCGCAGGCAATAATTGTTGGAATCTGCACCCTCGATAACCCTAAAAGCGACACCCGTGATGACTTTAAAGAAAAACAATGTCAATAATGTCACTACGGGCGACATGTTTCGAAATCTTCGGGAGTTCTTTTTCAGGATGAATGCTTTCGCGGCGGTGTCGCTTGAATCACGACAAGATTCAAGCGAAACCGCCGCGAAAACACTCATCCTGATGAACCCCCGCAGAGTTCGAAACATGTCGCCCGTAGTGACATTTAATACGTGAGTTGAACCTTGTATTAGTATTATTTCAACATGTCTCACGAAAGTTTAAATTCGAAAACCAATGTCCGCCATCTTGGAATTCAAAATGGACATCATTTCTCGAAAAGCCTGAAAACGGATGTTGTTCTTTAAATGAAATATTTGTTGTAATTTACAACAAATATTTCAAAAACGAAAATAATGCGACCACTTTTTGAATTATTTCCGACTTCGAATTCGTATTTAGAGACCGAGAGGACATCGATTTTGAAATTAACCGGATTTATTCTCAACTAGCGATCCGCCCTGGCTTCGCTCGGATACTATATTAAATTATATTATACATATAAACCTTCCTCTTGACTCACTCTATCTGTTAAAAAAAACCGCATCTAAATCCGTTGCGTAGTTTTAAAGATCCTTCCAACTAATCCTCTCCATTCGCCTCCAGCACCACATTTCGAAGGCCTCCAATCGTTCTCTGTCACGCTGTGTCATTGTCCACGTTTCGCTTCCATACAACGCTATGCTCCAGATGTACACTTTTATAAGCCTCTTCCGAATATGGCCTGCTATTCTGGCTTTGAGCAGGCTCTTCTTGGCATTGAAAGCCTGCTTCGCCATGGCTATCCTCGCGATAATGTCTGGTGTACATCTGGAGTTATTAGTGATTATGCTTCCCAGATATTTAAATTTGTCGACTTGCTCTATTGTCCTGTTATTTAAAGTGATTGGTCTATAATTTGAGTGCCTTTTTGAGGTTACTAGCATTTTTGTTTTATTAATGTTTATTTTAAGTCCAAAATCTTCAAAAATTGCATTCATATCTGTAACTAATTCTTCTAACTGATTTGATGACTCTGCAAAAGCCGCAATGTCATCAGCAAAACGAATAAATTGAATTTTTTCCCATTGAAATGAACCCCCCCTTTTCCGGACTCTATTAATTTTCTAATGGCACACTCTATGAACACATTAAAGATAAGAGGCGAAAGTGGACAACCCTGCCGAACTCCTTGCCGTATCTTCGCCTTTCTAGCTTCTTCTCCTATTTCAATTAAAGTTCTTTGATTTCTGTAGAGTTCAAAAATAATTCTTCGGTCTCTATAATCTAATCCAGCTTCCTTCAAGATTGACATCATATTTTTCCAATTAATTTTGTCAAATGCTTTTTCTAAGTCTATAAATGCTATGTGTGTGTCCTGGTCTAAATCCATTCTTCTTTCAGTAATCATTCTTAAGGCTAATATATATATATATAGGATAAGAAGACGAATGAGGAGGTGCTTGAGAGAGTGAAAGAGAAAAGAACGTTGTTGAAGACCATTGAGAACAGGAGAGGCAGGATGTTGGGCCACTTGTTACGACACGATGATTTTATGAAAACCATAGTAGAAGGGAAGATAGAGGGAAAGAGGAAGAGAGGGAGACCAAGAAGATCTTTTATGGACCAAATAAAAGAAAAAGTAAACGGCGCGTCGTATCAAGAGGTCAAAACAATAGCTGAGAACAGAGAGGAATGGAAATTGCTCCACCGACAAGATTTTGAATCTTAAATATAATGAATGATGAGTTTTAAAGATCTACGCATTCATAGGGGCAGACAGCGGGAAGCGACTTTGTTTTATACGAGTACTATGTTGTAGTGATAGTGATAATCTTTCATAAAGTAAATACACGCTCCACAGAAAAAATGTTCGTGTAGTTTTGCATGTACTGCACAAATTATTCTAAGAAGCCGGTCGCCGGCCGATCGCTGCGTAATCTTATGGTTGTATTTTGAACTTTAAGGTCTATATGTTAAGGTCGACTTTTAAATATATTATTTCAAAATATACCAAAATATCTACTGGAATGTAATGATACATTCATTAACTGGACGAATATACTGGGTCACAATATTATTGAAATAATTATGTTCACCGTGCTGTCGTGAGAGCACAGAACGTAGTCCTCTCGTCTCAGCGGAGCGATTGCGATTGACTCCGCCCGCGAACGGCAACACAAGATATACCAAACTGCACGAAACACGCGACGGGAGAAACAGTATCGCGCTAAATAAAAAAGACCTATACGCCAAATACGTTATACCTCAATAAGTCTGAAAAGGGACTACATAAAAAAACGCCGCTCGTCAAATCACTAGGCAATATCAAGAGCTATTATACACTAAATTTTGACGTAAATTATATGCACGGGAACGGCACACAATTGAAATTAGGTAAAAATAAGACATGTTTTGGCGATTGTTTTCTATCGAGGCAATTTTGGTTTTGTATGGTTTTTTTCAGACAAATAGATTGCAAATATGATGTAGTTTCTGTATGTTCATTTTCCTGGCATTCGCTTTAGTTTGTCATAGGTAAATATTCAGTCTAAGAACTCCGATTTCGCGGAGCGCCCCCTCTTAAATATCACGACTTTACAAAAATACAGTTTGTTAGACAATTACTTCAAACACTGCGTATTGGGGTTAAGTTAGATGCAAAAAATAAGCAGAAGCTTGCGTAGTATTTACGAAGGTGAAAACGTCATAGTATTCAATTGATAATTGGCATTTACTTATGGCATGTACATAGGAGCGTGTTCTCGTCTATTTATTTGCGAGTAGCTTGTGTATGAAATTCCACTAATCACTAGTCGATGTGTAAACAGGCTCTTAACCACAGAATAAGTAAAGGACAGTAATAAGTAAGTACTACGTTCTTAACAGAGGAACTAAATTTGCAGGAAGACATGTTTTATATAAGCAATGCTGATGTTTTTCAAAAAAAAGGAGGAGGCTCTCAATTCGGTTATATTTTTTTCACCTCAGCAGCTCGAACAAGCATATTTTGCTGCGTGTAAACAGTGTACAAAATTCGATTTTGCTCACTCCTTGAGACAAAGTAACTATTTAATTTTGGTGCGGAGCACTGACATTTCGTCGTATGGGGTCTATTACAAGTTCAGAATATTGGAACTTTATTAGCACTGTCCCTTTTATTCAATTACGAAAAAAGAAAATGGCAGATATAGGTCGATCCATAGTTCGACCATCGAATTTCAAAGTAGACCCCAAAAAAGCGGATAACAACTAACACGTTCGAAAACTATCAAATTAACAAGTTTAAATTACCAAAATAATTATACAAAGGAATTTTAAATTGAGGAATATTTTAATAAAAGATCTGAGAATAAACTCCGTTTTTCATAACAAATAGGTAAACATGAACTTTGTTATGCTAGCTTAATAAAAATTCTAGTTTAAACAATTTAAATTCTATGAACGTATACCACAGATGCAGTTTCCGAACGCAAGCGCGGGCCCCCGCCCCTTTTAAAAAGTTGCGGGCTGTTAATTTCTTTGAGATTTTATTATGTATATTATTCGTCATTCTTGCGTTATTGATATTGGTTTTGAATATAAAAACTACTAGGATAATTCAATTCTGTATCTAACTAGGAAATATAGTGAAGTCAGTGACGTGACGGGGCAGTATTTTAACAACAGTAGGTACGGCTAGTTTTTGGTGTGCACGCGAGATACACGTAATAGGCTAATGTGTGCCCTTTGTGATAATGATAAATATTTCAAAAAGATCTCGAAGATATTAGTAAAATCTAAAATCTATGAATTTGAACAATAACACGGTTCGTTTTTATTGATGTGTTAGTGTCACGCGACACTCGTATACTTATTTACTGAAATATCCTTTGGTTTCTCGCGCTTTTGTCTCGCCTTTCTAGTATTGAATAACGGCGCGGCCGGCGCTGAGTTAAAACAAGCAGTAACTAACGCCTAATTAAGTTTTCTTCCTGAATAATCTTGAGACGAATAGGTACGTGATCATCATCATCATCATCAGCCTATATACGTCCCACTGCTGTGCACAGGCCTCCTCTCATGTATGAGAGGGAACGGGCAGTTGTCCCCACGCTGGCCCAGTGCGGATTGGGGACTTCACATACACCTTTGAATTTCTTCGCAGATGTATGCAGGTTTCCTCACGATGTTTTTCCTTCACCGAAAAGCTAACGTACATAAGTTCCGAAAAACTCATTGGTACGAGCCGGGATTCGAACCCACGACCGCCGTTTGACAGCCGCATGCCTAAACCACTGGGCTACCGTAGCTTCTACGGTAGCCCGGTACCACGTACCGTGATACAATGATATAATTTTTTTATGTGAATATATTCTCACTGCTGAGGTGAAAAGTTGTATGTGTTACTCGAGAGCAAAGTATTTGCATCTCGTGCTTTTGAGTCCCTCGCTGCACTCAAGATTCGAATTCGATTCTTGTTGCACAAATAACTATTTATTATTTTTGTTCAATGTTTGTTTCCTCAGAACTCCGTCATTGATGAGCCGATTGGTATTTTTTTTGTTCGTAAGTATATGCTTCCAGGTGGGTTCTATTTTTTCAAAAATTCAGTAGGATGATGGGATCCATGAGGAATTGAGGGAACTCCTCAATTTTATTAGGCACGCGTGTAGTGATAATGGTATTTTCTATTATAACCCGGAAATCATAACTTTGGTGGAGTGCAATTGATGATGAAGACCACAGATGACTTATGGAATTCCTCAATTATGTACATTTTTCACCTTATCACAGAGGAATGAGGTGCCTAAGTGTAAACATATCTTTGACTTCAACCGTACCTGTTTCAGTTTCCCCTACCGTATCACATCCTACTTGAGTTTATTCGGGGTTGTGCCCTAAAGGAGCCCGGGGTCCGCTTGGGCACGTAATACCAATATTGGGTTTTCTCACGATGTTTTCCTTCACTAAAAAGCCACTGTTAAAATATCAAATAATATTTCGTACGTACATAAGTTTTTTAAATGCCCCAGACCCCCTAGCACACTAAGTTTTATGTCGGACATAAAGCTTTCGTCCCATTCTGGCCAATACGCGAGTGCAAGAGGGACAAATGCTTTATGTCCGACATAAAACTTAGTGTGCTAGGGGGTCAGGTGGTACGAGCCGGTGTTCGAACCCAAGAGCTGCAGATTGAAAGTCGCTAGTCGGGTGGCTTACCGCTCGGCTACAGTGCCTCCCTTTTCCTTTACCGTACCTACTTATTGTAATATGTAACATAACATGATAATTAATTTCCAGGCGCAACCCTTATGAGTTCCAAGTTCTGCAGGCGAACGATTCGTTATCTTTATGGGACTCTAATTTCGACTTCAGCAACAAAGTTAAAGTTCTCGCGCACGGATGGCTTAACCACGGGGATAGTCCCATGCCTGAGTCGATTAAGGAAGGTAAGATTGGCCTCTCGAGTGTATGATTTGTGGTTTTAGATAAATTCATGATATTTGGCCTAAAATATTGTGTGATATTATACATCCCAAGTAGGTATTTTTCAATCCTGCTATTTAGGAAATAGTCATTGTTGCTCAAATGAGAGATCAAAGTTGTAGTTTTCTTCCTTGATTTTGGTAGTCAGAAGAAAAACTTGGTTGCCATCGAATCAGGGATTTCAGTTTTCAATAAGGTGAGGTGTATGTGAAACGCAGTATGTGCAACTCAAATATAATGTATGTAAACACTTAAATCCCTCATTACGCTCGAGATTCAACTTTAGAATTCCTCGCTACGCTCAGGATTATATTGTACAGTTTTTCGCTTCACTCAGTATTCAATATACCGCCCTCGCCATAAACATATCACTTTCCTCCCTGGAGACACAATCCACTAGTAACCCCCGACGCATACGAGGAATGTTATAATACTTATAATATAAATTTTGTGTGTCTGTGTGCTCATTACAATGGGATAAGGTGTACATGTGTAAATAAATTGTTAAGTGTGTTGTGGCCAATAGGCTAGCGACCTATCACATTTTGTAGATGTTTTATACCCACAATTATGCCAAAAGTGGTACTGGAACATAAGTATAATGTGCTCTGCCTACCCCTTTTTAAAATTAAGGCGTGAATCTATGTATCCATACTAATATTAGAAATGGGAAACTGCATGCGTGTGCTTGTTTGTCCGTCTTTCACGGCAAAGCGGAGCAACGAATTGACGTTAAGTGGAGGTAGTAGAAGGGATGGAGAAATACATAGGATAGTTTTTATCCCCGAAATCATCCCCTAAGGATGGGGGGGTAAATGTTTGTATGGAGCTGCGATATAAACGAGTTCCACGCGAACGGAGTCGCGGGCAGAAGCTAGTGTATGAATAACCGTTAATCATTGCTACTTTTTCAGCGTATCTAAACGTCAGCGATTTGAACGTAATAGTTGTGGATTGGGGCAACGCGGCCAACGTGAACTATGTCCTGGCGAGTTACAACGTGGCCATGGTTGGCCGGTTGCTGACGAACTTCCTGAACTTCCTCATCGAAGAAGGGGTTTCTATGGACGACGTGCATCTTATAGGACACAGCCTTGGCGCCCACGTAGTAGGCATTGCGGGCGCTTACGTGAAACGTGGACCTATTGATACAATTACAGGTAAGGTACCGTTATTTTATCTTAATAGTCGCCAGCGTATGACAGCCATGATAGAAAATAGCGCCTTTGCAACTGTTTTTTGCATCAAGCAGTAAAGTCTGCTAACTAAAGAAATAGCAAAACGTACAACGCGAACAATTTGTTGCTTCGACCAAATCTCTAACTTGCGACCTCCTGGCATATGCAGCCAGTCATTGCGACCAACTGAGCTATCGGAACCAATTACTGGCTTAACGAATCAATCGAAATCAAAGTCCATAGGTATCATATTTTTGTATTGCGACTAGGTTTGTATGGACTCGCATCAACTAATCACAAATAATAAAAAATATGCATGCTTGGGGACAGTCTTAAATAAATCGACCAAGTCCTAAACTTAGCAAAGCTAGGGGCAGATAAATATATTAATAAGTAGGTAGGAAGGTACAATTTCTTTAGGTATAATTTCTCAATTGCGCTGCTCCAATAGATCAAAAATGATGTAATTTTCTTGAAAAGGTAAGTAGTCAAATACAGAAAATAACAACGCAAGAGGTTAAATAAATCACAAGTGTCCAAAGTTTTAAGAGGGGATATATTCTGTACCTTTTTCGCAAAACGCACCTCCCTATGATACGATTGTCATTTAATACTGCGACGCTCGAGGATCGTGACGTCACATTAAAACGGTTGCAGATTCGTATTTTTTTGAAATTTGATTGGGATTTTCGTCACAAGGAATATTTTTTTTGCCTTTATCTTTTTGAAGTACTTAATAACACATTTTGAGTCTACACCTATATGCAATATGTTCCATACAAAGTACCTATACCCCGCAATGTAATAGGACCTAAATACTTATAGATTGGTACGTTCATCCGTAACTAATGTCATGAACGGTATGCAGTGAGATAAAGTTTATTACACCTAGTCTTCAAAAGCAGTAAAAGTTAAGTTATAACTACGGCAGTAAACGAAATCGTAACTACCTAGTAGGGATGTATTTCATGCATGCAATTTTAACAGTGAAAAACAATTGCGATTCCTGAAACGTCAAATTTTCTCAGGTGTTAGAATTCTCCGCAATTAAAAATCAGGGATCAGTTCAATTTCAGTCACAGAGTTTTGTTACGAAAATGAGATAAGATTTCAAAATTATTGTTACAAACACCGATGTAGTTTCCGATCTTTCTTTGTTTAGTTACTGTCAAATGAACATAAAACGTGGGCAAAATTTTCATGAAACGGTTCGCGTTGATTTTAAAAAATACCGAGGTGTTTTTGATTCAAACCATTTCTGTTAGCCATTTTATTCAGCCGCCGTATTTATTTATTCATGACTTATTTTTGTAAACAGGGAGTTTACTGAAAAATGCAGGGTTTATAATGGTTCCGGCTGTGCGACGTAAAGGGAATGGGATATTTTGCTCCAAGGATTACTACATAGTTTTATGTAAAATTTTGTTACTTTAATAGCCCTGTTTATATTTGTCTGTCTGTACGGAATTGAGAATAACGATTTACCTTTCCCGTAGGTAAATTAACGGCACTTGAAAAAACATAAGACTTGCCGTCGATGAAACATGAATGTAAAATGTTCGTACGGTTCGGTTTTCCTTTATTTAAGTTAATAAAGTTGTTACTTACAAGAGGCTTTCTCAAAAAATATCATTTTTTCAAAATCTAATGTAAGTATATACAAATACATTTCTTTCATATCATATAACCGCGCAACATCCTGTTAGAATTTCTAGTTCGCGCATCGCTCAATTAAATAGGCTAGTTTCCAATGTTTTTACATCCAATTTTTAGAAAGGGTTAAATGTTTGTATGACAGCAATTACAATTACGTGGAGCACGAGACAAAATGAGAGTCGAATTCAGATCTCGTTGGCGACAGCTGAAAATGGTCCTCACTAATTGACAGGTAAATTGTGATGTCACAAGGTCGAGCCCTGTAATAACCGTTGTATGTAAAATCAAGTACTTAAATATAATGCTGACTAGCTTCTGCCCGCTGCAACTCATTCCGCGTGAAACTCGTTATATCGTAGGTCCATATCATAGTCCATAGATCATACAATCTTTCACATCCAATTTCACCCCCTTGGGGATTGATTTTCGGGATAAACTCCCTTGTTTTTGTTCCCGATTTTGACCATTCTTATTTACCATGAATCAAGATCATCAAACGATCGTCCCATCAGTGTCTCCAATAATCGTATAAAAATTGTTGCGCAACTGAAAGAGCTATCAGATAAATTTATAGATTTCCGGAACTTTATCTTTTATTTATGTTCTTTATGTACAGCATGGAAGTCAATAAAGACATCAACATTTAGCAGCATTATCCTCGCTGACCTCGCTCAGTGATATACTCGAAACTCTCGTAAGTAGGTACAAGTCAACGCACGTATAATATGTTTTTCACACCACATGCTCGACAATGCCGAATTATAGGTCATGTAAACCCTACCGAAAGCAAGACATTCAATCCCTTGGTATTAGCCGGGTTATAATGTTGTACTGAATTTCATTATAACCCGCTGGTTAATAATATGACTTCACTTTTCATAATTCTTATTACTATATGCATAAAGTTTAATTTTGCTAAACACAATTTGTCCTAGGCCATGGCCTACTTGATTTGACAAAATAAATGAAGTTTGCCTCCGTGTGAACCCCGGTCCGGAGGAGCGCGGTGTTCGAAATTCGAATTTCGAATCTAGGACCACGGCTTGTGCTTTCGAATTTGGAACGTCGCGCGCCTTCATTTGTTAACGCGTGACGAACAAATCGAGTTCTTGTAGGTGCCTATAGAAGATTTAATTTCAAAAATAATATTGAAAATGTCGAGTGATGAAAGTGTTTTGACTCCCGAGTTTATCAAATTAGACAACTCAACCTCAATAAACGTACCAAATAAAAACATTACCTTATCTTTCCATAATTGGACTAACGTGTCTAATGTTACTATGTACTTTTAATTTGCTAAATAAACATTATTTATCTACTGAGCCTGTTTTTTTGTCTCGCATAAGGTGTGAAAAGTAGAGTATACACCTCGGGGATAAGACTGTTTTAGTCTTGGGCGGTTGAACCCCTCACTGCACTCATTACGTTCGGGATTCAATTCGCTCCCGTGACATAAAACAGTGCTTTATCCCCTTGGTGTATAATCTACTATTATATGGCGCTTGGAGCTCTTTTTATTGCGTTGACTTGTACGGTCGCTCGGAGGCGTTGATGTTGTTTTCGCCTGCACCCAAGAGAAAAGAACACGATGCATATAGATCCTACTTAAACTGTTTTCATTATTTACTACTATTTTTGGCTATATACAACCTTTTATTAACTTGACCTGTTCGTAGAGTATATAAGTGCTAGCGGCCGCCCGCGACTTCGTCCGCGTAGATTTTTGATGATGACAAAGATATAAAATAGGTAAGTGAATTTTATTCTCAGTTAAAATGGTCTAGACATATTACATTTCAAACAGTGGCAGACACTGATATGCGATTGTTAAAGAATTTTGAAAGATTTTTCAATCAGATTACGGGAATTGTTTGCAGAATGTTTAATACTTATTCCGCCAGTTACCTGATGCTTTAATATTTGGCAAAAATGACTCTGCAAGATATAGAGCGACGCATGGATTTGGAGCTAGAAAATGGGGATCTTTAGTTATTATGAGTGAGATTTAAAAAAAAAGTTAAATATCGTAAGGCTGTTAAAACAATCTTAAACTCAGCACTGGAAATCGAGAAAGTGATTAATGAAGAAGTGGGAAGAGGTTAATGAAGAGTACATCTCTTTAAAAAATACAGTGTTCCCCGTACAAAACCTTCAACCTTTTTTAACCCCCATTGGGATAGAATTTTCTTAAACGCTGAAATTACTTTTTTTGTATTTTAATAAGTTAACTTTCTACAAAGTTTCAAGTCTCTAGTTCAAAAAATAATGTTTCCCCTATACAAACATTGCACCCCCATTGAACCCCCCTTAGGGGTAGAATTTTCTAAAACGCTGAAATTACTTTTTTGTATCTTATGAAATGAAATTTGTTTATTTGCTTAAAATTATGTACATATAAAGATGGTATGGTAAATGGTAAATAATGTCCATATAATGTCAATACCTTATAAAAGTAGGCACACAAATCTATTTATTATAATGTACATGCATGGCAAGGGGAGGATATTGAGACTTTTTAAAACAGGCTTATATGACTCTCTAGCTGAAATACCACTTAATGCCCTTATGCATTTTTTTGTGCTTTGAACGCTCTTTCAATTTCTCGTAACCTTAATAAATAATCTTTCTACAAAGTTTCAAGTTTCTATCTCAAAAGGAAAAGTTTCCCTCATACAAACTTTGCACCCCTATTTAACCCCCTTCGAGATAGAATTTTCTAAAACGCTGCCTGCCGTTTTTTTGTATTCTTTCTATAGGTAATCTTTCTACAAAGTTTCAAGTTTCTAGCTCAAAAAATAAAGTTCCCTCTTTGCACCCCAATAACCCTCTTAAGGGTAGAATTTTCTTAAAAGAGATTTTTTTTTTGTATTCTAATAAGTAATCTTTCTACAGAGTTTCAAGTCTCTAGTTAAAAAAATAATGTGACCCCCATACAAACATTGCACCCCCATTTAACCCCCTTAGGGGCGGAATTTTCTTAAACACTGAAATCACTTTTTTTGTATTTTAATGAGTAATCTTTTTACAAAAGTTCAAGTTCATAGTTCAAAAATTAATGTTTCCCCCATACAAATATTGCACCCCTATTTAACCTCCTTAGGGGTGGAATTTTCTAAAACGCTGAAATAATTTTTTTTGTATCTTGATAAGTAACCTTTCTACAAAGTTTCAAGTCTCTAGTTAAAAAAATAATTATTGCCCCATACAAACTTTGCACCCCCATTTAACCCCCTTAGGGATGGAATTTCCAAAAATCCCGTCTTATCCGTTGCCTACGTAATAAAGGGAAGTCCTGGTGTAAATTTCAAGTTTTAAGTCCCAGTAGTTTCGGCTGTGCGTTGATGAGTGAGTCAGTCATGACATAGGCATTTATATATATAGATAGATAGATGTAAGTTGTCCGTCAAAATTCGCAATCCATTTTTCAGTCACTTGCCGTTATCCGATTGAGCTGAAAGAGATGACAATTCAATATTATGGTACCATCGAGCTGTTCTGATGATGGAGGCAGAAGGTGGCCATGTGAATGCAGTATTTAACCGACGTAACCCCGTTGAGTTTGGGCACGTTTCAATCGTCTCAATGAGTAGTTGATGATGGTATACAGAAAAGTTCAGTCGGCAATAAAAGCTTGTACCAATAATGTCATTTTTGACAGCAACTTATTTTATAGTTTATTATAGTTCCCCGTGTGGTGTCGGGTTAGAATTCAGCCACCCCCTTTCTTCCCGTGGGTGTCGTAAAAGTCGATTAAGGGAGCAGGGTTGAAGTGTGTAGTGGGCGATGGGCTAGCAACCTATCGTCACATCTGTGCTAAAAGTGACAATAGAACATAAGTTTCATGTGCTCTGCCTACCTCTTTTGGGAATAAAGGCGTGAATCTATGTATGTAGTTATTGTAGTATCGCTCAAAAGCCGGGAATAAGTGCGGGTAGGTATCCGACTTCTGCTTAAAAAAATAACCCGACAAGTGTGTGTCGGGTCACGCCCAGTGTAGTGTTCCGTATTTGTATGTCTGTCTTTGTTACATCGACACGCGCGCGATAACTAAACGGTGCGTGCGGTTGCGTCGGCCGAATTTGTAAGAAATTAAGTTGACATATTACGTTGGTCGAATAATTCTCGGTAATGCCTACTTAGGCGTGACAGTACTTTTCCTTTGAAATTCATAATACGCACTACTGCCACGAATTTTAACACATTCCCAGTAGTAGCCATTTAGCTGGCAGAGGGGCGGGCGGAGGCATTTATCGGAAATATCTTTTGCCATGTCTATCTGTCGGTCTGCGGCTTAGCTCAGTAACCCTTACTTTAAAAAACTTTAATTTGGCATGAGTATATAAATCAATCACGCCACCCAAAACATTAGAATAAAATCCTGCAAACAAATTTTTACGGTAGATACCTCCCCGCCACCCTAAGTTGGAATATCATTTTTATTTATTGATAAACCCATAGCTTGCGGGAAATCGTTGCATAGCTTTTTTATAGTTATTTACGATACAAGTGCCGAAAATAGGAAATCCTCAACGAGTGGCGATAAATTAAAACACGACCGAAGGGAGTGTTTTAAATCGACACGAGTTGCGAATGACCTATTCGCACGTGTATCGTACGTTTTACTGTACATATGGTTCTTTAAAGTTTCGACATATGCACGGAAAGTGCACTTTTCCGCACTAGTGCGGGAAAGTAGCACCATATGTACTGTAAAATATATTATGGGTTTTTGAAAACCATTTTTCAACTAAGTAATCCTTTTGTGAGATATTGGGCTTTAAGTGTCTTTGAGGCTGCCGTAAAAATCTCATGATAAACTTCTAAACTTCACCGACACCTTACGAGACAACTCGAAAAAACGAAAACGCTAAGCTGAAACTTTGCCTTATCCATAGTGGCCACGAAACTCGTGCACCTCTTACGTAAAAGTTTCCACGACCCTAATTCCATATTCCCCCAGGCCTCGATCCGGCACAGCCGCTGTTCACGCTCAGCAACAAGGACGCGAGGCTGGACAAACACGACGCGCGCCACGTCGAGGTTATACACACTTGTGGAGGATATTTGGGATTCTCTTCACCTTTGGGACATATCGACTTTTATCCCAACGGCGGTACGCGGCAGCCGGGCTGCACTTATGACTATAGGGGTAAGTTCGCCAGGAGCGAGTACAATTGCGGTGTTGCAGTCTGCATTAGGAATGCATGACACTTTATTGAGTTTCAAATTCATGGTAGCGAATACACGGGTACGCAGAGTATGTGACTAGGTTATGGTTATGAAATGCATTATTTACATGCACATCGTATAAGTATAAATATTTGCTGACAATTTTACACAAATCGACCTTGGTCCTTGGAAGACTAGTCCCAAACTAAGCATAACCTTGTACTATGGGTACAAGACAATGATAAACATACTTCTATAGTTAAATAAATACTTAGGTAAATACATAGAAAACATCCATGACTCTGGAACAAATATTCGTGCTCATCACACTAATAAATGCCACCGGTCGCCATATTGGTGTTAATTGATGATTACGATATTTTGCGAGCTGTCAGCGCGGCGTCACCTGTGTCTTCCAAAGAATAGGTACAATGGAATAAAATGTAATATCTAACCTATGTTCATCTAGAAAGGCCATTCATTCTACATCAGACCAAGATCAAACAATTTTGAAATGGGATAGTTGTGTCGGAGATTACTCGCTTCATACAGACTTACAAATGGTACAACCTTCCTCCTTGCAAAATTTCCTCCTTATAATAAGTAAGGTAAATGTCCCAATGCCCGACACCTTAATGCCTAATAGTGGGCACCTATTTTTCACCGCTATTGTTTTGACATAAGATTGTGTCATGCATGAATTGGGCCAGTGATGGGCACTGAGGCATTTACTTTACCTATTTGTATAAGTTTACGTAATTGGCAGCGTCGGTCGACCGAGAGCAGTCGGGTGCATATTTGCTACAATTCCCGGCAAACAACTTGAGCAAATGACCTTCCCTGAGCAAAGGCGAATTGTACGTGCGAGCTTGCCACCCCCTCACTGCGTCCCGCATGGTCAAGTTGTTTGCCGGGATATGTACTAGCCTTTGCCTGCGACATCATCCGCGTGGTATATTTAAATCGTAGCTCTATACAAACATTTGCCCCCAATTCACCCTCTTAGGGATTGATTTCCGGAATAAAAACTATCCTATGTCCTTCCTGGGGACTCAAACTATATATATACCAAAGTTCATGTAAATCGGAGACTGACACACTTTCGCTTATATATGTATAATATTAGTGGATTAGACGTTTAACCAAATTAGCGACGGACGCCTCCTTCCAAAGTTACGTATCTAATTTATCTGGTGGCTCTGACAAACGGTACTTGGAAAAGCTACGAAGGGAAAAGGGGTAATTTTCATTCGTTTTGCTACACTGATGCTTTTCACTCAAATACAAGTAATCGCATGTCAAGTGAATTAAATCTTTGATGCGCTACGCTACGCTACTCGGATATTATTCTCGATAATCATTTGATGAATCAGCTTTACTAACGAAAATAGGTAGATACTACAAAGAAAAGTTTAAAACCCCCCGCCATTTTAATTTCAAAGTCCATTATCTCAAAATCGGCTAAACAGATTTTAATGAAACAGCTAAAAACACTCGGGTTAAAATTATCTATGACACAAACAAACCGCATTCTAATGTGTCCATCCGTTTGGGAGCTACGATACCACAGACAGATACACAGATACACAGACAGACACGTTAAACTTATAACACCCCTCTTTTTTCATCGGGGGTTAAAAAATGTGAGAACGTTTTAATATTCCATTTTAAATACCACATTATTCCAAATACTTCACCGAGGCAAGTAGGTATGTTACAATTCAAAAAATGCCGAATTCCTCGTCAAGTAGACTGACTTGATGTGCGAGCCAACCCACGTAATATCAAATAGCTACTTATTCAAAATCGTATTACACTATATCATTTGTTTTAAAATATGAACTTTATTACGTACTACATATGCTTACTTTTGCAAATATTCTACGAAGTCTTCATACGAGTTCTGGAAAGTAAGAGTGAGATATTCTGTCTGACCGTTGTCGCAGATACTTAACTCTAATGCTGGATATGTAATAATAAAATTCCATATAGGTCAACAAATGAGTACAGGCACGTAATATTTTCTATATCTATCGTCCCATATACCTACATGCAAACTAGAATTACTTGAGCATAGTCGTACTCGTAATAGTAGTTTATGCGACTGATCCTTAATGAGAGGCCTTAAAATAAGAGTGTGGTTTTATGAAACGAGCGTTAGCGAGTTTTATAATAGGAGTGATCCTATTATAAAACTCGCTAACGCTTTACATAATTAGGCCTTAAAACGAGTGTTTTAAGGCCTAATTATGTACAGTTGCATACACTACTTTATCTACACACATATCATAAGTAGATAAGTAACAGCAAAAAACCAACAATAAAATGACAACAGCAATGGCGGCAATTCGTCATGACGAATGGTTTTTTTTAATCACAGACGAACGAATGAAGTCCCTATTTACTCATATCACTCGAGATCAAATGTCGTGCGGTTTATGTTATAAAAACATACTGAATTGACGTTCCGTATCAATAAATTATTTAATATCTATGGATACTAGAATAGAGACCCGCTTGAGTTTTGAAAGCTGTTCCAAATTTATAGTAGATTATACACTAAGGGGATAAAGCACTGTTTTATGTCACGGGAGCGAATTGAATGCCGAACGTAACGAAGGACTCATAATTTAACTCCTGAGCGTAGCGAGGGAGTTATAAGTTAATTCCTGAGCGAAGCGAGGGAATTAAGACTGAGTCCTGAGTGCAGTGAGGGGTTCAACCGCCCAAGACTAAAACAGTCTTATCCCCGAGGTGTATACTCTACTTTTCACACCTTATGCGAGACAAAAAAACAGGTTCAGTAGATAAATAATGTTTATTTAGCAAATTAAAAGTACATAGTAACATTAGACACGTTAGTCCAATTATGGAAAGATAAGGTAATGTTTTTATTTGGTACGTTTATTGAGGTTGAGTTGGAGTTTATTTGAGTTGCGTTCATAGCTTCGGATACTTGCGTCTGAGGGTCGAGATGTACCGTAAAGGTTGGGGAAGGTGGATTTTCAGGCAGTGAGCTTGATGTGGATGGGATGTGTTTTGAGGAAGATGGCTGTGGTGGCAGAGGTGTCCAAGGATCATCAATACTAGACGATGGTTTCAAAAGTATTTTTTCACCAATACGATAGCTCGTTCTTTCTTTATTTTTTATAGAATTTTCTATGTAGCCCTCTGCTACAGCGTCAGACTTCCAGCCACCGTGTCTTTTTATTTGGGCCATGTCTGCTCCTGAATCAGCCAATAGGCTCGCCGATGTTCTTCTAAAACAGTGGCCTGTGTAGAGCTCGGGATTTTCCAATTTCAGGTATTTAGCAATGTTTCTTGGCATGCCACTAATTTTGTTTTTGCCAATGACTTGCCTGGTACATTTGCCATTGTTGTAGTCTATAAAAAATCTGTTGGTGTTTATATTAGCAGGGCGTAGTGCTTGGTACTTTTGGACTATTTTGGCATGGTCTTCACGAATTACAAATGACCGTTCTCTATTTGTTTTTGTATCCGGCAATTTTACAAGTAATAACTCTGAATGTTTTTCGATATCATTGACTTTCATGTTCACGAGTTCATTTCCACGACAAGCTCCGTTCACTCCAAAAATCAGGGCCACCTTTAACAAAATAATACATAATTAAGTAAGTAAACCATTTACTCATAAGCGGCGTACACCTGTAAGTTTTTACGTAAGTAGTAGGGACGCCGCTATACAATAGAGCGGGAAAGCGAGATCTCCATCTCATTCATCTGTATGGATGGCTGCGTCCCTTCTTTCGTAAGCAAAACTTACAGGTGTAAAGGCGGCCTCAGGGAAACGAAAGACAAAATACCGAGTCTCACATAAAGCGAGATATTATAACTTGTCTGTACAATTCTTATAACACACCATTCAAGGTGCCTTAGAGTTTGTATTTTTTTGTTACAAAGATAGGTAGGAAACAGTTCCAAATTCGATATTTGTATGAAAAATACAGGACTGCTCTCAACACTTTTGGCCAAGGCTGTATATGTTTTAACGATTAAATATGTAGGTAGTAAACTCGAATTTAATTTTTCAACTGCGTAACATAAAATGAGAAATACTTAGTGTAGAGATAAATTCAATCAACAATTAGGTTCATAGGTTGTACTCACTTTTATAGCAAGAAAACTGTGGTCGGGGGCTTCATTCAAGTAAGTCTCCACGTTTTGTGTCGTAAGTATCTTTGATTTCTTTGCTCGATGTCCATCCGATTTCCTTTTTAAAAAGGCCAATAACTTGGCATATGTATTAATTTGTATGTCATGTTTGACACTTATTGTTGCCCTCAGCATCGAATATATACACCACAGGCTACTTGGCTTCTTTGTAGCTGACAAATATTCAAAATAGACCAGAAGCACTGATTCAGACACAGACTTTACGCCTTTTACAGCTTTCCATCTGTCAAAATCGTTGTAGGCTTTTAGGTGTTTTTCCTTTGACTTCTCTGGCAGCAGATTGTTGACAATGCCTATGGCATCTAATTTGATAAACTCAGGAGTCAAAACACTTTCATCACTCGACATTTTCAATATTATTTTTGAAATTAAATCTTCTATAGGCACCTACAAGAACTCGATTTGTTCGTCACGCGTGAACAAATGAAGGCGCGCGACATTCCAAATTCGAAAGCACAAGCCGTGGTCCTAGATTCGAAATTCGAATTTCGAACACCGCGCTCCTCCGGACCGGGGTTCACACGGAGGCAAACTTCATTTATTTTGTCAAATCAAGTAGGCCATGGCCTAGGACAAATTGTGTTTAGCAAAATTAAACTTTATGCATATAGTAATAAGAATTATGAAAAGTGAAATCATATTATTAACCAGCGGGTTATAATGAAATTCAGTACAACATTATAACCCGGCTAATACCAAGGGATTTAATGTCTTGCTTTCGGTAGGGTTTACATGACCTATAATTCGGCATTGTCGAGCATGTGGTTTGAAAAACTCATAACGATACAAAAATCTGTACTGTAATGACATTACAGTACAGATTTTACGTACTACCACAGACAAGAACGTTCTCATAGTAAAATCGGTTGTTATAATGCTGGTCATTTCCTATGGTTTCTGAACGCATTTTAGAGCACTAATGAAATGTGCGTAGATAAAGTAATAATAAAATAAGTGTCAGAATACTCAGAATATAGACAGGTACTTTGGTTTTGTTGATGGAGTTAGTATAGACTATGTATATTAATGAAAGTTGTTAATTAAGGTTAATACTAACGTTATTAAAGCTAATTAAGCATTACGATTGAAATTCAAGTGCAACTCAAGTCTCACAATGCGATCAAAAGGCTCTGTGTTATGTTACTCACGTTATTATGTTATCCTTATTTAACCACTGACAAACAGGTGACATGAGAAACCGTGTATTTAGTAGAATGTCTGGGTAGTGTGCCCCACGTATATGTATGTGAGATGCAGCGAAAGTACATTTTATATTGAAGATAGAATGTTTTGCTGTGGAGAGACTTTATTATGTGGAAAAGCCAATAAGTAACACTGCATTCAAGGATCAAAACTTGTTTTACAGAGGAATTGAACTGAACTGTTTCCAGGTTAGGCATCTAATAGGGGTGTAGACACTAAGTAAAATAAACTATAAAAAAGCAACGCAAGAGGTTAAATAATCACAAAGTTATAGTGTCCAAAGTTATAAGATATATACATAATAAATTATTTTTAAAATTAGTTTAGCTAGGTATCTTCAATATTAACGGCTCTTTCCTTTCTACAAACAAACTGTCTCATAAGCGCTTTTCTCTACAAACTGTTTTTGCATGTTATCGGCTACGAGCGTAGCGCTAGTACTACGAAATTGTTGGTAGTTAAGTTTACGTTAATGCGCCGTAGGTTCATGGTCTTCTCTCCCTCTCACTGAGCATAAGCGTGAGCGAGATGGAAGTGCATGTTCGGAAGCGCGGAAATCATGTTTTTTTATTTGATTTTTTTTGCCGTTTAAATAAAAAAGTAAACACTGATTTCTCTCAAACATGATATTGCCGATTTTTAGAAGCCATTTTAATATTTTTAGCTTTTGTGCAAATTTTGTTACGAATACTTTAAGTGTATTTTAGACCAATGTTCGTGATTTTTTTTCTATGAAGTGAAAATTGCTTAATCATGTTTCGAATCCTTGATCTCGCCGCAGAAAAGCCTCAAGATAACTATTCGTATTTTTTTTAACCATATTATTATAAACAGACGCATTATATTGTTTCAAAAACTCTGTTCGCTTAACTTCGCTGAACCTACGGCGCCTTAACACTCTTTCACTGCCAGGAACAAGCCTAGCGGACTCTTATACCGTAGACCCTTTCCGACACATACGAAGACAACCACGGTATCAGCTACGAGCGTAGCGCGTAGCGATTCTTGGTGAATGTCTTAAATGGTTCTGATCTATATCATATCATATGCGTCTCTAGCTCATGTAGCGCCGGGGTGCAATCATGCGCCCGACGAGTGGTGCCCTGTGAGTGGCGCTTGGCGCCTTCTAGGCCTGTGCACTATATGCAAAGCCGCCTCTTTTTATGTTCCAGGTTTATGTGCCCACAATCGCGCACACATGTTCTTCGCGGAGTCCATCATATCGGACGTGCCATTCACGGCGGTCCGCTGCCGCGACTACGACGAGTTGTACTACGAGGGTTCCTGCGAGGGCACTGGCGAGACCCTGATTATGGGCGGATTCGATATACATTATGGGTGAGTACACGAATGCCAGGCAAGAATGTCTGGTACACTACACAGCACCCACGGGGTGTTCCAGGAACCCGCTATGTGGGCGCTCTGCGCGTAAGTTCTTTCTTTAACATACGGTATTTCGCACGTTGTTGGTTATTACGAGCGTAGTGCTACGAAATTTTTGGGAGTGAACGTGTGCAGGGGTACTTTATCTCACGAAGGTGGATTTGACGTAGGTACTATGTAGTGTAGGACTGCAAACTGCAAGTCATCATGAAACAATCAGGAATGTGAGGATATAATTTACTAACAGAAACATAAAGTTACAATAGAAATTAAAACAGATTTATGTACAACTAAAAGTAAAACAATAATAATACTAATATTCGCAACGTACGCAATCTTAAGTTAATAAAGTGAAAACTAGCGTCAAAGACTTTCTCTCCATCAACCTCCTTCCTCTTGTTCAAGCTGGGGTCGCGACCCACTGATACTTTCTTTTAGTTTAAAGTTATAATAAGTAAGATTTAGATACCTACATATTTGTTAAACAAATTATAAGTTCAGAACAGCAGAGGGTTGTGGCAGGAAAAAGGTTGAAAACACCGGTGTAAGTAATGTTTTAATGAGATTGGGGTGATTGTGGACTGGGTTACCCTAAAATAACATACCAGCATCCCTAACGTGAATATTTCATGATTTAATCAAAAACATCACCACGCGTCCGTCCGTCAGCCGTTTTTACTTAAAGGCCGTTGACAACAAAAGAAGTAATTTTAAGTATTCATGACCGGTGGTAACTTTTGGCGCTTCTACGTTTAATTAAACAAAGAACACTCGTTTGTAAAACAGTAACGGTACTAGTTTAAATCTTGGAGATCAAGAACCATTGTTTCGTTCCAGGAAGGATGGAATTTACTACCTCAAGACCAACGCAGAACAACCCTACGCTCTCGGGGAACCGACGTGAAATGCGATAAAATATTAATTCTTTGCTCTGCCAACTTCCCCTATAAATTAAATTTTCATGAGAATTATTGCGAGGTGCCGTTTTACATAATTTGTTGGCGACAGGAGCCATGGTGCCCGCAGCTCCGTGTACCTGGCTAACGTTGAGCTCACTCGTCGAGGGACGGAGGCTTTTAAGGCAGTCAGATTTTTATACAGGAAAATAACTTTCACAGTGATTAGTTTGTATTTTCATTAACGAAAAGAATATATAAGAATAGGAATCTGTTCACATAATGTAGCTACTTTAAAGACTTTAAATGATCTATTTATTGGTTTATATAAAACTACCTACAATGTCAAAGATGCCAATAGCGCAGTGTTGTATTTGTTTAAGGAAAGCATTTATGTACGTGTACATACATATCTGCTCCTATTAAGTGTAAGGTAAAGCCGTAGGTATAGTGTACGTAAATTGATATTAAACTTGAAACCCGGCCGTCGTGCCACCCGTCTTATTTGGGATCCGATTGTAAGAGAAGCCGAGCTGTAACCCTGCAGCTAGATAGTATCGCCAATACATAAATTGGGTACTTTCCTGATGTTCAATTTATAACATGGTGTCACTATAGGACAGTAAACCAAAGTTAAATTATCACAACAAATATCCAAATCATAACAATGTATAAGACTTCAACAAATCGAAAATATGTTTCTTTTTAACCGACTTCAAAAAAAAGGAGGAGGTTCTCAATTCGGTTGTATTTTTTTTTTTTTTTTTTTTTCTATGTTTGTTACCTCAGAACTCCGTCATTGATGAATCGATTCGAAAAAATTTTTTTTTGTTCGTATGTATATACTTCCAGGTGGGTCCCATTTTTTTCAAAATTCAGTTAGATGATGGGATCCATGAGGAATTGAGGGGACTCCTCAATTTTATAAGGCACGCGTGTAGTGATTTTGGTATTTTCTGTTATAACTCGTGTATTTACATCCGGAATCATAAATTTGGTGGCGAGGAATTGATGATGAAGACCACAGATGACTTATCGAATTCCTCAATTATGTACTTAAAAGTGCAAACGTACGTCACAGGTTCTGATAAGATTCCGTTGAAATAGGAACTAATGAAGTGCCATGATCTTGGGGAATCGATGGAAGTCCTCAAATATTATCGGCCCACATACAGCGATTTGGTTTTTTTCTATAGTAATCAACGCATTTGCTATCGGAAATCAGTTCATGTGGTAAATTGTAAAAAATAGGAAATGCAGTGCTCGTGGCTTGGCGGAGTACTAAATTGAAGTCGGTTAAAACTTTGTTTTTAAAGTAAATTATTAAAGTCCAAGATTAACTTCAAAGTTACCAATAGTATTCTTATCATTCAATAAAATATTAATCGTATGATGGACGCCCAACTCGCAACTTACTTCTTTTTACATTTAAAAAAAAAAATTAAAAAAATTTAAAAATTTGAACTGTTTATTGCAATAATAGTTTTACATACATTTTTGTTTTCTTAATTACTTAGCACAATCTTAACTTTTAAAGATTATTTGCTAAGCATATTTTAGTTATATATTATAGATTTGACCTTTATATATTGTTATTTAATTAAGATTAAGATTTTTTCTTCACACTTAGTATGGCTTTCTTAGTTACACATTTGGCCTTATGCGGTTTATCTGTTATACTATCTATTACATTTTCAATCATATTTGTAGGGAGACTGTTTAGGACAGCAGGCACATAACTGGACCAGACTCTTCGCCCATAAAAGTTGTTGCTTCTTGGTACTGTAAATGTTTTACTGGTTGTTAGTGTCCGGAGGTTCTGTGGTCTGCTATACCTATTCAGCTTTCCTAGGTATTGTCTATATTCTAGAATCACTGCCATTTTAACTTTGTCATATACATTAAGGAGTCTACAGTATTGGAATAGGTTATCATAGTTGCTTTTGTGCTTATATTTAACTTTTAGTGGTACAATTGTTTTAATTAGCCTTAATTGTAAGTTGTATATACGCTGTAGGTATGTGTTGTATGTTCTTCCATAACTAGATATGCCATAATTTATCACTGAGTCAGCCATGGCCAGGTATATTAGGCGAAGTGTGCTATATGGCATGTTATTTTTAAGTATCTTTAGGCTACTTAGTATCCCTCTTAGTTTTTTACATACATGGTCAATGTGTGGGCTCCAATTAAATTTATCATCTATTATTAATCCAAGGTATGTATGTTGTTTTACTAAGTCTAAGGGCTCGCAGTCGCAGCACGGACTTGGGTCATGCATGCAGGGGTGATTGTGGGCAACTATTTTAGGTATTATGTTAGTTTTATTATGGAATGAATGGATGTGCATTAATTTAGTTTTCTGGTAGTTAATGGATAGACCCATATCATGTGACCACCTGCATAATGTATCAAATTCGCGCTGCATTCTGCTTTCAGCCACAGATATGTCACTGTCAGCTGTTATTAGGCAAGTATCGTCAGCAAACTGGTACACAGAAGCCTCGCTGAATATGTTGTTCATGTCGTTGACGTAGATTAGATACTCAGTTGGGCCGATTATTGAGCCTTGTGCTGTGCCATGCATGGCCATAAGCAGCTCACTTTGCTCGCCTGCAATGCTCACTGTGTTGTATCTATTTGTGTGGTAATTTTTCAGCCAGTTCAGGTTCGGCCCCTGTATACCATTTTGCTGTAATTTATCATATAATTTCATGTGATTTAAAGTATCAAATGCCTTGCTGAAGTCAATCATGATTACTAATACATGTTTTTTGCTATTTAGGTGCATATTTATCTCATCTGTAAATTGTGATAAGAGTTGGGTGGTGTTTTTCCCCTTTTGAAATCCAAACTGTTTTCCATGTATTATTCCGTTGCTTGACAGAAAATCATTTACTGTTTTGCCGAGATATTTTTCTATAATTTTGTCTATTACTGGTAATATTGTGATAGGTCTATAGTTGTTAGTGTCAGTGTACGTACCTTTTTTGTGAATGGGTCTAATTAGGCCAATTTTTAAATTGTCTGGGTATGTGGAGCTGTTTATGCACTGATTAACTAGGTGGGTGAGAACAGGTGATATTTCTTTACTGATATATTTTAAGTCTCTGGCTCTGATTTTATCGTATCCTGCACTTTTTTTGACATTTAGATTATTTATGATTTTGCACATGGATTCCTTTTTTATTTTGTTTATTTTAAGTGTTACACTTGGAGTGTTTATGTATGTGTTTTGATCAAGCAACGGAGTGTCACATGAATTTAATATTTTTATAACATTTTTCTCAAAGTCTTTGGAAAATTTGTTGCATAACGCAGCTGCCTTTATCTTGAATGACTTCAGCAATACCTCATCAACTGCTTTCACAATCCTGCCTGTTAAGTGGTTTATAATTTGCCATAGCTTTTTAGGATTTTTAAAATTACTGCATATTTCGTTCTTAGTATAGTTATTCTTCGCTTTATTCATTAATTTATTGGTTTTATTTCTATATATTTTATACAGCAGTTCATTCTGCTTGTTATTGGTATCCTTTAGGTGAATCTGCAGTAATTTATTTTTTGTATGTGACATTTCTATAAGTTTATTGTTTATCCAGTTACAATTTACCTTAGTATCACTATTCAATGATTTTTGAGTTGAGCATTTGTTATATATGTTGTTGAATTTATTACATATGAACTCGTATATACAGTTTGGGTCACTCATTCTTAACGCAGGCTCCCAGTCTATATTGGTGAGCTCCTGTTGCACCATGTTATTATCTAGTTTGTTGTACACGTTATTCTGTTTAGTTGATAGACCAGTTAAAGAAAGCCCAGTCATGAAGTGGTCCGCTATTGCATCACGCACTACAGCTGCGTTTACATAGTGGGGGTGTGACCTGCCATCTCGGCTGGGCACATCTCTGAAATAAATGTGGTCTAGGCACGACTTAGATGTGCCTCTTGCTGAGGTTTCAACCCTAGTGTAATGCGTGATGCAACAGTGGAGACCCATATCTGCAAGAGTATCTTGGTATGAGCTGGTCAGTTGTGATTGTACACTAATGTCTATGTTTATGTCACCACATAATAATAAACTGTAGTTCATCACTTACAACGGTTAATACGATAACAAGTTGTGACATCATACATAATGCTCTGTGTGACTTCTAATTGTAGTATGAGTCGTTTTAGCGCTCGATGGCAAAGTCTGAGTTTGACTATTATTTTTGCCTATTGTTGTGCTCTTATAGTTGGCCCCATATGGACATTTGATATTCCCTAAAAACTGGTTCGAAAGACGTCATAACAAAGTATCCAATTATTATATAATCGTAGGTGTTTTTTTGGAAATTCGTACAAACGATGAAAGAGTTGCTTCTGTCATGAGGTCATGACTATATGCCTAACAGTTCTCTCTGTAATATCAATCAATACCGTGTAAACGTACTTACTACCGATTATCCGCAGTAGCTCTGTTTGTATCCTTAGATTTAATACATATAGGGAATGGCTGTAACTGGGTGAGGACCAAATTCTTGGCCAGTAGTTAGCCTGGTTAATTGGTAGTAGGTAGTCAAAAAGTTCATTTGTGCCACGAAAATTAGCCATACAATTCTATGGTTAATTTTTGTGTCAGAACAGAACTACTGGCCAAGAATTTGGTCCTCACCCAACTATGTTTCTGTAATACTACTTAATGAACTGAGTGTGAAGTTAGTTTGTTAAGCGTAATCTGTGGCGTAAGTGTAACTATTTTTACTTTAGTAAAGTTTTCAAGTTGTAATATATTTATGGACTTTACTAATTACAATTATTTATACGTATGTACACATATTAAAGTTGTTATTTATTTTTAACATGGCATAAAAAATATGAAAGACGGGTGATGTTGTTTTTCGTTTTTCCTCGCCTTCGTGCTCTTTTTATGTCAGAATTTAACTTAGCCATAAACATTACATCTTGGAACGTATTTTTGCGTGATTGAATTTCGTTACCCTCCCTATTTACATTTTAACATCAAACGTCTCGTTTGCTCGTTGACACCGCAAGATTCGGGTAAGCAAGCTGCGAATTGCGAACATGAGTTACGCCGAGAGTTTATTTTACAGACGGCACAGGATTCAGCTTAAATGTACCCGTATAAATATGTATAAAGTTCTGAATAGAGCCGAACACATAACTAAAGTCTTTAGCTCAACTGCACCTTTCGTGTGCAACTGCAGTCGCGACGTTTGCCAAACCATTTCATACTTAGTGTGGAATTGTATGAATTTGTATTCCCAGTGGAGATGTTCTGGAGACTGCTCGGAATATTAACCGGGCACCGGGAGAAATAATGTGGAATAAACTGTCCGCGGTGGAACGTGCATGCAAGATGCACGGTTGACAGCCGCTTGATGCATGCTCTTACGTATTTCCAAGCACCATGCACGAAGCTAACCCTGTTATTCAACGGTTTTTTGGACCAGAAAAGGGCTTGAGAGCTCTTCCCGATCTTATCAATATTCCGATATTCATTTATTATAAGATTGCGGATTTCTTCCTGTGTTTTTTTATTTTATAAGACTGTTCATTAGTTGAGTATATGGTAAGGGATGATTGATTATTCAATAGTTAATTTACACATCATCTGAAATAAGCGCGAAAAATAAAATAGGATTGAACAACATACGTAAACCAGATATTGCTCTGAAAACAGCGACCGAGACTAAGTATAGAACTCGCAACACCTCATATGTCGTGAAAATTGTGGAGAAACAAACTATCCGGTCCATTAAATAAATTGCGCTGCTTTTGAGAGTTCCTACAAAGAGCATGTGGCGGAATGTCTTGCTAGACGTGAAGTTATGAAGATGCGGAATTTTCATTCGTTATAATTTACTGAGTGCTTTCATAAGTATTTCTTACAAAACGTGTAATGTGTCTCATAAGCGACGGAGGCATCAGAAAGTACCGACGCGCAGTGCGAGATTTGTCAAAGTAACGAAGTTCATAGCTATTGTGTACGTAAACTCAAAGTTACGTTATGATATGTATACATATCTCTCCTTATTACAATATAATAAGGTTTAGCACCGTATTATATTGTAAGTAAGAGCGCAAATATATATTCGACGTCGACTTTGCATACATATTATGTTTGTTCGTATGTCAAAAAACAGCCTGTGATAAAATAAAACGCAATTAATGTACCTCATCATCATCATAAAATTAAGAGCCGGGCTCTTGTCGGTGGAATGAATGTACCTACTACTAACAAAATGATCACTATTCAATAACAGGACCTCCGAGTGAGCGGAATAGGATTTGCTCTCGTCCAACTTATTCAAATATTTCTGCAGTCTGCACTGTGTACAGAACATTCTGTGGCATTAGGTATGTACAACACAGATAAAGCTACGAGTACCTAGTTGAATTTCATCCGCAGTTTGCGTACTTATTCAATTTTATCTCCCTAATGTGATCTTCTGTTTATTAATTCCGCTTAAACAAAATTCGACAGACAAGTATAAATTGTATTTGTGGATTCGATCAAAATCTAAACAGGATTATAAATACTATGATAGAGGAATATCTCATTATTGGAGAGCAGTTACGAGTAAAGATATGAACTCGGTATAAATTATATAAAATTGACTGTCATCTGATTTGTCAGAAATTGCGAATCGTTTATGAAAGATTTTCAGTATAGAAATATTTTCAACTAAGTACTGCTTTATTTACATATATCAGTAGGTAGGTACATACTTTTTCAACACAATTGCTCGTAACGTACCTCTTATTGTGTCGCTTTTAGGCTCATAATCCTGGATATTAAAAACGCATGTTTTATAACATTACAACACTTGTGTGTTATGGTTATATCCCGATTAAGTCACGTTGGCACCTTGCAGCAAGAGAAATGCATGAAAACGGTGCATTCTTAAATTAACCGGGTTGTACAGAATGTACAGTTTTTTTTTAATTTTCGGCAAATGGATTCTTACTCGACTTAACAAATTACATCCTTTGTGTTAATTAATTGACTATTTCTTTTTGTATGTGATATGGAAACGTTTAATTTAGTAAAACTATTCACTTTTCATAACATTTTACATGAATTAAATACAGATAACATTTTAAAACGAAAATATAATTTTATTTTGTATTGGCTGTTTAGAGATTTCTGTGCCCACACTGCGCAAACTTCACGAAAAAAAAACTGTTGGGTGCCAATATAGGTTATATTTTGAAAGGTTATTTATTTCACAAATATTTGTAAAATTTGTTTTGTTTATGCGTGTTTATTATCAAACTCGTGGTGACTAGAAAAGTGAAATATAGAATGGACGCCACTGGATATTCTTGGCGATGTGCAATTGTGAGTAAAAACCTGTTGTCATCTTAATGATTTGCTTAATGTAAAGTAAATAATTTGGCAGGCCAATAACATTTTCATCTTATGAAAATGATTTTTTCCTCGCAAAATGTGTTGAAAAACGTCGTATGATACGCGTGAGCTTTGATAATTACATCCTCGGCTTCCTTATCACGCTCACCTGCGGTTCGCGTGAACAATTTCGCCTCTGATGTAATTATCAACCTACCTCACTTGTATCACAATGTACTATTACAGTACATATGGTGCTACTTTCCCGCACTAGTGCGGAAAAGAGCACTTTTCATGCATAAGTCGAAACTTTAAAGAGCCATATGTACAGTAAAACGTTGTACGATACACGTGCGAATAGGTAATTCGCAACTCGTGTCGATTTAAAACACTCCCTTCGGTCGTGTTTTAATTTATCACCACTCGTTGCAAATTTCCTATTTTCGGCACTTGTATCGTAAATAACTATTACGGTACCCACAGCATATTGAAACGAAACCTCCTACGCGGTAATAATTTATTCAGTCCAGAATCCGTTGTTCTTGTACATTTGGAGGATAAATATTATTGTTTGGTTTGTGCTCGATTCGCAAGTTTAAAAAGATAAATTCATTCTTGTTGAAAATTATTCAAATTATCTTCGTTTCGCGTACGAAGACTAAAGCGGAGTTTACATTTGAAGTTCCAGCGAGCCGCAGTTTGCTGAACGCTTGAACATGTTAAAAGCCACTAACTTTATATTACCCTTTCTCTTGGGATAATTACGCGTGGTTTTAGTCTTATACGTTCAGCACTTTTTAGTGGAATAGAAGTTCGAGTAACTAATACTTTGCTCTCAGATTATTAATATTATATCATCTTTACCTATGTATTCGTTTATTTTTTATAATATACTACTACTCTATATTAATACTATTTTTATTTCTTGCTCAAAACGCTTGATTTATTTGGTATTGGTGAAATAATATAATTTTCCACAGTTAAAATTAGTGTAAATAATAATAGTATCCATTTACCTCTATGCGAGTTTACAATAAATCAATAAAAACTAAATCCATACTAATATTATAAATGGGAAAGTGTGTGTGTTTGTTCGTCTGTCCTTAACGGGAAAACGGAGCGACGAATTGACGTGATTTTTTAAGTGGAGATAGTTGACGGGATGGAGAGTGACATAGGATAGTTTTTATTCCCGAAATCATCCCCTAAGGGGGTGAAATTTGAGGGGGGGGGGTAAAGGTTTGTATCGAGCTGCAATATAAACGAGTTCCACGCGGACGGAGTCGCGGGCAGAAGCTAGTGTATTAATAAATGATTTAATATACATTTCTCAAACATGCAATGAAATGTCGTCGTTACGTGCGTCATAACAGGCTTCGAAGTATCACATTTCGGGCGGTACAATTCGAGAGGACTGTAAAGGAAAATACAAAATTGAAGACCTAGGTCAGGAAGTATTTTTTTTAAAATTTTAATCTAAAAATGGCGCCTGGTTCATGAACAGGCTAAACAGCTGAATTACATTTTTGAATTTTTTTTCTAGTGGCTGAATGCTTATCAAACCAAAAATATCGGCGTTAATGCCTATTACACATTAACTGATTTTAAGAATACAAATCTGTACGATTCAATGTGTTGATGAATAAATTTAAAATATTGTCTATTCGTCTGCATTTATTTTATTTATTATAGAAATTAAAATTCTCATTATCAGTTTGTGTATAATGGCCCTAAAAGGCCCATTCGAACACTACACATGCGTAACACGGACAACTTCCGTAAAAAAATCATTATGGAGGGATTGGAGGGAAAATTAAAGGTCTCTTGTCGTGTAGCTGGATTTTACATTTGTGGTTGAAATTTATATTAGTATTTTTCACAATCGTGTTATAATAGAGAGCTTTTTAGTCGAGTACCGTGTTTAGGCCACGAAGCTTGCTGAGTGGCCTAAGTAAGGTACGAGATTAAAAAGCTTGATTATGACACTATTGTGAACAACACTTTTTCTACGAGTCAACTGAACTAATTAAACAAACTTGGTATCTATTGAAAACGAAGTGCAACCAACGACTTTTTCATTTTTGTGCGTTGATGTCTATTTACCTTTTGACTTTCTCATGACGGCGTCCTATTGGTCAAATACATTATAGTTCAGTAAAGGCGCCACGTCATTGGTCAATTTCATTACAGTTTTCTCAACAGTTATGAAATGTTGAGTTGGTAGCTCCATAGTAAAAAGTATGTGATTTAAGTTTGGTGTACGAAGTCTTAATTCAAACATTAAGGTCGACGAGTATAAAAATAAAATTTCAAAATGAGTTCCGATGATAACAACGACGAAGAAACTAATTGTACTCCGCCGGAATTGAGGGCGGAGGCCGAATTATCAATGAATAACTTGTTGCCGCCAAAATCGGGGGACAAATACAGGTTGGTATTTTGAGTGGTGATATTTTTTATTTCATTGCATATGTTTGAGAAAAGTATTATACATGCCTAGCCGTGAAAAGGGCTTGCTGGCTTCGTATTACTATCCTACATACCCGGCAAGCCCTTCTTTCCCGGCGGCTGCAGTAATGTACTATTATGTCTGTTCCATCTTGCAGGCCTAGGCTAGCCTGCAATTTGTCATGAAATTTTATTGTGTCTCTCGTCTCTCCGCATCTGAAACGTGATACTTCGCTGCTTATTATAAGCAAAGGAACCTAACGTCAATATTTCATTGCATGTGTGAAAATATAATTAGTAAAAACCACGATATTACCTATTCATTAAAGTTTTATCTGTATTTCTGTGTCTATTTAATATTAACTCAAATTGTAACCAGAGGTACGTGTTAGGGCTATGAACCGATATTGCAAGAAAAATTCAAGTAAGTCTTAACTAAGTACCAAAGCGTAATTTATTTTTGAAAATTTATCGAGCGGCAATGTGTTGCGTACACTGTGACATGATGACACATGGAAGCACTTGGAAGAATCGGGTGACATATGGAACAATTTATTGTGAAGTCACGCCAGTAAGACAAAGTAGTGATCCATTGCGTGCTGAATTATTTTATATGGAAAAAATAAAAATGGTTGTTTAAAAAAAAATGCAATATCGGTTCTTAGCCTTAACACCAACCTCTGGTTACAATTTGAGGTGATATTAAATAAACACACTGTATTTAACTTTTGTAAGTAACTTTGATTATCCTAAAGATAATCCATTCTATTATAGGACCGTAATTACAAGCCAACAAAGTTAAACAAACCTCCGCATTTTTACGTAAGCTGGATCCTGGAAGCACTGGCCGTCTTTGCTATTTCCTAACTGTAATAAGATCCTGTTGAGGTGCTCGTTTCGCTATAAAATGAAATTTGTCGTAAAACATAGCTCCGTGATGATGGAGGTTGTAAAAAGTACATAATATTGGGTCAGCGAGCTCGTAAACTAACGTGGGGAAGAGTGGACATTAGGAAAGTACGACTCAGTCGGAACGAGCCAAGCCAGCTCGTCAAATTGTGTTTCGACTACAATGATGATTATACCATCTGGCTTATGTCTAGGATAATTACGACCAGCCAAAATTAGCATAATAATGCCCCCGAGATCGAGTCTTGTTATTAAAAGTTTAATCAGGGTTAAATTTACGGCTATTAATCTACTGAAAATTATTTGTAATATATTTTAAACATATATTGGTAAACCCGCACCTACTATCCCGAAGCCTTTACAAGTTAACTCATTGTAGGTACTGTCGGGTTGTGCCACCGTTTTATTTTCAGTCCTGGTCTTAGAGTAAATTTCCTTTGGCTTAACATTTTCTAATATTGGGCTATAATTATTCTCATTGTTTGATTACCGAGTATTGTCTGTAAGTTCAGTAGTTTTATGAATTTTGATACCTACTGTTGTGTTGTCTACGAAAGTATTAGCTAAGTCTTAATAAGAGATATTAACTGCTAGAGAACTAGTATGCCCTCTAGATTAAAAGTGTAAACGGCAGTCGCTTCTACAAAACTCTAACGAAGTGTCTGCCTCTATGGTTGTAACATAATTGCTGATAAGATAGTTAAAGTCCACGTTTGGAAAAACGGGATAAGTCTAGGAGGTCGAAATATAACTAAAAACTTAATTGAGTTCTGCAAAATGATAATGACAAGGCTAAATTGGAACCCATGTTTTCGACATGTCCAATGGTCTGTCTGATGTAACTGAAAGTAATGTAAAAATTGCTTGGACAAAGTATACCTACAAGTCAATACATGTAAAAAGAGCCCTGGCGGCCATATATTTCATATGGCCGCCAGCTTGTTGTGTCATTATCACACAACATCCATCTAAATTTTGACAAAGTCCTAGAATCTTCGCAACTTTCGGGTATATATTTTATATGGCCGCCAGGGCTCTTTTTACATGTGTCGACCTGTACATGATATCGCGTCGCCCTTGGACAAGTCAAATGTCAGTTACACTTGTGCTACCGTCAGTGCCAGCATTGTTATTGAGAGCCCATTGCCTAATAATGTCAAAGCCCATCAACTAAGCCGCTAATAAATATGACTACGCCGAGCCGGAGTAGGAGGCAATATGTACCTGCACATATTGCATCTGACACAAATTCAAATCTAATGACTCTAGCTATTAGGTATATTGAGCGGACAGGTTTAGTGATGTGCTGCTTCAGGAAATATTGAACCATTGCATGTCGGCAGCTGCCGTTAATGTTACCGGCTACATAGTACTGAAGTGAAAATGTTAAACGTATTTTTAATCGACTTCGGACCCCCTAGCACACTAGGTTTTTATATCCGACGTAAAGCATTTGTCCCTCTTGCACTCGCATATTTGCCAGAATGGGACGAATGCTTTATGTCTGACATAAAACATAGTGTGCTAAGGGGTCAGAAGGAGTTATTTTTTGAGTATTTAGACGAAAATATCTGGACTAATATGTTAACTGATATAGTTTTAAAGTTTATTCTGGAAAGTCAATAAAATTGTTCAAGGTATGATGATGGAAACGATGAGGTTACTGACGGATATTATTAAAGGGTCGAACAGACTTCGAGCGGGGCGGTATCAGCGCTTGACGAGCGCGTGATGCGCGCGGGACGGCCGGTCACACAGAGCAAGCGCGCATCGCGCTGGCCTTGCGCCATCAACCAGCCGGCATCGCGCCATCATCCCGCCATCACTACGTACGCGCGGCGCGACCGTCGCGGGCGCGCGGATTGCGCGCGGCAGATTGTTGGCGGGGCGCGACAGAATCGGGGCGCGTTGCCGACGAGGCGCAGCCTGTTTGACCGCGCCAGCGGTTTGTAGGGAAATATCGCGCGGCGCGCCCGCGACGGTGCTGTGTGTCCGACCCTTTAAGATAGGAACGAAAATAACGATTTGATACCTATTTTCATTATACGGAAAATAGATACACTTGTTGTGACGTGGAACTGACGGGCTATATCATCACTCCGTGGAACTGTTCTGAGTACCTCCTAGGTACTTCGCAGATTTCAATGCGATTTTATCATATGATCCTCATATTGAGCATAATATAATGCGGAATAGATGTCGGAGGTCCGTATAATCCGTCAAATATTATCGGCTCACGAAAAGCTTGCTATCCAAAAGTATTGTATGTACTTAAATACTTTGTTTTATGTTGATTTGGAAATGATTGTGGAACAAAGATTCAAGGATAATGTTTTTTAATGACTTTATTGAAGTGTAACTTTAAGGAATTATTGTAAATTTTGTTTATTTTATTCCAATTCCAAACAATATTGTTTCTTGATAATATTTGGATAAGTATGTTTTCATCTTATTTTAATCACGGGGTATGCTGAAGTAGGCTTTGTAAGTATGTACTATTTTGATTCAGTTTTTTCTGTTTATTCATCATTGCATTAAACATTTCAATTCATTTGTATTGAAAGTAAGCAAGTATTATACATTCCTGGCGATATTAATATTGGCAACAGCACATCACTGAAACAGGATTATACGGGAGTTGAACTTATGAGCGGCAATAATTATTGGGATAGTGCAATTTAAATGCAGATTTACTTATTTCTTAATCTCTCACCTCTCATCTCTCATCTCTCATCTCTCACTTATAATAAATCTCTAATTTGAAAATGGAATCAGCCAGTATCAAACTAAGCATTTACGTGTCCCGAATGATCTCGGCTTCCCATGAACGGAAAAACATGTAGATTTTTTCATAAGTACATTATTACTCTAGCTTCCGTTTAGGATAGTTTTTATCCAACTGCGACAGTTAATTAATTTCTCGATATCATAGCCGCCATATCCGTCAACTGTCACTGACGTCAAAATGGCGGACTTGCCATATCTAACTAACAGTAATAATTTCGATCCGGTGTTGTGAAAGAACTTCACAAAACGCATATTAAATCCTAAAGCATAAAAAAATAATCGATTCTGATATGGAAACTTATACGCGCTAAATTCGTATTGAGGCGTAATTTCAATAAATGTATCAACAAATTTCAACAAAATAATGTCAAAAGTCTGACTCTTCCTTTTTTTTTAATGGCATGGCCTAGCGTTGTCTCGCGTTCAGCCAAAACGTCTAGGTTTATGAGTTTCTGCAAGATTACACGCTGAGTATTTGTCACGATACTTAACGGCTATCACAAGATGGTGCGGGAGCTCTCTCGATTTTTCTCGCACTATACATCTCTTTCTAAGTTGTCTATTACGAGAGAGACGGATAGTTCGAGAAAAATAGAGAGAGAGAGCGCGCCGTCTTGTGATAGCCGTGCCGGTTTGTCAGTATTTATATTTATCAGCAATAAACAGTAAAACTATATTAAAGCAGTATAAAACGGGCCCCTTTTTTAAAAAAACACTAATTATCAAGCGCGTCAGTACGTCGGTAGGTATTAAGGCGGTATTTTACTTCGTACTTCGCGCATTCAAGTTGACATTCAGCCTATATAGAGACACAGGAATCGGCCAACATACAGATAAAACTTTTATCATAAAGCCTGCAATACACATTCCTTAAGTTGACAATGGCGGGAACATACAGAAGATCGGCAGAATGTGAAGGTGCGATCTGAAACATTGCAATATGAAAAAATAAACATATTACTTTAATATTTTTAATAATAACATTAATTACCTTTAATAGAAAGGGACTCGGACTCGCATTATGGTTCTAGAACTTAGTTAGTGGTTAGGTATAGCTTGGAAAATATAAATTCAGACGTTAAAAAAGAGATCTTTTGTTCCGCGTAAACACTTACCGGTCAGGGTACCTACTCCGGGTACTCGAAAGGATTATTAAATCTATTTATTAATTCTATACACATCTTTACCTGAGAGTCGGAGTGACTCAAGATGATTTCAGTCATCACGTTTGTATTTATTTAATATAAAACAGTGTTATATTATAAATATGTAGAGAAGAAGATATACGAGGGCTGTTCCGAAAATAGTTAGTCAACAGCGTACTATTAATCGTATTCATATAATTTTACTGTAGCTCAAAGGCAAATTTCATTACAAACTTTTTCGTGTAAATGTCACTGGCCAGTGACATTCCGTTATTTTTTTATGAAATCAGAAAAAAAACATGTCTGCCACTTTTTGCTCGCAAAAATGGAGCTAACGCGGGAAGCATTTCGTGCTATGATATATTATGATTATAAACGAGGGCTAACTTACAAGGATTCTCGTGAAAATTTAACTAGTGTTTTTGGGGCATTATCCCCATCTCTTGCCACTGTCAGTTACTGGTTCCGTGAATTTAAGCGTGGGCGGAGCGACGTCAAAGATGAGCCTAGACCGGGGCGACACCCAAACGCAGTCACTCCAGAAAATGTTATCAAGGTGGAGTGGCTAATCAAGGAATCTCGAAACATTACCCACCGAGAGATTCAGGATGAACTGAAGATTGGATCCCAGGCAGTTTCTACCATTTTGCATGACCACCTTCAAGTTTGGAAGGTTTCGTGTCGATGGATACCACATTTTCTCACACAGGAGCAAAAAGATAGACGTGTCGATTGGTGCAAATTTATGCTAAAAAAATTCGATAAAGGCGATTCACAACAAGTGAGCTACATAGTGACATCCGACGAATCTTGGATATATAGCTACGACCCATTTACAAAACAGCAATCCACGCAATGGGTCTTTGAAGAAGATGATTTACCTACTAAAGTAGTTCGCGGCCGAAGCGTCAACAAAAAAATGGTTGCTGTTTTTTTTCGACGTAGTGGACCGGTAGCCGTAATTCCACTTGAAGATCATAAAACAGTTACCAGCCAATGGTACAGTGAAGTTTGCTTGCCACAGGCCTTCCAGGAGCTGAACGTCAGCCGTCCAAGTACTGGAACCCGGGGCATAATTTTTCATCAAGATAATGCTCCGGCTCACACGGCTGCCAGAACCATGGATTTTTTTAGCAAATCAGGAGTGCAACTGCTACCACACCCTGCGTACAGCCCTGACCTGGCTCCGTGTGATTTTTTTCTGTTCCCCACGTTAAAAAAATCATTACGTGGGCGACGATTTTCGACGGCGGATGAAGCAGTAGACGAAATCAGGCGACTTTTTTTTGACCTTCCGCAAGAACAGTATTTTTCCTATTTTGAAAGTTGGTTCAGTCGAATGCATAAGTGCATAAATGTAGCAGAGAATACTTTGAAAAATTGTAATTAAAGTTTTATTATATTCCTTATAGTTTTTGTTTAACTAAAAATTTTCGGAACAGCCCTCGTATAAACATTTAATGCTGCAGCCTGTGTCCTACCTGTTGGATCTATAGTCACAAACATCTACTAAACTATTACCCCATAAAACGAGTTTTGTCCCTTTCTTACTAATTTAAACATCAAAGAAAAGAATTTTAACGGCATTTTAGCTAAAATAGATTTGTTCAACGTTTTACTTGAAAGGTTAAATTAGAACTGCATGTGTCCTATGTCCAAAATAAGAAATTCGTTAACTCCCACCACATTGCCATGCAAACGAAGTCGCAGGTACAGCTAGTCTGTTAATAAATGTCTAAATTGTTTTTATGACGAAATTAATATTAAAATGGTTATTCTAGACCGGATTTTATCTTAAGACCCATCGGTCCAACCAAATAATCCCGTGCCACTGCCACACACAATACTTTACTCGAATAGCGACTCTATTGTTTAAGTAGTATATTCTTTTAAATACAAAATGGTTAACACATTGCTACGTAGTATTTCCAGCCTTTTCTTGGTTTGGCCGTTTTTGAAGTGAAAACTTCTTTAGCGGCGCTGCGCACTTTTGTGATGGGGAAAAAATGTTAAACTCGCGACAGGTCACGTGAGCGACAGATTCGTCAGATTGAAAATTCGCAAGACGGACACGTGACCTGATCGAAAAACTGTTACAATGTCTTTGAAGTTTTCATGTTTGTGTACGATAGCGCAATAAATGAATATTGTATTTTACCACATAAATGATAGTACTTTTATACTGATAATTAAAGCAATTCGTTCAAAATGAATACCCTAACCATTCCAAAATATCAAAAATGCACAACGTTACTATTCGAGTTTTCACCTCTGCCGGCACTCCCGGAGTGCAACCCGTTGTTTTTTTTCATGTAAGTAGGTTTATTAGATAGTCCGAAAAACCTTAGTACTAATGGAAAGTTCGCGCTGTCATTCTACCTTAACAGCTGTTCTTCTAAATTTTAAGGACCTGTCTTCGCGACATGTTCAATTCAATTCAAATAATTTATTTCAGGCTTGCACCCATAGTGTTAGTAGTTCAGACATCACGATAGCAACTTGTTGAATTTAGTGTGAAAATAAACCTACTTACATTTTATAAATTAAATATCTTTGGGGATATGATGATGATGATAACAGTTATACTTTGCATATTACAAATTACTAGCAATTTATGCTATTTTCTTCACTCTACTTGACTAGTTGAAGTGCCTCGAGTTTGCTCTTGATCCTTGTTTTCGCCTCTGCGGTTAGTGGCTTCTGTACCTGCGATGGCGGGCCGACTTTCAAGCCAGTTACGATTTCCATGCCGGCTTTAAACGCTGGTATCCATTCACCTATTAAAAATAAGAAACTCATGATTTAAATTGTACAGTCAGCATCAAAAGTAACTGGGCCAATGAAGACGTCAAAAGTCTTTATTAGAAGGGAATAAGAGCTTTTGACGTCTTCGACTCCGCAGTTACTTTTGATGCTGTCTGTACAATGCTCCGTCCTTAGGTTTTGGCCTACAAAAATATGTTGCATTTTTAATTGTACTCATTTAAAACGTATGCAGATTTTTCAAGATTATTATAATAAAATATATTTATACAGGGTGCCAAAAGTATGTCAAGCCAAAGACGTGATAGATCAAGTCATAACAGTTATCATGTATAAGCCTGTATGTATTATATTTCATGGGTAAGTTGAGAAAACACGTGTATGGAATCTTCAGTAGAACACTAAACTAAATATTATAAACTTAAACGGCGGGAGCAATTTATTAGTAAGCTGGCCGCGTTGTGGAATACAGCATCAGTTTCTAATATTACATACCCTCAATTGTAATAACCTCTACAGCCAGGCTGAGGGTCTCCTGCAGGGCGCGGGCTTTGGGGACGTCACTGGCTGCCACTGCAGCTATAATGTCCTGAGCCAGTCGTGGGAACAGGTTAAAGGATGTGCACACATAGGACTTGACGCCGAGCAAGGCTGCCGGGGCCAAGAGCTTGAAAAAAAAATAACACGTTAGTGTGTGTCCTGGGATACTTCCGGGTTTGACTTCAAAATGGATTCAAAAGAGAACTTCCAATAAAATGCCACACATTTGCATAATCCAGTATGCAAAGAAATCCTGATTTCGAAATACGGAGGGCCCGCCTTGCTTGATGTTTCGCGTCTTCTTGTATACAGTCTTTTATTTCCCCGTGGTTCGAATTCGATGGCCATTCTGAACTTATATCACAGCCCGCGAGCACGGACATTTTGTTTAATATGCAGCATGTGACAGCTCGGCACCATTGCGCGTCATTCGATTTATTATTCGTTCACAAACCCATTTGGACATAAGTTAATGGTTGGTCAACGTTCCACTACTCATAGTAGGTACTAATTATGGTATACATTGGTCAATTTACGATGGGATGGCGCCAACCAATCCACAGATCAGTACAATAGGTAGTATTCTATAACAAAGCTATATAATGATACTAATACTCCACGTCATTTCAGCTTATTTTAGTTGTACACTTGTAGAAAACTAAGCATGGCTTACCGTATCAGCTGAGACGAACATCTCCTGATCGTTCTTAAGGAGTCTCAATACTTGAGCACCTTCGCTCAAGTCCTTCGGAGAAAACTTGAGGCCCTTGAAGTTGGGAATACTAGCGGACGCTTTTGCTACGAATTCTGGCATGTTCACTGAAAAGTAAGTTTGTTTATAAATGAACCCCTTTATTGTGAATATTCGTGGGTTTATTTTAAACCGCCGAACCAGGAAACGAATGCGGAGATTGTTGCGAACGAGTACAGATATACGAGTGTAGTGAATGACATCAAAAACATAAATGTGAAATGAGAGCAAAGTTCATTATTATGATATATGCCTTGATTATTGATTTCAGCGATAAAATCTAAATGGGTGCCAAGATCAATGGTCAGTCCTGAAATTTATTTGTAACAAGAAGAAATATTTATAACAACTTTAAAATATAATTTCTTCTTATAACTTAGGATAATATATTTAAGCCTAAGGTCTGACTTAGCTAGTTCTCATATACGAATTATATTATAGCGTTCGCAAGTTCTAAAGTTAAGAAATTCTTAACTTTAGAACTTGCGAAGGCTTTTTATTATATTCTTCCGAAAATTTGACTTGCTGGTAGAAACTAGCCATCGAACATAGGGCTCTTCCATGACTGTTATAGTAAGCACTTATTATTTTTTTTTAAATAGCTGTAGAGTTGGCCTTTTAAAATTAACCGTTTCACTCCTTTATCCGTGGAATCCGCCCAGCATTTTCCTGTTGAACATGTTTCGTCCGTATACACAATATCTTTCCCTTCAGATATATACTTTCCTTTAAGTCTAGACTAGATACTTTACACTTTTGGTCTCTCGTCATCTTTTTCCATCAGCATTCTTCTATTGTTTGTAATTTTCTGGAATTGAAAACCCATTTGACGAATATCTTTCTTAAATCACAGCCTTTAAAATTCATCATTTCCATCAATTTGGACTCTAGGCCGTGGATTGTAGGAACTAGTTTATAAATCAGATGGACATTCTGTGTGAATTGTGTGATCAAAATCATCAAGATCTAGACAGAAAATTTTGAGTGGTCTTCCACCTTTTATTTGGAATTCAAATTTTATTTTTCTTGTTATCTTCTTTGTTTAGTAGTTTTCTTATTGTTGGCTGAGAAATGCCCGTTGCATTTGAAATTTGTAGTTGAACTTTGCCAAAATATTTAAAATCATTGCTTTTACTATTTGCTATTTTCTAATTAAATATTTCTTTAAAAAATATAGGTACTTATATGTTAAATATTATTTCCTGGACTGGAAGACCAAAGCGTTGTCTTCTAATATTTCGAGGTTCCGGCATGATAATACAAACGTTATATATACATACGTAAACCGTAAATATAACCAAAAGTACAGTGAATATTTGAATTGCGTATTAGCCACTCTATATATTATGTGTGTTACCGGCATGAGGGCATTTATTTAAACTGATAATAATCTGTTCCATTACCAATTGTTTGCATGTATATCTTTATTATCAGGTAATTATTTGCGCAGCAAGCATTAATTGCGCAGTTGATTTGCAAATCATAATTATGTAAATTAACGGCGCAATAAATTTTCCAAAATACAAACCTCCAATGGACTAGGTGTATGACGCCGTACTAAACAAAGTATGAAGAGCTGTCAGTTACACTTACTTGTCAATATACTTTGCTGTACATTGCTCGCAATTTAAATTTTGTTAGAAGGGTCATAATTAAGTTAAAGAGAGTTAAAGAACCCTAAATATCAAAAAAAATCTAGTGGTACTTCCTTCGTCTATTTTTATATCACAACTGTTATTCGTTTTTTGAATATGGAAGCATACATAAATAAGGAACACAATTTCAAAATTTTAAGCCAATCGCGTGAATACATCCCGAAAAACAAAACATTATACATTATAAAAAGAATACATACAAAAAAAAGTTATTAAATTATATGTCAAAAACTGTCACTAGTAGAATGTTGATACTCAGCATAAATATCCTTCACTATAAGAGTTACTCACAAAAAAAAACTCAACCAAAATGATCAAAGGGCCAACTTACTATGGAGACCCGACTATGGCCTACCATACTTAAAAAAAAAGCCCACTTACCGGTAACGCACTGTACCTATATTGGCTGCTGAATGCGACCTACCCCTACCGGGGTGGTATGATGGGCACTGGAGCTAATTCAGAGCGCACGATAAATACGAACTTTTCCGATAAAACACGATGGAAAACGAATTATGCACTACGTCCCACTTATGTTTTATTTGGTTATGTACCATCGACTCCACTCCTAGGGGGATTGTGGTAGTATAGTACGGGCAGTTTGGGCGCGGCCCGTGCCACCAGTCCTACGTAGGAAACCAGCTCGTCTGCATTCTTAGGCTTGAAGTATAACTCCGGCATGGTGAGGAGGGAATCCACGCCGACCGACTGGCAGTGTTTTGCCTGAAATTACAATTGTGTAAGTATGTAAAATTATTATTAATTATTGTTATGTGAAATTACAATAGTGTGGGTGTAAAAAAAATGAGGTATAATTAGTTTTGTACACACCATCCCAAAAGTTAGGGTCAAACACTGAGTGCGGAAATTTAATTGGGATTGAAGCGACGCACAATAACAGACCTCCTGGCTTGAAGCATTCAATAATCTACCTATGTGCAACATTGATAATATTGGTTCGTGTGAACACCTCGACATCTATGCACTATGCTTTCCGAATGAGCCTGCCTGCACTAGAAACCATTGTGCTTTTGTAGAAATTTAGAAAGCGAATGTTATTTATTTATTTAATCGTATGGCATACATTATTCTGTTATTATGCTGTTTTCTACCTCTACCTACATGTTATTGTATTCTTTCTCTTTATAACTGCTTTCTTTGTGTGAGGTGTGCAATAAAGAGTATTTGTATTGTATTGTATTGTATTATTTGGCCTTTTTTAGGGTTCCGTAGCCAAATGGTAAAAAACGGAACTCTTATGGATTCGTCATGTCTGTCTGTCTGTCTGTGTGTCTGTCCGTATGTCAGATCAGCCACTTTTTTCCGAAACTATAAGAACTATACTGCTGAAACTTGGTAAGTAAATGTATTGTGTGTACCGCATTAAGATTTTCACACAAAAATAGAAAAAAAAACAATAAATTTTGGGGGTTCCCCATACTTAGGACTGAAACTCAAGACATTTTTTTCATCAAACCCGTACGTGTGGGGTATAGGAAGAGGTCTTTAAAAATGAGTTTGAGGTTTCTGATATTTTTTTTTTCTAAACTTAATAGTTTGCGCGAGAGACACTTCCAAAGTGGTAAAATGTGCCCCCCCCCTGTAACTTTTTAAATAAGAGAATGATAAAACTAAAAAAAATATATGATGTACATGCAAACTTCTACCGAAAATTGGTTTGAACGAGATCTAGTAAGTATTTTTTTTTAATACGTCATAAATTGTAAACCGTAATTTACCTTTCATTCAACGGATAATGGTACGGAAACCTTTGTGCGCGAGTTCGACTCGTACTTGGCTGGTTTTTTAAAGTTTGTCACTCTTAAGTACCGACCAGGGGACACGTGCAGGGTTGTGGTAGGCAGCTCCTGCGGACGCGAGTAACAGTTCTCCCCTCTTTGTCAAGTGAGTGGACAACTCCACTGTTATAGAAGTTCTTAAGCCGCCTGAAGGCCTCTAACTTGGCTTAACGACTACTATCATAGACCGCAGCCGGGATCAACTGCTTAGCGTGCCTTCCAAAGCACGGAAGCGCTCATTTATAGTAACCACTCAAACAGGCGGTCACCCATCCAAAGACTGACCGCTGCTATCTTTGCTTAACCTGCGTTATCGTTTCTGACTCGCAGGCACCGCAAGGCTATGAGCGCCCCCAGTGCGAATGTAAAGTAGGTAATAGTTATAGTATCCGCAAAACTATATGGCCGGTAGGGCAATAAACGTCCGCTACCGTTAGGGGTGTAACATGAACATGTCGATAACTTATAATGTAAACGTCGATATAATTATTATATTTTCAAATGAAATCTTATATCATTATTGATGTTGTTTTTAAAGTTATCTAATGAATAATACTAAATGTTTAAGATATTTCTTAAATAATTAGCTAAATGCGTGATTAGGTAAGTAGATAATGAGAAATGCATCTATTTAAGACATTAGGACTAATTGATAACAAAATATACTATAACATAAAAGGGTAAACATCACAATGCATAACTCATTCGTTATACGGACTATGTCTGTGAGCCTACGTCGTAATGGAAGATTTTTGCAAAACCAATTTGACCAAGTTAACAACAGGTGATGTTAACCAGCAAGCTCGGCTGGTTATTCTAAACGTTTAGAAATGGTTTCAAGAGTTGAAAAAAGACCTTGATGTCATAAGGAAAATTGATTTTCAACAAGCAAAAAAACTGACAGCATTGGTTTGCGGAACGAGCGAACGAACTCTATATCGTATTCAGAAGGTAAAAAGAATTATGACGTCGCCTTATGCAAATGGAGAGTACCCAGTGCAGAAAATATTAGATGCAGCCAAGGAAAAACTACCCAATCTAAAGTGTTCGGAATCACCAATGAGAACTATTATTAAACGCTTAGGGTATAAATTCAAAAAAACAATGGACGGAAGAAAGACGTTAATGGAGCGAAAAGATATTTTATTGTAATACTTTATGTCAATAGTTCAATACACCTATTTATATTTCTATAGTAACTATATCTCTCGTTGCCGCCCTTATTTCAAAACAATGAAAATATTAACTTTAACTTCACTGTACATTTTTGAATTATGTAAATTTGTTAAGAAACAAAAACACTTATTTGAACGAACAAGAGACAACTGTCCTAGAAATCAAAACTTGAGGAAAAGAAACTAATTAGTTAGCACCTTTACAAATTTGAAAATATTTAATTCGGGTACTTACCATATGGCAGTGACAGTCTATAACAACATACCGTTAGAGCTTAAAAATATAGAGAAAGAATCATTATTCTACAAGCAAATAAAGAATTTCCTGGTAGAAAACTCGTTTTACAACATGAAGGAATATCTAATTTATAAGGTTTAATATTGTAAGTGTGTGTTAGTTTTTAAGTCCTAGAGCACCTGAGTACTTATAATATTGCTGTGCCCTAACGGGGTTTATGCTGGAACATGTAACTACTTATAAAATCTTGTAAAACCCATAAATGCAATAAATGAATATGAATATGAATATGAATATACAATACTATTATATAAAACACCACGTAATTTATATGCTTTGTTTCATTACTTTATCGACATTCCTTTTTATGCGTAACGCTGCCTGCCCTATTGCTGCTCGGCCCGCTCCATAAGCCGTGCAGGTGTGAAAGAGATAACACGATTCCGAAGATTTATGACCTGACCAGCCAGATAGTTTTGCGGATACTATAGTTGCAAGCCTTACCAACTCCTGGACATCAGGCAAGGGTGCACCGCCGACTTGGACTTGGACGTGCAGACCGCTGGGCTTGGCCGCGGCCACCCACAAATCTATCTCTTTCTTCCTGTCGGCTACAGTGAGGGTCACGCTCTCGCCAGTCGTACCAGCAACTGAGAAAACAATACTGCAGATATTAAATCCTCCACACACCGAACGCGGGTCGTGCGCGGCGCGGGTCGGGCGGTATCTTTTTCTATTTCGCATTGTAGCGCGGCGTCTCTATCGCACAGTAGCGCACGCGCAACTGTGTGATAGAGATAGTGAGAGAGATATTAAATGCATTGGTAAGTGAGAGAGATATACTGACCCGCGCCGCGCACGACCCGCGTTCGGTGTGTGGAGGCCTTTGGAGGCTTCTACATCTACACCATTGTTTTATTGTAGGGGCGCGCGCCGGGCTGGCCCGCGCTGCTGCGCGCGAGGACCGCCACCGCCAGAAAGGCAATTTACACTTCCTCCAACACACTGCTCTCTGCGGTGAGAGAGTGGGACGCCAGCCCGCTGCACGAGCGCTGGAGGGAGTACCACAGGCCGGTCATCGCGGGATCGGGGTGAGCCGCGACGTTCATAAGCCCAGCCCATATGTTTTTTAATGTTTTAATATAAATAAATAAAGAATAATAATTTGTAAGATTAAATATAATTTAATTTAATTTTTAATACAGTTGCTCAAAAAGTGGTACTTTTTGTGGCTGCGTAGCGTACGAGAAGCTCAATTTCTCGAACTAGTGCTTTTTACTTTTTAGTTGCGACCGCGGCGCGACCGTCGCGGGTGCGCGGCCTGTGCGCGGCGGGTTGCTGGCGGGGCGCGACCTGTTTGACCGCGCTAGCGGTTTGTAGGCAAGCATATTTTATCGCAATGATATATTAATTTATTATTTTTCGCAATTGTATTAAAAAACGTCGTTTACAACACGTGTGAAATGTCTTTTACCACTCGTACCGAGTCTTGCCACTCGCTTTCAGCTCGTGGCAAGATACCTCGGTACTAGTGGTAAAAAGACATTCTTTTCACACTAGTTGTAAAATGTACTATTTTAATACAGTTGCTCAAAAAGTGGTACTTTTTGTGGCTGCGTAGCGTACGAGAAGCTCAATTTCTCGAACTAGTGCTTTTTACTTTTTAGTTCCAAACTATACTTTCGAAACGCAGTAATTTTATATTAGATTTTTTACCCGATGGCGCTGATTCCAATAGTATGTTGTCACTGTCAGTGTCATTTGTAAAGTATGGGTTCGTTCAAAAATAACTTCGAAGCAAGCATATTTTATCGCAATGATATATTAATTTATTATTTTTCGCAATTGTATTAAAAAAACATCGTTTACAACACGTGTGAAATGTCTGTTACCACTCGTACCGAGTCTTGCCACTCGCTTTCAGCTCGTGGCAAGATACCTCGGTACTAGTGGTTAAAAGACATTCTTTTCACACTAGTTGTAAAATGTACTATTATATATTTGCTATATAATATGGACTTGTTTAGGAATACATTATTTTCATTTCCTTTGTGCGGTAATTTATGCCCACCATTTTAGTGTTTTTTATTATGGATTTTCTCCTTTAACAATAGTTTATATACATACATACATACTTAGATTCAAGCCTTCATTCCCAAAAGGGGTAGGTAGAGCACATGAAACTTATGTTCCAGTGCCACTATAAGCGTAAATGTGGGTATATAATTTCGAGTGAATGTGATTTCGCAGTCATAGGTTGCTAGCTCATCGCCCACAACACACTTCAACTCGGTTCCTTTAGTAAGACTTGTACAACACCCACAGGAAGAAAGAGGGTGGTGCTATGTTAACAATATTTTAATGCCAGAAAAGGCGCTATTTTACTTTGACGTACCCAAAAACGTTTCGGTGGATTTGTTTTATTATTATGTTATTAGCTGAGACTATAAATAAGGACATACCCAGCACCGATTTGAAGCCAGACTGCAAGACGTACTGCAAGTAACCAGGTATGGCGCCAAAGTTGACGGTGAAATCATTGTTCAGTGAAGTGAAGACTGGCATCATTAGCCCCCGTGCAGTAAACTTCACCTGACAATATATAGTTTTGAATCATTTTGTTTATTTTGACTACCTTCTTTTAATCTTTTTCTACAATTAGGATGGTCCCATATAATATTTGGAAAACATCTATTATAATTCATACAGAAACGGAACGCCTCAAATATATATATATATAATAAGGGATGCAGTAGCTGTTATTTAGGGCTTTTGAGCGAAAAGCGTTTGCGATGGAAAAATATCATGGACGATACCGGTAAAATAGTTAGGTATATATAAATTGAGGAAACTTATTTTCATCACACTTGCTCGTAAAGAGCTTCATAACGCGTTACAGAGCTACAATAGCCTATATGACGCCCAGGGGCGTAATGCCTTTTCTTTCATTGTATGTGTCACTCGTGCGTCAGTTATAAATTATAAAGCAAGGAGTTTGAAAACTTATGTATTTATAAATAAATCTAAACTTATAATCACTTATAAAACATGTTTTTTTTTAAAAGAATTATCTAAAAAGTTATTAAAAGGTTCCTTATTAAAAGGTTGCTTAGGTTGCGCAGGAGGCTTACTTAAAAATTGCAGTCTGTGTCAAATATTTTTAACACAGATTTTAAATGCATGTCAAAGGGGTTTTTCCCTACGTGCCTTTCGTCAAATTGAACGATTGACACTTTGTACTTTGAATTTGTTTATTGCGATTTGTACCTATCATTTTTAATAAGTAGTATTTAATAGTAGATTGTGTGACATGGGTCTAAAATAAGCCGTATTACCACGGTTATTTTAACGAACGAAGTGAGGGGTAAATATAGCTTTTAGACGAGAGTTATGCACTCTACGTTTCACGTCGACTGCGAGAAAATAGTACAAAAAAGGTTATCCCCATCCACAATCTATAATAAATTCCACGGCGAGAAGATTGTTCAATTTGGCCGCATGATTTTTGCTTTGACATAAAAACAAAATATTGACACCACGAATAAACGCATCTGACCGTTTATATTAGCCGCGCCCAAAAGGCCGAGCTCGGCGGCCAGCAGTCAGGACATAAGATAAAGATAGACGTTAGTCTATTCCACTCAATCTCTAGCTTATAACATGTAAGCAGTCAACTACGCTTCCAAAGTTTGAACGCGGCTATAGACGGTCTGATGCGTTTTTTTAGTGATCGTGAATTAGGGAATAAAAACCACCTAATGTTTGTAACAAATTCTGTTTCCTGATCGGTCAAAAGTTGGCTTCCTTTGACCAAACTTTTTTGTGAGGGTTGCTACATGTACCGTTGGTACTATAACCACAAATGAATTTAAATTCACATTATGGCGAATATACAAATCTAATAATAATAAAGCAGATACCTAGCGACGCTGTAAGACGTACTGCAAGTAGGTAAGTACTCATCATTTATTGAGAAACAGGAAATGTTTTCATTCAAGATAATCATGATCTTTTGTGCCCTTTTCTCTGGAGGTAGGTACTTAAATACTCGTATACCTAAAATAATAGAGTCAAATACACAAAAAATATATTCATCCATGTTGATTTGTTGATTCATAAATCATAATTAATGCAAAAAGTTCAACGAATATATACGAGATTTTAAAAAGTAAGTAAGTTACATAATAAAAGTATACATCCTAAAAGTAAATAAATGCATGGTGTGTTGTTTTAATACATTTCGTGAACATAAAATATAGATCTAAAGAGTAAACATTTGGACGCCTAGCAAGTTGATAATAGTTTTTAATACATTTCGTGAACATAAAATATAGATCTAAAGAGTAAACATTTGGACGCCTAGCAAGTTGATAATAGTATGTTAATGAACAAAGAATGAATAGAGTTGAAATAAATATGTAAGTCTTACCATTATGATTCTTCAGATAAATTGCTAAGCGACCAAATTGCGACGCACCTCCGACTCAACTGAATAGTGGTGTGTATGTGTAAGCCCGATGCTCGCCCGACGTAATCCACAGTCAAGGTTGCATCGTTTGACGCGCAATGAATCCACGATGCGTGTGTGGAGGTGCCCCGCTATTCTATTACTAATTTTAACCTCACCTCACCGTTCCTCCACAAGTATGATATTGACGCCGCAATTGGTAGTAACTAAAAGTAGGTAGAGGTCTAGTTTCATTAGGCGTGACGGGTGAGATGATCTCACCTACTCTTACCTACCTACTGTTTCTCGAATGGCCGTTCACCTTACATATTTACCATGTTAACATTTTACAATATTAACTTATCCTTAAACCCTACACACATACCTATCCATCATATCAACCTAGACCAACAGCGTGTAGGCAGTCTGCGTGATAAGTGCATGTCTGAGATAAAAATGGGTACCCAAATACTAGGAACTTACCCACGGCTGCCATATATTAGTCGGAATTTAGTGTGAATTTACCCAACTCTACCCATTTTTACTCAGATTGACCCCTCGGAAGGGCCAATTGTTTATCTGTCCAGGCGTATAATCGGTATAATATTTATTATGCTTATATTAACGACTACCGACTAGGCTAGTAACTACTCTTATCATGTTGCTAAGGAAACACTCAACTGGACGTGGATAATAAGTGTACTTGCCTAGTTGCACAATATTTTGTATGAATCAGATATCTAATAAAGTTTACACATAACGAAAGATAATAGGTACTTAAAAACAATTGACGCGAAGTGACGATGCGATGTCAGACGCGATTTTTTTAGTGTTCTCAATTACTTTACAGTTAGTCATGAGACATTAACATTTTTAGATCTAAGCAGGCATTGTGAAAAAATATGATGAAATTCAATGTTAAGTCAAATGTCATAGAGACAAAGAAAACTTTTCTCGCTTTTAGTTCACGTAATCCTTTTGCTGCCATGCATGCGTGATACATAGACTGCTGCACCGATATTAGTAATGATGTAATTGAATTGCGGGTCTCTCTGGAAACACATTTACATTTTGCATTTAAATTTGACTTTAATGTGTTTAGCCCGCTCGCTTTTATGAGCACCGAGCTAAACAAGCCTATTCTTGTCTGTCGCTTCCGATTCCGATCACGTTCTGAACACAATAAATATATTTCGCGCGTGTCCACGCGTTTTGAGAGCTAGTTGTAGCTCTCAAATTTGGGGTGTGAAAAGATGCACCCAATTGTGACAGGTGTTAGAATAAGAACGCGAAACACTTTGAAATTATAATGAGATGAGAATGTGTAGGCTTACGTTTCAGATTGATGAACCTTTGAATTATAGCCCCAAGCATTTTATTTTCATTAGTATGGAAAAAATGGAAATTTGGAAATAATTCATAACAGCAGCTTTTTTGTGTGTAACTGATATATTATCATTTTAGTAATTACGTAGACTCAAAATCCACCAAAATATTAGTCATCAAAAATCGATATTTAACCAATTCCTGAAAAACGAGGAAAAATATTAATAGATATTTTAATTTTTGTTTTGGTTAATTTACAGGAGCTGTCCAATAATAATTAATAAATCATACAAAAAATATAATGGATGTGTCAGTTATATATTTACTTCCCGATGGAAATTTTGTAGGATTCTTGGATAAGGCACCTTAGACTAAACATTTGAAAATTAAACAAACAAAAAAACGCTGTTATAAATTAATGTTTGAAAAAAAAACTTGAAGTATTATAGTACATTGTGATACAAGTGAGGTATGTTGATAATTACATCAGAGGCGAAATTGTTCACGCGAACCGCAGGTGAGCGTGATAAGGAAGCCGAGGATGTAATTATCAAAGCTCACGCGTATCATACGACGTTTTTCAACACATTTTGCGAGGAAAAATCATTTTCATAAGATGAAAATGTTATAGGCCTGCCAAATTAATTACTTTACATTAAGCAAATCATTAAGATGACAACAGGTTTTTACTCACAACACAATTGCACATCGCCAAGAATTTCCAGTGGCGTCCATTCTATTTATCACTTTTCTAGTCACCACGAGTAAACATTTTTGATAATAATTAACCAAACACGCATAAACAAATTTTACAAATATTTGTGAAATAAATAACCTATAAATAATGGCGCCCAACCAATGAGGAAATTTATAGGTCAGTGCGCCCAAAAGTTTTTTTTTCGTGAAGTTTGCGCAGTGTGGGCACAGAAATCTCTACACAGCCAATACAAAATAAACTTATATTTTCGTTTTAAAATGTTATCTGTATTTAATTCATGTAAAATGTTATGAAAAGTTAATAGTTTTACTAAATTAAACGTTTCCATATCATATACAAAAAGAAATAGTCAATTAATTAACAAAAAGGATTTAATTTGTTTAGTCGAGTAAGAATCCATTTACCGAAAATTAAAAAAAATACTGTACATTCTGTACAACCCGGTTAATTTAAGAATGCACCGTGTTCATGCATATATCTTGCTGCAAGGTGCCAACGTGACTTAATCGGGATATAACCATAACACACAAGTGTTGTAATGTTATAAAACACGCGTTTTTAATATCCAGGATTATGAGCCTAAAAGCGACACAATAAGAGGTACGTTACGAGCAATTGTGTTGAAAAGATTTATTCCTATTAAGAGAAGACACGTCACGGTCACTTTTTAATTCGGACTACCTACTACTATTTTCAGAACAGGTAACCTACCTTTTACCTGTTTCCGTAAACTGCTTTAATATGTATAAACGAAACCTCATTTACTTATTAAAACTGTTTTAACCATAGCTGGCGTGATTTACGAAGAACTAGGCTGTTATTAACATTGAATTTTAATAACTTTGCGAAGCACGGTTGTATCAGGCGGCGCAAGCCGACCGGCCAAACCGCTTCTCATTGTAAATTTAACGCTTTAAGCATTTTCTCGGGCTTTTCTGTTACCTACCCGTCGGCCTGCCAGCCATTTTCTGACCTATCTTTTAAATATGCAGGAATATTTTTTTTAACAGTACGTGTCGCTAGTAATTGTTGCCAGATAAAATGTTTTCTTAACTGGCAACTACTTGCGTGGACAATATTCATTGCAGTATACGAACATATTGTGTTGGTATAAAATTGGATATAAACAGGCGGGCGGCGGCTTACATGCGGGTGCTTGTTATCATGTTATTAAAGCTCACCCGTGGGCTCTTTGTTTGTCTGCGGCGCGCAATGCGTGCAATCCTGCCCGCTTTATTATGATACCTATTACGTTATAGTATGTAATAGGATCATTTTCATTAGCTGAGTAGCGCGTCCGTGGTCATTTGAAGCTAATACGCAGTATTGGGCTATAATTAGGTAGATACCCGAAATTGGTCCGTATTACCGTGTGTTCGGAAATTCAATGCATTGGTAATCATTATCCTATAAATGGTTAATCATAACATAAACGCATAATGTTTACAGTTAAATCGACGGCATCGTAAATTTTATTCAGACGCATAAATCTGATACTAATATTATAAAGAGGAAAAGTCTGTAAGATTGTAGCTTTGTAAGTTTGTATGTAATGGGTAAACTCTAGAACCGCTTATCCGATTTCAAAAATTCTTTTACTTAAGTGTATAATGGACATTTTGGATAGTTATAAGCTAAATTTTATCGCGCGTGTTTTTCTGCGTTCTTTGCAATACACGGGCGGGGCGTGGACGCGCGGGCAGCTGGTTTCATTATAACTGCTAACTTAGCTACGTTATAGTAGTGATGCGTTTAGGCGAGGGATAACTTTGATTCATTTAGGCTTAATCTCACCCGCGTCCCCACTATCTCATTAGTTGGCCAATTTGTCGGGATCATGCCAGGACTTTAATCTTGAGGTTTGGTAAATTGTCGCATTGTCGCTTTTTTCATGAAATGGCTTCGAGATGAAGGCTTAGACTTTTATGGGGTTTTCGGTGCACTATTTTTTGTACTGTACGAACTGTAATAACAAAGTACAGTATTAATTATGATTATACTTTAAGACGATATATGCCTAATCCGATTTGTGGTATTACAATTTAAATATTAAAAACACAATAAATATTTCACATTTTGTGTACAGTAGGTTAATACATTAACTCGGCAGTCAATTGAAACGTCTAATTAGTAGTCAGAGTAAATTGATTTGACTAACGTGAACGGACCGAGATGCACTTTAGCGCAAAGCTAGCCGATATCCTGGGATTAGTATGTTAGTGTAGAGGGCGGCAAACTTCCCTACTAAATACTAAAACTTATCGCTCTTGAACATTATGCTGATCAGTGGTTTCAAAACTTTTAAATTACGCGTTCCAAATCCCCAATTGAAAGTTTATGATTCTGAGTTTATATTCAGATTTAGACGAAAGGAAGTAGAGTATTTGTACGGTAGGTGACCAACCCCTTAGTTATGATAAAAGATCGGTGATTACAAACTTTTCTCCGCAATGCGTCAGAAACGTCATAAAAGTGTCATTAAACTTCCTGCTGACCTTTCAACAAAGGTAAACCTAAATAGGACGGAGTTGTAATATTCAAACTGAATCGAATATCAACTCAAAATCGATAGAGTTAACCCAGTTACGAACAATTCTTTGTCCAATACGTATTATTTCCACTCGAGAATAACCCATTCTAGGTATCAGGTCAATATCGTGGTGGCAATTTGCATGCTAAAGCTACCTAGGCTTTGAGAATTTTCCAGAGCTACCGCGGGCGGGTAACGGGCGACGCGCGCATTAATTAAAACGGCAATTTATCTCACTTAGGCGACTTCACGCTGCTTACTCTGAAGGCTAGTTTTGTCCTAACAGATATATGAGAGTGTTGTCACTTGAGCTGAGCTGGTAGTCACTTGCGGTGGAGCGCCGTAACTTCAATCACACGTGTTGTGTGTTTAAAAATCTTTTACTTTATATTTCTTTAGTTAGTAGACTTAAGAAAGCTTTAGTCTTTTCCTACCAGCTAAATCAAAATAAGTATCCCAATCGTTGTCAGGTTTTTAGGGTGAGTATCCACCAGAGCTGTGCGCGGTATCGGAGCAGTGTGCGAGGGAATAATTCAAAAATATGCGGGAGCAAAGCTATGAATGCTATTGGTGGTTTTTCCTCGCACATCGTTTCGCTATCTCACACAGCACTAGTGGATACGCACCGTTATATTGATCCCATAATATTAAGGAGGGTAGATGTGGTGAAAACGGCTACGTTGTCAGATCTTGTACTATATTATTCACGCAAACTCCACGAGAGTGAAAAGTAGTCAGGCCTAAAAGCCATATTCCCCCCTCTTACAATTATCTTTTGAGAAAATAGTTAAAAAAAACCGGCCAAGAGCGTGTTGGGCCACGCTCAGTGTAGGGTTCCGTAGTTTTCCGTCCGTCACAGTAAGTGTCCCCACTTAAGCGTTAAAAAAATGGGCTATTTGTTACATAGAGTTGATATAGTAAGTACAGAAGCCTAAAACCCTAAAAACGGGTCCACAAAGGACGGTGATAACTAAAGATAGAGTTATAGACTCCAACTACACATGGAAAGTTCGAAAAAAACAACACAAGCTATTGCTAAGTATTCTTAGCGAACAATTTTATTATTAGACAACGAACGACCAGAGACAACTAAGACAATTCGAGCACGACAAATTTTCGACCTAATGTATGGGCGCACCTGCTCCGACCCCATCAAATCAGGAAAAATCTTAACACCGCCATGTAAGATATGAGCGTTCCGCGTACAGCGACATCTATCGGCAAATTAAGTAAACTGATAAACTGGTTAAATAAAAAGAATATGGAAGATGATTTTTATGGGATCATTCTTTATTGCGTGAACCGATTTTCACCGTTTTTACTTTATTTGAAAGCACGTCAATTCATTGTGTTTTGTAGAAATTACAGGTACAATAAACACTTGCTTATACGGGTAAATTACAAGCTTAGTTCAGAAATTATTTTGTTTTTTTTTTCAAAAACTATTCAACCTAACAAGTTCAAAATAATTTTCCTAGAAAGTTTTTATAAAGTTCTACTTTCGAGATTTTTTTCATATTTTTAAAACTTATGGTTCAAAAGTTAGAAGGGGAGGGGGGCGCATTTTTTAAAACTTTTGGAGCGATTATCTCCGAAAATATTAACAATATAAAAAAAGATTTTAGTAAACCCCTATTCATTTTTTAATACCTATCCAACAATATATCACACGTTAGGGTTGATCACACACGTCCGCGGACGGACAGACATGACGAAACTATAAGGGTTCCTAGTCGACTACGGATCCTCAAAAGTGAAATTCATCCATAATCAATAATACATTCCACGGCGAAAGGATTATACACAATGTGGCCTTTGACAGCATCTGTTTTTTAGATTCAGATTTAGATTCAGATTCAAAGATTTATCCATGACACAACAAACATACAGTATTACAAGACAAAGACAAAAACAAGAGAAGTAAATCTGTTGTTTAGGATTCCGTAGTCAACAACCCTTATACATAGTTTCGCCATGTCCATCTGGCCGTCCGTCCGTCCGAGTGTCCGTCCGTCTATGGCTTCGCTCAGTAACCATTACTACTAGAAAACTGTAATTTGGCATGGGTATATAAATCAATCACGCCGACAAAAAAAACAGAATTTTTTTTTGAGGTAGCCCCCTTACCCCTAAAGTAGGGTTTTTTTTTTCTCTCATTTTATTTTCTCGTTTAACCCATATTGTGGAATATCGTTGGATATATAGCTTGTTCAAAATTATAAATCGTTTTTACAACGATTTTTCAAATTAGTGATTTCGTTTGCGAGACATTGGGCTTTAAAGCCCAAGTTTTTGTTCGAGTCATGCGACCCGAGATAAAAATGTATTAAAAATAATAAATATGTATACATATTTTCCGTAGGGGCTAAATGTACTACTTTAGCTTAGCCCCGCTTCCAAAGCCTAATATAACACACTTTTCGAGCAGGAGCTGTGAAAAATCTTATAACGCGCCTTTAGCTCCCCGGAGCCTGACAAATCCTATAATATTCCTCGGTTTCATAAGGACAGACACTTTGCAAAATATATAGACCAGCAAAAACACAGTAAGTATCTCCGAAATTACTGCATCTTAAAAATATATGAAGGAACCTATATGTACCCATTACATATAATTACGTTTATATCTCTTAAAGTAATACAGTCTAATTAGTAAACATTATTAAGTTATTAGTAAATGGGTTTGTGGGCGATGGGCTAGCAACCTATCACTGCAATATCACATTTTGTCGATCTTTTATTCCCACATTTATGCTAAAAGTGGCGCTGGAACATACGTTTCATGTGCTCTGCCTACCCCTTTTGGGAATAAAGGCGTGAATGTGTGTGTGTGTAGTAAATAGGTGTAGAAGTAAAACGAACAAATATTAGAGTAACGTTGACTAACAAGCATAAAAAGTAAAAAAAATGTTCCTTACTTCGAAAAAGTTACTAAAAAGACGAGCTTACGACAAAAATATAATAATAACTATAGTAATAAGGCCGCCACGCCGCCGCCGCCGCCCCCTTTTTGCTAGACTAAGGCTGCCACTTAACACTTTCGCTACCAAGAATCGCTACGCGCTAAGCTCGTAGCCGATCCTGTGGTTTTCCTCGTATGTTGCGGAAAGCGACTACGGCGTAGAAGCCCGCTAGGCGGGTTCTTGGTTGCGAAAGTGTTAGGGTGTGAGGCGTGAGGCGAAAGGCGAGGTGAGAGTTGAGGTGACCAGTGAGGTTGAAGGCGTATGACGGCGTCACAAAATATATAATTGTTTTAGAGAATTGCACTCCAGCAGAGCTATGTCTGTATTTAATTGTGTTCCACCGTAGCGTTCAAGATACTGAACCGAATTCTGATGATTAAGGTGTCAATCGATACCAAATAAATCTTTGAAAAAATCGGTTTCTTAGTTTTTCGTAGTTGGCTAACAGTTTTTTACCTACACATCTACAAGTTACTACGTAACATTTATAGACGTGCGAGATCCTGGCACGTCACGACGTCACGTGGTGGGTCGTGAAGCCTAGTGTGTGGTCGTGTAGCGTGTAGATTAGTGATTTGTGCGAGTCCATACAAAAAGTACTCGCTTTTGCAGCAAATATATGAACTCACACTAACCAAAGTGTAAACAGCCCATAAGAGAACTGCACGCTCCTTCCTACACATCGTTGTTTATTGAACGAGTGAGCGACGCGAACGAAGTGCTCCGTTTCAGCTCGGGCCAAAATTCTTTGGTATATCCGTATCGTATGTCCTGCTGTTCTCTACAGGTTGCATTTATCAACTGATCGACGAAAAATTTTGTGAGCATGATCAGTAATTATGTTGATGGTAGTTCTTCGAAAAAAATACTTTTTTGCAAATAGTTAGATTTGCGAGTTTTACCGCTCACAGAGCCACTAGTGTTCATGTTTGTATGTGTTGTTAGGGAAGAGGCATTTCGAAGAAACGCCTGTGACCCTATTCTGTAACTTATTTAAAGCTCACCTCAACGCTCACCCAGAAATATATCTTGACACCGCGAGGCGTAGCGCAGTAACCAAGCGTAGGTAGTCTAGTTTCGTGACGGGTGATTCGCGGGGTGAGCCACTTTTGCGCGTAGTGAATAACCTGGAGTCAAGGTGAGCCTGAATTGGTTGCTAGCTAACCGATAAAGTTAGATGATAAAAGACCGTCATAAAAGTCATCATCAAAACTTAAGTTCCCAATCATTGTAATGAAATTTTCAATAACTAAGAAAAATAAATTTAATTTTAGCCCATCACATGTTGTATTATATTTGTGCTTCAGTTATTTCATAATAAGTAGTTGGCAACTTATCCAATTCTTGTTTCAAAGGGTCTTCTTCGTACGAATTTTGATACCAAACTATGTATTATACAAAAGGACATTTTCGTCAAACTTTGATACCCACAAAACGTACCGAAAACAAAAACAATAGATGTTTTCAACGAGATACCGCATTATTAGTTCTGTTCGTACTCCCTCATGGCACTGCTCGGGCAATGTTTCTTCTAAATAGAAAAGTTTTAATTTGCTGTGGCGCTCGCTATACGAGTAAACGAGTAGGTACGGCAGCGGTGCTAGCAACATTATGTACAAAATAAAAGACAGGTATAACCTAGCTGCCACCCCCGCTGAAGAGAACTGTGTCGTTGTTACTGAGTTGTACGAAAGTTCACGGTATAAATAGTAGTAGTACGAGTACATACCTACTGCAGCGAAACCTGCATAGTTTGTTGGGCTGACAAGTTGGTCGGCGCCGGAAATATTTTTAATTTGCAAATGAAACTAAAATGCTTTTTTTGACCTTCGAGGGCGAGGAATTTTGTTTCTAGGGTCAGCATGGATCATGCACCTTGTCCGAACTGGTGGCGATATATTTACCACCACCATACCATAGCATTTTCTGCAATTAGCCCCTTTTTCTGACGAGAAAGCTTATGTAGGTAGAAGGTAGAACAGATGAAAGTTCGATTTCTGTTGTTTTAGTAGGAGCAATAACTTTTGTGGTTTCCCCTGAAGCTGATATCCGCTGAAACAGTTATACTAGTGCAGCTTGCGCGCAGCCTTGAGCTTTGTTCGGGGGTCCAGTGCATACGCATTGACCAAAGGATTATTCACGATCTGAGATTATGGAGTGGATGGATAGGAAGACAGCTTGGATTAATAATTTTTTGGAAAAGTTCTCGCTTTGATCGATGCATATAATTTAATATTCGCGCATAGTTAGTAGTAGTTTGACTACCGGTTAGTCTAGTGGGTAGTGGCGCTGCCTACGAAGCTAAAAGTCCAGGTAGGCGTGGAACACTCCGCGATTTATGTTCATCGCTATAAGTACATGCCGGTTCCCCGGCATGTACTTGTAGCGATGAACGTCAGAGGGCCATAAATCTTAATGTTTTGGCTGAGAAAAAAGCACCTTTTGTAAAGATCAAAGGAGTGTCCCTTCTGTTCTTGTACTATTATCTATTCTGTGGTCCTGGGTCCGAATCCCGGTAGGGGCAAATATTTTTGTGATGAGCACAAATATTTGTTCCTGAGTCATGCTTGACTCAGACAATTATTGAACTAGCTGTTTTAATGATAATGACATTCTATCTAATTCTCGCGCCCAGTTCAAGGCAGCTATTTCAAATTTACATAAACATTAAGTAATTCTAATTTCCATTAACCTTCTTTTCGGCCTTAATTGTATTTAGCCGCATTTTTAAGTTTTGCTCATCAAGACATCACACAGTGCCTAAATCTTTTGTAAAATTTAAGTTTTCACTACTTTAGTTTAAGTTTTCTGTTTAGTGAGAAAAGTGTGAGGAGTAATACTTATGCATATGTGTAATTAGTGTAGTAATAAATAGGTAAGCATTTCTGAATAAATGTCAGTATTTACGCAAGACTCGTGTTGTTTACTTGTGTCCCTACTTCCCCTCCACATGGCTACCTTGCCACGTGAGGTGTCGTGTTCGGAAGTCGGAAGTGCAACCGTCGCACTTTATACGAACTAAGTGGATATAATTTATTACTTTTATTATTCGATTCAAACAAACGGATTCGGAACAAACGTTTAATTAAAAAAAATACATAATTATATATTATGTGTAACTCCAGAGTAGAAAAAGATGAAGTGTTTATCACTCAAAACTCGGCCGGGAAAGGCAATAATGATGCAACGACGACTGAAATGAAAAATCATCTCTCTATGATAAGTGTAATGATGATTGTAATGTGCACCTTAATGTTTATTGGAGGTTTATACATCATCTACAGGCTGAATAAGAAATGCCATGAATCATGGTCGGCAGACTGGATTGTACAGTATAACCTACGCAGATCTCTCCGTAGGGAACGCCGTGACCCCATTGAGGATTCCCATTGCCACAGGTGCTCTGCCGTTCGTGCCGGCACCAGCAAGGACTAAATGTCAGCATCTCCAGAAGTCGCGCGCAGTGAAGTGAAAGTGATATTTCAACTTGTGTTTTTTTTTCTTTCTTTCGTCACCGTTTCTCATAATTGAGCCGACGTTAAGACATTATATTATTTTTCATTGAGTGTGTATAGGTATAATATGGAAAATGATATACGAAATTTTGTCAAGCGATGTGACAAGTGTCAAAAGAATAAGTATGCGACCCCAATTAAAGAACCGATGGTAGTTACAACGACTGCAACTTATGCTTTCGAAAAAATATTCTTAGATTTAGTCGGCCCTTTACAGACCGATGACAATGGTTATTCATACATACTCACATTACAATGTGAATTAACAAAATTTGTTGAAGTATATCCATTATTTTCGAAAAAAAGTAAGGACGTAGCAATGTCCTTAGTTAACAATTTTATCCTTAGATACGGCGTTCCCAGGCAGATAGCAACCGATCGGGGTACGGAGTTTCTATCAACTATTTTTAAAGAGGTAAGTTTGCTACTTGATATTGAACAAATAAACTCAACAGCGTATCACCATCAAAGTATAGGCGCACTGGAAAACACACAAACACTTAGCTGCTTTCTTACGTATTCAAACAGATAAACATCCCGAAACTTGGAGCACTTGGCTGCCATTTTGGAGTTTTTCATTTAACACTTCGGTACATACAGAAACCAAGTACACCCCGTTCGATCTTGTGTATGGTAGAAAGTGTAACTTACCTAGTAACTTGTTGGGGGAAATATTACAACCCCTATATAACCATGAAAGTTACCCAAAAGAATTACAATTCAGGCTGCAATTAAGCCAGAAAGAAGCACGGGACAACCTAATACGATCCAAAAATATAAGAAAGTTAACATACGATTTAAAAAGAAATAGTATAATGTATAAGGACAATGATAAAATATTGATAAAAAATGAAGTAGGAAATAAGTTAGATAACATTTATTTGGGCCCATACCGAGTTATAAAAGATATATCTCCAAATGTGGAGGTCGAAGTTGATGGAAAATCAATGTTAGTACATAAGAATAGAACTAAGCCCTACTTTGAATGAATAGATGAGTACATTTTATTTTATATAAGAAAATAATAAAATAAAAAAATACGTATGCTTACGTATATATATATATATAAAAAAAACAACATAATATGTCTTTTTTTTCTGTAAAAGGGGAGATGTGAGGAGTAATACTTATGCATATGTGTAATTAGTGTAGTAATAAATAGGTAAGCATTTCTGAATAAATGTCAGTATTTACGCAAGACTCGTGTTGTTTACTTGTGTCCCTACTTCCCCTCCACAAAAGTTTCGGGAAATATATTGTACTTACTTATCTTATCTAAACCTGTTTATATCCTTTTCATGTATGTTTCTATGTTATCTGCATAATAAATAAATAAATAAAGTATATCGTCGTCTGGTACCTATACAAACACTTACAAAGCTTTTTAAAGTTTCGGACTAGGTCAATTTGTGTAAGAGTGACCCCAAATATTTATTTATTTATTTTGTCATCTAGTCCATCTAGTCCGCAAAATATTATTGAGCTCATGATGGGCCTAGTTCGATTTGTATAAGATTGCAACAGAAAATTTCGATTTATAATAAAGCAACTTATTGAAAAAAGTCAAGAATACAACTAGCCGTTATATATGGCATTTGTGGACTATAACAAAGCGTTTCACTCCATAGAACATCGCTACATTTGGGAAGCCCTGAAAAAGCAAGGAATAGAAAAGAAGTATTTCTTTTCTATTCCTTGCTTTTTCCTTGTGTATACAAGGATAATTAAAAACGTATACACAAACAGCACCGGCCGATTAAAGCTAGAGACTGAAGGCGAAATCTTTCCCATACGCAGACGTGTACGACAGGGAGACCCACTATCACCAAAACTTTTTTCCTTAAGTACTAGAGGAAGTCTTCATGAAGCTAGAGTGGGACAATCTAGACATTAACATCAACGGGACAAACTTGAACCACCTAAGATTCGCCGATGACAAAGTACTTATAACAAACAACCCAAAAAATCTCCAAATCATGCTCCAACACCTGGCACAGGAGAGTAAAAAAGTTGGTCTGACGATGAACAAAACGAAGACTAAAATAATATCAAACAGATCCCAAGAAAGTATCAAAATAGAAGAGGAGGAGGTAGAGTATGTAAAATCTTTTATTTAACTGGGCCAACTCATTGCTTTCAGTGATCAAATGGAGTTAGAGATAGAGAGACGAGTCGCTAACTCTTAGAAAAGGTTTTGGACTCTGAAAGAAGTGATAAAAAACAAACAATACAACAACATTAGGACTAAAAGAAAAATATATAACACCTGTATACTTCCTATTCTAACATATGGCTGCCAGACGTCGGCAAACACACAAAGACAAGACCAAAAACTGATAACCTGTCAAAGAGCCATGGAAAGGAGTATGCAAGGCTACACAAGGAGAGACAGAAAAAGAGCTACAGATATAAGAACATAACTAAAGTAGAAGATGTCACGGCTAAAACTAAAACCCTTAAGTGGAGATGGGTAGGTCACATGCTCAGAGAAAACGAAAACAAATGGACAAAAGACTTAACAAATTGGCCCCTAGATTCCAAAGAAAAAGAAAAAGAGGAAGACAAAGAAAACGATGGTCTGACGACATTAGAAAGATAGCGGGTCCTTTATGGTACCGCACAGCTATAAATAGAGAAGAGTGGAAGATGTTGGAAGAGGCCTTTGTGTCACATAGACACGCCTGCACTTCATAGACACAAATAATTATGTAGTTGTAGGCAATAAAGGCTCATAATAATAATAATAATTATAGTTCCGCTCTGTGCTATTCTGACTGCCGCGTTGACAGAGACAGTGCCTTTGATTAGACAGGGACCGGAGGGATGATACAGGATAAGTTTATGAGCTATACAAACCTTATGTTACCCTTCCAACCTGGGCTGTTATTCGCTACGTGCTAGTACGGCTCACCCCGCCGGTCACCCGTCACGAAACTAGACCTCTACCTACGCTTAGTTACTACGCATTGCGGTGTCATGATATATTTGTGGGTAAGCGTTGAGGTGAACGTAAAATAAGTTACAGAATATGTGGGCTGGTTACCACGCAGCTCGTCGCGGTATCCACCGGATTATTAAAATGATACGCTACCGGCTGATATTGGAAAGTTTTTTGATTAAAATACGTTCCTAGAGGTACCGAAATTGAGGTGCTTATTGATATTCATTCATGACTCAATAAGCGGCTTTCAGAGCCGGCCTCGCGGTAGCCGCCGCGTTCGTTTTGCCAGGGTTGGCACTTACCCAGATTACCCCACTCTGGCCAGCGTAACATCATTTATTACATGCATTTAAAATTTGCATTAGTTGTCTGGTCTTGGCGTAATTCGCTGCTTTCATTATTTAAACTAACGCGTGCTGTCTAATTTAATAATTGAGTTATTTAAATAGAATATTGAAGTCTTATTTGTATATTATATCAGGAGTTAGTACTCATTTAATCGGTATAAACGTAACAACCTACATCACATTTTTGTTTGTACTGATAGAACCAATGAAAACAAAATAATAAATTACTTACTGAGCTAATTTAAAAAAGAGTGCTTTGTGCGATATTGTAACTTTGGGCATTTTGCCATTCGCGGCGATACTTTTTAATCATCTGAGCTACCAAAACCTTGTCAACTTTATGAATTCTCAGCAAGGCAACTCAACAAGCATGTGAACGAAAGCTTCGTTTCCCGATCAGCTCCACTAGTGTACAGTCAGCGTCATAGTGTATATAGCCAAATATGTATTTCGGTACACGTCTGTAATAGTGTAAGAATAATTAAGGGTGTGTTACGATATATTTGGCTACTCCAGCTGTTGCTAACTTTATGACGCTATCGTATCGATATTATACTATATGGAACAGTAAATTTATGGTTTATATTCACAATAAGAAACATAAAAATATTCAATCAATTCAGGTTTATCCAACTAACATCAATGTTAATTTTGTATTAACCAGTAACGCTGCTAACGAAATTATAATTTTTAGAAAAAATCGGCACGGAGCACTAAAATGTTTTAAATTTGTCCTTTAATTTAAAAAAATAAAATCAATGTTGACGTAGCAACCCTATTCACACTGAACTCAATTTCGTTTCAGAGTGAGCCCGTGACAGTGTACGCTCTTATTCAACTGTGCTTCATCCCTGATTGTTAATCCTTATCTAGTTTGAACTGAGTGATAGGATGAAAGTTAATACTTTCGCGTGGTCCCTTCTACGTGAAATATGTTCAATCTATGTCAATACAAACTAAATTAATAATCAAAGCTTATTGTATTTAGGTTTCATTAAAAGATATTTATTAGGGTTCGCGTATTGTGCAATGTGTACCTATTAATTTATCTGTGTTGTTCTTAGGGTCCCCAAAGATGCTCAATCAAGAATATATAAGTTATTAAGGGAGGCTCCAACACCACAGTCTGGCTCAATTATTTACTTGGGTAGCAAATCAAATAGAGGCCGAAGTTCCACCGGGAGTTGGCGAGCAAACTGCCACACATATTTAGCTTTCACGGGTTAAGTAACACTCTACTTAATAGTCGGTTAATAGCATTAAGAAAACGTTGAAACAACGCTGTCGCAAGTTAGGCGTTGAGGTGGACTCATAATTAAGTTTTCAAAGGAGAGAAATGCGGTTTATTTAGGGTCAACATTAGGGAACAACTTTACTGGCCAGTCAACTTTGCTCATTACCTGGGGTCTGGCTCATTTTATATGCAAGAATCGAGGCGCGTGTCCGCCCCGTGGTGCTCCTGTCAGTTATAGCTGCTGCCTCAGTGTCTCACCATTTTCAAAGTAGTAGGTAGTTTATGTCTTCGTGTATACCTAGTATACCTACAGGAATATTGGTATTTTCATATTCCTATTGCTGTCACAAGGGAGGTTGTATAATTTTACCTATTGCGTTACCTACGCAAAAGTAAACCATTTTCGAGATAAAACAATTTTTAACTAATTTTTGTAATCTTATTGTCTTTTGTCCACTTATAATACCCATCAATTAAGTAATTTGAAAGACTTTAACTATCGTTCCGGTGAGTGTTTAGTACACCACAGTTTAAACTTTATTGCACGGTAACGTCGGTAACAGGCCAAAATATGCAAAATTTCAACAAATAAGTAACGTTATTATTTTTTCAAACTTAGCCCAGTGGTTCAGGCATGCGGCTGTCAAACGGCGGTCGTGGGTTCGAATCCCGGCTCGTACCAATGAGTTTTTCGGAACTTATGTACGGAATATGAATATGATTTCATATTTACCGTTAGCTTTTCGGTGAAGGAAAAACATCGTGAAGAAACCTGCATACATCTGCGAAGAAATTCAAAGGTGTATGTGAAGTCCCCAATCCGCACTTGGCCAGCGTGGGGACTACTACCCGTTCCCTCTCATCCATGAGAGGAGGCCTGTGCCCAGCAGTGGGACGCGCATATAGGCTGATGATGTATGACAGCCAACGCTATTTACTCTACGAGCATTTTACTTGCGTTAATTAGTTTTAACTTACCTATTATCTTCATTTAAATACATAGATACTATAATGCGTAAAGTGGGACACAGTTTTTAATATATTCATTGTCACTGTAATATACTCGCACGGCAGTAGTTCCAGTACACAATATACATATAATTGAAATCAAATAAATTATGTATGACGGCTGAAGATTGGTTGTATAATGAACTTTTAGGAATATCCTCAATATATGATTTTAAATATAAAATACTTGTTTTTAGATTAATTTCAACGTTGTTTACAAACTTCTTACCAACGGTGAAACCAAGTATCTTCCAAATCCTTTGATTTTCAAGTACCTATCTCATCTTGAGTTACTTGTTTTTATCGTGGAATCGTCTAGATACTTACGTGATTTCAACGTAGAATTAGTGCCTAAAAAAGATACTATGATTATAAGATTATTAATAACTTATAAATATGTATAAGCTTTAGAAGAGTTTTATGATGATGGTAGATGGCTTTTCAGGCTCTTTACCCAAGTATCCAAAAAAAACGAAAATTGAAAAAATATAAGATAATTGTGTCTTTCCAAAATAATTGGGCAAAGAAAAAAGTGAGTTGTACTTATTATCTATCTACATGGGGCAGCCGAAACATTTGCCCTTACCGGGGTTCGAACACAGGACCGTCAGCAACGTAGGCAGTGTCACTAGTGTCATCTCTAACCCACTAGGCTAAACCGGTCGTCAAGATCCGGTCCGGTAAACCGGTCGATTAACCCTTTCGGCGTGCAGACTTTTACTTGTAATTTTAGCATGCGACGTGCTACTGCTTAGTCATAGCGTAGCACTGTTGCGTTAATAAGTTAACTAGTGAGAAAAAAACCTGTGCCAGCCCTAAAATTGTTAAACTACCTACCTATTGCAACTACACATGCCATTCGTGAATTTACAATGTCGCCAACGTGATATACTTCGCGTGCCGAGGATAAGAAGCGTGCGAAACTATTACTTTACTTTGAGTGAACATACCCGTGTCGATGCTTTCACGAAAAACATTTAATTCATGATTCATTCAAACGCTTTAGTTTCATAGTTAGCTTGCAACCGGAAAATTAAGCAAGTATGAAAATGTCTAACGCTGAGTCACGAACTGCAATACCATACTTTGACCGAAAAACGCCCGCCTTTTGTGCGATAAGTTGTTCTTATGTGCAATAAAGATTAAATAAATAAATAAATATATAAATAAAAGTGTCCCGCTGCTAAGCAAAGGCCTCCCCACTCGACTTCCTTTCGTCCCAGATTTAAGCAATCGGCCAATCGTTACAAAATAAATATTAAAATGCTTATTTTAAACTAACAAAGATCATACATAATATGTAAACCAAATACGTTTCTGAAGAGGTTAGGTAACTAACCCTACTTATTTAAGATTATTCCATCCTTTAGCCGTCAGTTTAGCATAGTTGGCAGTGTGGTGACTGGTGACCCTGCCGAGGAAGCTTTCGTCGTTGAACTGCAATCCCGGCAAGAGCAAATATTTGTGTGTGGGGGGACGGGTTTTTTTTAATACTGATAATTAAAGCAATTCGTGAAAATGCTTCTCTAACCATTCCAAAATATCAAACGTATCCACGTTAATATTCAAGTTTTCACTTCTGCCGGCACTTCCTGTTTTTTTTTAAAGATGTTTCTCTCTTGTCGTGGTGCAATAAAGAGCATATTTTATTAAGGATAAGCTAAATATGCGTGGAAATCGGCGATGTTCTGCATCGCGCTATTTAAGTTTTTAATATATGTTATATTTAAATACGATTACCTTTAAATTCTCCTTATTATGTCTCTATGACAACATATAACGAACTTTCACATTTATAATATCACAGTAAAGTGTCGAACTAACTAACCTAAGTATTTGTAATATTATTATTTCTTTGTTTTAAAAGTCTTTCTGCAGGCGAACTGTATGAAACAGTTTTGCAGCGCTTTCGTTTTACATGTTAGGTATTTCGTAGTTTTGTATATAAGACTAATAAATAAATAATAATAATACCTAATTAAAGCACATTGTAATAATTTTTATTGTTTGTTGTTACTGAGGCCATATTATCTACTGCGTAAGTGTCCATTAAAGTTCATTAAATTATACAGGTCTACAATATTTGGTTACGGAACCCTGAAAAATTGACAATTAATGTGTAAGGATTACACAATGTCTAGGAGTGTTGTCTTTCTATCCTAATAATAAATGTCAACATTATTCTATTCCTGACGGATCACACCGTATCAAATGACAAATCACCATGTGATTGATACATATTTATTGCATTCGGCTTTATCTTTATCTTCTTATCCAATATTGCGTTTTATGTGTGATATTTGACACAAAGAACGTCATGAAAGCGCTTTTCAACGCGTTTATCCATTCGATCGTGTATTACAGAGCATAAAAGGATTGTTGAAGGCTCTCGTCGCCCCGATCAGCGAGTTTACGGTCCATTCGCTACGAACTGTCGACAGCATGCAGCGGCGGTGTGATACACAACCTATCGAGATTCACCTCACCTCTCGCTCCTATTATATTTTGACCTCGAGATTCGTAACAACTAGGCATCATCGCAGATCAAAGCATGCATTAAGGTGAATCGCCTCAGGCGACTAGTAGGCAAGCGTTACCAGTGAATCTTAACCAGTCTTAACTCCCTGCCTTTACCGCGGTACTAGGAGGGCAATCTCGTGAGATTTCAGACCTAACCGAGATCTGGAGACCAATAAGCCTGTATGGCGAGATTGGGTGTTTTGCAATTTAATCATTAATCAACATGAGAATAAAACCTGCATGAAGTGGTTTATAATATGCGTATTATTAAAAATACACACCGAGGACCATTGGCTGACGAATTGACGATAGTCAGCGGGGAGGGTCCATTTCAAGGAATAACAGGACGATGATGAAATGAAATCGACAAAAAACGATGACGTAATTTATGGACAAAGTGTATGTAATAGGTACCTACCTACCTAAAAAGTCAAAATATACCAACAAAGACATTGAGGATATTATTCTTAGTTCAAAATAATTAATCTACGGTCCAAAATGGCGGAGGAAACAAGTCGAGAACGAAAAATGACCTGGTGATCGAATTTTGACTTTCGAGCGCTCGACTTTTGCACTCGAAAACTGTCAAAAATGATAAAATTCTATTTTGAAATGATAGAAAATTTCAAAGCGAGCGCTATTGGCCACACGTACCTATTCAATTATATCGGTAGAAAGTAAGTGCCTGTGATTATGACACTACAATAGCATTTTCAAACCACATGCTCGACAATGCCGAATTGGTCATGTAAACCCTACCGAAAGCAAGACATTAAATCCCTTGGTATTAGCCGGGTTATAATGTTGTACTGAATTTCATTATAACCCGCTGGTTAATAATATGATTTCACTTTTCATAATTCTTATTACTATATGCATAAAGTTTAATTTTGCTAAACACAATTTGTCCTAGGCCATGGCCTACTTGATTTGACAAAATAAATGAAGTTTGCCTCCGTGTGAACCCCGGTCCGGAGGAGCGCGGTGTTCGAAATTCGAATTTCGAATCTAGGACCCCGGCTTGTGCTTTCGAATTTGGAACGTCGCGCGCCTTCATTTGTTCACGCGTGACGAACAAATCGAGTTCTTGTAGGTGCCTATAGAAGATTTAATTTCAAAAATAATATTGAAAATGTCGAGTGATGAAAGTGTTTTGACTCCTGAGTTTATCAAATTAGATAGCCATAGGCATTGTCAACAATCTGCTGCCAGAGAAGTCAAAGGAAAAATACCTAAAAGCCTACAACGATTTTGACAGATGGAAAGCTGTAAAAGGCGTAAAGTCTGTGTCTGAATCAGTGCTTCTGGTCTATTTTGAATATTTGTCAGCTACAAAGAAGCCAAGTAGCCTGTGGTGTATATATTCGATGCTGAGGGCAACAATAAGTGTCAAACATGACATACAAATTAATACATATGCCAAGTTATTGGCCTTTTTAAAAAGGAAATCGGATGGACATCGAGCAAAGAAATCAAAGATACTTACGACACAAAACGTGGAGACTTTCTTGAATGAAGCCCCCGACCACAGTTTTCTTGCTATAAAAGTGAGTACAACCTATGAACCTAATTGTTGATTGAATTTATCTCTACACTAAGTATTTCTCATTTTATGTTACGCAGTTGAAAAATTAAATTCGAGTTTACTACCTACATATTTAATCGTTAAAACATATACAGCCTTGGCCAAAAGTGTTGAGAGCAGTCCTGTATTTTTCATACAAATATCGAATTTGGAACTGTTTCCTACCTATCTTTGTAACAAAAAAATACAAACTCTAAGGCACCTTGAATGGTGTGTTATAAGAATTGTACAGACAAGTTATAATATCTCGCTTTATGTGAGACTCGGTTTTTTGTCTTTCGTTTCCCTGAGGCCGCCTTTACACCTGTAAGTTTTGCTTACGAAAGTAGGGACGCAGCCATCCATACAGATGAATGAGATGGAGATCTCGCTTTCCCGCTCTATTGTATAGCGGCGTCCCTACTACTTACGTAAAAACTTACAGGTGTACAGGCCGCCTTACATGAACAAATACTTTGAGTAGTGATTCAATTTTTTTTATTAATACTTTTTATATTCTGCGTCATCTGATGTTTTTTGTAATTCGGAAATAAGGTTTTATTTAGAAGTTATATTTAAAAATGAAGTCGAGCTCAAAACTTTTGGCCAAGGCTGTATATATTTTAATTATAATATAAGTATACATATACTCGACCCTCGACCATATATATACCTATAATACCTAAAGGCCCGTAGAATAACTACTATCTCAATATTACCTACCTACATGTAGGCAGGTACATAATTATTATGAGTAAATTGTTTACTTACTTAATTATGTATTATTTTGTTAAAGGTGGCCCTGATTTTTGGAGTGAACGGAGCTTGTCGTGGAAATGAACTCGTGAACATAAAAGTCAATGATATCGAAAAACATTCAGAGTTATTACTTGTAAAATTGCCGGATACAAAAACAAATAGAGAACGGTCATTCGTAATTCGTGAAGACCATGCCAAAATAGTCCAAAAGTACCAAGCACTACGCCCTGCTAATATAAACACCAACAGATTTTTTGTAGGCTACAACAATGGCAAATGTACCAGGCAAGTCATTGGCAAAAACAAAATTAGTGGCATGCCAAGAGACATTGCTAAATACCTGAAATTGGAAAATCCCGAGCTCTACACATGCCACTGTTTTAGAAGAACATCGGCGAGCCTATTGGCTGATTCAGGAGCAGACATGGCCCAAATAAAAAGACACGGTGGCTGGAAGTCTGACGCTGTAGCAGAGGGCTACATAGAAAATTCTATAAAAAATAAAGAAAGAACGAGCTATCGTATTGGTGAAAAAATACTTTTGAAACCATCGTCTAGTATTGATGATCCTTGGACACCTCTGCCACCACAGCCATCTTCCTCAAAACACATCCCATCCACATCAAGCTCACTGCCTGAAAATCCACCTTCCCCAACCTTTACGGTACATCTCGACCCTCAGACGCAAGTATCCGAAGCTATGAACGCAACTCAAATAAACTCCAACTCAACCTCAATAAACGTACCAAATAAAAACATTACCTTATCTTTCCATAATTGGAGTAACGTGTCTAATGTTACTATGTACTTTTAATTTACTAAATAAACATTATTTATCTACTGAGCCTGTTTTTTTGTCTCGCATAAGGTGTGAAAAGTAGAGTATACACCTCGGGGATAAGACTGTTTTAATCTTGGGCGGTTGAACCCCTCACTGCACTCAGGACTCAGTCTTAATTCCCTCGCTTCGCTCAGGAATTAACTTATAACTCCCTCGCTACGCTCAGGAGTTAAATTATGAGTCCTTCGTTACGTTCGGGATTCAATTCGCTCCCGTGACATGAAACAGTGCTTTATCCCCTTAGTGTATAATCTACTATTACTTTTATTTAATTTCCAGCGCCCGAAAGTCAAAAATCGGCCCCCAATAGTCTTTCCTCTTAAGTAACCTTAGTAATCAGCCTTTCGCTGCAATAATTATTACATTTAAGAATTGGTATTAATAGTTTCATACAAATAACAATATCTTCAGATCTCGTACGAAAATTGTACGTTCCGTAGTGGACTAGAAACCCTTATAGTTTCGCTTAATCGATAATCTCAGTAACCGTTAGCACTAGAAAGCTGAAATTTGGTACTAATATGTATATCAATCACGCAGACAGAGTGGTAAAATAAAATGTGTTTTTTTTTCATTTCAACCCTAACGTGTGATATATTGATGGATTGGTATTTAAAAATGAATAGGGGTGTAGTGAAATCATTTTTGATGTTCGGAGATAATTGCTCCAGAAGTAAAAAAAAATGTGTCCTCCAGTTTTTAAATATATAAAAAAATCTCAAAAGTAGAACTTTATAAAAACTTTCTAGGAAAATTATTTTGAACTTGATAGGTTGAATAGTTTTTGAAAAAAAATTACAAAATATTTTCTGAACTTAGTTTTTAATTTAACCGTATAGGCAGGTGTTTATTGTACCTGTAATTTCTACAAAATCACAATAAAATGACGTGCTTTCAAATAAAGTAAAATTGGTGAAAATCGGTTCACGCAATAAAGAATTATCCCATAAAAAACATTTTCCATACTTTAAGCTCGCGCGCAATAGTTTACTTAATTTGCCGATAGATGTAGGTGTACGCGGAACGCTCACATTGTACATGGCGCTGTTAAGATTTGTCCTGATTTAATGGGGTCGGAGCAGGTGCGCCCATACATTAGGTCGAAAATTCATCGTGCTCGGATTGTCTTAGTGTCTTTGGTCTTTCGGTGCCTTTTTAGGGTTCTGTACTTAATAATCTTAATATGTCAACTCAATACTTAATGTAACAAATAGCCCATTTTTATAACGTTTAAGTGGGGACACTTACTATGATGGACGGAAAACTACGGAACCCTACCTTATTTTATCTTATCTTATCTAGATGAGGGCCCTTTCGGATGCACTTCGACCCAGTGGGATCTTTTGTGCATATTTGCCCTCTCCATATGTACTCCCAACCTCGCTCCATCATTTCCAAAAAGCGGATGATGCAGCTCAGCGGGAGTACCTTGAATTCCTTTGGTTGCGGGTAGCCGTAACCAAAGTAATTCATTATTTGTCTGGCAAGGGCATGACATTCACACAATACGTACGTAGGGAACCCTACACTGAGCGTGGCCCGACACGCTCTTGGCCGGTTTTTTGACATTCTTCGACCGATTTTGGCGCAGCGCTACTCTATATGGCCTGTTGGAGGGTTCGTGAATAGCTAGCTTAACGCCCGGTTTGCCAGCTATGTGCTTCGAGCAGTCGTAATCATCTGACGCGTTTTTAACCGAATTTTAAAATAGGAGCAGTTTTTCAATTCGCTTGTTTTTTTTAAAATTGGTGTTTATGTGTACCTCAAAACTCCGTCATTCATGAATCGATTCTTACAATTCTTTTTTATTTGAAATCATAGGCTTTTAATTTGGTCCCATTGTATTATAAGTCCAGTTTGAAGATCGGAATCGGAACCATGAGGAATTAAGGGACTTTCTCAAATATATTAGGCACGCGTGTAGTTGTTTCGGTATTTTCTATTATAACACGTGAAAATGAGTCAAAACCGTTCGTTTCACATGGTTTCACTAAGGTGTGTAGTTTAAGAGGCCGCAGTAAGCTCGGCCGAATTTCACCTTCCCATACAAACGTAGTTACGCTCTCATTTTAAAACTACGTGTTGGATTATGACGAAACTTTGCATATACAATGACATAAGGTATATCTATGTCTGTAATTAGTTTATATGGTTCCAATTTATAAAACAAAGTAAATACAGCAAAAACTAGTTTTGTATGAAAAACTTAAATTCGCTGTATCTTTTTTATTATGGTATCTGAAGCTACGTAAACTAATTTCAGACATAGATATACCTCATTTTATTGAACATGCAAAGTTTCGTTACAATCCAACACGTAGTTTTAAAATGAGAGCGTAACTACGTTTGTATGGAGAATCGAGCTTACTGCGGACTCTTAAGTGAACGATGAAGGCCTTTTCTGTTATGAGCTATGAATGTTCTTTACCCGTAATTTTTGCTCATCAAATTATTTCTTATTTTTAATACATTTTCCTTTAACTAAGGTTGCTTTATATTTACTGCGTATATATTTACTCATATTAATTGAGTGTTTAAGGAAAAAATATGAGAAAAGAACAGGAAACAAATATGAAACGGCAAGGGAGAAATAAATATTATTTCTTCATAATTACTCGTAAAGGGATTCATAACACGCAGGCATACAGAGCTACAATCAAACAATTAATAGTCTATATTACTTCCAAGGCCAAGCGATATGTTTTTTTTTAAATTGTTTATTGACAGACACAATTAAAAAAAAAACATATCGCTCGCATGCATCCGTTCAGTTATATATAAAAACACTAAAAAGTCATGTTTAACTGAATTATTTAAACGTAACCATAAACATAATTTATTGCAATATACGTGACAAACTAGGACCCATTATAAACCCTGTAACTGTAAGGGCAAATAACCTCCTAGGACTCACTAGAAGGACTTATTCTCTTAAAGGAATTGAAATCTGTTTCAATGGGAATATTTCTATGCTCTCGTATCTCCCGGGTCTAAGGTTTTTAAATGTGTAATGTTTCGGCGCATACGCGATGTGTGTGGCACGTAGGCGGTAAGTTTACCAACTCAGTTTACTAGTAGTAGAACTAGTAGAGTAGTTTACTCTTCACGTTCGGCCTGGAGCTTCAATATAAATATTTGCGTTCGTAAATAAAGCTCTTAACATAGGTATTAAGATATTTATTGGTGAGGTAGGCCTCGTTGCACAATTCACTATTCTTGCTCATGTTTATCACCCAATGTGGTTCACCATTTCTAAATGAATAAATATGAATTAGGCGAAATTTTATACGAATCGAACTAGCCCCATAGTAAGCTCAACAAGGCTTGTGTGACGGGTACTAGACGACGATAGTACTTAAATACATAGAAAACAACAATGAGTCAAGAAACCAATATTTGCACTTACCGGGATTCGAAGCCAGGACCGTCAGCTTCGGAGGTAGGATGACTAGTTGAACTACTTAGTAGGCTAAACCGGTTGTCAAAGGAATATAGGGCCGTTAGAAATATTACCAACAATATACAAAGACTCGTGTGTGGATGCAACAATAACATTCACTTGTATTGTGTCCACTAGACGCCATTGTAGTGTATTGTAGTGAAACAACAGCGGGGCACCTGCGACGGCGCCCGCTTTGTTGCAACTTGCTACAACTTTGTACAATTGCTTCCTTTACACACTCATCTTAATACAATAGTAGAACGGCTGAAAATAAATGGTGCACTCCTGGGACGAGATTTGGTTGCTGCATTATACAACAAAAAATATTGAGTAGAAATAGATAAAATAGTTTAGTTAAATAATAACGTTTTTAATTTTATAATTTTATGTATGTAATGTCTTTAAGGTATTTTTAACTATGGGCCTTAGATGCCTGAAATAAGTAGTTTATTATTATACAGTCAAGTGTCAAGTTATGGGTGCATACAACTCAGTCATAAATAAATAGGTATGTCTCATCGCTCTTATGTCAGCTGATTAAGGGTTCGGTACATATACTAAAGAAAATAGTAATATATAATATATATTTCTTTCCCGTTCACGGGACAATGATGTCCCGGACCTTTGGGAGGCGTGCGTGGAGCTAGGTACCTACAAAGTACCAACTGAGCCAACACGTAGAGGCCCTTTTGACAATTTAATGAAATGCAAGGAGTATAATATATATTTATTATTATAGTATAATATACATATTGTTTCACTTTGTCTGTACATGTACCGTATTTAGACTAATTCTAAATATTATTTTCATTTAACTATTAATTATTTATAACTTTTACATAAGTAAGATAAAAAACAACCACAGTGGACCTTATTTTTTTTATAAGAATCGAAATAAATTATGCAATTCGAGTAGGTACATTTTTGCAGAATATTTTTGAGATTAACTCAAAAAATTCAGTCATTTTCTCTTCTCTAAATTATTATGCTAAACTAATATTTAAATTAAATTAATAAATAACAATATTTGCACAGCTGCCTACCTATTTTCATGACGCTTTCTTACGTAGCTACACAAGTTCAGCTTCACACGCACAAAATCCGAACATCGGGGTTAAATATTAGAATATGATACGTATTAGAATAATTTTTTGACAATGTTCTTTATTTGTCATGCTCTCGTCCATAATTTTGGCTTAGTAAGCGTATATGAGCGTTTCAAGAAGCCGTGGTATTGTAAGAAATTAATGTCCGTTTACTTTTTTAAATAATTGCCGTACTATACCAACAATAATTTCACTGACATTTTCGCGAATAGACTGACATTTGCTGATAATGAATCAATCAAACGGAAAGAAAACAATAGTTCTCGTTCTTTAAATTTATATACGAGTAAAATTAGATAAAGCGGGGCATGAATGAAAATATTATGACTTTAATTCCTGAAAGGATCACAATACGGTAGTAATGGAAAAAGTAAATTTTCATTTTTTTGTTACTATATATAACTAAGCACATTCATTAACAAGGCACATTCGCCGACAAACTGTCCTCAGTTTGGCGATGAGCAAATGTATACTTACCGATAAGATGTTTTTTTGAAAAAAAAAGCAAGGCCGTAAAGTCAAAATTCAAAATACGTCGTATGAAACACGTGTGCCTCATCATGACAGCAAAGGACCATGGGCAACTTTGTATGCAGCCTGGTCCTGAATCCAACAAAGCTGAAACTTAGGTCATTAAATAGGTCTTTAAAACTACTTCAATTCGTTCTATGGGCATTAAGTTGAATTCCATTACAGAACTGAGATATTCATATTTAAGTTAAAGTGAGTATAGGATCTATGAGAAAACGGGTTCTCTCAGTGAATACATATTCAGAATTATTAGGGTAAGGTTAGTGTGTAAAATAAACATGTTTTTTGTAGCTAATTAATTGTTTTATTAATAAAATATGAATATATGCCACGCTCGATGTGCCTTCATCATAAGTACATTTTGTCATATCTACCCTCCAGAATACTAAATATGAATATTCTCCGAATGCGTTTTTTCATAGCTCGTACTACTGACTGTGGCTAAAATACGAATATCTTCGTTCTGCAATGGAATTAGACTTGAAATAAAGTAGATTTAAAGACCTATTTAATGACATATCTCTCAGTGCTGTTGGTTTCAGGACCATTTTGACGCATGGTCCTGGCCCGCATGGCCCTCATTATTTATGTAGGTACTTAACTCTTCTATCAATAACGTGTAAACGTGTAGGTTTGTAGATAACTTAAAACAAGTAACAAAATTTGACGACGCTTTAGCCTAGTTGGTAGTGACCCTGCCTACGAAGCAAGAGGTCCTGGGTTCGAATCCCGGTAAGGGCATTTATTTGTGTGATGAGCACGAATATTTGTTCCTGAGTCATGGATGTTTTCTATGTATTTAAGTATTTATTTATCTATATAAGTATGTTTATCGTCGTCTAGCACCCATAGTACAAGCTTTGCTTAGTTTGGGGCTAGGTCGATTTGTGTAAGATTGTCCGCAAATATTTATTATTATTAAATTTATTAAATTAGTCTCCGACAAAGAGAGCTTGTCTCGTAATCCATGAGAGCTCCCATAAAAAAATGCGTATCAGTAATGTTTCCCCTCTTTCTGACGTTAGTATATATGTATAACTTGATTATGAAGTGACTCGATACTAAAGAGGCGACTGCCAGACCAGTTCTCCGGAGAATTCATTAGGTTACATCGTCATAACTTGGCAGAACTTTAATTATTTAGTTACTAACTAGTTTTGGCAACTTTGTTTCAGCATTAGCAACTTAATTAAACTTATCGCAAGGAATCTATCATTTTTGTTGCTTGTAATATATACAATCAGTAGTTTTTATGACAGCACGTGAAAAGGTTATGTAACTGCAAGGTTACATAACTAGATGATTCTCTTAAAAAAATTAGGTACGTAATTCAGACAAACTCTATTAAAATATTTCTCACGCCCGGTGTTCTTTGAAATCGACCTAATGTAAACAAAATAAAGGACAAAGCTGGTATTGTATGTCGTCCAAATTATAACCACTTGATACGAGTTCTTAAAAGCGCTATGCTAGCATAAACAATTCATGAGCTTAAATACGAAAGAACTTATATTAGTTGCAATACTATAACACATATGTTTTTGACAAACCTATAGTGGGTTTATTAATTATTGTAAACCAAAATGACGTATGTTAATACGGCATGTAAAATAATTACACCTTTTGAATATTGCACAAGAATCAATGTAAGACTCCGGGCGTTAGAAATAAGGACAGTCGGGATTGAACCTCGTAAGGAAAGGCTGAAATTATCCCATTCGGATTCCTTTATAATTAAGTACCTATCATTTGATTTTGATATTTGATTGCGCGCGCGTTCAGTGTTTTATATTTCCTGAAAATAGTGTTCCATTACTAGAATCTTTGTGATATGTTTAAGAAACATTTAAGACATTTTATAGACGAATAAGTGAATTTAGAGTAGGCACGTATTTTTAAGACAATTGACAGTACTGTGAGTGTGAAACATTAAGTGTTTGATTTGTTTTATACGAATAGTGTGTAACTGCAATTAATAATTATAAGTAGAGTCAGTGTTCATATAAAGTATCTCTTTGTTAACGTAATTATGTAATTTATGGCTTAAGTGTATATGTTCGGTATGTAAAATTTAGGTCGTCACTACGGGAGATTAGCTGGATATATGGTTCTGCGTGTTAATTGCTGTTGTATTCCAAGGCGTCTTAAATTACCTATATATTTAGTTAGCTCTTTTCTGCGAATCAACGGGTCCGCTGAGAAGTTTCATTGAAGATAGTTTAGGGGCCATTAGGGCCAGATAATATTCTACATTTTAATATTCTGTAAGTACTATTTTTGGTATGAGAGTCGATTTAAAAATTACTACTATTGTATTGAAACTAAATTGAACAAGAATGCATGGATAGAATAAAATGATAGCATTACAATGTGATTGAAACTTTACAAGAGCACACATATCTCAATTTTATACCAGGCTCTTTCAACATATTTAAGGCATTGTAGTGATACGCATTTATTGGCTTTTTGATTCTATTATTTGTGACAAGATAGTGAACTTACACCAAAACACTCTTACACACACCCATTGTATTTCTTGGCTTTAGCCTGATTACAATGGACACACATTCAGATATATATCACACTTACACGACATACATTAGCTGACACACAACGAGCTTAGATTTCATTTGATATACATGCACTTAGGTACACTCGATGCAAGGCTTTTTGGCTGATACTAGATCCTGGAAAGCTGGAGTCGACTCGAGTTTACACCTAAGGAATCTGACGTGTCAATTCCTTAGAAGCTGTGAACTCTACACCACACGCTAGGAATTCAAGCAAGGCCTGAGTTATGTTTATGTCTGTAACATACTCTCTGTTTTCCCTGGGGCGCAACCTTTCGATAAAGCTGACCCCTGACGTCTGATGTCGTGTGTGAAGGCAGAGAGCTCTCCGTCCAATTTAAGGGGTCTACAGTACGGAGTATGTTATAGCATATATGTAGTATTCAGAGCACCTTGTACATAATCGACAACAATCACTATTTCTGTTACAAATACCGCGGCTGTACGAACGTTTAGGGCATGCGTAAATTCAGCTGCGCGTCATGCTTTGCGCAATTATTAAAAATTAATTTTTAAAATAGTTATTTGGCAATCTGCGTAAAGTTCAATAAAAAGTACTGAAGTACTTAAGAATTGTGTAAGATGATGAATGTGTAGGTGAGATGGTTTGAATCAAATAGATAGTAAGGGTTGATAGGTCTGATCAAGAAGGATTTGCTGGAATGGCGGGGAGTGTAGGTGTGAAGGGAGCTCCCTCAGGAATCAAGATATAACAATAGGTATAGGTCTCATTTTCAAGACCTAAGGTCTAAAATCCCAAGGTCCCCTTGTAGTCTGTTTTTTTACAGGTCATCGTTGTTGTTCATCGTGGTGGAGCATTTTTATAGTAAATATAGTTTTAGTTAGTTCTTAAGTTAGAAATACCTATGTTTGTAATTAGTATTAGATAGTCATAATTCACATAAAGTAATTAACTAATTAAATCAATTATCTTGTTCGAGCTGTTGCAGATGGGGTGAGTTGCATGTTCCCTTATGTAGATAGACTATTATTGTTGATTGCAATTTAAATTTTAATTTAACGCGGATTTAATTATTTATTGCGTAATTTTACAGTTTTAATTACTGTTTGATTTGATTTGCAGGCGATAAATTTATTGACGGATTATTCTTTTGCAGTAATGTTTACGATTACTGAAATTACCTTACATGTGTTTTGAATTCGATTTTTTGCGATTTTGATCATATATTTATGTATGATTTTTGACATTTATTTTATTTTTTACGCATTATTTTATGCGTCGGATAAACTACATTCGCGTTATGGTTCATTTCAAAGCTTTATTTACATTCGTTTTGTTTATTATGAATGTTATTTATTCACGTTTATTTGTTGCGTTTGTTGCGGTATCGTTTGAAACATGATTTGACATTATTATTTTATACAATGCGTTTTACGACGAGATTTTAACACAACGTAGAGGGTCCTATTCGTACTTCTTGAACTAGACGATCACAAGTATTTTATTTATGGCCAGTATTTCAGTTAACTTATTAAATAGTATTTTATTTAAAGGAGGCTAGTTTAGTCTTTCTACAGTTAACAAACCTTTCTTGCAAGTGTTTTCACGAGATGTTTAGCCGCGAATCCAGGAGATGTTTATCGATTATCAGCTAAACATCTCTTGGACCTTACTTGGGTGTCGGCTCTCGTAATCCACAATTTGTGGATGATATAACATAAATAAACAAATATAATTTTCACATCAGCTATTCGGATAAGGGCTTTTTCTTCCCTGCTAGGACGGATCAAAGTGGCAATTTTCTGTTCAAGGACATATTGTTACCAGAATTTAAAAAAATATACCAATGAATACATGAAAATAGTATACCTACACATATTTTTTAAATCGATTACTTGCATATTTTTTTTATCTTGACTACTATTATTACTACTACTAAAGTTATAAAATACAAGTAATTATATGTTATTCAAAATAACACTATAATCAGTAGGTTTATAATAATTAATTTAATACAGCCACTCACCTAATACATGTATTTTATTACTGATATATTTCATTATCCTCATAGGTGATGTGAAAAGCAGTATTAGTCACACGGAAGCAAAATTATTTCCAACTTGGTCGTGAACACTTGAATCCTTCGCTTCATTCGGGATTCAATCTACGCCCTCGCCGTAAATATGCCATTTTGCTCCCTTGTGACACAATCTACTATTTAGGATCAAATCTGATTCAAAAAGAAAGTGATGAATCAACTGATTGGTAATGATCACTGCTCATAAGGCTTTTGGGTAGTCAGTAACTGAAAGTCGCTCTATATACTCACTTGAGTTTTGTGGAAAAACGACAGAAAGATTACGAAGAACGATGTCATTATTTCACTATTTGCTGCACTGTTTTCTCTAATTTTATTTTACTTGTACTCGTATGTATATTTCATTAAAATAATTTTTAAATGGATATTTCAATTGGTGCCAAATAGCCTTATATAGACCATTAAAGTTGTATGTTCTTAATCAAAAACAAATAGGTGCCTATTCGTTAGTTTTTAACCTTTTATTTTCTAAAATATATCAATTGCTAGTTCAGACTATACATTATACATGAACTGCAACACTGAAAAGCTACCTTTTAGCGCATTCACACGGTAAATTCGCCCGTTTTCTTTCACTAACGTTCGGCGAAGTCGCCGCGGGGCAATTAAACATCGCCAGTTTCTATTTTACCGACGTTGCCAGTAAAATAATTGACTTTACAGTTTTGCTAAGGCCTGCAACATACCGACGCGGCCTGCGGTGGTGGACGATACTAATTGACAGCTGATAACAAGTTTACTATTGTCCGCCGCGGCCAAGCCGCGCCAGTGTGATGCAGGCTTTAAGGATTTTCATCAGAACGATAAAGGGTGAGTATTCATCAGACTTGTGCGAGGTTGCGAGGCGGTAAGCGAGGAAAACATCCACCAATAAGCGTGACTGGCGGTGGTCGCGTGTCGCTATGGTGCATAATTAATCACCCTAAAATAAGTAAAGTTCAGTTGCCGACAAGTACATTGGGTACAAGGTTGTTTTCTATGCTATAAGAGACTTTCTAAATTGAAACGGTGGTATACTTTTCAACGTATACCGTTCAGAAATTCAGGCAAACAGATATCCCCCTTGATATTTTTAACCCACGATGAAAAAAGAGGGGTGTTATAAGTTTAACGTGTCTGTCTGTGTATCTGTCTGTGGTATCGTAGCTCCCAAACAGATGGACCGATTTGAATGCCGTTTTTTTGTGTCATAGATAATTTTGCCCTGAGTGTTCTTAACCATGTTTCATCAAAATCTATCTAGCTGTTTTTGAGATATTGGACTTTGAAATGAAAATGTCGGGGGTTTTTCAATTTTCTAAGTTGTAGTTATTGCGTATTATTCAATCATTAGTCATAAACATAATGATTGAATATCGAACAAATGTCGGGATAATACTATGTACTAAATCAAATCACATTTCAATGGATATATTACATAGGAGGTATTATCTAACCACACGATTACGAGTACATCCGTAAAAGTGTAACTCTATACATTAGGTTCGCACTATAGCAGTTCAGTCGCACCAAGCGCAAGCCGCTCAACGCTGGATGTTGTTTCAGCAACAAAAAAAGCTTCCGGCGAGCACCATGCCACATGTCAACTCTCCCATGCATCCGTGCCAAAATTCGATAGAGCTATTCCACCAATTTAGCCTCCTTTTAAAGCCTGCAGTCTTGTTGATTTTGTTTTGTCTCGCTTTTACGGTTCGGCTCAATCGTATGCTATTTCGTTATAGTCTAGTTTTCGGGGAAATTATTATTTAGTGTTTAGGCAAACCAGACTAGCTGTGTTTATAGCAACGAGAGCAATATAGAACCGCGTTGGAACGTCTAAGGTCTACGTCTAAATAAGAAGCCTACATGGCGTCGCCTAGGAGTTTTTTATATATACTGGCGTACACACTCGCCTGATGGCACGCCGTTTCACACTGCTGCAAATGTCGCCTGTCGCACGCGTGGCGTGTCTTGATAAATATAAATATAAATAAATATAAGGGGTCAATCTTACACAAATCGACCTAGTCCCATAGTAAGCTCAGTAAGGCTTGTGTTTTAGGTACTAGACGACGATATATATAATAGATATAAATACTTAAATACATAGAAAACAACCATGACTCAGAAACAAATATTCATGCTCATCACACAAATATTTGCCCTTACCGGGATTCGAACCCAGCTTCGTAGGCAGCGTCACTACCCACTAGGCTAACTGGTCGTCGAGTCGAGTAATTCACGTTATATTAATAAAAATCTTTAGCTCAGCTTATTAAAATGCTGTTAAATTCGCCTGTGCCACTTGTGCCTGTGAAAAATCGATAACACACCCATTTTAGTCTTCAGCTGTTTGAAGGTCTTTGATGTTGAGTCGAATGTACGGATAGGATCAACTACACATTTTTCTCAGTCTCTCAACGTAATCTATTAGCGATATAATATTGACAGTCGGACATATTATTGCTAGTGCATATCTGATAACTTGTTCAATGTTACGTACCTTGTTCATTTCAAGTCGTTCAGTTGTCGTATATCTTATATATATAAAAAAAGAACCCTCGTATAATTCTTATATCGGGTCCAGCCAAGTGTTAAGATGTTAAGAATGCCTGTAAGAAAGGTGTTAGAGCATGCTCTAACACCTATATAACCACGGAAGAGACCCACTTCTTACAGGTTAAGGTGTTAGAAAGCCTTTAGAGCAGTGTTATCTGACACCCATAGTGTTAACCCACGCTCTACAAACACCGTAGTAACGCTTAAGGTGCTAGCTGAGAGTGTTGTAACACTCTTGCGCTAACCCAGTTTCAAGTGAGCATATATCTTACTCTTTTCTTTACTATAAAATTATGAGACAAATATAGTCTACCGACAAAATGGCGAAGATTATTATTAATATATGTGACAGGAGTCGTACTAATTGAAAGTGTATTAAATTGCATGAGTATGTGAAATTAAGTGAAAACAATCTGCCCTTGTGATTTTACGGTAAGTGTATCTTTCCCATGTTTCCAATCTCAATTTTAACGCGCCCAGGATTTATTAAAGATTTCTTATAAAACTTATGAATAATAAAATAGACACCTGGGCGATTCCACGGAGCGATCATTTTTTTGGTGACATGAGAAAACTTTTTATTGACAACATTTTTCAATCGCATAAGAACGATTTCTTGTGCAAAACTAAATAACGCAAATGCTATCCTAGCCTTTTCATGTTATACCTACCATTTAAAATGTTATTGGCGAATATCATGCAAAAAGAGCTGTTTTTTACTTGGGTAAATACCATCTACTCGCCTGGTAATTTGGTTAAACCGTAAACTATTAGGTTTTCTAGAATAAATGAACAGACAATAAAAAGGCATAAGATTGGCTTTCCTATAGTTAAATTAATATTGTTGTAAAATAACTAGAAGTTTGTGAAATTTTAAATCAAAATGTGTGACAAGAAAATATCGTCATTGTGCGAGCCCGACATGGTTTTTAGTTTTGTGTAAAAATGAAACGCATGCCCTCCACGCGTAGCAGTCTCGGTATCTCCCCCGGCCACTCTCTATCGCCAAGCGAACACCGGACCGGCAACACGTGCCGCGTTTTGTCAAGATAAGTAGCCAAAAAAGTTATTCCAAGATTGTCAATTTTTGCGTCATTGGTCATTGATATATTCAAATGTTTCTTGATGATTATGCGTGATTCATGAATTATTATTCAATTTATTAGAAGGCTATAATGGCTGTATTAGGTCTACGTATGTATTTTTTGCCAATCTCAAACACACACATTTGTCCTCCGTCCATCACTCTCGCACTCGCATACTTGTCAGAACGTGACGGATGTTTTATCCACAGCGATAAGTGATAAAATGGCAACCGGGCTACGCCTTCTGTTTTCATGTGAATCGTCACTGTAAACGCCGTCATTGGAGGCGAAAATGAAGGATTCAACAATGACGCGTGTAGGCACCAATGACTATCAATGACGATTGTATACACCAATGACGTATACATAGTATTATTTGTCAAATTTGATTCCTATAACCTGCATGTGTCAGTCTCTTTAATATTTAATATACCTAAATGCCATTTTTTGTGAATTTGCGGTCAATATATCAAAATTGCTAACATTAAGCTTCAGTCTATTCAGCGACGGGTAGAAACAAATCCTTTAGTTACCCGTGTTACTACCAGAAGTAACACGGGTTTTTTCGTTTTGCCCGTGTTGGTTGTAACACGGGAGATATTTTATTTCCCCTATCTACTACCCATTATCGCTTCTGTATCCGTGGTCAGTTTGTAGCTACGACGAAGAGTGAAGCGAGGAGGAGTGTTAGGTGTACTGCGACCCTACAGCGTGCGAGACTCGCGAGCGAAGCGAGCGTGCCGCGGCAGCGTCCGGCGAAGCCCCATGTTGGGTATGGGGCTGTTTATTCGAAAAAAAAAATCCGTAAAGTCGGTTCTGGCGTTTCGCCGGAATTGGTTAGAATGAAATGGAATGGTATGCTCAACATTTTCATAGGCCGACTGTACATGAAAGTCTGATTTTAAGTAAGAAGATATTTACAAATATTTTTCGTACATTTACAAATGAAAGAATCAATGTAAAATGAATCATTTATTTTTGTTAACTGTTGTTTTATTGTTCATTTGGAAAGTTCTCATTACGGTGTTTGAATGGATGATGTAGTATTTAGGATTCTGTGTTATAGCGACTTCCACCAAAAAAGCTTAAAATATTTCAGGCGCTAAATCACGTCACATTCATACAAGTTCAGTCAAAGTAGTGCCTTAAATATTAACATTTTTGATGTACGCGACTTGTATGCGTACCACGCGTTTGTGCGCTGTGACCCGTGATCCACTGTTACCCACTCTCCCCTAGATTAGATTAAGGCCCTTAACTAGGTACAATTTTTTTGATTATAACCCGGCCATTCGTTTTCAAAGTGAATCATCGGCGAAAAGTTGGTCAGCAAGCGAAATTCGGACAAAAAAAATCGGAGAAAAGGCAGAATACCCTAAACGTGACCACTTTGAGAATAGGTTATTTAAGTAGGTAGGTACTTTAAGCCTCTTTTTCTGCCTTCTCTCCGACACACTCCTACTTAATTAAATAAAATATAATGTTAAATTTACATGCCTTATATGTAATTAAATTATGAATCTACATTGTTCACTAGGAAAGAAAATAAATCACTTGCTCCGTTAACCACTAGGCGGTATATATAAGTTCACAAGTCTATCGGAGTGAAAAATAGCACCAATCTAATCGCCCCAGACGAAATACGCTGCTGTAGTTTACGTTAAACATTTTTAAATGAAATCGTAAATACCAAAGGAAGACTCGATATCTAAGTCGATTTATTTTAATTAGAAAATTCCGTCGAATTACGGAATCCAATTATTTTGTTCATTAGTCACTGGAGCACTTAAGGCACATTGTGGATATATATGTTTATAATTAAGGTTCGGCGTTCATGGGGATAAATCAATATTGTTATATATTACTGGATCCAGTAGCTGGCTTAATCGAAGTCATGTTCAATTTGTGAAAATAAGCAGTTTTTATAAGACATTTCGAAGAATAAACGTTTTAATTTAATTAGAACAATCAATTCAATTTGTTGTGTGTTCTCGGGAAACCGTTATTAATACTGAAAATTCCAGGAGTTTTTTAATAAATCATAATAGCACGAGGTAAGTTGGGGTAAGACTATCAATCCATCTGGGGCTAGACTAACATATATTTAGTGTGACCCCGAATCAGATGTAATAAACTATTTTTTGTAGGAACTATATTGTATAGATTTCTTATATGCACTGTTGAAAATAATTTTATAAAATAAGTACATACTGTAGATTCAACAATAGGTTCCTTGTTTTACAGTTAAGTAAAACTAAGATTCTGTTTTTTCTCTAATTTTATTATATGACTGTCCAGGTTCTACACCCCTGATTTTAACCGTATGTTAGTCTTACCCCAAATTTATAAAAACACACTGATACAAAAACGAACCTTAATCTGCTGATAAAAGGTAATTAGAGGCTGCTGTTAGTCTTACCCCGTAAGTGAGGTAAGACTAGATGTTTGAACATTCTTTAGTTTCCCCTTAATATCTGTCTTGAGTAAGCACAGGGATCACATCTGGGACCTGTCCTTTTCCTTATCTTTATCAATAACATTGCTGACGAGATGCATCACAGCCAGCGCCTTTAATTTCTAACAATAAACTGTGTTAGTCTTACCCCACCCTACCTTACCTACTTATAATTAAATTTCTTCTGTACGAAACTGATTTCTTCTTCGTAAAATTCAATACATTATGCGTATAATGAAATGAGTCATCTCGCGAGCAAGAATGTTACAACACATTATACATTAGTATGGGCCTCATAAGAAGGCTCAAAGTCACCCAAAAGGCAATGGAGAGGGCTATGCTGGGAGTTCCACTGCGCGATCGCATCAGAAATAAGGCTATCCGCAGCAGAACCATACCGATATAGCCCTCCGAATCGCTAAACTTAAGTGGCAGTAGGCGGGGCACGTGTAACTAGGTAAGGCGCAGCGTGGGTAGGCCCTCCACTAGGGGGACGGATGGCATGCTTAAAGGTCGCGGGAATCCGCTGGATGCGGGTGGCGTAGGACCGGTCATTGTGGCTCTCTTTGGAGAGGCCTGTGCCCAGCAGTGGACGTTTTTTGGCTGATACGAGTATGATGATGAACCAAATATAATTGATTACAAACTTGGTAACCGAAACGCGTGAAAACAAAATGACATGATTATGATGAAGTAGGTAGCATTCATTGCATATCCTTATAATTTTGGCACATGGGGAATAAAGGGCTTAGTGAAAAGAAATTGTTCAGATAAGTATACCACTACATTTACTGTGGAATAAAAGGGCTAGTATACTGTAGTAGAACTTATTTCATAGTTTTATACATCAATACGTGTACTTCTACTACCTAACAATACTATCATCTCATCTTACCTACCTAGGTATAAATACTAAGTAAGCTTAGTTTAATACGTAAAATGTTAACTTATAATTTTGTATTTTTAATAAATAATGAGTATCAGTATGATTAATTGATTTTAATCCCCGTTAAGTAATTATTGTAACTAATCTGTTATCGATATATATTGTGTGTCTAAATATAAGTATCTTTTCTCAATTTGTTATAAGATCGCTTCCTGATGAAACTTCTGATAATAAATCGATTTAAGTAGGCACAGGTTCGAACGGCAGATAGTAATTTGCGGTCGGCATACTTCGTCGGTCGATTAGCTGGACCATTGATCATTTCGAGGCCTGACAGGGTATTATCAACGGGTAAAACCGCGCGACGTTCAATCTCGGCGTGTCGATGCATATTAAGGGGCTCCCATATGCCAATGACCTTCGATCGGAATCCCTTAGTTTTCTTAGGGTTTTTGTAGCTTATTATATTAACGACAACGGCTTTAAGCAATATAGTATCCCATATTTACTTTAAAGCTCATTATTTTCGAGATATTTGTCATCAAAGTTGAACAATTTTAGGCCTAAAAACCGGTTTTCTGGTCATAACTTTTGTGTTAATTGGTTTAAAATGAAAACCCTAGACCAGTTTTTAGAGACGTCACAGACGAACCCAAATATGTAGATTTTGTATATGTTAGATCCCTCACGTCAATAGACATACGAAATAAGTGTTTTTTTAGACAATGTTTAAAACAATCATACACAATTAAGTATTCATTTGTTTCAAAATCCGGTAGACCAAAACGGAGATAAAAGATTGAAGAACCGATAACCGTTTGACTTATACTTCTATCTTTAGTGCAAAAGTAGGAGATAGGATTCAAAACTTGTCAAAAAACGATGAAAACCTCGGGTAGCCCCTTAAGATCCGCCGCCGCCGCACATTGAGCCACTGCTGCCGCGGAAGAGTTCTTCCATACATTTGTTTACCATCGGCGCACATCGAGCGTTTATTGAAGCTTTTACAGAAGCTCGCGCTCGCTACAAGTGGTGGGGCAGAGTTCTCGAACAATTAGGATTGTTCATTTTTTTTAACCCCCCATTTATATTTTATTTTTCGAAAATATAGAGTAATTCAAGAAAGTTATTTCAATATTTTAGCAATTCATCGCTTCGTTATTTTTTTATAATTTATTGAAAATATGAGATACGACTTCTCGTACATTACATGTAGCGGCTGAATCTATGTATACCACACGCCCAAGATAGAAAAAAAAGTTTTAAATGTCAATAGATGGTTGATGTTGAATTCGGTGGTTGACACTTGACAGCTAATCCTTGTTTGACTGACAGGCCCATGTTAAAGACAATGTATGTTTTCTACTTTATTTCTTTTTTGACACACGTTATATAGACTTCAATGCCAGTACCATAGTGTCTATAAGGTCAAACTAAGGTCAAACAAACATTTGTTAAAATATAGCTAACATAAATGTATTTTTGAATCACAATTAGAAATACTTGTTGTTAAGCTCTATCCCTCGAAACGGTTTTCGAATAAGACTGCATTGTGCATTTGTAAGCTAAGTCAACTGTCGTAAATGTGGACACGCAGGACAAAAGCACCAATTATTTTTTCGAGCACTTATTAGGTCCATAGCTTTAAGTTTGTGATAGGAACCCACTCCTCCGTCAACCATCTTTAATTTTATGGCGGTCATTTTGAATTTTACGTATATCATTAATAACTCGAGTTCTAAATAACGTAGAATCACAAACTTGGTGTCTAAATATACATATTTGGGGTCAAGGAATTCAACTAGATATTTTTTGAGTTCCCAAAGGATATCAAACGGAACCCTGTTCCTAAGCTTCCACTGTCCATCCGGCTGTCTGAGTATCAGCAATAGCTAGACTGTTCAAATTTTCAGAGAATTTTATCATGTGGGTGAAAAATACTACAAAGTTTTTGTTTACTAACATATTGGTGATTATATTTCGTGTAATGTTTATTACTTAAAGAAAGACACAACTCAATATGACTTATTAGTATTTTTTTGTATTATTATATTTAATTACTGTAAGAATCTAGTGACACGTGGCTTGTGTCAGAACATGGCCAAGAGGGGAGATGTTACAGGGTTGCAGACGGGTAGCAGGACTCGGGTCTCTGCCGCCGGTTGTCTTCCGCGACCTTTAACTCCATCCGATTTTTCACAACATGGATTCGTATATTAGTACAATGCCAGAAATAAGTTGCCGACATTATAAAGGCCGGTGGAGCAGAGGCCGGTATTACCGCACCATATTTAATGATTTAACTATTAGTTAAATATGGCATGTGAAACTGCCATGTCATAGAAAATAGTCATTTAACATTGAATCAGATTCCTCTCCTTCTCTTCGATAATGGACGTTTACGAAGTTAGGATTACCAACGGTTTAAAAACGGCCCTTAGGGCTGCAGTGCAACCTGTTTAAAAAAAACAAAATAAACGGTCCAGTGCTTGATATCGACCTATTAGGTGACACCTTCAATTTTCATTCATAGTAAGTAGAGGTGAACAAGGTGTCATAATAATTGAATTACGAGCAAGGCGACAAACATTGGGAGGTTTACAATTTACATTAGATCTAGGATCTTGGTCTTTACTTACGATTTGACAGTAGGATGAATTTATTTGCCTTCTACAACGTCCTTTTATCATCCGTTTTGAACGTTGATGTCTTAGTGGTCATATTGCGCATACAACCTCAGATAAGAGTGAATAACATTATTTGCATGACTAATTAAGAGTACTACTCATCAAACAAGAATTAAACAGAAGCTTAAATCTATATTTTAGAGTCAGTCTCCCGACCCTTTACGATCAATATTACTTAGCTTAGTGTCGCTAAAACAACACTTTAACAAATATATTGTTAAACAATGACATAAACAAATGACCGAGTGCTAAACGCTTATTTAGTACTTCGTCAGCGAACATCGACCTCTGAAAAGCAGACACTTAAATTGCTTGCGGTTCACCCTAAGTGCCGATCTAAATGAGTATCATCCGAAGGGGCGGGTTGTTGTTCTTAGCCCTCCCGGCCTCCGGTTTCGGGCCCGTCTCCGCGTCAGAGTGTCTGCCTAGATATGCCTGCCTCGAGATGATAAAGGATTACAACGTATTAGATGCGGCTTATTGAGTATTTTCCCAACAATTTACATAAGTCAACAAATAATAAGACCCTCTCCTTGCTCAAATGAGATTTGGAATTGATCTTTTTGGTTGGGTAGATCTGGTAATTGAGGTTGCATGTGTTGGAATGAAACTTCAGAGGTTTTAAATTAAATATACCTCTTAGTGCACACTAGTAACCTGGGGTGGTTTTATCAAGGCGGAACGAATTTTATAGATTATCCATTATAGACCACATTGCATTCACAAATTTCCTTGTACGACGCCTCCATGATAAAGTACGGCGTACGAGCATACTGGCGGATATTTCGCGCGCTAGGGGGTTTTGGATGACCGCACAGTGTGTGTTTTATTTCAAGCTGATATTTTACGTTCTTAAATGTAGCTTTCTACACATGCCGATATACGATGATGAATACCTACAACATACTGCTGGGGTCGGGTCGGCTGTATCCAATAAAGATTTAATATAATTATAAAAAAATATAATATGTAAAAAAACCGGCCAAGTGCTTGTCGGGCTACGCGCAGTGTAGGGTTCCGTAGTTGCCTCTCTGTCTTTGTTACATCGACAATCGACATGCGCGCGCCAACTAAATCGTTGTTGCGTCGGCCGAATTTGTACGAAAATTGACCTATTGTTACATTTTAAGTTGGTAGACTATTGCTCAGTAACTACTTATGCCTACTTGGCCGTGATAGCTTTCCTTTTAAATTCATTTTATGTACTACTGCCACGATTTTTTCACATCCCCAGTAGTTGGTAGCCATTTAGCCGGCAGGGTGCCGCCGGGGGACACTTGAGCAGAAATTGAGGTAACAAAAATTACGACACAGCACACTATGGGGTTATCAAGAAAAAAAATGAAATCCCCCTTTTTGTAGGGGTTTTTCCGCATTTTATTTTACCGTTTTCGCAGCGTGATTGTATTTGTATATGCATGCCAAATTACAGTTGTCCAATTTTAGTAAGGTTTACTGAGCTAAGCCGCAGACGGACCGGCGGCCTAAGAGAGGAAAAATTATTTGATTTGAATATGTCCTAAATAGTAGACAATCTAAGATAGTGTTAGAATAAGGGAAATTTTGTTCTGTAACATGTTATAGATTTTTATATACTTATTTCATGTGGCAACATTGTATGTGGGTTAGGCCTAACAAGAAGACAGCACGGCTATCAGAAGACGGCGGGCGAGCTCTCTCGATTTTTCTCGCACTGTGCCTCTCTTTCTAAGTTTTCGAATAACAGAGAGACGGATAGTGCGAGAAAACCCGAAAAAGCTCGCGCGCCGTCTTGTGGTAGCCGTGCTGATATTCAATGGTGTAATAGTACATTGTGATTCAAGTGAGGTATGTTAATAATTACATCAGAGGCGAAATTGTTCACGCCAACCGCAGGTAAGCGTGATAAGAGAGCCGAGGATGTAATTATCAAAGCTCACGCGTTTCATACGACGTTTTTCAACACATTTTGCCAGGAAAAAATCCTTTTCATAAGAGGAAAATTTTATAGGCCTTTCAAGTTATTTTCTTTTCTTAATGATGCCAACAGGTTTTTACTCACAGTTGCACATCGCCAAGAATTTCCAGTGGCGTCCATTCATCACTTTTCTAGTCACCACGAGTCAACATTTTTGATAATAACCAAACACGCATTAACAATGTTTACAAATATTTGTGAAAATATAACCTATAATCATGGCGCGCAACAGTTTTTTTTACGTGAAGTTTACGCAGTGCGCGCGCATGTGTTGTTTTTATTATCGGCAAATGGATCCTATTTGTTAATTAATTGACTATTTCGTTTTGAATGTGATACAATACAACAATACAAATATTCTTTAAAACACAATTGCTCGTAACGTACCTGTATTGTGTCGCTTTTAGGCTCATAATCCTGGATATTAAAAACGCGTGTTTTATAACATTACAACACTTGTGTGTTATGGCTATATCCCGATTAAGTCACGTTGGCCCCTTGCAGCAAGATGTATGTATGAACACGGTGTATTCTTAAATTAACTGGGTTGTACAGAATGTACAGCTTTTTTTTTTTTATTTTCGGCAAATGGATTCGTACTCGACTTTTGTATATGATATGGAAACGTTTAATTTAGTAAAACTATTCACTTTTTATACCATTTTACATGAATTAAATACAGATAACATTTTAAAACGAATATATAATTTTATTTTGTATTGGCTGTTTAGAGATTTCCGTGCCCACACTGCGCAAACTTCACGAAAAAAAAACTGTTGGGCGCCATTATTAGTTATTTGTGCAACAAGAGAGCAAAGTTTGTTTTTGCTGCGAGTGCTAATTTTGAGTCCTGAGGAAGCGAAAGATTCTAAATATAGCCTGATGTCCATCCAGAAAATCCACTCTACACGCAGATGAAAGAATTATTGAAATCGGAATAAGCGTTTACATGGTAGGTACATACATATAAAGTTAGTTTCAATCTCACAGACTTCCTTTCTATAAAATTAGTACAGATAAAGCAAATATTTCAATCTGAATTGGTGGTAATATACAAGTAACGAATTAATTTTTTCAACACAATTGCTCGTAACGTACCTCTTATTGTGTCGCTTTTAGGCTCATAATCCTGGATATTAAACACGCGTGTTTTATAGCATTACAACACTTGTGTGTTATGGTTATATCCCGATGAAGTCACGTTGGCACCTTGCAGCAAGATGTATGCATGAACACGGTGCATTCTTTAAGGGGCTCCCATATGCCAATGACCTTCGATCGGAATCCCTTAGTTTTCTTAGGTTTTTTGTAGCTTATTATATTAACGACAACGGCTTTAAGCAATATAGTATCCCATATTTACTTTAAAGCTCATTATTTTCGAGATATTTGTCATCAAAGTTGAACAATTTTAGGCCTAAAAACCGGTTTTCTGGCCATAACTTTTGTGTTAATTGGTTTAAAATGAAAACCCTAGACCAGTTTTTAGAGACGTCACAGACGAACCCAAATATGTAGATTTTGTATATGTTAGATCCCTCACGTCAATAGAGATACGAAATAAGTGTTTTTTTAGACAATGTTTAAAACAATCATACACAATTAAGTATTCATTTGTTTCAAAATCCGGTAGACCAAAACGGAGATAAAAGATTGAAGAACCGATAACCGTTTGACTTATACTTCTATCTTTAGTGCAAAAGTAGGAGATAGGATTCAAAACTTGTCAAAAAACGATGAAAACCTCGGGTAGCCCCTTAATCCAAATTTAACGTTTCTATATCACATACCGTCGCCGTCGCCGTCGCCGTACCGTCTTTCTATCGTTTTTATTTTTACTATGTCTGGTGAACCTGTATGTAGGCCTGCCAAATTATTTACTTTACATTAAGCAAATCATTGTCATCTTAATGATGGTTTTTACTCACAATTGCACATCGCCAAGAATTTCCAGTGGCGTCCATTCTATTTATCACTTTTCTAGTCACCACGAGTCAACATTTTTGATAATAACCAAACACGCATAAACTAATTTTACAAATATTTGTGAAATAAATAACCTTTTCACCTCAGCAGCTCGAACAAGCATATTTTTCTGCGTGAAAACAGTGTGCAAAATGCGATTTTGCTCACTCCGTGAGACAAAGTAGCTTTTTAATTTTGGTGCGGAGCACTGACATTTCGAAGTATGGGGTCTATTACCTACAAGTTCAGAATATTTGAACTTTATTAGCACTGTCCCTTTCATTCCATTACGAAAAAAGAAAATGGCAGACATAGGTCGATCCATAGTTCGACCATCGAATTTCAAAGTAGACCCCCAGAAAAGCGGGCAACTAACACGTTCGAAAACTATCAAATTAAAACGTTTAAATTACCAAAATAATTATACAAAGTAATTTTAAATTGAAGAATATTTAGATAAAAGATCTCAGAATAAACTCAGTTTTTCATAACAAATAGGAAAACATGAATTTTATTATGCTAGCTAATATGGGTTTGCCTGTATTCTTAGCAATACGCGGGCGAAGGCGCTCGGGCAGCTAGTATTATTATTGAATTATTATTGAATGCGCTTTTTTTCTACATTGCCGTGATTTCGTTCATAAACGTCTCGAACTTTTTTTTATACAGGTTCATCAAACTTCATTATACGGAAGATGGTAAGTTTTCTTACCCATATAATTCAAAAGAACAAAATAAAATTCCATTTACCAAAAGATATTTCGGTTATGCCTACAGCCTCACCATAGGTACATTTAACGGTTAAACTTTTTTTTAAATATATGCTATATTTAATATATGCTATACCGCTAGGACGCTAGGCGATGAGGCTGGACCGCAAAAAAGTGTTATTCGACACAGTAAAAATAAACCTATAGGTTGGTATTAATTTTAGACAATTCACACCAAATCATCTAAATTTTGAAACCACTGAAATTGAATGTGCCAGCGAGCGATAAATTATCTCAGAATTATGTGGCCATCACTAGGTACCCCCCTTCCTATACAAGCTGATAGCCGATACCCGTCGGTTGCCGGCTGCGTTCGGACGGCTTAATTAACATTGTTCGCACACATTACACTAGCAAGCCGCGCAAATATTTGTGGTGATAGGTTTACTTCTCAGTCTGTAGTCCGCCTAACGCCGACCATTAGAAACTTATGACCAGTATGCACAAATTGGATCCTGACCGGCTGAATATTGAGGGTTACCTTCGGTTCTATGAAACGTTTTGTGAAGTTGGGTGGTGTACGATTATATTTGCAGTAGAGCGGTATGCTCTGCGAATAAATGATATTACAATATAATTAACAACATAGTTAAGTCTTTGGTCAAACTACACAAGACTTAGAAAGGACGGTTTGGACGTGTCTGATAAATTGACATGACAAAATGTTCCCTGAACTCGGCACTCCCGGAGTGCAACCCGGTCTTTTTTTGTTGAGTCACTTTTTCGAAATCCACAATAGACAAAGAAATTGGTGAACAATGAACATACATTAAAAAAAAACATACAAACGAACATGATCCATCATGCGACGGCCACGACATAGTTTCGATTTTTCTCGCACTAATTCTCTTCGAATAAGAAAAAGATGGATAGTGCGAGAAAGATCGAGAGAACTCGCGCGCCGTCGCATGATAGCCGTTGCCGTGCTGCTGGTGCAAAATAAATGAAAGCTTTATTAAAGATCCTAATCATTATTTTCGTCGCCTAATTAATAATTAGTAGGATAATATTATAATGTACGTTAGTCTGTAAGGTATGTGTAGTTGCCTGAAATAAATGGTTGTTAATTATTAATATTAATATTATAGCAGTGGCTTTTATAGGTAAGTGACTGTGCTGTATTAGTTACCTAAGTAAGCGTGGATACGCCGACATTCGCCTTGAAAGCGAATTAGATTATGTCTAGTGATATTGAGAATGGAGGACTCAAACTTGACCGGCGATTTTGCGAGCAATGAAGCAATCGAGTCACATACATTCTTCTACGTATTCCCGACTAGCGGCCGCCCGCGACTTCATCCGCGTAGATTTTTGATGATGACAAAGATATAAAATAGGTAAGGGAATTTTATTCTTAGTTAAAATGGTCTAGACATATTACATTTCAAACAGTGGCAGACACTGATATGCGATTGTTAAAGAATTTTTAAAGATTTTCCAATCAGATTACGGGAATTGATTGCAGATGCTTAATACTTATTCAGTGAGTTACCTGATGCTTTAATCTAATTTTAATCTTTGGCAAAAATGACTCTGCAAGATATAGAGCGACGCATGGATTTGGAGCTAGAAAATGGGGATCTTAGTTATTATGAGTGAGATTTAAAAAAAAGTTAAATATCGTAAGGCTGTTAAAACAATCTTAAACTCAGCACTGGAAATCGAGAAATAGAGACAGGTTAATGAAGAGTACATCTCTTTCAAAAATCTAGTGTTACCCGTACAAAACCTTCAACCTTTTTAAACCCCCATTGGGATAGAATTTTCTTAAACGCTGAAATTACTTTTTTTGTATCTTAATTAGTTAACTTTCTACAAAATTTCAAGTCTCTAGTTCAAAAAATAATGTTTCCCCCATACAAACATTGCACCCCCATTTAACCCCCTTAGGGGCAGAATTTTCTAAAACGCTGAAATTACTTTTTTGTATCTTATGAAATGAAATGATTTTTTTTTATTAGCATAAAATTATGTACGTATAAAGATGGTATGGTAAATTGTAAATGATGTCCATATAATGTCAATACCTTATAAAAGTAGGCAAGAAAATCTATTTATTATAATGTACATGCATGGCAAGGGCCATATTGAGGCTTTTAAAAACAGGCTTACATGACTCTCTAGCTGAAATACCACTTAATGCCCTTATGCATTTTTTTTTGAGCTTTGAATGCTCTTTCAATTTCTCGTAACCTTAATAAGTAATCTTTCTACAAAGTTTCAAGTTTCTAGCTCAAAAAGAAACGTTTCCCCTCATACAAACTTTGCACCTCTATTTAACCCCCTTCGAGGTAGAATTTTCTAAAACGCTGCCTGCCGTTTTTTTATTCTAATAAGTAATCTTTCTACAAAATTTCAAATAGTTTCTTGCTCAAAAAATAAAGTTCCCTCTTTGCCCCCTATTTAACCCTCTTAAGGGTAGAATTTTCTTAAATGCAGAAATTACTTTTTTTGTATTCTAATAAGTAATCTTTCTACAGAGTTTCGAATCTCTAGTTCAAAAATGATGTTTCCCCCATACAAACATTGCACCCCCATTTAACCCCCTTAGGGGTAGAATTTTCTAAAAAGCCGAAAGCACTTTTTTGTTTTATAATAAGTAATCTGTCTACAAAAGTTTCAAGTTTCTCTTTCAAAGGGGAAAGTTTCCCTCATACAAACTTTGCACCCTTATTTAACCCCCTTAGGGGTGGACTTTTCTTAAACGCAGAAATCACTTTTACTGTATTGTAATGAGTAATCTTTCTACAAAGTTTCAAGTTCATAGTTCAAAAATTAATATTTCCCCCATACAAACATTACACCCCTACTTAACCCCCTTAGGGGTGGAATTTTCAGAAACGCTGAAATTCCTTATTTTGTATCTTAATAAGTAATCTTTCTACAAAGTTTTAAGTCTCTAGTTCATAATATAAAGTTTCCCCCATACAAACTTTGCACCCCCATTTAACCCCTTTAGGGATGGAATTTCCAAAAATCCCGTCTTATCGGTTGCCTACGTCATAAAAGGAAGTCCTGGTGTAAATTTCAAGTTTCTAGTCCCAGTAGTTTCGGCTGTGCGTTGATGAGTGAGTCAGTCAGGACAAAGGCATTTATATATATAATTATAGATGATTGATATTTAGAATCCAGCCATGCAAACCATGGCTGACGGCAAAATAAACATCAAGCATATAGAAAACAATTAGAGCCTGTGGACGAATTAATATCGAAAGTTTTACAGAAAATAATCGGAATGTAAAGGTTACATACGCTTGGTTACCAATCCTTTCTCAGCTACATCGTTAACCGTAGCAACTTATCAAATTGTATGAGAAATTTACAATAAAAACAAATGAAAATGATTTGCTTGCCGTAAAAGGAGTTCCTTTGTGGAGGAAGGAAACGAGGCCTGCGAATGTTTGTTTGCGGCAAACAATGAGTCTGCAATTTGCGGGCGACGACGGTCGCTTTGTTGATGCGAATCAAAACCTTAACAAAATAGAGCTTTTAGCTCAGCAGAACCGAATTTAATTATACTTCCTACTAAGCACATAATTATTCTAACCCGCGCCCGGTTAGTAAATAATTATGAAAGCGCCTCCGCCCCGATCTTGAGTTCCGTTGTAAACATAATTTATGGAGTCCCAAGCACTACAATCGGGGCCCACGGAGACAGGTTTTCATTCATTAGTTACCGACGCTCAAAACCGCATTGCGTACTCTCTCTGTCATGCTCGGGAGAGAAATGATGAGACAATCTTACTTATTGTTGTTCAGTAGTCAGCTTATTCAACTAACTATGCCATGTCTCTCCAATTTGGAATGTTCCAGACGTAACCACTGTTCTGTTTTCATACAGCGAAAAGAAAAACACCCCATTAATGTTTCCGGTTTCGCCGCCATCCTAAAAACAAAAGTAAAATTGGTAACAAACTCTTTTGGCACTCATTTCTTATTTAGAGAATAAAAGAGAAACCGTGAAAAACTTGGCAATTTCCTAAATGGGCAATTTTATCGATGTTATGTCGACAGTATGGTGAAATAATAGCATCGAGCGGAAAATGAATGTAACGAGTCGGTTGTATCATAATATTTTGGGGTGCATTAAAACAGTAAACAATGAACGATTCTCATGTTTACCATTCATAATTTCATATTTAACGTTCGGCAGTATCCGATGAATATTGAAGTGAGGCTATCGAAAACAAATTGTTTGTAACCATTCATGCATGTCTCATAATAGCCATTGCAACCTAATTACGTCTACTGAAACTGTTATATCGGAAATACAAGTATAATTTTCAATACTTGAAAAAAATACACTCAATCAACCAACGCGTAAAAAGCATGGGATGTGTTATTTATTATACGAATATTACCATAAGAAAGTCGGGCTATTCATCACAAACTGCTGACTTTCCCTTCTCGCGCAGAGGTTAGGACGGACGCGCAAGGGCGTAAAAGAAGGGATCTACCGCTTAGATTATCACGTAGGTATAATTTGGTAACAAAAGGCTGGGAGTCGTTAATTTTTAATATATTACTTTACGGCCCAGGTAAAGCTGCCCTTGCCCCAAAAGTATACTCGTACCTATACTACCTAAACACCTAACCATTAACGCGATCCGCGGTCGTGAAAAACTTTACCACGACTGTGATATACACCGTCTATGTACATATACGAGTAGATCTGGATGTGATTCAGTACATAAGTTCAAAGGATTGAAACTAGAACTTTTTTACAGATTATGAATTTACTTAATTTATACTTACTTTTAGAAAATCAGCTAAAAATTAGATCATCTTATACATTTAAGAACCTACACTAATTAGGTTTCCTCGTTTAAAAACTCAAGTCTTTTAAAAACAACTTCACTGTATTTTAAGCCATCGTTCAACCATGTTTTATAAAAAGTTAACGTTTAATAATAGATTAGCATGTATTATGAAAAAAGAGCTTCAGTGTATATTTTAAATTAATGTTCGTTAAAAATATTTATTCGTTTGAAATTGGGTAAGGATATAGACCGCCAGGTCCGCAAAACGGAGAAGATATCCGCTCCGAGGTGTTTCTGATGCAAAGGATGTCGTGAAATGTCGTAAGTATTACGGGCGGCACCTTCGCACCAGCAGCGCCAAGGAGCTTATTAATCTCTCTAATAATATGAATATGTATAGACCACGAATTTCTATTGCAAATAGACGGTGTATTCTAGTATAGATATAGTGTACAAGGACGGCATAAATTGGTTGCAAGTCTCACCGCACAAAGCAAGCCACTGTGACAGCCACGTTCGCTTATCTTAATTGCCTGCGCTGATACCATCCATCTGAGATTTATCTGCAGGACTGCGCGGACCAAGAGGTAAAAAGTTTAACGATAGCGCATAGCCGATTCTGTTTTCGTTTTGTGGGTAATTATCAATACCTATCTCGAGTTCTTAGTAAACAGCTTTATTTTATTTTGCTGTGGAGTGAAATGGAAGGCAATTAAACTAAACGGATGCATTTAAAATAAAGTAATGAATAAACACATAAGAGCTTTCCATACCAACCCCATCCCTATCTACAGATTCTGAGAAATCAATGAACACCTTAAAATAGCAGCTCAAAATACATACTGCAGTTTTGAAGATTCGAGTGAAAAAAAAGACCGGGTTGCACTCCGGGAGTGTCGGCAGAAGTGAAGACTTGCGAATTGCTTAAAAAAAACTTGAATACATAATTTTAATACTGCAAAAAAAAAATACATTAAAAAATCCGCGTTTTAAAGCGCTTTTTGTATTCCGGCAATTGGCAACACTAAATCCTATGCCCCTACACGTCACGTGATCTACTACGCTCCTACACCTGTCGCGAGTTTAACAATTTTTCCCCATCCCAAAAAGTGCATAGCGCCGCTAAATAAGTTTTCACTTCAAAAACTAACTACTTACTAGGTAACAGATAAATTAAAAAAAAACCACTAAACCCAGCCTTTGCTGTCGCGCTATCGGGTAAAAGATAATCAAGCAGCTATTCACTAATTTCTGATGATATGAGGTACAGTCAAGTGTAGAAATATGGGTGCATACAACTTACTCATATAAATACGTCCCAGCGCTCTTGTCCGCGGATTAATGTTTCGGTACATATTTATGAGAGGATTACATCCATAAATATTTTTGTAGTTGACTATACTAAGATTCTCAATCAAGAGATTATCTTATCAGTATTGCTCACGGCGTCACGTCTCGATCACTTTGACGGCTGACATTCGTTGCATTGTACGAGTATGCGAGGCGTAAAAACCATACGACACAGTCGTAATGTGCTCTAATTGTTGCCAAACTTTTGTGATTTTCATCAATTGTTCTTGCTTTGATATAGGTACTCTACACGAAAATTACAAAGTATTTTCGAATCATATACTATTATGAAGCTCTAACCATATAATGTGCCGTACGGATTTCTCTGCTCTTTATTCATAATGATTGGCTTAAAAATAGCACTGTGCGTTTGACCACTGGTGCGTTTAATTCGTCTGGTGTGGTTAATCAGGGCTATATTGGGCAGTACCGTCGGCAGTAAACTTAGAGCCTGCTAGACGAGATAATCACCAGTATAACCCAGTAACAGGGATGCGATTTTAAGTTCCTATTCAAATAAATATTTACATATACCTACCGAGCTGTAACCCAATGCGGCTTCCTTTGATATGCAATGTTTTGGAATACCTTTGTTAAAGGTATAGTTGGCTAAAATAACGAGACCCGTAGAAGAGATATTGTTCTATCGTGGCGCAGAAATACAAATACCTACTATAGTCAATTTTTTATTCCGTAGACTGAAATGACATTTCATGTATTGCTAGTTTTTTACGTCTTATAAATAGTGATGTGCTACAACCGGTACTAACCGAAAATAAACGATTGGGAGGTACTTATATTTGTTGATGAAGCGTCTGTAACACAATGAATGGATAATCCGTGACGTGCTAAAAACGAGAAAACACGCACTGAAAACATCCGATCACTATACGAGTAAAATAACGAATGCCAAATACGTTAACCAAAATGGCGTCGCGTCAGGTCGGCGATACGTCAATGTCATTTTAAATGTTTGAGTATATTAGTAGCGAGTAAATTTTATTTATTGTTTATTTCGTATCATTTTGTGAGTAGATTTTATTTATTGTTTATTTTGATTCTAAAATTAATTCAAGATTTTATCGGTTATTCACAAACCGATATCAAAGATCAGCACTGTTTGTATATAGCTGGTCACATTATTTCTACGCTTGACATTTGTTGTCATTTTAGTCTACGAAATAAAAAAATAGACTATAGGTACTAATATAATATTTTCTATGATACTTTTTAATGAACACGAAAGGTAATTTAGAAAATAAACGAAATATAAGCTACTTTCACTTTTTATAGTGCTGCCTAAATTCGTACCTATTTGGTTTTGTTATTTACAAATTACTCATCAGAAATTCCGGTCCATTTTAGCCACTGTTATCCAATAAATAAAATTATGTTTTCCGAACGTGAGGATTCACAAAAATATTCCGGAAGAAGGATAACTATGGGATAAAGCGAAATAAATCTCTCGATTATGGTAGGTATAGGTACAATTGTATAGTTTCTTCATTATTTGGATACATAGAATAAGCAACTAAGCTTTAATTGCATTACCATTTTGAACTACGTACTGTACAGGTTTGATATTTAAGCGGGCTAGCCATACAAAAATAACAGGTTCTTTATGTAAATTTAAATAGCAGATTGAATAAGCTGTCAAATAAATAAGTTGTATGGTCATTTTAATGCAATCCTTGGTTGGAGTTTAATCATATTGGGGATAAAATCATGTTATGAGAAGTGTATTTACCGAATCGCTTGAGTCCGAGTATTCTCCCAAGTAGTCATCAACCCCGTACCTGATTAACTGTGGCGCTACCCTGAGGTACCTAGCCCACACCTCATATTACTAACATATTTAGCCCATTCAAGACCAGTGAGTGAGTCATGCCTCTGCGAGCAGTTCCGCTATAGAGCGGAAAAACGCTGCTACGCTCTACGGCGTCCCACACGTAGCGATTTCGTGTGGCCTCACGTTGCACGGAACGGAAGCCGAAGATGGACTAGTGAAAGAATTTAAAAAATCGGATGAATAGATGCATGTAGGGGTAAACAAACAAGATGAAGTTCATATATTGTTATGATATTCGACCAAATAATATTAGACAATATTTTAGCAGGATTTATGCGATTTACCTACCTACTGGTGTTTTGGTGATCTCGACGGCCAGCCACTAATATTCTAATTGTTAGCTAAAAATAAGCATGTTTCGCTCTATATAACTTTGTATTTCCCATGCATTTTAATACAATACTTAGCAGGCGCCAATCAGAAAAAGATATTGCTTTCACGATACTCTGACACTTGGGCTTGGGCTTCGAACGCTACGATTATAAAACTTAACGGGGCACGTACAGCAAATATTTTCGGAGTATTTTTTCGAGGCTGCTCCAGACCTGACAGATATATTTTAATGGTTATAAAGCAAATACTCGTTATGCGGCAGTTGGTCTGGCTCACCGCTCATTCGAAACGTGCGAAAAGAGATACCTGTGGTGTTATTTATAGAACCTTCTCTCATGCCTTAAAGCTCGCTACATGAATGCTGAATTCCGGACAGACAGGCGGAAATTCATCGGCGGATAAATCCGCAGCTGTATTCGTCCGCCTGTCTGGGGTAGGCCAATAGGTTTTGTATGGAGTTAATGGAGTAACAGCGTTCGTAATCAGCCCAGCGGAATTCGATCGCGGAATTCAGCGTGAGGCTTGAGAGTGAGTTGCACCAAATCGTTTTAAATCGATCATTAAAATATGAATGTAAGTAAGGAAAGCATTACACGTTTCTATAGAATGATAGCTGCCGGCGCCATATTTAACAATGATCGGTCTGTAATTTTAGGTTGTTAGTGGTAAAATAAGAAAACTATAAATTTAAATTCAAGGTAGTATTGAAAAATGTAATGCTCCATGGATTCGAACCGTTAGCAGCGAGCGTTACTGCTTAATATAAAATTAAGAAAACTATAGTTATATAAAAACTGTATTTTTATACCTAACCAATCCTAATACTCGTATCCCGTAATTAGAGACAAAATAACAACTTTATTATGTAAAATCGCCGTGAATAGAATTTGCTAACTATGTAAACAAACTGCCAGATTGAAATTGTCTTTCACTATGGCGGTTTGTTTACATAGTTAGCAAATTCTATTGACGGCCACTTTAGTGTTAGATGCTAACCTAGCTACCGGTTTTATTTAGTCGTCGAAGCGAAAAATCTGGCAAGTTTGTTTATACATGCACGTTCCTTTTATGTATGTTTCCTTACAGAGACTTACGATTTAAGACAAGTTAAAGAATAATAATTGGCATAGGTACATATACGAGTAGGTAGGCAATTCGCGTAATATCGTCCGTGAATATTAACTTCCTGCTGCAGTGTGTCCCCATCCCGAGTGCAGAAAACGTTAATTCTGCGGTCAGACACCGCGCCCCGGTTAATGTGTCATGGTAATGGTTTCGGTAGAATATCGGGACATCCTTTACGTCGTACGGTCTCCCAATTTATTTTATCTCGCAAGTGGTATTGAAAGAATTACGAGTGGGTATCGTACGATTGTAAAATCGAATCGGGTTTAAATTCGATTTAAGTATATCCAATATCTATTGACCTTGTCAATTTTGATTAAGTTCTCCGGGCGATTGGTATTATACCCATTGTTATGTTAATTATACCTACATTTCTAACTATAGTAGGTACATTTTTATGGTACCTATTTAACAATAAGTATATCGCTTCCGTTTTCACTTCCTTTGACTCTTTAAGGAGGTAAAAACATTAATAGTTCTAATCTTCCTAAAGTTGCGAGCAACATAAAAACAAAAGAATTTAGGTAAGTATCTACTTACTTTCTGCATTGCAAAACACATTTATAAGGAAAGTAAACGGGCATGACTAAAATCTGTTTTACCGTTCCGTACAAGTAACACCTTGTACGATGACTTGGTGTTATCACAGAGTTTTTTTTATTTGCTGTCACGGAAATAGTTATTATTATGCTTCTTACTTAGATGAATTAAAGGGACTTATAGCCTACCTACTTTCAAAAACTCGTAAAACCTTTTTTTCTACACTGCTTCCCGTAAAACACGCTAAGATTAGTAAAGTAGCAACGTGTATGTGTAGTACACTATACTTACATAATATGATAATATTATGAATACTTGCTTAGGTGAATATCAATTTTTCAACTTCTGCATGACACTTTCATCCATTATTATAGATAAATAGGCCTGAATCGACAGACAGACAATCAGTCAATAATGGTACCTATCCTATCTTACAGAACTTGGCAATGCTAGTTGATTAAATAACGTGTTTTAGCAAGTCCAAATACTCGTGAATGCAGGTGAATGCACATTTTAGTACTTTCCGCGATAATCAACGACGGAGCACCATATCTCATTGCGTACTAATCTCGGAAACGTAATTCAAGACCAAAAAACTACGACATATATGTCACTGTCATTAAGTGTCAAAGTCACTAATGTCATTGTCAATCGAACATGTCAGATGTAGCCAACCTTCTTGCATTGATCATCAAATCATGGTAAATATTCGTAGATATGGCCAACATTTTCGATACCAAAAAAGTTACATTCAACAATACGCATTATTAAAAAGTAATTGTTTTTTCTACCTGATATTGTTCAAAAACAATTACAATATCCCAAAACAAAAATTACTTGTTAAACATTTTATAAATCTATTCAGATATAGCTAAAGTGTTAAAATGGCGGAGGTCAGATTGACAATTACTAATCTATGGGGTAATGGCTGGAGGGGTCTACAGATTATATGATTTTACAATTTATCAGTACAACATGTCGAAGTCATAATTGGGTGTGTCGTATAGATGTAACAATCCAACCACATGTGCATGCAATTTCTCAATACAACTCTTTTGACAGTTGGATCAGCAGCGCAACATGCCTCCAGACAATAGCAATTAGTCAGCTTCTGATAAATTAGGGCTGACAAATCATTACATGAATAGACCCCTTGAGAAAATGGCGGATGACTGTGAAAGTAAGCTACACACTTTTGGCCTGTTATTTTGTCGAATAGCTAAACACATGGCATAATATTTATAGTCTATTTTTTATTCCGTAGACTAAAATGACATTTCATGTATTGCTAGTTTTTTACGTCTTATAAATAGTGATGTGCTACAACCGGTACTAACCGAAAATAAACGATTGGGAGGTACTTATATTTGTTGATGAAGCGTCTGTAACACAATGAATGGATAATCCGTGACGTGCTAAAAACGAGAGAACACGCACTGAAAACATCCGATCACTATACGAGTAAAATAACGAATGCCAAATACGTAAACCAAAATGGCGTCGCGTCAGGTCGGCGATACGTCAATGTCATTTTAAATGTTTGAGTACATTAGTCGTGAAAATTTTTTATTTATTGTTTATTTCGTATCATTAGGTGAGTAGATTTTATTTATTGTTTATTTTGATTCTAAAATTAATTCAAGATTTTATCGGTTATTCACAAACCGATATCAAAGATCAGCACTGTTTGTATATAGCTGGTCACATTATTTCTACGTTTGACATTTGTGGTTGTCATTTTAGTCTACGGAATAAAAAATAGACTATAAATTACATCTAACGTTGTTCAAGACTATTGTTTATAAATCGTACCAAATGTTATGAATACCTGAAGTATTACAAGTGCAATAACAGTTTTACTACCAAGAATCTTCTATGGTTAAATATTGAACAGGGCATCTAGTATTTTTGTAAGTAGTTGAATTAACTTGTTTATTTAAAAGCGTAGGTTTAAAACTACCAATAAATAAATTTTCTTGGTGCGGTCTTTCAAAAAGTGAAAATATACCACCGTAAACATATTTTATTTTAGTGGCAACCCACGTTGGTCTTGAATAAGGTATCCGGGTATAGATAGTGTTTTTGAGTTAGATTGAGATCAGACCGGCGAACTGCTGTCAACACGGGTCTCAGTAACTTAGAAAGTACCTGTCTCGAAAATCTAGACGCCAAACGCCAGTTTCGTAAAACTCGGTCCAAGCCCTCCTACTATTACATTTACAACTCAAGTGGAGACCTCTATTGTTTTTCATGTCACCGGAACTTCAAAACCAAGTTTGGATTTACGAGTCATTCTCGCGCCCTTGCACGCAAATAATAACTTTTGCAATCGTTTTGTCAGGATGTCGCCGTCGACGGATACGTCTGGGAGGACATCACCATCAGTGTTTTTGAGTACTGAAAGCCTCATTATTAGTATATAATAGTACATTGTGATACAAGTGAGGTAGGTTGATAATTACATCAGAGGCGAAATTGTTCACGCGAACCGCAGGTGAGCGTGATAAGGAAGCCGAGGATGTAATTATCAAAGCTCACGCGTATCATACGACGTTTTTCAACACATTTTGCGAGGAAAAAATCATTTTCATAAGATGAAAATGTTATATATAGGCCTGCCAAATTATTTACTTTACATTAAGCAAATCATTACGATGACAACAGGTTTTTACTCACAATTGCACATCGCCAAGAATTTCCAGAGGCGTCCATTCTATTTATCACTTTTCTAGTAACCACGAGTCAACATTTTTGATAATAACCAAACACGTATAAACAAATTTTACAAATATTTGTGAAATAAATAACCGATCAAAATATAACCTATATTGGCACCCAACAGTTTTTTTTTCGTGAAGTTTGCGCAGTGTGGGCACAGAAATCTCTAAACAGCCAATACAAAATAAAATTATATTTTCATTTTAATATGTTATCTGTATTTAATTCATGTAGAATGTTATGAAAAGTGAATAGTTTTACTAAATTAAACGTTTCCATATCATATACAAAAAGAAATAGTCAATTAATTAACAAAAAGGATTTAATTTGTTTAGTCGAGTAAGAATCCATTTGCCGAAAATTAAAAAAAAAGCTGTACATTCTGTACAACCTGGTTAATTTAAGAATGCACCGTGTTCATGCATATATCTTGCTGCAAGGTGCCAACGTGACTTAATCGGGATATAACCATAACACACAAGTGTTGTAAAGTTATAAAACACGCGTTTTTAATATCCAGGATTATGAGCCTAAAAGCGACACAATAAGAGGTACGTTACGAGCAATTGTGTTGAAATAGTACATTACGTAACTAGGGTGGTGAATTCGTAAATGCCCCAGATCGCAGGTGTTTGACCTGCGATCTGGGGCTTTACGAATTACCGCCCGTGTTGCGTACAAAATTTTACGTCTTCACCTGGCCACAATGCGAGTTTTCCCGTAGGCACAGCGTGCAGTAAGACTCGCATTATGGCCAGGTGTGAAGTAAAGTATTAAACAGCTCGTTAGGGTTGAGAGACTTCAGTTCAATGGAGTCCGATGTGTATGGCGATAACCGTTAAAAATACATTTTATAAGCCTGCGAATGGCCTCTGCGCTGTTCAACTCTATCTCAATTTAAACCCTATTATCTACTCGAATTTCTGGCACCATGTGTTTGGAACGGCCCTCTTAAATAATATTATAAATGGTGAATTAAGTTCTGTAAATTGAATCTTATCGAATTCTAGGCACAAGCAGCGGTGTATTTGTAGTTTTTGGAGGAATTTATTATCTTAATTTAGAAGAATTTATCATCAAATCCAATTTAATTCGCTACTTTCGCATCCCAATTGCGTTTCAATCTGTTTTGCCTCCTTTTTCTGATACGTTAGAATCGGAAGTGATTAATAAAAAAATAATTTATGCCACCAAAAGTCATAACTTTTCATGACCACGGTGTCAACATTAAAGTCTTTTTCAGCAATAATTTTTCCATAACAATGATGTCATTATTCAAATTATGAATGTAATTTAGTTTTCAGCATAATGAATAAAGGCACATTAAAATTGTAACGACACTCTTTTCACGCAAAAACGTAATTTCCTCTCCTTTTTTCCCCCTAATAGCGTATGATTAAGCTTAAGTGCCACGGCAGCGACAGTCTATTGTAATGAGTCAAGAATTACCGTTTTGGCACAAAGAGGCGAGTTTATTAAAGTGTTGGACTTGTGATTTACTTCATTTGGTTCTGTTTCTACAAGATTTCTACTGCGTGTAAATGATGCGTAACACTGACAGTGTACACTTACTACTCACGGACTTGAAGTTTTGTGGGAGCATGTGGGAGTCACCTACTAAGTGAGTTGTTATTTATTATTAATAGGTATTTCTCGTCGATTTTTTTTTTCATAATAGTAGTGAGGGACATATTGAAAATCAATGTAAAACTAACCTATGATCATAATTATTACGGTCTATCTAGATTCTAGATCAGTATAATTTATGAAGGGTTTTAATAATCTGATATGTTTACATTGCTAGTGGCATGGTTGGCTAGCCAGACTTCAAGTACAGTTAACAGCTACATACCTAAGGTAAACGACCTAGTCCTAGACGTGGCGCTAGTGTATGACATGGGAACTTAATGTCAAAGTAATACAAATTCGATCTAAAAGGATTTTCCATCATTCGAATTTAAGCCATGTCGCTTTCACATAAAATGCCCGTGTCATATACACTCGACGAGGACTAGGTCGTCCAAATAATAACTACTATTTCATGTGCTTTCAGCTTGATAGTAGTTCATTGAATCATTGCTCTTGTTAGTCATCCTCCTAGCGTTATTCCTGGTAATGCCCCTAAAGGAGCCCGGGGTCCGCTTTGACATCTAATCCTATGATTTGGCATAGGCACTAGTTTTACTCTTGTTAGTGATCACTTAAAATCAGAGTTGCTCTATTCGTAGGTCATGGCGGTGTCGAAGTTCAATTACGTCGCTTGCGCTAAGTAGGACCAAATTTAGGAAGTTAACTGATAGTTTCTCAATTGTTTGGATTTTTGATGTTGGCTGTGACACTTCTTGAGGTTCTTTATCATCTGCAGGTAAAACAACCTGCAGATGATAAAGAACCAACATTCACTTATTTTGCTAACGCAAAAATAAAAATTGACAGCTAATGACAGTTTACTATTGACCGCCGCAGCCAGAACGGCTATCACGCGACGTCGCGCGAGCTCTTTCGATTTATGTCGCACTATCCGTCTCTCCCTTATTGGTACACTTAGAACAAGAGTGGTATAGTGCGAGAAAAATCGAGAGTATGTCGCGGCCGTCCCATGTAGACGTGCTGGGCGCGCCAGTCTGTGAGAGACTTTATGGTGACTCATTTTATCGCCACTGTTTTTGAACAGCGCAGTCACTGACAGAGAAAAATAAACAGAACCAAAATTATGAAATGTATCAAAATCATCGCGATGTCCAAGCGGACATGTACCAGCAATATAAAAACTTATTAAATTAAATCCTAGGTTTTTATTCATTCGACAATATTCACCTGAATAGTATATACATACTACCTTCTTTGCATAAGGTCCGGTCTCAGACAATTGAAAGAAAGAAAGAAAGAAAAATAATTTATTCGTGACAAAACAAAAGGTGTAGGTACACAAAAACTTAAACAAAAAACTACAAACTTAAAAATGCTTGTCACGAATTGGTCTCGCCTCAGCATAATGCTGGCTTACAAGCCAGCGCTGGTCTTCCGGCGAGACCTTTTGTGGGCCACGTTCCCTGCTGTCCGACACGGCCTTAAATTTTAAAAATCACTGAACGCAGCCGTTGCGCTTACGTCGATCAACGATCAGCGATCAGCGATCAGCGCCATCTGGCTGCGAACAAGCGAGTTATAAATACTATGGCGTAGTACTATGCATGACCGTACGTACAACATGGTTGCAATGCAAAACAAGTTTACACTTCATTCACTACTGATAACTTACACAAAATAAAGATGAAGATTATAAATTAATAGTAAACAATTCATAAGTGTATGGTTAAATCAAAAAAACATGTAATAATAATTGAACACTCCCAACTAAACCAAAAAGAACAAGACAAGTGTGTAACCTCAAAATCGGCATTTACAGTTCAGGAAAATGATTGCATTTTTACATTTCACCACATAAGGGACAGAAAATAAAGGTAAGATAATCATAAATATCATAATATATACAACGTGCTTAAGAAATAAAAAATAAAATCTATATTAATACACAAACTATTACAGTACAAGTTCGTAATGGCTTTCTACTACATTACATAACTGCATTACCATTTAAACAAATTTATTCCTATCTTAAAGGTTCCGTATGGTTGCCACAAAAAGAGCTCATGACAAGACAACAACAATATTACACAAGAAAATTTGTTAAAACTACAACCCACAGTGATCCGGGCATTCTCAGAGAGACAGGTGTTATTATAATTGGGACAGAAAGTACAGGTATATATCAACTTACTACTAGACTGGACTATAGACGCTAATTTATATATTTTAAAAACAACTTGTGTCCAGTGTTAATGTTTCCTGTTGCCGCTGGTGTTCACATATAAAATGCTTTACTGCTGCTCTAAAACTACATATACCTTCCAGGTTCCTGAAAGGTGGTGGAATTATATTCCAGCACCTTGTCGCCACATATCTGAAGCTGCCTCGGAAAGCCGCTGAAGCATGTTGAGGTGTCATCAGTTGGAGGCTGCATTGGCGTGTCCTGTGAGACCTCTGGGTGGATGACCATGACAATTTCTCGTAGAGATATGCTGGAGCCTTGTGCTTTATTACACCAAAAAGGAGGCATGCCAGATGAAGCTTACGACGGTGCGCCATTTTGAGGATTTTGTGCTTATTTAAAAATGGGGTGACATGGGCCCTAGGTGGAATGTCGAAGCAAAAACGAGCACAGGCATTTTGTACTCGCTGGATGAGTCGCTTTGATTTGGCTAGGAGTCGCGGTCCATATACTGTATCCATGTAATTTAATTTGGATAAGATGAGTGACTCGACTAACTGTATGCGCAAGGTTTCATTAATGAACGGCCTTATGTTATAAAGAAGTTTGAGCCTGTAGAAGCAGTTATTAACGGAGCCCGCAACATGCTTCTCAAATCTCAGTCCACTGTCCATAATAAGGCCCAGATTTCGTGCCTCATGTACACGCTCTATAGGTTCACCTAACAACTTGACGTCTATAGTGGGTCTGGATATTGTTATACAGGGTGCGCCCTGCTGGGCGCACTTTATTAAAACTACAAGTTTTTGATTTTAAAGTGCTTCTCACTGGCCAAAAAAAATTACTAAACAATTGCCAACATTTTTGATTCCATTTTCTGTCTAATTTTAGGGTTTTTGGATATTTATTGTTATTGGCTGTGAATGTTTGCTCATTGGTCATCACCGCTTGTCTACACACCCGACCGCAAAATGGGAAATGGAATGGAAAGACGATCCTCCCAAAAGCATAGGTGTTACAATCTTACAATCAACCCTACTGTGAAACCACCCGGCTTCTCACTGCCTAGAAAAGAATGGTGCCAGCTGAACAGGTTGAGAACTGGCTGCGGAAGCTCACGTGCATTCCTACACAAATGCGGTTGGAGAGAGTCTCCGAGGTGTGATTGTAGGGCCGCGGTGCAAGACATTGAGCACATCATCAAGAACTGCCCGCTCAGTAAATATGACGGTAACCCAGCAGACTTGTTCACCCTCGATAGTGACGTACCTAATCCCATGGTTACAAAATTTGAAAATGTTGTTATAGTATACGACTGACTTAATGCCATACGAATAAATAAATAAATACACACCCAATATTTGACGTGGAGTTTATTTCATCTCCGGTCTCCGCATTAAAAGTAATTTAAACAGGCTTAGCCTTTAAAAGTGTATCTTATCTATCTGCAACTTAAATGTTTGATTTTCAACCATAAAAGAAAAAAGGTTTCTGCTTAGACTCATTTGTGTATAAAGACTTCAGTTGGGTGTGCTTCTGAGAGAGCCAGTGATTCTCGATTCAGACGCCGTGAATAGCTTGCAATCGCCTGGTTTCCGATATAAGCCTTTACATGAAACATAAGCCTTGTATTAAACAGGTGAAACTTTGAACATGAGATGCTTTGCCAGCGCTTTTAAGTGAAACGTGTATGGATTACTATGTCTGTGTGCGATAGGAATAGTTTAGTTAATTATAAGTTAATTTCAGCGTCGTTTGTTGTTTGGGATTAGAGTAGAAACTGGATTTAAATTAGAAAACGGCATAACGTGTTTGAAATGTGGTATTGGCGCAAAATGGTCGGGACTTCTGGGCAACGCACCAACATTTTTTTTCTTGGAAAGATCACTATCAGTCTTACATTACTTTTTAGATTCTATGGGCACTAGGGCCTAGGGCGTGGGGTTTGCAAAAGCTGGTAAACGTCATTCAGGTGGAAGGCAATAAACAGAGGCAGAATGTATCCATTATAGTTTGATGTTATCAAGGTTACAAAAGTAAAACTCCAAGGCGCTTTAAGGAGGGCAGAAGGCCAGTTTAGGGATCATTGGAGTGTAAAGCGATTAATCGTGGTCATAATAATAATATGGTTTCAACAAGGAAGAAGAAGAATTAACACGGGCCTTCAGCAACATGTCCCATCTATAGACTGATAAAAAACGAGCGTAATGAAGACTCGTTTGATCAACCTATAATGCATAAAGCTATTGTAATTTTTAATGCACCGCTTCCAACACGCAGTAGTTAAGTGATGGGCAGGCTGCCGACACATGATAATAACTAGAAAACTTTTTACTTCGCCGAGCCCTATCGTTAAGCTAACTGCACCCAATTACCGTCGCTTTTCGCGTGCTCCCTAAATAACTGTGTTGAAAAGTTCACCCAACTCGTAATGTATTCGTTTAACTGATAATTTTGTTCGATTAGTTGCAAAGGGTCGGAGGTGAGCGCGCGCGCTTCGCCGTTTAATGATCTAATTTGACGAACCCCGGCGCTGTGTACTTCAATATTATAATTGGAGTTGAGTAATTAGTAAAAAAAAAAGTTTATATTAGGATTCCCTCGGTAAAGGAGGCGAGAGAATAATGTTAGGATAATTCTTCTATCTCCTTCCTTCGTCCTTCTTATAAGCTACTAGCCAAGGGGTAAGGCACGTGAATTTCAATCTGGAGCTCGCGGAATCGAACCCAGGGTCTTACAGTCAGCGTCATATAATTACGTACCTAGTAGCAGCCAGTAGCCAACTTTTCGGAACACGTCTTTATTACTGAAATAATAAGGGTGTGTAACGAAATATTTGGCTACTCTGGCTGCTACTAACTACATATATGACGCTGACTTTACCACTGGAGTTTTTCAGGAAAACATCGTTAGAAAACTGGTCTAACCCCAATAAGGTGTAATTTTTTAATAAGGGTTGGAAGGTCAGGTGGCAGTCGTTTTCGTTAAACTAGTAGGGCAGATGCCACAGTTCTGGCCACTTTAAGACTGATTGTCTGTTCAGGCGTCCGTAATTTTTTGTCAATATGGAACTATGACAATCTTTATATTCTAGGTCATTGGGAATATATTACTGTAGTCATACATATCTTCGCTTTTAATATTCTGACATTTGTTTTTTTATTATTCAATTAAATGTCAGAAAAGAGCCTGCGAGCCACTTTTGGCCACTTTTTACCCATTTGTGGCCACACGCATGTGCCAGTTTTGGCCACATTAAAATTGATCAAAAAACAAACATCAGTTACAATCAAACAGATTTATTGACATATTTATTTGTAGGTAAGTTACATTTTGAACATTGAAACTAATCTCTGCCAAGATATATAATTTGTCTTAGGCTAGTTTTTTTTTGTCACGTATACGAACGCATTTGACCACTATCTCACCTGATGGTAAGTGATGATGAGTTCGAGGGTGTTACATGCATACCTACCTAAATAGTGCCTATATTCACTCAGTTAGAATCTTAATCAATGTTAGGTAATAAGTAGTTCCGAGTGACATCTTCTAGCAAGTATTTTGTACTAACTTAGGTAGAAAACTACCAATACTTTTCAATTTCTAGTCTCTGCGTCAAAAACATTCAATTTTACACATGTACATGGCCACAAAACGAGAAATCCCAAAATCAAGTCGCCAGTTTTGGCCACTAGTCATAGCGCAATTTCTCATATGCACGTCAAGAAAATAACCTTAAATATCCTTAGACAATACTTTTGACATGTATGTTATACAATAAACTGACCATGAAATATACAGAGTGACCATTATAGCGTTTTGTTTATTATTTAAATGGAATTTATTAATATTGATGATCATAATCGATGAAATTATGCAAATAGTTTTTATTTATTTTGTTTTTATGCAATTTTACCACTTATAAAATTATGCAATTCGTTGTTATGCAAAATGAAAATATGCAATTTATTTTTATATGAAACATTACACACCCGATAGGAAGATGACATGCGAGTTCACTCTAACATACCTTTTGCAGGAAAATTGTTGCCGCGTAGCACATTTTAATACATATTTATCGAGAAAAACTTATTTCCATTTCAAGTTCAAGTCGAACTTGCTATTGAGCAGTTTTTTTATAAGTCTTCACTTTGTGTTATACAGCGATATTCGCGCAAGAAACACAAAACAACATGCCACAAGTAATGTCATAAAATCCAAGTGAATTTTCATGCATTTGCTGCGACTCCTATCCAAATGCCGACGACATGCAACTTCAAACGTATGAAAGATTTGGCGACATTGTCAAAATGTATAAGAGCGAGGAAAGTTGAAGATTTTATAGAAAAACTTTACGTATTGTGACATCCCGTACAAATAAATGTATCAAATATACCTACTTTTAAACATATAAATCATTTAAATTTTCAAAATTCAATACCAGCCCATATAATACCTACCAACTTTTACAACCAAAATGGGAATAATTAATAACGAAATAAATATTGAATTTTTTGAGATAGTAGCACGGATCTTTGGTGTCACAGACAGTTAAAATACAAACATACTTATGTATTTTTTGTTAGTATTTATCTTGTACCCACCGTCTACAAGTCTCTGTTCGGCCCTATGGTTCACTGGTAGAGAATGCCTTGATTGGTACGTTGGTACATTTTTTGATTGGTGCAATAAAGTTTAAATAAATATTTTTATGCAAGGCATCCTATGGCAAGATAAATAATAAAGCTACTTAAATAAAATTACAGATATAATAAAATCTACACTAGAAACCTTTTTTTGGTACGGAACCCTTAAAAGCTTGGCCACAACTTTGAGCGGCAGCGGCAACGCAGCATTTCGCTTCTAGCTATAGCGCACCGTTATTAGTCGTGACCGAATCCAGAGCACAACTGCGAAATGTGCTTTTTTTTAACTGACTCACGCAAAATAGGCACATTGGATGTGACTTGCGGAAACGCCCTAAACACTAACCAAAAGCAAGCACCACAAACCTAACTAAAAGGCCTTCTACACGATCGGGACCAACCGCCAACCACCGTGTCCTTGGTCGGATCAACGGTTGGCCGACAGCGTTCCAGACGGTTGGGTTGGGACCAACCACCGACGCAGCCTGTCGCGAGGGATGCGCTCACGACCAAGGCCATTGATATCAACCGAACATCGGTTGGTCAACCGCTTTCTACACGGTCCATTTTTATATCAACCCGACCAAGGACACGGTGGTTGGCGGTTGGTCCCGATCGTGTAGAAGGCCTTTAACTGACTTCAAAGAGGAGAAGATTCTATAGGTTCCTATGTATGTATTTTTTAATGTGTCACACCAATTTCTCTGGCAATTGTGGACTGATTAAAAAAATCGAAAGAGTATACTCCTAAGGTAAATAAATAGGTCCCATAATCGCCAAATCAGGATCTGATGATGGGATTCCAGGGAAATTGAGGGCAACCCTCAAACTTTATTGGCACGAGTGTAGTGACTTCGGTATTTTCTATTATAACTAGTATATTACCCTCGGAAATCGCAATTTTGGAGAAGTGGAACTGATGGTGAAGGCCACAGATGGCTTATAGAACTCCTCAAGGATGTAAAGTACGTCAAACATTCTGACAGGATTCCGTTGAGTTAGCAACGAAGTGTCAATTCTTTAATACTTGAGGCGATCGACGAAACTCCTCATCAGCTTACGTATAGCGACTTGGGTATTTTGTGTTATAAATGTAATAATTAACGCATTTAGGGAGGGTTGCACCTCTGTCTATAATAGTAAGCAGTGTTCGTTAAAATCGGAATGTATGGAAACTTTGACAAGTGTATATGGAATGACAGCTGCTGGCACCATATTTAACGTTGATCGGTCTGTAATCGTAAGTTGGTACAACTCGCCCTTAGTCTCGGGAAGCAATTTATGTGGTAAACTGGAAAGGAAATATTGAAATATTCATGTATGTACCTATGTTGCTCAGCAAAGTACTGAATTGACGTCGATTTAAACATTGTTTTTTAAATTAAATTATCTTGTATGAATTCGGTTCAAAATAAGTAGCTTAATGAAACATCACAATTGACAAAAGGAGAATAGAGAGGTTAGGCAGCATATGTCATGGACAGAAAGGTTTTATGTGCGGGCTAATCTGGCCGGGGTCGGAGCCCATTAATTAGGTCGGTCGCCCGCTCCTTCGGCGGTTTTTGTGGCCCCCATTGACGTATTTCTTCTTCACAATATCGGTTAGCCGTTACGATCGTGTTCCTCGCTCAATTTACTCAGACCCTTTACAAAACATTGCAAACTGACCGAAGTAAAGCCTTGGAAACTGTATTTGGATTATAAGTAAAAAGTGTTTTTTGAAGTGAAAACTTCTTTAGCGGCGCTGAGCACTTTTTGGAATGGGCAAAAATTGTTAAACTCGCGACAGATTTTAGAATTTGGCAGAGATTCTGGCTTGGGGGGGGGGGGGGGGGGGGGGGTGCACATAGTACTAAATTGTACTTTATTATTAACAGTATAAGGTCGTGACACCTTTTCCATAAATGCAAATTCCATTTTGCTTTATCAAACTTTTCTATTTTGCTGTTAGCCGATTCGACTTTGCAATTGCATATTCTGCAAATAAATTTGTAATTTTGTCCACGCGTCCTTTACCGTTTTGCTATTGAGCAAATTCGAATAGTTCGAATTTGGACGTTGTTCCTAAAGAGATGAAGCTTTCAAATATTTTTGGCAATGGCCAAAACAAATTTGTATTTTATTTCATCGTCTCCTTCATCAATTTTGCTGAATTATGTGAATTCTAATAGTTCGAATTCGGACGTTATTCCTAAAGAGATAAAGCTTTGAAAAATATTTGGCAATGGCAAAAACAAATTGGTATTTTATTTCATCGTCTCCTTCATCAATTTTGCTAAGTTAAGTTGAAATATTGTAATGTGATAAACCGTTTCTGATGATGTTTTAGGACGGCTATCGTTTACCTTGGTGTGAAGGATACTTTTCGCGCTTGCAAAGTCGAATGACTTTGCAATTGCATATTCTGCAAATAAATTTGTAATTTTGTCCACGCGTCCTTTACCGTTTTGCTATTGAGCAAATTCGAATAGTTCGAATTTGGACGTTGTTCCTAAAGAGATGAAGCTTTCAAATATTTTTGGCAATGGCCAAAACAAATTTGTATTTTATTTCATCGTCTCCTTCATCAATTTTGCTGAATTATGTGAATTCTAATAGTTCGAATTCGGACGTTATTCCTAAAGAGATAAAGCTTTGAAAAATATTTGGCAATGGCAAAAACAAATTGGTATTTTATTTCATCGTCTCCTTCATCAATTTTGCTAAGTTAAGTTGAAATATTGTAATGTGATAAACCGTTTCTGATGATGTTTTAGGACGGCTATCGTTTACCTTGGTGTGAAGGATACTTTTCGCGCTCGGAGAGGCGTCCACACTTGATTGCTTGCACCGGGCTAGTCAGACAGGTAGATAATTTCACAGAGGTGGGTGCGCTTTGGGATACGGTTATGGATATGTGCTGATGTAGAGGGGCGCCATGCATTTATAATTTATTCTCCTAAATGCAAAAGAGATTAGACAGGATACCTACTTTACACTGGTCAGAAATATGAACAAAGAAAGATTATTTGACAATTAGATTTATTGCTATTAAAACACGTGTATACAGGTAGAACAAGCCACTAAAACTTAACTAAGGCTTAGAGCTAAGGCATGGCTTCTTCTTACAGAGATTTAGATTCTAAATTGTCTGACCGAGGACGAAGTCTTGGTATTTTAAATTTAATTAAATTAGAGAATAGGCATCGTTGTAATGCTTGGTTTGTATGAGGCTGCGATATTAATACTAAGGTTATCACTTCACTTGCAAACACATGGTTTTATACCAAAACGTGGTTCATGAAGTATGGAACAAAATCACCTGGTGGAACGCGTTGTACACGCGTCACAGCGCCGCCGTAGTCCACTGCTTCAACCCAGGTCTTCCGAAGCAGTCCTGCTCGTGACGGCTTCCGCAGATGGAGAACCGTCGCCACATGTGACCCGGGTACAGCCTCCGGCGCCAGACTCCAAAATTGCCTATGCGTGGCGGACTTTCGCGTAGCACGAAGCGGCCAGCGCAGTCGCTGTAAACCACATTAATATTTAGATACAGAACAAACAATCCTCGACTTTTATCACACTATCCGCAACAAACACTGAACTGTTAAAGTACCTGGCAATGAGTAAAAGCAAGCCTAGGTGGTCTTCCGCCGACCAGATCTACTGTCTTGAAATTTTTATAATTATGTCTGAAACAAAGAATGTTATATGATTAAAACTCATGTCCGAATGTAACAAATATCTCCACAGTCCAATCGGCGAGACTCGCATTGTACTCACCAAAATGTCCATTGTGTCATCGCAGCATTAGGTCGCGAGATGCGTTGAGATTAAAACTTACATCGGTAAGACTCTAAGTTAAAAAATATGGCCCTTCGGCCGAAGCGCTTCCAAAATGTACCCTCCTCCGTTCAGGGCATCTTGCAAATAAAAAAGAAGCCTCTGTGATTTTTTTGAGTCCCATTTGCATTGACCCGATTGCAGCGTCGCTGCGCACGTAGTTCCTGCAAACATCAGTAGGTGTCGCCTTCCCTTGAACGGCCGAGAGTCGCCGATATGCTGTAATAGATGGCGCTATGAGTCTTAAAACCCACAACGAACGCCTCATAAAATTAGACCGTAACAATATAGCGTACTACTAATAAGGTTGTTATTAGATATAGTGGCACGCAGGGGGAGGGAGGAGGGGATTTTATTTTTGCAAAATTAAAATTATTCAAGTTTTCACTTCTGCTGGCACTCTCGGAGTACAATCCCGGTCTTTTTTGACTTACCAGATGAGAATAAGTCATTTAACACTTCCGCAACCGGAATGAAAATGGAACAATACACCAGAAACCGACAGAACTTGCTAGGCTTGTAGGTTCATACTACCGCCCTGCCTGGCGGGCTCAGCCGGCATCTGAGCAAACAATAAGGTACTGGTACACATGTAATGATATCGAAAGTAAAGATACGCCTGTAAGGGGGACTATTCTCAATTATTAATGTGGCTGGCAGTGATTGATGTACTGATGTTTACATAGAGATAACTAGTGGTTTACATAGAGTAGAGATACCTATGTAATAAATAAATATTTATATATCTGAAATTAAGTTTGTATATTTATATACTTTTACGGCCCAACTACTGAACGGTTCGTCACGAAATTTTGTCAGGGATGCGGTAGAGGATACAAAAAATGACTACTGTCTCCATGATAGAAAACCACACGGGCACAATTTAGTGACTTAGGCCACAAAAGCCTAAGCTTATGTGTGTAAATTACCTACATCACAAAATGATAGAGCCAAATTGTGTTGAACTAAATACCAGTGTTGAAAAAATCTGTAATTTTAAAAAAATTACTCCACTCAGGTTGGATTGAACCTGTAATACTAATTATGTAATCTGAGGAAAATCCTACTATAGTTAATGTTACGGTCATCTTCTAGCTAGCTTCTTCTAGTCAGGGTATCGTAATAATCCGAAGTCACCAAGCATAGGTACATATAATATACATACTTAAGTATTTAACAATTCATGTCGGTTAACTGGGGATAACTCTAGTTTAGAATTTATTGCAAGATTGGACCCATACAAGTTACTAAAAAACGTAGCAATTCGAAACCAAAGTACCGTTTTAGAGGTAATTATTATTATGATACAATATAGAATCATTAACAATCAAAATTGTTTAGCTGTCGATCAAACAATGTCGATAGTCAATGGTTCATACACCAGTATAAAAATGACGCCCTTACAAGGTTACTTCGATTGACTAGCGGTTGCGATGTAACTAAACGTAATGGCGCTTGGTAACAAAATAATTATTTTGAAAATGTGTTACTAAGCGATAAAAACTTAGTTACCGATGATACGATATCCCATGTTTCTTTTTCACTTTTTTATCATGGTTTTTGCAGCCTTTTACAGCGCAACTGGGCATTTTGAGACAGTCGACTCTGACACACTGTGACAGCTGAACGGTACGGCGTCCTACCACAGACTTAAGGCACGTTGGCCCGCGATTTCCAGTATCGGGCCACCGCATTGGACGAAGTACTAGTGCGCGTTGGGCCTATCTTTACGAAGTAATATATATATCTATGTACACATGCTGTTTAGTGGCATGCTTGTTTGAGCATGCTCAATTTTTAATATCATTATATTATATGCAAATAGCATGCTACTTACTAGCAAATTTACATTTAAGTACACATGTTAATTTGCTCGAAAAAATGTAAATTTGCTCGAAACTAGCATGCTTTCGTGCTACTAAAGAGCATGTGTAACAGTACCTTTACGAGTGCCTACCAGGCGGGTTCTTGGTTGCGAACGTGTTAAGAGTGTCATGTTATTCCAACATGCCGCGTTAAAACGAGAATTAAACTACGTTTATAAAAAGAGCCCACTATAGTTGAGCGAGCTAGGAACTCCGAATAATAAATAAAAACCAGCAATTGAGCAATCATTGTAGATCTATGAATAACTGTTGCTTATCACACAAATATTTGCCCTTACCGGGATTCGAACCCACTTCGTAGACAGCGTTACTAGTCACTAGACCCACTAGGCTAACCAGCCGTAAATCCGTCCGGCCTAATGATATTGATAAAAATCAAAGAGAATTGCTCATATTTTTATTTTACGTCATCGCCCACACAATTTCTGCACCAATCTCTTTTTCCGTGATTTCACATAGTCCGTTTTCACACAGTATTTTTATAAAGTTGCTCGGGCCCTTTGAGTCGGAACGCGAAGGTTAGAGAAAACAAATGAATCGAGAGGCAGTGGTGGCAACAAAAGTGACGCTGGAAATAGCGGCAATCAATAGAAACCCGCGTCGTTCACCACGCCGCCCCACCGGCCCGGCCTCCCATATTTCCGACTCATGTTCTCTTAATTTACTCTCCACAATGTAATAATTGTTGGGAGACAATTGGCTGCATTTATTATTGTGTTAATCTTATTACTTATTAACGGATTAATCATGGCTTGTTCTTTCTAATACTAACAATAATTTTAACGCAGAATGTAAATAACTAGGTCGTTTAACTGTGTTGTTGTTATTCTGCCCGGTACGCCAGGAGATAACAAGGACAGAGTTTATTAGAAAAATTCTGGTTTGCGAGATACACCATATTGACGACCTCTGTAGCCTAGTTGGTAGTGACCCTTCCTACGAAGCTGGAGGTAAGTACCGGGTTCGAATCCCGGTAAGGGCATTTATTTCTGTGATAAGCACGAATTTTTGTTCCTGAGTCTTGGATGTTTTCTAGATACACCATATTTGACGACCTCTTCCGTTGTTGTATTTGAGTATTTATTTATCTATATGGGTATGTATATTGTCGTCTAGTACCCATAGTACAAGCTTTGCTTAGTTTGGGACTAGGTCGATTAATGTAAGATTCGAATCTAAACTTTCGTGAGACATGTTGAAATAAGTAATACAAATAATTACACGGTTCAATTCACGTATTCAATGTCACTCCGGGCGACATGTTTCGAACTCTTCAAGTGATACAAGCAACACCGCCGCGAAAACACTCATCCTGAAGAAGAACTCCCGAAGAGTTCGAAAGATGTCGCCCATAGTGACATTTAATTCGTGAGTTGAACCTTGTAATTATTTGTATTATTTTAATGTAAGATTGTTTCCAAATATATATTTTTTATTTTTATTGAGATATGATTAATATATATGTTTAATGTGTATTAACGCCGAAAAATCAAAGTTTCAGGGTGGGTATCCATCAGAGCCGTACGTAGCGGAGCGGCGTGATAAACAACCAATAACCATAAAAAAATGCGTGGCCGAGACTAGTAAATGCCATTGGTGGAATTTTCCTAGCACACCGCTTCGCTGCTTTGCTCTGCTGGATGTATCGACTCGCCTTTAAAGAGTATTTGAGGAAACGTAACCAAGGCAATGAGCGACAAAAGATTTTAGATCGTCTTTTGTTATATTCGTTAGCATATTCCTAAGCCCCATTTCTAAATTAAATCTCACCCGAGAGTCCTCAAGACGTTCAATAATACAGCGAGGACGGTGTTTACATGTACATTTAGGGCGGTCGTGACATCAGTTGCTGGTAAAAACAGCCTGCCTCCCGGACCACTTAATTCAAAACACGTTCCACTACAATGAGAGGGCAAACGCAATACGTCTATCTGTGCGCGTCACACCGTACTACACATTGATTGAAAAATATTGAATTAAAACCAATCACAGGGTGTTGTTTGGTTTTCATTTGGGACGTGTATCAATCAAGGATAAATTACGAATAAATATAAATTTACATCAATTTTGAAAATTATATTTATTTGATTCGTCGTATGGGATTTATGTCGGAACTGTACTTCTACGCTTCTATTGCGGGCTATAGCTAGCTAATATAATATGAATAAAACGCAAAAACTAAAATAAATGTGTCCTGTTTGTAATATTTGAAAGATTGATGTGTACTAACACGCTCTTCTTGATGAATTCCTGCCGTACCTATTTAAAGTTGTGGTTTAAATGTTTCCTGCTTTACGCAAAGGTTGTCTGGAAGGGATCGCTTTAAAGCGATAAGACCAATTGTTGTTACCATTACTTAAAAAGCATTTTTTGTAAGATGTGTCTCTCTTGTCGATAAAAAGTATTTATCACTATTATTAGGTTAGCTAGGTTAGCTGGAAGAAAAGGTTAGCTGGAAGAAATCCCTCTCAGGGATAAGCTCGCCTTTGTACATGTATCTTCTGCTCCTGTAACAATTGTATTGTTGTTGTGTTCTGTTCCATGTACAATAAATAATTTACATACATACATACAACATATATAATTTACATACATACAACATATGTATACAACTTATGCCATTCAATTAATATTTATCTTTGCAATCTAGCTACGAAGATAAGCCCTATACTAAAATAAAAACACAGCTTTTTTACTAAATTTGCAATCAGCTTACCTTATGTATTTTATTCGAAATTGATTAAACTTACCTGCAACACAATGTAATTCACATATGTTTTTGGACAGCATTTTTATCTTGTCAATCATTAAGTACGCTAAATATTTATTTTACGCAGGATTTTTTTTTAAATCTTGTAAAAGTAGGTATAATTTTGTTCATAAATATATGTTCCATTTAAAACTATTTTAGCCGCCTTAATTTAGCTGCACTGAATGCATCTTATAAAATACAAGCTGCCCGGCCCGGCTTCGGACGGACTAGGCGTTTTCCCGTAGGAATGAAGCATTTTCACGAGACTGTCTCTGATGAAGCCGACATTATCATTATCTCTGATGAAGTGTCATCACTTCATCAGAGATAATGTCGGCTTCTAATGGTAAAAGATTTTTTCAAATTGGTCCATTAGTTTCGGAACCTGTTCAATACAAACAAACAAACAAACAATCAAATCTTTCCTCTTTATAATATTAGTGTAAATATTAGTAGTTCAATAACGACAATTCCGTTTATTGCAAAACGGCTGACTGTTTAGTACAACGAGCAGATTTTACTTCAAATTGAAACCATTCACAGTTTTTTTTGTAACAACTGAAAAGTAAAGATGGATTGATTTAAAAGTCAAACACATGATAAAAAACCGGCCAAGTGCGAGTCGCACTCGCGCACGGAGGGTTCCGTACCATTATCGATAGAAACTGCAAATAAATCACGTTTGTTGTATGGGAGCCCCCCTTAAATATTTATTTTATTTTGTTTTTAGTATTTGTTGTTATAGCGGCAACAGAAATACATCATCTGTGAAAATTTCTACCGTGTAGCTATCAGTTTACCTTATTGTATGCTAATGAGATGCAGCCTGGTGACAGACGGACGTTTTTACCCTTTGGGTACGGAACCCTAAAAAGAATAAATGAACTGAGTATATTAAAAGTATTGCAAGGAGCGGTTAACTGCCCAAGTGGAAGTTGGCCGGCTCTAAAAATACGATAAGGAAGCTATCAGGTTGGTTATCGGCTCGGCACACATAGGACCAACCGTTCAAGAATAGTTAAAAGCTGGGCATCTTAGGGCACGAGCACACACGGAGCAGCCCTCGAAAAACGAACCCCTAACATAGTAATGAAATTAATGTTTACGTGTGTCCGGCATCCCGGCATTATCATAAACAGGCGTTGCGTAATCAGTCGTCGAGAGGGTTGTTGCATAAAGATAAATTCGTTTCACGGCTCCAGTAACCTCTTCAGCAGTCCGTGTGAACTTTGGCTTATTGTGATGGAGGCATGCGCGTTGTGTGCTCGCCAGGCGGAGTTGGCACAGTGGCGTCCGGCGCGACGGGGACCGCGCGCCGCCTTGCACCCTCCGCGCGCTCCGTGAATACTCGCTCCTCTCGTAACGCGTTAAGATACTTCATACTAACACTACTATCTATCGGGATTCAATTAACTTTTCAGTGGTTTTGTGCCTGAGACGCAAGAGCAGCTGTGAGCTCTCTTGATAAACATCAGTGAGTAATCATAAGTGGGTGAAATAGTACGTGCGTTTATTTGAGCTACTGACATTGTTTATCTACGAACAGCCCGGTCGAAATGAGGTAAATTTGAATAATTGCTAATAAGACTCTTATTTATATGAAATCATTCAGCTATATTTTATGAGAAGAAACGTTTTCCTGTTCACGTTAACGAAAATGTAGTAGGTAAGTATCATGTAAAAGGGAGAAAATACTCTCCGTCATACAGGACATCACGCGCACGTGTAATCCGCTACTGAATCGGAAGAGACTTAGGTACTTTTGTAACATTTCTCCGTACAAAGTACACATTGATTAAATTAACCCGATATCTACATTCATTAAATGCAAATTTTATGAACACTCGTCTTTAACATTCAACCCATTTTCTTCTTTGCTTATTTCAAAGCTACCTACATTATTATCAGAATTTTTAGGGTTCCAAACAGAATGCGCCCCGATACTCCGTATGCATCCGCAGGTACCAGTCTGTCTGTATGTCTAGTATATCTCAGTCTCTGGAAACAGGATACCGCTTGATATTTTCACAGAATAAACCAACAGCATTGTAAGGGATTACAAACGTTTTAGTTAGTAAATAATAAAAATAAGTTGGTACTCATTATTGCTATCATATAGGCAGATAGGATAGGTGCCAGAGTCCGAATCCGAATTTGTTAAGTGACACATCTTAAGATAACTTCTTGAAAAGTACTCGTAACTTTCAACGTTGTACTTCTGAAGTTGAGTTCAAAAATATGAGCACAAACAAAGTGAAGTTATCTTACATGACTTTTTATTGTTAATACTCCAGGCAAAATACGGTTTTGAAAAACATTAATTTATAATAGCGTTTTTTTTGTTGATTTCATTATAAAATGTTATTCTAAGATGCTTTATTCAAGAATCCGGCAAACTTTCCACCCGAAAGTAATTAAGTAGATTTAAATAAAGCATGCGTTGTCGTTTTTTGTACGATTTATATTGAGTATTAAAGAGCAAATATAAATGAAGCAAAATCAAGACAAAAATATTTATTAATATTTTTTCTGACTTTTCTGTAGCTAGTTAATTTATAATTTTTTTTTATGTCTGAAATTTTGTCGGATTCTGTCGCTGGGTGACTATTTAATTGATAATAAATCCGTTACACAGAAAAAATAAGCTATTATAAATTATTTCCACAATTGAATTTTTTTCCATACAAGTTGTCAGTTCATTGCCTGGACTATAAGGGAAGGTTGCTCAGATATGTTTGACCCTTTACCTTATTTATGAACTCGACTATATACATATAAAAAAGAAAATTGAGTTTCTAACTCTAATGTTCGTTATAATTGGAAGGTTCAAAATTCTAAATCGCAAAAATCTATCTGGGACAACTTACGATATTAATATCACGGTACAGATACTTAATTAATAATGTACTAATGTTTATTTAAATTGGTCGAAAGCTACGGTAGCCTAGTGGTTCAGGCCTGCTGCTGTCAAGCGGCGGTCGTGGGTTCGAATCCCGGCTCGATTGAGTTTTTCGGAACTTATGTACGGAATATTTACCGTTAGCTTTTCGGTGAAGGAAAACATCATGAGGAAACCGGTCTTAAACCAATAAGGTCTAGTTTTCCCTCTGGGTTGGAAGGTCAGATGGCAGTCGCTTTCGTAAAACTAGTGCCTATGCCAAATCTTGGGATAAGGTGTCAAAGCGGACCCCGGGCTCCTTTAGGAGCATTAACGGGAATAACGAAGGATGGAAATAGGAGGATGATGAGTGAAGCCTAAAGAATGGAGCTACTTTACCCGATTTTCTTTAGTAACTAATTATAATCATAATAATAATAATCATAATAATTTATTTGTAAAACCAATTTACACGTCAATAATAAATAATAAAGTTAGTAGTTTAATTTGCTACATCATATGAGTATTAATAGTTATAACAACCAGTTTAGATTAATTGATTAATGTTAAAAAGTAAAATAATAATAACATTCAATATTAACATACAGTAACAGTATAAGTATTATGACTTATACGCACTGAATTCGTCGTAGCTATTGTAGTAGAGTGTAACGGTACCTTAAATAACTTGAAATGTATAACGCTGCCTTAACAGATTAGCTGTCAATTATGACAGCTCACCCCGCCCTCTTTCTCTACAGACAGCTACACGGTGAACATCGACCTCCGTTACTAAAATGTAAAATAAATATAAATCGGATATAAAAGGTATAAATAAAACCTCCATTGAAGACCTCGGACATTGTTTTATTGAAGAACAATACAGCTATAGTGCAAGGTGCTCACCATTTTATAATTGGTGCGTCCCGATTTCATAGACTTTCACGCTAAATTAATTTAAGTATTATGGTGTGTCCCAGATACACCAACCAGGCTATCGCAAGAGAGAGCTTATGAACCAAGATGATTAGCATAATATGATTAAAATACTTCAAAAATTGGACCCGGTCCCAGCCCCTGGTTCTACTCGTTGTCAAAACATTCATATGCTTTACAATACATAACCTTAGTTCGTTTCCTAATTCTACTATATCTTTCTAATATTATGAATGCGAAAGTTAAGATATTTGGATGTTTGTTACTCACGCTTAAACGGCTCAACCGATTCGAATGAAACTTCGCACGATGATAGCTTATAGCCTAGATTAAAATAAAGAATAGTTTTTATCTCAGGTCCACGCAGAAAAAGTTGCGGGCAGAAGCTAGTACCTAATAATAATTGCTAATGGCTACAGATAGGAATCATTCCTAAATCAAATCTTCAAAGATGAAACGCAAACAATGCTAAGTGAGGCAGGCAGCATTCGGAATGACTTTGAAATAATTGGCTGAGAGGTTTTATCATGTCTGTCGTCGCGGAAAGGAGTTGAGGGCCCTTCGTCAGGCGAGCTCTGTCAAATGACTACAATGGAAAGGATTATTAACACGAGGCACGGACCACTCGGCAGTAAGGTGTATCTTTTGTTAGCACCCCTTGCCTATGCAGCTATAAAATATGCTTACACATGGGGATCCGCTTATTTCAAACGTTTCACGGATTGCATCGTTTCGCCGAATTTTCATTTCATTGCTTTCAAAAGTTAAATGTTTAGGTAAGTACAGCTAAAAGGTAATTGTGTAGAAAGAGCCTATTAGGTTCGGTTAGTATTGTTTTAGGTCAATCTTGAAACGTTAACTGTTCCTGAAAACATTTGTTCTATGAACCATGTTTCTGCAACAATATGGTTTTAGTACCTATACATGTTTATGAAACTTTGAATACATATTGGTGCCCTTGACCGTATTAGTTACTGTGTATTTTTGTTGTAAAAATGTTGCAGCAGCAAATATGAACTCAATTTTTTTTATCTCTTGTCTGATCTCTACTATTATATATTTTTTATCTGAGCCTCTATTCTCCGGAGACGCAAACGGCATTCACTGCCTGACGAAATGATAAAACCAATTAAAAGTATATTATTTTAAAGCATTATGGCAGCAAAGGCTTTTATTTTATATTGACTATCTAATTTGCGACACTGTATTCTTCATATAAGATTGCTGCTAAATCAGTTCCCAAAATTGAACTACTGCTGAACCTATTTGGGTCATACACAAAGGGCATTGGGTAACCTTGTATGAGAAAAATTGCATTTTTTTTGCAACGGCCACGGATGTTTGTGTAAACATCTTTTAGAGGACCTAATACGCATGTATATAAAAATAAACGCGTTTAACAATATCGGAGCCGAGATGTTTTAGTTTGGTTTATAACTTTTCAATATGACCTGCGGAAATATGTATTGCAAATATCTCGGCTCCGATGCATTTTAGAGCATTACATTTCATAACAAAATATGTTTGTTTAAAAAATATGACAACACATTTACCCAAACCCCTTCATATTTGCGTCTTTCCTGTGGACATTATCAAAGTTAGGGGCTAGGAAGCCTAATTTTTGGTTGGACTCCAAATCCGCATAAACGGCGTCTCCTCTTCTATATTACTATGTGATAAAAACATTATTTTTATGCACGTAAGCTCTTAACTATTGACCACAGGAGAGACGAATCCCATTTTGATTAAGTTTTTACTATGATGGGTTTTAGTGTATAATTTCAAAATAAATTTGAAAATCTGTACTTTCTCATTCTCATTATGTTCGCGATTTATGAGCAGATCAGGTTAATTATTAACAAAATATGGGAGTTAAATATACATCGTACAGCCCTATACAATGTAATGCCACAGCGCCCACATTGTTACTAACATTGTCATATAACAATTAGGGCTTCATTACACAACAACCGTGTGTGCTTAGTTCAGAAAATGAAGCCTGATGTAGGTCAGACAGTGTTCCGCTCGGGTAAATTTACCATTTCATTCGTCGCATAGAGAAGCACTTTCATTTTTTGTATGCAAGCGAGAGTGCCAAAAGTTTTGCGCACTGCGTCGCCCCCTCAAACTGAATATGTATGGGATGAACTTGCCAATTCAAATTGGGATACTTTGTTCACCGCACTGTGACCTATAATTGAGGTTTACAATATAAAATTGTGATTTTTTTTACGCACTGTCTTTTGGTGCGTCTGAATTGATGGACGAGGACATTGATGTTCAAACGTAGAATTTTGTCATATTCTCGACTTTTCCATTCGGATGGAGCGTTAGAGCGTCGCGCCCCTTTGGGTATCTCATGGGTCGCATTAACTACCTTTAAACGCGATCGTTTTGACATTTGCAATTAAGCTGACGAGCGAGATTGACAAGCTTAACTTGAGTCGAAATACATCTAACAGCTGTTACTTATTTCATATCATATCAGTCGACCCTTTTAAACGTACCTGTATATTACAATCAATAAAACCTGTTACCGATTCTAAATTTCGATCCAAGTAGAAAATTGAAAAATTATTCGCCACGAACTTTTTTTGAATTTTTACTGTTACCGACTGTACGGGATAGCATCAATCTCTGACCTCTAACTATAAATTAAATAGTATAAGGAACTGCTGTTACTACACCTGCAAAAACAATTGGACAGTATCAAAATTGTGCGTCTCTAAAACTTCCGTTTCCTTAGCGATCGGAAACAGGAAACGCAAATATGAGCACCTAAATCTCCGTATACTAATTTTATGCCATTAGTCATGTGCCTCCAGGCCGAACGGAAATGCAATTGTTCAACATCGATTGGATTCAAACCGTCTACCAAATTTGGTGACGTGCCAATATTTTATGAATTATGAACTACCGACAGTTCAACTTTTACACTCATGGGTCGGCTGTATTTGCCAAAAGGCATCTCAACTACATAGGCCCCGGCATACATATTAGAATTAAGCAAAATCTTAATTATTAAACGATATGATAGAGAAAACAATGGAAAAATAAACCATCTTCCGAAGACCTGTCTTGGGGGAGGCCTATGTACAGCAGTGGAAGTCTATCGGCTGATAATAATTAATATGATGATGATGAATTTCCACATTAAATTTCAGTGAAAGAAAAATATTAAATGAACCTATTTGTTTCGTCAAGATCTTTTTGATTCTTGTTGATAAGTCTATCACTGAAATAGAAGTAAGCGTTTAAACAGATATTCCTGTAATTTTTGTGTTCCCTCAACAGAAAAAAAAAATCTTGTTTGGTTTTATCACACTAAACCCGCTGTTATCGCGAATCATCCTGAAAATAAAGCTATCGTTTACAATAGTAAGTACCGTTGGTTTAGATCACCTGTAGATATGGGTAGATAATCGTTTTTATATACGCGGTGTTCCCGGGAATTTCCGTTAACTTTGGCATATTGCAGAGTACAGAAACAAATTAGCATAATTATTTCTTGAAAACAAAAATGGTGCTCATCACACAATTGGGCATATTCATTATTTTAGGGCCCTTAAACGGATAGTTACGGAAAGTAACAAAACCGACAGTCAATGTCAATTGCATACATTTAGTAACAAAACAGACAGGTTAGATGTGACTTAAGCATCACTTTAGTTAACCTTAATCTGCCATTTTTTTGAAACTCCCCAATTAATGCCCTTACCGGGATTCGAACCCAAGACCTCTAGCTTTGTAGGCACGGTCACCACCAACTAGGCTAAACAGGTCTTCAACTCGTCAAGTAATATAAATGATTTATTTTTATTGTTCAACTAGTACAGACACAAAAGAGACAAAGCCATGTCACTCTTATTACCGAATAGGCTTGAGTAAAGGTTACTTACAATTTATTCTTTCGTGAAAATGTAAAACTTTTTGGTGCGAAGAAGTATTTTTTCGCAGAAATGAAAAACATTCCGGAAAGTTGTCGCGTTAGATACTTTCCCTTGAAAACGAAAACAAGGGTGAGTGAATTAGGGTTTAGTGTTGATGTTATTTACGTATTGATACCGTGTTAATGGTATTTGATTGTCAATTTTTAATAACTTCACGACACAGGAAAATTAAAAAAAAAAACAACTTTTTGTTTGTTTACACTATATGTACAGAGACGAAAATAACGCTATTTTTTTTTCTTATATTATTTCTTCAGTAGGAAATCAACTCAATCAACTAATGTAATTTAAAAAATAAAAGTGAACGATCTTACTTAACTTCTCAATGCCATTATAGAATATTCACTTACTTATCTACAAAATAAAGGAGAACATTTTATTTTCTTTCGAAGCATCATCTCTTCCGGTTTAAACATCCACTCTTTTTAAACATCAAAGGGTCAGACAACGCATAAAAATAGATTTTATTTTTTGTTTTACCTTTTTCTACCAACTAAGAGCTGTATATATTTTATGCTGCTCGAAGGAAATTCTTCTAAGTAACGTTATGACACTTCATCAGACTTTGTGAGATGGACGACGTGACCAAAAGCCATGCGATGAAATGTTTTTATTGTGCACCTTGTCTGTCATGTTCAACGCAGAGAGTACATGTTTTATCGTTTTGCAGAATTACTCGTACTGTATCGAAAATCTCTATATTACACAACACATTTCATCTTTCCGATACAAACTACAAACGTCGTGTATGCAAGGCTAGTTGGTTTATACTGCGTTTCAGGAGTATTGGCATTCGCGTTGTAGCTTTCATCATACACATGGTCATAGTTCGTTAACCAAAGCTTGCATAATTATAACAATTCAATTGTTAAAGAATTACGACGTCGGTATGTAGGTATGTAGCGTCAGTGATCGGTCTCCTGGCACGCGGAAACACTCCAGTTAGTTATGATTTCGAAAATTTTCAAGTAAAACAAAGTTGAATTGTCTTCCGAAAATGGTGGCCGCGTAGTCGTGGGGGGGAAACGTCACATTATAAACTTTGAATATTTCCGCAGCGCCGCGCCGACTAGAAACAATTTACAACGACCTCACTTTGCGAAATCGACAATTTATAGTTTCCTGTCACATTGTATGCGGGTTCAATAGGGGATGCCCGTATTTATTTATAGACCTTTGCAGAATTTGATGTGTTGGCAGCACGAGGCGTTGTCAACAACATTAAAATTAAATGTTGGCTGTGATAATTATCATTGTACGTAGCTGTAAAATCCATACAATACACGGGTATTACGTAACGGTACGTATCTTGGCTGCAGGGTCCAATTGCTATGTATTAGAAATACCGTTAAAATGCAATCTCATTGAAAATAATAGATGTAGGTATATACGTATTTGAAAGTATCTATTAAATAAAAACGGTTTAACATTCAAGAAGAAGATAAGAATCGAATTGTGATTGAAGATTATCAAAAATGTCGTTATTTGATCCAGCATGAAGAGTCTGGAATTTAATCTTCGTGGAATCCAGTCAGTCAATTAGTATTAAATTAAAATTTCTGTTTGATAATAGGTAGGTATCTAAGTATCGATTGTATGATTTCTATAACATTAAACCCGTTTTTTGTCTCCCTGGGGTATAGATTTTCAATAACATTGATGAATGTTAATACTTTTCTGAATACACAAGTATGTTCTTCATCGTAATAAAAAAACTTAAAAAAAAAAAACCGCCGAAAAAAAATGAAAAGCAAGAAAGGTTTATTATTTTTTGCTTTTCAGTTTTTTTTGGCGGGTTAATATTTTTGTTAAAAAGTTTTTATTTTTCAAAGTTTAATCTTTAGTTAATTACTAACTAAATTACTAGTTACAATGCAATATTTGTGATTACCCTCTGCATATGTGGTCATACATTTCAATCAGTAAGTGAACAATCAATCATTCCCTGTTTTCCTACCCTTAGGGCTAGAATTTTTATTTAAAATTTATGTGGGACCAACTTCGAGGTCCCCTTTCTAATAAAAAAAGAATTATTAAAATCGGACTACTCTCTAAAAAGTTATGCGTACATAAAAAAAAATATACGCGTTGACTTGAGAACCTCCTCCGTTTTTTTCGTCGGTTAAAAAAAAAACTTACTTTACTGTACATTTGGGACTTCCATGTAATAACGCATTTAGGTAGACTAATGGCGGACTTAAACAACCCCCACCACTGCAGCTCCGAGCGGAAATATATGGCGCTTTCATAAAATCCGAGGTGTCATTTCCTTTTGAATAGTTCGTTATATCTACGCGGGACCGCTGCATAAAATCTCAGGTTATTCAGGTTATTACGGCGTCGCGATCCGTCGTTGCGGCGACGAGTTATAAAGGGTACACTAAATCTCACCCTTATTGACAAATGACATCCCTCGTTACAATACCGTGAATATCGTTTTCCATATCCGACGTATTTTATATATTTCCTCCCTATTTGATGTCGTATGATCGTAAACCTATACTTCCGTAAACCTATAGGCTGTAGGGGTTGTAGTACATACGTACGTATTGAATAATATTTAAATATGTTTCCTGACATATTTTACCCGTATTTTTCGCATTTTATTGTAATATATGTATACAAGTACTTTATGACGAAGCATTTGCTTTTTTGTTTGTATTCAGAGTGCAAAGTGGTTTCTACTTACGCGTTACACGTTTTAAACACTTGTACGTACCTAAACATATATTCATGTATTTTCTTTAATATATGAATGTTGAAAGGTCGTTGGCAAAATGAGCAGTACAGGCGAGGAATGCTGAAAACATATCCTTTGATAGATTTAATCACCTAATGAAAAAGGAATTCGAAGCAAGCAAATCTATTACTAGCAACATTCAACAGGCACCGATAACCGAATTTAACTTCAAAATAAATGACCTTAAATTAGACGTATCTCGCAGCTCTTCAGCGCTGACCCAGGAACATCAAATACTTCAAAAAAGTATAAACACTACCAATAATACTAATGTTAAATACTCAAATGTACTCAGAGCTTGCATCCGTTACTCACAAAAGAAGGAGAATAATTATTACAACTACAAAAAACTAAATGAAATTATTTTCCAAATTACTTTCTTGGGGTTAGATATCAAGATATAACGGATCATTTGTGATACGTTATATCTCGATATCTAACCTAATTAGTTGGGTATATCGTATCTGCAAGAGTCCAACCTTGATATTTTGTGACAAAAACTAAACAAACTATAACAACTGATGAAAAGGCGCAGTTAAAGGGTTAAAGAGGTATTTCCCGTTGGATATATGGATACTACGTAACATTTTATGATTAATATGGACCGTATCGGCAGTACAGTTCCAAAAGTAACGTAAAATAGGTATTGAAATAGAACTGTGTCACTAGGTAATATTGAAAAATTTTAAAAAAAATACTTAATGCAATTATTTTCAAAATTGCTTTTTTTAAGGTTAGATATGAAGATATCACGTATCATTTGTAATATATTGAATTTTAAAAAAATCAGCCATATCGTGTCTGGAGGAGCCCAAACTTGGTATGTTTTGAAATTATTTTTGTTTTAATTAAAAAAATATGGCTAAAATGTAATAATGTGGTATATTTTTAGAATCGCCTTGAAAAGCCCTTTCATATAATACTAGACACGATAGGTTTCTAAAAAAAAAAAAAAAATTTCCATACAAAAATAAAAATGTTTCGGCACTCCCCCCCTAAGGGAAAGTTTTTTAGGAACTGCGGGTCAAAAAAAATGTTTTGACCTCTAGTATGCGTGTGCCAAACGGCTAAACTGTACATCGATTTGCGGTTTTCTTATGAAATTGGGCATGCTTCTTGCTTCCACTATCGCAGCATTCAATTTACTTCAGAAAATAACAGATAAAATAAATTAAACACAGTTTGTGCCATTTTTTTGACATTAGAAAGGCTTTCGACTTTGTCTCACCAGCACCTACTTGATAAAGGTAACAAATATTGGCAGGGTGCAAAGCGGGTGGAGGGAGTAGCCTAAACGATCACAGCGCTCGCTACGGCTAAAATTTACATTTTTGTCGCTGACTAGAGCTGTCAAATCCATTATGCAGTAAACATTTTCTAATCGTTTTTGAGATAAATTTAATATGGTCCTAGTAAGATATGTTATTGTGAATTGTAATAACACCAAGAAGAAGCGACTGTAAAATTTACCAATTTCCAAGACTGTGGTGGAAACGAGACCAAAGAAATACGAGTAAGTGGATAATTGCCGTAAGAAAAAAAATTAAGTCAATTAACCTCTAAAATTTTACTTAAAGTTCGTACCTAATCATTTGATACAAGTATTAAATTGAAAATTTACGGTGAATTACTATGTTACAGTCCCCATGGATCCCTGTGGCAGCCAAAGCCAGATGACAGAATTTGTAGTGCATACTTTATTGGAGGTAGAAAAGTCGATGCAGGAGCCAGTGCCAGTTATGTTCCAAGGTCATGTCTCCTTGGCGAATGTCTTCAACCTTAAGGACATGCCCATCTAGCACCAATTTCTTGCCTTTATTCATCGGCTCCGGTTGGAAAATGATTTCGTGGTTGTTGGCACGAAACCCCGTTTTATTTATCAGTAGGCTCATTTCTCAATGAAAACATTAATTTTAATGTTAAGTATTGGCAATAATGTTACTGACTAACATCGTTCAAAATGGTCTAATATAGTAAAATAACACAAGATTTCATTATTTTTTTTCACAATATTTACTTACTTCTCGCTTGACAGCAGTGACAATATTGTCCATAATGGCCAACTGTCACGTGGCGCTGTCATCGCGCACGGTCCCAATAGCATCCGAGGCACAGCCCTAGATTGGAACAGTAGTTATTTGAATAATAGGAAGTGCAAATTGATGACAATAATAAGCAAATTCATACTAGATCTGAGTTTAAACTAAACACTGTGGGTGTTCCGCAAGGGAGTGTAGTGGGACCTGTTATTTCTATTATATATTAATGATCTTCCGGACATTACTGAATACACATCTATATTATTTGAAGATGCCATAATAATCACCTGTAATAATCTTAACACTCACAACAAATGAATTGAATAAAACAGTTAAGTGGCTGGAATAAAATAATTTAAATGTAAATCTAAGCAAAACAAACTATGTCCAATTTTGTACTGGAAAAGAAAGTGCTGAATTGACCATAAAGTACAGCCTACGTCCAAAAGTATTGAGCAGTCATGCATTTTGTATTAAAAGTCGAAATTTTAGTCGAGTATCCTTATCCGTACCTTTTCTAATGAAATATTATCAATTATTTTAAACTAGCTAAAGTGTTACTAGAACTTTATTGAACGCTGCTAAAAAGGTTTTAGTGTAATAAGAGTGTTACTCAAAGCAATTATACTTAAGACGTTAAAGCTTTAACCTGTTTGTAACGCTTAAACCTTTACAAGAGTGCTCGCTGACGCTCATTAACTCTTATTGCTTTTTAGTTGTTGCAGTGGAGTGTCTTATAAAGATTAAGGTGTAAGCTTTGCTCAGTTTGGGGCTAGGTCGATTTGTGTAAGATTGTCCGCAAATATTTATTTAGTTATTTATTTTATTTATTTATATCTGCTATAAAGTGCAGGCAGAGACTCTATAACAGAGTTGGTCAAGGGTGTTGTAACACAAGATACTAGATGTGTTAAACAACACCGTTATAAAGGCAAAGCCTGCACAATATTCTTGACTAAGGTTGTTGTAACTCAATAAGCGTTATAGATGAGTTAACTGATGCCTAAAGCTTTAGTGTAAGTTCGCCATTGTTTTGGTGAACTCTAACCTACAAATTGATTAGGTTTTTCAATATTTAACATCAAAATACTTCACTTTTTAAGTTACTCTTGCCATTCTATGGAAGCCACTTAATTTAACATGCCACTGGCCAAAAACAAGAATAGAAAATGATAAAAACTTTAGGTGTTAAAATTGAGATGGGAAATATGGTATACACTTACCGCAAAATCACAAGGGCAGATTGTTTTCACTTAATTTCACATACACATCCAATTGAATACACTTTCAATTAGTAGGACTCCTATCACATATATTAATAATCTTCGCCATTTTGTCGGTAGACTATATTTGACTCATAATTTTATAGCAAAGAAAAGTGTAAGATATATTCTCACTTGAAACTGGGTTAGCGCAAGAGTGTTACAACACTCTCACCGAACACCTTATGCGTTACTACGGTGTTTGTAGAGCGTTGGTTAACACTATGGGTATCAGGTAACACTGCTCTAAAGTCTTTCTAACACCTTAACCTGTAAGACGTGGGCCTCTTTAGTGGTTATATAGGTGTTAGAGCATGCTCTAACACCTTTCTTACAGCCATTCTTAACACCTTAACATTTGGCTGTAACCGATTAAGAATGATATAAGGGTTATTTTAACGCTAGTGTGCTAGTTGGGCTGTATGCAGATACAGTAATACAAGAAACAATCGTCGTCAAGTTCTTAGGTATAATTTAAATAGATAAAAATCGTTCATGGAAACCACAAGTGGAGAAAAATAAATAAAACGATAAATATAGTTTCGTTTATCCTCTTCGTACAGTTGCAAAGTGCGTACCTAAGGCAATAGCTGTTCTTGCCTATCATGGCTATGTTGGATTTGCGCTTAGGTATGGACTGGTGCTATTAGGGAACTCCAGTTAAATCGATGAAATATATGTAAGCCAAAAGAAATGTTGTAGAGCCATTTGTAATAAGCCGCCACGAACATCGTATACGAGCTGAAGTTATTTACTTTACGTCACACCTGGCCATAATGCGAGTTTTACTGCACGCTGCGCGTACGGGAAAACTCGCATTGTGGCCAGGTGAAGATGTAAAATTTTGTACTCAACACGGGCGGTAATTCGTAAAGCCCCAGAGCGCATATTTATGGCCCTCACCTTCGGTTCGGGCCACAAACACCTGCGATCTGGGACATTCACGAATTCACCGCCCTAGTTACGTAATGTACTATTACGATCACTATATATAATGGAAGTTACTAAATATGTTAGGTCAAATCCTTGTTTATTCCAAAGATTAAATGAAGCATGTCAAATTTAACACGAGGTAACCTTCAAGGTTGGTAAAACCAAAAACGTTCACTCAACTCTGTAACAAAAATAGGTATTGCATGGCAGTTAAAATATTTTTCCCCTCACTGCCTCAGAAAGTCGTCTTTTATCCTTTAAACCAGTAGGCAAAAACGCATTTTATCCACTAGTGGGGAAAGTAATATGACCTTGGAGCGTGTTTAAGTAGCTTTTGATAGATAACAAAACGTAAAACGCTGATAATACAAAATTTGCACAGATGATGTATTTCTGTTGCCGCTATAACAACAAATACTAAAAAACATTATTATTTAAACTAACGAAAGTCGTTTTGCATGTTGCTCTTTCCTCGCTACAGCGATGTGAAAAGTTTTGTGTTACACACGGGTGGAAATGTATTTTAGTTCTCGTGTGTTGAACCTACGCTCAGGATTCTAATTGAGAACCACTCGCTTAGCTCATGGTTCAACTATAGAATCCTTTCGTATGCTCGTGTTTCAATTCCACACTTGCGTGTAAAATAAATTTTTGCACCCTTGTATAACAAATAACTATAATCGTCCCAAAAGACATAACATGCTTGCCATTATAAGGCGAGTATATCAAAGCTACATAATTTGCTTCTTGAATTATTTTGGTATGTAAATACTTATTTTGTAGAGATATCTTCTCCACGACATGAGAAATTCATGAAATCGATGACACAAATAGGTTCCTGTTGACAAGGAAATTGAAACACCGGGTACCTTTTCCACTCTTGTCACTATGACAATTATTTAGGTCATAAAAAGGTACGTGTTTCAGGATCCTTTACCGTTCCAACGCAAATCTGTTAAACAAGTATCAATCGACAGGATTATATTTGTAGTATTATTGGTGTAATTATAAACGTGAAGTGATTTACCACAGTACCCAGTAATTAATCACACACGCGATCGAGCGGGTGGTTCATTGAACGAGCTAACAATTGGGTGCGGTATCATCAAAATAAAATGACGGTAATGTATGTTTAATTTACTTCTAAGCCTTTTCTCACATTTGAATAAATAATTCACCCGTTTAATCTACCGTGCATGGATATAATTTATTGCATTGTTACGCTAAAACCCGCAGGAGTCCGTTCAAATGTCGCCCTTATCGCCATTGAGCAGAGTGCACAAATCACGGTCTCAACGGGTTCCCAAGTTCTCAATAAAACGGAAGAATTTATTACAACAACTCTTCATATAGGTATCTACCGACCCTTTTATGGAATAGGTCATGAATCACCCGGATGAACCCGCGCGCCTTTGACAAAAGCCTTCATAAATAAATAAATGTACATTCATACACTTTTTCCTTTTTTCATATAACATCACTCATAGAACTCTATGTAAATTATGGAAATAGGATACACGGGAATGTAAGCATGTGCCCGACCAGGTACTATTTTCACGATAGGATTTTGTCGAACTCGCCCAGCTGTCGAATATTTAACTACTTACTTAATAATTCATATTCATCGGGTAGAGGAGGATGCTTCATAATAAGTCTTGGTAAAGTAAAACTATTGTGAACAAGGTTATTTTGCTATCAAGTGGTGTCAAAAAAGACGTTCAGTAGAGGAAATTAAAGCAAATGAACGTAATGTTTTAAATCTTGCCGACAAAAGGCTCAATATCATCAATACTTAGGTAGGTACTTGGTATGATTGAAGAACGCATTGGAAATCATTAATATGCATATGCCAAATCGTAGGTATGTTAGTATCATTTTCTACATTGTCTTATCTCCGTTTTTCTGATAAGTATATAATAGTACATTATTGCAGCGACCGGAAAGTAGCAATTCGTGGATGAGTAGATTTTGTCGAAGCTGAATCCGACAATAGAGACGAATCCACGAATTGCCGTTCCCACCAAGGCAGATATAGTGCTTTTCTCCAACATGTGAAGAAATCAAATAATATTTCCAATAATCTTAAAATATCGAGTATGTCAAAAAAAAACCAATCAAATTCCCGCCCAACTTATTTTTTAAAAGTATGTATACGGCATGACTCATATTGCCAGTTTCAATTGTCATAGGTATGTATATAGAAATTTTTAAACCATTAGAACCGGTAACCGGTCATAATCACAAATGTTTTATGCAATTAAAATTATTAAAGATTAAATGGGATTGCAATCTAAATGCGTTTCAGTTTCGGTGAGTTTTATTTCGACAAATATTTTCATTTCTTTATTTATAATTATTTGAGATATATTTAAAAACGCCACTTCGACCACTTTCAAAAGTACGCGTTTTGTCTATGACCATTAAACGGGCGTGATTTGTCACAGCAACTTGCAATAGTTGGAAAGAGACAGCCATACACTACTAACTAGTCTCACTATCGCAAGTTGTCGTGACAAATTGCAAGGACTTTAAACGTACGAGCACTTGGCTGTTTGTAGTGATTTGTCTTAGTCAAATTATATGGTTAAAAGGTATAAAAGTATACAGTAAAGGAATTTCATACACTTTCCTGGCCGCTAAAACTGGTCTGGACTGGACTTTTAACTTTTTAAATTTGCGTTCTGCATTAACGAGGAACTTCAAGTACTATTTTTGATACAGTAAGGCGAACATTTCCGAGCATATTGAAGAAATAGTTATTTGTTATGCAAGGCTGCAAAGTTGTTGTTTGGCGCAAGTGCTTGTATTGAAAGCTGAGCATAGCGAGGCTTTCAAGGCACGAGACGCTAAACAATTTTGCTGCCGAGCGAATCACACAACTTTTCACCTCACCACCGCGAGGAAAATTGTAGGTTAATGTACATACATACATACATACATTCACGCCTTTATCCCTAAAAGGGGTAGGCAGAGCACATGAAACTTATGTTCCAGCGCCACTTTTAGCATAAATGTGGGTATAAAAGATCGACAAAATGTGATATTGCAGTGACAGGTTGCTAGCCCATCGCCCACAACACACTTCAACCCTGGTCCCTTAGTCGACTTTTACGACACCCACGGGAAGAAAGGGGGTGGTGAAATTCTAACCCGACACCACACGGGGGTTAATGTAATGGAAGTAATTTGGACCTTATACTCCTTTTCAATAAAGGTTTGTTTACATCTCAACAAGATGTAGCATTTTATATTTATTAAAATGTAACATAAATATTTTTGCATCTTTAAATAACCCCACGCTTACCTACACTAAAAAAGTCAAAGTATTGTTGGGTACTCACGGGTAAACTAAGGCTCAAATTCGCTCATGCTTTTAGCTATTAGCTAAGTTATAATACCGCCTTAATACTAACGCGCTTGATAATTAATGTTTATAAATGGCCCGTTTTGTAGTGATTTAATATAGTTACTGTTTATTGCTGATAAATATAAATACTGACAAACCAGCATGGTTATCATAAGACGGCGCGCAAGCTCTCTCGATTTTTCTCTAACTATCCGTCTCTCTCTTATCAGACAACTTAGAAAGAGACGTATATAGTGTGAGAAAAATCAAGAGAGCTCGCGCGCCGTCTTGTGATAGCCGTGCAGTATCGTGACAAAATACTCCGCGTGTAATATTGCAGAAACTCAAATAGACTTCATGGCTGAACGCGAGGACAGCGCTATGCCATGCCATTGAAAAAAAAGAAAGAGGGGTCAAGACTTTTGACGTTATTTTGTTGATACATTTATTGAAATTACACCTCGTTACGAATTTAGCTCATATAATTTTCCATATCAGAATCGATTATTTTTTTATGCTTTAGAATTTAAAATGCGTATTTTGAAGGTCTATCACAACACCGGATCGAAATTATTACTGTAAGATAGTTAAGGCAACGCCGCCATTTTGAAGTCTCTGACAGTCGACAGATATGGCGCTATGGCGGCAACGGAATCGGAAGCGGGAGAAATTAATAATTTAATGAGGTCAAATGTTTCCGAAAGTTAAAAAATCGTCGAAGTCGGATAAAAACTATTCTAAACGGAAGCTAGAATAATAATGAACTTGTAAAAAACGTTTCACGTATTTCTGTTCATGGGTAGCTGAGATCATTCGTGACACAAAATGCTTAGTTTGATACTGGCTGATTCTGAATTTAGAGATTTATTATAAGTGAGAGATGAGAGATGAGAGATTAAGTGTAAGTAAGTACGTTGCCCGTTACTGGTATTTATCTCTTGTTCAGTATCCTAATGCTCCAGTTGAGTGGAAATATCTGAGGTACAAGGGTATCGAATACACCACAGTTCAGACTGAAAGGATTAAGTCGATTGGAAGTAATCGCCTTTTCTTCTGATAATATTACTGGGGGCGTTTGTAAACGTCTCTTATCTCTGATCTTGCTTGGCGGGGGGCTGGATTGACGTTATACTGATTGGATTGTCTATGGCTTACTTTGTTTACGATATATTATTTGGGTATACATATTTATTGTTAAGCTTCTGTAAATAGGTGCTGATAATTAATTATATTGTAAGGAATTGGTAGGGTATTTACGACAACATGTTTGGTTTCAAGAGAAATGACGCTAGTATTCGTTTGCCGGAATCACGAGGACCTTTTTAACCGACGAAAACAACGGAGGAGGTTCTCAAGTCAACGCGAATATTTTTTGAATCATTTTTTATGTATGACCACGCATAACTTTTTGGAGAGTTGTCCTATTTTGATAATTCTTTTTTTAATAGAAAGGGATAAGAAATTTTAAACCTCGAAGGTGGTCCCACATAAATTTTAAATAACAATTCTAACCCTAAGGGTAGGAAAACAGGGGATGATTGATTGTTCACTTACTGATTGAAATGTATGATCACATACTCGTATGCTGAGAGTAATCACAGATATTGCATGTAAGTAACTAGTAATTTAGTTAGCAATTAACTAAATTTAGCCACAGAGAATTAAAAATAAAAACTTTTTAACAAAAAAAAAACCGCCAATAAAAACTGAAAAGCAAGAAATAATAAACCTTTCTTATTTAGTTTAATCCCTAAGTTCTTAAATGAATCTAAGTGTACCTAATTAATTTTGAGTCGGCGCTAACTCAAAATTACTTAGGTATACTTAGATTCATTTAAGAACTTAGTTATTAAGGTTAATAAAAAGGGTTTAATATTGTTACGTCCACGGGGTGGGTAACGTAATAGAAAATACACTTATTGATCACTAATTAAAAGGAATGCAAACTTCATTATCAAATCACTTCACTATAACACACTTTTCACTCGCTTCGCTTTGAGATTCGCAAGTTCAAAATCTAAACCATGCCAAAAACGGAACTTATTTGTTGGAAATATATCGGGACCCAAATGAGTTCGAAAACCAATACATAGATTGTATTTAACCTTTGGATGTTAAGGGGAAGAATCCAATCGCGACACATTTCTTGCCGAATATATTATGTTTATATATTAATAGGCTCTCTAGGTCCACTCAGAAGCTCATGAAGGAAAGGAGTGAAATTATTCTACAGTATTCACCCGATGCGACCTTATACCGGCAGCTCAATAAACAGATCTCCCAGTCCCTTACCCGCGATCTGCGCCAATTCAATACAAATCATATTGAAGAGGCCATCCAGCGTAATAAGGGCTCTAAAGTATTCTCGAGAGATTTGTCTATGGGCAGAGCCAGCTCGCGAAGCTAAAAACTGAACATGGTAGAATCGTTTCCTCTAAACCTGAGATTCTGAGTGAGATAGAGCGCTTTTACGGACAGCTATACACATCAACGCGCATACCCGAAGATAGTCAGGCGGAAGACCCTAGAGCTAGACTAACCCGACACTATACCGACGACATCCCGGACATCAGCCTGTACGAGATTGTAATGGCTCTTAAACAGCTCAAGAACAACAAAGCACCCGGTGAAGACGGAATAACAGCCGAACTTCTGAAGGCGGGTGGAAAACCGGTCCTTACGGCCCTTCAGAAGTTGTTCGATTCCGTCTTACTGGAAGGGAGAACTCCAAAGGCATGGAACAGAGGGGTGGTGGTGCTGTTCTTCAAAAAGGGTGAAAACACTCTGCTGAAGAACTACAGACCCATCTCACTTCTGAGCCATATCTATAAGCTGTTTTCGAGGGTCATTACAAATCGTCTCTTACGCAGGTTAGATGACTTCCAGCCTCCCAAACAAGCCGGTTTCCGAAGAGGCTTTAGCACCGTAGACCACATCCACACGCTTCGTCGGGTTATACAGAAGACCGAGGAGTATAACCTGCCCCTCTGCTTAGCGTTCGTGGACTACGAGAAAGCCTTCGATTCGATTGAAACCTGGGCTGTACTACAGTCTCTCCAGCGGTGCCAAGTTGACTATCGCTATATCGAAGTGCTGAAGTGTTTGTACGAGAACGCCACTATGTCGGTCCGACTCTAGGACCAGAACTCGAAACCTATTGCGCTGCAGCGAGGAGTCAGGCAAGGAGATGTTATTTCTCCAAAACTGTTCACCGCTGCACTGGAGGACGTTTTCAAGACTCTGGACTGGAGAAGGCTAGGCATCAACATTAACGGCGAGTACATCACTCACCTTCGGTTTGCTGACGATTTAGTAGTCTTGGCTGAGTCCATGGAGGACTTAAGTACGATGCTCGATGAGCTCAGTAAAGCTTCCGAACGAGTTGGTCTAAGAATGAACATGGACAAGACGAAGATAATGTCAAATGCCCATGTCGTACCAACTCCCATTAAAATCGGATACTTTACGCTCGAAGTTGTAGACGATTATGTATACCTAGGACAGACTATCCAGATAGGTAGGTCCAATTTCGAGAAAGAGGTCAATCGTCGAATCCGACTCGGCTGGGCAGCGTTCGGGAAGCTACGGCAAATCTTTTCGTCCAATATTCCGCAGTGTCTCAAGACGAGAGTCTTTGCCCAGTGCGTGTTGCCAGTGATGACATATGGCACTGAAACGTGGTCGCTTACTATGGGCCTCATAAGAAGGCTCAAAGTCACCCAAACGGCAATGGAGAGGGCCATGTTGGGAGTTTCTCTGCGTGATCGCATCAGAAATGAGGCAATCCGCAGCAGAACCAAGGTAATCGATATAGCCTTCCGAATCGCTAAACTTAAGTGGCAGTGGGCATGGCACATAGCACGTAGAACCGATGGCCGTTGGGGCGGAAAGGTTCTCGAGTGGTGACCACGTTCCGGAAGACGCGGCGTGGGTAGGCCCCCCACAAGGTGGACTGATGTCCTGGTAAAGGTCGCGAGAGTCCGCCGGATGCGAGTGGCGCAGGATCGGTCACTTTGGCACTCTTTGAGGGAGGCCTATGTCCAGCAGTGGACGTCTTTCGGCTGATATGATGATTAATAGAAAGAGGTGCAATTGGAACGAATGCCATTATTGGCCACTACTGCACTTGCATTGTGGGAAAGCGAACATTAGGATGTTGTTCTCACGTAATGTCTCTAGGATGTTGTTGGATGTCTCTAGTTGGCGCCGACTCAAAATTACTTAGGTGCACTTAGATTCATTTAAGAACTTAGTGATTAAACTAAATAAGAAAGGTTTATTATTTTTTGCTTTGCAGTTTTTTTCGGCTTTTTTTTTGTTAAAAAGTTTTGGCTAATACATTACATTATCATACATGTTATTTAGTAATGTGTTTATAGGTATGTCAACTTGAAAGTCTCTCCGACTACTCAGACCAAGAAAATATACAGACGAAGCGTTACGAACAGTCTAGTGAAGCCAACCGGGTTTCAACCAAGCCCCATAAGTTTAGCACACGCTAAACAAATTAAGTCGCACAAAACTCGAAATAAATGATCTTGACAGCATTGCGACATGTGCTGAAGGGTTTTGTGCAATTTTGTTTGTATATGTTTCTTGGTCTGAGTCCGACTATTGATACTAGGTTAAATAACTACAACTTGAAAAAGTTGAAAACCTCCGACCTTTTCATTTCAAAGTCCAATACCTCAAAAACGGCTAAACAGATTTTGATAAAACATGGACACTCGAGATAAAATCACCCATCTTTTTTCGTCGGGGGTTAAATATATTTGTAGTATCTAATACAAAAATCGGCGAAGTGCGTGCCACGCACAATGTAGGGCTCCTTAGTTGCCCGTATGGGTTTATCAACACGCAAGCAACAAGTATTACTGCGGTTGCGTTGCCCGAATTTAACAACTATAAGGGCTCCTTGCTGATCACGGAACCCTAAAAAAAGAGATCCATCGCGGGCATCCGGTACGATAGAATTAGCCTTTGATACATAATTTATATACAATAGCAATATTCATAAAAGAAATCAAGTCCTTATTCCATCATGAAGTGTAATGACGGTTGAATTCTTAGGGGTCATTTATTTCAAACCGTCGGCCATGGTAAGTTAGGTCCGTTATAATCAATCAGATTATAGAATGGGAACGTTGACAGTTTTCAATGAGATTATAAATTCAAATTAAAATAATTTATTCCAGACTAGGCCCATTAATTAAATAAATTTCTGCAAGTAGGCCGCATAGCGCTTATACAAGTGAAATTCTACTAAAAAAGAAGACCACTGTCAAGAAGAAACCCAACCAACTCTACAGTCAGTGGTTTTTTGCCAAAAATAAGCTAATTAAATAGTTAACCTGAAAATGTGTAACAAAATAAAAGGCAGGGAGATCAATAAATAAATCGATAATGATGGAATTGCGATAAAAGCTCGCTGGTTAACTATGCATTATTTGAACCTAATACCTCGCTTCGATCGCTCGATCATTATATACTTTTTAACGTTGGTATTTATGTACGAGGATATATTACATTGATTTATGTTCGTATTACATCTCGGCTTATAAATCTTATAATTATGATCTTGCGCAAATTTACACACTATTTAACTGTTATGTTTCTATGTTCTATGTATATTATGGTACCTTTGTACTAAGGTACTGTAAACTGGTGACCGCATTTCACATGGCGATTCGAATCCCGTCAGCCCGACTCAAAACCAAATACAAAATTGAAGTAGTTAGGTTTGTTTTTGTGTCATTGTTTTAATAATAACGCGCTCCGATATAAACATCTATCAGCCATTTACATAGGGGATAAAATCTTCTTAATCCTTCATCTCATGCCACACCCAAATTTCATCAAAATCGCTGAATTAAAACGTTAAACGTGATTAAACAGACACTTTCACTATGGGTACTTTTGCATTACCTATTAGTACTATGTCTATGTGATTGTACGTTTAGCACAAACGTATATTTTATCCCATGGGTCCGCATGGGTTTCCAATAATACAAAGTCGGAGCCGTGCGGCAGCTAGTATATAAAACAATGGTTCAATAGCTCATAACAAAACACAGTTCTGAAACTGTTGTGTCAAACCATTGCTATTAAAGATGTAGATATAGGTAGGTACGTGAACCCAGAGTGGATGTGTGAAGCGAGGGTAGTGTAACGACGTGCCGTGCCGTGTGACGTGTGACAATGGCCGAGCAAACGGCGCGAGTGCATGAGAGTTCACCTTTTTGCTGAGTAAAATATTTGCGTCTGAGATTTGCAATGCCAACAGAACGCAGAGCAGCTTTTATATACGGTTATCGGTAGCAATCAAATAATATTCAGAGCCTTGTTTCAATAACCTCAATCATGGAGAGGAATAATACGTACCTACTTAATTTTTACTCGTGAACCTATCGCGCGCTGTAGAAGAGAAACAAATAGTCACTTTATCGACTAACAGGGAGCCCGCGCGCGTACAAAGCCAATGATGTAATATAATAATGACTATATTAATAATAACTCATTATTATATTACATCATTGTACAAAGCACGCAGGCAGATTGGTGAAACAATTTTTCGGATGTGTAGTTACTACTTATTACACCTTACATAAACTTAAGCTTCCCCTTTTATCAAACGTGCCTAATTTAAAGATTTCAATCTACGATAATATATATAGGATACACGAGTATAAGGTGATGTCCTTGGTAATTTCATTAACTTGGTTCAAAAGGCAAGCGATATCGTAAGATTAAATTCTGCACACAAAAGCTTTTCAAAAATCTTACAAGTATCTTAGTTCCATCAAAATCCAGGTATGCTATTTTATACATAAATTCCTTTTTCTCAAACATGCTCTGAAATGTATGCGTTAATACCACGAAATGAAGACAAGATGTTTCTTGTTTATGGCTCCCTACATTACTTCTTGGCCTATGGCCTAAGGCCAAGAAGTAATGTACTTATGTAAACCCTAACTAAAAACATTATTGTCCGCAACTCTAACTTTTTAAATTTGCTTACTAATATTTAACTGACATAGGAAAAATTACATACTGCCAACCACCACTCGACTCTGTAAGCAGACTTGCGACATAAAAAAAAACAAAATTTTGGTACTATACTTACATGGTGCCTGAACGGCTTGTTGAAATGGCATGTTTAAAAAATAAAAAAGGAGGCATATTACACAATTGTTTTCTGAACTTTCGTTCTGATTGTAATTTCAACCAACTAGTATTTAATTGATTACCTTGTAGGTATTTATTTTAATGTTAATATTTCCTCACATAGTTTGGGAAAAGCACTATACAATCCTCGGCCGGAACAGGGATTGCTCGACTCGTTGTATCCGGTCTCCGGAAATTTCAAGTGTGTACATATTACGGTTCTAGAGATATACCGATTATTATGGGCGGGCAAAAAACGCCATAAAATTACGTTTCATGTGTGAGAGCACTATTTTTTTTTTTTGTGAATGTATGTTAAAGCAGCAATAGAAACTCTACTTCTGTGAAAATTTGAACAGTCTAGCTATTGCTGATACGCAGACAGCCGGATGGACAGCGGAAGCTCAAGAACAGGGTACCGTTTGACATCCTTTGGGAACTCGACTCTAAAAACTATCTAGTTGAATTCCTTGACCCCAAATATGTATATTTCGACACTAAGTTTGTCATTCTACGTTAAATAGAACTGAGGATATTGATAAATTAACTAAAATTCAAAATGGCCGCCATAAAATTCAAGATGGCCGACGGAGGAGTTGGTTCCTATCAAAAACTTAAAGCTATGGACCTAACAAGGACCTGAAAAAAATTTAGTACTTTTGTCCAGCGTGTCCACATTATCACCTGAAACTGCCCTACTATACCCAAATTTATGCTAAAAGTGGCATTGGAACATAAGTTTCATGCTCACCTTATCCCTTTTGGAAATAAAGCCGTGAATCTATGAATGAATGAAATTCTTTTTCCAAGAAAATTAAGTTAAGCGCCGAGATGTGCCATCAAATGCTTGAGCAAATGCAAATTTCGCTAGATTCCCTCAGGACGTGGTCATCTTCAATTCTCGGAAGTGATGAACGGAATCGGCAAGTTAAAGGCATTAAATCTGTCTGGAGCGTTCGATTTGCATTGGGAAAATTGCATTTTCGAGTCGTCGGCGACAAGGAGGCGGCTGCAAATGTTTGCGATGCTGGCAAAAGCTTTGCTTTAGGATTTTGCCGGGCTCTTGTTGGCAATAGCATGGCAACTAATGTGTCCTCGGCGAGTGCAACCTCGCAGAGAACGATACTTGAAGAATTATTAGTTCATATAAAAGGTCCCAGAACATCAGAATTTGAATTAAAATATTTGGATTAGTTATTTCTAATGAAATAAATAATGCATTGTTTCACACTATATTGGTTAGAGAATAGATATAATAAATAGGCCACTGATTCACTGTAACCCCAACAGTGGTTCCTGATTTTAGTGTGAGTGGCTCTGTGAGCTGTAGAAGGCGCAAGCAGCAGGTCTCTTTAGAGTACGTAAGTACGTAAGTGGAGTACGTAAGTACTTAATTATTGAAATTTGGTGAGCAGGTGCTCACCAAATTTCAGAATCGAATGAGAAATGCGACCAGCACGGCAATCACAAGACGGCGCGCGAGCTCTCTCGACTTTTCTCACACTATCCGTCTCTCTCTTATTAAAACACTCAGAGCAAGACGTATAGTGCGAGAAAAATCCAGAGTACGTCGCGGCCGTCTCATGATAGACGTGTTGGAGATGAGGACGGCCGGACAGACGCCGGACACCCCAAATAATTATGGCACAAGCTGAAACGGAGAATTTCGTTCGCTGTACTCGCTCGTTCAACTATTACATTGCAAACCAAAAATAAACTAAGACCACAAAGACTAACTAGACCATTAGGATAACAATAAGAGTAGATTTAAGAACGTAAAAGTACTTAAATCTTCATAAAACTTATTTAAAAGTGTACTTTACCTACTTATTATAATATCGGGCGTTAGTCGCCCCATCAGCATACCAAGTAGGTACTAATTACATATTAACTTATTGATTGTAATGCTATAACTGCTACGTAAGAATTATTGACATATTTTTAATTTGTTTGTTGGTACTGCATTCAGTGAAGTAATAGTTCTGAAGAAATCGTTTTACCCCTTAACACCCGACTCTATACGATCGTGCAAGTTTCTTACATGAAATCACAATTTATCGGTTGTAAATGGTTAAACAGTTTTAATTATATGATCCGTGTTTGTGTAGGACTAGTGGTAGACTGGATTACTTACGAACCGTTTGCAGCGCAGTCGCGCCGTTGTAGTATTGCTTATTTGGTCTTATCCATTAACCATTTAAACATTAATCACGTTAGACACCTCAACATTTGAACAACTAAAGTCCAGTCCACATCCGGTGCTGATGCAAGAAGCGCATTAAGGGTACCTTTCCACCAAAGATGTGCTATGCTTGCTATGCTATGTTTTCACACATTTGAAACATAGGTGTAGCTACGTTTCAAATGTATGAAAACATAGCATAGCCTTAGTGGAAAGGCACCCTAAGGCTGTGTAGAGCTCTGACGAAAGGAGAGATCCTCGACAGTGAGGGGACTAGCAGACTCACCGCCTGACTCACCAGCTCAGGGCAGTCTGAACCACCTCGCAAGGTTTATGTCGTAACACACATATATGTCGTAATTATATTTTGCAAAATACCCAGGACAAAGCGAATTGGATCTGACCGGTTTGATTTGAGAGCAAGCTCAGTGTCCAATAAGACAGGCGTAACAATTAGTCCGACTTTCACTGCGTGACATTTCACGAGTCGCGACGCATGTGAAGCGAGTCATGAAAAGATCTCACCAACCCGTATGTTATGTCTTTTTAGGGTTCCGTACCTCAAAAAGGAAAAACGGAAATTTACAGAATCACTTTGTTGTCCGTCTGTTTGTCTGAAAAGTATAAAATTTTAATTAAGTACAGATACAGAACCGAAGTGTGCGAGTCCGACTCGCACTTGTCCGTTTTTTTTTGTAGTTCCGTAACCAAATGGTACAAACTGGTATTACTAGGAATTCGCTGTCTGTCTCAGAGCTGTATTTTTTAAATTTTAATAGACATTTGAAAGTTTACTTTAAAGTAATAAAAATATTGTTGTAAGTCATATGTCCTTATAACAAAAAAATTTGTTTTTTGGACATTTATTGCTCAATATCTATACGTGTGGTGTCGGTTTAGAATAGCACCACCCCCTTTCTTCCTGTGGGTGTCGTAAGAGTCGACTAAGGGAACAGGGTTGAAGTGTGTTGTGGGCAATGGGCTAGCAACCTGTCACTACGATATCACATTTTGTCGATCTCTTATACCCAAATTTATGCTAATAGTGGTACCGGAACACAAGTTTCATGTGCTCTGCCTACCCCTTTTAGTTTGACATAGTCACAAACATTACTATTAATGATTCACTAATTTTCATCACAGAAAGTTTCTCATATTGTTTTGACACTTTTATTTGTCATTGTCATGATTACGACATTTGTCAATTAAATGTTTAACTCGTCAAGTCAGTTGGTTTTCATTGAAAATTTAAGGTGACTATTACTGTATTATTTGCTTTGATTGGTTTCATAATTTATGGGCAAATATATGGTAATCTCATAATTATTGAAGGCGGTAATTTTTACATTATACTAAAAACTAACAAAAAAATAAGGGCTTCAGAGAGTTTCTTATCACAATTTGCAGAATACTGGCTGTTACGAATTTTGGACCTAAAATGTAGCAAGTTACCATTCCGAATCAATTCAAAATTGACAAATAGAAGCCAGTCTTGTTTTGAACAATCATAAAAATTTGCCGTGTTATTTATGCTATGAACTAAATTTTAAAGTGATAAACGAAAATTCAAAAGTATAAAAATGGATATTTGTTGCATCGAAGAATGTGGCGAAAACTCTGTTCGGCCAATGCTGGTCTCGTCTAGGTGCCCAGTTGAGCCTGTCGCCTATTATCCTTGTCTTCCTCCTTGCACCAAAACCATGTATTGTTGTGAAAAACCAAAACCTAAACATCACCACCATCATGAAGATAGTCATCGGAGCGATAGTCATCACGGTCAACATGGTCAACATGGTCACCATAAGATTGAGCGGCGTCCCTGTTCACCACCGAACAACCACCAAGACTGTTGTTATATTCGGCCACCGTCGCCACACCCGGCGTGTTGTGCGCCCCAGCCGTCTTGTTGCAAGCCGGTTAAGACGAAGTACATCATACCTTGTTACCGATATGAAGATGGACGTATTGTAAGCATAATTACACTGATTAATACAGTCATTCAGGTTTAGCTTAGTATCGAAAGGTCGTGGTAGTTACCTACTCACCACATAGTAAGCAAACAGCACTAGGCATATAGTAGCAATTTCGTTTTCTTTGAGGTTATATAATTATAACATGCTTAAAAACGCAACCATTACTTTTAAATATGTATGTTTTGCGAAACTCGTGCCCGAGGATTAAGACTTACCACTGTACAATATTCTTAGAGATGACTATTACTAGAAAACATTAGCTAAAATAAAGGATTTCCTGGAAAACGGCCAGGCAACAAAACTCACTCTTTAATGCACAGAACTCAAGCACGTTCAACTAAATATATTCAATATATTCAAGTACTTAATTAGCAAATTAATGAAAAGTACTAGACCTTAAATACCAAAACCAGCATAGGCTGTATATAGAAAAAGTGAGTAGTTTGAAATCTTTAAGTACTTAAGTAATTTATTTTATGCACTGTAATAATATATTTTACTACAATAGACGTTTTGATACTAACTAGCCTCAGGCATCTCTTGCCGTTTCCGCTAAATTCTGTTGTCGCACACCCGATCGCGCTAGGAGCGAAAGAGCACGTGCTATTCGGCGGGCGCGTGCAAACAGGGTGCTATGATTTTAATTTTTCTACCTGTCTGCATCGGTTTTGTTAGACAGCGAACCTTTATGTACGTAAGTACTATGATTTATTCTGTGGTAGTCTGTAGAGCATTCTTCCTGCCAGCCGTACACTGAAACCAACAACTTCTGTCTTTACATTTTTTTTGTCGTTGGTTTCAGGAACGGTATGTTCCTACTCGTTACGGAAGACTTCCAAAGACTGCGTACATGCGGAACGGGATTCAAGATCAAATCCACGGATACAGAGGCGCAATTAGATTTTTGTGTTCTGGCGGAGAACCACAACACCCTTCCGTACACACTGCTGTTACGCCCATGCGTAAACATTTCCCAAAAATCACTCAAGAAGTGCTGCCGATTAAAAAGAAGAAATGAATCAATTGCCTAATAATGAGTAGTAAAATTGAAAGAAAATAAAATATTCTTAGTGACCACTCAGATGTTTGGCAGGCTTATCCATTGCCTTCATCTGCGTTGAAAAGGAATGGGCTCCAAGATCAAACGGTTGGAGAAAGCGGCGGCATTGCATACATCAGAAAATGTTGGCACGAGGCTTGGTGCGGCGACTATCCGAAACCAATAGCCATCAAACGAATGAAGAAATTGGCTGTCAAACTCCCTAAGAAGTACTGATCCTGATGGTGCGTAAAGTCTACATTGGAAGTAAAGAACTTCGTGAAGAAACCGAGTGGAAAATCTTTGTCACACTCATGTTTGTTACTACTAAAATTGCGCACACTAAAGACGAGCACGCATATTAGACAAGGTTTATCGAAAGCGTGGCGTGCTCATTATGCAGATTTAAAGATTTCTTAGAATGTGTATCACTCTCTCTCTTCTGTTACTTATTGTAGCCAAATAAGAAGTTTTAAATGTGATGTAGGAGACTAAACGGGAGTGTCTGGGTTGCAGGTGCGTAAGCTGCCCGTGACCGCCTTCAAAAGGAATGGCATGCAGGACCAGGAACATGGGAAGGTTCAGGGCGCCACCAACTTCCTTCGCCGCTGCTCTCGTGACGTCGAACTAGAGTGCGACGTCTGCCCCAAGCAGCTTAAAATTTGCGATCTCGCGAAAGTGCCTCTCTGCGATGGCAAGAAATCAGTCTGCTGCAAACTAATAAAGAAAAAGCCGATAAGGGTTTCCCTTGAAGACATATTGGATGATTAAACACGTACGCGCTCTGGTTTTTGCAATACTTACAATATTTACTATTGTTTTTATTAATAAAATCATCAGAACAATAAATTCACGGCCCGAAGAATGTGTATCACAGTCGCCATATTGATCTATTCTATTATAAATAACATTAACAATACGTAACAGCTAGACGTACGTCCTCCAGGAACGTATGTTATTCTAGACCACACTTTGTTTCAACGATATGACTTGAGTAAACACATATTTATCCCGGTTTCATCGTGGGTAACCCTTGTGTAATGGGTATCAGCGCTGTATCCAAATATTTCGCTTATTTTGCTTAGTTTGGGACTAGGTAGATTTGTGTAAGATTGTCCCCTAATATTGATTTATTTATTTTTATTTTATTTATTTTTGTCATGCCAGAGACTTCGGAGACGGCTCATTTTACGATTCTTACAATAAAAACCTGGACAGGAACGCGAGGGGTGAGGAACGCTACCAGTCTGGTAGCGGGCGGCAGAAACCTCTCAGTTAAGCGACCTATATAACAGTCACAGAACAGTATAATAGTATAGTGTAATGTAATGAATGACCTATTTCAGTTGTTTTGGTAATTCAAAATATTCATTTCTTTTGTTGCAGGCCAACCAGCCGACGGTGCTGATGAGGCGCGCCTGCGAGGTGGCAGTCGGCAATCGCCCGCGTAAGAAGCCTTACGTAGAGACCCGCTTCATACAGGACGCGGAACACCAAGAGTCGCGGTACATCAGGGAAGATGAAGAGGTATGACCATTGGCTTCTTTTGTCCATACCGTAGGTAGGAGAAAGCCGACAGAGGAGTTTTTTTATTGATAATCTTAATTTTCCGAGGTTACATGTTCTTCTTAAAGGGTAAAAACGCGACCCTAATACTAAGACTCCGCTGTCCGTCCGTCCGTCTGTCTATCTGTCTGTCTGTCACTAGGCTGTATCTTATGAACCATTATTACAGTTAAAATTTTCAGATATATTTCTGTTGCCGCTATAACAACAAATAGGTACTAAAAACAGACTATAAAAAATATTCACGGGGGCTCCCCTACAATACACGTGATTTATTTGCCGTTTTTATAGATAAGTAATGGTACTGAACACTTCGTGCGCGAGTCTGACTCGCACTTGGCCGGTTATTTTGGTTATATTATTGGGTTCTCTATTGTATGGGCAAAAATCATTTCCCAAAGTGTCACTTCCCAAAAAATGTTTCCCAAATGATCATTTGGCAAAAAATCACAAATCAAATTATTGTTTCGCATTTTATCACTTAGCACTATCTCTATGGCAAAATATTACTTCGCAAATTATTGTTTGGCAAAGTTTTACATAGTCAAGTTTCATTTGGTCAAACGTATTATTTGGCATAACATTGGTTTTCCAAATTATTGCATGGCATACGATTTAGATCCTAATTGTGTAGTGCATACGAAATCTATTTGAGTGTGATTACATATTTTGCTAAGCAGGTAGTTTGTAAAAAACAAAAGTAAATAATTAGTAGTAAATAAAAACTTTATATGTTCTTTTGTACTATGGGTACATAGGTAACAATATATGGGTCAATTTTCAAACGAGCTGTTTTTGCTGTCCCACGGCCATAATTTCAAGTCAGATTAACATGGAGTATTGATTCATATATATTTGTATTCCGTGTGTTATAAAGTACTTAAAATATATATAACAATACCTTAAATATTCATTGATTCTGAAAAAAAATGTATTTGGAATCGTAAAACAGCGAAATCTACCGCTTTTTTGCGTGTCCCACTTGCGGTTTTGCTCAAACAAAAATTCATAACTATGGACTACGGCAACGTATAAATAAACAACTTGTACTGTTATAAAGAAGATTTATTAGCGTATTCATTAATTTATCTTGCAAATTTAATGCGTGAATAATTAAAACCTGTGAAGTATTTTTGTAGTTGTCCCACGCGCGACCCATTTATTAGGACTCAAGCTCAAAACCCTTAAAATCTGTTTTTTTATTATACCACCCTTACATTTACTTTACGATACGGTAGACAGGTTAGTTGGGCTTAAACCAGCAACGGGAGTGGACGCAGAGCCGGTATTTTCGAAGGAGGAAAAAGGTTGTCTTGATAAGATGTATTTTGGTACGGCTATCACGACATTTGTATGGGCGTTAATTTATTAATATACGATTGAAATAAAAATGTGTCTTTCATAACAAAGGTTAGCAATATGGGGTAAGAGTTACGTGTTTAACTACTTAGTGAATTCAATTGAATAGTGTACGAAGGATCGCCAAAAAACATTCATGTTCACATTTGTATGGCGACATTTGTACGGCTTTTGTGGTCGTACAAATGTCGAACGTGGCATACACATGTCGATTCAAAACAAAATCACTTAGATTTAAGATAATATTTTGGAATATAATCACAGAATAAGTAATAGTACAATATAACGACCATCATAATATCATAAACCATAAACCGGAGATACTATATCGAAATAGTGAGTTTTTTTATTGTAGGGGAGACCGGGGATAGTTGACCAAATTTTAGTTTAAGCATTTGTATTTTTATTTCTTTAGAGTATATTAACTTGATATCGATTTCAGTTTATAGATATACTATTAAGCTTTAGAAAAAAGTGGCAAAAAGCACGATATTCATTACGATATAGTGTACCTACAGGATCTCGTAGCATAGGAAAAACTAGTCAACCTACCCCATGTATGGGGTAGGTTGACTTGTCAGCAGGGGTAAGTTGACCTATGAAGTTTTTAGAGTAATGTCTACGAAGACATAGGAAAAAAGATACAAAAAACAGGCAAACATTTTTTTTTATTGTATCAAAACTATTAGACATAATAGACTTCCAATAACAATAAACAATCAGACAATTAAACATTAGGCAATTTGATTACCTAAAATGTTAACCTGGTACACGTTGTACTTTCTTATTAAGTATTTAAAACATAACTAAACAACTTTAATCATTTGTTCACAAATCGTACCTAACAAATTTAATTATTTTTAATATTTGGTAACAGTCTTGATAGGTCGACCAGCCCCGTTATAAATTAGTCTACTAACCCCGAACCACGTTTTAATTTATAATCACGTGCCATAACCATATAACTGCGACGAAATCAAAAAGAATGATAATGTATAGAAAGACCATGAGTCAAACTTTCGTTACAAATGCTTTGATAATCAATAACAACAAATAATTAGGCGCCATTAGAAATAATATTACGACAAAAATAATTACTTAGGTGCGTTGTTTTTCAATATTACGCTCCTTCTCTCCAAAGACATGCGTGCACGACGTCGCGTTCCCGGTGACGGAGCGGGGGGAGGTGACGGACTCAAGTGGCTTATTGGTTGGCTCAAGGCCTTTGCGTCAGACGAGGTTTTGATAGTTAGTCTACCTACCCCTATAGTCAACTATCCCCGGTCTCCCCTACAAATATTTTAAGCTGTTTCAACAATTGTATGGCAAGATCGACATTTTGATGGCACTCGTTGACATTTTTATGCCGCTATCGACATTTATATGGCAGAATCGACATTTGTATGGCATTATATCGACTTTTGTATAGCGCTGTCGACATTTGTATGGCGCTGACGACATTGGTATGGCACGGTGATTTTAAAGCATCAATATCTAGCTAACCATTAGAAGCACAGTGGTGCCTCATGTACCATATTTTTTCTTTTTAAAAACCCTACCTCTCGCTGTTGGTACGAATGTAATATTCCAAAAAAATAAAAAAACCATACAAATGTCGAAAAAACGTCTTGTTCAAAAATTGACCCATATTACAATGCAAATAAGCAGCATGCATGTATCAAGCCCTTAGTCGGTTTCGCCCTTTTCATTGAGAGTCTCCAGCGAATCGACGCCACCCCGCTGCGCGGGGTGTCTATTTCTGGTCTGAGGGACACAAGTGAACCCTAACCTAACCGAACAAAAACAGAGTTCGCTTATGACAAGCCATTTTTTCCACCCTGATACCTAATGTCCGAAATGAAAATTTGAACAAATGTTTTGTTTGGAAAACAATATTAGCCCGAACAAAGTGTTTGCTTAATAAACTTTTGTCTTAATAACACTTGACAAACCAAAATTATGCCAGATGATATTTTGACCAAATGAACAAAATGCGAAACAAAAATGTGCTATTTGTTCGTTTGGGAAATGAAACTACAGCCATAAGTTTTGTGGGAAGTGAAATTTGTCGAAAAATATTTTGCCGAAACAGCAGGATACCATATTATTGTTACAGCTAAATATAATCGCTAAATATAAGCTAATATAACGGCATCGCGTTATGGGGTGGCAGCACGGATGCCCACCATCTGTTCATTATGCAGAAAAAATGCTTGCGAATCATAGCAGGAATCCAAAGCCCAACTAGTTGCAGGCCTTTCTTCAGAGAATACGGCGTTCTGACCCTCCCTTGCCAATATATTATGGCATTAGCTATCTATGTCCGAAATAATAAACACAAGTTTCAGGAAAATAAAAACCCCAGATATAAATATCAGCTGCTCCAACCCGCTGCTAAAATCAAAATGTTGCAAAATAGCCCAGAATTTATTGCTGTCAAAGTATACAACAAACTGCCTGCCTGTATTAAATCTCTAGTCATTTATAACTTGTTCTACAAAGAGTTGAAATCATTGCTGTTACGAAAATGTTATTATTCTCTAAATGAATACGAGTATATGTGTGATACTGAAAACAATGAATAATATAATGCTATAAAATGGAATACTTTGCTAGTCATGTAAATTCAAATAATTAGAACTTGAATTGTATAAAAAATTACGTTATTAATTTATAATAAATTGCTTAGTCTGCCACTAAAAACTCTTAAATGTATAATTTATGCCCATATGTATTGTACCATAGCTTAATTAGGTTAAGTATATTTCAATACCCAAAATGGGTGCATGTTGATACCGTTCACTCCATTTAACACCATGTTAAACACATGTAAGCAATTGAATAAATAAATAAATAATTGTTTGTACAATGTTGCATTTTCGTATACTTGTATAATCCAGAGGAAATCGAGAAATTTGCATTCAAGTAATTGCACCCTAAAATGTATTTCACTGAATGAAATTGAAACAGATATTCAGTTAAATTCAATACCGATAAAAGTTGCAGGTATGGAAAATCGCCACCTGAATAAATTCCCACGCAATATCCTTTCAAAGCCAAAGCAAAAAACCGAACGAACGCCTGTGACGGCGAGATGAGATCCAATTTCATTACAGCTATGCTCAAAACTAATGCGAAGAACTGAATCAAACCGAAATCTCAAAAAATATTAAAATCTGGCTTTTATTAAAAAACTTGAACTAAGAAAGGAGACTTACTATAATCGCGATACCTTTTAATGATGACTGACTTTTAATAAAAGTAAGTTTGCTAAAAAAAACACGCAATTGGGAACAAAAAGTGGATCTAAGGTCTGAGATGATATTCGAGATCAAAAATGTAAACAGATGGGTTGGCCACCATAAAAAATAAACGCAAGCAGTGGTTTGTCTAAAATCATTGAAATACTCCTTTAGTACCGTTTGGTAGCCAAAGTTTCGTAACCAGCTTCGGATTGGGAATAAAATCCCAACTCGTAACTGGCTTCAAATTGGGAATTTTAATTTACCGATTTGTAACCACGTTTGGCAGCTAGCTCCGAAACAGGAAAATGAATCCCGTGTTGTAACTGGTTACAAAATGGGACTTTTCCATTACCGATTTGTAACCACGTTTGGTAGCTAGCTTCGAAACGGGAAATAGAATCCCGTGTTGTAACTGGTTCCAAAATGGGACTTTTCCATTACCGATTTGTAACCACGTTTGGCAGCTAGCTCCGAAACAGGAAAATGAATCCCGTGTTGTAACTGGTTACAAAATGGGACTTTTCCATTACCGATTTGTAACCACGTTTGGTAGCTAGCTTCGTAACGGGAAATAGAATCCCGTGTTGTAACTGGTTACAAAATGGGACTTTTCCATTACCGATTAGAAATCAGCTTCGAAATGGGAAGTAGAATCCCGTGTTGTAACTGGTTACAAAATGGGACTTTATCATTACCGATTTGTAATCGCAATTGTTAGCCAGCTTCAAAACCGAACGTTGTCTGAAGTGCTTTCGCAATTTAGTCTCATCTCGTTGTTACGTGGTCCGTAGCTAGCTAATCTAACCAGATTTGGTGGCTAGCTACGAAATGGGAGAGAAAATACTGTTTCGAAGCTGGCAACGAAACGGGAATTTTTAAGTCCCAACTCGTACCTAGGTTCTGTAGCTGGCTTATAAATGGGAAACCATATTTCTCATTTGAAAGCCAGCTACCGAATCCAGCTACGAGATGGGAAACTTATTCCCATTTCATAGCTGGCTACAAGGAGGGAAACCATATTTCCCATTTGGTAGCCAGCTACCAAATCCGGCTACGAGATGGGAAAGTTATTCCCATTTCATAGCTGGCTACCAGACGGGAAACCATATTTCCCATTTGGAAGCCAGCTACCAAATCCGGCTACGAGATAGGAAAGTTATTCCCATTTCATAGCTGGCTACCAGGCGGGAAACCATATTTCCCATTTGGAAGCCAGCTACCAAATCTGGCTACCAAACGGTACTAAAGGGAAATACTCATAAATATTACCACAACAGACTTAAATAATATCGTATGTATAGTGAAAAGTGTTTTACTAAATTAAAAAGCGAAAATATTTTTTTTTATTACGTATTGCCGTTTTTTAAATAAAATATGTGGAGTTTTAATGTACGAGTATGCTGGTAATGGTGAGAAGTTTTAAACATTTGGTTAGTAATTATAACAATTACCGGTTTCCTATTACTTTAATTGCCAAATATTTGATTGATAAATCATTAAATATTTCTGAACAAGGAAAATGGGCACCACCTGCATCTGCCCCAAAGAATTAGTTTGGGCACAGGTAAGGGGCACGTAGCCAGGAACAACAAGACATTTAAAATGAATGAAATTAAGACCTTATTTGAGGAATGTTTGCAAATGGTGACGCCTCAAAGATGGAGTGACTGTGTAAAACACGTTATTAAAGTAGAAGACAAAATGTGCCGACTCGACCACCTGATTGACAATGTCAACCATAGATTTATTATAAATGTAAATTTTGCTTCTGATTCCACTACGTCGTCAAGAGAATAAAAAAAACTAAGTGTTTTATTATCTCTTATTCCTGTAAAATTATTATAGTTATCCGAAAGTCTTCCGGCCTATTTGTCAGTTAAAATCATGCTTGATTTATATTTGGTGAATATACATTGGATAAAAAAGATTTTATAGGACCCCTGGAATGTCACTTTGAAATTGACAGTTGTTTGTTTACATTTATGATCTCGAATTCCATCTCAGACCTTAGGAGCATGATTAAATAGTACATAGTTAGAAAGAACAGTACCCGACATTTTCGGCGTTCACCATGCAACGCATGCACGATCGATGCGATACAAGTCATCGCAGATAAAAAGAGCTCCAGGCGCCATATAAAACGTATGGCCACCAGACCTCTTTTTGAAAAAAATGCTGAAATCGTTGGATTTCGTGCGAAAATGTGCTAAGGGGAAGGAAAACCGAACACAATCGACGCGCTGTGAGCGCGCTGACGCGTTTGCCGGCTGATATCCCCTCCACGTCCACTTTTGCCTTCCCCTCAGCACATTTTCGAACGAAATCCAACGATTTCAGCATTTATTTCGATACCTTTTCACCGATATTTTTGCATGGCTATTTATTAATTAATCTCGCGTCGGAAAAAAAGCCAATACAGCTGAGCACATGAAAATTGTTATTATTTAGCTAACGGAGTTTCAATACAGCTGAAGCTACATGACGATTTGGTCGCTAGCTCTCAGTCTAAGATGGTAGTCGCATCGTAAACCCAGTGCCTATGCCAAATCTTGTGATTAGGTGCCAAAGCGCGGACCCCGGGCTCGTTTGAGCACTGCTGGGAAAAACGCTAGGAGGATGATGAGAAACGATGATGAATAGTCTGTCACCGCGACACTCAACTGCTCGTGGTCGTGGCCCGTCCTTTATAACCGTGCTGAATTGCTATCCAAGTGGGTGGAATGTGATTCCGAGTGTTCTTAGCCATGTTTCATGAAAATTTGTTAAGCCGTTTTTGTGATATTGGACTTCACCCCGCACCATTATTTAAATATTGTGTTTGGCAACTCTACAACATTTTACTCCGTTAAATAAATGAACAGACCATACTAATGCTTGTTGTTCTTTTACTTAACAATCAATATAGCCGATGCAATTTACAGTCCCAGAATCCAGTAAATATGGTGGGCAAGAGAATTTTCGTTGACCTTAAAAGTTCACATCAGCAATTACGAAGGAACGAATAGATTGGATTAGTCTCTTATTCTACAACCGCATGTTCTTGCGTGTACTTAAATGGTCTGTGATGTTTATTCGCTGTGCGTCAAGGCCCTGGGCGGGGATTTGTATTCGACTGTAGCTCGGGGGCCGCCGTGCCCCGGGATTGGTCCCTGTAATCCGTCTTCTTAACTCTCGAGTTACTTACGATGCCAGGAATAGATGACATCCACTCCCCTTAGATTAAATTGTAATTGGAAATACTTGTAGCTTTAGATATTAATAAAATAAATTATGAGTTAACCGGATTTATCTGATAGGTACACTTCCAAATAATGTGAATATTGTAGTGTTTACCTTAATAGGTAATGCTAATGCTAATGCAGGCCTATTCCTTTTTCTGCCTCTGCTAACGCATAACCCTGGGGTATCGATACATCCAGTCGCGCCAGGAACGCACGATCATCATTAATTACAACTTCTAGCTGTCAAACATCGGTTCTGTTAGATAGAGGATCTTCTGTAAGGGGACACTTTTGTTTAAACTTTTCGATTTTGCTTATGGAGTAGCTACTACGGCTAACTATTAGTTCAGTAGGATGCACTTTCTGGTTACATCAGTTAGCACTTTCCTATTGCTCGTACCTTGTATGATTTAAACCATGTTGACAGCGCTCAAACTTTGACTTACAAGTTCACTAATTGTGACGCGAGTGCATCGTGAATTCTATGTAAAGTTTAGAGCGCCATGTTGGTGTATGACCTATATATACGGAGCAAAGGCTGGTTTTCACAACCGAAAGGCCGAAGGAAAATCCACTGCGATGCAAATTTGTTGTAAGGTACACTGACCGCGACCTATGTTGATGTTTTTGGACAACAGTTTGTTAACGTTGTCGCCATCCAAAATGATGTAACAATGTCACACGTCGAAGTATACTTCCAGTTCGAAGCGGTGAATCTATTGTAGAAGCACGGACACAATCGGATACGGACAAAAACAGGTACAATCGAGTTCTCCAATATCTACACGGACTACCCTTCAAAAATATCTATACAGAGACTTTATTGTTACTGACATAAGCCACACGTGTAGATATTTTTGAAAGGTTGCCTGTAGATATTTGAGAACCCGACTGTATATGACCCATCATTGGGGGCACTCGGGCAGGGAATGTGTTAGGTCTGTCCCTCAATTACTTATGTGGGAATAAACTTCGCGATTCGATTCCCGTGATGGACAATTATTTATTAAAACTCAGTATCTACTACCTATGTGGGATTCCGACTCGCACTTGACCGACTTTTTAAATTTAGTACTCAATATGACAGTTTTAGGTAAAAAACTTAAACCTGGAATTTACATTAATTCCTTTTATCTTTTAAAAATAAATATCGATATAAGTAGGTAGGATAAGAACATCTGAACTTTTCAACTTCTCGCTCTAAGCTCAGTAATTAACAGAAAGCGTCGTATTACTTGAATTACGAAAAGTTTTTGCCTGGAATTTTCCCGTAAGATTTTTACCTGGGAAGTTAATTAATTCACGGGATTCTACTTGAGGAAGTTATCTGCTTATGTAAATAAGAAAATTGCCTTCTGGATCCTTTATAGTGAGGTAGTGATTATGTAAAAGTGGTCGGGGTTTTCTCTCATGTGCCGTAAAACCTCGAGCCGAATCGTGAGGGTCGCAAAAACAGAATAAAAGCTATAGCTATACCCTACTACGGGTTTGCGTAACGGTGCTTTGCCAACATTGAAACCATTGTGGGCGTAAAATGTAATCGGTACAATCATGAGGCGGCGCGCAAGGGTGCTAAAAAAAACTTGAACCTGAACTTATACTAGATAATTCCTTTTTTGTATGTGTGCAATAAAGTTTAAAAATTAATAAATTAATAACCAATAAATACCTGAACTACCAGAATTTAACAAATCTGACTGCAGCACTCTTATTTTTAGAAAGCTATCCGCATATCAGCCAAATGTAAAATATAGTGGAAGACAATATGTTTACAAAAATAACATGGCTACTTTACGAACTAGGGTTGATTGGAACTCATGAAAGAATATTTTTAATAACTTTAAATTTTATTATAAGTGTCAACAAGCGTCTGAAACGGCGTTCTTTCGTAAATGTTTGTATTTGAAAAAATGTTCTTCAATTAAGTACATACTTACAGTTGTTTTATTTTTTTCTTTTCTTTATCAGGGCAACTGTTGCTTTCATTTTGAAAATCAGAAAACCCATTGCCGGTCACTTCCCGTGGTGGGTCAGTGTGCGTCCTGCCCACAATACAGCATGGAGTACCCGCCTTGCGTGACTGGCCGCCCCGCGGCCCCGCCGCGTGACTTTTACTATTGCAACCCTTGTTGAGTTTGTCAATAAGTTAGACCATTGTACAGCTGGCCCCGTTTTATGGTCGGCCTTATCACACGATAAGTGACAGGATAGGGCGTCCGTCACTGGCTGACACCGTTCGATAGAACGAGACGACTTATCGCGTGATAACCCCGACCGTGATACGGGGTCTGAACGGCTAGCACAAAACGCGAGTGATTATGAAACATTGTAGTATGTGTGTCGCGCATTTTATCGCTTCTCGGGCTAGTCGCGTCCCGCTGCTACCCGTGTTGGAGGTATATCGGCCTAAACATATTGGTTTGATGTCAAATTTACATGTGGCGCACTCTTGCTGCGCAAACCAGTGCAGATTTACCCAGAACGAGTTCGCGTGACAATTACTGTAAAATAGTACTGTATGAACTGATTGCATTATGATTATGTCAGATAAACCTCCAAAGGAATCTTGCACGTTTACTATTTATCCTCTAAATCAAACGGGAATTATGTTTTATTCACCCTAAATTCGACATATTTTATCGCGCTGCTTTTAGGCATCAATAGGTAATACTACAAATGATTATAGTTTACGAAGTAAATACCTACAAAGATTGTGCGAATATGTCAAATATGTTGGCAAGTATTTATTATTTGAATTTTTTGTATGAAATGATATTATACTTATACCTCGAACGGCGAAATTCGGAACATAAATTTTCATGGTTGCATCAATGCTGCTTGTTTCATTTAATTTTCGTTGAGTTCTTTTTTCGTCTCGTTCAGTTTAGTTTTCTCTTTGTGTACCTCATCTAAAAATGGTTTTCGCTAGTCACCACTATCTTTTTTGGTAGTGTATACCTGTTCCTCGTTCTTTGATCGTTGTGCTGTCAATATTACGTGCGCTATTCTTATAAATAAGATGAATATACGGCGTGAAACAAAATACAAAAAAAGCTGAATAAAAACTGAATATCCAGCCAAGCTCATGCCTTATTATGTTAATTGTTTTATGATACTTATTTCGTGATTGTTCTTACTGTTAAATTATGACGTGTGTGATATTAAATTATCCAACTAATTTTAATTTGTTTTAATTTTTTGTACCTACCATGTCTTATACACAAGGGGGTTGTTGACTCGAATTGTTGACTCCAAGAGAACGGTGAAGAAGAAGAGACGGTTCACAGAGGAGTGCTTGTTCCTACACTGATGTATGGTAGTGAGACTTGGGTATTTCAGAAAAAGCATGAGAGTAGACTGAATGCAGTTGAAATGAGAGCGTTAAGAAGTATGTGTGGAGCTCGTTTGAATGATCGAATAAAAAATTGTGTAATAAGAGAAAAATGTGGAATAGAAGACGATGTAGTGACTAGGATTGAGAAAGGTACGCTTCGGTGGTTTGGGCATGTTGAGAGGATGTGTGAAAGTAGATTGATTAAGAGGATTTACGTCCAGGAGATGGATGGAAGGGTCGGTAGGGGGCGGCCTAGGCGAGGGTATCATGACCAAATTTCAGCAATACTGTTAAAAGGCCAGGTCAGGAGTACCCGCAACCGACGAGCCTGTATGAGGAGATGTATGGATGTGATCGAAGCGAAAGAAGTATGTAAGGACCGTAGTATTTGGCGTTCCTTAGTCTCTGCCTACCCCAATGGGATACGGGCGTGAGTATATGTATGTATGTGTTTTTTTTTTTCCTGCATTTCTTTTCAAGTTGGGCCCCGAAGGGGCCCTCAACTAATTGCCTCTAACAATATTGTGGTATGAAACTAGGGTTGCCAACTTTTTTTGGGGGAGATATAGTATTTTCCAGAAAAAAACGACAAATATATAGTACACTGTAAAAAAATATAGTACTCGGCTGGGCAATGTTGCTATTTAGTAAAATTGAACTGAAACCTGGGCAATTTGAAGCACTTCGTAAGGCCCCCCAAAATATAGTATTTTTGCGTACTATATATTTATTCAACAGTATATAGTACAAAGAGACGAAATATAGTACAATACTATATAATATAGTACGGTTGGCAACCCTATATGAAACACACAAAATATAAAAAAAAACATTAAAACAAAGAACATACACACAAGTAATACAAACAAGCAAACATAAAGAAAACCTAAAACTACAAAAATATACACAAAAACTACTACTTTAAAATTTACAATCAAAACATGCCGCCGGGCGTGCGATCGGCACCACACTGTTCGTGCGGTGATAAACCAATAACGCGCCCTGCGGTGCGCAGGCCACGACTCTCGTCCCGCCCCGGCCGCCCGTCATTGCGGCAGCAGGAGGCAAAACGAGCGAGCGCGAGCCGCAGGCGAGCCGGCATATAGCCGCCCGACTTATACATGCAAACAGAAATAGACAAACTTAACTTAAAAAAATAACATGCAAAAATATATACAACCAGAAAAGAAAACATGTACATATACAAAATGAAACGGATATATACAAGAAAAACAAAAACATGCAGAACTAAAGACAACCAATAAATAACAAGTATATACAGGAATGTATACAGTCACATAAGATAAACAAAAACATTAAAAACCCAATACCAAAATATAAATAAAAGCGAAGGGTTAGACCTAGCAGCAAAATGTACAAATAGTAATGTACAAAATAAATGGAGAAAAATATACAATTAAGCGATATGCGCGATAAGAACGTAAACAATATCACGTGAAACGATTTAGGCTGCAGGGCGTGCCAATATGCGTACAAATATACGCTCGAAAAACATAAAAGGAGGGTTATGTTTTCCTTCGGCCGTCAGGTAAAGATCCATATTTTTTTTTGACTCATGGTACCATGACTACCATGAGTCAAAAAAAAATATGGATCTTTACCTGACGGCCGAAGGAAACAAAATACAAAAAAAGCTGAATAAAAACTGAATATCCAGCCAAGCTCATGCCTTATTATGTTAATTGTTTTATGATACTTATTTCGTGATTGTTCTTACTGTTAAATTATGACGTGTGTGATATTAAATTATCCAACTAATTTTAATTTGTTTTAATTTTTTGTACCTACCATGTCTTATACACAAGGGGGTTGTTGACTCGAATTGTTGACTCCAAGAGAACGGTGAAGAAGAAGAGACGGTTCACAGAGGAGTGCTTGTTCCTACACTGATGTATGGTAGTGAGACTTGGGTATTTCAGAAAAAGCATGAGAGTAGACTGAATGCAGTTGAAATGAGAGCGTTAAGAAGTATGTGTGGAGCTCGTTTGAATGATCGAATAAAAAATTGTGTAATAAGAGAAAAATGTGGAATAGAAGACGATGTAGTGACTAGGATTGAGAAAGGTACGCTTCGGTGGTTTGGGCATGTTGAGAGGATGTGTGAAAGTAGATTGACTAAGAGGATTTACGTCCAGGAGATGGATGGAAGGGTCGGTAGGGGGCGGCCTAGGCGAGGGTATCATGACCAAATTTCAGCAATACTGTTAAAAGGCCAGGTCAGGAGTACCCGCAACCGACGAGCCTGTATGAGGAGATGTATGGATGTGATCGAAGCGAAAGAAGTATGTAAGGACCGTAGTATTTGGCGTTCCTTAGTCTCTGCCTACCCCAATGGGATACGGGCGTGAGTATATGTATGTATGTGTTTTTTTTTTTCCTGCATTTCTTTTCAAGTTGGGCCCCGAAGGGGCCCTCAACTAATTGCCTCTAACAATATTGTGGTATGAAACTAGGGTTGCCAACTTTTTTTGGGGGAGATATAGTATTTTCCAGAAAAAAACGACAAATATATAGTACACTGTAAAAAAATATAGTACTCGGCTGGGCAATGTTGCTATTTAGTAAAATTGAACTGAAACCTGGGCAATTTGAAGCACTTCGTAAGGCCCCCCAAAATATAGTATTTTTGCGTACTATATATTTATTCAACAGTATATAGTACAAAGAGACGAAATATAGTACAATACTATATAATATAGTACGGTTGGCAACCCTATATGAAACACACAAAATATAAAAAAAAACATTAAAACAAAGAACATACACACAAGTAATACAAACAAGCAAACATAAAGAAAACCTAAAACTACAAAAATATACACAAAAACTACTACTTTAAAATTTACAATCAAAACATGCCGCCGGGCGTGCGATCGGCACCACACTGTTCGTGCGGTGATAAACCAATAACGCGCCCTGCGGTGCGCAGGCCACGACTCTCGTCCCGCCCCGGCCGCCCGTCATTGCGGCAGCAGGAGGCAAAACGAGCGAGCGCGAGCCGCAGGCGAGCCGGCATATAGCCGCCCGACTTATACATGCAAACAGAAATAGACAAACTTAACTTAAAAAAATAACATGCAAAAATATATACAACCAGAAAAGAAAACATGTACATATACAAAATGAAACGGATATATACAAGAAAAACAAAAACATGCAGAACTAAAGACAACCAATAAATAACAAGTATATACAGGAATGTATACAGTCACATAAGATAAACAAAAACATTAAAAACCCAATACCAAAATATAAATAAAAGCGAAGGGTTAGACCTAGCAGCAAAATGTACAAATAGTAATGTACAAAATAAATGGAGAAAAATATACAATTAAGCGATATGCGCGATAAGAACGTAAACAATATCACGTGAAACGATTTAGGCTGCAGGGCGTGCCAATATGCGTACAAATATACGCTCGAAAAACATAAAAGGAGGGTTATGTTTTCCTTCGGCCGTCAGGTAAAGATCCATATTTTTTTTTGACTCATGGTACCATGACTACCATGAGTCAAAAAAAAATATGGATCTTTACCTGACGGCCGAAGGAAACAAAATACAAAAAAAGCTGAATAAAAACTGAATATCCAGCCAAGCTCATGCCTTATTATGTTAATTGTTTTATGATACTTATTTCGTGATTGTTCTTACTGTTAAATTATGACGTGTGTGATATTAAATTATCCAACTAATTTTAATTTGTTTTAATTTTTTGTACCTACCATGTCTTATACACAAGGGGGTTGTTGACTCGAATTGTTGACTCCAAGAGAACGGTGAAGAAGAAGAGACGGTTCACAGAGGAGTGCTTGTTCCTACACTGATGTATGGTAGTGAGACTTGGGTATTTCAGAAAAAGCATGAGAGTAGACTGAATGCAGTTGAAATGAGAGCGTTAAGAAGTATGTGTGGAGCTCGTTTGAATGATCGAATAAAAAATTGTGTAATAAGAGAAAAATGTGGAATAGAAGACGATGTAGTGACTAGGATTGAGAAAGGTACGCTTCGGTGGTTTGGGCATGTTGAGAGGATGTGTGAAAGTAGATTGACTAAGAGGATTTACGTCCAGGAGATGGATGGAAGGGTCGGTAGGGGGCGGCCTAGGCGAGGGTATCATGACCAAATTTCAGCAATACTGTTAAAAGGCCAGGTCAGGAGTACCCGCAACCGACGAGCCTGTATGAGGAGATGTATGGATGTGATCGAAGCGAAAGAAGTATGTAAGGACCGTAGTATTTGGCGTTCCTTAGTCTCTGCCTACCCCAATGGGATACGGGCGTGAGTATATGTATGTATGTGTTTTTTTTTTTTCCTGCATTTCTTTTCAAGTTGGGCCCCGAAGGGGCCCTCAACTAATTGCCTCTAACAATATTGTGGTATGAAACTAGGGTTGCCAACTTTTTTTGGGGGAGATATAGTATTTTCCAGAAAAAAACGACAAATATATAGTACACTGTAAAAAAATATAGTACTCGGCTGGGCAATGTTGCTATTTAGTAAAATTGAACTGAAACCTGGGCAATTTGAAGCACTTCGTAAGGCCCCCCAAAATATAGTATTTTTGCGTACTATATATTTATTCAACAGTATATAGTACAAAGAGACGAAATATAGTACAATACTATATAATATAGTACGGTTGGCAACCCTATATGAAACACACAAAATATAAAAAAAAACATTAAAACAAAGAACCTAAGTAATACAAACAAGCAAACATAAAGAAAACCTAAAACTACAAAAATATACACAAAAACTACTACTTTAAAATTTACAATCAAAACATGCCGCCGGGCGTGCGATCGGCACCACACTGTTCGTGCGGTGATAAACCAATAACGCGCCCTGCGGTGCGCAGGCCACGACTCTCGTCCCGCCCCGGCCGCCCGTCATTGCGGCAGCAGGAGGCAAAACGAGCGAGCGCGAGCCGCAGGCGAGCCGGCATATAGCCGCCCGACTTATACATGCAAACAGAAATAGACAAACTTAACTTAAAAAAATAACATGCAAAAATATATACAACCAGAAAAGAAAACATGTACATATACAAAATGAAACGGATATATACAAGAAAAACAAAAACATGCAGAACTAAAGACAACCAATAAATAACAAGTATATACAGGAATGTATACAGTCACATAAAATAAACAAAAACATTAAAAACCCAATACCAAAATATAAATAAAAGCGAAGGGTTAGACCTAGCAGCAAAATGTACAAATAGTAATGTACAAAATAAATGGAGAAAAATATACAATTAAGCGATATGCGCGATAAGAACGTAAACAATATCACGTGAAACGATTTAGGCTGCAGGGCGTGCCAATATGCGTACAAATATACGCTCGAAAAACATAAAAGGAGGGTTATGTTTTCCTTCGGCCGTCAGGTAAAGATCCATATTTTTTTTTGACTCATGGTAGTCATGGAACTGTATTCATGAAGTTTCAATCGTGTTTTTGTGGCTAAAAGGGAATATTAAAGTTGTATGTCATATTAAAGTTGAATTGAGCCAAGCATAGAGTCATACATTCTACGAACGTTTTCACGATTATTCTAGTGAACGCTGCAGTAAATGCTATGCGGAACAATGACAAAATTGCTCGGCTCGACAAAAAGCTCGAAGCACATTTACTGTCATTCCGCTAGAATGCTCGCTAGAACGCTCGCTGGAACGCCCGCTTGTTTTTTTATTTGTTTAGACATACGGCCACTACGCGGGTACAATTAGTTAGTTAGTTAGTTAGTTTACTGGGCTATTTTCCGCAGGTCGACATCCAGTGTGCCTATTTTGCGTGAAATGGGGTAGCGCTACTCTAAACACCCCAGCTCCTCCAAGAAGTTAGTGAGTGCCTTTGTATTTTTGACTGCGTCCCGTAGTGTGTCCGGAGACCCTAGGTGCTTTTTCCTGTATACTTCTACCTGCTTGCAGTCCAGTAGAATATGTTTAGTCGTTTCTTCCGCCTCCATGCACGCTCTGCACATGGGGCTGTCCGTGATACCTATGTTGTAGAGGTGTCTGTTCAGAGTGTTGTGTCCTGTTATTATTCCTACTATCTTGCGTAGTTGGTTTCTGTGTGTCCTCAGTAGTGCGGTTGTGAGTTTGTTGTCGTGTTTTGACAGAATCTCTTTGGTCTGTCTGCATGTGTCTAACTCCTCCCAGTGTCTTTGGTGCTGGTTTTTAGCGTATAGGTCCAATTGATTGTATATGTAGCTTTGTGGCAGGGGCAAGATTGGCTCGGGTCCGTATGCCGTTGTTTCTGAGCCTTTCCTGGCCAGTTCGTCCGCTGCATCGTTTCCTCTTGAGCCGCTGTGCCCCTTGATCCATTGTATAGTAACCTTGTTTTTGTCTGCGCACACCTCCGTTAGATTTTGGTGGCATTCGTATATCAAGCCAGATGTGATGTTGTCGTTGTTCAGTGCTTGTAGTACCGATTTACTGTCTGAGAGTATTCGTATGTTTGTGTTCTCAACTTGTCGTCTCTTTATGGCATTGCAGGCTTCTATTATTCCTACGCATTCCGCCTGGAATACCGTGTTTTGTTCGCCCAGTGGTTTGGATATGTGTATGTTTAAGTCCTCTGAGAACACTCCACATCCCGTTTTGTGTTTGTTTTCGAGCCGTCTGTGAAGATTCTAAGGTCTGTTTGGTTTAGTCCCTCTCTCGAGTCTTCTGTTAGTGATATGCCGTAGTCTTTCCTGAAGACTGCAGTTCTTGGTATTTTGTCGATTGTAGCCTCCAGGATGGGGAGGGTAGTGATCAGTATGTTCTGAATCTTTGTGTGTGGTGTGTTCAGCTTCGTCCATAGGTTGAGGCTTTTTAGGCGTAATGCCGTCGCAGCCGCTTCCTTTTGTATATGCATGTGTAAGGGTAAGAGTCCTAGCATTATTTCTAGTGCTGCCGTTGGGGTTGTTCTCATACATCCTGTACCCGCTACACATGCTAGTCTTTGTGTTTTCTGAATTTTGGTAATTGCACTCGTGGTTTGGGTGTGGGGCCACCATACTATGGCACCATAGCTTATCATTGGTACTATCACCATTTTGTATAGCCACAGTATGATGTGGGGAGCTAGGCCCCATCTCTTCCCCACCATCCTTCTGCATTGCCAGAAGGCTACTGTTGCTTTGTTTAGTCTACTGTCTAGGTGTTTGCTCCAATTCAGTTTGTCGTCTAGTATTATACCTAGATATTTCACCTCCTTCGAGAGTGTTAGTTTTGTGCCAAAAAGTGTTGGCATTTCGTAGGTACCCAGTTTTCGTTTGTTTGTGAAGAGAATTGTGTCGGTTTTCTTTGGGTTTACCGATAGGTCATTCTCCTTGCACCATTTCTCTGTTATTTTCAGTGCTGTTTGTGTGAGTTCACACAATGTGTTTATGATCAGGCCGCTGACCAGTATTACTAGGTCGTCCGCATATCCTATCGTTAGGAAGCGGTTATTGTTTAGTTTTGTTATTAGGTCGTTTACTACCAGGTTCCACAGCAGTGGCGAAAGGTCATCTCCTTGTGGGCATCCTCTTATAACTAGCGCCTGGTGGCTTTGGTTTTCAGATAGTTTTATGATTCTCTTTTTTAGCATATTCATAATCCATTCTATGAGCAGCTGGTCGGTTTTGTGTCTTTCTAGTGCTAGTTTTATGCTGCTAAAGTTCGTTTTGTCAAAAGCACCCTCTATATCAATGAAGGTGCCTAGACAAGAGTTCTTTCTAGCAAGCGCATCTTCTATGTTCGTTACTACAGCATGGAGAGCTGAGTCTGTTGATTTGCCTTGGCTATAGGCATGCTGGTTTGGATGTATCTTTATGTCTTTTAGGGCCATATCCTTCAGCTCCCTGTCGCAGAGTCTCTCCAGAGTCTTTAACATGAACGAGGTCAGGCTTATGGGTCTAAATGATTTTGGGTCCGAGGAGAGGAAAATTACTTTTATTTCTCTCCATTTGGTTGGTATGTATCTATAGGCAATGCAGCTGCATAGTAGGTTTCATAAATGCTTGATTAGTTTTGTCCTCCCCACTTTAATAAGGCAGGGTAGATTCCGTCAAGGCCTGGTGATTTATAGTTGTCAAAACTATTTATCGCCCAGGCCGTTTTGTTCTCCTCTGTTATTCGTTCTGCTGTTTTCCACTCTGAATCTGTTGGATGATAGTTTTCCTCCTGTTCTGCCCAGGTTTGTATGTCAACTACTTTACACCCCGGAAAGTGGGTTTCCACCAGTAGACTTTCGGTCTCAGATGGATTGCTAGTGTGGGTGTTATCTGGTCTCCTTAGCGTGCCCAGTAGTTGATTAGGTTGGTTGGCTAGTATTTTCCTTGTTCTGTTGGCCTGTGTGCTGCTAGATATGTTGTCACAGAAGTCCCGTCAGGAGGCAGATCTTCTGTATCGTGTTCTCTTTTTGTAGTCGGCTTTGACTGTTTTGTATTTGTCCCAGTCCTCGTCTGCTTTTGTATTCATTGCTCTGTTTAAAAGTCTTCTCATTTTAGTTCTCATCCGCTCCATCTCCGAGCCCCACCAGTTGGAGTTCATGTTGTTCCCCATAACTGATGGTGTCGAAAGTGGACATGTGTTCTCATAGCTGTCTGTTACATGTTGTGTGAATATGTTTACCTGTTCCTCCAACTCCTTGGTGTTGTGAGGTCTGTGTGTAGTGCTCTTATCATCTAGTTTACCTTCCAGAATCTCCTTGTACGCCTTAGCGTCCGTGCGTCTCGGGTTTCTTCTGGGTGTTGGTTCGTTTGTATCGGCTGCGAGGTCGTAACAAATCCACCTGTGGTCGGAGCATGACAGCTCATCCGACACATGCCAGTTGAATACGTGCCGAGCTGCTAGCCCTGTGCTTAGAGTAATGTCAATTATAGTATTACATCTACGAGTGACAAAAGTTGGTTTTGATCCTGTATTTAGGATGTCTAGGTTAGTAGTCATTAGGTATTCAACAATATCGTTACCTCTTTTGTTGTTTGTTTCCCCATAGGTTGTGGTGGCCGTTGCTGTCCGCCGAAACGACCAGTTCCAGCCCTTTGTGTTCACAGTAGCGTATAAGGTTGTTCATTTCTACCGGAGGGGGTTCGTCCTCAGCCGCCATGTAGACAGAGGCGAGAACTATCTCTGGTATGCTTGAAGTTTGTGTTCTGAGGAGTTTTATGGCACACACGTCTCTGGAACAGAATTCAGTTAGAGGTTGTGCTATTATGTTACGGGATATATGTATGCATGTTCTAGGTTTGCTTTGTGTATTGTATACGCGGGTACATCTTAATATATAAATTTCCTTATAAATGTGAGCTTTTACATTTAATGTAAAACGCTGGTATAGGTATATGACTATCATTCGTTGGGGGTATGCTACGTATCGTAAAATATGTACGTGAACACAATGCAGTCTTCCTGTGTTGTATTAAGAATGGACGATTGGACATAGCTATTCACTAGCTCTTGGTAAACTTTGTAATATAATGCGGTCAGATCTATTAAGTTTCGGAAAAAAATATGTACACGGAGGTACCTAAGAAACGAAACGAACGCAGACAAATCATTTATCACAATCTCTGTTCCATTTTGTTTTCGTCATAATTCATAACGTTAATTAAAAAGAAAAAAGCGGCCAAGTGCGTATCGGGCCACGCGCACGGTAGGGTTCCGTAGTTGCCCGTCTGTCACAGAATGCGGACTTAAAAGGGGCTTTTGGGGTTTTTATTATAGCTTACCCTCAAAAATAATCGTAAATATGATTATTTTTATAACACACCAATGTAAAGGGTCGTTTCGCCGGTTACGCGACCACCTTCGGTTAGCGACCACCTGAAGATGAAGGTTATTTCTATTGAAGATAACGTGCCCTGAAAAAGCAACTCTACCGTCCACGGTAAAAGGTTCAAATTCCAATGACAATGTATATATGCACCCGAAATTAAGTGCATTTCTTACCAGTTAACTAGTTATGTCTACTACTCGTTAACTAGTTATGTCTACTACTCGTTAACTACTAAGCTAAGCCGAAGACAGACAGACAGACGGACGGACATGGCGAAACTATAAGTTGACTACGGAACCCTAAAAAGATGCTTGTTAAGATTAGCGTTATCGTGATTATTTTTACCTGAACTGGACATTTTTGTTACAGACAACACGGCGTCCTAAAACCGCAGTGCAATCAAATGGAAAAACGAAGGTTGCGCGGATTCGCAATAAAACCGCAATAAACTAGTGAGGTGCTGCGAAATAACAATAAAAACGACTTTAGTGTTGTTTTTGTGTAATGAAGCGGTGCGGTGTTTCGGGCGGAGTCTATGCAAGTGCGTGAGTGTCAGTGTGTCAAATGCGAAGGCGTCGGTGGGTGAGGGGAGGGGTGGTGACTCGCGCGCACCATGCAGGTGGCTCTCTCGCTGCTGCTCCTGGCCGCCTGCGTCACAGCTTTTGCGCAGATCGCGTGGACGCCCATCTTTCTTGACGCTACCAGTAAGTATTTCAAAATTGGTAGTTAGGGATCGACCATATCAGTAATGTACGATTCTCACCGACTGACCCGGGCCAGAGCGCGCCTGAGCGCTTTTTACAAGTTGCCAAAGGAATTTGAAGCTTTGGTATAGACGTTAAACTTCAAATTTGAATGCATGTTCGGCTGTCATCGCATGTGACCGGCTCCGTCCGGCTTTTGCCAATTGCACTCTATTAAAACGCTGTCGGCTACCGCCGAGTGCCCGCGCATCCTTTGCGACGCGGCGCCAGGCGACCCGGCCCGGCCCGTTCGGTGAGAATCGTACTAAATGTACGATTCTCACGTTTCGTTTGCGTGTCCGTAATGTAGATCCTTATGTACCACTATGCTGACGAAGACGAAGTATTAACGACCGCTTTAGCCTAGTTGGTAGTGACCCTGCCTACGAAGCAAGAGGTCCTGGGTTCGAATCCCGGTAAGGGTATTTATTTGTGTGATGAGCACGAATATTTGTTCCTGAGTCATGGATGTTTTCTATGTAAATATATAAATACTAGCGGCCGCCCAGGACTTCGTCCGCGTAGATTTTTGATGGTGACAAAGATATAAAATAGGTAAGTGAATTTTATTCTTAGTTAAAATGGTCTAGACATAATACATTTCAAACACTGGCAGACACTGATATGCGATTGTTAAAGAATTTTTAAAGATTTTTCAATGAGATTACGGGAGTTGTTTGCAGAATGCTTAATACTTATTCCGTCAGTTACCTCATGCTTTAGGTAATCTAATTTTAATCTTTGGCAAAAATGACTCTGCAAGATATAGAGCGACGCATGGATTTGGAGCTAGAAAATGGGGATCTTAGTTATTATTAATGAGATTTTAAAAAAAGTAAAATATCGTAAGGCTGTTAAAACAATCTTAAACTCAGCACTGGAAATCGAGAAATGGAGACAGGTTAATGAAGAGTACATCTCTTTAAAACATCCAGTGTTCCCAGTACAAAACCTTCATCCTTTTTTAACCCCCATTGGGATAGAATTTTCTTAAACGCTGAAATTTCTTTTTTTATATTTTAATAAGTTAACTTTCTACAAAGTTTCAAGTCTCTAGTTCAAAAAATAATGTTTCCCCATACAAACATTGCACCCATATAACCCTCTTAAGGGTGGAATTTTCTTAAACGCAGAAATTACTTTTTTTGTATTTTAATAAGTAATGATTCTACAAAGTTTCAAGTTTCTATCTCAAAAAAAAAAGATTCCCCTATACAAAATTTGCACCCCTATTTGACCCCCTAAGGGGAGGTATTTCCAAAAATCCCTTCTTGTCCCTAGCCCACGTTATAAAAATAACCTAAAGTTACAAAACTAGTTTAAAAAATATTTTTTCCCCCATACAAATATTGCACCCCTATTTAACCCCCTTAGTTAGGGGTGGAATTTTCTTAAACGCAGAAATCACTTTTTTTGTATTCTAATGAGTAATCTTTTTACTAAGTTTCAAGTTCATAGCTAAAAAAATAATGTTTCCCCCATACAAAAATTGCACCCCTATTTAACCTCTTTAGGGGTGGAATTTTCTAAAACGCTGAAATTATTTTTTTGTATCTTAATAAGTAATCTTTCTAGGTACAAAGTTTCAAGTCTCTAGTTAAAAAAATAATGATTCCCCCATACAAACTTTGCACCCCCATTTAACCCCTTTATGTATTGATTTATTTATCTGTATGAGTATGTTTATCGTCGTCTAGTACCTATAGTACAAGCTTTGCTTAGTTTGGGACTAGGTCGATTTGTTTAAGATTACCCGTTAATATTTATTTGTTAGGTATTTATTTATTTATGCCTTTATTTGTACCACTGTGACTAGATGAATATATATTACAAACAAATTTATTCAAACTCCTGTTAAAATTGATTTTAAAAGATAGTATCGACATGCTCCCTCCTGTTGTCGTGTAACCCAATATGTGAGACCACGTGTCATACGTATGTTTTTTGTAGTATAAATATTTTATGCGAGTTGACTTAACTTAAGCTGAATCTCAACGTTCCAACCTAACCTGCGTTTGTACGGCAGGTCAAGTGGACCTATGGACGCAGTCGCCAAAAGGCTGCGCGTGCCCATCGGGCGCGGACGGCGACTGCGCGTGCTGCGTGCGCGACGGTGCCTGCCCCTGCGGCGATGTCGCGCCGGCGCGTTGCGCGCAGTGCGGGTTGGAGCAGTACTGTGCAAACAGTAAGTTAACAGTAATAGGGGTATTAAGGGCAGGTTGCACCAACTTATGAAAATAGACCGATCAACGTTAAAAATGGCGCCAGCAGCTGTCATTCCATAGAAACTTGACAAACTTTCCATACATTCAGTTTATAATGAACACTGCAGGTTTGAAGCAAGTAGCCTTCTTGTTCACAAAACATTGTGTAAGTACGTACGTTATAATATATGTGGGCTGACTCTGGTGTAATAGAACCCTTAAATCGTTACAATTGTGTGTAATCTAAGGTAGGATTAGTTCCGTTTCTGAATTAGTTATGCATGTTATGGTTAAGTATTGTTTAATGAGAGATCCAGCTACAAAAAAGAAACACATAAAAGACCAAGAAAAAAATGTCTATGTGTGTATATCACTGTACACACAAAGTAGTACTGTAAAGCGATCAGTTGTCTTTATAACTCAGTTTCTCTCTGTTTATTTACATGCCTCTTAGCCCAACGATAGACCTTCATCACCCGGTATCGTAATTTCGTTTAAATCATCCAATTTTCTTGCCTTTTCAGCACAAAAGCTGTAACTAAATACTAACACAAAATTATAATAAAACCCGGCACCCACTTTTAATCTTCCCGTCTATTCCTGCACTTTCGACTTATCACGCACAAAATTGATGACCTGGAAATCGCTTACGTCACTTTAATAGTCAGTTTCCGCACCAGCACAATCGGTAGGACCCGACACGTCCTTCACAGCGGGTAATCTGACTTTTGTACTTTAAGGGCGCCGCGGACGTACTACCTCGTTTGGTTTTAATAATTTAGTTATAATCCTTTGTTCCCGGCCGAATAAGCCAGGTTGCGTACTGCGGAAGTTGTATTATTCATAACTTTATTGTTCAGAGCTCTCGACCACTTGTTGCTATTGAACCTAAGTATTAAGTAACTCTATCATTGTTTTAAGCAACAACAAAGTTTCAATGCTATAATGAACTGTACAACTACCTGGTATAACTAACTGAGTAAAAATTAATTGAATTGAATTGAATGGTTTAGGTTTATCCATGTTGATAACTGGATACAACATAGAAGATACACAGCAATACACATTGACCATACTCAAAATAGAGGTATGTCTGTACGTAATTACACTATCTACGTAATTTCACTATATAATGTGAATTTACACTTAACTTAATGGAATAACATGGTTTTTTTATACACTATGGAATCCGCCGTATCTAGGTCGGAAACTAGTTGTTCTACTCTGTTGCTATACATTAGTAGAAAATAAAGCGATTTTAGACTTAAAAACGTTTTTTAGGGTTCATCAAGAGCCCTCATAGTTTCGTCATGTCCGTCTGTCTGTGGCTTAGCTCAGTAACCCTTACTGCTAGAAAGCTGTTATTCGGTATAAGTTATAAATCAATCACGCCGACAAAATGGTAGAATAAATATTGTTTTTTTTGCCATGCCATGTATCCGGCCCTCTGTTGGCTAAATGGTTACTACTGGGTTTATGTAAAAAATCATGGCTGTAGAAAATATAAATTTACCTACTTCAAAAACTATCTCGGCTAAGTAAGCATAACTAAGGTAAGCGTCCGAGTGGTCGACGCTGTACTAGTATATGTCATGGGCACTGTATGTCGAAGTGACATGGCTTAAATTTGAATGAAGAAAAATCCTCTTAGTTCGAATTTAACCCATAATGCTGAGATACATATACAATACATAACGAGTTATATTCCATCATGCAATATAATATTCATATTTACATATTTTTCTAATAACATTCACTCAGTTTATCACAAAAATCGTTTTAAGTATTTTTTTGTCATATCCTGTCAGTATAATATAATTAGGTACACCATGGTTTGCAATAAGTATATTTGACGAGGAGAGGGTGTGCGGTCTTCGGGTGATGGCGGTACTTTGTTGTTCATCGTCGTGGAGTCGAAGTAAAACTTGATTAGAACGTATCACACTTCATTATTATCAACAGTAATAAACTTTCATTAACTTCACGATGGGTGGATATAAATAAATAAAGGGGTATGGGTAAATGTGTTGTCGTTTGTTTTAGATGAGCGGCCACTCGTTAAGGTTGTATATTATGATAGATCTAATCTAAATAAACATATTTTGTTATGAAGTGTAATACTCTAAAATGCATCGGAGCCGAAATATTTACAATATATATTTCCGCAGGCCATATTGAAAAGTTATAAACAAAACTAAAAACATAAATAACTCGATTCCGATATTGTTTAACGCGTTTAATATTAATATTACTTATGCGTATTAAGAGTTGCTCTATGAGATTATTAAAAAATATCCTTGGCCGCTGCAAAAAATAAAAACGACAATTTTTCTCATAGAAGGTTACCCAATACAATGAAAAGGCCATTTTTCGTAAAAATTCGGACGGCGCAACCGCAACGTTTACTTGGCGTGTGCGTGTCGATGTAACAAAGGTCAAACACAATACAGGCAACTACGGAACCCTACACTGCGCGTGGTCCGACATCCACTTGGCCGGTTTTTTCTATTTGAATTTCTAGCAACATAAACCGTATCCGACTTAGATGTCGTGGATCCCATACAAAGTTTCATGTTATTCTAGGATGTCCATTTAAGGTAAGAACCAAACTACCGTCCTGGCGACCCTTAGGGTGCCTCTCCACCTGCCATGCTATGCTATGTTGTCATACATTTGAAACAGCTCCAGCTACAGATCCATTTCAAATGTATGACAACATAGCATAGCATGGCATAGCATAGCACATCTCTGGTGGAAAGGCAACCTGTTTTAAGGAAGCTACGAACATGTTTCCAATCCGATGAATGGATAATCAAAACGAAACTTGGCGGGCGAAAAGTTGATTTAATTTCCAATTACGTGCGATCGAATTCCGCTGAGAATCGGCGCGAAACACGCGCCAATAGAATGAGGAATGAGACTTTTTCGAATTGCTTATATCAATGCAAATAAATTAAATGCACGACAATTTAAAAACGGACCGCTGTTTGTTCTCGGATCCCTCGGGTATTAGGAGGTCCAGTCCTCGCAATGTTTACCTTTTCCTTGAATAACGGTCCATTTATTAACCCTTGGTCAATATCAAAGCTTTTCAGTGTTGTTCTTGTGGGATTTCAAGCTCCGCTTGCGTTGTGCAGTTCTATTTCGTAACAAATGTTATTTGTTATATAAACCGGATACTAAAATGCCTAGAAAAGAATGGTGCCAGCTGAACAGGTTGAGAACTGGCTGCGGACGCTCACGTGCATTCCTACACAAATGCGGTTGGAGAGAGTCTCCGAGGTGTGATTGTAGGGCCGCGGTGCAAGACATTGAGCACATCATCAAGAACTGCCCGCTCAGTAAATATGACGGTAACCCAGCAGACTTGTTCACCCTCGACAGTGACGTAATCCCATGGATACAAAATTTGAAAATGTTGTTATAGCATACGACTGACTTAATGCCATACGAATAAATAAAAATAACCGGATACAAACAGCAATTTTAAAATTCCTTAGAGAGGATTTAATCACAAAGTATAAATGTCGTTTTATTAGGTTACTAAGCTTTTTCCCGCGACTTCGCGTGGAACTCGTTCATATCGTAACTCCATACCATTTTTCTCCCCCCTTTTCACTCCCTTAGGTGATGAATATTGGGATAAATTTTTTTTTTGTCATTTCCTGGAATTCAAAGTATCTTTACACCAAATTTCATCTCAATCGGTTCAGCAGTTTAAACATGAAAGGATAACAGACAGACAGAGTTACTCTCGCATATAATATTAGGATGTATTCCTGGAAAAGAGTCCTTATGCCTGAATTAAGTGATTTTTAGTAGCTTACTCCGGACGCCTTTTTTTATAAATATACTCCGCCGTCAACTTAGTTTCTGTGGCCCACCTCGTCATAATAGATGCATGTAGGCTTTTTAGGGTTCCGTACTTCAAAAGGAAAAAACGGAGCCCTTATAGGATCACTTTGTTGTCCGTCTGTCTGTCTGTCAAAACCATTTTTCTCAGGAACGCGTGGAGGTATCAAGCTGAAATTTAAATAAAATACTCAGATCTATTGCCCCTTGGACCGGTGCAAAAATCAAACTTAAAAGCCAGCGCAATCAAAAGATACAGTCCTTTATGCTGCAAATTTTAGAGTTTTTCGACACTCGCAAAACCTACGGAGTACTTCCCGTAAACTCAGAAACTTGAAATTTGGCACGGAGGTATTTTTTAGTAAAATTATACAAAAAATATTTTTCTAAATTCTAAATTTAATACATTTTGCCTTGTAAACGTGTGGAGGTATTAAATTGAAATTCATGAGAAATACTCAGGGCTATATATAGGACCTTTCAGATGTAGTAAAATCAAACTTATATGTCAACGCAATCAAAGGAAATAGCAATTTAAGTCGCATATTTTGAAACTGAGTACTCGCAAGAAACTCAAAACCTGAAGGGTACTTCCCGTTAACACATAAACTTGAAATTTGGCACGAAGAAACTTTATATAGCACAGATATAGGAAAAATTACGAAAAGTAGAAATGTTTAGTAAAATCATACAAAAAATATTTTATTTTATTTTAAACTTACTACCTTTTTCCTCGTAAACGCGTAAGAGGTATTAATTTAAATTCATATCAAATACTCAAGTCTATTATAATACCTTTCAACGCAATCATAAGAAATAGCAATATAAGTCGCATAATTTCAAACTGAGTAGGTAATCTCAAGGGTATCAAAACCTATAGGTACTTCCCGTGAACTCAGTTTTTGTACTCGGAAGGGAATCAAAGCATAAAGGATGATTCCAGTCGACCTAGAATCTTTTCAATATTTAATTCTGTCTATGCTCAATACTCATCAAATGTGAATATTCAATTCACCAAATCGTCCTCTAACTTTTTAGCTATTTCTTTGCATTATTTTAGGTTTGGAATATCTTCTTCCAGGGGTGTCAGAAGACGTGTCTTATCCATTGGAAAAAAAGGTATTCCAAACCTACAAGGACGATTTGGCTCAATGTGGTACTATTCATACCTTTTTCTACTCCTGTACTTTTATCTGTCATTTACATAGTCCCGAACACTAATATAAAGACATACAAAATAAGTCTGCAGAAAAGTCTATACTCTATTCCCCATAACAGTACGGCACAACCGTGCTGTTTTGTCGCCAAAACGATACGCTTAGCAGCCATACGCTTCTAAACCTGGGTAGTGCTACATTGTGCCACGGCGTACTAGACACGATCGAGTAGGCCGCGACGCGACTAATCTAGAGGGCCATGCCGAAACATAAAATACATTAGGTACTACCAACTTAACAAACCACTGAATGTATTTACTTCAAATAAATTATTGTACTAACGGCATTGCTGCCAACTTAAGAAAAACCTTGGTCTTAATATGACAGTACTGGCAAGTTGAATTAAGAACAAAACAGACCATAAACAAGAGGTGTCAATGTGTCATGTTTCCAAATTCCCACCAAGTTCCAGTTCAAAATTAAAAGACGAAATATGTCAAATATGATAACTATTCGTTATTAATAACTTCTTAAGATTTGATTCGTGTTTGTGAAATGAAGAAAAATGTGTACGTTCCTTTTAAAATGGACGAAGAAGAAAATAACTGCACCGCTGATGAAATTGCGTGAGTAGTAATAGAACTCGGAAAACTTACTGCCTGAAAAGTCAAATTATGCTATTTATTTAAAATAGTCGTAGAAAAAATATTGTATGCAACGGTGTATAACTTGGTCTTAAAACGCTCGTGGCGTCTCTAATTGCGATGCTCGCCAAGGCTCGCATCGCAACTCACGACACTCGCGTTTTAAGACCCTACTTATACAACAGTTGCATAAAATACTATTTTCTACTCCTGTACTTTTATCTGTCATTTACATAGTCCCGAACACTAATATAAAGACATACAAAATAAGTCTGCAGAAAAGTCTATACTCTATTTCCCATAACAGTACGGCATAACCGTGCTGTTTTGTCGCCAAAACGATACGCTTAGCAGCCATACGCTTCTAAACCTGGGTAGTGCTACATTGTGCCACGGCCTACTAGACACGATCGAGTAGGCCGCGACGCGACTAATCTAGAGGGCCATGCCGAAACATAAAATACATTAGGTACTACCAACTTAACAAACCACTGAATGTATTTACTTCAAATAAATTATTGTACTAACGGCGTTGCTGCCAACTTAAGAAAAACCTTGGTCTTAATATGACAGTACTGGCAAGTTGAATTAAGAACAAAACAGACCATAAACAAGAGGTGTCAATGTGTCATGTACCAATTTCCCACCAAGTTCCAGTTCAAAATTAAAAGACGAAATATGTCAAATATGATAACTATTCGTTATTAATAACTTCTTAAGATTTGATTCGTGTTTGTGAAATGAAGAAAAATGTGTACGTTCCTTTTAAAATGGACGAAGAAGAAAATAACTGCACCGCTGATGAAATTGCGTGAGTAGTAATAGAACTCGGAAAACTTACTGCCTGAAAAGTCAAATTATGCTATTTATTTAAAATAGTCGTAGAAAAAATATTGTATGCAACGGTGTATAACTTGGTCTTAAAACGCTCGTGGCGTCTTTAATTGCGATGCTCGCCAAGGCTCGCATCGCAACTCACGACACTCGCGTTTTAGGACCCTACTTATACAACAGTTGCATAAAATACTATTTTCAGTCACCATTTACAGATCTGGTTCAAATTTTTCAAATTTAACAGTTACTTAGTATTTTTGAACCGGATTTATATAAAGATAGTGACTAAAAACTTTGTAAATAAACACCTTTGATAATAGTAGATTGTATGACAAGGGTCTAAAGTAAGCCATATTACCACGAGATGGATATTTTCCCGAAAAGTGAGGGGAAATGGTTCGAGGGGTAATGTGGCTTTTAGACCAGAGTTATACACTCTACTTTTCACTTCGACTGCGAGAAAATAGTAAAAACAAAGTTTATACTCTGACCGTCTAATAGCGGCGTCTAAACGGCCGAGCGCGGCGGACAGCATACGCGGGGCATACGATAAGGCGAGATAGAAAGCAGGCTAGCCCGCTCAATCTTCATAGATCATGTCATTATATGCAGTCAACCGCACTTGTACGTTTGGATGGAGCTATAGTCGGTCAGAGGCGTTTATTTTTTTTTACTACTGTGAATTAGGGAATAAAAAACACCTAATGTTTGAATTGAATTCTGTTTCCTGATTGGTCGATTTTAATGTCTAGCTGTATTCTGTTATGATTCTGATTATTATATACCAAATACTAATGTTTTTTTAAAGAGTTGTAATTGGTGGGTGTAATATTGAGCTGTTGTGATTGGTCAAATTAAAATGTTATTTAAATCATAAATATGTATACATATTTTCCCTAGGGGCTAAATGTACTACTTTAGCCCCGCTTGCTAAGTCCAATATGACGCACTTTTTAAGCATGAGAAGTGAAAAAGAAGTTTTGTCAGGCGCTACAAGCCTGGTGAAGGTATTTCAGTTATATTATAAAATAAATGATGTGGTAATATTTGTATATATATATATATATATATATATATTTTGGATTATTAGGATTACTAAATTTATAAAGTGACCCTGTTTAAATTTATGCTCCCACAGCTTTCCACATTGTAATGTTACTGATTCTATTTTCATTTATCATTTAGTAATAAACATTCTACAACTTTTACTTGTTATAGCTTTGTATGCAACCCTCGGTGCGCGAGTGCGACTCGCACTTGGCCGGTTTTTTTCAGTATTTTTCGAAACTTTTCTTATCACACTGCCGTAAGGTATCTTTTCTTCTAGTAGGACCAAATAATTGGACTCACAATTTACATATATACTAAAAAGAAAACTATTTCAACAAATGTTGCATCTTATAGTTTTCAATATAGCGATAAAAATTACCCACTTCTTCAGGGTCTTTATTACCCACTTTTACAAAACATTCAAAATCTCCGAAACTACCACCATAAGGTATATTTACATATGTTTCTAACATAGGTATATCTACTCTACGAGTATAAATGTACAATAGTACATAATATATTACGAAATATTTATAGATTAAAAGGCAAGGTGTTTAGTCTGATTTATTATTACTCTTTAACAGCAAGTCAAGTGAACGGTGGTATGATAATTTCTGGGAGCGAAACTGAGACAAGTAAATGTGTCGTACGATGCAGAGAAACATATCGGTACTTGTACGGAAATAATCATACCGTCCTGCTTTCATTTGACATTTATTATTAGTGTGTAATTGAAATATTCGCAGCTCTTTCATGTGTGCGTCAGCCCGGCCTATTTAAACACGGTATTTTGTATAGACAACATATCTACTTACCTACTGCTTTTTCATATTACATATATCATTGCCCGTTAGCATATTTTTATTGAACTAAAGAAAAGTAAGTTGAACTTGGGAATATGTTTAATACGTAAAAAAAATGCTATACGATTGTTGAATCCTAATTCAAACTAACAATTTTTGAAAAAAAAGTAGACTGTCAGTCAAGTAACCTATATCCTGCCCTCAATTCGCCGGTTGAAAACCCCCATTAGCCCGGATATAGGTTGGCTTATAAGGTTGTGCTCTCTCCTACTTACAGACTACTGGCAGTCCTGTAATTTATTTCGGAAAAGGCAAATCTTTGTGTGAAAATTACAGATTTCATACTTCGATGTTTTCTATAACGATTAGGTCACCAAGGTACAAGCCTAGTTTACTCGTAAATATGTAGTTTCAGAAAAAGATTACGAAAAGGGTAACGCTTTGTGTGTAAAATTGTACTCCCAGTCTCCCAGTTCTATGCTAAAATTGCTGAGGCGGGACCTTTTCGTGACACCTGCGGATATGTTTTTCATCTTGTTTCATCCATACGTGTTTTGCTTATGTGTACTTGTTTAACAGTGTGCAACATCACGATCGACTCGCGAATACTGAAGATCAAGTCAGGCAAGACTTTCGGGCAGATCAAATCGCCGTCCATCCAGGGCCCAGGTGCCTGCTCCTACTTCCTCCAGCCGGACGCCGGCCAGCGTGTGGAGATACAGCTGTATAGGCTGGTCTCCGTTGGAAGATTCAATGGCACTAGGTAAGGCTTCACAACTGCGAACCGACGTAAGTTTGCATTATTGTAGGTTGTAAAGGAGCTGAAGACTTTGGCGAGTTTAATACGATTCTTGACCTCGCCATCACGATGGATTCACGCTGAAGGCCAAGTCAGACAAAACCTTTGCACAGATCAAGTCGCCCTCGGCCCAGGCGTAGGCACCTGCTCGTACTTTCGACAGCTGAATATTGATCGGCGTGTAGTCACACAACGAACCATCGTGCGTTTGTAGTGTTGTAGGTTGTAAAGGGTGTGAAGAGTTTGAAAGGATCGGCGAGGAGTGTGCTAACGTCTTAATCTTAACCTCGGTTGCATTCTACTTGCTCTGCTTCGGTGCCCGGCGTCTGCTTCGTATTTATCCAAGCATAGTCAGGATGAATGCTTGGCTGGTACTACTCTTACTACTATTTAAAGTTTTTAAGTATTTCAAATTCTATGAAAGATTGTCGTAAGACCTTAGTTTATAATAAGTCACCGAAATGTCACCGAGTTTATAATAAAGTCCGAGTTTATTCAGGTCGCAACCGCTTTTGACAACCTTAACAAAATGTGGTTATATATCGGTTAGGTGTCTACTTCTTAAATAAATAGACTGCTAGAATCGTAGCGGTCGTAGCGCTTCCCATTTTAGGGTTCCGTAACAAAAAAGGTAAAAAAGGAACCCTTATGGTGAGACTCCGTCCGTCTGTCTGTCTGTCACAAAGTGAAATATCTCACGAACTACGAAATCTATCAATGTGAAATTTGGAATGGTTTTAAATGAGAATAATCCGCGTGCATGGAAAATGAGATTTTAAATATACATTTTAATTTTCTCTGAAAAATTACGAATACGAGGAGGGGGCAAAACAAATATTCAACTATTAGGTCAAGTGGGGTATCATTTGAAAGGGCTTGAGTTGCACTTTTTAAAACAGTTTGTTTTTTTTTCTAGATTGGTAAAATTTTGATTTATGAAGGAAAATGGAAATAAAAAATACCATTCCCCCCCCCCCTTATCTCCGAAGTTATCCAAGCGAAATATTTGAAATAATTACTTGTGATTAAAATAAACGTAAATATTACTGGAAAAGTATTTTTTTCTGTATCTAGCGTATTTTTGTTTTGTTTTGTTTTCGAGGAGGGGGCAAAAAGAAATATTCAACTATTAGGTCAAGTGAGAGAGAGATTTGAAAGAGCTTGAGTTGCACTTTTTGAAACAGTTTTTTTTTTCTTCATTGGTAAAATGTCGATCTATAAAGGAAAATGTATTAAAAATACCATTCCCCCCCACCCCTTATCTCCCCTTATCACCCTTATCTCCGAAGTTATCCAAGCGATTTTTTAAAAATAATTAGGATAAATATAATTATTACTGGAAAAGTATAACTTTTTCTGTATGTAGCATATTTTTTTTTATTTCAAAAATCATTTCCTAGTTAAGTTTGCAATTAAATCAACTTTATAAGTATTTTTTAGTTTTGAAATTCATATAAGACTATAATAGAAGTCACTTTCAAATAAAAAAAATATCGAGATCGGTTCACGTGATAAACAATAATCGCTAAAACACCAACATACATACTAAGCTGATTGCCCCTGCACGTAGTACCAAATGGGGCCGATAGATAGCGCTGACCCCATTCCTACTTCGCGCTGTTATGAATGGGGTTGGGACGGTTATGTTTCAATAGCAGGTCAAAAAAAGATCGCGATACAATTGTCTTGGTAGTTCGATGGTCTTGGTGTAAACGTTATATCGTTGTTTGAATTCTGTTGTGTTGGGTTAAAATAAGTAATTTAACGAATATTGGGACATTTACTTTACCTTGAGTTAATTGATAGTTTGTACGGAACCCTCGATGCGCGAGTCAGACTCTCACTTGACCGGTTTTTTTCAGCCGTAGTCTCCCGACTACGATTAAGCAGTATTAATAAGCTTAGCTGAAAAAGTCCCGTGCATTTCTATACTCTGATCATTAATTCAGCAGAAAAAATGGGGTGTTGCCGTTAATAAGAACCATTTGCAGCAATGAGGAGATTTATAATTTTCGCAGTTAAACGAAACATACGTCCTATTTCAATAATATACACTCTAATTATAAAAACCCAATTAATTTTGATAACTTTTATGTTTATATTTACAAAAATCTTCCCTCATTATTATTTTAAAAGATAATACTGTTTTATGTGTAGAATATATTTTTAGCACTGGTATCACTGCTGTGATACACCGGGGTTGTTCATCTTTGGGTTGCTTACTATTTTTTTTCTTAATGCGAATGGCAAATAAGATCGGTAGCTGGATTTTTATTTTATTTGATGCCTGTCCTGTCACTCGCCTCACTCGGCTAATCAGATTTGCGAGGAAATAAATACATTTTAGATTAAATTAATAAAAATCGTAATAAAAACTGCAACATGTCAGTCGTCCATTTTGTTGAATTTGATGTGAGGCGCGTATGGCAAAGACCCTTCGGTATACAGCCACGATTTGAAAATACTTAAAAACATACATTCGAGCAAGTGTGATGAAAAATACATTTGTAATAAATACTAAACATTAAATTGCAGTCAAATTTAATAAAAGATATTATTTATACATATTAAAATTTGGTTGTAGCAAACTTTTGAAGATATGAAATACACCTTGGCTGATTGGAAACATCCTCAGTCCGAAGTGAAGTATGAGTGGGTTCTATATTTTAAAACTAAACTTACCAGCCCGTGGGAGGTAAAACGGCTATACCTGCTCTGTACGCTCGCAAGTAATAACGCCATTGACGAGCAAGTGTGATGAAAATAATATTGCATGACCGACCCGTACTTTAAGAACCCCTGATATTTGACTTTGACAGTGACATAACTTTTTTTACATTTTTTCTGCCGGATTAATGATCAGAGTATAGGCATTTCTCTGACACATTTTGAGCCATGTTTGACTATTGTTTGTGTCCCCGATAATATTCATGAACGAGCTCCTTCACTATTTATCGGCTGCGGGAAAAAACTACCAATATCCAGAATTTCAAAAACAGGGATCAGGCGAAATGTGAAAAAGTCGAGTGTTAAGGGACAGGGGCTGTCACACGCACGCGGTTGTGATCAATGTCCCGTCAAATTGAATAGGTAATTAGTCTGACCGACTAAGCCCGGCCGTACGTCCATGTATTTGGAGCACGGATTCCTCATTACTATTCAGAACTTGAACTGTTCGGGTCAGTGCGAGCCAATATTTCCAGTTTTTTTAGATAAAGCGGTATTGGATAACGGCAATATTCAATTTTGTGCTTGCATACATCTTAAACGGATCAATGAACATACAATGGTGTTTGATCTGACTAATACGAAATAAATATAGAGATACAATATTCTATATTGCTTAGTTTTTAGTGCAATTTAACAGACCTGGTGTCGAATATATTATGAACGTTTGTTACCTTTTTGTTTGAATTAGACCTTGGTAGCATAGTGCATAGAAGTATTGTAACTCATTTTTTGTGTAAGTACCTAAGTACCTACTTCTGTGAAAAGTTTAAACTTTTCTGTTACTGCGATATCACACCCAATCTCACATTGTGACCATAAGCTTCAAAGTTATTAATTTCTTTAATTGTAAATTAGATTTCTTAGATTTTTTTTCAGTTATCGTTAAGTTTTCACGATTGGAACAATGCATAAATAGCGTTATAATCCACGAAATAAATCATTCCACGCCGCACAATTGTCTAATGAGCAAGAATTTAATATCTACCTGCTAATCGTTGCTCAATATATTAAGACCATAGGTTTATTCTATTCAGTATCAGACCCCATTGTGGTCGGCCTTATCACACGATAAGTGACAAGATAGAGCGTCCGTCACTGGCTGACACCGTTCGACAGAACGAGACGACGCTCATCCTATCTTTTCACTTATCGCGTGGTAAGGCCAGATTACTATAACCTTATTACTATTACATACTTAAGAATATGTGTCTCGTGCAGTTGCGATGGAGGCTGGCTGCAGCTGAGCGGCGCGAGCGCCGTACGCGCGGCGGGCGCCGGCGGCCCGGCCGACACCCGCCTCTGCGGCGCCAATGAGCGCTACACCCCGCCGGTGGTGCTGTTCGCTGACCACGGCGCTTCCACATTAGAATTTAGGTACGCATTTATTACTGGTATACTGCAACAGTTAATAATTATTTGTGTCACAAGGGAGCAAAATAGTATATTTACGGCGAGGGCGGTGTATTGAAGCCTGAGCGTAGTGAGCGATACAAGTGTTTACGCCCGAGACGAAAATAATTTTGCTACTGAGTGACACATACTATTTTTCACACCGACTCGACTATGAGGAAATTTAAAAAAAGCTGTTGTTAAAATATATCTAAATTATCTTAATTTTTATTACTAATTTTTAAATATTACGAAATATTCATAAATTTTTATACAACATTGTTATAGTTAAAACTTGAAATATGTTCGTTTTGAATCGACTACGATGAAATTACAATCGATTATTTTATTAACATCTGTGTTCAATTGGCACATTGCGTACAAATGTTCCAATGCCAATGTATAAATTAAAGAAGTAGCTTGAACAGAAAAGTAGCGTTTTGGTCCCTCTCGTCGTGGAGCAAAACTTACTATTCCGAATGAAAGGTGTGAAAAAGTACATTATTGCCGTGGCCGGGAAGGAGGCGATTGCAGGCTGAGTCTTTGTTTAAACGGACGAGCTTGCGAGTCGCGTGTTGCGAAGGCGCACTTAGCCGATTTTTTGAAGTGAAAACTTCTTTAGCGACGCTGAGCCCTTTTTTGGATGGGAAAAAATTCGGGACGAGGCTTGGGGGCGGGGGGAAAACGGGGGTTTGACTAGGAGGGGCACATAGTTCTAATTTGTACTTTATTGTTATCAGTATAAGGCTGTAACAAATTTTCCGTAAATGCAAATTCCATTTTGTTTTATCAAACTTTTTTATTTAGCTGTTAGCCGATTCAATTTCATTCAAAACTGAACACTATTCGAAAGAGTATAAAGCCGTTGAAAACTTTTTGCAATTGCATATTCTGCAAATTTTGTAATTTTGTCCACGCGTCCTTTACCGTTTTGCTATTGAGAAAATTCGAATAGTCCGAATTTGGACGTTAAAAACAATGGCAGTTAAAGGCAATGTAAAAACAAATTGGTATTTTATTTCATCGTCTCCTTGATCAATTTTGCTGAGTTAAGTAAATTCGAATAGTTCGAATTTGGACGTTATTCCTAAAGAGATAAAGCTTTGAAAAATATTTGGCAATGGCAAAAACAGATTGGTATTTTATTTCATCGTCTCCTTCATCAATATTACTGAGTTAAGTTGAACTATAGCGTACTACTAATAAGGTTGTTATTAGATATATTGGCACGCAGGGGGAGGGAGGGGGGCGGAAGGGATTATCTTTGGGCAAAATTAAAATTCCGGAGTGCAACCCAGGTTTTTTTTATTATTCTTATCATAATGTATTGGTGTGGCGTTTGCCATTGTTTAACTCTGGTCTAAAAGCCATTTTTACCACTCGTCTCACTCGAACAATTTACTGTTACGTTTACGGGAAAATACCTATATCGTGGTAATATGGCTTATTATTAAAGACCCTCGTCATACAATCTAAAGGATCTACACGTTGATTAGTGGAATATTAAAGTACCTACTTGCATATATAGTGTGAATCCAGAATTCCAGAGGACATATAGCAACCTCATCCCTAAAGTGATTGGATTAAATCAATTCCAAAAAGGATAAAATCTGAATTTAGTTGGTATTTAATTTCGACATGTAAATAAATCGGCAAACTACGGCAAGTGGGTTGGATCAGGATTCTGTTAAACCCGATCCTTATCATATTATCGGTCCCGCAGGAGCTTGCGTCCCATCCGGCGAGTGTATAATTTAAATAAATTTCCCACTAGATACTACGACGGACTCCTGATATTTTACATAATTTATATTTTCTCTTCATATTACAGCTACGTTCGAAAAATGTGCTGCTAGCGCAGCATGAAAATCATGTATACAATTATGTGTGAGCTAATAACTTTTACGGTTAGGCATAATGGGGCACCTACTGGTTCGTCCGACGTCCGTAACGAATAATAATTAATTACATTTTCGTGCTAATGATAATGGGAGGCACTTAACCGGTATATTTGTGAGGCAGAATGGTTGAAGGCCTCCAAAATTTATCTGCATTTGCAGTTCGTTTCGGAAACGCATGTTCCGGTAGTCAGCGGGACAAAAGGTCGTCACAACGGAACCGGTAATGCCCTGTTCGGAATTGCGGTCCCGCAGCTCGCAAAGCCGTACCGACCGGTACCATCTCTGCACGAATGTAGGTACTATGGCCGCTGATGTCAGTTTATGGCTTGAGACGTGGGTAATTCCATTTCCGCCACGATTTGCGACTGTGGTAATACATTAGGTCGGTAACTGAGCAAGTGCCGTCACTTTGCAGCTCGCAGCATTGCGACCGTGATTTATGTAGTTTAACTGCCAACCGCAACAACGATCAACATTGTTTACTCGTAATTTAACTTTCTGTTTTTAATAGTTTCACGAAGCATTTGTTTTTGTCATCGTAGATTTTCATAGAATTAATGGCGAAACGGTATTTGTAAATACGGTTACAAGCTTGAGAGAACTTTTTCATCTCTCATACTCTGAAAGTAGTTAGGTCATTGTTTATCCTAAACAGCGGGTTGAAAGTAATGAGTGTCGCCCTAGGGCTGAAAAGTAATCAGGAAACAGAATTCATTTAAAACATTAGGTGTATTTTATTCCCTAATTCACAAGCACTAAAAAACGCCTCTGACTGTTTATAGCCGCATCCAAACGTTGAAGCGTGGTTGCCTGCATACATTGCATAAGCTATGTGCTATCCATCTCACTTTATCTTACTGTCCGCCGCGCTCGGCCGTCTGGACACGTCTATAGACGGTCGATGGCGTTTACTCGTGGTACAAATATTCTGTGTTAAAGCAGTTTATTAAAAAAATCATGGCGCCAAATTGAACAACTCTTCGCCGTGGATTTTATTATTGGATTTGGAATTTATTCTAATTTATGTAAAGTATTAACTGTGGTCTTAGAGCCATATTACCCGTCGAACTATTTCCCCTCACTTCGTTCGGGAAAATTACCATCTCATGGTAATGTGGCTTATTTTAGACCCTTGTCATACAAGCTACTATTTACACTATCAGAGGCTCTAGTATAAGTTTTACCGAAACAAAACTTAAATTTTTGTTTCGGTAAAACTTATACTGGAGCCTCTGATGTTTATAAAATACACATCTGTAGATTATTCAAGGGCTTAAACAATTTTCTTCTCGTTTTCACCCAGCCGTAAATATATGGAGACATTTTGAAAAGCCTATTTCAATAGGTATATTACCTATTATTGGTTGACACATTTTATTTAGACACCCGTACTACCTATTAATGTATCTATTGCTGTAACATTTGTTCCATTTTGACGACCGGATAGCCTAGTGGGTAGTGACGCTGCCTACGAAGCTGAAGGTCCTGGGTTCGAATCCCGGTAAGGGCAAATATTTGTGTGATGAGCATGAATAATTGTTTCTGAGTCTTGGATGTTTTCTATCTATTTAATTATTTATATCTATTATATATATCGTCGTCTAGTACCCGTAACACAAGCCTTATTGAGCTTACTATGGGGCTAGCTCGATTTGTGTAAGATTGTCCCTTAATATTTATTTATTTATTTAGTTATTTATTTTGACAGGATAACGGAGAAGACGGACCGCTCACAATTCCTCGCGTTCTTCAGCTTCACGTCTCTTAGCAACACTCAGGGCGTGGGCTTCCACCCGAGCGGCGGCTCCAGGATACCACTCACAGGTCGGATCTTGTCTGCTTAGCGGTTTTTGACAGGATAAGGAAGTAGACCTCGCGTTCGTCAGCTTCAGGTCTCTTAACAACACGCAGGGCGTTGGCTTCCACCCGAGCGGCGGTTCCAGGATACCGCTCACAGGTTTATCTTGTGTACTTATCTGTGCTTACCAACTTATCGATGGTACCTACCTACCTCAATTATTTTCATCATTATTCCGTTCTGAAAATCGAATTACAACTTTTCTAACGGGATTTTGATGTTACAAGTGTGCCAGCTTCATAAAACACAAAGCTACTTACACGTCCAGTGTTAGGACTCTTTATGTGTAACAATAACATACCTATAATCTTTTTTGTCTGTACAATAGAACTCGACATTTAACAATGCCAATAGCATTAATACCTCGACAAATCCTTTTACCTAGCATTCTAAAGCAACAATAAATCGTGCGCATTCTTTCCTAAAACGAGCGTCTTATGGATTGCAATAAGAATATTGAAAGTGCGCGCCACTACAAAACTTGAGCAGAAGCGCCGCTCAACTCCCTCCTCGAAGTCGTTCAGATCCATTTAATTCCATTGCACTCCCACTCCATTTAGCTCTTCTTTTACTGCATAAACTTTGCTTTATGTTATTCATCTTTAACAAGTGCTTTAATTATTGCGAAGTTGTGATAAGTATCTTTTGACCTCGTTCTATCATTTTGAAATGGGTTTGAAAAGTTTAGATCGGTAGTTATTTTATTATGAATTCAGTGGAAACGTCAGACAAACTTTTTTTACTCTGTATCATTGATACATAAAAGCTTTGAACTGAACGCGAGTGTGCCGGACGTAGGTGCGACCCTCGTCACATTCTCTTTATAAATATTATGTGTCCAAGTATCAGCAGAATATCACATCGAACTGACTTATAAATTATATATTTACGTGACTTTTCTTTCGAAAACTTGGAGCCGATAGGAATGTTTTGCTTTTTGTAATTTCAGTGCCTTTTTGGCGAGGGTATCAATAACTAAGGAATCGACTAGAAGTTAACAAAGTTAACTGAAATAAAAACTACGTAAGATATATATTTGATTTATATTGAGTGTATATTGTTAATTTTTATTATGGATCTTCATCGCAATTCTTAATTTTTATTTGCCATCAAATAGTATGACATGCTAAAGGCGTACGACGGGTCACTTTCACACTCTTTGGGGGAGGCCTATGTCGAGTAGTGAACGTCTGTCGGCTGATATGATGATGATGATGAAAAAGCAAATCAGTCGTTTGTTTTATTTATAATAGTGTTTTCAAAAGTTTTGATCTCTATTTTCGGTAGGAAATGCTTTCCCGCTTGTTAAAAACGCAATGAGTAGGTACTTACGAGTATCTAACTTTTTAAACGTTATGCAACTGAAAAAATATTATAAATTATTACTTTACCCAAAGGTTGTCTGGATAGCGCTATTGCTCTTCAGCGATAAGTCTGCCAGTTGTTTTACCTGTCTACCTATTTCTTTTGTACTCACTATATCTGTGTGATCTGCAATAGAGATTATTAGTATAGTATTGTACTCAAGTATAACGACGTTTTACTTCGGCACAGACTGCGACTGGCTCTACCAAGACGTGTCGTGTCGCGGGCCGGTCCCGTGCGTGCTGGCCAGCCCGGGGTACCCGGGGCTGTACCCGCCGCACCGACGCTGTCGCTATCTCTTCGCTACCAACTCTGTCAACACCAGGGTTAAAATCATCTTCACCTCCATTCTGCTACCTAGAAAGTGAGTATTATTCATATTTATAGTCATACTATAGCTTCCGCCCGCGACTTCGTCTGCGTGGACACGGGTTAAAAGCTGTCCTATATATTAATCCAGGCCATAAAATATCTTCGGCCACATTTCAACCGAATCGGTTGAACCGTTTAAGCGTGTTTGAGTAACAAACATCCGAACATCTAAACATCCAAACATCTAAACACCCACACTTTGTCATTTATAATATTAGTAGGATTCATTGCAACCATGGTATTCGCAGCATGTTCTTTAAATCCAAAACGTACCTACAAAAATATACCTTACTAGGGTGTGGAAATATATTTATTCACCTATGTAGGTACTACTATACTAACCTAAACAACATACTTATATAAAAAATCAAGACGTTACATTTGGTAACAAGGGATTTATAACACTTCCGTCTTATTTGTATTCTATCTACTTGATTCATAACATTTTTATAATGTAATGAAAATGTTCTTTAAAGTACTTAATATAGTTTCTCTTACGGGGTCAGAAAGTGGTTAAATTTGTCTTACATAGTTAATGATATTAAGCTCCATAAGTGTTAAGGCGGTCATGAAACTGCCGCCGCATTTTGGTGTAGATTCTGATGGTCATAGCATAGCGTATGGGCTTTCATTGAACATTGTTAGCTAGGCGACTTGACGGGAATTGCTTAGTTTGGGATGGGAAAGAAAGAAAGAAAGATACATTTATTCACAAACACACAGGACACACATATTAAACAATAGAATAAACAAAAAAAAAACACACAAAACATGAAACAAGTGTGTCTCTGCGGCAGTGAACCGGACACTGGCTCAGCATTATGCTGAGGTGTCAGACACCTGCAGCGCTGATTTTCAGCCAGCACCGTCGGTGACTCACGGAAACGTCATACAAAAATAATAAATAAACTACCTACATTATTGGGACAGGTAAAAAAGAAATAAACATAAATACAAAGTAAGATAATACAAGTACACACTACCTAGACGCAGTTGCAATAGAATAATAATATTTACAATACACGTTAAAAACAAAAACTAGATAAAAAATGAACAATTGGCATATTTATTGCTGTCACAGTGCTGGGGATTAGGACTAGGATTTCTGGAGCGTGTAAGATTGTGTAACTTTTTCCCCAAATATTGATTATTGATTGATTGAAAGGTTGTACTGAACCATATTGTACGAGTATAGCTCAACACTCTATGCAAATCTGCAAGAAAAATGTTCACTTATTTTCTTCATTAAAATGTTTGATGGTCAACATTTAGGCAGGCAGAAAAAAAATCGTTTATTGAAAAAACAATTTGTTACATATTTGGACAGGGGTCTCCGCACTAGGCTTCGCCTGTATCGCGGGGAACCAGTAGAAATTACATAACAGAACTTTAAAAGTTACGTAGAGTTGACCAAAAGTAATAAAATTAAAATTAAAATATTAAACATCACCTACACATTAATTTACATGTCGTACATAAACAGTATTCAGAGGACGAATAAAACTTCAAATTAAACGTTACAGAAAAAAAGTATCAATAAAAGTATCAGAAGATTGTGTATTTCCGACAATGGCTGACCGAGCGAAATACCCTTTGTTTTATTTTTTGCATGAGTATATGTTATCTAATATTATGTAGTTCGTAATAAATAATAATGCCGACATTTTCGTTATTTTGCGAGAGTATCTTGGTACTCGTAGCGAATAATACATATGCAACAACGCTTTTTCCATCAAAGTTCTCCACGAAGTGTGCTGTATTCCCAGACTAAGGTTGTATCTTGCGTTCAATGCTAAACTGATCCTTATCTAACCTTATTTGATGAGCAATTACTCACACCGTAGAGCTTACCTGTATACGCTGCTGTACTGTATAGTACAACACGTCGTTTATAGAAATGTCCTACGGGACGGGAATAAAATGAGTGCGAGAGAAAAATCGTGAAAAAAGCTGTAAAAAATCTTCTACAGATTTTCCAGTTTACTGATATACAATCGTATTACCAATTTTACAGGTTTTCCTAAGAATGCATCCTGCAGATAAAAATTATAATACCGTAAAGTGGGGTGAGTTGAGTCAAAATAGACAATCAAATCACGATAAAAATGTTTTTTTACATGGCACGTTGAGTTTATACATAAAATATGTTCGGGCCGTATGAATTTTAGGTTTTTAATGATGTTGTTAACTTTCATGCTTTTAACGATAAACACAAAAATAAATAGTTATTTGTTATGCAAGGCTGCAAAGTTGTTGTTTGGCGCAAGTGCTTGTATTGAAAGCCGAGCTAGCGAAGGATTGTAAAATTGAACCATGAGCGAAGCGAATGGTTCAAAAGTACAATCCTGAGCATAGCGAGGCTTTCAAGGCACGAGACGCCAAACAATTTTGCTGCCGAGCGCAACACACAACTTTTCACCTCACCACCGCGAGGAAAATTGTAGGTAAATGTAATGGAAGTAATTTGGGTCTTATACTCATTTTCAATAAAGGTTTGTTTACATCTCATCAAGATCTAGCATTTTATAATTATTAAATGTTACATATATATTTAATTTGCATCTTTAAATAAACCCCACGCTTACCTACACTAAAAAGTCAAAATATTGTTGGGTACTCACGGGTAAACTAAGGCTCAAATTCGCTTATGCTTTTAGCTTTTAGCTATTAGCTAATAGCTGTATATCTTCTGCACTAAAATCTATAAATAACCACCATTATTTTGGTTTTACTGTCTGTGGCTTTAGTACAAAACAAAATTAAATGTAGGTTGAGTTTTTTCTTAAAGTAAGTAACTATTCAAACGGTGCGTTCCAAATTTGGAAGTAACGAAATTTTTTGAAACATAAAACTACATTTTAAAATTATTTTTTCGTATTTTATCCTTATAAATCAGTCTAAATATTAATATTTCGTATGTACCTACTTAATTAAGAAAGAATAAGTATTATTCATTTAGTTTTATCAAAATAATAACAATTAATTATTGGCATAACACCATCAGTTTCTGAACGCACCTCTCATTCTGTATAGAAAAAAGTTGGATCTCGAGATTGACCGTCACGTTCCAAATTCAAAAACTCTTTCCACGCTAGCGGATAAAATGGACTTTTGGGCGCAGATTTTGAGCGAGAAAGCAAGCCTTTTCGAGCCGGTGAGGTGAAAAGGATATTCCACCTCACCCCGTACGTAGTCGTTGTTAGATATTTATGAACTCGATCTGTACAATGAAAAATGAAAACGTCGAAGTGGTATCCAACTTGTAAACAGGAAACTCTGTTCAGTGTATACTGGGTAGTGAAATCAAATAGACCTGTAATTTTTTCGATATTATAAATAGGATGAAAAAGTTGATCTGGGAATTCGTAAACGTGAGGATGTTTATGAATGGTTTTCTGTCAAAGGGAATTTGTCCCGGAAATCTATAGACCTGGTAACAATTCTTGGTACACAATTTAGGTAGTTATCTGAAAATGTATCCTTCAGCTTTATGTTAAATCAACTCATTGCCAATGCGCACTAAGAAACTGCTTGGCAGGCATTTGCGAGCGTAGTTCATTATTGGATAATAAAACAAAATTTAGGTGCGCTGCTTTTAGATGAACACGAGAACGTGCTAAACTACGGAAAATTAAACTAATATGCATTAGCTTGATGCAAAGAACGTGAGAATAATAGTTAGCTGTGTTCGCTTTGCGTTTTGTATATTTATTTAAGCTTAGCCTACTTTAACTACTTTGTACGTAACTCTATGCCATGGTCAATCATCATTGTTGAGGGTATCTACAATACATCTGTCAAATCATCGTTTTTCTCCTAAGTCCCGTAAGCCCCAATTGGACCAACTTAAAATATATCTTAGAATAATCGACATTCAATGTGCATTACCCCATTTTAGTTAAATCGGGATAATAGCGGCCAAAGCAAATTTGTAATTAGTTAAATCATCGTAATCATTTCTAAACAGAATCTATCACTATTGTCTTCTAGCTTACGGAACAAAGCAAGTCTCCAGCAACCTTAGCTGCATCATTTCTTACCTACCCTACGTCATAATACGAGTATATACAGTTAAACGCTCCTAATAGTTAGCTAATCACACTAAGCTACACGCGGTCAACGATGTAGCCATTATTGCCGGAGCTAATGAAGCGGCCTCGGCTATCTCCTGGCGTTTTCTCGGACAATCGCACTAACCAACGGCGCTTAATGTACCATCGATGAGACAGTTAACTGTTTAATGAATCTTATCGGAAAGCGATAAGGTCTACTAGTGTTCAGTGTAGTGTGTCAGTGTTTGTACTACGCTAAACTGAATTTCAGTCGCGCAAACCGAGCAAAACCTGTGTCGATTATTTTGTGATGTTCAAATTAATAACCACGAACTAAATGCACTTGCTCATGTGCAATAGTCCCATTTAATGCTGGCTTATAAAATTTAATAAAGCAATAAACAATCAAATTTGGATGGCATCTCCTGTATACGCATTTTGGAATTTATTCGTAATACGTGACTAGTTTCCATAGACCTATTGGAGTTGTTACAATACAACATAATATTAATTCTCTGTTACACACCTCAGATAAACGATGAGATACAAAAAATCAACACGAGGGTACGTCGAGGTAGGTTGATTGTAAGCGAAATGGCTGGACAATCGTTGGGGGTTCAGTCGTCACTCTAGGCCCTCTGCCCTAGAGTCCCGCACACCCGTCCGGCCCCGTCCGACCGGGTGGACAGTGCAAAAACGCATTGCCCCAACGAAAAAATACTAAAAAGGTTGTCTAACTGACGCATTGCAAAATGTATCATCTCTGAATCACCCTCTGGATGAAGAATAAATAAATCTTAATTTTAATTAAATAACAATATTATGGACGACAACATCAACACGCGACGGCAGAGCTACGCATCGCGTCATACGAAGATTATACGTAAGAGAATATGTGATTATTTATAAAGACTTAGATTGTTTAGAGTAAATAAAGAACCCAGTAGTTAGAATCCCCATAGTAATTATTTATATAAAACACCCTCTCATAGCATTCATTTGATATTGTAAACATTAAAGTAAAGTCCCAGTACAAATTGTATTAGAAAGAGAGAGGAGATGTTGCCTATGCGCGAGCGCAGCGCGGACTGGCCGCCATGGAGGGGAGGGGTGTATCGCGCCAACATGACCGTAACGAGAGCCGCGGCCACCGAGCCTGAATTAGAACTTAGTACGGCGCATTTTCACTTTGTATTTAATATGTTTACATTTGTACCTTTACAACGGCTCATCGTATTAGAATGATTTATATATTGTTAGAAAGCTTATTAAAAGTTCTATTAAATGTTTAAACTTACAAATAAGTAAACTCAGTAGGTTCAGCGCAAATGATGAATAAGTGTTAAGAAAGGGACCGAATTACGGTTTGCCCGATTTCCATGTATGATTATTCAGATAAGAAAATATTTACGAACCCTACTGTACTTATAAGATCTCAATCCATATTAGAACTTTGTAAATCAGCTTAGTCTTCCACCCATTTAAATGTATAACATCCCAATAACATCTTGCAATGTAAATTAGTCAAGTCAAAGTGGGCGTAACCTCTATTGTCTCATTCAGCACGTCTTGCTCACCCACTAGCAGGTATAAATAGCAGGTACGGCCCGGAGCAAATCAGTCAGGTCCAAAAAAAAAAAAAAAAAAAAAGGAGCAAATCAGTGTCAAACGGAGCCTCCTGGAAGTCACAACAAGAAGAAGAAAAACTACAAAGTAATAGGAAGTTAGGGACTTGAAATCAAGTCACTTAGGGCAGTGATAGGGCAGTTAGGGAAAAGTAAATAAAAAGTCTATTTCTCGTTATTCCTTCTTTTATTTTGGTAACATCGATTACCCAAAGTGTCTGAGGACACGGGCGAAGCCCAAACACACCATTCGGGCGCCGAGTGGTAGTACGCGCTGTCCGTACACATAGGGGCGGAGCTCGTCCGTCGCCGACTTGTGTCACGGAGCGTGGTCGACGCACTGTCCGAGCACATAGGGGCGGAGCTCGTCCGTCGCCGACTTGTGTCTCGGCACTAGGTCATTCTTAGGTGACTGTGAGGGGCGAGCATTGCCGCGGCCGGTAGCGCGCGCGCTCACTCGCCCAGCCGACGCCGCAGAGAGCGGACGTCGCTCACAGTCGTTTTGGTCCTTCGAGCCGGATCCGCTGGATCCAGATTGTGTTTGACGTACCAAAGGGACGTCAGAAGTTTTCAGGGCACCAGGTTACGGGCCCATTATACCGCCCGGGAGGCGTACGCGCAAGTCAGAGCGCATCATAAGAGGATTATTCACCACGATGTCAGACACCAGGAGGAGATTGACACGATCAATGACGTCGGGTAATGAAGATGATGAAGAAAGGAAACAATTCCTGCAACAAGGAGCCGAAGCTGCACAAGAACGAGTGCAACGCAACTCTGCCGATAAGGCAAAGAAACGGTTCGCTGAACCGTCCACCAGCGACACGCTAGCTAAGCGTGTCCATCAGGCCGGCCCAGGAGAGGGGCCCGCAAAAGCAACGTCCGACGCCGTCGAGACGTCAACACCGGTAGTAGACACCCCGGTACTTTTAGGTAATAATGACACTGCCCAAACATCCAAGAAAGCAGCACCTGCCCGTCTGTTAGATATGGGCGTACCAAAGTCTCCATCCATGGACACCACTGTATTATGGCGGCATGAATTAGAAAAACGGCTACGCAAGCCACCGGTAAACATACCTCTGGACACTCACTTAGGACGAGTGATACGGGTACCCCCCACCGCGGAGGAACAAGCTAACAAAACAGGCACCGAAAAGGAAGTTACGTTTGCTGAAACGTTGACGCCCCATAGACCCGCGTCCATACGATCAACTGAAAGCCGCCTAACGGAAATCCGTCAGCAAGAATTAGAGTTAGAAGAAAGTGAGCAGTTAGCCGCCTTAACGGAAGAGGAATTAAAACAACAAGCGGAAGACGAACAGAAACAAATAAAAATGGAATCCGAACGACGGCTGCGACAGAAATTATTTGATATACGAAGGAAGCTCATTAAACAGCGTGCTATGGTAAAGAGGACCCGAGAGGAGTCCGAATGTTCTATTAGGGACGAACGATCTAGCGGTGGCACCGTAGCAAGATGGATCGACGAAAGTAAGGAGAAAGCACGCGAACCTACAGTGGCGCAGCCTGACGAAAGATACAGAGCTCGCTCACCGCTACAAGCATACGAGACACGAAGAGAATGGCAACATCAAGAGCCACAAACGCCGCATACAAAATGCACAAATGAAACCTCACCTGAAGTAATGGTGCAATTATTCGAGCGCATGCAGATGGCAGCTAGGCCATCACCCAAGGAAGTATATGAGTTACCTCCATTTTACGGAGACATCTCAGAGTGGCGGAGCTTTATAAATACCTACGAAGAATCGAACCGAAGATACAAGTTTAGTGAATATGAAAATGTAGCCCGATTGCGCGCAGCAATACGAGGAGAAGCTAAGACATGCGTGCAGCACATATTATCAACGGCAACCAGGCCGGAATTAATAATCAAGGTATTAGCCAAGCAGTATGGAAGGAGTGACTTTCTGGTAGACAAAGCATTAGAAGATTTGAAAAGGATGCCTCCCGTGGGTGAGAGCACCCACGATCTTAACCAGTTCGCAATAAAAATCGTGAACATCGTAAGCACGCTAATAGATTTAAATCAGCGATACTACGCTGATAATCCCATGATAATACGGGAGATTACGGACCGACTGAGTCCACATTTACGTAGTAGATGGTGCGAATACGCTCGTCAATATGCACGCACAGGAAAAGCAGAAATACAGCAGATAGCAGATTTTCTTATGGAAGAATCGGACTTACAAATGTCCTTCACACATGCTCGAGCACCGGTTCGACGTTATCCCAACCAAGTAAACCGGGAACTCCCTCCGCGAACGCCGAATCAAGTAAACAGGGCACGAGGACCTCTGCGCCCTCAGGGTCGAGTCACCCAGCCATATTTTAATAAACCGGTCTACCCACAATACTCGCGCGTTACTTACGCCACTCAAGATACGAATAGACCAAATGTAACCTGTTTGTACTGCGGAGGAAGGCATTTAACCTCAGAATGCTTGAAACTTAAAGCGCAGCACGTCGGAGCCCGATGGGACTGGGCGCGAGATAACAGAGTCTGTTTTAGATGTTTAAACGCCAGACACGAAAGCACGATGTGCAAAAAGAAAACATGTGGGATATTAGGATGTAAATACTTGCATCACAAATTGTTGCATGGAGCGATGAGACAATACGAAGAACCCCCGCAAGCCCCACAAACTATGGAGGCGACAACAGCCACCACAGCTTACGAGCACCAACCAGCAAGGATCTCCGAGCAGGCGGAGCCTCCTGCTGAAATAAATGATATCGAAGAAAATACATACGCATCCTCGTCAAGTACAACGCAAGTACTTTTAAAAGTGATCCCGGTAACACTAACCGGACCTAAGGGAGAAGTAAACGTATACGCGCTTCTGGACGAAGCATCAACAATCAGCATGATTGAAGAAGAGATCGCCGATCAAATAGGGGCAACAGGTCCCGAAGAAAAGATGCGAGTAAGAGGAATAGGCGCCATTTGCCACGAATCTAATAGTAAGACGGTCAACATTTCAATACGGGCCCCCGACGGGGGCAATAATCACCCTATAAAGTTGCGAACAGTACCCGCGCTGAAGATAAAAGGTCAAAGGGTGAGCAAAGAACTGCTCGACAAATATGAGCATCTGAGAGACGCACATGGAGCATGCTTCGAGTTGGGAGTACCTCAGTTATTAATCGGAGCCGATCATTGGCAGTTGATGATCCCAGAGGAGATAAGAATCGGCCCCAAGGAAGCCCCCGTAGCAGTTAAATGCGCTATCGGCTGGGCTATATATGGTTCTGTGCCTAAGAATCTAAGCACCATCGAGCACTCCACATACCATGTGCAAAGCGAAGCGGACATAGAATTGCACGAGCTAGTAAAACGTCACTTCGCAGTAGACTCATTGGGAGTGAGTCTAAAAGATAACGTCAAACCTCTGGAAGAGAGGGCTACGAAAATATTCGACACGACCGTCAAGAAAAAGAAAGGCCAATTCGAAGTCGGACAGTTATGGAAAGAAGATACGCCACGATTACCATCAAGTTATAACATGGCGTTTACACGTTTACGCAACCTCGAAAACAAAATGGATCGTAATAAAGAATTCGCCGAAGAATACTGTAAACAAATAGAAAATTTGCTAGAAAAGGGGTACGCACACCGATTACCGGGAGTACCGAATAGCCCGTTGAATTATTTCTTACCGCATTTCGCTACATATAATAAAAATAAGAAGAAATATCGACAAGTCTTTGATGCAGCAGCAAAAAACGGAGGATTATGTTTGAATGATTTCGTCCTGGATGGACCCGACTTATTGCAATCATTGCTAGGAATATTACTTAGATTTCGCGAAGGACCCTTCGCAGTATGTGCTGACATCCAAGAGATGTTCCTGCAAGTCAGGATTCGTGATGAAGATATGCCATCACAACTATTTTTATGGCGAGGAGCCCGACGAGAGGGCAAACCTGATGTATATGTGATGAATAGAGTGTGTTTTGGGATAGCCAGCTCGCCATGCCTAGCACAAATGACAAAAAATCACAACGCTACGATGAATGCAGTTAAGTACCCAGCCGCCGTGAAAGAAATTCACGAAAATCACTATATGGATGACTTCGTATCCAGTTTTCATACAGAAGAGGAAATGATAAGTACGGCAAAACAAGTAAAGATGTCTCACGCAGAGGGCGGTTTGAACTTACGCGGCTGGGCAACCAATAGCGCCAAATTGCTTAAGGCTACGCCGGTCGAAGATAGAGCCATCGAGCCTACAAGCCTGGGCGATAAAGAGCAAAAAGTACTCGGGCTAACATGGGACCCTGTCACAGACACCCTAGGTTTTAATACCAAATTACTCCGAGTCTCAGAAGAGGTAAAACAAAGTAAACGCGCACCTTCAAAAAGAGAATTATTATCTACGGTGATGTCAATTTATGACCCTATGGGATTAATCGCGCAATATGTAGTAACCGCTAAAATTATCATGCAATCTATATGGAAAACAGTGGACTGGGACAAGCCCCTTCCAGCTGAAGCAACGAAGCAATTTCAACAATGGTTGAACGCATTGAAATATGTGGGAGCCCTTCGAATTCCAAGAAAACACCCAGCACTCAATGGGACAACAATAATCGAATTACACATGTTTGTAGACGCTTCGGAACAAGCATACGCCGCCATAGGATATTGGAGGTTTAAAAATAACGGGCAGACAACAGTTAGTCTGGCGGCAGCCAAGTCGCGAGTAACGCCACTAAGGGCGGTAAGCGTCCCACGCATGGAGTTAAACGCAGCAGTAATGGGGACTCGACTCGCGCAAACGTTAAAAAAAGAACACCGTTATAAAATAAATAAAATAACATTCTGGACAGATTCCAGAACAGTATTATCATGGATAAGAGATGACGCGCATCGATACTCACCTTTTGTATCACATCGGCTATCAGAAATAGCAGAGAAAACAGAACGTCAGTCGTGGAGATGGCTGGAGACTAAATTAAATCCGGCTGACGACGCCACTAGATCCAAACCGGACCAAAGAATAAACATAGAAGATAGATGGTATCAAGGGCCTACATTCCTGAAATTAAGCGAAGAACACTGGCCAAAAATAATAGAAAAATTGGACGTCGAACCCAGTGAACTCAGGAAAATACACACCGTCTGTGTAACCGTCAAATGCGAGCCGTCAGCAGTGTTACCAAACATAGAACGCTTCAGTAAATACGAGAAGTTGATACGAGCCACCGCATATGTGTTATTATTCATAGAAAAATTAAAGAAGAAACAGAAAACAATTGAACTAGAACTCCGCCATATAAAGGCAGCAGAAAATATGTGGATCCAACACAGTCAACGGAACAGTTTTCCGAATGAGCTACGCGCTTTGAATAAAAAGGAGGAAATAAACCGAAACTCAAGATTGTACACACTAGCTCCTGAATTAGACGCCGACGGCGATATAAAAATGAAGACACGTCTAAATCAAGCACCTGTCCGCTACATAGCGGACAAACCCATCATATTAGACGGAAAAGATACGTTCGTAAAACTATTAATTTCAAACGCCCACAGAAAAGGGGCACACGTAAACAACGAGGCCATTGTTAATGCCCTCCGGCAATCCTACTGGATTCTACACCTCCGACCAAGTGTAAAGGCGATCGCACACGCATGTGGATTATGTAAATTACGTCGAGCCAGGCCACATGCACAACCCTTTGGGGACTTACCTTCAGAAAGATTAGAAGCCTATCAGCGAGGGTTCACTTACTCCGCTCAAGATTACTTCGGACCATGTTGGGTCACCGTCGGAAGACGACGCGAAAAGCGCTGGGTAGCGCTATATACATGTCTAACAACGCGCGCTGTGCATCTAGAAGTAGTACACAGCCTATCCACAGACAGTGCAATAAACGCCCTGCGGCGATTTGCTGCCCGCCGCGGATGGCCACGAGTAATGTGGAGCGACAATCAAACATCATTCCGCGCCGCCGCATTGGAGCTCAAGGCCGCTCACAACGAATGGATGCCGGCCTTGCGAGACTACGGACTACGGCAACGAATGGAATGGAAGTTTATTCCTCCCGGCAACCCGTCAGCCGGAGGAGCCTGGGAGCGCATGGTTAAAACAGTCAAAAACGCGCTCAACTACACACTACATGAAAGGGCACCGTCTCAGGAAGCCTTTGAAACCTTGCTCGCCGAGATAGAAAATATAATCAATTCTAGGCCATTGACTCATGTTCCTGTCAATCCCAACGACGAACATGCGCTAACGCCTAACCACTTTCTTTTACTTAGTGCACCCGATCAACCATTGATCGGTCTCTGCGATACTGATGATAGACGACGCTGGCGACAAGTGCAAGCCCTAGCCAACCACTTCTGGCAAAGATGGTGTAAAGAATACTTCCCTCTCCTTGCACCCAAGAGGTCGTCAAACGATGGAGGGAGACAGATTGAAGTCGGCGACTGCGTGATTATCGCCGACCCAGCCAACCCCCGCAACGTGTGGCCAAAAGGATTGGTCATGAAAGTCAACCCGGGACCTGATGGGAAAGCCAGGTCCGCCGACGTGAAGACAAAGCATGGGATCTTCCGCCGACCTACATCACGATTAGTAGTGTTAGAATCAGTGAAAGAAAAATCAATCAGTGAAAGTGCCTAAGTGTTAACACCGTTGCAACCAATAGTGCGAGGCTTCGCCTCACACTAAAGGGGGAGAATTATGGACGACAACATCAACACGCGACGGCAGAGCTACGCATCGCGTCATACGAAGATTATACGTAAGAGAATATGTGATTATTTATAAAGACTTAGATTGTTTAGAGTAAATAAAGAACCCAGTAGTTAGAATCCCCATAGTAATTATTTATATAAAACACCCTCTCATAGCATTCATTTGATATTGTAAACATTAAACTAAAGTCCCAGTACAAATTGTATTAGAAAGAGAGAGGAGATGTTGCCTATGCGCGAGCGCAGCGCGGACTGGCCGCCATGGAGGGGAGGGGTGTATCGCGCCAACATGACCGTAACGAGAGCCGCGGCCACCGAGCCTGAATTAGAACTTAGTACGGCGCATTTTCACTTTGTATTTAATATGTTTACATTTGTACCTTTACAACGGCTCATCGTATTAGAATGATTTATATATTGTTAGAAAGCTTATTAAAAGTTCTATTAAATGTTTAAACTTACAAATAAGTAAACTCAGTAGGTTCAGCGCAAATGATGAATAAGTGTTAAGAAAGGGACCGAATTACGGTTTGCCCGATTTCCATGTATGATTATTCAGATAAGAAAATATTTACGAACCCTACTGTACTTATAAGATCTCAATCCATATTAGAACTTTGTAAATCAGCTTAGTCTTCCACCCATTTAAATGTATAACATCCCAATAACATCTTGCAATGTAAATTAGTCAAGTCAAAGTGGGCGTAACCTCTATTGTCTCATTCAGCACGTCTTGCTCACCCACTAGCAGGTATAAATAGCAGGTACGGCCCGGAGCAAATCAGTGTCAAACGGAGCCTCCTGGAAGTCACAACAAGAAGAAGAAAAACTACAAAGTAATAGGAAGTTAGGGACTTGAAATCAAGTCACTTAGGGCAGTGATAGGGCAGTTAGGGAAAAGTAAATAAAAAGTCTATTTCTCGTTATTCCTTCTTTTATTTTGGTAACATCGATTACCCAAAGTGTCTGAGGACACGGGCGAAGCCCAAACACACCATTCGGGCGCCGAGTGGTAGTACGCGCTGTCCGTACACATAGGGGCGGAGCTCGTCCGTCGCCGACTTGTGTCACGGAGCGTGGTCGACGCACTGTCCGAGCACATAGGGGCGGAGCTCGTCCGTCGCCGACTTGTGTCTCGGCACTAGGTCATTCTTAGGTGACTGTGAGGGGCGAGCATTGCCGCGGCCGGTAGCGCGCGCGCTCACTCGCCCAGCCGACGCCGCAGAGAGCGGACGTCGCTCACAAATATATAAAGGTCAAATCTATAATTTATAACTAAAATATGCTTAGCAAATAATCTTTAAAAGTTAAGATTGTGCTAAGTAATTAAGAAAAAAATGTGTGTAAAACTATTATTGCAATAAACAGTTCAATTTTTTTTTTTTTTTAATATTGTATTAAGCTTTCATAATGAAGAGCGCTTGCAAGAGGTATACAGATAATAATTTGGATATTTCCGGCGTTACATTCGAAACAAAGCATTATAATGTATTTTAATACTGCATTAATAATGCTTAACAGCACACTGGAAAATGAAAACATTTGGAACGAATAAATGCTTTATTCAGCATTCACTCCGATAAAATGTCCGTGTTGTGTCGACGGAAAAATTGTATTTAGATTCATAACAGGCGTGTACCTACAGTTAAAAGTGCTATTTTCATATGTATCAATTTAATTATTATTTACTTGTTTCGTCTAGTTTCAGATCTCACGACTTCCATACTAAGCCATGTAAGCCTATAAACGTTTGAAATACGGCATTTTCTTGTGATGGTAGATAATTCATAATTCATAATTTTATTGCGATAAGAATCATGTGTTACATAAGGTCTTACAAAGGGCAACAGCTAATGTTCACATGAACCCTGTTAGGGTATAAGCAATGTACTTACTTAACTAAAACTAAATACTAAAACAGTTACCATTAAAACATTTTCCATTTTAACTAGGTTACAAAGTAATTGGTGCAAGTTCATGTCGACAATAAAATAATTCAATTTATATAATAAAAATAAATATGATAATAAAAAAAAGATAAAAGATAAATGTTCCTATAGCAACAATTATTCCTTAATAGGACTTTTAATTTCCGCTATAAAGCGAACTCCAATTTTTTCGTGCCCGGAGCAAATATGTGCTGAAAAAATCATAACACCCCGTTTTTAATATAGGTACCGCCACTTTCTTTCGAAGTAAACGGGCTGTTATAAATTAATAATGGGCGGCAGCAAAGTTATAAATGCTAGGCGAGTTTTATTCACTTCCCCGCTCCCGGAAGTATTTTTATCAAGCACCCGTATGAAATCCACTCGTTCGCGTTTTGAAAGGCTTGCGAACAATCGCTTCTGTAAATAATCCGGCTTCTATCTCCCTTCCACCCCGTGAGTTCGCGTGTGTGTGACTGAAAATAACGGTTACATTTTTCACCTCTACTTCTTTCTGGGTCCAACCCCTATGTGATAATTTAGTCTTGTGAGATGCACTCAATTTTCAAGCTACGAGAAACAAAATGGTAGCTTAGTTTTCTAGGATATTTTTAATTCCAAAGTGTATATCATACATATTCCGCTTTTTAATAGACAGCTAGATTTATAAACAGGTTCATATTATAGCTTAAATCATTACATCAGATGTTTGTAGAAACCATTCGTTTGCTGTGTGCAAACATCTTCTTAGATTGTATACTGTGTGAGGGTTTTTTTAACCTCCGACGTAGCTCCCACGGATGGACCGATTTGAATGCGGTTATTTTGTGTGATAGATAATTTTATCCAGAGTGTTTTTAGCCATGTTTCATGAAAATCTGTTCAACCGTTTTTGAGATATCGGAGGTTTTTCAACATTTTTTAAGTTGTAGTTATTATATATTTTTCCTTGGCGCTATGCTTTCACAAAAGATAATATGATTTATACCATTATTTTCTTTGAGACAACCTAGTTAAAAAATAAATATTTTAGTTTTTTACGTAAGTACTAAAGTTTATGTTTATTGTCTAAGTGAAATCAATTTAATGAGTTTGTGATATTATTAGAACCAGAGGTAGAAAACTTCCCAGCGATTAACATGCGTGGCGCGCCCGGCGCGGCGTACACTTGATTGCGATATCCCGGATCGGTGTAACGTGTTGCCTGTTGTCTGATCGGAAATGCTAAGTTGCATTTGGAACGAAACTTCGTTCTAGCCAACTGAACAGATGCCCGATTTACTTTCTGGTGGTTAGTTTACCTAATGAATCTGTAGAGTTACGAGGGTAAATTTTAATATTAAGGGTAAATTATAACACGCCCTTTTTCCGTGTATAACGTGTGCTAAATTACATGCAATAAAAAGAATAGTGTACAAAAATAATAACGCCGAATTTCTACTTGAATGTCTTTTCAAGCAATAAATCCATTAAGCATGCAAAAAGTACCGCCCACCTACGTTTGTACTGAAAGGAGAACCGAGAAGTGGAAATAAAACCGCTATCTCGCTGCAATACGTTTTCCTACATACTAACACACGGATGCTGCCTCCTCTCTGCTCTTAGATTAATAGCAAACACACCCTTTAAACTCGCCAACGAAAACAGTGTTCTGTTATCTTGTAGATAAATGCTACGGCGCCTATAAGCGCTGGTGCTGTGGCGGCACCGTTCATCCCCCCTATTCTGTATCTTGTTTTAGCCTCACCTCAACGCTCACTCACAAATATATCTTGACACCGCGATGCGTAGTAACTAAGCGTAGGTAGAGGTCTAGTTTCGTGACGGGTGACCGGCGCGGCGAGCCGCATAGCAAATAGCGCGTAGCGAATAGCAGCCCAGAACCAGATGAAGCTGCGTTTTCTGTCACGTCGCGAACGCTTGCAAACCTGGCAGTTTTACCACATTGTATAATTATTAAGCACATACCTATAAGTGCTATTGAAAATCTTGCATCATTTAATATTGAAACTTATAAACATATTCTTAGTTAGATCAAATGCTTGCAGTTTTGACATTTTGTAAACGCAAAAACTATTAATTAAATAAGCAACTGTTTAGGCAAAACACTTTAAGGCAGGTAAACGTACACAGGAACGTTATATATTCACTCATAAAACACTTTGAGAGACTGCGCGTAGCTTCCGCTTTAGAGATAACACATTTGTGAATGCAATAAAATACGAGTGTTAAATGATTTAAATGAGAGCTTCTATTTAAGCAGTGCCAACTTCGCACTAAGCATTAAGCCTCGTACTTCATTGTGAAAGGCACAACGAAGTATGCACTGAAGTCATGTTATTTTAAATGTAAATTATTTTAAGTAGGGGATGTTTCACAGCCATAATTATTTGCAGTCACTGCACCACGGATTACCTAACGCTTCGGGCTGGCAACTCGCCCTCGGCTCCGTTGCTGGCTACGCTTTGCTCCGAGAGAAGCGCTACTTTGGAGCAACCCGGACCAAACCTATTACTAGAATTCAAGTAAGTCCTCGTTGGCAATCTAGCTGATTGAAATAATTCTACTTCCGACGTCAGCTTTTAAATTAATTGAACGGACATTTTAGTCTTGCTTTTAATTCAATTAGTGGGGAGGGTGAGATTGGAATACTTTTGGGTTAAAAAGAGTATGTTTCGAGTTTAGTTCGGGGCCGTTGGTGCCGCCGTACGACTACAACGGGTTCATCGCGCGGGTGGAGTTCACGGAAGGGGTGGACGGCAGCGCGCCGCCGCCCACCGTCATCGCCTCGCCGCCGCTGGCAGCGCTCACGCACCACACGCAACACGGTCAGTTAAATATAATAACTACAACTTAGAAAAGTAGAAAAAACCCCGACATTTTCAAGTCCAATATCTCAAAAACAGCTGTACAGATTTTCATGAAACATGGCTAAACTCGGGATAAAATTATCTATGATACAAAAAACCGCATTCGAATCGGTCCATCCGTTTGGGAGCTACGATACCACAGACAAATACACAGACACGTTAAACCTATAACACTCCTCTCTTTGCGTCGTGGGCTAAAATAGTTATTTACGATACAAGTGCCGAAAATAGGAAATTCGCAACGAGTGGTGATAAATTAAAACACGACCGAAGGGAGTGTTTTAAATCAAGACGAGTTGCAAATTACCTATTCGCACGTGTATCGTACAACGTTTTACTGTGCATATGGCTCTTTGAAGTTTTGACATATGCACGGAAAGTGCTCTTTTCCGCACTAGTAGTAGCACCATATGTACTGTAAACATAGTTCTAGTTCCATTACATTTATTTATTTTATTTATTATTGATATGTATGTTAGAAGGTATTTGTAAATATCAATCAATAAATGAGTGCCTGCGAGCGGAGGAAACTCGCTTAATAGCCTGGTCACCAATCGTGTGTCAACGAAACAATTTCAGTTTTTGATCAATAGCAGAGAAGCTGAAAATATTCGCAGTCACAGTTCGAATAATATTGCTATTGTAACTAAGCCATTCTGAGTCTTTCTATCTAATCTCCCTTGACACAAACTGTTGGATAGACTAAACATTACCCCTGTGTTTTATGACATGTGTAAACCTTTTTTTATTTACTGTCTCTTCCATGCTGGATTAATTTAGGCGGTAACAGGTTAATGATATCAACCACAATGTCAACATGTCTTTCGACGTGGCTGATGATGATACCACCTACAGAATAGAATAGAATAACATTTATTAATGACAACCACACATACTTGCACATAAATCAAAACCCAAAATAGAACGTACGTACTATGCGTAATAATATTATGTATCATTATTAGGGTTCCATACCAAAAAAGGTAAAAAAGGAACCCTTATGGTGCGACTCCGTCTGTCTGTCTGTCTGTCTGTCACAAAGTGAAATATCCCACGAACTACTTAAGCTATCAATTTGAAATTTGGAATGGTTTTAAATGAGAGTTATCCACTTGCATGGAAAATATTTTTTTTAATGTAATATATATGTATTTTAATTTTCTATGAAAAATTACGAATATGAGGCGAGGGCAAAAAAAAAATTCAACTAGGTATTAGGTCATTCGAAAGGGTTTGAGTTGCACTTTTTGAAACAGTTTTTTTTCTACCTTTGTAAAATTTCGATCTATTAAGGAAAATGTAAAAAATCTACCATTCCCCCCCTTATCTCCGAAGTTATCCAAGGTTTTATTTTTGAGGAGGGGGCTTAAAAATATTCAACTATTAGGTCAAGTGGGGTATCATATGAAAGACCTTGAGGTGCACTTTTTGAAACAGTTTTTATTTTTTTCTACATTGGTATTTCGATCTATGAAGGAAAATGAAACCCCCTCCCACCTAATCTCCGAAGTTAACCAAGTAAAAAATTTGAAATAATGACTTGTGATTAAGATAATCATAAATACTACTGGAAAAGTTTTTTTTCTGTAGGATCTTCAGACCAAGAAAAAAAGACAGACGAAGCGTTACGAACATTCAAGTGAAGCCAATCGGTTTTCAACCAAGCCCCATAAGTTTAGCACACGCTAAACAAAAATCATTTTCTAGTTAAGTTTGCAATTTGATCAACTTTAAGAAGTATTTATTGTTTTGAAATTCCTGTAAAACTATACTAGAAGAACTCTCTTTCAAATAAAAAAAAAATCGAGATCGGTCCACGTGATAAACAATAATCGCTAAAACACCAACATACATACTAAGCTGATTGCCCTTGCACGTTAATACCAAATGGGGCCGATAGATGGCGCTGACCCTATTCCTACTTCGCGCTGTTAAGATTTTTCTAGAATTAATAGGGCTGGTTGGTCCGTACGGTCATATTTATGTGCCTATTACATATACTTGATTTTAGTGAGATTTACTTTGCCAGTCTGGCTTAGTCTGTACTTGACCTGAACATATCAATATTTTCTTATATATTTTTATATGTTTTAACCAATGTAATTATACAATGTGAGGGGATTCTACCTGCCTAACGCCTATGTGTCTTACTAGGGTCCATATTGGCTGCCATAAAATACGTTATCCTTTATTTTACTATACTAACGTACTGTAGTCATAACCATCGCTAGTCCTTTTTTTTTCCTCCCTACTTTTTAGTTCCTAAATTTCTGTAACTATCATCGGAAGTCATAATGATCAGTTGACCTAAAAATTTTCGTCATAATTTCAGTACTCAGAATCTGTTTGAAGTCATAATTTTGTTAATCATAACAGTTTTCTTCATTATGGAAATGTATCATAATTTTGTTAGTCCTAATTTAATAACTAAGAACATACTTCAACTCCTAATTTTGTTTTCGTAATGAAAAATGCTTTCGCTAAGCAAATAAAAAAAAAATCGGATCTGGCTATTCGCCGGCCGCTGCCGCGGCACGCTCGCTTCGCTCGCTCGGATCGCGCGGTTAGGGTCATGGTACAACTAACACTCCTCCTCGTTTCGCTCGTCGTCGTGCCTACACGGACCTGCGGCGCTACCACGAACTTCGAAAGTCGAATTTCGGGTATTTCCATCTCTATCGCACTCCCTTACTCGAGTGACAGGGATGCATATATTACGAACTTCGACTTTCGAAGTTCGTGGTAGCCGCTCTGCCTTAAGCTACGTCCGCACAGACAGGCGGCTTGCTTAGCGTCTAGCTAGAGCCTTGTGGCCTCGCCTTGTGCCTTGTGACAAGAACAAACACGTTTATTTACTTCGATAACGCCAAGTAACATTTATGATGAAAAGTATTATGAAAAACAATTTTAGGAGTAAAATATGTACGACTAATGTCATTCTGAATATAAATGAAACGGTCAAGTGAGTGTTATGATGAAAAAAAATATGAAAATAAATATGAGGATATGAGAAATTTATGGTTATTGTCATTATGACCTCGAGTAGTTATGACTTACGATCGTTAGGAATAAGAATGATTAAGTCTAACGATTATTATGGCGTAAAATTTTATGACGAACATTTTCAGACTTCCAATAATAGGACTTAAAAAAATAGGTGAAACAAAGCGTCCCCAAACAAGCGTTTTACTAACATAAAAATGGGGTTCTAGCTGGGGTCAGTCTTTATTTACTTATATAATTATATATTAATATGTTACATATAGCTCTGATCATTTTGACGTCTTTGTGTGGACTCGTCCACATGGTAGTTCGATGGTCTTGGTGTAAAAGTTATTCGTTGTTTGAAATTGAATTATGCTTTGTTTGGTTAAAATAAGTAATTTATCAAATATTTGGGACATTTACTTTACCTTGATTTAATTGTTAGTTTGTACGGAACCTTCGGTGCGCGAGTCAGAAACGCACTTGACCGGTTGTTTTTAATAATAATACATTCGCTTGTGGTTTGTATTATAAATAATCTATTACTATTACACCAGAGTAGGTCGGCCGCATTGTACGTACGTTAGGTAGATCTAAATGTAATTTTTTTTATGGAAAAATTACATTTGGACTGTCCTAACGCGCGTTTGAAACGTTACAAGAGTAATCACCTCTCTTAGGGGTAACCCTCAGCGGGGTCAAAACGGACGTCTGGAGGTCGGATATCGTATGGATTCCTTGTCTAACTCCGTAACTATGGAAACATGCCGTCATTTAACCGGAGAACGATGTTTATTACACTACGACGTATTCAGGGCTTCGTTTTCTTAGTCTATTACGATTGGAGCGATTGGAATTTATTTCTAGGTAAAAGTCTTGCAACAAAAAAACATCAATAAGTTTTTAAGTGTTCATAATTATATATTAGACCTAAAAATTATTATTAAATACTATTTTTACGCAATCGTATGAATTATATATCCCAAGTACCTACCTACCTAGAGCGGGTTATTGAGATAATTCAAAGACGTGACCATAAATAATATCTTCCGCGTAGAAAATATAACTGATGTTCGTCCACGCCCATAATGCAATAATAAACTAAGTATCGTCAGGATTCAATTCTCGATTGAGTATAGAATACGATAAATTTGTTACAGTTTTTTAGGTACCTATACGACTAAATATTATTATACGCAGGTTGTCTTTGGATAAATAATTGCTTTTGTTCGTATTTTTAGGACTTGTTTTGTTTAGTGGCCAGTGAGCAACACGCCCTTAGGTAGCCGTATGTTTGTAAACGATTACCTACATATTTAACATGATTTGTTTATACCAAGTCGGTGACAAACAAGCATACGGCTTACCGGTAAGCTTTTACAGTAGGCTGTCGACGCCCGGTCCATCTCATTAATTTCGCATTCCAGTAACACATTCAGCTCGGCGCAAGCGCAAGCAAACGCGTGCTACAGACTGATACATATCCTATTCAAACGGCAAATTCGAGCCAAATTGAGCTCATGATTTCATACCAAGTGTTGACTGTAACAAGATGAAATTAATCAATGAATCCTTAACTCAATAAAGGGTCAGCAATGCACGTGTGATTCTTCTGGAAAGACTACGGTTTACCATCAGGCAGACCCATACACCTGATTGCCACCGTCGTATTATAAAAAGAAAAAACCGGGTTGCATTCCGGGACTGCCGGCAGAAGTGAAAACTTGCGAATTGAAAACGACTTAAAAAAAACTTGAATAATTTTAATTGTGCAAAAAAAACCCCTCTTCCTTCCCACCTCAACCCTAAGCCGTACGTCATACAACTACTACTTGAATAAGTATAATTTACTTTAAAAACAAAGTTTTAACCGACTTCAATCTAGTACTCCGCCAAGCCACGAGAACATTTCCTTTTTTTTCAATTTACCACATGAACTGTTTTCTGATATCATATAATCAACGTATCTGCTACGTTGATTACTATAGAAAAAAACCGAATCGCTGTATGTGGGCCGATAATATTTGAGGACTTCCATCGATTCCCCAAGATCATCATCAATGGCACTTCATTAGTTACTATTTCAACGGAATCTTATCAGCACCTGTGACGTACTTTTGCACTTTTAAGTACATAATTTGATGAATTCGATAAGTCATCTGTGGTCTTCATCATCAATTCCTCGCCACCAAATTTATAATTCCGGATGTAAATACACGAGTTATAACAGAAAATACCAAAATCACTACTCGCGTGCCTAATAAAATTGAGGAGTCCCCTCAATTCCTCATGGATCCCATCATCTAACTGAATTTTGAAAAAATGGGACGCACCTGGAAGTATATACATACGAAAAAAAAAAATTCGAATCGGCTCGTCAATGACGGAGTTCTGAGGTACTTAACAAACATTGAAAAAATAATAATAATAAATACAGCCGAATTGAGAACCTCCTCCTTTTTTTTGAAGTCGGTTAAAAATCCGCGTTTGTAGCGCAACTCCCGATTTTTATATTCCGGCAATTGGCAACACTAAATCCTACGCTCCTACACGTCACATGACCTCCTACGCTCCTACACCTGTCACGAGTTTAACAATTATTCCCCATCCCAAAAAGTCGCAGCTAAAGAAGTTTTCACTTCCTGACGCACTTGTTTTTTTTGTTTCTCTCAGCGGACAGGTTGTTAGAGATGGACAGCAACTCGGCCAACGAGATCTCGAACGCCGCGCACGGTCGGGTGGGGTGCGGCGCCCGCGTCCGGGGCTACGGGCCCGGCGGCGCCCGCTCGGGGCACTTCGACACGAGGTCGTCCGCGTGGCGCGCGCAGTGCGCCATACACCTGCTGGGCACGCCCACTGACGTCGTGCAAGTGTCGTTGTTTAATTATAATTTAAGGTCAGTAATTCAAAGTGTAACCCGCTCATTCATAACGAAATATAAGTCCCCTGTCAGCTAAAATGTACTAGCCCCCAATCTAACAATTTTACCGTCAGCGTAACCGATGAGCCGTCGTAGACACTGCTAAAGTGTTACTGTGCCTAGTTCTTTTTTTACATACACAAATATAATAGTGAGAGTACGATCAATGATTTATAACCAAATTAGGCTTGATGAACGATTGCCAGGACTCTTTCACTATCAATTTACATGTTAGAAGCAGGAAAGTACATCTTTGAAATTTTACTAGATAAGTGCCATTACTAAAACTAAATAGATTTGGCAAATTGTACTTTTGGGGGCTTGCAGTGGGTGGGGCGCGGCGCGTTAATAACCTAGCGGTCGCGGAACCTCAGGTTCCAAGTCAATCGAGGGCCGGCACCGCGCGAGTGAGCACACGTGCGTGTTGAGACATGCCGCCGCCGCCGACTTGAACGCGTCGAACGAACGTAACAACGTGTTATTTTATAATTATAAGTAACATAATTTTTTAAAACATGTAAAAATCAACAAACCGCCACAGCTGCTCAGTTTATGGCTGTTTAAAAAATGCCCAAAAGGACGTTGGATTATCTTTTTTTAATCTGCCCGCAAATTGTGAACGATAAGTTTATTTTTTTATTAGGTACCTACTTTACATTATGAAGATGTAAGGTACAGTAATGTACAAAAACAATATTTACAAATGCATGTTACTTATTATTACCTATACTTTTAACGGGATACCTACTGCAATTTACATCAAAATCAAAGACTGGTTTGAATATATATTTTACAATGCACTTGCTCTGAAAGTGCGCCTTTTCATGGGGCTTTACATGAACACAGAAAGCCCTCCATGCTGTCCTTAAAACTTCAAAAGTTAAATTGAGTTAGTTAATAGTGAATAGAGAACTGGCAGATCAATTTTATTTATGTGTGGTGTTATTCATAATGACGCTGACATACATTGTATGTGAAGTAAGCATGTACTAAATTAATATCGGTTCACTTTACTCAAGCGACATCTGGTGAGCATTTTTTGCCTTCATTGATGTATTCTTGGCGTGACAGCCCTAGCGCTACACGTGCTGTGTGTGAATGAATACAAGTTATACGATAGACAGAGATGCACAGAGTAGGCACGTTTCTTATGCCTAAACGTCGTTTTTGCTAGGAAGTGCAATTTCTGTACTTGTACTATTACTTATTCTGTGGTAAAAGTGTAAGGGATTATTTCTCATCGAAAGAGTTAAAACGTTCTCACTAGATTACATTATGAAAAGGCAACTACAAGAAGCAAACATAAATATTTTCACAAGCTTGATATTCTGTAACGATATTTATAAGTAGCATAATATGGAGCACATTTGCTTTCTACGAGCACTTAGTAAGATATATATTTGCTCCGCGCTGAAAGTAAGACTCACGGTTCATTACATCGATTAAACTTTCAAAGATTCCACGTGATCTTGTTAGCTGCTAAGTAAGATCGTAAACAGAGCTTGAGGACGTTCTTACAATATGACTTTCTTACTTTTCGCAATCAGGTTACAAAGTTGTAGATCTCATATTGAGATCTTTGAAGGACTTCACGAGTTTCCCTCGAGGGAGAGGGGTGAGCGGTCGGACAGAACTGACCGAACGCTGTTGAGGGTATGCGGTCCCTCGGTGAGGGAAGCGAGGGATCCGTCTGGAAGGTTCCTGGTGCGGCAAGCAGTGATATCGAAGGGTGCTAACTTGACCATTTTGGTGCGGCGCGCCACCTCACAGAGCGCTGATGATGAAGAATTCCTTGATGGCGCTTTTGCGTTTCATGACGGTTAGTAGCTATTGTTGTAATAACTATTATTAAGTTCCTAATTGTTGATATGTGATGGTAACTATCTGAAACTTACGGCCTGTTCTAGCGATATTTTTATTGTCTATTTGTTACCGTCAGATTATAAACACCGTCAGATTACAATTTTGTGTTGAACTACCAAAACCATTCACAATTTAACGCCTTATTGTTCATTACTTTATAATGTCAAGTGCAAAGATGAAACTAACAAGCTATCAAAATGGATTCAGTTAGCACTAACTTACCTAAATAATGCTACTCCAATCTTTAGTATATATGTAATAAATACTTAAGTTGAGTGACATATTCACTCAACCCTGAGTATCTATTCAACGCTGTTTCATCGCCTACATAATTCGTTTTTATATGTATATAACGTTATTTTTGTAATTGATACTGAATTAAACGATGTGTTGCTCTGTAACCAAAGAAACTACATTTAACGTTTATTATTCAGTGTTCATTCCTTTATAAATCCTATATAATAATAATCTAAATAAATTAATAAGGTTTAGTCTCATGCATGATAGTATCTTCCTATAACCTCTAAAACTATCAACTATTGACATTGCCATGATTGACAGCAATAATAATAATAATAATATAATAAATACGTTTATTTCGGAGTAAAGATACATCCATATTTGTTAGTTTTAGGCACATTATTAACTTAGGAGCTATGTTAGAATGATGTATGATATGTCGTTCGGACTGACAGAACGAGTCGCGGCAAAAATCAAAATAAAGAAATGTTGTTATAATTTCTTTACATGTATTATATGTATGTTAGGCTTTAAGGTATTTGTTGTTATGTACTTTAGATGCCTGAAATAAATGGTTTATTATTATTATTATTTTGGTCAAATAAATAGTAGGCCCAAGGTGCCGCAGGTTTGATCTCCTGTCTCTCACGCATCTATTTGTTTGTATGTGATCTTTGTGTCAATATATAAATAACTGCGGTTTATGCAGAACAACACGAAGGTACAGCGGCCCCGGACGCGACGTGCACGGCCACGCACTACGGGCTGTCGGCGCCCGCGCACGGAGGCGTGGCCGCGCCGACGCACCACCACGTGTTCTGGAACCTCGAAGAGCGCCTGGTGTGCACGCACCGGTTTATACCGGCGCCTAACCAGAGTGTCACTATCGAGGTGAGTAGACTGCATGCTTCTGCATTAAGGTACAGCAGGCTTGACGCAACGTGCTCGGAAGCGCAGTACCTACGGACTGGCTGGGACCTCAAGGCCGGCTGGTGTTCAACTGTTCACGCACCGGTTCATACCAGGAGCGCCAACGTGACATGAGTAAAATAAAATATGACTAATTAATACCAATCACATTGATACAAAACTTTGATATCACCCGGTTTAGCCGGATTGTTGGCATTATTGTGTTTAAAAAATAGTACTACCAGTTATGACGATAGATACATATACACGACGATTTTTAATACGTGATCAGGAGTTTTTTTTTTCTAATTCTGTAATTGATACCAAACACGATTAACTCGAAGTTTAATTAACTTAAAACACACGTTATTTTTTTCTAAATAAGGAATGACTTTATAATTATGAGTTTTTGTCACCCTAATGCTTCGTTCACACGGCATTGTCTTGCACGTATTTTTGCAGTATACGAGTACATCTTAACCTAGATACATGGTGGCACATACAAAATGTAGATTATGTTTAAACGAATGCTCACCGGACTTGTCAAGCAAACCGAATGAACGTGCAGGACAATGCCGTGTGATCCCAGCCTAATGGTTAGTTTGCGAAAATTGTGTGTTTGACGTAAATACTTCACTTCAAGAAATGTAGCGTGACGTGTAGTGTTAACATTATTATTAAAATTAAATTAACTAAACAGTGATTTAATTGCATGAGACCTCATCCATTGAAAGCCCTGCGTAGACTTTAATTGCTACCAAAATAAGGCGCAGGATAAAATACCCATTTTTATTAATTGACACCCAAGTTCCAGATATCGGCACCCAATTTTGCAGGACTATCAAGTGCTAATACTTAATTGTACGGTTATTATTTATTTATTCATTAATCCGACATTAGGTTACCCACGTTAGGTCAGTTAGGCCATTCCATCTTTCTCAAAGTGATAAAAGGTAATAAAGGTTCGTAAAGGGATGGCAACCCCTCATCGTCGTGTAGTCCAAAGCTACCGTATACGTATCTACACTTAAAGATGAGCGTTCTTAGCTGTCATAGCTGTCAACGCTAAGAAATTAAGTATTTATCGTCAACTTAGTTATCAAGCACCATACCTAGTAATATTATTTCCAGTAAGTATGTCAAAAACGTAACAGCACGTAAATAGTACATACATAAAATGTTTTACGGTCACGTCGAAGTTATTTATCCTTCTTTGAATTAAATGATAGGTAGATACTTTAAGATATTTCGAAGTTAGTATTTTTTTTTTCTTGTCAAAACCGTTATCTCGTTATTGGCAGTAGCTTTAATAAAAACAACGTTTCGTTGAGTTTTCCTGAATTGCGAAACTTTTTGTTTTGTGTTTTTTTACCCCCGAGGACAGTCACAGGGAATTCAATTTGTTATTCATGTATAAAGGGACATTTAACACATAACAGAAAGGGACGAGTCTTCGTGATTTGAAGGTATGCCACAATAGATCAATGACCCCCCCCCCCCCCGTTTAAAAACAAAAGAAGGTTGCTTTACAGGCCTAGGCACGCCTAGGCTTACACATATGGCTGTATGAAATTCCTTTACGTCACTCCTGGCCATAATGCGAGTTTTACTGCACGCTGCGCGTACGGGAAAACTCGCATTGTGGCCAGGTGAAGACGTAAAATTTAGTACTCAACACGGGCGGTAATTCGTAAAGCCCCAGGGCGCATATTTATTTACCTGCGATCTGGGGCATTCACGAATTCACCGCCCTAGTTACGTAACGTATTATTACATATCATCTTAACTCATCGCTCCGGATACGTAGTATTTCCGAACCTAATTTGAAGTAAGCACGTCAATATTTCATTCCAAATTTGAGAAAAATAATGTTTAATATTCGTGTATAGATTCAGCGGCTGGAGCGCATGTGGAGCGCCGAGCCGGCCGGCGTGGGCGCCGCGGGTTGCCGCACAGCGTGCGGAGACGCCGGCTGCGAGTGCCGCGCGGCAACCGCCCTTCATTACCACGACCACGTCGCCCTGGTTGCCGGAGACGGCACGCACCTGTCGTGTCTGTGCGGCGATTTTCAGGTAGGCAAGCTTAGTTTTGAGTATGTATTTTGCCTTTTGCGCTTAAATTTCTGCGTCATAAATTCATAATTCAATCCAAAATAATTTATTTATTCACACAATACTTTAACCATCACGTGGTTTCTCGCCCAAACTACCTATATTAAAAATAAAAAATAAAACCCGTATTCAAAATACTGTATAAACCCAAAATAATGTTTCTCTTACAAAGTAAATTTAAAATAATTTCCATTCGATACATCAGGATTTTGCGTCGTTATTCCTTATTCGAGGAAACACATGGACTATTATTTATTTAATTGATAAAACACGATACAGTTTGGAATTCATCAGTGTCTATTATAGGTATATTAAATGAATATTTTCTTATCAGTTCGGTTCTGAATTCATTTCGTACAAGACTGTGTAAACAAAGGTAATAGTGCTATGTAGGTCTTGTTAAGAGTTTTGTATGTTAGTCTAACGTGACAACCCTCACAGAATACTCCGCCGTGGCACAATCTATAGGTATAAATTAAGTAAGAGGGTCGCTATTAACTATTTAACAGCAATAACACGTGGCCCGCCCATTAATCTGTAAGGAGTCTCTTAATTTGATAGACAAACAGAAAGCCAAAGGTTTTCTCCTAACTATTTATCGCAACAGTTCACTCTACCAAACATAACTACTGGTACTTCGTATAGGCACAGTTCAATGCAGACGATTATACACAGTGATACCTTTGACTACAGACGGTATCTCATCCACGTTTCTGTTAAATTCGGTGTACATTCCTTTCACTTTACTAATTTTCCCGGTCCGAAGTTTCAGTCTCTGTAATCGAATAGCAATTAACTGATTGCTAACTTCGTCTTATTTCTTGACTTCACCGAACGTAATAACACAAATTACTTTAGTAGAGGGGAGAGCAACTAAGCGCGTAAGAATTTGAGTATTGTGTTTAACACTGCACAAGATACGTCGTGGGTCTGAAGAGTGCTTTTACCTACCACTTAAGCCACGCAACTAAATACGCCCTTTTGTGTTTCCTTTGTTGTTTATGCCTGTTCGACTATCTGACTCGATTATTTACACCCAGATATTTATTTATTAAGATACATTTTGTCTTGAGGTCGCTTTGACTGGAAGATATCATAATTCTGTGTTTAAATCATACTATCTCGAATACCGAATTACTTATATATGGAATACGACCGATTTTGGACGTATACAACGTGTTAATAAAATAACACAAAACCTGAAAACAGTTTGTTCAGAATCTAGAGTCAAATGTGCAAAAACTATGAACTTATTTTGATGCGATTTATTTCTTACATTTGTATGGGGCAGTCGGCCAACGCTCCAAACAAAGGTTAAAAAAAACTCGTAAAAAAATAAAAATAAATCACATTCTACTCTCGATTCTGAACAAAATGTTTTCAGGTTTTGCGTTATTTTATCCCTTGGATAATAATCAATGACATACAATGTCTGATGCTGCCGTATTACAGCATTAGTTCAAATTAGGCGATGACGCCTAGTGTCAGTGTATTCATTACACTACATGTATATGATCCTGTAAAGGTTATATGTTTGTTAACATGCATTTTTTAACTCATATTCTTTCCAGCTTAAAATTATATTTATTTGCCGGGTCATACACATATTCAAACATCATTTCCTCTATGTAGCGTAGGTAGAACAACCCCATGCCCACCGTTTTGTTTATGGTAGAATAAAATCGTAGAATTTAAATATTCCCGGCGAGAAAACAACTAATAGCACTCGAGAGAAAATAAATGCCGCGTATTTTGTTTTTTCCGCTACACTATCTTAATTACATACATGCACTGGCTTTGCGGTTCAAACTTTCGCAAGCACTGCACCACGTCCGTCCAGCGGACATGTAATTTAATTATTCACAGCACTTTACCCCTATCAGCAGTTGGCGTTGGCGACGCTTGGCGCGAAATTGCTACGAGGACACATTGTTGCGAAATTTTCGAGAATATCAGCGGGCTGACGGTTGCCTCCTGCCTGCCCCTCGTCCCGGCGGTCATAAAACATGGCCTAACTGGCGGCGTGTCATCCTTCCGCCCTTGTTATTAGTGGCCGGGCGTCGCTCGGGGCGACCGACCGGAGTCTCGCCCCTGAAAATTCAATTACTTAGCAGCCAACGTATGCGTGTTGCGTAGACAGTTGCAGGGTAAATTTGTCAATACTCCGTGCACGTACCACACACCTACACCGCGACCAAAGTCACCGTTCCCTGAAGTCATTAGTCACGTCGGTTCCTAAATGCACGTGGCATAATTACGCATGATGAATCATCGTTTACACGTCTGTGTGGTCGGCAGGCGGCGTGGCTGCCCGTCGTGGTGCAAAGCTGGACGAGTCTGCGCCTCGAGTACTCAGTGGCGCACTACACTTACGCTAGCCGGGGCTTCGACTATGCAGCAGCGTACAGTTTTAACGACGATACCATGTGTGGACAACGCACCTTCACCACGCATTCCGGTAAACATTCATTTACTTAGGGGTCTATCGTGACATCGTATTGGTTTTGTAATAATCCATATAGCTGATGAAAACGGAACGCCGGATAATTCGATGAAAAGGTCCGTGGGAAGTGGGAGATAATCGGCAATTTATCTCCAATGAACTCTGGCCGGGTCGGCAATCGCATAAAGCGAAAAACAAGGTTTATCATCAAATTGTCGACACTCACTTCGTCGAACTTCACTCCAAAGTCAACGTTTCATGTATTTTCATTTCCTCGACAATTCAGTTCGTGAAATGGTCATTACAAGTATTTGCATACATTTTAAATCGTGTATTTTTACTTGTCGGATGATTCATTAAATACTTGAATTATGTCGAGGAAAACGTCTTGTGATTTATTGTTTCAAGTATTTTTAATTGACATACAAATTATTACGAGGATTGTTATTTAAAATTAAAATAGTTGGCATACACAGTTATCTATAGCAATTATTATAACTTAACCTAAACCTAACCTAACCGCCAGCGTGTCGACGTCACCTCGCTTCGCGGGGTGCCTATTTCCGCTCTGAGGGACACAAGTGGACCCTAACCTAACCAACCTACTTGTAATACAATTGTTACGGTTGTTTGTTTTTTGACCGCGGAGGGCTTCGCCTCCCGAGCCCCCTTTTTCTGGCAGCGCTAATTTAATTAAACCCTGTAATCAGTTGTTGTTTGTTTTTGTAATGTTGTAATAAAATTTCGAACAAATGAAATTCGTTTTTTTGTTATTCTGTCATTTAAAATTCATACAAAAATTGCCAAATAATATTCCCTGAACAGTTATTCCATGAAAAAATAAAAATTGGAATAATCAGGCCATGAAATGAAATTACACCAAACAATAATTATTAGTGAACTAAATGTTACTTGAACCGTTTTTGATGAAATAAAATTATATGAGAAGTTTGTCGACAAAACAAGGGACACCCGAAAAACAAACAGTTCAATTTGACATTCGACACGCCCCCGACGCGTGTCGAATGGAAAGTTTTGAAAAATGCTTTGGATATTGTTCTCGGCGGCTGGGGGCGTGTCCGAGAAAATTACATGGCACGACCCAGTTTCACACCGCCTGGGGTGACACTGAATCGAAAAAATCCTTGAACAACATCGTAAAGTTCCAATTACGACGCAGCTATTGCAGCGACTCATTGCGTCTGCCCTTTCATTACATTATTGCTCACGTAAACTGCCTCCTGAAATTTCTTATTTTTCTTTACTAAGTTGTTTTATTTTGCCTTCTCTTGCTATAGGTGAGATATCTTCGCGAAACGTGCCGGTAACGGGCAGCCTTAATGAGTTCTTTTATCAACAATGCACCTGGGTGTTGGACTCAAATGTTGAAAGACAGCTCTACATAGATATATCTTCTGAACAGGTAAATTATAATTATAATTCTGTGTTGTATATTGTACTCGTGTAATCCTATCCTCCTGTGATATCACATTAATTTCATGTACTAAACACATGAAATTAATGTGATATCACATTAGCGTTACGTTTTGGTCTTAGTCAAATCTGCATATGAGTACACGACTGTGCCCCTTCATAAGACCACATTTACATTGGATCAACGTCTCTAAGATATATCAGGCATTGAGGCATCCTTGAGATTAATCAAAGAAAAGATAATCCTCTTCGACTGATGTCACATAATTTGATTCTGAAAATTTGTTCATTTGAAGCTGCAGATGAAAAGTCAAAAATCCGACATCTCTTATTTGCTTGTGTATGAATGTTTCAAACATATCAGCTGAATAAACTTAAGTCATAAAGCCTTATAGTATAGGACTGGATTGGAGAAATCGGGCGTCAGAGAGGAGTGTGATATATGGTATTCACAAAATACATATATGGCGGTGTTAACAAATATGCTTTATTTCCTTGTGATACTGCGCGCCGGTAAAAAAAATATAATATACATTCAACCCTTTCTGTCCGGTGCACATTCACAACATTTAAATGATAACTTCTGATATAGCAGCCATATAGCGAATTTGATGATTAACTGAAAAATTTACAAAATTTACGATAATTATCTCTCATCTCTTACTTATAATAAAACTCTAAATTAAAAAAAAGAATCAGCATCGAACTAAGCATTTTGTGTCACGAATGAGCTCAGCCTCCTATGAACGTAAATACGTGAAGCATTTTTTACAAGTACATTATTATTCTGGTTTCCGTTTAGAATAGTTTTTATCCGACTGCGACGATTATTTAATTTTCGGAAACATTTGACCTCATTAAATTATTCATTTCTTCTGCTTGGAATCGTAGCCGCCATATCTGTCAACTGTCAGTGACGTCAAAATGGCGCCCTTGCCTCAACTATCCAACAGTAATAATTTCGATCCGGTGTTGTGATAGACCGTCACAATACGCATATTAAATTCTAAAGCATAAAAAATTAATTGATTCTGATATGGTAACTTATATGCGCTAAATTCGTATTGAGGCGTAATTTCAATAAATGTATCAAAAAATTTCAATTAATTAACGTCAAACGTCTAAAATCTGACTATCTTCCTTTTTTTATGGCATAGCATAGCGCTGTCCGCGCGTTCAGCCATCTATTTGAGTTTTTGCAAGATTACACGCGGAGTATTTTGTCACAATAGGTACTGCACGGCTATCACAAGACGGCGTGCGAGCTCTCTCGATTTTTCTCGCACTATACGTCTCTTTCTAAGTTGTCTAATAAGAGAGAGACGGATAGTCCTAGAAAAATCGAGAGAGCTTGCGCGCTGTCTTGTGATAATCATGCTGGTTTGTCCGTATTTATATTTATCAGCAATAAACAGTTAACAGTATGTATTAAATCGGTAGAGAACGGGCCTTTTAAATAAACATTAAATATCAATCGCGTCAGTATTAAGGCTGTATTATAACTTCGTACTTCGCGCTTTCAAGTTAACATTCAGCCAATATAAAAAGACAGCCAACTGGCCAACATACAGGAAAATACTTTTATCATCAAGGGCCAAGAATCGCTACGCGCTACGCTCGCAGCCGATCCCGTGGTTTCCTCGTATGCAGCGGAAAGCCACTACGGCGGTCTGACGCATATGTGTAGTCATTGGCCATGAATGGGCAACACACATTTCAATAAGTTGGCAATGGCGGGAACAAACACAAGATTTGGCAGAATGTGATCTGAAACATTGTAATAAGTATGAAAAAATAAACATATTACTTTAATTAGGTAATATTTTTTATTAATTACTTTATGAGAAAAGAAAGGGTATCGGACTCACGTTATGGTTGCAGAACTTACCTACTGGTTAGGTATAGTTTGAAAATATAAATTGGCCGTCTGTTGTAAAAGAGATTGTTTGTTCCGCGTAAGCACTTACCGGTCAATGGGTAGGTACTCGAAAGGATTATCTATTACTAATTCCTAAACTGAGAGTCTGACGGAGTGTGTCAAGATCATTTCGGTCATCACGTTTTTATTTATTTAATATAAAGTGTTAAAAATATCTACAGAAGAAGATCAATGAACATTTAATGCTGGAGCCTGTGTCCTACCCTTTGGATCTATTGCCACAAACATCAATTTTTCCCGCTAATTCATAAAACTTAAAATACCTGTGTTATATAAAACGAGTTCTGTCCCTTTCTTACTAATGTAATAGATTTTTAGATATGAGTGACAGATAAAGACAAACGAATTTTAACGGCATTTCAGATAAAATTGGTTTATTCAACGTTTTACTTGATAGGCTAAATTAGAACAGCATGTTTGTGTCCTATATCCAAGAGAAGAAATGCGTTAACTCCCACCACATTACCATGCAAACGAAGTGGCAGGTACAGCTAAGCTAAGCAGCAAAGAAATAAAATTATACAAATAAGAAAAGGCACTGGTGCATTACATGAACACAAATCGCCTGTCTCGTCCAGTTAACTATGTGCTAGTTACGTATATACAACAGCTGTCTTATTAAAAATGTTATGTGTAGGATAAGTCATGTGGGTCATGGAACATCACGCTGCACGAGTGGGCCGGCGCGGGCGTAGGCGAGGCCGGGCTGGCGGCGCTGGCCGGCGATCGCCTCTTCACATTCTGCGCGCGCTACAAGAACCACACTTACTCACTACCCTACAAACAAAACACTGTCGTCATAAGGTAATAAACTGTTCCACTGTACAACCCAAGTTATCCTATAATGGGGCCGTCATTGCTAGCTGGTTATGAAAAATTGTTTAACTATAATTTGTGTACAGTGATAGGGTACTTATTAAAAAAATACGGAAATACATCGAAATTGCAATAAGGACCACTTTGACAGTATTTATCTAAGAGCGGTTACACACGACGACTTTTTGAACCCATACAACCGTGTAGCGATAGGTAGAACTGTAGCGCGACACTAGTCATCATAGATCACCGGTCAAAATAACCTGTATCGCTATCGATACAGTATCACATTTATAGCGCTGCAAAAAGTCGCCGTGTCTATACCGCTCTAAATTAATTTTGTGGAACACGTTATTTGGTACTTTAATAATAAACGAATCTTCCCACAAGAAAGCTAACACTGTCCAAATATTTAGAGCACGTACATAGAGGGTGACCGAAAGAAAAAAATAGAGAAGAAAGTCGAGGTAAAAGAAATCTTTCTAAGGGGCTTTTAAACACGATGTAAACAATTCACGAAAGATAGAGAAACACTTTCCAAGTTCGCTATTTGCTGGGTTCTGGACTGAAAAATGGGCCTCGGGACGGCATAGATACGTGCCAAATTCTTGAAAGCGCATGCTCTTATTTATACACTTTCTTGGTACAAAGGTTTTCTCTCTGTGCATATTAGATATAGAGGCCGTAAGCGGCGACGTGGTGTGCTTTCCGAATGTCGTTCCCACTCGTAAATCCCGCATAACGATGTGTAAAAACAAGCCCGTTCGATGAGACTCGTATCCCCTTCCGAAATATTTTATAGCTTTTCAGAGCGATGTTTCATCTGTGAAACGATAAATGTAGTTGGCTCTCACAGTGATTACATTTGTTACACGTTTCCAATGAAAAGCGATTCCATCGTTTTACTAACAGACTTTTGGGGAATATTTTTACAGGGCAAATAGTATGAATTAACAGCAGTAAACGAATGGTCCAGTTGGTTATGGTGCCATGAGTCCAAACGTCATCCAACAGAACGTACGACTACTTCAAAAGTTAGTTTAGTCTAGTTTCCACGACGAATCCGAAACTTTACCACGCTGATACAATACACGCTCGTTGGTCACAGCAAGATTTTAGGGAGCAGTTCATTTTCTGTCGTTAATGGAATTCAATCACAAGGAATTCCAGTGATATTAAATTGGCCACTGTAGTATATATTTGATCAGTAGATTCAATTGTTTGCCTGTAAATTATACCTATTAATTTACAACATGAAAAAAAACAGTGCTCTCATACATGAAACGTAATTTTATTGCCTGCTTATAACAATTGGTATATCTCTAGAACCGTAATATACTTGAAATTTCCGCAGATAATGTATTACAAAATAAATTGTATACAACAAAATATTAAACTGGTTGGTGCTTTAAAAACTATGGGAACATATGAAAACTTCGCGAAATTTACGTTTCAATTATTCCGCAATAATAACACGAAGAGACTATACGTACTCGTAGTTACGTCGTGCCTATAACCATTAGTCACTCCCGAGCTAACAAGATCCGCAGCATACCTACAGCGTACGTGCGACGAATACACACAGGGGTGTGGCGTCGTCAGTGAAATGTAAGCAATAATTTTGTCCATAGACTTGTGGCGCTGTCGCGGCAGCAGCCGCTGTACACGATCCGTTGGCGCTCCCAGGTGGTGCGCGCCAACACGCGGCTGGGCGCGCCCACGCCCGCGCCGGCCGCCTCCGCCGCCGATACCTCGACACATTTACACCATCTTCTACTCTGCGTGGCCTTCTGCATCAGCGTTCAAACTTTCCGGCCAGTGACTGTGTGATTTAAATTATTCAGTGAACCTCGGTGGCTGTTTTGCATATTCACTTAATTGAAATTTAGAGTGTTTGCAGAACGAACGATGTGAATCGAGTGCGGCAAGAAGACTGTTTGTTAACTGTCGATGTCGGTGTATCGTTTAGAACTGAGTTTTGTAAATTTGATATGGAATGCAGATCTGAAGCTACAATAGACCTTTGAGATGTTTTTCGCTTCTTTTCGCTCAAAAACACAGGGTGATTGTACTTCATGTTATATAAGTGAATTTGTTACTTTCTGGTTTTTTTCGAGCATGAAGTACTTTGTTGTCTGCGTTGGCGTAGTTTGTAATATTTTTTTTTTGTCCAAAGAACTAAATCGTCACAGTATTAAAATGAGCAAAACAGCAATAGTTATGTTGCTATGTTATAATGATGAGAAGACACTGAACATTGTAAATTACTACACTACTTATTTCGTTTTAAAGTATAGCATCATTGTAAATACATGCATCAAATGCCATTGTAACTCAAGTTCATTAATAAAAAGTAAGACGATGATAAGAATTTATTATTTTAGAATGTTTAGTGTCCAACACTGTTTCACTAGATAAATGTTTTGTTTGAGATGTTAGTCTTTAATGTAATAATATATGTACGTCTTGATGTCAATTATCATATTTGTTGAAATTATGTTAATCGATTGTAATAGTCATGTTTATTTTGTACCGGGATTTGATATTTTAGGGGCAGCAGGTTTATGTAAATTTATAGAATTAATGGCATTGGAGTACTAACAATGTAATTTAAAATAACTCCTTCGTGATTTGGGATACATAAGTTGTTAGCTTGATTTAATGAAAAGCTATTAATATAATTAAAATAGACTTTGTTGCAAAAAGATAATAATCTGCACGTATTATTGATTGAAGAGTTAAACTCGATTACTATTAAATGCACATAATTTTATCAAATACGTAGCCAAACTTGTTTAGGCGTGAACATGTTTTGTTCATTGCACTAAATTTCCTAGAGACACAAGATTAAGTGAGATCGTCCGGAATTTAGGGATTCGAAATCTCATCCGTGTAGAAAGCTAGTTGCTTTAAATGCGACCAGCCCACTAACGGTACTGACTAGACCAGCACAAGTCCATCGTAAAAGTCCAACTCGTAGAAATCCAGTTGACGTCAAGTCTTCGCTTGCGAATATTTCTGTTGCTTAATCGCGGGTTATTTAACTTTAGGGAATCTTTGCAATAGTTAAATGGACTTTTAAGCTTTGATAGGGACGTTTGTGAGAGAATTTACTTGGGTGTAGAGGCAAAACTCGTGTTTGCTTTAGGTACTTGTGACGTATATCAGATCGCAACAAGTGTGTACTAAATAAATACCTACTACAATGTTAGAGAAATCACCATGTTCAATTTTATACTGCCTGATGCTCGAACATTTTCAATGAAAACTCGTAATTATTAAGGTGCCAGTGATCTTTACAAGGTACTAGAACCTACCTTACTACAATTCTACCCCATTCGTTGGAAAAGGTCCAGAACGGCTATGATAAGACGGTGTCGCGGCCACATATACTATCCGTCTGTTTCTAAGCGTTCTAATTAGAAAGAGACGCATAATCTATTTCGCTGCGACACAGCTCGCGGGCTGTCTTGTGATAGCCGCGCTGAAGTCAGTAAAAAAACTTATTATGGTAATGCGGTATAAGATCACATCGTAAACATTGCTGTTCTTGGTTTCGATAATAAAGTCACAATTATTTTACCAGGTATTAACAATCTAAATGGGCATTGTCTCTACGCCTATGTAATATTTATCTAAATCTGTAATTCTTCGGCGTTATTCAATGTTCTTATAGTAGTACTTTATCTATAATAGGAAATCCCCGGCTGACTTGAAGTATTAAAATGTTTAATTTAGATCAGTAGATGTAAATAGTTAGTTGGAATAATAAACTAACGAAGCTCTAATCTTAATAGATGATTCCGTGGTATTATTAATAACGTTTGTTACACCGAAATAGATCAACTGAACGCATTATTCTTGTTTTTTTTTATACCCCAAACATACACAAGTAAACTCAATTTTAATCTGACTATTAGGGCACATAACGCCTTACCTGCGCACCATGAGCCAAGGCGACGGTTGGCGTATAGTTTTGTCAAAACATAAGCTAATACGATTGTTATATATATCCCTTAATTCGTCAAAAGTGCTTTCTGGAATTGGGCCCTAACAGAACATTCCTAGTAATACTAGTTAAAATGAGGATTCGTTGTACATATTGACATCATGAAGGACAAATTCTGAACCCTCACATTCAACAAAACACTCCCCCAGCTCTGGGATACCCACACCGTCATCTGCAGGATTAAGTTGCGACCTAAATGGTAGGTAAGTAGTAATGGTAGCTTTAAAGATAAATGAAAGTTTGGTTCTGGCGCTTCGCCGGCTGCCGCTGCCGCGGCACGCTCGCTTCGCTCGTCGTCGTACCTACACGGACCTGTTAAAGTGCTACCTTTTTAAAGTGGTGAGACCACGAGTAATAGTTATTTGTGCAACAAGAGAGCAAAGTTTGTTTTTGCTGCGTGCTAATTTTGAGTCCTGAGGAAGCGAAAGATTCTAAAATTGAACACGAGCGTAGCGAGTGATTCAAAGTTTGAATCTTGAGCGCAGCGAAGGACTCAAAAGCACGAGATGCAAATACTTTGCTCTCGAGTAACACATACAACTTTTCACCTCAGCAGTGAGAACATATTCACATCAAAAAATATATCATAGTATCACGTACCTATTCGTCTCAAGATTATTCAGGAAGAAAACTTAATTAGGCGTTAGTTACTGCTTGTAAAACAAGCTCCTCAGCCCCGGCCGCGCCGTTATTCAATACTAGAAAGGCGAGACAAGGCGCGAGAAACCAAAGGATATTTCACTATCTAAGTATACAAGTGTCGCGTGACACTAACACATCACTAAAACTAACCGTGTTATTATTAAAATTCACAGATTTTACTTATATCTTCGAGATATTTTTGAAATATTTATCATTATCACAAGGGCACACATTAGCATATTACGTGTATCTCGCGTGCACGTCAAAAACTAGCCGTAGTAGTACTATTGTTAAAAATGTTAAAATACTGCCTTCGTCACGTCACTGACTTCACTATATATTTCCTAGTTATATAGATAATTGATTTATCCTAGTAGTTTTTATATTTAAATATCAATAACGCAAGAATGACGAAGAATATACATAATAAAATCTCAAACAAATTAACAGCGCGCAACTTTTTAAAAGGGGCGGGGCCCCTCGCTTGCGTTCGGAAACTGCATCTGTGGTATACGTTCAAAGAATTTAAGATTGTTTAAACTAGAATTATTAATTAGCTAGCATAATAAAATTTATGTTTACCTATTAGTTATGAAAAACGGAGTTTATTCTGAGATCTTTTATTTAAATATTCTTCAATTTAAAATTCCTTTGTACCTATAATTATTTTGGTAATTTGAACTTGTTAATTTGATAGTTTTCGAACGTGTGTTATCCGCTTTTTGGGGGGTCTACTTTGAAATTCTATGTCTGCCATTTTCTTTTTTCGTCTTGAATGAAAGGGAGAGTGCTAATAAAGTTCAAATACTCTGAACTTGTGATAGACCCCATACGACGAAATGTCAGTGCTCCGCACCAAAATTAAAAAGCTACTTTGTCTCACGGAGTGAGCAAAATCGCATTTTGCACACTGTTTTCACGTAGCAAAATATGCTTGTTCGAGCTGCTGAGGTGAAAAAGTAATTACTCTCGTCAGACTGGTGTGACAAAGTGTGACCACGAGTTTGTCGCTCTACTTTTATACCATAAGAATAGGCTTTACTTATTATATATATATATATATATCTTACTAATATTATAAATGTGAAAGTTTAGATGTTTGGATATTTGGATGTTTGGATGTTTGGATGTTTGGATGTTTGTTACTCAATCACGCTTAAACGGCTGAACCGATTTGAATGAAATTTAGCACGAATATACTTTATAGCCTGGTTTAAAATATAGGATAGTTTTTATCTCGAAATCATCCCTCAAAGGGATGAAATCGGAGGTAAAAATATGATCCAAAAGCCTGAGTGATACAAATGCAGGCATGCCATTCTAGGCTTTAAGATTCAGATTCATGATGTTTGTTTTGTTAATTGTTTCTCGCCTAAGTGTTTTTTATTCTCATAGACATAAAAAAAAATGATACAGTTTAAAAATCAACATCGACTAACTAATAGTCGGTACCTACAATTGAGGTGAAATCAAATTGATTTGTTTCTCATAGATGATATGTTCAAATTTTGAATGTAATCAAAAATAACCATCCATACTAATATTATAAATGTTGACGTGTATGTGTTTGTTTGTTTGTTTGTCCGTCTTTCAAGGCAAAACGGAGCAACGATTTGAAGTATTTTTTATGTGGAGATAGTTGAAAGGATGGAGAGTGGCATAGGGTACTTTTTATCTTTTTCTAACCCCCCACTTCCCTAAAATGAGGGGTGGAAGTTTATATGGAGCTTTCCGCAATTTTCAAGGTAGAAAGCTTAAAATTGGTATGCAGACTATTTGTGACTAACAAAAATATCGTGCAGCATTTTTTTTTAAATCTGCCCCTAACTCTTTACAAAAGGGGGTGAAATTTTATATGGGACTTTTCGCAGTCCTCAAGGTAGGAAGCTAAAAATTGGTACACTGTCTCTCTGTTAACCAACGAAAAATACCTGCCTTATTTTGTCTTGGAAATCTTCCCCCAGCCCCTAAAATAGGGGATGGAAATTTGTGTGAGACTCTCGGGAAAATTGGTCCAGGTTCTATGATACAAACGAATAATAAGGTAATTTAATTAAAACAGTCTGTAATTTTAGTAAAAATAGCGCACGGGGTGCTATGCTACGTCAGTGCAAACTCTTAGTGTGGGCTGAAAGTACTATGGCGCACAAAAAAGCGGTAGAAGCACTAAATCGAACGGTCCAGGATTTGCGCAACGGTACCGATGTTATGGGAGGGATGGTGGTTTTATTGGCTGATGATTTCCGCCAAACGTTACCAGTCATTCAGAAGGGGACACCTGATGCAGACGAAATTAAGCATGTCTCAAGTCGTCCACTCTATGGGCCACCGTAAGAAAGTTCAGTTTGACTACAAATACGAGAGTGCAACTATATGATACACAAATGCTGGCAACCATGCCAAAACACTATTGAAAATAGGAGATGGTCGGTTAGAAACTGATGCCGAGGGCTGTGTGACACTGACGGGAGTTTTTTGACAATTAATTGATTCAGAATTAGTTGCAAGTTTACCCAGATTTACAAAACAATATACACCAAAATCAATATGTATGTGAAAAAGCAATTTTAGCACCAAAAAATGATGTTGTCAACAAAATAAATTCAGACATATTGAGTAAAGTACCAGGAGATGCAGGAGGAGAACAGAGTATTTATCAGTAGACTCAGTTATGGATACAGAACAGAGCACATCACATCCCGTAGAGTTTCTGAATTCGGTTGAGCTGCCAGGTGTACCCTCACACAAGCTTCAATTAAAACTAGGGATCCCAGTCCCCAGTCGGATGCCCCGAGATTATGTAATGGGACGAGACTTCGTGTCACACAACTTGGCTGCAATATCATTAGCGCCACTATCTTAACCGGCGTAGGAAATGGTGAAAATGTAATGATCCCACGAATCCCAATAATTCCCACAGATCTCCCGTTCCAGTTTAAAAGGCTACAATTTCCTCTTAAGCTTACTTTCGCTATGATCATTAACAAAGCGCAAGGACAAACATTAAAGGTGGGGTGAACTTAGAATGTTCGCGTGTTTCCAATCCCCAGAATCTTTACATTCTATCCCCAAATGGAAAGACATATAATATCAGTAGGTATAGATAGTTCCTTCTAGATCATGAATACTGATTTCCAGATAAACCATTAAACATACAATCACTTTCAACAGAAACTTTCGTGTAACCCGCATTTGGCCGCTCACTTCGTTCGCTCTATGCGGGTTCCACTAAAGTTTCTGTTGAAAGTGATTGTATGTTTAATGGTTTATCTGGAAATCAGTATTCAATATCTAGAAGGAACTATCTATACAATGAATTATTGCATTCGGTATGGAACAAGTAACAAGTCAAAAAACAAAGCAGCGCCTGAAGTCAATGTCATCTTCAACTAACGTACATACATAGGGCTTCCCCCGCTGTGGAACGCTTGCTCAATTCAAACGAATGTTTGGATGTAGGCGTTACTAAAAACGGAATGTACAAAAGATAATATTAACCTAAATTATAATGCAACAAATCATTATTTTAATGACTTTCATGATTACATGACGTCTATTTGAGAAATATGAAGTTTGTCAAGCAGCCTCAAACCATGCAACTCGAAAAAGTTGCTTTGAATTGTCACAATCAAAATTTGCGTCATGGTAAACTTTTACCTAACACAATCCGTAGCATAATTTGTGGTCCTTCTAATTGCGGCAAGACCAATTTAATAATAGGTCTTCTATTACATGAACAGGGTTTGCGTTTTCAAAACGTATATGTTTATTCTAAAACTCTTTTCCAACCTTTGTACCACTATTTAGAACGAGTATTGTCACTAGTTTCTACAGTAAAATATTTCAAATATCGTGAAAACGATGAAGTGTTAAGTCCTAGGGATGCAACAAATAACTCAGTAATCATATTTGACGACGTTGCGTGTGAAAACCAAAATAATATAAGGGATTACTTTGCAATGGGACGACACAAAAATATTGACAGTTTTTACTTGAATCAAACATATAGCAAAGTACCTAAACAGTTAATTAGAGATAATGCAAATTTGATCATTTTGTTTAAGCAAGATGACATTAATTTACGTCATGTTTATGACGAACACGTGGGAGCTGATATGGAGTGGGCTCTGTTTCGTAAGATGTGTGCGACCGTATGGGACAGACCGTACAGCTATTTAGTGATAAATAAAGATTGCGCGAAAAATTCAGGGGGTTACAGGATGGGATTTGACACATTCATTGTTTTCGATTAATTACATATTTAATGCTCATACAACCCCGTCAACCGTCATTGTTTTTTATAATTCGATTAAGGTAAGATCACCTGAAAAATGGATATAAAGAGAACTTTAAAAGAGAAAGTACTTGAATCAGCTGAAGCTGTGAAAAAAAAGGTTAAATTAATTCGTGACATGAAAACTACTAACGAAATGGTGTTGGAGTCAGTTTTAAAACCAATAACGGAGCCTCTCAATGAAATGGTTAAAAGTAACCAAAATTACGAGCATAAACCGTACAAAATGAATAACATAAATTTGAAGAATGAATTTGATGATGGCAAAATAAAGTGGGGAAATACGGTTGCTAAAAGGCTTAAATTTAGTCCTCTTGAGGAAAGTAAAAGTGACATTGATAGCAATGATCAGACCATTGTGCAGGAATCTACTAACCTCCATCCTCATCATGATAAAGATGACAGTGATAGTAACTCGAATGAAAGCGGAGAAAGTGACGATTCAGATAAGACAGATGATGCTTCTTTTAAGACGACCGATTCGTACTCTTCTCCTCGTGATGATCCTACTTGGCAAATATCTTCAACTAATTTCGAAAACATCCCTTTCGGCGTGCGAATGGAACGCGGCAAACTTATGCTCGGGTCTCAATTGGTAGTCATAAATAACAGAAAATTAGAGGTTAACAGACATACTTACAATATAACAGAAGGCTTGGATGAATTGTTATTTAAAAAGGTACCAAATTTAGATATCATTACTGAAGATGACAAACGCATATATAAAATACTGCTCATAGAAACGAATGCACACAGGCGTGATTACAACCCAAATAAACCTATCAAAAGTAATAAAGGAAGAAAGTATTTATACATTATAAAACCACTCTTCAAATTATCTAAAGAGCGTTTAATTAGCAGCGATAGCTGTTCACAAGGGCGAGGTCTACCCTCCATGAAAAAAGCGTTCCGTAGTGTTTCGTATGTTTATTGGGATGATCCTAACGAGTTAGTTGAAAGACTAAAGCTACTTGTTGCTTCCCGTGATGCTGGTAATACTGGATTAGAAAACGAAATCATATCTATAATTGAAGAGCTGCGAGAGGCTGGCTTAGTTAATAAATAATATATAACACCTACACAAGTACTTATTAGGTCAGTCCATTAGAGGATTTTGTCAACAAACAAATTAATAAAAATGAATGTGGACAAATTCGGACATCACGTTCATAAACGTTTACGTGTATCTGACATTTCTGAATTCAATCATAAGGCTCTTCTTCGAACTGAGAATGGAGATTTTGATTTACAATCAGCAAGATTAAAAGGTGTTGAGTTTCCAGTATCACCTAAAGATGCGGTAAATAAGCAGTATGTTGATCAGTTCATTAAGAACCTTTACGAAAGGAAAACGCTGGATTCTTTATTTGAAACTATAAATAACCAAATCAAACACATTTTACTTCAGTTGAAGCTAAACTTTTATACGAACAAAGAAATAGATGACATGTTGAAACGATTAAGTGATGGCAAAGCAACAGATCGTAAATGAAATCCACCGGTCGGCTCGCAAAAATTTTCTACGTCGTTCTGTTGTATTAAAAGGTATTGATGACTTATGGCAAGCTGATTTGTTAGATTTACAGAATTTTCAAAAAGTCAATAAAGGGTACAAATACATTTTAGTTGTTATTGATGCATTTTCAAAATGTGCGTGGTGCATACCATTAAAATCTAAAACTAAATTTGAAACAACAAGTGCATTAGAACAAATTATCAAAAGTGCAAAACGTAAGCCGAAATATCTGCAGACCGACTTGGGTAAAGAGTTTTACAATAACGAATTTGAACAATACGTTAAATCAAAGCAAATTAACCATTACTCTACTTATTCAATTAAAAAAGCTTCCATTGTAGAGAGGCTTATAAAAACGCTTAAGAATAAATTATACAAATATTTCAGTTTTATCGGAAACTACAAATGGGTCGGAAAACCTATGAATGATATCGTCAATTCTTACAATCGGTCAGTTCATCGTACAACAAAATTTAGACCGGTTGATATTAATTTCAATAACGAAGCAGAAGTGAAAGAAAATATAAAAAAATCGCGACCTACTCTGCAATCAAAGCCAAACAAGTTCAACTTGGGAGATCATGTACGTATCAGCAAATACAAAAGAGATTTTCATAAAGGTTATACTCCTAACTGGACTACAGAATTATTCAAAATAAAACAAGTAAATAAATCACAACCGGTTACTTATGTCCTAGAAGACCAACGAAAAAATGTTATATTAGGTACTTTTTACGAACAAGAACTTCAAAAAACAAGGTACCCTGACGTTTACCTCATAGAGAAGGTGCTAAGAAAAAGAGGCAATAAATTATACGTTAAATGGTTAGGTCTTAAAGACACTGAAAATAGTTGGATCGATCGAAAATCAATTGTCTAGTTATATTTATAATCTCGCATGAATATGCATTTGTCATTAATAAATGAGATATGAAAGGAAGTGGACTTTTAAATAGTGTGATTAATAATCTACCGTTTGAATTACACTTACCCGGTTATAACTATTGCGGACCTGGCACAAAACTACAAAAGCGGTTACTAAGAGGTGATAAGGGAATCAATCCTTTAGACGATGCTTGTATGCAACACGATATAGCCTACGATAACAATTTAAATTTAGAAGATCGTCATATAGCTGACTTAAAGCTTTATAAAATGGCTAAGCAAAGAATGAATGCGAAAACCGCTGGAAAAGGAGAAAAACTAGCATCTTGGTTAGTAAGCAAAGTAATGAAATCAAAAATAAAAGCAGGCGCAGGTGTAAAATCATTTAAACATTTGGTTTCTAAAATTAAAACCGAATTAAAAAAAAAAAAAAAGGGGAATATCATCAACCATGCATATGCCGCAGCTAAAAAAATATTTCCTAACTACTGTAAAGTACGAATTCCTCGTATGATACCACTCCCCAAAACTGGAGGTATTTTGCCTCTCATACCCATTTTTGCGGGCTTATCAGCATTGGGTTCATTAGCAGGAGGAGCAGCAGGAATAGCTAAAGCAGTTGGCGATTACAAAGCAGCAAGAAGTAAATTGGAAGAATCAGAACGACATAACAAAATGATGGAATCTATTGCGCTAGGCAAAGGATTACATATAAAACCATACAAACATGGACGTGGATTATGTTTAAAAACTTCAAAAAACTAAATAACAGACTACCCAGAAGAGCTCTTACAAATATAGACATCCTAAACAATTCCTCAGATATACCATATTTTAAAGGTGTCTTTATGAGAGACTGTTTGCCGAAACATCCTAAGAAAAAAGAATGTGGAATAATTAATTTAGATGACTCCAAAAACCAAGGAACTCACTGGGTAGCCTATGCTAAAGACGATAGTTATTGTGAATATTTTAATAGCTTTGGGGATATCACACCGCCATTGGAATTAATAACCTATTTAAAAAAATATGATATTTTTTACAATTATGATGTGTACCAAAAATTTGACACTGTTAATTGCGGACATTTGTGTCTGAAATATTTGAAACGTTTTTGGAACCAGCGTTTAAATTGATGATCACAATAAAAACTTTGTCATTAACACGATGTCTTTCACTTTGTCTATAACTGGGACCTCCTCTACTTTAACGACAAACCATTCGCCTGCTCTTCAGCTGGACGGTGAATATGAGTGTGGACTGTTATATTTATCTACTTTTAATTCGATACCAAATATAGACTACAGAAACAACAAATTTTACTATGGTAAAAATGAAGTGTTAGAAATACCAGAAGGCTCATATGAACTTCAAGACCTCGATGACTATATTATGAGCCATATTCAGGGATGCGCTTTCAAACTAACTTGTAACAACAATACGTTGAAGACCTCTATATGTTGCACTAAAAATGTTTACTTTAATAAAGAACATTCTATTGGTAAATTATTAGGATTCGGTAACGAAACCGTCAAAGCGAATATATTAAGAGAATCACCTTTCCCTGTGTCCATTCTGTCGACACCTATAGTTCGGGTCGAATGTGACATCGTGAGCGGGTCATTTGTAAATGGAAAACCAAGCCATATAATTCATGAATTTGTGCCTAATGTGCCCCCTGGTTATCGAATTATAGAAACACCGAAAAACGTTATTTATTTCCCTGTAACTCAAAATAACATAGGCTCCCTTAAAATCAGAATATTGGACATAAACGATAATTTAGTAAATTTACGTGGAGAGGAAATCCAGATATATTTACATCTCAGAAAAAATGATCGACTTCAATAAAAATGCAGTGTTAAGTACTAATCATGTCAGTACTCTCCGTGGTATCAAGAAACGAAGAGCTAAGAAAAATAAATTAACAAAAGAAAATAAAATATTTCTGAGATCCATTGGCTTGCTAAAATGAGCATATTAGATTTATCCAACTCTGTTAGTTACGACGATACGATAGAAAGTTATGAATTTCATTCGTATAAACCTTATGTGACGAGCTTTAATTTGAACGATGAAATCCGCATACCGATTAACCAACAAGATTTATACGTGCTTCCGTCGGCCAGTACACTATACATAGAAGGCAACATTAATGTGATCAATCGAGAATCAAAAGCGAATGCTTCTAGCGTTCTTTTTACAAACAACCCAATCCTTCATTTATTTCAAGACATTCGGTATGAGCTAAATGGAATTGAGATAGACAGAATAAAAAACGCTGGAGTCACTACTACAATGAAATCTCTTTTATCTTTGAATGAACATGAGGCGAAAATGGCAAAATCGTGGGGATGGGATATTAAAGGTACCAAAATAACCGATGGAACGTTTTCTGTTTCTATTTCATTAAACAAGATTTTAGGCTTTGCAGAGGACTACAACAAAATTATTATTAATTGTAAACATGAACTTGTTCTTTTGCGTTCCAATACTAACTTAAACAGTGTTCAATTGAATACAAATGAATATGTTGACAATATTACTTTAACGAAACTTGTTTGGCGTATGCCCCATATTAAAGTTTCTGATCGAGTGAGGTTAAATTTACTCAAATGTTTGGAGAAAGATCACGCTGTCCAAATTGCATTTAGGAATTGGGACCTCTATGAATATCCATTACTACCTAAAACATCAAAACATTCTTGGGCTATCAAAACTTCATCCCAAATTGAAAAACCTCGTTATGTTATTATCGGTTTAAAAACTGGTAGAAAGAATGCGGCTGATAAAGACATGACACATTTCGACAACTGTAATTTAAGAGAAGTCAAAGTGTTTTTGAACTCTACGTACTTCCCGTATGAAAATTTAAATGTAAGTTTTTCTGGTGGAAAGTTTGCTTTATTATACGAACAATACGCTAAATTCCAACAGTCATATTATAACCGTCCTCAAGCTCCGTTGTTAAGTCCTCAAGATTTTAAAGACGTAGCACCATTGTTTTTCTTGGACTGCTCAAGACAAAGTGATACATTAAAAGCTGGTATTGTCGACGTGCGAATTGAACTAGAGTGTGATCAAGATATCCCTGACGCGACGTCAGCTTATTGTCTAATTTTGAACGATAGCGTCATAGAATACAAACCGCTGAGCAATATTACAAGGAAAATATCATGAGCCCAGAATATTTATTCGTGGATCTTCAAGGCTTTAATCTTAATAAAGAATTTATAATAAAGGAATTTGCGTACAGCACTAACGATTATACACAAGTTTTTTTAGTAAAGCCGCCATACGCGTTTTCACGCCTATCAGAAAATGAAAAAAAACAAGTAAGGTGGTTGGAGAAAAACTATGGTATTTTGTGGAGTGAAGGTTATATTGACTACAGGGAATTCCGAAGAATAATCGTATCCCACCTGAAAGATAAGAAAATTTTTGTAAAAGGTCCAGAAAAAGCACTATGGATTCGAGATTTGTATTCTGACTGTACTATTATAGAATTAGAGAGAAAAGGTTATCCGAATTTTAAATATCTTTATGAAAAATATTGTACCAATGACTCTACGTATAACTGTGTTTATCATAAAAAAAAGTGTGCATTAAAACATGTTATCTGCATTAAAAAATGGAGTTTTGATAACAATATGTTTACGTTTCCAAATGTAGTTAGTTATTAAGTTTTAAAAGTAATATAATACATATAGAGATCAAAGTTTTGTAGACATCATTTTAGCAATTAATTTGTGTTTTAGGATCATAAGTTAACTGTTATTTTAAATAAAAAATACGATTAAAATATATATTTTTTATTTCACAAATTACGTTTACATATTTCTTTAGATATTTTATGAATTAAACTTTCAGCAGAATCTAATATTTCATCAACAGGATCATTGACTACATATTGCGCGCTGAGACTTAAATATTCACCGTCACTTTCGTCAGAACTCAATTCGGTTGGTTCTGTACACTCCGTAAAGTCATATATTTTTATTTGTACTACACGATTTCCCCTTCGAGCCTCCTTACTTATTACAAACGATTTTTTTGCTCGATTATTGCGGTTTTTATTCTTCGGTCTCTTTTTCAGTTCTGATCCCTTTCGCTTTTTTGCACCTTTTTTCATCATAACCTTCTCTGGGTTAGGTGGTTTAGGTGGATCGTCTCTGGTCCATTCTTCCATGCGTTGTGTGAATCCTTCCAAAGGATCTTGCGCATACACGTTAGGGTCGAAGTCTGTTTCCTAAACAAAACCGTACACGATTTAAATAAATGTAACAAACACACAATGAAACATACGGATCGAACGACACCCTATTTTTTAACCATATTAAATTTACTGCGATGATTACGTTAGGAGTTTTACTAAAATGATAACAGATAAGTAATGTCATCTAAAGTCATAAAAGTTAAAATAAGTTGATTTAAAACTTACATGGCTTATGGAAAAACTGTCCATTATAACTGGTAACAACCTGTGTTCAGTGCGGCGCTCCATCAAATGAAATAATAAACCGTAGGAATAAATGCTAGAGTCATCAATATCATAACTTGACGTTAGTAATGCATTTAATACCTTTATAGGTATATGTGAAATAACTAACCAACGTACTCAGTTTACAAATGAAATATAAGTCATGTATAAATGTCAGGAAATATCTTATTAGTCGCATTGTTTTTACGCATAAGCAAAATTAAGAAAAAATGATGTATGTATAATTATGTAATTAATCTAAATAGGATGACATTCGGTCATGTTTTATCTTGTTTGAGGTATGAAATTTTGAAGAGTAAAATAAAACAAATCTGTCGCAGTTATTCTTTATTTTTCAATCATTTAATTATACATGGATGAAAATTATGTACTTATACACAGGTTATAACCAATATTACTAATTACTAATTATTTTATTACTAATTATTTGCATAGTGTGGCATTACATTATAATTCTCTTATGACCCCAGGCTAACGTGGATATTTTATCATTAATAATAAACCTTTTATCATCTTTATTACATAATGCAACTTTATTTACAGTCTGGGTGAATACTTCATGCTTAATCGATTTAAAAAGCACTTGTTTCTTGCGTATTATTTGGTCATTAAGGAGCACATTGGTATAATCAGAAATACCCAGATTTTGAACAACAGGTTTTTTAACTCCTTTTGCTTTTTTAATAGAATACTCTTTATTTGTTGTTATACAATATAATTTCGAGCGCAAGCCGACAAATTTTTTTATAACTTTGCCTGAAAGCTCATCTTTAAACAATCCAGGAACTTTTTTATTTTTAAGTGGGATATTAAATTGGTTATTTAATTCTAAATTGCTTGTATCGAAATGTTTTAAAAATCGCTGCCGCAAGTCATTGTAAAAATCATGCGTTTTTATAGAATATACAAATGAGTCAGTATCCGTATACATCAGAGTTACACGGTTGGAATAATATGGCTTTATAACCGAGTAGTGAAAGTCGTACATATGGCTTTTGGATAATTCAAGCACAGAAAATCCTATGTAAATCGGTTTGTTTAGTTCAACACTTTCGGGTTTCATTTGAATTGCGACTAAATCATCTGACAAAATGGATATGCGATGAAAGTTGGGCTTGTTTATTAATTCACTAGCACCGATTTTTTTTTTAGAAATGTTATTTTGATCATTCCAAGTATTAACAAATTTGACAGTCACTCTTCTTTCAGTGTTTTCTAATGTTTTTCCGAATACGCTATTATTTAATAATTTAAAAAAGTCTTGTTCAAATGGAGACACAGCCTTTTTCCTTAACTCGGTATTTAAATCAATATATTGTTTAAGGAATGTACTCTGTTTGAATTTGATAATGCGGTGGATTTTTTTTAATTTGAGCCCATGCTTAAGACAAGTCTTAAGGTGAACATAGTGTATGACATAATTGTACTTATCATACAAATTTGGCACAAGTTTTTCCATCATCCCTCCAGGTGGAACCATTTTTTCTGCACAAAACGGCAAGTCGTTGTGATTAGTATGGAGATGGGCAGGGTATTGTATGTCACACATTAAAAAATAACCCCAAGCCCCATCGTCGGGTATATCCATAACTACAAATGACTCGATTTCGTTCTCGCTCAACCATTGAAAACCTGAATAAGGTAAATACTGACACATACTATAACCATATAGGTTATTACAGTCTATGTACACGAGATATGATTCCGGTTTACTACAATCATAATCATTACAATACATATTATTCGCTTCGGCATATCTATTCGAACACAAACATATCCCGCCTCGAATTCCGCTTTGAATCATTCTAAACATTTCAAAATCATGTATTAATTCAAGAGTGACACCGGTTTTAAGCAGCATTGCGTCGTAAGATAAACTAGGCGCTGTTAAATAGAACGCGGGATCTAATTTGTAATGTGTTTTACTTGTTCTTCGAAAATTCTCAAAGATATCAGTGAGTAACAAAACGTCAGTTTTTAAATAAAGGTCGGTGTATTGTCCCATATCCTTGATTCTAAACGTATCCCATACTAATTTAGCATGCTGAAATTGTTCTCTAGTTACTGATTCGTTTGTGATTGAACTAAAAAAATCTTTTTGCTGAGGTAATTTTTTTTCCTCATACGATTGCCAAGTTTTCATGTGTTCATATGGGTAAATACCCTTTCGCAGTAATAATTCGAATTGATTCGTGTGGGGGAAAGTTTTCTGTAAATGGTAAAAATCCGTTTTGTTCATGCTTTTCGCGAGGTTGTCTAAACTGCTACTCAAAAATTTAAAAGAATCTACAAAGCGGAGGGGAAAACAATTTTCTTCACTATTGAGAATCACATACTTTGTAAATGAAATGTATTTTTCCATAGATTTTGGAATTAATTTTACCTCTCCAGGAGTTTTACACAATTCTTTAATAAATAAGTGGCAATCATATCCTGACAGATTATGAAAGAAAACCGGTAGAAATCGAGGAACTTGTAGTTTTAAGTTGCACTGTGAATGCGCAGCGCCACGATATTGACCTGTTAAGTGACAGTGATCTCGAACTTTATTATCTTCCCATAACAAGCCGTGACAAATATAGCAAATATAGGCATTAGAAAATGCTTCGCGGTCTGACTCGGTGAATATCATGGGCTTAGTTATTCGTAAAATATTAGATACATGTTCCACTTTTTCATAGAGTGATTGAACAAAAAGTTTAACACAATCGGAGCCACGATACGAAACAAAATCATTTAATGTTTCATCATACGAACATACAAGCTTAAAAGCAAACGCCACTGGTACATGTTTTTGAAATACAAAGGTGTCTGATTTTGCAGGGTCGTTATCGCAGCCCTGATAAGTCTCTAACATTGTCTCAGCATCGGCATATATTACAAATGGGACTGTTTGTGTACGCTGATAATTATTAAATCGAATATAACTGCCTGGTTTCGGTAACATAGTCGCAATGCCTACGCAATTGTGCATACTTAGTTGATTATCGCTATTAAAGAATAAAAGACAGTCATCGCAAAAATGTAGCGTGCAGTGATGTTTAGTAATTTGATTCCGTACGAGTCGAGACAAGTTTTTAATAAGACAATAATGCTTCTGGTCATCTTTTTCCAATAACAGTAAATTTATTTTATGGACTCTTTTAAACTGAGACTTGTAAAGAGGTCCAATCACTCGTCCGTTTTTAAAACCATAAACATTAATACATACATTATCATTGTTACGTTCAAAAACTGAAATGTCCATAAAATTTACTGGATATGATAAACCTTGTATATTCAAAACATTTTTAAAATGTGGATAAGAGGTTATCCGGTTGACATTTCGTTTAGCAGGATATAACCCTGCCACGATGCTCCATAGAAAACAAAATTTGTCTGTATTTTTTACATTTATACATGCCTTTTTATTTTTAATTTGCGCAGGCAATTCAAAGAAACTAGATCCTCTCATTGGTTCGTATTTATTTATGTTAACTTCAAGGTGACAATTACTTAAAAATGACCATCCACTGTCTTTATGCTGAAAATTTTCTATTTTCCGCATCAGATCTGCAATGACTGATGAATAAATTGCTTCGAAATCGAAATGTGTATAAATTACGATGTTTTTTGTGCAAAATGATTTTATTTCTTGAGTATCATTTTTGCATAAGTAAAATAAACTATATAGTTCAAAATTAACTTTCACCGACGTATGCGTTTGAATTGCTTCATTTATTAAATACTGCACTTTATCACGAACTTCATTTAAGAACTCTGCTGGTAACAAATTATCTTTATCATTGTTTGCAACTATTTTATATGTAGCAATTCTAGACCGAAACGCAGATGAAACTTTATAGACATCTTTCATATGCTCCTCCGAACAATTTTTTTTATGCAAATTGCTGCGCAAATGACCAATCCATTTTCTTTTTTCAACATTAGCAGAACAACTTGAACAAAATGGCATTTCAAATAAATTCTGTAAACAGTTAACGATACGTTAATGTACCACCAATTTTTTTGTTTAATGAAAAAATTATTTAAAGAGTATATGTATGAAGCTAGCTCACACTATGCAGATGTAAAAATAAAATAAAGGAATCTTCGTAAATTAACAAATGTAGCGTTCTCAGGTAAAAGATACCCTTTGTGTAGGGGTGTCAAGAAGACAAAATACTATATAGAAATGGAATTATAATTGGACTTAAAAGACGATCGATAAAGTGTCACCTTTTACCTAAGAACGTTACAAATTAAAAAATGTATGTAAACGTGAATGGATTAAGTAGCTTTTTTAGCATAAAATACTGATTCAGCCTCGTCTAATACATTGCGTACTGCTTTACAAAAGCCCTGTAGCTGTTTCCAATCATCGCCATCAGGATTTAATTGGATTTTTATAGAGGTCAAGGCCTTTTGCCAACGCTCTTCAGAACGTGTGGAAATTGCGTCACTTGTCTTATATACCTTTAGTTCGGCATAAAATTCCCCGTCGATGTTCATACGACGAACCACTGATCCGTTAGCTACGCGTGATGATAACACCGACGGCAGCAAGGTGGAGGTTACTTGAAGATCTGCAGACGCTTCTTCCTCTGTCAGTAACCCGAACAAATCGTATGGTTGGAGGACGGGTGTTTCTCCATGTATTTTTGGCGATCTGTGAAACACAGGAACATTGTAAATTAAAAAGGTATAAAAATAATTTAGTCATAATACGCGAATTATTACTATGGTCGTAACTTTCAAATCTGTGCATATAATTAACGGGTAAGTACATACTATATTAAGGAAATACAATACATCATAATCGCAACATTATGCTTATCTACCCTGGAAAACTATAAAATTCAAACAAATATTACTTACGATTTAGGGGGACAAGTCTTTCGCTTCTTAGCAATGGTTTCTTTTCTTTCCGCGTTCTCCGACCTGAAAAATACCGATAATAGTGTAAATATTATACGTTGCCATGTTAATTGTATTAAGGTCGTATTGATAAAGGTATACAAAAACCATAAAAAGAGTCAACTATAACCAAAGAACGACAAAATTTGAAACAATAATTATAGTTTAGCAAACATAAAATATTATTTTTTATGGTAAAGTATGTAGTATATATTATTATTTCATGTGTAAACGTCAAAAATTAAATACATACTTTTTTTTCGCTGGTGTAATCTTCCGTTTTTTAGATGTCTGTTCTTTTAAAATAACTGTTTCTTCCGAATCAGATCTGAAAGAAAAAATAATGAGGTTAAAACAAAATTTTAATGATTCCAATAAAATCGTATTTAACTAACGAAACAACCCTAAATTTAAAATGCATGTTTACCTGTTCGAATAAACTTCTTTTTTAGGTTTATTTTTGTTAACGATAGGAGTATAATCAAGGCTTTCGTATCCACAACCTTCAGAGTCCGACCTTGAAAAATAATAGAAAATAATTAACTTTTAAATATCATGAGCAAAATAATAAAAAAGTTAAATTGCATTCACAATGCTTAACTATCGTCATATTCGTGAAAATATGAATTAAATTAATAATTACTTACTTACATGATTATTAAATCAGGAGTATTTAATTTAGTTACTTAATCAGTTCACACCGCACTGCAAGGATGATGCAATTAAATGGAACCTTTGTAATAAAATTGTAATCGCGATAATTTTTGCTGACATAGTCCCAAGTCATAGGGTTGTCGCGTTCATTTCGAAACCTGATTTGATCATTAGATATCATTTATAAGTTAAAGTTATAAGTCAAATAGGTACAAAAATATATATCACATTGATGATAATGAAAATGAAATGATTTATTGTTAGACTATATGTGAAAAAATGTTTTATCTTATTTCAGCCCAGCTCAGTAACATATAGGTATAGTTTTGCTAGTTGATAGTAAACAAACCCAAACACGACTCGACTATTATTATACAGTTCATAAGTTTACGTAAAGCTTCAGTCTCCATCTCTAGTCCTGCAGGTCGAATACGTAACATTTCATACGCACGATGGATAACAATAAAATAAATAATATTATCAACTACTAATAAAAATCAACTGACAAAACATAAATCAAAACTTTAAAAACGGTTGTGTTCGACATGCAGTCGATAGTACATAACTTTATGTATATTGTTAGTGAGACTAAATTTGAACTCAATTGTCCACCATTATGTACTAATTAGAAAAAATGTTTCCAAGATATGACGGAAAGACAATCAACCATACATACATAATAAACCTATCATGTACAACCCTATTGCTTACGAGAAATCACACAGAAAAATAAAACGATCAAGTAACATTCATGCAGTAAGTAATTAGAAACTCACAAACGCCGACACTTGTAACAATTGTAACGTTGTATGAACATAGCACAACATATTTACATTCGACGTTTTACAATGTAGTCTTAGAAACTCATAAACGCCGACACTTATACCAATTGTAACGTTGTATGATTATAGCACAACGTATTTACATCCGACGTTTTGCAATGTAATCGCAGACTGCTTCTGGTTTGCAATTATGCAGAGTTGGCACTCACTATATGAACCACATAAGTTACAGTCTACGGACAGACCTAAACTGAAATAAAAATCATTAGGTATATGCGGTTCAAATGGTATAGGTAACGTGAAATATTTGAATGTGCTCCCAATGATCGTATTCAGACTGACAACTTCAAACTCAGCTTTTTATTTTCTCGAGAATGTATAGTTTCTTTCTTGATTTGTTCTACTTTTACTCAAAGTCAAAATCATCCACGCCTCCCTGGACCACTACAGCAAACCATTTATTACATTGAATTTTGATAAGCAATGTATCCTATATCGATAATTATATTGTCACAATACCCACGCAAAGATATGGTATGGTCACCCTATAAATCAAGCAAGTCGACTACGTCACACAAGTAATGATGGTTGTCATGAAAGTCATATATCATCCAAATTTGGCATTTTGAAATTGATCTTTGCCCACCTTGTTTCACGTTATATGTTTGAATAATATATTTTCAAAGTTCTAGATCGCGCTATTGAAATTTTTAGATTGATTTGCATATATACAATTTCGAAAGAGGTTCTATCGGAGAATCCACCACTATTACGACCGGTAGTGACTGGAGGATCCTAGCACACAAGTTTATGCCAGGGCTCTGCGCTATGGAGCTTGCGTCTCTTCATGAAGACTGGCCACCTTCATGTCGAGCTGTGCTATCGACAAACAAACTAAGCATTCGAACGATAAGGAGAAGCCGTCACTATACCGGTCGATAGTGTAAGGTGGACCCTACCACAAAAGTACATAAAATGTGACTTTAAGCCAGGGCTCTGCGCCATGGGAGTCGCGTCGCATCAAGGAGATTGGCCACCTCCGCGATGTGTTGTACTTTATCACACACAGCAACCCAAGTCTTACTTGGTACCAAAGACAAGGTGCGTTGTGAGATTCTACGCCCGAGGCTCTGCGCCATGGGGAATCTACGTGTTCACAGAAACTGATCATATCTGTGACATGGTGTGTTTTTGGTATTTTGTTTGCTTGTTTGAGTTTGATAAAATACATTTTAAGATAATGAATAAAAAGTATGTTAGTACATTTATGTTTATGTAATTTGTATTAATTAAAAATAAAATGTTAGTGATATGATATTGCAGCATCAATTTTTATTTTATTTGGGTTTACGGTTTTTTTGTACAGATTATATCTGAAGCCCTATGTATGTACGTTGGTTGAAGATGACACTGACTTCAGGCGCTGCTTTGTTTTTTGACTTGTTACTTGTTCCATACCGAATGCAATAATTCATTGTATAGATAGTTCCTTCTAGATATTGAATACTGATTTCCAGATAAACCATTAAACATACAATCACTTTCAACAGAAACTTTAGTGGAACCCGCATAGAGCGAACGAAGTGAGCGGCCAAATGCGGGTTACACGAAAGTTTCTGTTGAAAGTGATTGTATGTTTAATGGTTTATCTGGAAATCAGTATTCATGATCTAGAAGGAACTATCTATACCTACTAATATCGTATACAACTTAGCGTATTATAATAATATTCTGTTCCGAGTTCTCTTCTGTGTTCTAAATCAGGAAAGGGGAACCGAACCGTGTTACCCCGAATTTAACGCGAGCGAAGCCGCGGGCAAAATGTAGTATATATATATAGTGCCACGGTTGTTAAAACACTGCGGCTGGATCCGCGGCAAATTTATGTAGGTAGCTGCTTCAAGTATGAAGCTCTGTCATTCTACAAGAGCGGCGGTTAAACTTTTTATTGGAAATTCTCGCCTTTGCCGTTCTTTAACTTCCACCATTTCGCTTTGAGGTTTCTAAGACGGAAACTTAGTTTTTACCACAGATATAGATATACAGATATAGTGGGTTGAAGTGTGTTGTGGGCGATGGGCTAGGAACCTATCACTGCAATATCACATTTTGTCGATATTTTATACCCACATTTATGCTAAAAGTGGCGCTAGAACATACGTTTCATGTGCTCTGCCTACCCCTTTTGGGAATAAAGGCGTGAATGTATGTATGTATGTATGTATGTATATAGATATACACAGATAACTTAAACACCGCAATCTGTATGAAAACCGACCGTGTCACTTGTTTCTACATACTGTGACGTCACACGGGCGAATTAGTGATGTGAATACCCCGTTGTCAGCGCAAAATCGATTCTGCAATAAGGCATTTTCTCACTTTTCACGGACAACCGGCTACCACAACAGACGCGCGCGGAATGTCAGTCGGAGTGCCAACTCGGAGACCGAATTCGGACACGCGAAGTACATGCATTTGTGTGATCTATGTATATCTATATCTGTGGTTTTTACAATAGATCATACTATTTTGTGAGAGCGCCCATGCCCGATATGTCACTAAACATCTATAAATTATTCTTGGATACGTATAATGTTGCATTTCTTCCACCCACTTGTGTATACTTCTACCACACACAAAATATTGTTACAAAACTCTTGGTTTTGGCGTGTTCAATTCTACTAGTCCATTGTCTGAAACACAAATTGGTTTTGTTAGGAACACATTTCCATAGCTGAAATAAAACCATATATGTGCAGGTAGGAAGTAGTAACAAACATGTAACTTGCGTTCAGTATTAATGTAGATATGTTCGTAGTATTTTTATAAGCTTATTGTTTGGACGTAACACACTTAAAACGTATATTATTTATTGTGTTGTGTATATGTTGAAGAGATAAAACAAAGCGCAAACTACCGACAGCTGCAGTACCTGCATATTCTAATACAATTTCCCCACGTCGGCAGCCTACTTTGACGCTTTTGATTGTCGTCAGCCGCTGCGCCGTTCGGAAAGTTGTGCACTGAAAAAGGCTGCTTGCGCGGCCTCCGTCTGGCTGAAGTTCCTCGCATCCACGCCGCCGACGTCTTTTGTGCCCATCTCAAAGGAAACGCAATTTAAACTACATGCGGGCACGGTAAATATTCAAATCCCGCGAGACCCAACTCTTCCCGCCCCGGCGACTCAGGCCCAACATAACAATTAAACAAATCCTGATTAAGGCAAAATTTTCTTTCCCTCTTAAATATGCAGATCGTTAAAACTCTGTAATTGGGGTTTTAAACATCGGACGTGTAGCTATCACCAAATGCCAAACTCGGCAAAGGATTAACATAAATTTCATATTTTCTTTAATACCTTAATGATCTTGGGAAAGTTTCCTGACTGCGGTAAAATTCGCAACTAATCGAAATTCAAACGAAGGAATGAACAAAAGTGGTTGTGGTGATTTTAGAAGAAAATGTTTCTCAAAATTTATGTGATGATTTAAAAATAATGTTTAAACAAGTATATATTAAACTCGTCTTTACCTGAAAAAAAACCTACAAGTTTTTGTTTGACTGATTTGTCTGCACAGCACTCTCGCTGCCTGTGAGCGAGCCAAGGTGGCAATAAAATTCAAAGTAAGAAACTGTATGTCATTTCGCAGTGGGAGTTCCTGAAGTTGAAGTTGGTGCCAGCTGAACTCAACTCAAGAATAATGACTGGCACTGTGTTCTCGGCCGCTTCACCGTTATTGTTGCTTGTCGCCATCACAAACTGACATATTTACATAAAAATACGGTTCATAAAGTTTCGCTTCATCAGTTTGTTTTATTTAACATTGCTGGTTTTGCGCACAAGGCAATATTTGTCATTCCATGATACTGCCGCATAATTCCGCAAATTATCTTGATAAATGACCATCGTTTATGAAAAATGGAAGCATTTTGTTTATAGGTTCATAAAACTTGAAACTTCAATGTTGTACTGTTCAATGATATTGTTAATACACCTTGAGCTAAATTATAAAATAAAGTTGTATTTTTGTACAATAAAACAAGCTCTACTTGACATAACGTACGGAATTGGACCCGTTTTTGTTGTTCTTGCTCACTCTAACACGTAGACTTTCCACGCTGGAAGCAAGATATATATGATGTAAGTACTTAAGTATACCAAAAGGTCACCAATGTAATACCAAGACCCGATAAAAAAACAAAAAATATATTAATATACGCTGAAGTAGACGCCTCAAGGTATTATTTTCATTCCCATTAAAAATATTATGATAAGGGGGTAGATAATTACGAGTGTCTGTTATACTCTCTTTCGAGACGGTGCTTAATTGATCTTTGCGCTGAAGCGGAACTTTTACGAGTTTTGTTAATTGAAGTTACGACTTCGAATTAAGGCTGTGACAGTGAGAGTTAACGTAATGTACTGCGTATTTGACAACATTGAGTTTGCATAAAATTGCACGAAGCTTCCGTTATTTAATGCTCTCTTATTATTGTTGGGTGGTAAAACGTTTTTATTTTAACCGTCGCCAAATATTAAAACAAAAATGTTTTTATGCCGGTCAGCCGTGAAACCAGGTTGATTTATTAGTGGCAAGGCGATTTTGCCACGCAATCAAACGCAAGACTGCCCCAGGGGGTGAACACTTGCGTTCTGCTCTGCCTCGCCATACCAATTTACCGTTTGGGAATTCAATTGCGACCAAATAATTAAATTGGGTATACCTACCGTCGGAGGGTATAGGGTTTTATACTGATAATTAAAAGCAATTCGCAAGTTTTCACTTCTGCCGGCACTCCCGGAGTGCAACCCGGTCTTTTTTTTAAATCTAGGCTTTATTAATTTTATTTGGAGAACCAACAGCTACAAAAACACATTGATTATATGTAATCCTAGATATAATACAAAAAGCCAATTACAGTTTCCCACCGATAGCAACAAAGTAAACAATTAAGAGATTTCCTAACTAGGGGTTACAAAATGTGGAAACTTAACTTAACTATATATACCAACATCATAAGGGTAAGAACACAGTATGATTAATTAAAAGCTTAAAGCTACGCTCATTCAGAAATATACACCTCGTCAATATACGCCTCACAGCAGGAATATTTCCGTTGAATATGTCAATATCATGGTCTCTTGTCAGCTTATAAATTTTTTTACAATCAAGATTTTAAAAACTGTTCTGCCTATACTTACACGGGGCAAAGGGAATAGAGAGAGGGGCGGGGCATATCTTCGTGCAAAATTTCATTCAATTCGGTTGAACCGTTTAAGCGTCATTGAGTAACAAACATCCAAACATCTAAATAAATATCCAAACAGTAATTCATGTCGATAAACCTTCAGAATCATAAAAACTCTATCGTTTTCCTCCCAGCCTCCTTGCGTGACCCGCACGTCTATCATGAGACGGCCGCGACATGCTCTCGATTTTTCTCGCACGTACGTCTTTCTCTTATTAGAACACTTAGAACAAGAGGCATAATGCGAGAAAAATCGAGAGTGCTGTAACGGAATGGACATACTCGTCGGTGTGTTTCTGTATAAATAAAGAAACCAACTACATCATCATTGATGTAAAAAAGAGAGAGAGGATGACAAGTTTTATTTCATACCAAAAATTGGGAAATTGATTTAATAAGTAAGGGGGAAAAGGAAATCAATAATTAGGCTAGCATTTAATAGTGTAGTTAGTCAGTATCAAAACCTTACTTCATTTAAAGAATATTGTATGGGTTTATTCCACGTAATGACAGTGGTTACAAGGGTTTATAAGAGTTCCATGTAAACTAGAATTATAATAGTCATTCAATATATTATCGGAGAAGTAATATTTCTACTCTGGCAACATTTGTCTTTCTGGAAGCGTAGGGCGAACATACGGATTTCAATCTTAATGGCTAGAGCGTTAGGAGCTAAATTAAATGGGCGGTGCGACCATTGTCGGGGAGTGGGATGGAAGAAATCACGTGTTTATTGCAAACCGAGTATTGGTATTATTACCAAAGAGTTTAAGTGTTTCAAAGATAATGATGATACTATTATCAATCAATCAATTGAGCAATTATTTATTCTGCAAATGGGCCACGGGGGCATTTTTATATGTCAAACGGTAAATTACAATAAAATAACAATAATCGTACCTTATAATAGTAATAATCATTTTCAATGTGTAGATTAAGGACCGATATAAACGGTTAACAAAATCGGTGGTGTCTGAGAATGGCGGGTATCAAGGTGATGCGGGAGAAGTATTCGGGATATTCGATTCATTCAATTCTCATCGTTCGGACTGACAGTGTCTCTGGTTGTAGGCTGGGAAATTATTGGTGTGTGCTTTAATTATTGTAGTGAATGGTTCGTCGTTGTGAGGAAACTCTCTTCATAATTATGAGTCATTTACAGTTCTTAAAATTATAGTGATTTGTGAATTCAAAAGTGGTGTTAGGGCCTACGTTATGTTATCCTTATCGGATATATTCTGTGAGGTTTATATAGCTAAATCAAAAAACATGTCTAAATTGCTAGCGGCAATTCCCTAGATTTAGACATGTTTGACAAATGCTTTCGGAACTCGGTCAAAACTGTATTTACCGTAACGGAGTGCTTCCGGAGGTTCATATGGTTAAACCAAATATGGCTAATACGCCAGGGCTACTCCCTGGGATTGGACATGTTTGGATGATTGTTTTCGAAACTTAGTTGGGGTTAATTATTACTACCTAATCAACCGGAACACTGTCCAGGTTTACAGTATACCCGAGGGGTCACGCTAGCGTATAACGGTGTCAATTAGCGTGATCCAGAGTCCTTTGCTACCAGATTTGAGGTGTGATCTGGCGTCTACCTTTTTTATTAACACAGGAGACGAAACCTCTTAACCGGGGCCCTCACGTCTCTCAAAACAACTGACGGTGGAAACGTGGCTTGAGCATTTATGTGACAATAAGCATAGGAGGATATCTCCGCTCGTGGAAACCGATCGGTTGCTTGAGGGGTCGTTCAGTGTTAAATATATTTATATATCAACATACCGTATGTCCAGTTAGTGCATCTTACCCGCTGTAATCCCTCTAGCCTACAGGCACAGCGGGAGGAGATGAATTACACAGGCTGCTAGAGGGTTGTCATCTCAGTTTCGCCGACTGAACTAATTACAGCTTCAATAGGGATACATTCTTGCTTCTGAACTAAGTTATGGTTCCAGGAGTAAGCAGAATAGGGACTGTGGGGTAGACTTTAGGGATAAATTCACGCGTTATGGGATGATAGGTTTATAACTATATTTACTACAACGAAAGATACTCCAATAACTTGTTTTGATTAGCTAAAACTAGTCATTATTCCGAATGGTTTTCATGATGACCACATTGTAAGGATAGCTGAGGTTACTTCAATAATAATAATTAATCTAAATAAATGTCTAGTTTCTGTGAAATGCATGTGAGGTATTGTAACAGTGTGGCATTTATCAACCATCATAGTAAGGTAACGTTTCTATTCATAACATTGAGATATCAGGGTTCCTTCAGAAAGATGAAATAACTCTGGTTTTGATGACAGGCAGAGCAGTTCATCAAATCCATTTAAAGTATCTTAATATTATGAGTAGATATTCTCCACTCAAGGCAATTTATTGTTGTGAGTGGACTCTCTTCATTTATGGTACAAATATTTCACATGTAAAGTACGGTTTGCATTGGCATTACTCCAATAGCCATAGGTATAGAATGGTCTAGGTATATATTGGCCATATGGGTTGTAAATACAACAATTATTAACACTAAAAGATGTCGAGAAGTCGAGTTTGTCTCGGTGTATCTTCTCGAAACTGACCGCTAGGTTGGAGACACTGGTAGATTCATTCTCAGAACCTTAAACTCATAGGTAGCTAGGAAGGTAACTTGGATAGGACGCTCTTTCCCCATCCTAGACTTGAGAAGTAGCATGTGTGAGTACAAGAAGTCCACACAACCCGTCGATAGTGCTTTTGTTCCAAAAAACCAAGTATTTAGGACAAGCGACTAGTTTACTTTAGGTTCAAATAAATAATCTTAATTTATGTTTTATAAAAGCTACTTCCAAGTCCAACCGAGCGTGTAATAAGTGGTAGGGGATTTTCTACCCAAAAATAAAAATATTTATAATCATAAAATAGCGGTTATAATCTTAATTTAACTAATACTTAACGTATAATTATAAGATACCTACAGCGAATGATTTATTCTTCCAAACCTTAGGACTTCATTAACATTAAAAATAGGAGATTAGTAGCTGAAGGCAGCGTTCAGATAGGTTAATTTATTGCGCGGAATAGACTAGCTTTAATTTAATGATGAAGAGTCCAAAACCTGTCAAGCTTTCATAAAAGGACAAGAGTTATTACGGTTCACAACACTTCAGGGTTCTACCACTAGATGATCACATTTGGCCAAATCTTCAGGTATTCGTAATAAAAGCACGCAACAAAAGTAGGTTTATTAAACAAGTAAATAGAGGGCAAGCTACAATAGGGGTTAGTGTTAGAACTTATGATAATTTGATCAGCTTTTGTGGGAGTAATTTATTCAGTATTTCCGAGCTTCGGCGTGGAGCTCCTTCAGTAGGTTTTAGTTTCGTGGTAGTCGTAGAGTTTTCATGTCGGGGTAGTTGGGGTTTCGCTTCATTCCGGGGGCGTCAGCAGCTTAGTTGTTACAGTATGTCGCGGCCGTCTCACGATAGACGTGCTTGTGCACAGTGACCGGAATCGACATGTTTATAGGTACGAGACGAGTATATTATGTAGCATTCGGAAGCAACTATCTGAGCAATAGGATTTAAACCCATCCGCAATGTTCTAATACAGTCATTTGCCTATGAAATAGGTACATTCACCATCGTAACGTCCTTTCTGCCAAATCATATGAACCCGGTTCTTAATCCCAGTTTGCGTTCATAAATAACGGTGGCGTCGACGGTAAGTTAACTAAGTACTAAGGAGTGTTCACAAACGTGAACAGCCGGTAGTTATCTTTAATGTACAGTCAGCGTCATATAGTCATAGTATTAGCAGCCAAGGTAGCCAAATATTTCGGTACACGTCTTTATTACTGTACCTAAGAATAAGGGTGTGTTACGAAATATTTGGCTGCTACTATTAGTAACTATACGACGCTGACTGCACTGCCGATCACACATTTGAAATAACACAGTTAACACCGCGCGCTCAAGTTAAGGATACATTGAGCAAAAAATGGGCGCCATTTATCGGCCCGACACCTGGCAGGCAAGGCGTCCGTTGCAGAGGCATCACGCAATTTAGACGCAATTCACGCAATGGATCGTTTTGGGACCTTATGATATTAGTATTTTTTCCGACAGTACCTAATTAACCAAACAAGTACTTGGTGACTCTGTGACCTGTAAAACTCGGGAGTAGCTATATGTACATTTTTTCCCCAATAAACTGAAACAACATTAAAAAAACATCGAACCTACTTACAAAATTTTACGTGAATTGGTAGTTAAAAAATGCGACCTGTAAAGGAGAACAGACGGATACACGAAAGAATTTGGGCCCAACTTGAAGCAGCGAACTTCGTTCGTTTCCCTCTCTCGTTCAATCAATAAGGTGTTTCGCTTTCCATACAAAACGTTTGACATTCGCAGTCTAACGGCGTGATATTTTTAGAAATGTTTGTAACAAACTTTCATAGATTCGCTTTCCATTTGCGCAAAATTCCCCCTTTCTTGGAGAGGCAATCCATGAAACTTTGTTACTTAAGTTTCTTAAAATAGGTATCACGCTAACTGCAAATGTCAAATAACGTTTTGCATGGAAAGTGGACCTTAATTAACGGTTCATATATAATTCATTCATAATATACATTATAATGGAAAATGTCATAGAATGAATAACTAATTTAACACTGACTGTATCGACGCGTAACTTATAACCAGTTATAAGTCTTATGTCCAAATAGTAATTAAGTATTTATATTTGGAATTTACATTGGAAACGCAAATAGCGTTGATGGGATGCGTGGGCGAGCGGGCAGCGAAGTGCGACGCGAGATTAAAGGCTTTGCCCGGCAGTAGCCAAACAAATTGCCCATCTAATGGGCGAGCGGCGTGAGCCCGCCGCGATTTCATCCCGTTAGCTCGCTGCTACCCTATTAAATGCTTGTCTACGAGGCCAACCCATCCCTTTTTTATCCTTGCCAAACACCACTGGTGCGAATGAAACACAAGAATGACTAGATTTTAGTTTTGTCGAATCGCGAGTACGAATCGGAGTTAGCTGGTGATAGTCGAACCCACATTTAAGGGGTTGAAGGCTTTTTTAGGCTTCGTTTGATTAGATTAAACTCGGCTTTGTTGATGCCAGTGCGAACTTAGATTAGTATTCAAAAGGATTTTACTTTTTAATTTAACAACATATTTTCACGCGCGACATGGATTCAATCACGCTTTTATTTGTTTATCGAGGCACTGTATCCCCACTGAAATATCGATTGGGCAAATAATAGAATGCAGTGATACAAAAGGCTCCAATCGAAGACGGGACGGGAAATAGGAGTGCGGGACGTATGGACTTCATCAGCTCGTTAAACTACAAAGGGGTTTGATCCTTTTCTCCTTTGTCTGGCAATCGGCAAGCAAAAAAATGTTCACGTAGTTTCCGCTCATGTTGCAGCAAGACTGAAGTACAAGCAATACGAGTAATGAACAATAGCGGGTCTCAACGTTGCACGTTGGTGTCATGTGAGCGCAGGCGTATATCAGTGCAATGATAAAAAGCCGATTATTATTCGAGTCGCGTGTAGTTACGTCAGCTAAGTAGAGTTTTGAAGAACTGGAAAAGTGGATTTATACACAACCGAAATTTTAAACTCACACAAGTGCAGACTCGAAACGGAAACGAAAACTTTCTGATTTTCTATTTCATGGCAGCGCTATTATAAAACACGTAGTCTATTATGAATAAATTGATCCAGTATCAAATCGAGCTCCGTTTTTTGACCTTTCGCACTCGGAGCAGTATGTGCAGGCAGTGAAACCGGTGACGATCGAGATTTATTGACTGTACTTTCACGTCGCAGTCATAAATCTGGGGGCGTTAGCAGCTCACGCTGAAGTGGCCATAGCACGTACCGGCCAGCTATCACTTATGGACACATGACATATAGTACTTTTGTCAGGTGGCAATTCAAAGATCTCTTTAAAGTATTACGCTTGTTATATAATAATGTTACCGCTACTGGTAATCGTTATAAATTCATCGGCACAAATATTTTCTTATGCCATATTTGTATGCTAATCTCATAAGTACAGTGTCACAAACATCCAATCCATGAAATATGATCGAACGAAGTGCTGTATTTGTATACATAACAGCAACGGCACATCAAAAAAAGAACAGGACTTCGTCAACGTCAGTTGTTACACTTTCTGCAGCTCCAGCACGCAACGCGTTATACGTTAGGTAGATCTAAATGTCAAATTTTATATGGAAAAACTACAGCTAAACTTTCCTAACGCGCGTTCGAAACGTTACGTGGCTACCCCTCTGGTCGCATAATGTACCTACTCGTATATTGTACTCAGAAATACTGGGGAAATCCTGTAATTTTAGTGGTAGGGATATGCATTACTAAATACAGCATTATCCCTACAGACCAATATGCATTCAACATCTTATCCTCAAAGGTATGTTACCGAATATCCTCGCCAAGTAATTGAAACCAAATTCCCCAAATTGTGTGGCTGCTATCTGCATCAAAAGACTTTGTGCCATGTCAGGTGCGGTGCGATACAGACAGCGTATTGCTAAACCGTAATCGTACTTCGCTGCTTACCATGTCTAAAAACATGAATCCAAATGTATGTCTGGGGAATAGGATTGAAAATCGTTTGCATATTTTTAGACTTGACCGTACGTAACATGGTAGTATTTCATTTAGAGGAAGATTCGCTTCAACTGCAACGATGTTTCCAGGTCAATAGATCTAGCAATCGATCCATTTCATGTATCAATGTCCCAAAGGTGCTCGGTTCAATCAAATTAAAAAACAACATTTTATTTCCTCAATAATATAGGATTGGGTCAATATGAATTGCATATATGTTGTTGGCAGACGTCCGAAGACAAAACTAGCATAACTGATTTTCGGTGGTTGAATTACAAGTACTCAGAACAGGTTAAACAACCATTAAGACCGTACATTAGCTGAGGGTTTTTTCAGTTTCGAGAATTCCCTATGAATATTTCTGTCGCGCTGACGGAGGCGGGGCTGTGTGCGACTGTTTTTCGACTAGCTAATTATCATTTCGAATAGCTATTGTACGTCACGTTGTGGCGTGATCAGTAATCGTTAGTTTTCTGAGGCAGGAGTCTCGGGTTCAAATCCCAGAGAGTTCAAGTTATTTTTTTATACCTTATTATAAGTGAAATAATCGCCCGTCCGTACTTCCGTAATTATTTAAAATAAGATCTAACACATATTTAAGCTAATCTTTAGGTAAAAGATTTGAACCAACTAGCTTACAGCAACTATTGCATATCACTGTTTCGTCTGTCCTCAAAAAATGGGAGAAAAGGACAACGGCAGCTGCGACTAAGTCTTAAGTAAAAAATCGTAAGAATCGAGGTTTCGTTCTGGACTGTTTCCTCCTCCGAAAAATCGGAACATAACATTATATACCCTTTCCGCATCAGGTATATTTTTGTTACATCTTGTATTATTATTAAATGCATCCGATCATGAAACATAATCAGCTTAACTAACGAAAATATAATTATAAATCATATCACTGAAAATGAATTTGTTAATTTGACAGCTTTGAACAAACTACGCAAATACCTGGTTGATCGTCGCATCAAGTTTGCGGTTGTTGCGTTTTTGCATATAATTATGTTCGTAATTAATTTTACATTTGTACTCGTCATAGACTCATAGCTTCACATATTCACCAGTTTCATGGAAACGTGTAACTAGGGAAAGCAATGTCGATCTCGCGAGATCTCGAAATCAGGAAATCTCGGTCGAAATCTCGACTGACATGATCGAGATTTCAGTATGCAGTGTTCGTTAATAATTCGTGTCACGTATGGATAAGCGTCATCACCTGATATTTTTAAAATCCAATAATAATATCATCATCATCGTTTTCAGCGTGTAGTCGCCCACTGCTGAGCATAGGCCTCTCTTCGAGTAGGTACGCCACCCGTCCCTATCCTGAGCTAATCTTATCCAGAAGTGACCCGCTATCTTCCTAATATCGTCCACCCATCGAGCTGGTAGACGGTCGACGCTCCTTTTACCTAAAAGTGGCCGCCAATCTGACACCTTTTTGATCCACCTACCATCATTCTGTCTGCCCAGCTCCACTTGAGTTTGGTAATGGTATCTCCAACGAGAATAATAATATGAAGTCTTCGTTTGATTGTAGTTTGAGGTGTCGCAAAGTTGCTCAAAATACAATTTTATTCCATAGGAAAGACACGCATCAAGCTTCTTAGCATGAATAGTTTTTATGAAAACTCTGATCGCGCTTTGTATGCAACGAAATAAGGCAAATTTTACGGCCTTGCCTACAGTTTATTACCTACAGTATACTGCTATTATATTTTTCAAACCATGACTTTCATTACTGTGTACACAGATACGCGTCGATACAGTAATGCTGGCACTTCACCTGGCGTTGCGTGCGTTATTTTGCCGTAGGAAGTAGGAAGGAAAAAGATAAAACACTAATATTTTAGCAAATTCGGCCGACGCAACCGTACCATTTAGTTGGCGCGCGCGTGTCGATGTAACAAAGATAGACTGGCAACTACGGAACCCTACAGTACGCGTAGCCCGACACGCACTTGGCCGATTTTTATTGTTTTATAAGACGCTGTCATCACCAAAATACCCTTGAGGATTTGGGATACGGCTATTTGTATCGGAGTAAACGAGATCGAGACGATAAATAAATATAGGAAAAAAATACGATTATTTGTGAAATGTTTATGACTCGTTAGTGGTTAAGGTACCTAGGTACCTAGGTTAGGTTTTTAATTGCATCTGCAATTACGTCAAAAAAATGAAGACGGTTAATGATGATTTTAAGTCCAATCTTTGCAATTATTCCGCGGTCTTTGAAATATGATGATTGATGAATAGGTATATTTTTTTTTTGATGTGCCTGAACAAATATTAGTCGTGTTTCAGGCGATTTAATCAAATCACTAAATAAATCTGGTGAAATAAAAAACGTGTTGCCTTTTTTGGCCGATTTCGTCATTTCACTGAACAGATTCAGTGATTTGATCTTTTTTTTATATATATGTGAATTTGCAATCGGTCTCTAGACCATAAGGGAATTTGTGGTGAGAAAAATGGCTTGTTCTGATGGGGTGGCCTATGCCACCTCTACCAACCAAATAGGTGGTCCCTTTTGAGTCGCTTGACCACCGCCGACGGGTCCAACAAATCTGCTACGAGTGGATTTTGGTGTAAGGATACTCGTAAAACACGCATAGTTATTTCAACACTGATTTAATATATCAATCGTAGGTAGACGTAGTAATTGCCAAGTACCTACCCTATACTAATATACTACAGCCACGGTGACGTCGTCGTCCACGGGTAAGTCAGATGTGAATATACATATTATACAGTACAGGTCCCAGAACTGATCCTTGAGGTACGCCAGCCTCTGTATCAAGAATGCTTGATCGCGTTTCTCCTTGTTTGACTTGGAATGATCGATCAGAGAGGTACGATGTGACGAGCGCAAACATCGAATGTGGCAGTTTTTCTTTATTTTTTGCCAGCAGCCCCCGGTGCTACACGCGGTCAAAGGCCTGCTGCACACTGTCTCGTTGCCGCAGACAAAGATATAAAACTAGCTGAGAGGATCCTGCAAAATGACTTAAACCTCATTTGCATGTGGTCCCACGACTCAGGCCTGGTACTAAATGCAGCTAAAACCAAACTTCTACATATACACTCTAGCCGTTCGAAAACAGTACGACCAGTCAGAATTATAGGTCACGACCGTGGTCACGACCACCAGTGCCTTCATTCTAGACCAAATGACGCAAAAGATTGAAATGCTCGCCATTAGAACAAGTTAGCAAACAAAAATACCTGGGTGTTATAATAGACGACCGTTTTAACTGGGACGGACATATTCAATCAGTGTGTACTAAATTAAGAGCTATTATGGCAAAAATGTATATCCTACGTAATAGAATTCCGTATAAAATCAGACTAGATATGTACAATGCGCTTGTGGAAAGCATCGTCTCCTACGGTCTAAGTAGCTACGGACGTACCTTTAAGTCATATCTCGACAAAATATACAACTTACAGATTAGAATACTCAAGATAGTAGTACCATTTAATATTAGAAACAGTCTGAAATGTGATGAATATCTTTTTAAGGCTTGCAAATTGCTTCCTGTTCACACACAATTTAATTATCAGATACTAAAAGAACAATTCTTTAGAGCCGAAATACAAAAGCCAATTTCACATACAAAAGCTACTAGACAAGTTACAAATGGCATGCTAAATAAACCGGAATTTAATATTTTTTACGGACGGAAAAATCCGAATATATCTTACCCCACTTAATAAATAAACTCCCGAAAGAATTAAAGGATAAAATAACCCCAAGAAATATAAAAAAATATCTTAAAAACGAAATGTTACAACAATTAGAAGGTTTAAAGATAAATCAACCCTTTACCCGCCTCCTCTGATATATCAGACTTTGTATAAATAATAATGATAATTTATTATGACTTAGTCGAAATTTGCCTGTAACTTATATGAGGTTCGGCGGGTAAACGATTAAAATATGATTTTTGATAATAAGTTAAGATTAGATAGATGTAAGTGAAATAACTAAATGACAATAATTTTATTTTCCTGTTAGCAGTAAGTCACTGCACTAGCATCGAGACAAACCAAACGGTTTAACGATGCTATTTTAATTTATTTACAAAATGTTTGTATACGTTTCTAAATAAATAAAAAAAAACATCAAGGAACGCAGCTGAACAGTCCTTTTTGCGTTCAAAGCTCTGTCTAATCGTGTGATATACTCGATGAACTTGTTCAACCGTTGAGTGATACTTGCGAAAACCAAACTGATGAGATGGAATAACAGCGCAGTCTTCCAATGCTGTTTTAAGTCTCACGAGGAATATCTTTTCCGAAAGTTTAGAGAGTAGGGGCGTTAGGCCATGGATTCGCCATTTTAACATCCTGCGTGATTTGGCCTATCTCTTTCCTAAGAGATTTATTCAAATCTCTATTTTGGCCATTTCCCTGCGACATAATATATTTATTAAACATCACATACACATCTTAAGCATGTTCTACGCAGATTTTAGCCAGTAGCGCCTTAAAAGTGTCAGTCTTTGCAATTTCAAATGATTTGGTATTTTGGTCGGGAGACGGTGTAGCTCAGGCTTTAGCTCTAGCTCTTCTAATTTTAACAGAGGATAATTGATTCCTCGCTTTGCCGCGATACATAAAGCGATGCATATCCTATTTATTATTCCCTATAATATAAAACGCAATGCAAGTCGTTACTTAGTTATTGCTGTGCTATTTACACAGCTGTAGCTGGAACTCTCAAAATGTTGCATCTGTTAGTTTTAGTTGCCGTGTCGATTTTATCTCAAATGCGTGAAGTTGCAGGAACTGGAACATTCTATTACTTTGCGTACGGCAGCAACCTACTCAGCAAGCGGATTGTTATCAAGAATACCTCAGCTGTGTTTTACGGCCCCGCCAAGTTGTTGGTAATAAAACAGTTGAATCTTTACTAATACAATCTATGATCAGTCATAATATACGTGCAGACGCTGACTTTAGTCACGTATTGCGGCAAACCATAGAAAATCTCAGGTGGCAGGTATTTGACGCCCGAGCCTAAGACCAAGGTCGCTAAATATGCGATCTGAGACTTTATTTATGAACACCCGAGGTGAGTAGGAATTGGGGTTTTCCGCACGCGTAGCAGGCGGTTATTACCACTGTATGGCCAAGTGTGACGTAAACATGATTATGCACCTACTTTCGACTCCACATTGTTATCATATTACGAGAAACTTGGTAATTTAGCTGCGAGCTCTTGACTAAGAGCATTCACAAGAATGCATGCGAATATAATTGCAGCGAAATAACGCTATGCCCCCATTATGTATACGATTCCCACCGAACGGGCCTGGCCGGGTCGCCTGGAGGCGCGTCGCAACGGATGCGCGAGCACCCAGCGAAAGCCAACCGCGTTTTAGTAGTGTGCAGTAGGCAAAAGCCGGACGGAGCCGGTCACATGTGATGGCAGCCGACCGCAGCCGTCCACGTCCGCGAGGAGCCGATCGGCAGCAAGTATATTCAAATATGAAAAACATCTATAATAAAGCTTCAAATTCCTTTGGCAACTTGTAAAAAACGCTCAAGCGCGCTCCGGTCCGGCCCGGTCGGTGAGAATCGTACATTAGACGGTCAGCTTGTCAGGCTACTGGTACTGAGATATGACATCACAAAAAAAATGCATCTTCTCTGCCCTAAAATCCACTGCATAAAAATAACGAACAACTTCAATAATCAGACAGGATCGACATGGATTGGTAAATAGTATTTTACAAATTAATGCGCAGCACGAACATATTATTATTATTATTATAGCTTATTATTACTCTTTAATTAAGTAGTATTATATGACCACTGAGTTTAAAATAACAATATGGACATTATCATAATATGAATTACAAATCAAGTCGGAATACAATGGTGTAAAGAATGATAAAATTAAAATACGTAAAAATAAATAAAAGTAATACTACGAGTACATCCCGCTCTGCGTCAAGCCCGAACCAAAGGTCCCCAAAATGCTAGCGGCATTGCCTCGCTGAACAGCAATGGAGACCTGTTGGACGAGCCATGACCCAGAGCGGGGGTCAAGGCCCCTGTCCCTTAATCGTCTGCCTAACTCCTTGCACAGCCCGAGAGCCTCACTGCCCCAGGGCCCAGCTGTCTCCACAGCAACCGGAACGAAATCATAAGTCGGTTCCAAGGCAGAGTACTTTGCGTGTTTGAGCTTGGCGGCATTTTCGGCCGCCGAACCAGCTGACTTAATTGAAATTACTAAACAAAGATTACAGAGTTTCAAATGCCCTGCAAAACTGTTTTAACAGTTTGACTGCAGTAATGATAACTAGTTATATAAACTATTTAGTACAGTTCAACACTTACATTATAACTATGGTAGTAAATCTAATAAATGTTTTTTTAATCTTCTCTTAAATACTCGTACGTCTGGTTCAAGGCGGATGTTGTCAGGAATAGTATTAAGAAAATATGGTATACGCTTTTTTAGAGTTCGGTCACCGAAATAATTATTAACTTTAGGCACCTCAAGTTTACCTGCAGACACCGCTCTTGTCCCATATGAGTGAGTATATAATTGGTATCTTCTGAATAACCGACTTAAAAAGGAGTAAGTTATATGGTCGATTGTATTTATTTATTTTAACATACGTTCGCCGATTTCTTTGACAAATACCGTTTTTTTTTATGTTTCGTCACGAAGTCAGGATCAGTTCCGTGTTTCATCTTTCAGTTTTTCTAAATCTATGTAAGTATTTGCGTCGGGTAGTCATCACCTCACATCCATACACACACACACACACAGTCATATCCGACGACGATTCTGTGACATGGCGAGTAGTTGCCGCCATTAAATAAGCAATCCTCTAGTGTCAGGCAGCAGTAGCATTAGTACCGACTGGAGAACGAAGATAGGAATCTGGAAGGGCTCTTGTTTGGACATCACGGAGCCGGTGAACCTCGGTTCGTGTACTGCGGTGTGGAAGGCAAGGGGGAAACCACCACACTATGCTTCCTCAAAAAAGGAGTAATGGATTACTCCACCGACAAGAGCCAAGCTCTTAAATAAATGATGATGATGATGAGTCATCACCTCATGTTGGTGAGTTGATGATAGAAGACAACTCCTCAACGGTTAGGTAAGGTTAGAGGCTATTTTTAACAATCTTCATAAAACGAGCAGGTTCTATGTTCCACAGTATGTTTTTTTTTAATACATATATTCAAATGAAAACTTACTCGCAAAACTGTTACGTTGGATGGAAAGAGTCGCTAAAGTAGCCGTCAATAGAATTTGCTAACTATGTAAACAAACCGCCATATTGAAATTGTCTTTCACTATGGCGGTTTGTTTACATAATTAGCAAATTGTATTGAAGGACACTTTACGTTTTTATGCAACTTAACCTATTAAATTCAGCTTATAAAGTATATACAGGGTCTATCAAAAATGGGGCGTGAACTGATCAAGGTCACGTTCGGCAGCGCATGCTGGTGACTCCAAAATGCCTTTGTTTACTTTTCTAATTTCTGATTTGCATCCACTGATGTTTACATTACAGTCCCTGCTTCCATTAACATTGCTTGTGCATGATATCTGAAACGCAAAAGCTGTCACCGGCGTATCAAAAAAACATACACAAAACATTTGTTTTCGCTGAGCGCGCAGCGGTTGAAAATGAAATAAACCCTCCCACCATTCACCCGCGCGGAGGAACGTTATCGTACACAAGCAATGTCAACAAAAACCAAGACTGTAATGCAAACAAAAAATAAACGAATTATGTTCTTATAAGTAGGTACTTATGTTTACCGGTTTGTCTGTCAATTGTGGACCGATTTTAAAATTATTTTTTAATTGAAAGCGTGTACTCCTGAGGTGGTCCCATAATCACCAAGTCAGGATCTGATAACGGGATCCCAGGGAAATGAGGGCATCCGTGTAGGTATAGGTACAGGCTCGCGTGTAGTGATTTCGGTATTTTCTATAATAACTCGTGTATCTACCCTCGGAAATCGCAATTTTGGTGAACTGGTGGTGAAGACCACAGATGAAGTCGAAGATTCTGACAAGATTCTGTTGAAGTAGCAACTAATGGAGTGTCAATGCTGAGGTGCTTGAGGAATCGACGGAACCCCTGAAACATTATGAGACAACATATAGCGACTATGATCTTTTGTGTAATAATCAGCGCATTTGTTCTCGAAAAGCAGTTTTTGTGATGAAATTTGTAAGAAAATTGGAAATTTTTATGCACCTATTGTTGAAGTACTGAATAGGGATGATGAATAGAATTTTTAAATGATGTCATTCGAACCAGTTTTTGGAGAAGAACAAATATTTGTATGGGAGCAACTACAATTAAAGAACATAAATACCCAAAAATTTGAGACAAAGATTGACCTCGCTAGCGGCAGCGCAAAACGCTTCATAACTGATAGACTCACAAGTATGACGTCACATTTGTACTAATCGTTGTATGGAAAATCAGGCAAATTGTTGTTTCGGTCGCGAAATACTGCGTTTAAGTACATAGTTGTCTTACAATTTTGTTTCTATTAAAGCGTAAGGATTCTATTGGTAGCTTTAAATTTACCCTTGGACAATAAAAAAAAATTGCATATTTTTTCAAAAATTTCAAGGTTCATATCTTTTTATAATTTTGATTATATTTTATAATTTATACTTTATTACGATAATTTGATGGTTTACTATCTATTTAGCATCACTGCGTTCTCAAATTGAACATGAGGCATTCATGCCTATTGCAGACGGTTTAAACTTTGTTTTTAAAGTAAAATATTGATATGATGGAAGCCGCATTTTTGTACGCTCTAAAGATAACGATTACCTACTCGTAACTTCATGCTAAATGAACGATGTGTCGGATTATATAGCGTATTACTTTATACTTATGTTAGGTCCTGAATTACTTACCAAAAAAGATAACATGGCTGCGGGACTTGCTTCGTGCAAAATTTCGCTGCATTTGCTTCCAATCTTAACTGTTATAATTTAACGGTAGACTGTGCTAGATGAAACCTTACAATTTCACGGTTGGAACAACGTCCCTAGACGGTAGTCTGGCTGAAGCCTGTCGGCCGTAGACTTAGCTATCTCTTTCTATCCTTATGAATATGGGGAAGCGTGAAACGAACGCGTGTGACAAATCAAATCGAGTTGTCATACTTTATGGCCAGTACTCACGGACGAGGGTCGGCTCGGTAGCACTTCAGTCAAGCGGAGTACCACTTCACTCACATGGTGAGTTGGTCACTTAAATCAATGGATACAATACAGCACATTCATTTACATAAAAAGGACGAGCAACAGTATGCCTTTTTTGATATTCAAACGAACGCTCCGATGATATTTTTATCACTGTGTCCCATGTGATCCAGTATAGGTATATCTACACGATACGTATATTCTATAGTATGAATAAATAAGCGTCACTTATTATACGAGTATGTTATAATAGTATTTTATGCAACTGTTGTATATGTAAGGTCTTAAAACGCGAGTGTCGTGAGTTGCGATGCGAGCCTTGGCGAGCATCGCAATTAAAGACGCCACGAGCGTGAACCATACTTTTTCAACATTAATACTTTTTCTACGACTAATTTTAAATAAATAGCATTTGTCTTTTCAGGCAGTAAGTTTCCCGTTGGTTATATTACTATACTCACGCAATTTCTTCAGCGGTGCAGTTATTTTCTTCTTCGTCCATTTTAAAAGGAACGTAGGTACACATTTTTCTTCACTTCACAAACTCCAATAAAATCTTAATAACGAATAGTTATCATATTTCCAGTAGAACGGTGTCGAACAACTTCTGAAGGGCCGTAAGGATCGGTTTTCCACCCACTTTCAGGAGTTCGGTTGTAATTCCGTCTTCACCGGATGCCCAGCTGTTCTTAAGCTGTTTCAAAGCCATTCTAGTCTCGTATACGCTGATGTCCGGGATGTCACCGGTCTAGTATCGGGTAAGTCGCATCGCATCAGAAATGAGGCTATCCGCAGCAGAACCAAGGTAACTGATATAGCATTGGATATAGCCCTCCGAATCGCTAAACTTAAGTGGCAGTGGGCGGGTCACATTGCACGTAGAACCGATGGCCCAACGGCCATCCCCAACGGCCCAACGGGCGGAAAGGTTCTCGACTGGCGACCACGCACCAGAAGGCGCAGCGTGGGTAGGCCCCCAACAAGGTAGACTGATGACCTGGTAAAGGGCGCGAGAATCCGCTGAGTGCGGGTGGCGCAGGACCGGTCATTGTGGCACTCTTTGGGGGAGGCCTTTGTCCAGCAGTGGACGTCTTTCGGCTGATATGATGATGATGAAAGTTTGGATGTTCATATGTTTGTTACTCAATCACGCTTAAACGGCTCAACCGATTTGGATGAAATTTTGCACGAAGATAATTTATAGCCTGGATTAAAAATAAGATGGGAAGAGATGGCGTTAAATTCGTTGATCGTTATCTGTCACTTTGACATTTGTGTACGTAAGAAAGGGACAAAACACATTTTATTTAGCTGAGGCATTTTAAGTTTTATGAATAAGGGGGCTAGTCTTTAACCGAAGTTAAAAATCCCTTACTTTAAAATTATCTTGTTCCCCGTACAAACATCCAACTCCTTTGAGGCCATTTAGGGGAGGAACGTTTTTAACCCCCTCCAAAGTACTGAACTTGTTTTTTATTCTGATAAAAAAGAAATCTTTATACGTAAGTACAATGTTTTAAGTCTCAAGCTCAAAAAAAGTGTTTCTCAACCAAACTTTGCAACACTTTTTAACCCCCTTAGGGATAGACGTTTCTGAAACGCTGGAAGTACCTACTCTTTTATATTTTAATTAGTAAGTAATCTTTCCACAAAATGTCTCTAGCTAAAAAACAAAGCTTCCCCCATACAAACTTTCCCCCCCTTTTTTAACTCCCTGAGGGGTTGGATTTTTCGAAAACGCTTTAGGTTCTTTTTTTGTACTCAAATAAGTAATCTGTCTACAAAGTTTTAAGTTTCTAGCTCAAAAGGAAAAGTTTCCCTCGTACAAACTTTGCATTACTATTTAACCCCCCTTAGGGGTGGAATTTTCTAAATCGCTGGTAGCCGTTATTTTTTTGTATTCTAATTAGTAATCTTTCTACAAAGTTTCAAGTTTCTATCTCAAAAAATTCAATTTCCTCCATACATATTTTACACCCCCATTTAACCCCCTTAGGGATGGAATTTTCTAAAACACACAAAGTACTTTTTTGTATTCTAATAAGCAATCTTTCTACATTGTTTCAAGTCTCACGTTCAAAAAATAATGTTTCCCCCATACAAACATTGCACTCCTATTTAACCCCTTTAGGAGTAGAATTTTCTAAAACGCTGAAAGTACTTTTTTGTATTTCAATAAGTAATCTTCCTACAAAGTTTCGAGTCTCTAGTTCAAAAAATAATATTTCCCCCATACAAACTTTGCACCCCCATTTAACCCCCTTAGGAATATAATTTCCAAAAATCCCGTCTTATCTCTAGCCCACCTTATAAAAGTAACCTACTGTGCAAAAATCAACTCTCTAACATTAGTAGTTTCGGCTGTGCGTTGATGAGTCAGTCAGGACTTCTTTTATATATTTATATAGAAGATAGATATACAGATTCCCAACACAACAAGAGGGATACGTTCGTAATTTCGTAGGGGATGACTTGCTCATGAGGTAGTTACATTACAATTAGGAAATAGCTCTCCGTGACGACTTAATTATCTGCTTTCGACAATTCGTCGCGTAGGAGATATCAAAAATATAAGCAATAATCGAACGGGCGAGCGAAGCGAATGAAGTTCTATACTTCGGCTTAGGCCGAATATCGATTGTGCGGTGTCCGGTCTCCGGCGTCCCGCTGTCCACCTGTTCTCATGTAGATATATATCGCATTTCTCCACCGATTCTCGTGAAATTGTGTGAGCAGGTTTGTTAATTATATAGATTTTAGCTGTAATTCACTATAACGATTTTTTAAAAGCAAGGTCCTTAGCTCACAGAGCCAGAGACTACCTAGTACCTATAAATAGTTAGTCAGTAGGCCGTCTCCACTCACATTACTATGATAAGCATCTTAGTATCATGTTTCGTGCAGTCCCTCAATAAGTAAGCAGTTAACATCTGATGCCAGGAGTACTGAAACCAATACCTACATCTTTGTCAATCTTTGTAAACAAGAAAATTAAACGAGATTAAGCGCTTTATATTTACGAGGTAAGACGGTACTCCTTATAAAGGAGGGAATACAATTACGAAGTTCCAGCAATTTAAGAAGATCTAGTCCCGTTTAATTGCTGCTACATAAATTGTCTTTTGAACAGACGATATCTTTACGTTCGTAACATTTAAGCCGGTGTAAGTCAAGTGTTAATTAAATATCTACGGTGAATGTATTTATATACAGGCGTGACAAGTACTGTTGATATTGTACCCACGATTTTTGTATTAATATTAAAAGCATTTTTTTTAAACGGGTATGAAACAACACTGGTGCTAAGTTGTTAGACCCCAATTCGGATCGGGGCGGCATCTGATACGAGCATCTACATAAATTAAGATGTCTCCACTAGCCGGGGAACTCGGCTAATTACATCGCAAGTGAATGTCAAGCCGTGACAATGACAGCTACATGAATAGCAGACAATATATTTTCAAATAAGAATTTATTAATTCCAGCCCAGGGTCGTTGATTAAATCCCAAGATATTTCCGGCCGCGCCCTTATTAAATATTTACAATCTCAACAGATTCTAAATTAATTTCGCAGAATTAAAAACAAATTGCAAACTTGTGCTGTTCATGGTCCTACTGGGAAATTAAACGTCATGTCAATTACGTCATTTATAATACCGCGGCCAGACAATGCGAATTAATGGGGTAGTCAAATTACATTAAAATGAATTCTTGAACACGATTAAGTACGTAGCCGCTGCCTTGTGCTTTTTAGCCGACGAGAAAGAAGTTCTTAATTCGTCGGCATCTTTTGTATTTGATCTATAGATAATTTACTTTTAAAACAAAGTTTTAACCGACTTCCATTTTTTTCGACTCCACCAAGCCACGAGAATATTTCCACATTTTTTTTACAATTTACAACATGAACTGATTTCCGATAGCAAATGCGTTGATTACTACAGAAAAAAAACCGAATCGCTGTATGTGGGCCAAATGAGGAATTTCGTCGATTCCCCAAGATCATCACCGATGACACTTCATTAGTTCCTATTTCAACGGAATCTTATCAGAACCTGTGACGTACTTTTGCACTTTTAATTACATAATTAGGATTGTTAATTTTTTTTAACCCCCATTTATATTTTATTTTTCGAAAATATAGAGTAATTCAAGAAACTGATTTCAATATTTTAGCAATTCGTCACTTCGTTTATTTTATATAATTTATTAAAAATATGAGATACGACTTCTCTTAAATTAAATGTAGCGCCTGAATCTGTATAGCAAACTTTTTTTACTATATTGATAGTAAAAAAGGTTTTAAATGTCAATAGATGGATGATCTTGAATACGGCGGTTGACACTTGACAGCTAATCCTTGTTTGACTGCCATGAACGTAGAATAATCTGGACAAGCTATGGTAATAATAATACCACGTGCGAGCGAGCTGTTAGCATACAAATCTCTATAAGTGTGACAGTTTTTGTTGTTTGCCACAACTGATTGATGATGAACTGATGATGAAGTCGTGGCACACAAACCATTACCCGTCCAAATTTGGTAGGTTGTTTTTGACAAGTCATCAGTCATTTTAAGACGAGTTCTTAATTTAGCTGCATAAGAGCTTTTCCGTCCCTCACTGTGATAACATCCCGTCCATAGTATTCTAGGTTCATGTTGACTGACAGGCCCATGTCAAAGACAATGTAGACTTTCAATTTTTTTGACACAAGTTATATTTTTAATTTCAATGCATGCATAAGGTCAAACAAACATTAGTTAAAATATAGCTAACATTAATGTATTTTTGAACCACAATTAGAAATACTTGTTGTTGTTAAGCTCTATCCCTCGAAACGGTTTTCGAATTAGACTGCATTGTGCATTTGTAAGCGTAGCCAATTGAGGAATTCGAGAAGTCATCTTCAGGTCTTCATTATTCCTCGCCACCAAATTTATGTGCACGAGTTATAATAGAAAATACCACAATTACTACACGCGTGCCTAATAAAATTGAAGAGTTCCCTCAATTCCTCATGGATCCCATCATCTAACTGAATTTAAAAAAAAATGGGACCCATCTGGAAGCATATACACACGAAAAAAAAATTAGAATCGGCTCATCAATGACGGAGTACTGAGGTAACAAACATAGAAAAAAAATACAACCGAATTGACAACCTCCTACATACATTTTTCCAGCAATATTATTATATCATACTAAATAAATCAGAATCACATAAACTGAAATGTATACGTACGCGTACAAAGCTAGTCAGTTCTAAATACATCTCAGTAATCAATTCCTTGATAAAACAAGCCTCGTACCCAAATATTGAAGATTCCAACAAGGCAATCAAGATCTTGGGTTCTTTAATAAATGTCAGTTTACGGGACCGAAATGAAATATGCTTATTTTCGGTCATTATTCGAAAATTGCTGCGTTGCAGTACCTCCTCTCGTTATCTTTTCTCCTCAAGACCTGCCATTATAATGTAAAAGATTTAGGTACACTAAATAACAGAAATAACATTCAACTCTTTGGGGGAGGCCCATGTCCATCAGTGGACCTCTTTCGGCTGATCTGATATTTCAACTCTTTCAAAGTAAAGGCTCATTTTCATTTGTCATGCCCCGCAGACGGAATAACGACAATTGAAAAGTCATCAATTGATAGCACAATCGTTTTATCCCGTGCGGTATAATGAACCAGTAAAATATATCGGTTGATTAATAGCGTGCAGTATACTCCAGTCATTTTACGGTTTCGCCAAACATTAATTTATAATAGCCTGTGCTTTTTTTTCTCCATCATAAATACATATTTTAAGATACTATATTCACGAATCTTACTAACATTCGACCCGGAAGTAGGTATAAAAAAAAACTGTCAAATAAACGCCGATTTTTTTTATTAAAAATAATAATAGTTGTTTATAATCGTCAACACAACAATATTATTGGCTTTAACCTGTAAACAATGAAATCCGACATTTTTTTTACACGTAAAACCAATAAATTAACAAAATCCATGGCTTGGGTGACAGGTGCTATAAGTTGGTAGAAAAAAAATATAATAAGTAGTACTTTGATTTGATTCTCATAAAAAGAATTGATGATGCTATTTTCCTAAAGATCGTATTAATTTTTGTTTAGAATTGCTTTTAAATACATTTACTCCAATAAACTATTGGTAAATATATTAATAGAACCAAATTGTGTCTCAATTTAATTTAACTATATAGATTATTAAAGTAGTACATGAATCCTACAGAAAAAAAGTTTGTGTAAAGCTTTATACACATTTGAATAGTCCTGTTTAATTCTACAATTGAACTTCAACTCTATCCGTGTGTGTTAACGATCACATTCGCTCGCAGCGGCGGCACACAACGAGTGCTTTGCCGAATTCGCATTCAAGGCCGCGCTTTCTGTGCCCCAAGATACGAATTAGATAGATACCTACATTAACTACGCAGATTATTTGTAATATTTATATAGTCTTCGACGATGTGCTAGTAGGAAAATGCTACTGGTGTAATAATGGCGTGAGCGGGAAACGCGCTAACAAATGAATGAAATAATCATATTTTAGTGAAACATGCCAAGAATTTTGTACATTTTTATGTTTGATGTCTCAATGCTTCATAATTATTTACTGATAAATGTCATCATTATAAAACACTGACGACAAATTTAACTGGTGATTTCCTATTTCAAGTAGTTTAGTGTCAGTTTAGCAGAGTACGTAGTTTGTAGTACGAGATCCATCTGCACATCATTGTAGTAACGGAAGTAGGTAGGTATGTACTTTATTATTGGTTTGGGTAAGAAAGAAAACGTCGCTAAAATAACTATACAGGCTGGAAAAACTTATGGGCCCTGAAATAAAACCACCGTAAATCCTTAACGTCAGTGGCGTGCACTACATAAAGGCACAAAGACACTGTACAGTAGGGGTAGGCCTACTCAAATCTGTAATATTGTTTTTAGGGTTCCGTACCCAAGGGGTAAAAACGGGACCCTATTACTGTAGCCTCCGCTGTCTGTCTGTCCGTCTGTCACCAGACGTGTCTCATGAACCGTGATAATTAGACAGTTGAAATTTTGGTACAGATATTAACATCTCTGTTAAAGTCGATTTTAAGCTACTTTACGTGTGTAGGTCGACTTGATGAAAATGCAATACTTGAGTACCATTTGGTTTGGTATTCGATGGTTATTCTCACCAGTTCCCACCAATTCGTTAACACTAGTAACGGCTGTGAATTATTTCCTACCTGCTATGCTGCCACCAAAAGTAACCAACACAACACACACCACTTTAGTGGTTACCAATTTTTTTACCTGGAAACTAGGAAAATATGTATGTCTTAGCTGTTAACAAATTGGTGGTAACGAATGGAAATTGGAACAGGACTGAGATATTATTGAATGTAAATAAAACAAATGCATTAAGTAAGTAACACCTAATATTATATTAATTTTTTTCAGATAAATCAACATTTACGGTCTCCATATCTGAGTTCGCAAATGAGGATTACATAGAAATATATGATGTCACCAGATCTCAGCACTGAGGTGAGGGGTCTGGGTGTCAAAATTCACCAATCCTGGTTAATCATCATCAATTTGGTTGGTGGATTTAAAGCTGTGGACTAAACAATATTTTACCACAGTGCTGCCAGCTGGTGACACAATGCATCCTGGAAATCCTCATTGAACTTGAACCAAATGACATTATGAATTATATTAATTGATTATGGTTAAACTATTATGGTTGCATGCTTTATACTGTCAGCCATAAAGCGAAGTATATAAGGCCGATTTGTGCTATTGCGATTCAATTTTCTATCGAGAATACTTTATGTAACCGTGTAACAAACCAGCAGTCTTTCTAGTTGAACTATAGAGAACTACTAAATGTTTACCTTAACCATCATATATAGTCCACTCGATAGAAAATCGAGTCGCAAAGAGAAAAGATCAGCATGGATATACTTCGTATTGAGCATTAGTTTCCGCGATTTACATTTTTAGCATTAAACAATCCCCAAGTAAACAGTTAAGAGTCAATAATAATATAAGTAACGTAAGTATAAAATCAAGAACCAGTCTTTCTTTCATTAAATATCAGTCATGTTATAGAACGATTTGGACATTCAATATTTACTAACACCCTGTGCAGTCCGAGATCAATGAACATTTAATTCACTATAATAATTTTAATTACTGTGTAAACAACCCTCACTCGGTCTCCACACTCCTAGTGGAGTGTTAACACCTTAGGGCTTAGACAAGCTAGACTAAATAGGATTATTTCCACCTGGTAAATTGGTGGTAAGTAGATGGGATAACCTTTTTATTGCCCTCCAATAAAACTATCTTGGAATCGATTGATAATTACACAGACTTAAGTACTAATCTTTATAGTTTACATTTAAGAAATCATACTAAACAGTAACAACCAGAAATTGTATTAACTGCCATATTTATTGTTTATCATATTCCTAGGTCTCTTATGCTAACACGGTCATTAATCATTCATGATAGTAAATCTGATATTTACTAAGATTCCGTACAGTCTGAGATCAAAAACTTTAATCAAATATTTATCACATAATGCAATTCCTAAGTAGCCCTACGATAATACTATCTTGGGATCGTATGGTTTTTTTACATACACTACCAGATTTAACCTTCGAAATTTTCTTCATTTTCCATCATATTAAAAAAGTTTTCTTCGTCCTCATCTTCTGAATTTTCTACATTATCTTTGCCATAGTCGACCCGTAACATTCTTTTCCTAAGCAGTTTAAACACAAATCTGAACAGTTCATCCCACATTTTTTGCAAGTACAGTTACGACCACAAGTCGTTTTACACTTGCATGATATCGTTTGGAGTATTTTTAACGGAGTAGCATCGTTTAATTTCTGTATAGGGACGAGTTCTTCATGTTGCATCCACCAGCCCCATTTTGTAGGATCTTTGTGATTATTAAGCCAATGCTGAACTTGATGATATACTCTGAAGGAGTGTTGTCGAGCAGAGTCCTTAGTTGGTGGGAGATTAGCCAAATTGAAACTGGTTTTGATAGTAGCCTGAGCAAATCTTTCGTATCTGATGGCGTTTAAATTTGATTAAGATCCGCCATAAAGCTTACAAAGAAATTGTTCACCAGCTGCTGCTATTGACTCTGCATCTGCTTCTGAATCTGTGAACACTGTTGCTGCCATTCTCAAATTTATGTCCTTTTTCAAAAGAGTGGCACACTTCTTCTTGCCTATTTTGAATAAAGCTGATGTGGTATCACATCCAGACATAGCATGTATGAATAAGATATGATCTCTGAGCGATGGCTCCAGCAAGCTCTCCGAATTGTATATATTTGTAGGCACTTTTCCTCTTCCGGGTTTCATTAAAACCACTTTCGGGTTTGTATGAGTTGTTAGGATTACCAACAAATCGACGTCTTCTCCTACTATTACAACATTTTCATTTGTCATGCCCAGTTCGATAGCTGTGGACACTATCACTTTGTACAATCCTGATTCCAGCCGACACAAATGTTTGCGTGACCATCTGAATCAGTCTCTTTTTATTTTTTTTATTAGTTAGAAATTTATCTTGAGGAACTGTGCACATTGTGTTTCGGTCAAAAATTATGTCCACGTAAGAATTTCCCATTGCACGCCGACCACGCTCTGCACTTTTAGTGCTTTGTTCTTCATTTTCATAACCGTCGAATACTATTACCGTGTTGTTGCCGAAAGTTTTGGTGACATAATTTAAATAATTTTGACATATGTCGTTGAAATATTTCCCTTTTGTCCAAATGACTTTGTGAATCAAATAACCTCCATCAACAACATACATTTTATTAGTTATATTATTTAAATCCATGTCCAATGGCTTGAACAAATCATAAAGAGAGGACTTTCTTGTTTTACGCATAGCAACATCGTCAAAGAGGGACAGAGGGTACGGAGTCAACTCGTATTCAAAGTATGTTCTTAGCTCTTCTTGCGACTGTTTGTTAAAACATATCCTTCTCATTATTACATCAGATTCGATGGGCACTTTCACATTTTCAATTTTAACTGTTGATGTCATGGCCTGAAAATTGCATATTCTGTTTTTGCGTGAAAACGTCACGTCACTGTAATTACTTCCAATGTAATTCTTCATTATATCTTTGCCAACAGTACAGGCTTTATGGCAGTTAACTTTATCGTCCCCGACCAACCCTTTACTAATAGATACTAATTTGTCGGTTTGGCGGAAAGGTTCATGTGCTGTAAGCCAATTCACGATTTTTTCGGTGTCCACATAATCCCTTTTGATTCTGGAGTCTCTTGAATCTACATGTTGGCTGCTAGAACTTCCATGGATACCGCAAAAATCTTCAACGGCCTCTGAAGCTTTCTGTATAGCGGGCAAACTTAGAATCCATCTTGACGTAACACTATCGCTTAAACCTCTTCCATGAGTTAGACCCCCAATGCTTTTCATTGAACGCATCAAAGTTTGTTCTATGGTCATATCTGACCATACTCCAGCCCAGAACCTGTTCGTCCGTCTAATAGTGAAAAGTCCATTTATGAATTTAAGGTATTCTTCCGATGGCATTTTATTGGCCAGATTATTCATGTCATCTAAATATAGCGATGCCCATTTTGCGTAATTAAAATGCCCACTTGCATAGAAATACGGTAACATATCTTTTATTACAGTTAAATGTAAAGTCCAGTTACCCGTCCGCTCTGCTTCAATGAACTTTTTTACTAAAGTTGTAATTTCAATGTACTGAACCCAAAGCTGAGCTGTTGGTCCATTTTGTTTAGTTTTGGATAACATTTCATCAAATTTATTGGGAAGGTCATAACAAATCCCAGGCATTTCTTCAACTTCCCCTTGACACTTATCCTTGAACGAATCAAGATAATCCTCAATGTCGAGTTTTTCCTCCAAAGAAAGGCCTATGTCATTGATTATCAACTGAGATAAAGCTAAGTTGGTCAATATATGAGCTCTAACGGCTCTGGCATATGAATGACCAGAGAGCATTTTATCTATGGAATTGGCAGCATAAATGCAATTCCACAATTCTTTTAAGCCGCTACCGTTCATTATAAAACCGATAGCACCCATGAATGACATTAATAAATGAAATCCTCCGAGCCGCAAAACTATATTTTTTAGTTTGGGGTCTGAAGTTGTATGCATTATTTCCTGGGCTTTAGCGTACAGCGGTTGATCGAACGTTACTATACATGTTGTCATACTCGAATTCTCTGTTTTATCGGCAGCTGTTCTCAACGCCGTATAAATTGTATCATACTCGGAAGCCGGAGCATTAATAAAAGGCAGGTAAAGTACTTCCGAAACCAAGTAATTTTGTTTTTTCGTCGCATCTTCCATGAATCCACTCCACCCTTTAAGATTTAAAAAATCTTCTGACTTCCCATAGAGCCATAAACAATCAGCAATACTGGGTTTTGAATCTTGATTTTCGGTTGAGTGATCCTGTATTGTTCGTTCTTTCAATCCAGTAGATTTCTGTTTTTCGAAACGTTTTAAGGGAGTGTGTCCGAAATTTCCGATTACAATAGCTTTCGGGACATCCTTAAACGAACAATTTCTCTTTTATCTTCGTCTAATTTAGGTGTCATACATTGTATTCCCCCCATGACATGAAATGTTTTGTAACCATCTAAAGTCTTCGTATTAAAATCCGCATTATCAAATACAAATTGTTGGAAACCGGAAGTCAAAGCAGGTCGAGGACCTGCAATTGCCGATGATTGAAACAGCAACACCTCATTGTAAGCAACACTGTATCCTAAACCAGATAAAAGATCTATAAGATAACGCGATGCATACTTATGGTGAAGTAAAGAACCAATCCCCAAAAGCAATGGAGAAATGTAAGTACGTGGTCTTATTGCAGTAATCATTGAATGTGCAATAGCCGTCTTTTTTTTTTCAAATTTGATTCGGTAAGATCGGCACCACACTGATTGTGACCATCGATAGCAGTATCTAAAAATGTCTTTAAAGTTTCAGGGATATCAGACTGTACGGTAGATAGAAATGAATCTGGTTCAGGATAAAAATCTGTTTCTCTAAATTCTGTGAGATCGAATGTCGTTTCTTATAAAATTCGCAGCAGATTGAACTATCCGTAATTTTTCTATCCGAACATCACTATGTCGATTAATGTACCAAGTGTCGCGAAGTAAATCATGACATTTTTTCGCAAAACATATTGTTGTAATTTGTCCATCACATCTATTTGCAATGATTACTTCGTCAGAATACTTGTCCTTTAATTTTCTGATAACTGTCCTGTTGTCGAGCGTAATATGTAAATTATTACGAATGTCGTCAAGTGAGTGTTGGGAATCGTCATCAGTCTCAATTAAAGAATACACAAAAGACATTTGTTCGTCGATATCATTTGATGTTGGCCGGCCCCGTTTGCGCCCCGTTAATGCTCTTGGATTGAAGAATGCGGCAAAACACTTTTGATGGTATCTTGCATTTGCGGAGAGTAAGTTGATTTTCCGGATACGCTCCAAAACCTGTAAGTACGTAATTTTGTTAATTTAACGTAACTCCCAACAAAAGGTAATATAAATTTAAGATAGGCTATAAAAAATTGTGTTAATGTATTTCTTTAAGTGAGAACATGATCCTGATCCTGTAATGGGCCCTATGGTGTTACTATTTTGTCTATAAATATGTTGCGCTGTTGCTTTTCCATATTTCCATATTAATAAATCAATACTTCTGACAGCTTTTGTTAAAACAAAAACTTATACTTAGCTTATAAAATTTTGCAGTTGGATCTTGTACTATACTCGTACTTGTAATTATTCAGATGAAAATCATTTCATTTTTTTTATATGTAACGCAACACATTTATATACACAAAATTAAAACCATATAGCCAATTACAGGTTCTCACTTATAGAAATAAACTAACACAAAGAAATCTATAGCCAAACTTAAACTTAGCGTACATTACGCACAGTAACCTGAGTATCGCGCACTAATAGCAAGCATGGCTATGGGATATTAAACTAATAGGATAATTTCGTCTTTTACCCGACCAGCTTTATTGTCAAACGGACTATTAACTAAAAAGGCATATTTCCTCAATCCTACTTTAGAAAATAATACAATTACGAAAGTTTTCATGTTTAGAATGGTTGTTACTCAGTCTCATGCGCATTGCAAAATAACGCAGGATAACTAGCGGGACAAAATATACCCTATGACCATACATAAATCCATTCCATAAGCACGTGAAAGAATTTATAAAACGGATAAGTAAGTGGTTTCGGAAATGACCCTTTAAGTAGGTACATACAAACTTAGTTACTAAAGCTACTTTCTCACCGATATTTTTAATAACTAGTATAGAACTATACGAAATTACAAAAATAACTGCAAATGCAAATTGCAAATAGAACTATACAAAAGTGATCACAAACCGGCACACTAAACAGTCAAAGTGGTCAGTTGGTCACTAACCGGCGCTACGACCCTATTTCCTTGATAAAACTACAGTTAAACAATTAAGTAAATAAGACTTCAGCTTTAACTACGGAGGTACCCATTTTGAGTGAACCCTATTAAAATCTGTTTCAGAACCTACCTAAGTACCTACTTTTTTAACCTGTAGGTAATTGGACAATCAGCTGTTTTGTTCGGTGTACGGTACGGTTTATATAGATAAATAATAATATAAATGTAATATACAATATAAGTATTGCTCGTTTAATAGTATGAGACTCATCATCGTCATCATATCAGCCGAAAGACTTCCAATGCTGGACATAGGCCTCCCTCAAAGAGTGCCAAAGTGACCGGTCCTGTGCCACCAGCATCCAGCGGACTCCCGCGACCTTTACCAGGTCATCAGTCCACCCTGTTCCGGTACGTGGTCACCACTCGAGAACAAATAAATAAAAATAGGTAGGTAGGTAATGTAGGTAGGTACTTGTAAATAAATTAGGTACTAAACTGTGTACTCCATGAATCTGCACGATTGGTACACTTTATAATAATGTTTGTTTGCGTCGCTTCACTTTGAACTTTGGACACCTTAGTCCTAGATGCCACTGGTTTTCGCTTTTCCTCCTGAATGAATGTGTCGGACGCATCTCCATTGCAAAAAAAGCAGGTCAAATCAAACGCTAGAGGAGGCGCCGCCGGAGGGAAGCCCGCGCACACACGTTTGGCAGCAGCATCAGTGTTCCTTGGATCGGTGTAGGCTTTTCTGCATGCCTTATGTAATCTCAAAGCATCTTCCTCTAGAGTGCTGAACAGCCCATCACATCTAGCTGCACTCGACAAGTACAATCTTTGAAGTCCCTTCTTTCCCACTTGCACTACGTCGAAGTTCAAAGTTAAATTGCATATCCTACACTTGTCACTCATTGCTAACCATTTTAATAATTTTATTCACAAGTTAATTGAGTTTTAACTATTATAAACCACTGATAATAGATTACGCGTTAAAACGTGTCGTAAATCGCTGCCGCTCGTACAGTGCCTACTTAGACATATATATACGCGGCGAGCGGGCGGACGGCGCCTTGCCCCGCTGCAGGCAACCGGCCAATCACGTTTATTCTGCGGCTCGCGCGCGGCATTTTTAAACGTACTTAACAGGTGTTTCTAAAAACATTGATTGCAAAGTGATTTATCATCCGTTTCGTACATTATTGATTGAAAGAGTGCTTTTAATGAAAATCCCAAAACTTACTGATCAATTTGCATTTTTTTTTATTGTTAAACAGCATACCACCCCTAAAATCCACCCTCCGTTGTTATTTAGTGTGCGATTGCTTTCTAATATTTATGTCCACTACATTCAACAAGGAATGTAGGAACCTACAGCCAATTATTATTTTTAGACACGGAAATATGGTAAATGAAAAAAAAATGGGTCTAACTGAATAGAAATGTAATATTCGGAAACATTTTTTGCCCGATTTATCATCAAAGTTATAAAGTAAATATTAATTTATGAAAACAAAGAAAAAATAATGAGTTATTTTTTTTTACCGATTTTACAGGAATTTATAAATTTTCTATTATTTATTAAAATATTTAAATCACTAATATTTTTTCGGATACAGTCTCGGCGTTATTATTACAATTTTAATTTATCTGTTACGCACGAAAAAAAAGCTATTATAAATTATTTCCATTTCGCCATACTAGCGGACCCTATAATGACTGGAGTAGTAGGTTTGTTTGCTCGAAAGGGAGAGAGTATGCTTGAACATACTCGTTCTTGCATTTATTTGTGTGATGAACATACTCGTTCTTGAATTTATTTGTGTGATGAGTGGTGAGCACGAATATTTATTCCTGAGTCATGGATTGTGGCTTTTTCTATGTATTAAAGTATTTATTTATTAAGTATGTAAGTAGTCGACTAAGGGAGCAGGGTTGAAGTGTGTTGTGGGCGATGGGCTAGCAACCTGTCACTGCAATATCACATTTTGTCAATCTTTTTTATACCCACATTTATGCTAAAAGTGGCGCTGGAACATAAGTTCTATGTGCTCTGCCTACCCCTTTTAGGGATAAAGGCGTGAGTGTATGTATGTATGTTATTAAGTATGTTTACGTCACACCTGGCCATAATGCGAGTTTTACTTCACGCTGCGCGTACGGGAAAACTCGCATTGTGGCCAGATGAAGACGTAAAATTTTGTACTCAACACGGGCGGTAATTCGTAAAGCCCCAGAGCGCATATTTATGGCCCTCACCTTCGGTTCGGGCCAAAAACCCCTGCGATCTGGGGCATTCACGAATTCACCGCCCTAGTTACGTAATGTACTATTATCGTCGTCTAGTACTCATAGTACAACCTTTGTTTAGTTTGGTACTAGGTCGATTTGTGTAAGATTGTCCCCTAATATTTATTTATTTTACACGTCCAAGAACTGCCACCCATCTACCGCTACGCTACCAACCAGTGAAAACGGCGGCTCCCCACATGCGGACGCTATAGTATCATGCGTTTTGGAAATCTTCCGCATCCGGAATGCGGGCCCTATCGACCAATTAAAACGATTAGCCGTATGCGAGCGCTATAGCATGCGTTGAGAAAATCCCTCGCGGGCCCTATCAACCAATGAAAACAGTACCCCGTATGCGAGCGCTATAACATTACCGACCAATGAAAAACGCCTTAAAGGCGTTGGCTGAAGTATATGGCAGAAAATCAAAATGTGTAGTGAATTGTACTTAAAAAACTAATAGTGGAAAAACAGCAACCTCGTTCAGTCGATGTGCATATCAGTAGGTATACATGTAAGGACCTACATCATTCAATATTCCTGTTCAGGAATTTCATTACTGACCAAGAGGGATATTGGAACTCCACATAAAATTTAGAATAACTCTATGACTTAAGGGGATGCCTCGATTCTTGTAAACCACGTCACCGTGTAAGAGATATGTTTATGTCATCCGCCCAGGAGACAACGAGATAAAGCACTCTTCGAGAATGGCCGACAGCGATTCGACAGACGACTCGTTTTTTTCACCGAACAAACTATCAATAAAAGATGCTTATTAACCGACTTCAAAAAAAGGAGGAGGTTTTCATTTTAATATAATGACACAACGTCCGTCCAACGTCCATCATCCAAGAGTGCCCTGCTTGTCTGCGTTTTTCTGCGTGTCTCTGCCTTTTTCTACATTTAGAAAAAGCAGAAGCTTTTTTCTGTTTTTCTGGTTTTCTCTGCTTTTTCTGCGTAGTGTCGCGTGTTGTCTCGCTACAAGTGCTAGTATATAAATTTCACAAACCTTTTCAATAATAATTAGTAATTTCATTCCACAATGAGTTTGACGTTTCTCCACGGATGACATCTGTCATTTCGGTTTGTTTAGGACATGTTATTAACCTTAAAATTCTAACATTTGATGTTTGTTTAGGCTATCATTCGAGCGTTTTTTCAATAGAACGAAACGCAGGCGTCTAGATTCGTTGTCTGTGGTTTTTCTTTTCCGTTTTCCGTTCGATCTGCTTTGGGATCTTGTATCGACTTTGGATCGTATTATTGAAAATTCCGTGTGATCGGCTGTGGAAACATGTTTTTCCGGTGGGAAAGCGTGTGCGCTGTTTTCCTGCGCTGGAAGGAGCTCATCCTTGTAAATATTTAAACGAAATTGTCGTGTTAGACTCTGTAATGTCATTGGCCTATAGTAATTCTTGAAAATAAAGTTTTCTTTCGCTTTTACAGTTTAAGTCATGTTCGCTACATCTAGCGATGCCGCGGTCTTCAATTTACAAGGAGTAAGTAGTTTCGTAACTCTTTAAAAGACTATGTTGAAATACGCAAATGACAGTCGCATGTTATTGATACCGTTATTCTGTTTGTCCGCAGGTCCTAAAACCTTGGATGCCTTTTTGTACTTTTTGTCCTTTTTGATGATGTCGTCTTTTCGACTCCTTTTTAAATTCCTTTTGAATTCTTTTTGAACTTTTGGCATCCTTTAATAAGGTTAATTTTCCACTCGCCCCGGGTTAAGCGCTGTATACCTTTGCTTAGGATGAAGATCATTCATTATTTCCAAGGCTCTGCTATTTCCTGCACCCTCTTATAATTTCACGCTTTCCGAGGCCCTGCTATCCTGCAACCTCTTTTAATTATAATCCTTCCGAGGTTCTGCTAAATCCTGCACCCTCTTATAATTTACAATTGGTTGGGTGTTGCGACTATTCTGTTATGAATCATTTACTCATTTGCCTCCTTCAATAAGGCTTATTATTTCACATGCAAATTTAAATAAATTAATGTTACTCTAGACTGCGGGAGATTCATCGACTGCAACTATTTTGACGGCGTGTGAACCTCGGCCACTCTTCAGCCAGTGCGGACTTGCGAAGCTGTATTCCTGAGACTGTGGAAGACCATTGGAGAGCCCGGAGTGAACAAAGCCTTAAGCTACGTAACGTTACAAAGTGGTAATCCCTCTATACACGTCGGTGACATCTTTTATCAGTCTAGAGTGCCTTAGAACCTTGAACTTAGAACCTAGAATTTAATATCTAACCTAAAACCTAGTTTTAACTAGACTAAGTGTAATAGAGTCTAAAACCGTTACGTGGGTCACTACGAAAGTTTTGAGATACTCAAAATTTATAAAAAGAACGCAACGAGATTGAACCTTTTTTAAAAGATAAATTATTTGTTATTCGAACATAGAAAACCATTTGATCAAATATTTAAAAATAAAAAAATGACGGTTGTTTTTTGTTTCAATTCCGCGGGCTTTTATCGTCAACTATGGATTTTAAGCGAGAACATTTTCGTGCGATGATTTTCTACGATTATAAATTTGGATTAATGAATGTGAGTGCAGAGAACGATTAGTTTCGGCGTTTGAGGACTATGCACCATCGCGTGCAACAGTTTTCAGATGGTTTGCTCAATTTAAACGAGGGATTTTTTCCTTAAATGATGATGAAAGAAATGGCCGACCCGCGACTTCAGTTACAGAAGAAAACGTCCTAGCTGTGAAAAAAATTATTATAAGGAAGACCCAAAAGTGACTTACAAACAAATAGAAGAGGTCGTGAAGATTTCATCGCCAGCTATTAATGAAATTTTACACAACCGGCTTGGAGTCAGGAAATTATGTTAACGAGAGTTGGATTTACCAATATGATCCACCGACTAAACGGCAATCGACAATTTGGGTGTTTCCCGATGATGAACCTCCAACGAAGGTGAAACGCGGGCGAAGTGTTGGGAAAAAAATGGTGGCCACATTTTTTTCTGCAAGTCGTCATGTGGCCACAATTTCCTTAGACGACCAAAAAACTGTGAATGCTAAGTGGTATATTGAAGTGTGTTTACCTACTGTATTTAATAATTTAAAACAAAAACGACCTAAAACTGGGTTGAGGGGGCTCTTTTTGCATCATGACAATGCCTCGCCGCACAAGGCCATTGTCACCAAGGATTTTTTGAAGAGTACAGAGATTGAAGAATTGTGTCATCCTCCGTATAGCCCCGATTTAGCTCCTTGCGATTTCTTTCTCTTTCCGAAAGTCAAACTCGGACTTCGTGACTCCTGACTGACTGACACGCGATTTAACAGTCCTGAGGACGCACGGAATGCCTACTTGCAGGCCGTAGAAGACCTCCCTAAAGAAGAGTACCGGGAATGCTATAAATCATGGTTTAGGCGGATGAATCGATGCATAGAAGCTAATGGAGAGTACTTTGAGAAACTGTAATAAAAAAATATTGAATAACTTTTATATTTTTTTTGTATCTCAAAACTTTCGTATTGACCTAAGGTATTAAGACCATATAACCAGTTCTTCAGATAATCTTAAGAAAGGGTACTAAAGTTATGATAAAAATCAAACAAAAGTTTGGTTTTTATCATATCTTTAGTACCCTTACTGTCATACCTACTTTCTTAAGCACTGGACTTGAGATTAATAGTTCCAACACTCTACTTTAGACTCTGCTAATCCGGCAGTTTTAACTGTAGGCCTGGCGCCCGAGTTTTTTGTATTATTATCACCTCCTAAGAGAGTTTATTTGTTTATTCTTTGGCAACAAGTCTTGTTTCCAGTGGCTCCCTCTGACGCCATCTGGTGGAACTTTTATCCTTTTTTAAATACTTTAATTTATCTTGTTAACTACATATAAATGTTCACACCCAGCTACATTACAATTTGTCGGTTGCCGAACAGGGACAGGACATTTCTCTTATTTTTTATTTTGACAGTGAAATGATATTTTTGTTGTCTAGACAAGTTTTCTTGTATTTTTTAACTGGGTATACTTATTGTGTCTTGTTGAATTATAAGGCACTATTATTTTTTCTATAAGTATTTCATTGTTGTGATACCTTATGTGTATTATTTTCACACCACGGACCTATATACTCAGGACAAGCTATGGTAACATTTAACCCACCAAAAACATAAATGTAAAAAAGGACAGCCAAGTTCAATACAAAAATTATGCTTGGCTGTGGGCTTCGCCGCAAAAAGAATGGAGATCTAAATGAGTGCCAAGTTATATGCAAAATCCAAATATTCTTTGCGTTATTGGATACCTATAACAATTGTTGTCATTTAAAAATGTGAGATCTTAAAGTACCTAGGTTAGATTTGACTTGACGCTACAAATAAATAAAAAAAATATATATGGGGACCTCCCCTATTTTTTTATTTTTTTTTTGTTTTTAGATTTTTTCCTACGCTTACACACAATTACCGAGCTGTATTCCAAATTTCATCCTTCTAGGTCATCTGAAAGTAGGTTAGGTTTTAGGTACTATATGTCAGTCAGTCAATCAGTGCTAAAATTTACGACTTTTTGACCTTCATATCTTTATAACCGTTAAAGCTAGCTTCATTAAATTTGGGCTTCCAGATATCCTTATGGATATAATTAAACACACGTAGTTTTATGTGTTTACGTTAAAGAGGTTGATGTTGGTGGTTCGTGTAATATTACACTTGGCGCTGGCTAGCCAGTTCATTTGCTTGAACTTGGCTTGACACGCTGCCGCGTGTCTAGATATCACGTGCGAACGAGCTGGTAGCATACACATCTCGATAAGTGTGACAGACAGGGATATTAGTTAGTTTCACAGTGTATTAGGTTAAGTCTGTATTGCTGTGTAATATATTTACAATAAATAAAATAAAATATATCATTCATTGTCCTTGTCATAGTACCACTTTTTTTTATTTGCCACAACTGATTAAGTATGAAGTTGTGGCATATAAACCACTATCGTACCGACACGTATAAGCCTGTCCTGAGTATTATAGGTCCATGTTTCAAACAGTAGCATTTCAACACAAACTCCTAACAAAACTCCGTAGTCATTATAACAATTCCGCTAGATGCAAAATTAAAAACGTATTTTTCTCAAAAATGGCCCGCAAAGTGAACATAACTCGCTACATATTGGAAGGTAAAGTGTATAGTTTAAGGTCAGATCTAAATTAAAAGATATAAAACATTGCAGGCCGCCTGGAATGTTATATATAAATTCCTTTATTTGTCGAGTACACATTTTTACGATTGTACGTACGATTGAGCTGAAATTTTGATTATAAGTATAGTTTGGATGACAATTTAATATTATGGTACCATCGAGCTGATCTGATGATGGAGACAGGGTGGCCGTGGGAATTCAGTACTTGACCGACGTAACCCCGTTGAGTTTGGGCTCGTTAAAATCGTCTCAATGGGTAGTTGATGATCGTATACAGAAAAGTACAGTCAGCAATAAAAGCTTCTACCAAAAATGTTTTTTTTGACAGAAACTTATTTATTCCCCCATTTTTGAGAAAAGCACTATATTAGCCTCAGCCGGAATGGCAATTGCAGGCTTCGTATTATAATTAAACGGACTCGCAAGCTCGTCCGTTTAAACAAATACTCAGCCTGCAATTGCCTCCTTCCCGGCCACGGCAATAATGTACTATTCCCTGGAATTCAGTATAATATGGGAAGGCAATCAGTTTTGCAGAGTACAGTTAAGCACATGTATTACCTTCAGGACTATTTGATAGTATATAGTGCACGAACGTGGTGTAATAAAATCCGCGAAACAGAGTAACGGTACATTTACTTAGAAATATTTTTCCTGCGAAAGGGTGCGTGGAGGTGGCTTCCGAGATTTAAAGCAAACATAACTCGACTGAGAGATGTTAAGTGGATATCCCAGCTTACAACGCTCGGTATAAAGTGGACACTCGGATGCAGCACTCAGCTGTGCCGCCCGCAGTCACACAACTTGCAGCTATCACTGTTCTAGCTGTCAGTGAATAGATTTCTTATTAAAAATTTTAAAAAAAATTTACACCCAACCTGTATACTTATGGTTTTTTCACTACATCGCAGAAAATGGGTTTCTTAAATTATTCGCAAAACGCAAAAATATACTACTTGTACGCAAATATAGCCAAATTTTCGAAACTACTTAAAAATGACAGCTATTTTTAATGTTATGTTCCAGATGAAAAAAAACCCTCGGTCCTCTATAGGTACCTATTTCGATAATTTAACGTGGGTAGGGTAATATTAAAAATTTCCGTTCCAGATGAAAAAAAACCCTCGGTCCTCTATAGGTACCTATTCCGATAATTTAACGTGGGTAGGGTAATATTAAAAATTTCCCGAGTATCAGACGCTTTTGTCAGTCAGGAATAATCATTACTCAAAAATAAGAATGTCGCAATCACAAAATAACAAGTGTTTTAAAGCAGTCCTATACAAGAACCACAGCAGTTAATGCTGTTAAGTATGAAACTACAAACAAGAAAACTCTATTGATGAAATAGTTATCGGCTCAGTATCGAGAAATTATGACAATCTAGAAGGAACAGTCAGTATCGGGGATTTTTACGGTAAAGGAGTGCGATATGTTAAGTGCTTATGTCTATGTTATGTTAGTCGATATAAAAATATTCAACATTTATATTATATAAGTAACTAGCTTCTGCCCGCGACTCCGTCCGCGTAGAACTCGTTTATATCGCAGCTCCATACAAACTTTTATCCCCCCATTTCACTCCATTCGGGGATGATTTCGGGGATAAAAACTATCCTATGCCACTCTCAATCCCTTCAACTATCTCCACTTAAAAAAACAGGTTAATTCGTCGCTCCGTTTTGCTATGAAAGACGGACAAACAAACAAACACGCACATACACTTTCCCATTTATAATATTAGTATGGAAGTATAGATTTATTAAGTGAAGTTATATTTAAGCTTTAGTAACGAGTGATATTATTGATTCCTTCAGGTTTTTCTTTCATGTTGTCTATGACACTTTTACAAGGCCTATCATCGCGAGCTGTCAAATAACAGTGCAAGAAACTGTGTACGTAATTGTGTTACAAAATTTAGAAATGCAGAATTTTAGTTATTTTAACACGTTCACGGACAGTACGTCGAGAGACGTGAATGAAGACCCTCGTACCTAATATGGCACTACGGCTGTAGACGGGAATTTAAATGTGACCAAAAGTGGAGCTCCGTCCACAGCCGCAGCCAACTATTTTTCATAGTATTTATAGGAAGCATAATTATATGACTCCGTGCTGTTTTTGGCTGTAACACAAACCACCTGCTGTGACATAACGTCTGTGGACGGACAATTTCTGTAGCCGATATCGTCTGTGGCCGTTAGTGCTGTTACACAAGTCTTAGTACCCGCTTGATATTGTTGGCTCATCCCTCGAGCCAACGTCTTGAGGTCTTCGGTATTGTATTTCATATAAACAACTGTATCTCGGCAAACTTTTATTACAATTTTAATAGTACAAATACAACGAAAACATCACTTATCCAAACATGACAGCTAGCCTCTGACAACTTTTTTATAGGTAAAATATTTGTAGCATAAACGCGCCAAAAGCGCGTTTAGGCGATTTACTTTTGCTAATGTTGGTACTCTGTAAAACGATTGGATTAACAAGTTAATTTAAAATAACAAACACGTATAGCCCTTGTGTTGGTACCAGGGACCGGAAAACCCGTTCATTTGCCTTACCCGTTCATTCGGGTAACCCTTTCATATGATAAGCTAATCGTTTGGGTAACCCGTTCATCCGCTTACCCAACAATAATGATAACCCGTATTATGCAGATTAACCTAATCGTTACAAGGGGTTACCGCTTACAGGAGCTGATTCGGTTTGTGTTTTGCGTGTACTAACCGGTAACCTTTCTGTTTAGGGTAAGCCTTACCCCTCTCCTCTCTAATGCCTACTTCATGTAGTGGAAAGAGTAGAATAATATAAAACGTATTTATACAATTCGCAAGGCCATGCCAGGATCATCATCATCACATCAGCCGAAAGACGTCCACTGCTGGACATAGGCCTCCCCCAAAGAGTGCCAAAGTGGCCAGTGTTCATTACAAACATGCACGTTTCTATAAAGAGTTTTTGGTTGGGATACTTGTAGGAGGAAAGGGGGGCCGGTATTTTTTTAATAATGTTTTTAAAATTTTCTTTTCGATCGTAAAAAATGCGTAAAAATAATCATGTTTTATTCTTCAACTTCTTCTCTCAGATCGATATTTACCGGGATATTAGGATACAAAGGTCAGTCATATAAACGGTTCTGGGACTTAAAAAAATTCGGTATGGTAATCGACTCGGATACCGGATAGGTTAGAAGGTAGAAGATGGCGGCGGGAGCAGGTCTTCGTGGTTATTTTTTTTTATAAAAGAGCGGAAAAAACTTCTTTAGAGAAAAGTATTTCAAGTAAAAGATTTTGACGTGTTCTATACGTAACAGTCATTTAAAATAGGTGTTAAATGACACCACTTTGGCAAAAAAAATTAAAGTGCTGAACTGTCCCTGATAGCTCCACCCAATAATGAACTTTGAACCTCTCTAGTTCGTAAACGGTCAAGTTAATAAATATATAAAAAATCAATTAAAGCTGTTTATTTTTATGTATTCTTTTAAGTTCTTATCAAAAAACTAGTAAAAATGCAAAAAAAAATCCTAAAATCGCCTCACCTTTGCTATACGCTGACCGAGTTTTTAACGAGCTGATATTGAAGATGTATATTCAATTAAAAAAAAAACGCTTTATTCTACCACACATAAAATTAAGTAAATACATTCATTTTGTGACTTATTAAATATGAGTAACAATTTGGAGGTGTTGTCGCTGACGTGAAAGTATTTTTTTTAAACAGTTATTGTATTTTTTTTCTTTTTTGTACCGCAATATATTAGTGGTAGCCGTACACAATCTCAATTTAAAAAAAAAACACAAATCGTTGTGAAGTTTAGCCACTTGGCACACGCATACTAGAGGTCAAATTGGCTAAGACATTTTATTTTTTGTATGGATTTTTTTTTTTGAAACCAGTCGTGTGTAGTATCATATGAAAGGGCTTTTTGAAGAGATTCTAAAAATATACCTCATTATATCATTTCAGTATTTAAAAAAATTAAAACACAAATAATTTTTAATACATATGGGCTCCTTCAGACACGATATGGCACAGATAAGACAAAGAATTTATCGTTTTATAAACAAAACAGCACAGTTCATTACAATTCCAGTAGAACTGTGTCACTTTGTTTGTAATCTTGAAAAATTATACACATAAAAAAAAACTATAGTTGGTGCATTCCTATTTGCATTATGACAGAGCCCCAGTACAATAAACGTTAAATTTGACATAATTTGTACTGAGATGACAGTTGTCAAATAAAGCAAATAGGAATGCTAATACTATAAATGTAATTATTATCAAAATTGCTTTCTTGGGGTTAGATACCAAGATATAACGTATCATTTGTGATATACTGTACAAAAAAAAATGTTGGATATATCGTATCTGAGGGAGGGGGAGAGAGAGAGAGAAGGTCCAACCTTGATATTTTATGGCAAAAACTAAACAAACTATACCAACTGCTGAAAAGGTGCAGTTAAAGGGTTAAAGAGGTATTTTCCCGTTGGAAATATGGATACTTCGTATCATTTTATGATTAATATGTACCGTATCTGCACTACAGTTCCATAAGTCACGTCAAATAGGAATTGAAGTAGAACTGTCTCACTTTGTAATACGGAAAAAAAAAAACAAAATTGCTTTTTGGAGGTTAGATATGAGGATATCACGTATCATTTGTCATATATTGTATTAAAAAGATCTGCCATATCGTGTCAGGAGAAGCCCAAACTTGCTATCACCTAAACTTGTTTCATGTTTCATGTGTTTTTTTTTTTTTTGTTTATTCTATTGTTGAATATGCGTGTCCTGTGTGTTTGTGAATAAATGTATCTTTCTTTCTTCTTTCTTTCTTTCTATGTTTCGAAAATTATTTTTGTTTATTAAAAAAAAATGCTGAAATGTAATGATTTGGTATATTTTTAGAATCGCCACAAAAAGCCCTTTCATATGATACTACACACGATAAGTTTCAGAAGAAAAAAAAAAAATTTCCATACGAAAAATTAAAAAATTGTTTTGTCCCCTAGTATGCGTGTGCCAAACAGCTAAGTAAACTGTACATCGATTTGCGGTTTTTTTAATCGTGTGGCTTACACTATATCCTATAATTGACGTCATATAATTTTCTTTACTATATGCACATTATACGTGGCGCACGTCAAAATCGGCTGGCTATAAAAAAAATTGCAAGCCTAATCTATAAACTTAGTCCTAACTACAACTTATATATAAAACGCCGAATCTTCGCGGGAGCACGAGAGCAGACAGCAAACGATTAAAGGAAGTGACAATAATATGATTAATTGTACTAAACAAAAATATACCTAACTCATTCATGGCCATTTGTTGCCTTACATGTGTTTTGATTTTGAAATCTACGCTTTGCGCCACGTGACTTAACGTGCACTTTTATATAACATTACATTTAGGTCGGCGAATTACAAAGCTTTTGACAAATGCCGCACGCGCAATGCCGCCCCGCGCGTAGGGATCCGCCAAGTTTGGTGTCTTGCGCTACGATAATAGACCATATCCAGTTTACGTAAAAGCTAAAACAGCTGGCTCGTATTTAATCAGCGCTTGAAGCGATAACCCTTTCCCGGGTTTTTATATCGGTAAGCACTAATCTGAATTAATTCAAAAAAAGGGTTTGTTTATTAAGCGGTTATCCAATCAAAAGCTTACCGAAATGAAAGGGTTTTTGGACAACAGCTTTAAAATAACCCGGGTTTTTGAAGGGGTTAGGGTAAGCGGGTCCGGTCCCTGGTTGGTACACATGAATGAAGTAAGTATACACTTTCATATGGAAAAAGCTAACATTCGGCCAATCCTGAAATCAAAATGCGGCCCCGTATTTTAGTCCATTTTCTAAGAAGGGTAATTTTGAAGTTCAACATCATAATGCCACTGGTAAATAATAATAATAACAAAGTAAGTAATCAACTTATATACTACCTCATCACACTCATATGCAATGACTAATGACATAACGTATATACCTTAATCCTATAATCATTTTGAGTATACACTCTTATTTGATAAATCAAGTCTTCGCTTGCTATAACTCACTGTAATGCTAGATCACTACACGCCTTCACTTGCAACAACTCACTGTAGTAAACTAGATCATTACAAGCCCCCACTTGTAATGACTCACTCTACAAAACTAGATCACTACAAGCCTTCATTTGTAATGACTCACTCTATAAAACTAGATCAGTACAAGCCTTCACTTGTAATGACTCACTCTACAAAACTAGATCACTACAAGCCTTCACTTGTAATGACTCACTCTACAAAAAGAGATCACTACAAGCCTTTCACTTGTAATGACTCACTCTACAAAACTAGATCACTACAAGCCTTCACTTGTAATGACTCACTCTACAAAACTAGATCACTACAAGCCTTCACTTGTAATGACTCACTCTACGAAACTAGATCACTACAAGCCTTCACTTGTAATGACTCACTCTACAAAACTAGATCACTACAAGCCTTCACTTGTAATGACTCACTCTACAAAACTAGATCACTACAAGCCTTCACTTGTAATGACTCACTCTACGAAACTAGATCATTACAAGCCTTCACTTGTAATGACTCACTCTACAAAACTAGATCACTACAAGCCTTCACTTATAATGACTCACTCTACAAGACTAGATCACTACAAGCCTTCACTTGTAATGACTCACTCTACAAAACTAGATCACTACAAGCCTTCACTTGTAATGACTCACTCTACAAAACTAGATCACTACAAGCCTTCACTTGTAATGACTCACTCTACAAAACTAGATCACTACAAGCCTTCACTTGTAATATGACTCAGATATAATATGGCAATACTCTCCTGCAAATAAACATTTATAACTTTCACTCTAAAATTATACTATCACTTTTATCACAAGATTTCTATTTTTCAATCTCACTAGATAAAACCATCATAAACATCAAATTGTATTATCATAAGAATCTTAATTCCTAATGACACTCTTTAACAAACTATAAAGATATAATATATGAATTTTACTTTGAACTTTTCATCACAATAAAACAATACACCAATTTGGACATAAGTATCTTACACTCTTTTCTTTTTAACTAATTCTTTAAATTTATTTGACACTAGAAGAATAACAGAATATGAACTTACTAGAAGACCCTTTTTCTTACACTTACACTTTTATATTTATATCTTTACATTTTTGTCTTATAAATATTTTAATCTATTTTACTAGTCACACTTGAAAAAATATATATTTATTTATAAAGTGCCATTCAGGAACATTTGGAATAACAAAGGCAAATAAATAAGATATCTCTTATTTAATTACACAGAAATTAGTACTAAACACATGGATAGTGATTAACTTATCAGTCTCTGCCATAGAAAGTACCTATAATTAACAAAACATGTAGGATAGCTACAGGTAACTACTTCTAATTTTCAGTTGAACTAACTTCTTGGTGGAAATTAGATTGTGGCCTGTACATTATCAATACCTGAATTTGCTCTCTTATAGCAGTCTTTCATTTCATGACCTAACTTAAAACAGTAGTTACATTTTGTTAAAGGTTTATTACATCTAGTACTAATGTGGCCTTCCTCATTACAATTAAAGCATCGTGGCTGTTTTGTGTTTATTATATCATTGCTTTTAGTTTGATCTTGAATGACGTTATTTAGTCGCATATTTTTGCTATGGATATTATTGTTAATTTCACTTTGTGAGACAATACGTAAATAATTTAAGAGGTGTTCTGGTTCTTTGAACATACAGGTACCAGCACTCATTCGAACAAACTTGTCATCTATGCCATGAATTAAACACCCAACAGCCTTATGTCCAATAATCTCACATTTATTTATTAATGCCATCTTGTCGTAGTAGTAATTTTCTAAAGACTGCCCAATCCGGCAACGAAATTTCAACATATTTGTCAAAAGCTCTCCGTGGTTTTCATTTGACATAAAAGCTGTTTTAAGTTTCTGAGTCCATTCAAACCATGTAAATAAAACTGTAGGCAAACCTTGGTACCACTTCTTAGCCAATCCACTCAACTTAGGAATTGCATAATGACAAATTTGTCGGTCATCCCAACAGTAAATCTGAGCACATTCATTCACCTTATTAATCCAACTTAATATTGATTGACTATTGTCGCTGGGATCAAACTCAGGCACCACACTATGTGAAACTGGAAAGTTGTTGGCTCCCATTGACAATGATGGTAATGGCGGTGTTTGAGTCAAATCACAATATGATGGGATCTGCTTGTTAGATTCTTTGCAACATCTATGTGAATGGCATCTTTCCATTACATGACAATTCTGACTACTTTTGCTTTTACGGTTGTTATCCCTATCATGAGATCTATCTCTAGGTCTATAGTTTGTGTCAACACTGCCTCGTCTTGACACACTTTGATCCCTTGACAAACTGCGGACCCTAGACACTTGTCGATTCTTTGAATGTTGTTGATCCTGCAACATTATGCTGGCATGTCTTTTCGTTCTTTTATTGTGCTCTCGCCTATGACTTCTCCCCATGCTCAAATCACACAATAAACAAAATAAACTGCTACAACTACAGACTCAGTGTGCAAATTCAGAAAATAGTTACCATCTATTCACAAGATACGTGGAAAATTAAATTAAATAAGATTAGTACACTAGCAATTTATATTATTACAAATTATCTTAACTATGTTCACTCTTTGTTTATAGTCAAATATCTTTCGACTTTTCACTATCACTGTATTTCGTTCACTAGCAAATCACTCACAGGTAGACACCACAGCAACTATGAATTTATAGGTATTCACCCCAACCAGCAAGAGTCACGCATAATACGACAATAGGAGTACCAGGCAGGTTAGTATCTTCGAACTGATTCCATTAGTTCAGCGGAGCAAAAAAAACTTGTTGAACTAGGTTAGTTTTCACTCCTAAGCTTCCAGGAAGCAAATACTCATTAGACCGTGGCAACGCGACGAAAACAGCATTCAACTTGGTAATACGACTAGGCGGGCGCCGGTTATTGAGACTAGATGTCTCTCGTGATCGCACTTCTGATATGTTGGCTCATCCCTCGAGCCAACGTCTTGAGGTCTTCGGTATTGTATTTCATATAAACAACTGTATCTCGGCAAACTTTTATTACAATTTTAATAGTACAAATACAACGAAAACATCACTTATCCAAACATGACAGCTAGCCTCTGACAACTTTTTTATAGGTAAAATATTTGTAGCATAAACGCGCCAAAAGCGCGTTTAGGCGATTTACTTTTGCTAATGTTGGTACTCTGTAAAACGATTGGATTAACAAGTTAATTTAAAATAACAAACACGTATAGCCCTTGTGTTGGTACACATGAATGAAGTAAGTATACACTTTCATATGGAAAAAGCTAACAATATGAATGTCCGTCGACAGGCGGTCATGTCTCAGACCGTTACTGCCGCAACACAAACATTCAAAACGGAGTAGTACGACAATCCGTCCCAAAATGTAATGCCATTTTGTATGGAGAATTTCTATGTCATATCACAAGTAATTGGAGATGGTCTTGTGTCCGTGAACGTGTTAAACTTTTCACCGCCATTGACTTGATACGAAGTCCTCACATTTCGTGCCCCAGACCCCAACGACTTCATATCTAGTCAGTTTCTTCAGTCAAATATCTACTGACGTGCGTTGGCATGAGGTTTAATTGGGAGTGGGCAAAACTTTTTGCTTGTATCGTGGCGGGGAATAGGTTAATAGATTAAGGTTATGGTTAACATATAGAACTAGTAAATTATAGTACGTAAATTTACCCTGTTTATAAAAACCCATTTGCCGGTAATGAACTGTTTTAAAAAGAACGCAGGCATACCCGCGGGATAAATATAGCTTATAATAATTCAGAAAGTCCGTTCATCACGTAGGTAAGTAAAAGAATTTTTGAAATGGGATTAGAGGCTCCGAAGATTACTTAAACTTACGAAGCTATACAATCTCACAGACTTTTTTCTTTATAATATTAGTATACTGATGATCGTATCCAATTGAATATCTCCAGGTTCAACTATGCAAACGGCAGTACAAATGAATGTCGACGGTAAATTCTAATTAACGATGAATGAGCTAATCTAAACGTCAATCATGCTAGTTGGAATGGGGCCACGGGTCGACACCCACAAGTCAATCCTGGGAATTGCGTAGGTACAGAAGGGCTGTTATCCGTATGCACTAAAGCGTCTCACCTCACCCGCCACGCCTAACGGAACTAGACCTCTCTTACGCTTAATTACTAGGTATCGTAGCGCCATGATATATTTGTGGGTGAACGACGAGGTGAGGTTAAAACAATTTACAGAATAGCGGGGCAGAAGGTCTTTATCCCGACCATTATTTGGTGAACTCGTGTCTGCTTGCCAGCAAAGGCCTCCACCCACCGGACGCGTGTCGTGCGCGGCGCGTGTGCTGCGCGGCACACGCGCAAGTTGTAAAGCATTGAAACTACACTTCAAACACACATCGAACGCGTTTCGAAGGCGGGCCCGCGCGGCGCTAAAGTTACAACTCGGCAGCGCAGCTGCAGCGCAGCAGCAGCGCAGCTGCAGCGCAGCAGCAGCGCGGCACACGCGCAGCACACGCGTTGCTACACGCCGCCCGCTTCCGGTGTGAATATAACGCTTCAAACGCGCCCGACACACATCGAACGCGGCACACGCGCGGCACAAGCGCAGCATCCGCGCAGCTGCAGCGCAGCACCCGCGCGGCACACGCGCAGCACCCGCGCGGCAGCGGCGCGGCAGCCGCGCTGCACACGCGTTGCTACACGCCGCCCGCTTCCGGTGTGAATATACCGCTTCAAACGCGCCCGACACGCGCAGCACACGCGCAACACACGCGCAGCACACGCGTCCGGTGGATGGAGGCCTTAATTATTTTAAATTACGGCGCCTGCTGTGATTGATAAACGTTACGATAGAAGATAAATAATCTAATCAGACGTCAATCATGACATGGGTTGGTGTCAAACCCGGGAGTTGCAAATCAATTCTCCGCATTGCTCACTTCAATCTGAGCATAATTCATTGAATTGACAATATTTGCTAGGTTCCAACCTCTCGCAATTTATCTTTGGATGACTGATGCCTCACAATGGTTGAATATTGATGCCAGTATGCAGACACACTGAATCAATACACGTAAATTAAGCAGAAAAATTTCTACTGTCTAGGTAATTACGAATCGCTCAACGTACAGTGAAAACGATAAAAATTAAAACGAGTTTTGAGAGAAAAATGTATTTAGACAGCGGGTTCCAAACTAGGCCAAGCCTGTGTCTTGGGTGTACACGTCTTGACAATTTAGTAACAAAAAGTGCGCTTTAAACATTAAAGGCAAAAAATATATGTTTTAGCTTCATATGTTTGTTCTACGGCTATATTCTCGACAAACCATTAAAATACTTTTCACCTCACCGCCTCGAAAAGGCTTGCTTTATCGCTCGAAATCTGCGCCCAAAAGTCCATTTTATCCGCTAGCGTGGAAAGAGTTTTTGAATTTTGAACGTGACGGTCGATCGCGAGACCCAACTTTTTTCTATACAGAATGAGAGGTGCGTTCAGAAACTGATGGTGTTATGCCAATAATAAATTGTTATTATTTTAATAAAATAAAATTAATAATACTTATCCTCTCTTAATTAAGTAGGTACATACGAAATATTAAGATTTAGACTGACTTATAAGGATAAAATACGAATAAATAATTTTAAAATGTCGTTTTATTTTTCAAAAAATTTCGTTTTTCCAAATTTGGAACGCACCGTTTGAAAAGTTAATTTAAGAAAAAACTCATATACATTTAATTTTGTTTTGTTCTAAAGCCACAGACAGTAAAGCCAAAATAATGGTGGTTATTTATAGATTTTAGTGCAGAATATATACATATATGAATTTTGATGCCTGCTAAGTTACCGGAAAAAGTGAAATAAGCGTATTTGAGTCTTAGTTTAAACCGTGAGTACCCAACAATACTTTGACTTTTTTAATGTAGGTAAGCGTGAGGATATTTGAAGATGCAAAGATATTCATGTTACATTTGATAATTATAAAATGCTAGATCTTGATGAGATGTAAACAAACCTTTATTGAAAATGATTATAAGGTCCAAATTACTTCCATTACATATACCTACAATTTTCCTCGCGGTGCTGAGGTGAAAAATTGTGTGTTTCGCTCGGCAGCAAAATTGTTCGGCGTCTCGTGCCTTGAAAGCCTCGCTATGCTCAGGATTGTACTTTTGAACCATTCGCTTCGCTCATGGTTCAATTTTACAATCCTTCGCTAGCTCGGCTTTCAATACTAAGCACTTGCGCCAAACAACAACTTTGCAGCCTTGCATAACAAATAACTATTAATTCTATATTCATTGCCAGGAATCGCTACGCGCTACGCTTGCCAATACCGTAGTTTTCTCTCTTAGTAACAGAAAGCGGCTACGGCGTAAGCGCCCGCTAGGCGGGTTCTTGGCAGTGAATGAGCATTTTACTGTCTACTGTGGATTGTCCATAAAATTATACTGTGCAAATGATAAACAAACAAAGAGACCGGCCGTTAAAATACGTAGAGCTTTATCGAAAATGCTTAATGATTTTTTACCCCCATTCGGTTGCACGTGTAATAACAGTAAGATTAAAAAATGAGTGAGTATTAAGTTCGTTGGATTTCTCAATGTAGTTTCAAGACACAAGAATAGATGTATAGTAGTAGCAGAGTACATAATAAATTCATTTCATTGACTAGAGTTGGAGCATTTTGTTGTCCAAAAATGTTGAAACGTATAACCGGCCGGCGCGTTTCGTGGAATTGTCACGAAACTGCAATTAACACTCGGGAATTTTCTGCTTACGGCAACGCCAGTGTTATTATAGTGTTACTCCTGTTCGCGATAGAGAAGTAGGCAACCTGCAAGGTGCATAAAAGTAATTAAAAACATAGACAAAACTCTCTAATTTATTCTTTATCCATGTAGAAAACTCAGTTTCGGTCAGGTTTTCCACTTAAACGAGTAACATCCAACATTTTAGTATCCATTTTTAATTGTGTGTAATGTTATAGTATAATTATAATCTGAATATAGTTATGTTGACGACCAGTTTAGCCCAATGTTTAGTAACCAAAAAATTGTGACTGCTTACAAATGGCATAATAAGTTCGAGTACCGGGTAGGGCAAATATTTTTTTGTGTGATGAGCATGAATAACTTTACGAGCTATGGATATTTTCTATGTATCTAAGTATTTATATTCATTAAATATATCGTCGTCTAGTTCCTATTACACAAAAGCTCAATAAGGCGATTATTGAGCTAGCGAGCTCGGTTTGTGTAAGATTGCTTCATAAATTCATAATATTTATTTACTTTTTACTAATATCTTTTTTAGAGCCAACCGTAGCGATTCTATCATCGCAGCTGTTCCACTTTGAAGGGTTCTTAGTACGTTAAAGTGATGTAAACGTTTTTTTCCTTGATTCATGAACTCAAAATATTGGCCACCCTGCTCACTTGATTTAAATCCAATAGACTAGAATTTATAGTTTTTTTTAGATGCAGAAAGCTTGTTTCTACAACACAATAAGATGCAAGGACGCTCTGAGAGCTCTAAAAATAGTTTAAGAGTCATTTAAAAGTTTGTAAAATTACCTTGGAGGTGCTGCCGCATATCGTTGATTATTTTACAAAGATTTGCATTGCAACTGGGAAGCTGAAGGAGGATTGGGTTAATTCCAAGGTTTAGGTAGAAAAAAGATTATGGTATTACAATTAATGTCGTAGTGTCAAAGTGGTGTCAGTAAAAATAAATATGAATTATTTGGCAACGTATTTTGGGCCACCTGTATGTGTCATCATAACGTGTATCATAATCATCATTGGGGGGACAACTGTTACTCGCTTCCGCTGGAGCTACCTACAACAACCCTGCACGTGTCCCCTGGGTGGTACTAAGGAGTGACAAACTTTAAAGGCCAAAAATAATGTATGCCATACGATTAAATAAGTTATCATCATATCAGCCGAGAGACGTCCACCTGAATGTATACACTATTGCAATTAAATACTTAATACTGTTCTCCGTATTATGATGGTCTATTTTGATATGGCTATATTACAGGCGAGAAATAAACACTTTCGCAACAATATTTGCTTACTGCTGGCAAACTGGTCTGCAGAAATTCATTTACCAACAGGAAACAAAACTTTATTTCATAAATGTTTGAAGACATATACCCGTGCCCTCAAACATTTATGAAACTAAGCTAACAAAATCAATGACACCTGTTACAGTGGCTCTCTTTCACTTTACTTTTTTCGGTATTCGAATGTGTATGACGTTATTCAAATATTATATATTCCACGGTACAATATTCCGTAGCAATTTGGGAGAAAATTGGGCAGAAAGCAATTGATATTCTGATCTCGTAGGGGAATTTTCGCAGGGAATTCTGTCGAATCCACTTCTGATTCGAGAGAAGCACACGTCGCGCCCCTCCCAGGAATATCTACTGACAACCGGAGGAAAACACGTGGAAATCACATTAATAAGTTAAAATTCACACCCCTATAGGTACGTTAACTAAAGTCACCAACTCAGTGTACGGAAAATCAGTTCGATCTCCGTTCCGATCGTGCACAATATGAGCGTAATTGAGCGGTTTCCCATTCCCATAGTAACTGTTTCAAGAAGTCGTAAATAAAAGGTTTATACTGCAACATGAATAGTTTTCCGAAGGCGGTTTTATCGGAGGAATAAAAAGAGGTCGCTTATTATTGTTTTGCGGCCCCTTCGACGTAAACGAATTCCCTCCAACATACCTATTATGTAAAACAGAGGAAACTACCAACGCCTCCGTGACTCAACATCTCGAATGAATTTCTGTGTTCCATTAGGAAACTACGAATATTAAACCTCTTGGGCATAAAATGCTCGTAATGCTCATGAAAGAATGTATATTGGCGAAGCGAAGGGCAATGTTCTTATTACTCCATTGCTTATCACGCTCGCATAAAGCATTTACGATGATTTGTTTCAGTGGCATTAGCAACTAAGTACCGTAAATTAATGAAAATTTGCGACTACATTTATCGGAGTTTTTAGTATTTATTGGATTCGTATTTAATTATGTAAGCCTTGTTTCACAAAAAAAGACAGTGTATTACTCGATCGAGTGAACTATGAACGTGCCTCTCATTAAAATGCACTCCCTCATAACATTTCACAAGTATGGCTAGACAAAGACACTAAGTAGGTATAGTCAGTATATTAGTTTTCAAAATGATCCGTGAAATTGTCACGTGGTCTAATACTTACTTAACTACTTAGGTAATCGTCACAATGTTTGACACCTTTATTCCTACTAGTTAGGTGAAGAGCGGTGCCTCTTAACACAGGTATAATTTACTTAAAAAGAGACATCATCTATTATTTGGAAAGTGTTACCATTGTGGATGAATAACTATTTTTAGTATTATTTTATATTTAGTTAGTCACCATTGGGTCACCTCTATTGTTTGAAGCCTTTATGACGTTTTATAGAGTTTAGTCGTTTAGTGTAGTTATATATTTCAAACATTGTTTCACTATTAAATTCTTACATATTTACTACACATATTTTTTATCATTTATAAGAATAACATAATAATGTTACAGTCACAGTACAATTTTTATGAATTATTTTTAATATGTAGCGAGCAAGGTGGACTGATGACCTGGTAAAGGTTGCGGGAGTCCGCTGGATGCGGGTGGCGCGGGATCGGTCACTTTGGCACTCTTTGGGGGAGGCCTATGTCCAGCAGTGGACGTCTTTCGGCTGATATGATGATGATGTAGCGACGCTGCAAATCTCCGGATTATTGAAGCCTTCAAACTTCAATTGAAATTCCACGTGGATTCACAGTATAATCAGGTAGAAATAGTCTGAGTTGATCTACGACTAGCGCATTACACGATGTAGCGGAACGATTTGTCCCACGGGAATCCTTGCTTGGCAACGCGACTATCACTGTCGCTGCTGGCGCGCGATTTTACTGATATCACCCTTTTGCGGCATGACGTTGACTTTTGAGACACTCCGTAGAAAACTCTCGTGGTTACGAACGTCTTTTAGGTCGAACATTGCTCGACATATTTCAGACTGATACATACATACAATGAAGATTCACGCATTTATTCCCAAAAGGGATAGGAGAAGCACACCAAACATATGTTCTAGTGCCACTTTTTGAAAAAGATTGACAAAATGTGATATCGCAGTTGTAGGTTGCTAGCCCATCGCCCACAAAACACTTCAACCCTGCTCTCTTAGTCGACTTTTACGACGGCAAGATAGGGGTGGTGTAAGTGGGGCGTTTAGCACGAGTGACCCGTTACACGGTTACGCAATACTTTAGTAAGAGCGTCTTCACATTACACGATAGTATCCGTCCGATACTACCAGCTTCGTGTTATACGGTCACAATTCCAACGCATAATAGACTTACAGTTAGAACACAATTGCAATTAGTCTGAATCAGACCCGACCGCGATAAACGGCCTTCACTAAATAAGTACTAACTGACTGGGAATTGTTACGTTACATTACAACTTTGTATCAGTACTAAAAACTGTTGTATGGATAACCTGTGGTATACAACTAAATCGCTGTCTCAGCCGTGTAATATTGCGTTTATATATACTAAGTATATTTTTATTGATAACCATAGTTCCTGGGAATGGATGATAAATTACTAAGTTTTTATTCGAATTTTTGAAGTCCATAGCGCTCTCCTCTAAGCTTTGAAGTATATATTAATCTTTTGAAATGCTTTTTACGATTCCGATTAAATTTTGTAATTTATATATATGAATAATATGTAGATAGGTAGGTAACTATCACGTTCATAAAGATTTCTAAAGCACACTAACTAAGGAGCATTTTGCTTTGTATTTGACTGCGCCACCAATGTGTGTGTGTCTCTAGCTTGTTATCGTTTATATCGATAAAATCCCAATCCCCGACCAGATTCTCTTTAAGTCCTTCTGTTTAAGTGGCATTTCATTAAAACATGTAAGTAATTGGGCATGTTTACCCTGAGAAGAAAGGAAATAAATATAGGTAGTACTGATGTACATTGCGACGATTTTAGTTACTTTGTGTATGAAGAATAAACGAACTTGTGCACACAATCGGGCCGAGGCATTTGGGCGAGCAGCAAAAGGTTTTAGTCAAATTGAAATGGTGGGCGCTATATACGGAATGCAATCCGAGTCCTGATTGGCCGTTCGAGATATCGCGTAGGTCGAGATCTCGATAGTCAGACCGACGAGATGTCGAATAATCTCGACATTGTCGAGATTGAGCATCAGAGGTACACTGGATGTCGGCTTGCGGAAATTGCGCAGTGTAACTTACTAACTAATGAGTAACGAGTATTTAGTCGATCAGCTATCAACATGAATGATTAACATGTAGGTACTTAGCAAGTACCTACTTATTGAAATCAAGATTCCAAAAGACGATATTGAATCTCGAATATATCACGAGATCTCGCGAGCTAGCACCATCGTTTTCAACATAAAATATTTTTACTAATACGTTACATAACTTCTGTTACACCAGACTACGAGAATTCATCGATAATTTCAGGATTTTAATTATTTTTCTAGAACCTGATAGATCGGGAACTCGGTTATTTATTAAGCTGCATGTCCTTCCTACTTATCCTACTAATATTATAAATGCGAAAGTTTAGATGTTTGGATATTTGGATGTTTGTATGTTTGTTACTCAATCACGCTTAAACGGCTGAACCGATATGAATGAAATTTTGCACGTATATAGTTTATAGCCTGGTTTAAAATATACAATAGTTTTTATCTCGAAATCATCCCTCAAAGGGATGAAATTGATACTATAATGTTAATTGTTTCTCACCTAAGTGTTTTTTAAACTTAGGATAATTATTCTGTAACATGTTAAACGTCAAATCAGACGTCATATCAAAACTTAAAACTGTCTTTGGCAAAGGTCCCTGAGGCTGAGGCTTCATTAATAACTAACTAAGAATAAAAACAACTAATCAATTTTTACTTAAAACATGCCGGGGAAAAGAAAATCACTTTTATCACAACAATCAACAAAGGTACGAGCAATGAAGGTAAGTCAAAATTAAGAACAATTTTACGCGTTTATTTTCTTTCTCATTTAGGATTCCGATCATCTTAAGTTGATAACAGAGGTACATTACTGAACCGTCATCATCATCGGGCCTTTAAGTCTATACGAACAGTATAAAGAAGGGAGATAACGTCTTCTATGGCAGTGTAAGCCATTGCGGGAGCAGCACACGTGACCGCAAGCCTGGCAGGTGTAATTAGGCCGACGCGAACAGGTGCTTACGTTGATGCCACTTAGCTCGGTTATCGGCGAGGGTCTTGAACCACGTATCATCGTGGACTTTACAGCCAACAACCACCAATTTTAAGACTTGATCTACAAACAACACATACCTATTAAAAAAACTTACACATATACACTTGCCACGGGAAAGACTACTACTATCGCATACAAATACAATGTTTTTGACCCAGGTACTTAGAAGTCAAGAGACCTCCACAAACCGAGCTAAGGAGAATTGAACAAGCTAGGCGTCAGGCGGCTCTTAGAGCAGTCGAATTGCCGGACCAGGGGTCGCGAACAACACACTCATTATATGGCGTCCCAGCGAGCAGCTAAAACGCTGGAACAAGCTCAGACGCGGCGCGACGAGCAAGTTCAACGGCAGGCCAGCTTGCGGGCAGCAGAAACGTCAGAAGAAGCTGATCATCGACGCCAACTACACGCGTCATATATGGCGTCCCAGCGAGCAGCTGAGACGCCAGAACAGTCTCAGATGCGGCGCGACGAGCAAGTTCAACGGCAGGCCAGCTTGCGGGCAGCAGAAACGCAGCCAAAAGCTGATCATCGACGCCAAGTACACGCGTCATATATGGCGTCCCAGTGAGCAGTTGAGACGCCAGAACAGTCTCAGATGCGGCGCGACGAGCATGTTCAACGGCAGGTCAGCTTGCAGGCAGCAGAAACGCCAGAAGAAGGGGATCATCGACGCCAAATACACGCGTCGTATATGTCCTCCCAGCGAGCAGCTGAGACGCCAGAACAGTCTCAGACGCGGCGCGAGGAACAAGCACAGCGGCAGGCCAGGTCGCGAACAGCAGAAACGCCGGAGGATGCACACCACCGACGCCAACAACACATTCAGTACAGATCATATTTTTGACAACAATGTCGTGTAGGTTTACGAGTATGTCAATGTTTGCATCAGAGATTTCCGCATAAATTATGTCGTCAATTTGGTTGGGGCGCAATTTCTCTTTTAGCCACAGTGGACATGTGGCAGTCCTCGCTTTTGCCACTCTATGGAATTTATGAAGCACTGTAACTCCCCGAATATTTGGCTTTTCGTGAGCAGCGCGACTAACTTCAGAACTTTAATCTTAAAGACTCTAGCTATGAGATCGTGCCTTTCAGTGGCTGTTTGGCCAGGCATAAGTTCGTCTGTAATCTCTGTCCATGCTGAGTTGCAAGTAAGTTTTAGCAGCCTGTGACTGCCGTACTCCAGACTTGGATCGTACTCCAATGCAGCACGTTCCAAGTCTTTCAACTAAAAGTGCGTCGACGCTGTGCCACCCTTTCAGCGATAGCCCGTCTTCAAGCTTCTGCTTGCTGTACAGTCTCAGCTGCTCGCTGGGAGGACATATACGACGCGTGTATTTGGCGTCGATGATCACCTTCTTCTGGCGTTTCTGCTGCCTGCAAGCTGACCTGCCGTTGAACATGCTCGTCGCGCCGCATCTGAGACTGTTCTGGCGTCTCAACTGCTCACTGGGACGCCATATATGACGCGTGTACTTGGCGTCGATGATCAGCTTTTTCTTGCGTTTCTGCTACCCGCAAGCTGGCCTGCCGTTGAACTTGCTCGTCGCGCCGCATCTGAGACTGTTCTGGCGTCTCAGCTGCTCGCTGGGACGCCATATATGACGCGTGTAGTTGGTGTCGATGATCAGCTTCTTCTGACGTTTCTGCTGCCCGCAAGCTGGCCTGCCGTTGAACTTGCTCGTCGCGCCGCGTCTGAGCTTGTTCCAGCGTTTTAGCTGCTCGCTGGGACGCCATATAATGAGTGTGTTGTTCGCGACCCCTGGTCCGGCAATTCGACTGCTCTAAGAGCCGCCTGACGCCTAGCTTGTTCAATTCTCCTTAGCTCGGTTTGTGGAGAAGTCTCTTGATTTCTAAGTACCTGGGTCAAAAACATTGTATTTGTATGCGATAGTAGTAGTCTTTCCCGTGGCAAGTGTATATGTGTAAGTTTTTTTAATAGGTATTTGTTGTTTGTAGATCAATTCTGAAAATTGGTGGTTGATGGCTGTAAAGTCCACGATGATACGTGGTTCAAGACCCTCGCCGATAACCGAGCTAAGTGGCATCAACGTAAGCACCTGTTCGCGTCGGCCTAATTACACCTGCCAGGCTTGCGGTCACGTGTGCTGCTCCCGCAATGGCTTACACTGCCATAGAAGACGTTATCTCCCTTCTTTATACTGTTCGTATAGACACTTAAAGGCCCGATGATGATGACGGTTCAGTAATGTACCTCTGTTATCAACTTAAGATGATCGGAATCCTAAATGAGAAAGAAAACAAACGCGTAAAATTGTTCTTAATTTTGACTTACCTTCACTGCTCGTACCTTTGTTGATTGTTGTGATAAAAGTGATTTTCTTTTCCCCGGCATGTTTTAAGTAAAAATTGATTAGTTGTTTTTATTCTTAGTTAGTTATTAATGAAGCGGGAGCCTCAGGGACCTTTGCCAAAGACAGTTTTAAGTTTTGATTTGACGTCTGATTTGACGTTTAAGAGGCCGCAGTAAGCTCGGCTGAATTTCACCTTCTCATACAAACATAGTTACGCTCTCATTTTAAAACTACGTGTTGGATTGTGACGAAACTTTGCATGTACAATGACATAAGGTATATCTATGTCAGTAATTAGTTTATATGGTTCCAATTTATAAAACAAAGTTAATACAGCAAAAACTAGTTTTGTATGAAAAATTTAAATTCGCTGTATCTTTTTTATTATGGTATCTGAAGCTACGTAAACTAATTTCAGACATAGATATACCTCATTTCATTGAACATGCAAAGTTTCGTTACAATCCAACACGTAGTTTTAAAATGACAGCGTAACTACGTTTGTATGGAGAATCGAGAGTCTTAACATGTTACAGAATAATTATTCTAAGTTTAAAAACACTTAGGTGAGAAACAATTAACATTATAGTATCAATTTCATCCCTTTGAGGGATGATTTCGAGATAAAAACTATTCTATATTTTAAACCAGGCTATAAACTATATACGTGCAAAATTTCATTCATATCGGTTCAGCCGTTTAAGCGTGATTGAGTAACTGAACAAACATCCAAACATCCAAATATCCAAACATCTAAACTTTCGCATTTATAATATTATATAGTAGGATGGCTCATGTGGTGCACTAAATATATCCTCGCCGTGTATGAAAGATGGAAAGTGTACCAAGAAATATCCCCGTGCGTTGCTGAAAGACACGCAGATGAGTGAAAAAGGAATACCCACTGTACCGGCGAAGAGCACCCGACTCTTTATTTTCTTTAATTTCCTTTACACTTACATCGTTTTTAATAATATCTAAAAGTATTTATTTTTAAACAATAATTTAACACCATAATAACAAGTACTACGCGGACGAAGTCGCGGGTAAAAGCTAGTTTTATAATATAAGGTACCTAATTGGTGTATTTGGCAACGAGTGTCCGTGATCGTCCTCTGTTAAACCTACACTTGAGTCGTCGCTACCAACAGTTGAGTAGTTAAATGAACGTCGTATTCGAAAACTCTTCACAACATTACATAGGAACATATAAAATAAAAAGCTCGACAAAGTACCTAGACCATAATCAGTTCGCATTAAAAGTGAATAGTCATTGCTAGAACCGTCGTATTTAAAAACTCTTCACAACATTACATAGGAACATATAAAATAAAAAGCTCGACAAAGTACCTAGACCATAATCAGTTCGCATTAAAAGTGAATAGTCATTGCTAGAACCGTCTCAAATGCGGTAAAACGTGTCCAAGCCCTAAACCCGGTCGCCGAGCACAGTCGTTTTCTCACCGTAACGAGAGCGATTTGAAAGCACGACACTGCACCACCTGCCTTTAGCTCAGAAACGGCTGAATGTAGGAACTACTCATATAAGATAATTAAGCACGAACTCACGATGAATGGAATAGACCTAAATAAAATAATTTGCTAAATAAATATCTAGAGACAACCTTACACAAACCAACCAAGCAGCGAAAATAGCCAAATATATCGTAAGTGTAAAAAAGAATCAGAATCAAACATTTATTCGTTACACAAGACACAGTAAAGAGGTGTTCCGATATATTTCGCAACTTCTTACTATATGATGCTGACTATACTGTGGTAGTAAACGACGATATACATACTCAAATAAATATTTTTTTTTAAATACATAGAAAATCATCCATGACTCAGCAGCAACTGCATTCAACAGCCGATGTAAGAGTAGATTTCTAGCACCTAATTATATATAATATATCTACAAACTGAAGTATTGACATTAATAATTTGCATTTATTTATGTTATTCAGAAATCTTAATATACCCCCTTATCTTAAGTTGGTAATTTATTGTGCTTACATACATACATCATCCTATCAAGGAATCTACATCATCGACATTGGAGCACGCCATGTCATTTAGAAGCGTTAGAAGTTTGTTCACAAACTGTCGGTTTCTAGATTCGTGTTATCTGATGAAAGCGAGTTGTATAGCCTTGGCCCAACGACCGCCAGCTTCCGAGCCATCATATCAATACAAATTAAAATTAAACTCATTTCTAAAGATCCTAAGTAAATTGTCCTTTGATTTTTTTTTACCACGGCGGTGAGAAACATGCATATGGCTTGCTTGGTGGTTAGGAGACACCCTATGAACTTTTGCGACTCCAGAGGAGTAAAAAGCCGACGAGTTGCTATAGTACGTTGTGAGGATAGCTGGCAGGTCGCTCACTCAAGCCAGCGTGTCTGCAGAAGTCCATTTTACCCATCACCAGGAATATAACACCACAAAATCTGCTCAGCAAATAGTGGTGTTATTATGCCTGCGCTCTTCTGTGCGATAAAGGTAGGTAAGGCTACTTATCCAATCGGACTGATCTATTTATGAGCAAGATGAGATTCCACTGTACCTTACCTATCTAAAATTTTCTATCTTCATCAATTCCGTCACGCACAATGTATCCTCTCATTATCACCTTTATGCCGATGATATTCAGATTTATATACAGTCCGTGCTTGGTGATCTCCCTTCTGCCATAGAAAGAACTAATGATGACTTGGGACGCATTCTGAAATGGAGTCAACGATATGGTGTGAGTGTGAACCCTGCGAAGACCCAAGTCATTGTTATTGGCAGCAACAATTTGATTGGACCTTCCGGTCGCACGGTAAACATCGGTGTGTACTGCTCTCATTAAATATATTTCAAAACTTTGTAATTAACAATAGTTCTCAAGTGAAATTACCTCAAAAGAAATCAAAACCAACAATATTATGGGTGATCAAAGTGATTTGTGGCGATAACTTCTGAATACAAAACAATTTATAACCAAATGTGTAGTAAGACCGTCGGGTAGTGCAGCGAATATAATACAAACGGAATCGAACCGCACGCGAGTTTCGCGGCTCACGTGTGTGACTCAAGTGCGAAAGTCGCGCGCGCTGTGTCGGAGCGTTTGTTATCTGACCGCTGCGCACTGCGGCCAAAGACTATTTACAAACAAGACTGTGCGCGCGTTTGGACTAACGGATTTGCATCTCTGAGACTTTTTAAGTCAGCTTTGTTTTTGTCTTTCGATTACCTGACACGGCAATACATTTTCTATAAATATGAAGTGCTCTGGGTGCTTAAAAACATGCAACAATACAAATTCTGTGCGCTGCACTTTACTGTCCTGCGATAAGGCTTTTTGCGCTTTGTGCGCTAATGTCAACCCTTCTACGCTGCCAGCAGACCGGAAAAAATGCTGGAAGTGTCCCGACTGCTGTGCCACACATAGGAAAGGAGGAGATAACAGTGCGACTCCCGTCCGGTCGGTGAGCGACGAGCAAAATATCACTTTACGTAAGAAAGAGGTTCCAGCTGATTGCTCACAGGACATAAAGGACCTGGTCGTCGAGGTGAGGTCATTGACACACGAACTCCAGGACCTAAAGGATAAGCTAGACCGGACAACGCCATCGCTAACCCGCTGCCACGAAAGACTGGACGAACTGGTTAATGCACAGAAAACCTCAGATGATCGCTTAAAACGTCTGGAACAAAGGGACCAGGAGATTGTGCTCCTAAAAGAAAAGGTGGAGCATCTTGAATATAGTGTCAACACACAAGCGCAGAGTCGACTCAGAAACGAAGTTGAAATAATCGGCATCCCTGAGACTCCTAATGAAAACCTCCAACACACCGTGCTCATAGCGGCCCGCAAAATTGGAGTAGAACTCTCAGAACAAGACGTGGACTGGGTGCAGCGAATGGGCCCGCGTCGTGCGGTGTCTCCTGAGAACGGTTTTCCACGCACTGTTGTTGTGCGTTTACTACGTCGCGCAAAGCGAGATCAAATAATTGGGGCCTCAAGATCACGACGGAACATAACCAGCAAGGACTTTGACGTGGATGGGCCGGCGACGCGAATTTTTTACAATGAACGTCTCACCAAAGAGAACCGGCAGTTATTTCGCGAAGCCAGAGAGGCGGCCGGCAGGCTGGGCTACAAGTACTGTTGGTGTCGCCATGGAGCAATATACATGCGACGACGAGAAGGTACAGCCGCGCTTCCCATCAAATCTATGGGTGACCTTCATAGGATTCCCCCAACACCTGTCACAGGAGAAAAAGATGAATCCCAGGAAGAGGCATTACCAGTTACCAATGTTTGATTTGCGAACACTCTTAATTGCAAACTTCCTTATACTATTCGTTTTCTGCTTTCACTGCTACACACTAACGCACACTTTTTATACATACTACACTACTCATACAATCGTCACATCACATACAGCGGGTTTATTTATGGTAAACTGTTTAGAAGCGATGACCGCTAGGCATGTTCATATACTTTATTATTGTTCAGCCCATATCGATGGCATTACTTGAGTTACAGAATGAACTGGATAATGACTTGGCTATTGAATGTCACGCACTCGATGTTCTAGAAAACTGTCAACAGATTTTGACTCCTAATCATAACTTCAAAGTAGTGACCTTAAACATAAGAAGTATTCAACGTAATTTTGACTCCTTCTACGTGTCATTTAAAAGATTGAATTTGGAAATTGATGTCATAATACTCACCGAATGTTGGTTAACTGAAGGTTCTGTTATAGACCAGCTCCCAGGCTACCAAATGTTTCATTCCACTAACTCAATTAATAAAAGCAGCGGTGTAGTGGCATACGTTAAAGAAACGCTTTCAGCTACATGTACGGAACCACCTTTTGATGATGCTAATTGCCTCGCTATTAACATACAAGATCACACTGTAGTATTAGGAATTTATCGGTCTCCTTCGTTCTTAAATATCAGCAGATTCTTGTACTCTTTGGATACTATTCTTAGTGAAACTCACACAGAGCGGGTTATTGTAGCCGGCGATATCAATATTGATATCGGAAACAATTGTAATGCCAATTCTAATTCAGATTACATCCATTTAATGTCTGCGCACGGATTTTTACCAGCTATAACTAAATCAACCAGGAAGGACGCCTGTCTGGACCATATTTTTATCAAAGCTAATGTTGTATCGGTGGGCATTGTCTGTAAATGTTCTGTCTCAGATCATGATATTGTCATGGCCGGTTTACTGTGTCCTATCCCCAATGCTCATAAGCGAAACCGTTGGGTACTCAAAACGGACTACAAAGAAGTTGCTCGGGAGCTAAGAATGGTTGACTGGAGTAAAGTAACCAATAGTACCGATATTAACACGGCAACCAACCACTTTGATACTATTTTAAATTCAATCGTTCAAAAGTACACGCAAAAGGTTAAAATCAGTCGAAATAAATTTAATATAAAACCTTGGGTTACACCCGGTGTCATCAGATGTATTAGACATAGAGATAAACTCCATAAAGAAACAAGAGACTCGCCCAATGATGAAGTTTTGCGCAAAGTTTACACTCGCTATAGAAACTTTTGTGACAATTTGCTTTATAACTTGAAGTGTGATTACCTTATTGCAAATAAATGCCAGTAAAGACAAACCTAAAAAACTATGGAAAACTATTAAAAATATATGTCAATCTCCGAGCATAAACAATGATTCTATTCAGCTGACAAAAATCGGACCCACTGTTGAAGAATCCCTTAATAAGTGTAATCTCCACTTTACCATGGCGGGCAGTAAATTGGCTGATCAAATACTTTCAAAACTCACGGAAACTCAAACTACCTTGGCTGAAAAATGTATACCCTCAAACATCGCCCCACATTCATTATTTATGCGACCAACGGATGCTCACGAGATGGATAGAATAATAACGCAACTAAAATCTGATAGCGCGCCCGGTTATGATCGCATTAAGCCATTGTTAATTAAAGAAATTAAAGATGTTATACTTCAGCCACTTGTATTCCTCTGTAATCTTAGTTTGGAAACGGGGTGCTTCCCAGACTGCTGGAAATTAGCTGTAGTATCACCTATTTACAAAAGCGGACCTAAACACTTGCCGACAAACTACCGACCCATCTCACTGCTGAATGTCTTCTCTAAAATTCTGGAAAAAGTGGTAAATAAAAGGATATTACATTACTTAGAACAAAACTCTCTCATTTCGGAAAGGCAATTCGGGTTCAGGGCGGGTAAATCGACGGAAGATGCTGCAATGGTTCTGACTAATACAATTTCGGGGCATCTGGACGCCGGCAAGTGCTGCTTGGGTGTATTTTTGGATTTAGCTAAGGCGTTTGATACAGTTTCGCCTAGCATCCTATTAAAAAAACTAGAAGCACTAGGAATAAGAGGCATTGCCAATAAGTGGTTTAGTAGTTACCTGACTAATAGGCAGCTAATGGTAAAAATTGGGGACTATACCAGCTCCAGGTCTCCTATTCACTTTGGCGTGCCTCAGGGCAGTATTCTGGGTCCTACGCTTTTCATTATCTACATTAATGATCTTCTCCAACTGCCTGTAGCAAACTCAGAGGTTATTTGCTATGCTGATGATACTGTGGTTCTGTTTAGCGGTAATTCTTGGAATGAAACGTATTTGTCAGCTGAGAACGGGTTAGCGACGGTGGCCAATTGGCTTGATAGAAATCTCCTCACTCTTAATGTAGACAAAAGTTATCATGTCCCTTTTTCAAAAACAGTTACCTCTTCAGCTCCTGCCACCTCATACCTTAAAATGCATCGCTGCGAGTCAAACAGACAGAGCTGCTCCTGCGGCACTATTAGGAGGTCCTGCACTGTAAAGTACCTGGGCCTTATCGTGGATGAACATCTATCCTTTAAACAACACATAACTTCTTTATCGAAGAGAGTCAGGAAAGTTATTTATTTGGTAAAGCGACTTCGGGACTGCTCCCCTCCAGATGTATTGCGTGTTGTTTATTATGCTGTATGCCAGTCAATACTACAGTATTGTATAGCAGTCTGGGGCAGTGCTGGCAAGATGGCGTTTCTCGAGCTTGAGCGCGCGCAACGTGCAGTCATAAAAGTTATGCTTAGAAAGTCATTCCGATTTCCAACAGACACGCTGTATAGAGAAACAGGTATTCTTCGTGTGAGGCAATTATTTATTCTTAATGCAGTCGTTAGAGTTCATCGTAGTATAGCACAATCTGCGCAGGAACAGCGCATGATGAGTAAAAGGATCTATAGAGTACAAGTACCCACTGTCAAATCCGCACATGCTAGACGATCTCCGTTTTATATACACCCGTTCGTTTATAATGCAGTTTGTAAATTCTGTGATCTAAAAAAAATGACTACATTCAAAGTTAAATCTACGCTGAAAAGATGGTTCACTACCCTAACATATAATGACACTGAAGATATTTTGCGTTCGAAGTATTAGGGGTCTCATAATACATAAAAATCCTGCATAAACACACATGTACACTCACACGCACACACACGCTCACATACACCCACATACACGAACACACGCACGCACAATTACATATACTCACACACTCACGCATGTTTACAAAATAGGTTGAAAAAGTAGCTTGTTTTGCTTATAGATTTTAGAACTTTGTCTTTAATATTTATGTTTATATTTTGCAAATAAGTAGTTGTATATCTTCTGAGCATGATTTTCCTTACAAAAAAAAAAAATAGAAGTCTTTAAATAATATTAATATATGTTTAACATACTGTTGAATGAGAGTAGTCTAAGCACCATGTATAAAACCGTTCTGTAAAGTGAGTCCCAAGATACAGGCTCAGCCTAGTTTGGGGCTTACCAGATATTTCGTTTTGTTTCTTTAGTTTTCGTAATAATAAAGTTATTCTTATTCTTTTTCTTATAAGTTTTAGCACTTACATCACTTTTGACATTTAAGAATTGTATTTTAAATTATAATCTATTAATAATTATGTTCGAAGCCAAATATAAACGTTGTTATGTCAAGCATGTTCTTAGGCAATTGACAATTAATTCAATTTAAGTTTTAGTAAATTCGTATTTTGATAATTAAGAATATATGCACGCAATTTAAATTTATTTTTAATTTTGACATGAATGACTTACTCATGTCATAATAAACTATTTTCACATGCCTTAAGGTAGAACGTATTAAGGGTCAACAATGTTACTACACTTATAACATCTACTGTACCATATGTTCTCGTGAATAAACTTTCATTTCATTTCTAGAGTTGATTTTGTTAATATCCCTCCAATACTTTTTGATGGAATTTAGATTGATTACTCGATGCAAGTGAAAAATCTTGGGATCATTATGGATCGCTCCTTGTCTTGGGTGCCTCAAGTGAGTGAAGTGAGCAGGAAGGTGTTTGCTGCAGTGGGGTCTCTCAGGCGGCTTCGTAATTTTCTACCTACTGCAACTAAAATTGCGCTCGCTCAAACTTTACTTCTTCCTATTCTTGATTATGCTGATGTATCCTATCTCGACCTTTCTGAGGAGCAACTTAATAAACTTGAGCGTCTCCAAAATGTCTGCATTCGGTTCATATTTGGGTTACGCAAATATGACCACGTTTCTAGTTTCCGTTCCAAACTCAAGTGGCTCCCTATCCGTTATCGCCGTAACTCTCACATTGTTTCGCTTCTGTTTAGTGTCCTTTTTAACCCTGCAACTCCCCGCTATCTCAAAGAGCGTTTTAGTTATTTTAACTCTGTTAGATCTTCTAACAATTTGCTATTAACTGTGCCTTCGTCATCTTCCAAATTTTACAGTATTTCGTTCACCTTTAAGGCAATTCGACTGTGGAACTCTCTCCCTTGTGATATAAGACAAGCAAAATCTATCGGCAAGTTCAAATCTCTTCTTAAAGAACATTATTTGTCTATCCCTTAACCCTGATTGTCTTACTATTGTTATTTTTTGGCTGACTGTTTATGTATTATATATAATTATTTGTGATTTTTGTATATATGTATGATTGTGTATGTATGTTTATATAAAGAGCTATTTATGTACGTGTATTTATAATAAATATTTTGATTTTTGGCTAAATATAATCTCTGCACCACCTACTACATAATCTAGTTTTATCTCTTTCTCCAATACCCAAAGGTTGTCTGGAAGAGATCGCTCTTTAGCGATAAGACCGCCCGTTGTCTACCTCTACTTATATGTTATTGTATTCTTTCTCTTTATAACTGCTTTGTTTATATGAGGTGTGCAATAAAGAGTATTTGTATTGTATTGTATTGTAAAATGTAAATAATGACCTATCTAATTTAGGTAGTCTGGAAAATTAAAAGCTATAAAATTACTTAGGTAGATGTGTACGAGTACGTGTTGCACTATACTACTTTAATTAGATTCCCGTTGTTTCACGAAACACGCTTCCGCGCTAGCTCCCTTCTCGCTCCGCTTCTCTAATTCCTTTTGTCAGCATCGCTCCTTTCACCAAAGAAGCATAGAACAAAATACTTTTTCTGTAGGTCTTCAAGTATATTTTTTTAATCTAGTGTGCAATATACAAAATCTATTTTGTGATAATAGCGTAAATCCTGTGTCAGAATTTACAAAAGCGTAATTTCAGACCAACTTTGAAAGCCGGAAACAGAAATTCACACCAAGAAAATAGCGGCATCTTGCTTGGTGACGCGGAGGATTCTTTAAATATATAATTTGACAGCCGCACCGCGAAATATCGACTATAAATTTTGCGGACAAAGTTTGACGTCTGCGGAACATTTCCAAGCTTCTTTTCGAGACATTTACTTGAAAATACTGCTGCGGGACGGAGGCTGAGACTGCAATTTGTTAGTTTGCGCTGCGTAGACTGCCGGCCTGAGAAGGCGGAACGAGAGGCAACTATATTTTTGTAAACACCGACGTTTGGTTTTATGAGTCTATTTTCCTCTATTTTACTTGTTAAAATAAAACGTGTTAAAGTGACTTTAATCAAATAATTGACTTTATACCGGGTGGAAAGGCACGACGATCCCTTCCGCAAAAGGGGGATTGTTTAGACTGAGTACAGTATTTCCTCTAAAGAAACTAGGCTCATATTCATAACCGTTTTGAAGTTATAGGCAGTTAACTTTTAATGCAAAATACTGCAAGTGACCACCCTCATTAGGGTCAGTAACATTTTAACAATTACACAAGAGTCAGTGACCTTTATCAATACGTATAAACGATAATTAGTACGTATAGTAATAGTAGGGTTGTCACAGAAGAACATTAATTAATTTTATTATTTTTAATAATTGATCGTAAAAAAAAAACTAAACATTACGAATCGATTTTCCATCACTTAAACTAACCCCCCTTTGCGGGAAGGATCGTCGTGCCTTTCCACCCGGTATACTGGTTAAATAGGCTTATAATAAATATAGGCTATTTAGTCCCTAAAATATGCTATAAAGAGGTAGTAAATATCTCAAACCTGACTAAGCAGACCATAACAGGAAAAGTGACGAATTCATGTGAAGAGCTACACCGGCAGACATTATCTTCATTTATGTTATTCGTATCAATGAACATAAACATGCACATGAATAAATACGACCGTTTTACGACAGGACCCATAAACTCGATGGCGAAGACATTATATGTACCTACTTGAACAATGTAGCTTAACTGCAGTGCACACTAGGTGTACATACACTACACCCATAATTTTATCATGGTCAAATATGGGCCTAAGTTCTCCCGCGTGTTTTAAGGGGCGACTAAAGTGGTTGTGAGTATTCTTCGTTGCGGGGACACGGCACTTGACTGATATGACCGCCTAGGAAAGAAGATTTTTCCCCCTAGGCCGAGCCAGGGTGAAGAACGAGGGTCCTAGTGTTTTAATTCTGGGAGGATAGAAAGGCCACACGTGTGTATCTACGTGTAATACAAGTTTACCTCCTACATTTGGGTGCCAGGTTGCAGTTTTATTTACGTAAAAAAAAACCTATGCATTACAGAACGTATTGCATTACATATTAGAATAAGTACCTAAATCTTTCGTTACCTTCAATTGGTATTATATAATATTTTTATCATACAATTCGCTTAGTAGGTACAAGGAAACGTGGCAAAGGCAAGAGGACGTGCTAAATAATGTAATTACGTACGGATTGCGGGCTAGAGGAATTTATCTACAAATAGTATACTCTAGGGTACAAAAAGCTGAATTAATGAAAATATGGAGTACAAACATTATCTCTGCTATAGCTACCCGTCTCCTTGGTCTTTGCCTTATACTGGCTGAAATAGTGGTTGTTTTCCCGTTGCCAGGGAGATTTTGGGAGTATACTAAGCAACTTTTACTATGGGACCAACCACGAAATCCTTAAAAAATTTTGGGCTGTTTCATACATTTGGACTGGTACCGCTGTTCCATTTTCTATGAGAGAGTAATTCATTTTTTCGCGATGTCGTGGTTGGTCCCATAGTAAAAGTTGCTTAGTATATTCCCAAAATCTCCCTGGCAACGGGAAAACAACCACTAAAATTTCACCCTGTATTAGCCCCAGGTTGAACCAGCAAATTGTGCTCTACGCATTCGATATTACAAATAGAAAACAGATACCTACCCTGATTAAACCAGGTGATTAAGAAGGAGTACTTTATGTTATTGAATGAACACACAAGTTTAATTGTTTTTCGCGTTACATATCTCAATCCGCGGGTCTGCTCGGCACCCCGGGCACGTAAACTCACTTCGGCAGAAGTTTTTCCATCAAAGCTCCGAGTTTACTTAAGCGCTAAATACCTTCCAGATTAGACCTCACCAGTTCAAATAACTACCTCAGTTGGCAACTAAGATAGGTAATGGCATTAACTTTAAACTCTATACCAACTCGCATACCATAGGATAGTTTTTATCCCGGACCCACGCCACGCAGACGAAGTCGTGGGGCGGAAGCTAATAAGATATATATAATAAATACAGTTATTTTAGTCCTTGGTTAGGGAACAATTTTAACTCCATAAATTTACCTAGCTTTACTAAAACTAGGTAACGGTTTCTGAACCAAATGTGACAAATTCAGACAATGTTTAGGAATAAATTTAAAAATGTACGATGTAAAACCTAATTTAATGAAATAAGTTCAGTAGTATAATATACAGGGTGGAAAGATCGAATGCCACATGGATGGCAACTACCTTAAATATTGTAAATAGCACATTTTGTGTAAGGGAGACTTTCCTTTGTTTTTAAAAACAATAAATACTGCATTTAAGGATTTATGAAAAATCGCTTGCCTCGAACCGGTCAAATGTGACAAAAAATAATGTGCTGTATTTTATGATGCAGATTGAAAGGGTTACTGATAAGGTTCATTTTTCTCTAAATAACAAATACAATCAGAATAACCGAAGTCCATGCAGCTATTACTAATATTCACCACAATTCACTGCAACGAGCTACGAAAAGTCAATTCCTCAAAAGATTAAATTTATGCAGACGCCGAAACAGGGCTCATTTTGAACAACTACTTTAGTTAGCAAGGTTTTAGTAAGGTTATTAAATGAATATTGTTTTATTTTGTGTGTTTTGATTTTTCGTTTACAATTTTCATGGCTTTCCGTTATTCTTATTGTATTTGTTATTTCGAGAAAAATTAACCTTATCAGTAACCCTTTCAATCTGCACCATAAAATACAGCACATTATTTTTTGTCACATTTGACCGGTTCGAGTCCCGACTGAGGCAAGCGATTTTTCATAAATCCTTAAATGCAGTATTTATTGTTTTTAAAAACAAAGAAAAGTCTCCCTTACACAAAATGTGCTATTTCCAACATTTAAGGTAGTTGCCATCCATGTGGCATTCGATCTTTCCACCCTGTATATTATGTAGTTATGTTGTAGCCGTCTTTTTGCTGTACTATTATGCTGTGTTTTGCTAACATACCTAATATGTTTTATATTTATTTTAATTATTTATCGAGTTTTATATTTTATTCATACAGCGTAAATTTAGCCAACGGACAGTTGTTGAAATAGTATCATAAGCATCTTCGCGAATGGAAAATCTCCGATCTAAATCTAGAACTGAGAGTATTGTGTCCAACAAACGAAATCCATTACGACACAACACTGCCTGCTTTCTTTGTAGTATTTCCACTGGACAATAATGGATTTGGCAACAACTACTGTGCGGCAATGTTATTTATACATGAAACGTATTTAAGTTATTACCACACCAGTACTCAATGCAATTGAATAAATACAACGGTTAATTACAAAATCCCGTGTGAGCGCCGTTTTAAATTGAGCAGTCATCCTGATGAATTGTCATAATGCATGCATATTCACTGAGAATTTTCGTTTAGTTAATGAACATTATTTTCCTTAAACAAGACTGGTGTTTACCGGTTTCATTTTGGGTAAGAAGGATCATAAACAATGCAATATTCGTGGAAGATTTTCTCCCTTCATCATTAGCCGAGAGTGGAGGCGCCTCACGCCCGACCCGACCTTGCTCACGTATAGAATACGCGGCCGCTTATTTTATGAACTGCAATAAACCGTTTGCTTATAAGTCTTATAACCATTGCATCATACATTAATATATTGGAGCTAGTACGTTTATTTAACAAGATAGTAGATCATTTGTAGGTACTACGTACCTGTTTAGTTTTTAATAACACTATTATCTAAGGACAAAGTTTTGTAACACTATGAATTATTTTAGGGTAGAAAAACAATAGAGTAGTAATTTTATTATTATGATACCCACGCGGGTGAGGACCAAATTCTTGGCCAGTAGTTAGCCTAATTAATTGATAGTGGTTGAAAAGTTCCGTTGTGACACGAAGATCATTTTCTAAGGTTAATTTTCGTGTCACAAAGGAACTTTTTAACATAAAACTGCATCCAGGTATTTTAGAAATGGGTTTTCAGACACCGTATCTGAATTAAAACCGCCTTGCTTTATTACTGACAGATACACTTTAATAAAAATACCATTACGTCCGTGGGCGTAATATATTCTTTTGTAGGTCTGTATGCCTGCGGGTTATGAATCCCTTTACGAGCAAGTGTGATGGAAAAATAAAACCTGTAAGAACACGACTGCGGTAATGTTATAATATAAAACACGCGTGTTTGCTAAAACCAGGGTAATAAAGGCGACGTTACGAGCAAGTGTGTTGTAAAATAACTATAATGTAGTCTATACTAAGCCTTTAAAAAAAACTTTATTATTCTATGTTTTACTCTATTGTACCTAGTAGGTGCAAACAATGTAACATTAAACCTCGTGAGGCCCTCAAGTTTAAAATAAATCCCAACCGCAGAATGATCATAGTTATACCATAGTTACGAGTATATCATCGAGACCAATGGAGGGAGACCATACGCAATGGAGTTGTGGATCACGATAAAGCTTGGTTAGATCTCTTATCCTTTAGGCGCGAATTAAGACACCAACGCGCTGCTCTTCCTCTTCTATCGCCGGGCAGCACATTTACTTGCCAAATATGCGGTCGTGGCTGTCGCTCCCGTATCGGCCTTACAAGCCACGTACGTAAGTGCCGCTCCTCTAATATGGATGCTGTTTAAATCATCTTTTCATAGATGTAAAGGCCATTGATGATGATAAGCGGATCGTTAGGCATACAGTTATATAAAAGCTGTTCATATCATAACTATCATACTAATAAACGATCTAGTAATATAACACTCTCTCTAGACTGAGCCAGTCCGTTAAGGGGCGAGGGGGGCAAGACGGGGTAGTTAGGTAACGTTTCAAGTCGAATAAAAGTATAAATACTCTTGCTTTTAAGGTTTATTTATTTCAATATTTATCACTGTTAACTAGTCATTCAAAATCACTGCACACGGGTACTCTGATGATTTAATTAAAAACATCACAAAATCCCGTAAAGGTGCTAGTTTCCCATATTGCCCCGTAGATAGGGTAAGGTAACGAGCTTTAAGCTTAGGTAACCCTTTTCTTTTTGGATCATTTTAACCAAGACCCCATCTTGCCCCAGCGTGTCTAAAGGAATTCGGCAAATTATTAAAAAATAGCAATGCTGCATTTGAAACCAGACAAGTCCTTAAATCTGTTCGCGTGATAGTTGATCCATTCATATCTGTTTTTTGCAATTAAAAAATAATATCAGCTTTTGTCTAGCCGATCACTGTAAGTCATTAACATCATGGCGGCGCATTACCAGGCACTAGCGGGATTCTGATTAAAAATAAATAAAAATAAAAAAATCTTTATTGGCACATTGCTTTACACTAAAATAGTACATTTTACAACTAGTGTGAAAAGAATGTCTTAGTATTACCGAGGTATCTTGCCACGAGCTGAAAGCGAGTGGCAAGACTCGGTACGAGTGGTAAAAGACATTTCACACGTGTTGTAAACGACGTTTTTTAATACAATTGCGAAAAATAATAAATTAATATATCATTGCGATAAAATATTATGCTTGCTTCGAAGTTATTTTTGAACGAACCCATACTTTACAAATGACACTGACAGTGACAACATACTATTGGAATCAGCGCCATCGGGTAAAAAATCTAATATAAAATTACTGCTTTTCGAAAGTATAGTTTGGAACTAAAAAGTAAAAAGCACTAGTTCGAGAAATTGAGCTTCTCGTACGCTACGCAGCCACAAAAAGTACCACTATTTGAGCAACTGTATTAAAAATAAAATGGGAAGACTTAAAAACAAAAAACGAAATTTACTCTGTAGTGTCGCCATATAAGACTGCTATCCCGTATTACCCGTCACGCCGCCTTGCCCCACTCTCCCCTATACGTTTCCAGTGTGCATTGGGCTATTGAAGGTTAAAATTTTAACTGAATGCCGGAGCTAACGACGTTTGCCCGAGATGTATACTCTGCAGCAAGACAAGAACAAGCGCGCGGCGTATGATTTCAGTGAAATTCTACTGAATGAAAGCATTACATTCGTTGCTGAGTCAATCAGCAACGAATGTCGGGAATCGGGAATCGGGAATCAGATTGTCGGGAATTTTCTTGAGCAGGTTCAGTAATTATATAGTTTTTCGTTTCTTTTTTTTCAAAAGTATGCATAGATCAAGTCCCTCAAAACGTGCCTATTCCGCCGGAAAATAAGCGCGTTTATGGGTTAAGTAGGTACGAACATAAAACTAAACATGCATGTGTGTAGCTATTTATTGCACCAAAAACACTGATGTTTCTGCACTATGAATTGAAAAAAACGAATTATGTATGTTCCCCAAATTAATCAACAGATTAATTGGGTATGATGGATGAACGTTTAATAATCTTATTTTGTGTAAAAAAATACGTAACTTAATACCTCGAGTGCAGTGCATCATTTTAAAAGGCTATACTTTTCCAAGTTTTGTGTCCAAAAATCTGCGTCCTAAAAAGATTCATTTTAATTAAGTTTTCCGCGCGAAATAACGACTTAAGGAAATACAGACTACCTGGCCACCAATCTTCATTAGCTTTATTATTCTTGTGTAAAATACTCCCCACCACATTTCCAATAAGTTGATCTCACACAACATCCCTTTGAGTGTGTATTATCTGTTAATGTATTATTCCACGTAGCGTGAGGCATCTTAACACGGATTAATTATATGACATGTAATGAACCTCCATATATACAATTATTCATTCCTTCCTTTTATCTATACTTACATACATACAATTTTTTGACGTTTTTCAACTGCCGCTAATTAAGTAGAGCTTTATAGGTAACGTTTAATCAAGCTCTTTTTAACCGACTTCAAAAAAAAGGAGGAGGTTCTCAATTCGGTTGTATTTTTCTTATATATCCTTGTATTGAAACGCCTGTACCTTGGCAAAAAATTAAAGTATCTTTGCATTGCGTTAGCTTAGATTTTTTCAAATCTTGAATATTGATACCACCCACCACCCGTTCCTGAAAAAAAGGTCCTTCAACACATTTAAATACTGCCAAGAATCGCGGGGCACATAGCACGTAGAACCGATGGCCGTTGGGGCGGAAAGGTTCTCGAGTGGCGACCACGTACCGGAAGGCGCAGCGTGGGTAGGCCCCCGACAAGGTGGGCTGATGACCTGGTAAAGGTTGCGGGAGTCCGCTGGATGCGGGTGGCGCGGGATCGGTCACTTTGGCACTCTTTGGGGGAGGCCTATGTCCAGCAGTGGACGTCTTTCGGCTGATATGATGATGATGATGATGATGAAGAATCGCTACGCGCCACGCTCGTAACCGATCGCGTGGTTTTCGATGTTTCCCTTTTGAGGTATGTATGAAACCGTAAAACAATATTTCGATCTCTTTCTTTTCATCTTTTACTTGGTCAGCAAACAACTAGGTACTTAGTTGCTTCAAAGCAACTACGAAGTATTTGATGTTGTGTTCCAGATGAGTGAGTTCATGGGGAGTAAGGTTAGGTTAGGTTAGGTTAGGACTCGAGGATGGGCTGTTTGTGAGAGTGACGGACCTACATTTACCATATCAATAATGGGTCGACAACGCGCTTGAAAGTCTTCTGGAGACGCAAGCGTCCATACTCTACGGTGTCTGCTTATCGTCAGTCACTATATACGTGTTAGCTACCGACGCTGTGTCAAAAAATACAGCACGTAATGATATCCCAAATAAGATTGTTTGGAAATGAAAAGAAAAATAACTGAAATGATCATATCTTTTATTATTTTTGACAACATACAATAAATAGTTGCCAAAATTTTAAACACTTCCCCAGGTTCAACTACTGCCAATACCACTGCCGAGGCAAAAAATGCTTGCCCAAACGCAACGTATCAACAAACCCTACACTCCCAGCGTCAATGGGATGAGCCGCTCTGCAGGCTGGTACGGAAAAATCTGTACCAAACGTCTACCAGCCCTGCCAAGCGTGCCCGTCTCCTTGCGGCTGCGGAGTGGGAATCTGGTATGTGGCTGCATGCTGTTCTCTCTAAAAACCTAGGCACGTTAATGGATAACAATACTTTCAGGCTCTCCACATGTCTACGTCTGGAAGCGACGTCGATCGTCTCTCCCACCACGGTCTCTCGTGCAGCAGGAGCGCGGGGCGCATACCGCGTCATGCCAGCCTTAATGACATCATCCGTCGGGCTTTCGTCAGCACCGGTGTCCCTGCAGTCCTCGAACCTACTGGTTTGACACGGAACGGCGGAAAAAGGCCTGACGGAATGACGCTCATTCCCTGGAAGATGGGTCGACCCCTGGTGTGGGACGCCACGTGCGTCGACACCCTAGCGTCGTCACATCTTCCGGGGACTTCGTGTGGGACTGGTTCCGCTGCTGACTCAGCCTAGGGTCTAAAACGGTGCAAGTATGGAGCCATCGACAGTAGCTTCATATTTGAGCCGTTCGGCGTAGAGACCCTCGGTCCGTGGGGACCAAGCGCGCACTGGATCTACAATGGATTGTGTAAGCGCTTGGTCGAGGCTTCACGTGACCAGAAGGCTGGCTTTTACCTCGCCCACAGGATCAGCATTGCCATTCAAAGCGGCAATGCTGCCAGCCTTCTGGGCACACTACCGCCTGGCAGCGACCTGGGCCAAATTTTTTAACTTTAGTTTTACTTTTATTATTTTTTCTTTTATTTAGAATATAATTATTTTAATGTATGTTGTCAAAAATAATAACTTAAAGGGATTATCAATGATACAATAGTTATTATCACCTCACTAGCTCGGAGCTAGCCCTTTTTGTATGTTTGATACCTATTGAGAAAATCGCTTTTTATCCACATGAGAAGAAAGAGTTTTGCCGCTACAGCTAACAAAACATAGAACGTTAAAAGTGCTAAATTTTTATCATCGCAATTAATGAATTGCATCGAGTAAAAAACACTATAAACAGTCTTAAAACTGCATTTTAATTCATAAATATCAGCATTTAACAATAATCTTCATTTTCTATATGTTATAAAAACGGATAAAATGTTTTGAAAGTCCAAGACAGTCGATTTGCGAACAAAACGCATCGGAAATAATAAAAAAAAAGACCGGGTTGCACTACGGGAGTGCCGGCAGAAGGGAAAACTTGCGAATTGCTTAAAAAAACTTGAATGAAAGCGCAAATCCGCATTTTCATTTAAAAATCTGCGTTTGAAGCGCAACTCCCGCTTTTTGTATTCCCGCAATGGGCAACACTAAATCCTACGCTCCTACACGTCCCGTGACCTCCTACACCTGTCGCGAGTTTAACAATTTTTCACCATCCCAAAAAGTGCACAGCGCCTCTAAAGAAGTTTTCAAAACTTTGAAGTCAAAACTTTTTACTTTTCAATTACCTAAGCCGCTAACGTTAAAATATTCGCATGTTTTTCTAGTTCAGTTTGTTATTAAAAATGAATGATTCGAGTGACGAAGACGTCTTAAACACCTGTGGAATTATGGGAAACCGTGCAAAATGCAGAATTGTGCTTATTGCCTGAAAAATCCCGTATAAGATACATGAAAGCGTTTGACCTTTTCAATTCATGGAGACACAAAAAAGGTGCAAAATCCTTTTCAGAAACTGTGATTCTCTCCTATTTTGTCGACTTGGCCAAACGCATGAAGCCAAGCACTCTGTGGAGGGCATTTTCCGTGCTTAAGGCGGCTCTAAAACTACAGTAGGATGTTCATATAGAGAAGTATCCAAAGTAGTTATTGAATATAATATGATAGAAATATAATTAATATTAAGTATATTTGTTAAACCTTGCTTACTTAGGCTGGAATTATATTTTTTTTTTCTTATTTTGCTCAATCATAAAATCCTTTCGCTAGCTCATGTTTCAAATGAACACTCGTAGGTAAAATACAACTTTCCCCCCTTGTATAACAATAGTACATTACGTAACTAGGGCGGTGAATTCGTGAATGCCCCAGATCGCAGGTGTTTGTGGCCCGAACCGAAGGTGAGGGCCATAAAGGTGAGGGTGGTGAGGGGTGTGGAGGGAGGTGAAAGGGTGAGGGCGCTCTGGGGCTTTACGAATTACCGCCCGTGTTGAGTACAAAATTTGACGTCTTCACCTGGCCACACTGGTGCAGTAAAACTCGCATTATGGCCAGGCGTGACGTAAAGTATCTTTTGATACTACCGTCGTTATTAGGGTTCAACCGAGAAAAACGTTTGGAGGATGATGATGACTTAGTATCACCAGTCACCCGTTCCCAAACAAAAGCAAAGAGCGCTATTGTCATTCAATTTATTTGAAAAATAATGAGTTTGTATTTGTTAATTAAACATGTAATATCATTAAAAACATGACAAAAGGAATTATCTACTTAGATAAGACTTTAATATAAGCTATACTTTGAATTCAGAACGGTTCACTAAATAAGTAGGTTTAGTTGAAACATTTAATTTGAGCCTATTAGCAATTCAATGAGCTTGGAATAATATTATAAGGTGACAGTCAACATTATTGACCGTGGACCTTTCAATAAAATCAGGGAGTCCCAAGAGCAATTTACCAGTTTGATTATCTGGTTTAAAAACCTTTTTAAATCCCTGGTGTATTGTGAGGATTGGCGCAGCGAGGTCGGCGCGCGCCTCCAAGTGAGGGATAGAATCGTTTGATTTATGCCCATGGAATGCCGTCGTGACCGTACGTTACTTAGGTAAAGTTGGGGACATAAATCTCCGACCGCCTCACAAACTGCTCGAATTGGCCCGAATGAATAATTCCGAATACATTCCAGGCACTTAGGTATTAGAATTTCCATAGCTTAATCCTGACCATTACCATACGTTTCGTGTCGTCACACGCAAAAATTATATTCGTTATAATCAGAGTAGATGTTGTTTACCGTTATGTGTAAGATCCAACTTAATAAGCGGATCAGAATTACAAACAACCAAAGCTGAACTCACTTTCACAGCATCCGGCGAATACTCAGCAAAGCAATTAATTAACTAAAGATCTGAGAAACATTTCACATTTCTGATACACAAAACAGTACAGAAAAGTTTTGATTTGTTGTAGGACAAGGTACGAAGGACGAAATTGCTCAGAAGTTCTCACAGTTTGGCAACTCTCCATTTAGCTACAAATGTAAGTTACGCAGCTCTTGAACTACGAGTAGGTACGAGTATTTTCAATTTGTGCCTCCTTTGTTACATATTAGATTCATTTGAAGCTTATCATAGGAAGTATGTATTTATGTAAGCACTTTATTGTACACAATAACAGGTTAAAGAATATACATGTCACACAATAGATCAAAGTACAAAGGCGAATTTATCCCTAATAAGGGATCTCTACCAGCTAATCTTTGAGCAATTGAGAGGAAGGTAGGTACAACGAGATAGGCAAACTTATACCGTGTACAAAAACACAGAGAAAGTGAAAACAATCCTAATAAGTGTTAATTCTAGACAAATAAAAACACGCCAGTACATATATAAATATAAAATATAATACAGACTATCATAAGTAATATACATATCGCAAATATACAATAAATAAATAAATACTATATTCAACCAATTCACAAAGTCATTGGAAAGCCACAACTTCTTCACATTCATCTTAAGTGACGCAACAGAGCGCGCGCGGTAAAAGATCGAGAGTATGTTCGCGTCTTTTTAGACGGTACAGCAAGAGTAAGGTTAGAACTCGACTGCAAGCGGTGGCCACTGCCGTCTGCCATATAACTAAACCGCTCAGAAAGATAAGGAGGGGAAGTAGGGCTGAACAGTGTGTTGAAAAGTAATGACAGCATATGCACATCCCTGCGCCGGCGAATCGGTAACCATCGAAACTTAGAACGGAATTCAGAGATATGATCATACTTGCGTAGACCAAATATATATCTGATACATACATTTTGTAGGTGCTCCAGCGTATCAAGTGGCTCCTCGTTGAGGCCCAGAAACGCAATATCGCCATAGTCCAGAAGAGGAAGCAGAAGAGATTGAGTAACTCAACTTGGTACGAAGAGGAAGGAAATTCTGGAGACGCCTTAGGGAGTGAAGGGATCTAAAGATCCTCTGACTCACCTCAGCTATATAGGGTGACCAAGAAAGCGTCTGGTCCATGGTGATACCCAAATTCCTGACAGTAGAGGAAAGAGGAATAGAAATTCTATCAAAACTTATGTCAGAAGTCTCAAATGGTGTAACATTTTGCGCAAGTATAGATTAGATAAACACATACAATAAGGCTTGGCTTCGATATTTTTAAATATGTAATATAATAAATACTAGAAGCCATAGCAAGCATTCATTACTTAGAAATCAATATTCATGCTCATCACTCAAATATTTGTCCTTACTGTTAAGTATTCTTCGATAGCACAGCGAAAGGGGGGTTGGAACGCATGAATTCCCCGGAGAGAGTAACCAAGGCGATTACCGATAGAAATGAGCAACCCACTCACCTTGTGAACCTCAATGGCAGCTGCTCGTGTTAGGATGAAAGCCCAGCTCCGTTCTCCTTCTGCTATGCCTAGGTCTTAGTAGCCTGCAGATCTGGGTTCAGCACAGGGTAACGTAAAGCACGTAGATAGACTAGATAGTAGTGAAAGTAGCCACGAAAGCACCGTGGTGAGTCTCTGCGGCGGTAAGGGATGCGCGCGCGACGATAGCCATTTGCCCACTGGTCCGCGAGTGTTCGGGACGGAGCTATTCTTAAAGGGCGAGATTCGCTTGGCATTGAAGGAGCCTTCAGTGATGGATTACTCTAAGCTCCCGACAAAAGCCTGGTTACTAAATCCTAAACATACTCCCCCCTGCTGCGAAATCTCAATTTCCAGAAATGATAGGAATTAAAAAAAAGAATCGCCTAAAGTGGCACAGTGACAGACGGCCGAATAGCATTCTTGTTACAAGAGTTTCATTATAGATAACATGCATATGAATTAAATTAATAGCAGTAATAAGTAAAACAACGAGACAGAATTTAAAAGCTGTAAAATGAACCCTAGTGGCAAAAGAACAAACTAAAGTAGCGTAAACGTATAAAGACAGTGTGTTTTTGAAGTATTAGTTATTGCTAATAGGAAGTACGCAGAGCTTGACGACGGGTCGTTTAAATTCTCTATTACGCGATTCAGCATCTGCGGTACGAACTGTTACCACCCGTACTATCCCATCCTGACCTGGATGCACGTTGACGACGCGTGCCACCGACCACAACAACGGTCGAAGGTTGTCGTCCTTAATGATGACTAAATCACCAACTCTCACCGCCCGAGAATTGTCTGTCCATTTGTTTCTCTGATTTAAAGTATGTAAATAGTCACGGTGCCAACGCTTCCAAAAATCAGCATGTAAGCGCTGTAACAATTGCCAACGATTCAGTAATGAAATCTTTGTGGTCTCATTATTATCGTCCGGGACAGACGTTAAAGGAGAAAGCGTTAAAAAATGGCCTGGCGTCAGGACAGAAAAATCATTTGGATCATTACTGACTGCACACAAAGGACGTGAGTTCAGTACTGCCTCTATCTGCACGAGGACGGTATGGAACTCTTCTAACGTTAGCAGATGACTTCCCACTACCTTGGCAAGGTGTCCCTTAACTGAGCGTACCCCGGCCTCCCAGACTCCACCAAAGTGGGGGGAAGAGGGCGGAACCGTCAAAAATTCAATGGTCTGTGATGTAGTGGCAGCCTTCATCAGCCCCGCTAGCTGATTTCTTGCACCGACAAAGTTGGTCCCACAATCGCTCATTATCAGGGAGCACCGGCCCCGGCGAGCAACGAAGCGACGTAAGGCAGCGATAAAAGATTCAGCCGAAAGATCATTGGCAATCTCCAGATGCAGGGCCTTGCTCGACAGACAGACAAACAGACAAAGATATACCTTGTCAGAGCGCGCTCCTCGGCGACGGCGACCAAGGATGACATGAAAAGGACCAGCGTAGTCACAGCCCACACGTTGAAAGGCTTTGACAGCAGTAACCCTGACGCGGGGAAGGTCCCCCATGATGGGTTGAGATGTCGTTGGTTTAGCCCGAAAGCACGGGATACAACGAGAAAGACGTTTGGCAATAGCACGCCGAGCAGAAAGTACCCAAAAGTTTTGAGACAGTAGGAAATGCACCATTTGTGCACCACCATGCAACGACTTTGCATGCACATCATCAATAATTAACGACGAAAGTCGATGATTTGAAGGCAAAATAGCGGGATGCTTTGCATCGAACTCCAAATCTGAGTGCCGAAGTCTCCCTCCGACACGCAACACGTTGTCCTGTGAGAGGAAAGGACTTAATTTTTTCATAGGCTTTGGCAAAGGCTTGTTATCTTTGAGATTATTGATCTCATTAACAAAACAATCTTGCTGACAAGACTTGACGAGAGTTTGAAGCGCTTGATTCAGCTCTTGTTCACATATTGGACCAGAATATGTTCTTTGCTTCTGCAAAAGACTCAGGAACCTAAGCACAGTCGCAGTTACTCGCAGGATTTTCTTCAAGGAAGAGAACCGGAGTAAAAGCTGCTGTATCGAGTCAGTCTCGTTGGTGACAACGAGGGCTGACTTCTTCTCTTCTTGACGTAATTCTGTAGTTACGTCGATTGATGGGGGAAGAGTTTTTAACCGAGGCCAATGATCAGACGAGAGGGACAGAAAACTCGGACCATTCCACCAAAGTGAATGTTCCAGCATTGCCTTTGGAAGCATGCCTCTCGAGGCTGCATCAGCCGGGTTATCATGGGTGCTTATGTAGTTCCATTGTGCTGAGGGCAATTTTCGTTGAATCTTAGCGACTCGATTGCCAACGAAAATTTTCCATTTGGATGGGTGAGATGCGATCCAAGAAAGAGTTATAGTCGAATCGGACCAAGCAAAGATATTCTTGATTATGATCAAAGACAATAGATGAGGAAGTATCGTGTGCACTAAATCTGCCAGAAGGACGGCAGCGCACAATTCCAGACGTGGAAGACTGATCCGTTTGGTAGGGGAAACACGAGATTTCCCGCACACCAGATGGGTAGAAAAGGTCCCATCATCTAGTTCTGCTTGCAAGTAGACGACACTGGCATAGCCTGACAGAGAAGCGTCGGCAAAGCCGTGCAATTGATAGGCAACTGCACGCGAGTGCGTTATCTTCCGTGGGACAGCAAAATGTGATAGAGCACTCAATTGGGAAGAAAATTGACACCAGAATTCTACTATATCTTCGGGAGGCTTCTGGTCCCAATCTAAGCCTAACAGCCAAAGACGCTGAATCAACGATTTTGCCAAAAAAATTACAGGACAGAGTAGCCCTAACGGATCAAATACACGAGCCAGCTCTGACAGTATCTGCCGCTTCGTGCATTGATTTTGAGACACATTAACATTGTACTTAAACTGATCAGACGCCGAGTCCCAGTTTAGACCAAGTACTTTCACAACAGAATTATAGTCTGCATCGAACGACGTTGCTTGAGTCACACAATGCTCAAGTGGGATCTGGCTCAACAGTTCCGGACGATTGCTTGCCCACTTGCGGAGCTCAAAGCCTCCTCGGGCTAATAACGCGATTAATTGCTTTTGCAGCTCAAGAGCCTCACTAACAGAAGACGCACCTGTGGGAATATCGTCCACGTACGTGTCTCTAGATAGTACCTCCGCCCCCAGCGGGAAAGCTTGGCTCTCCGACACAGCTAGCTGTTCAATCGTCCGCAAGGCCAGGAAGGGAGAAGATGAGACCCCGTATGTGACAGTATTTAAAAAGTAGTCCCGGAGTTCCTCATCAGGATGGAAACGCCACACGATGCGCTGAAAGTCACGATGTTTCTCTGACATCACAATGTTCCTGTACATCTGACGAATATCTGCAGTAAACACTACTTCGTGTAAACGAAATCGCAAAAGTATGTGGGAAATGTCCTTTTGAAGCTTCGGTCCCGTCAGCAGTGTGTCGTTTAGTGACAGACCCTCGCCGTCACGAGCGGAAGCATCGAACACGACGCGTAACTTGGTGGTTACGCTTGATGGTGACAGCACGCAGTGATGTGGGATGTAATATGCACCAGAGGTATTTTGGTCAGAGGGAGGCACCTCTGACATGTGACCAATGTCCAGATAGTCCTGCATAAACTCATTGTACGACTTTCTTAGTGCGGCATCATTTGATAGACGCATTTCCAATTTGTTAAAGCGGCGCACAGCGATGGACCGCATGTTACGGAAAGTCGGCTCAACAGATTTGAACGGCAGCTCAACAACGAATTTTCCGGAGCCCTCACGCTTGTGGGTAGAAAGAAAATTCTGTTCACAAACCGCATCTTCGGGCGACAGCATTTCTTCGGGGTGATGCACATCCTCAATCTCCCACAACCGTTTTAAATCGTTTTCCAAGTCGCTATGTGACGCGTGAAGCGTTTGGACTGACGAAAGGTTGGAATATAAAGATGGTATACTCTCAAGGCAGCGAGAGCGCCCCAAAAAGACCCAGCCAAATATAGTATTTAAACCTACAGGGGAGTCATTCCCACCCGGAATCATACCCTGAAGGAATATCTCATTCCAAAGTTCGGAACCAAGAAGGAGGTCAATTGGTCCCGGAATATGAAAAGATGGGTCCGCGAGTCTAATGAACCCTAAATTCTTTAAAAAGCTAGTTTCTACCGTGACTGACGGCATGTCATGACAAATGCGGGGTATTACAATTGCCTCGAAAGATATTTCGTTGCCCTGATGGTTCTCGGGACGGATAGTGCATTGGACGGTACCCAATACAGACGTGGAAGCGTTACCTAGGCCAAAAACCGACGGCGCGTTACTCGAGACAGGTAAACCTAGGCGATTTGCTAGGCCTTGGGAAATATAATTGGCTTGACTGCCAGAGTCAATCAACAAGCGCACGGCGTGAAAGGAGCGCCATCTATCCAATATATCTACTTGAGCCGTTGACAGTAGGACAGTTTTATTTGACGACGTATTTGTAGACAGCCCCTGCACACCTAAGGCATTAGAGGTGGCGTTGGGATTGGATGAACTTGGTTTGCGATCTACTGTGTCTTGAAAGTGTAGTAATGAGTGATGACGGCGACCACAAGTTCGACACGAACCTTGTGAAGGACAGTTTGACACTACATGACCTATGCGCAAACAATTGAAACAAAGCTGTTTATCACCAACTACTTGTGATCGACGCGCAACCGTTAAGTTTTGGAAGTCCGGACAATGTGCGAGAAAATGCTTTTTGGAGCAGAATTGACAAGGCGGAGGCGGAGGCAGTGCCGAAGAAGTAGACTGGTTACCCACCAAAGTCGTTTGCCTAAAGCGTCGTGGCGGTGTCGTGACGTGGTCGGATCGCATGGTGTTCACGACGGCTGGCCGCATGTTTCCGTTATGAGCTGAACATGTACTCGCTCCGACATGCTCCACTGCCTTGCAGTAGTTCTCCACAAAGGTCTCCAAAGATTGATAGGTCGGGATGTCCTCCGACGTGACGGTCATCTCAAACTCTTTACGAATGGTTGGTTCTAATTTCGATAAGAGCGTATAGAAAATTATAAAGTCCCATTTATCGATGGGCAGGTTTAATGACTTCAAAATTGCTAAGTTTTCTTGGAATGTGTCCAAAAGAAACCGAAAGGCTTGCGCTGTGTTATTCTGTAACTTAACAGTTATAATAGACTGCCACGCTAAAAAGGCTAGCTGGCGTTTATTCTGATAGCGCTTCACCAAAGTTTCATACGCCATATCGTAATTGTCGGACGATATAGGAAATGCTTTTATTAGGTTTAACGGTTCACCCTTCAATGACGAGACTAAATATTGAAACTTTTCAATTTTAGAGATCTCGTGTTTGTCATGTACCAAGGTTCGGTACAGATCATAGAAAGTAATCCACGTTTTATAGCCACCCTCGAAAGTAGGTATATGTATGGGCGGCATGCGAATATGACCCGTATTGCTGCTCGAGCTACCTGCGGGTACGGGCGAAGCGACACGAGGCACTTGAGGTGTTGCCTCGGGAAACAATTGCGATTTGATGGACAGAATGTCTATTACGGTCTCGTCAAACCCCTGTCGTATCTCCTCATTATCCGCGATCTCCTGAGGATCCTTTAAAGAAGCTACTATTTTCGTATGATTGTCGTCAAATAACACTTCTAAACTTTCCAATGACGTTAAATGCACCTTAAAGCGCGGTTGCATTTCCGGGTTCGTTGTACATCTTTTTGCACAAATATAAGCGTCATTTAAACGCTTAAGAGCGATAGTACGGCGGCATTTTTCCATTTCGTTCATAGTGTAATTTATTAAAGCGCGCGCAAGTTAAACAAAAGTGATCAACACAATTAGGTACTTATCTTACTACAAGTATAACTCGACAACAGGCGAGAAAGAATTTTAGACCTTGTATATTAAAGGTACGGTCAAAAATCGTACTGCACTATCTTTCAAACTAACTACAGAAAAAAGTTCCCGTACTTACATACAAATTTTAACAAACTTCTCTAATTCTACAATTTACACGAACGTAATGTACAAACATAAAAGTTACTTATAACTCAATCATGATAAACTAGGTAACTTCAATATGCAACCAACCAAATTATGCAACACGTCGTGTGCGCGCTAAGGAATTTGAAACAGCGAATATCTACCCTGTGACCCGCACAATATATAGTATATTTTTTGTGAAATTTACTAACAAAACAGCAAATGTTACACCGTTAAACGTGTAACTAGAACATACAATTAAAAATTATGATTTAAGACAGCGAAAGAAACCACTTTAACTCGTAAACAAGTTTCTGCTCGGATAAAAGGTCGTAAGTTCATACGAATATCACGGCGGTTACGTCCTTTTTTTTTTTTTAGTATTTGAACAAATTGCCTTGAAATACTTATAGTACATCAAATATTTTTATCAATAATGAAATAGTATGCTAATAAAGAATGCTATTCGTATAGTTTGCACTGTAATCCATAGGTATACAAAATTTTGTTCGAATTAATATATCCGGTATAGAAGGAACACAAATATGTTAAGTATTCTTCGATAGCACAGCGAAAGGGGGGTTGGAACGCATGAATTCCCCGGAGAGAGTAACCAAGGCGATTACCGATAGAAATGAGCAACCCACTCACCTTGTGAACCTCAATGGCAGCTGCTCGTGTTAGGATGAAAGCCCAGCTCCGTTCTCCTTCTGCTATGCCTAGGTCTTAGTAGCCTGCAGATCTGGGTTCAGCACAGGGTAACGTAAAGCACGTAGATAGACTAGATAGTAGTGAAAGTAGCCACGAAAGCACCGTGGTGAGTCTCTGCGGCGGTAAGGGATGCGCGCGCGACGATAGCCATTTGCCCACTGGTCCGCGAGTGTTCGGGACGGAGCTATTCTTAAAGGGCGAGATTCGCTTGGCATTGAAGGAGCCTTCAGTGATGGATTACTCTAAGCTCCCGACAAAAGCCTGGTTACTAAATCCTAAACACTTACTGTAGTGACCATACCTGCGAAGTAATATTATGTGATGATAATTGATTGATGATGAGTGGTTGCGTAAATATGTATACTTATGTTTGTTTACTTCCTCGACCTGGATTTCCCGAACTTGTTCAATTGGCTTATGCGTCCGAACGCTTGGTCCAAAATACGGCTCAAGGCTCAACTGATATTAGCCAAACCGAAAATACGAAGACGATACGTACTAAAGCCATCAGAGGGGTGATCCTGATAACGTAACGTGTCGAACGCCTGTTAGGAAAACTCAACTGTCATTTTCCCATACAAAAAATGACATTTAGACCTACCTTACAATGCGTTACGTGATCGATCTGCAACAGGTCGCTGATACAAGAGATGAAGTAAAAAAAAAACACTCTGTTTTTCTTGCACAGTAAATACAACATTAAGTTGAATGTTATAATTGAGTAACGGTTCTAACGCTCGTTAGGACAGCCCAACTATCCTTTTTCCAATTTTATATAATGTACGTTAGGTAGATCTAAATATATTTTTTCATTTAGATCTACCTAACGTACGTTCAATGCGTTTCGTGATCGACCTGCTGTACCCTAAAGGAAATAATTATTATAATAACGTTACCACGGACTGAGTAACTTGTACAATAAACAACGGCAAAGGTCAAATTTAAATTCCAACCAGTACCAAGTCACCCTAAGCCGTGCCGTAGCGTGGTTAAGACCCTTACATTTGTTTATGGGTAATTATTATTCACTAATCCAGTTTGCTGGCCGAACATTTTCGCTTCTAGTTACTGTCGTAATGGAAATTTTAATTAAATTCGTCCTAGAATTTATCACTTTACAGCCGCTTTGTCCTCTTCTAACGTATTTATAGTAGTATATAATTGTACTATACTATTTTTAATACCTGCGTAAACGTCACCGCTCATCATTAAGGAGTGTATCGTTCAACACACGGAATGGGTAATAGCCTCACGCTGACCTGAGGACCAGGTAACATTTTATTACGTGTAAGATTGTCCCCTAATAATTATTTATTCATTTATTCATGACCCTGTATCTATAGTAATGCATATTATACAGAGGAAATATCTGTGAGATTTTAGCTTTGTAAGTTTGTATGTAATGGGTTATCGCCAGAACCGCTTATCCATTTTCAAAAATTATTTCACCTGCGTGAAGAAAGGATTTTCTGGATAGTTATAGACTATATTTTATTAAAAACACCAAATCCTTGAAGGTAGCATTTACCTTCTAAAACTAAAAGAACGCTGACGCTAACCTACTTATACCGGTCCCTATGGAATTACCTGTAGGATGTATGTGCCAAGTTACTTAGCCGCAACAATGTCGGCGGCGAAGAGGCGGTGACGAAGGTGCCGCTTCATAATGCGGCCGCTGAAAGTCGTAATTGGATTTCCGATGGCCGCGATAAACGCCAGCTCTAGACAGTTAACATCGTGGTCTATGACTGGAAAATTCTCGAACTTTGCCCTTTAAATTACAATTGAACCACCCATTTATTCAATTTCGTTAAACTTTTCGGTGACTGTATTGCCCGTTTGCCCTCTTAATGAAATACTTACTCATAAATGCCTGGGTCAGAATACAGAGAGACATTTGAAATAAGTTAATTGAACAGTAGCCAACAAAATACCGCATGCTTAATTTAAACACGAATAGATTTTTACGTCCACGTGAATCATATGAATTTGATAGCATCTGCTCATTTAATAATTAACAATTCGATTCAAATCGTCCATTTTGTTCGCAAATTCGTGTGTCATAAAAGTATGCTCAAAGAAAAAGATATTGAAATAAATTTAGTAGGTGCTGAATTTTATGTAAATTTTTAATATTAGTTTAATGATTGGATGTAAGCGGTGGTCGGTTTGTGACTAGGTACCTACTTGGTTGTTTTTTCACATCTGCTTCAACTGGCAATGGGATTACCATTCGACTAATATTAAAACTAGTCGATATCGAGATAATTTTATACGCTCTGATACCTACCGTTAATATAATTATTGCAGGACACATACATACATTATAAATAAACGTACTTAAATTTGACACTCACGGTCACTTTTAACACTTCCTAGACAATTATTTCGGAATAAAAGTCTTTAAAAATCGGACAGGGTTTATCAAATAACTATTTAAATATTCACTGCTAATCATTCGTACAGCTACGCGCGTAGCCGATGGCATGGTACCACGGTATTGAATTTTTGTTGCGAAACCTGGCTAGTGGCTGGGCATATTCATTATACATATTAGGGCCCTTAAACGGATAGTTACGGAAAGTAACAAAACCGACAGTCAATGTCAATTGCATACATTTAGTAACTGAAAAGACAGGTTAGATGTGACTTAAGCATCACTTTAGTTAACCTTAATCTGCCATTTTTTTTAAACTCCCCGGCTAGGACACCTAGCGGGGAGTTACGCCACGCTACGGGTCGGAACCCCGTTACCAATAGGATGGTATTTTAGTTATGTAGCGAAATCTGGCTAGTGTCTACGAAATGCTACGGGTGAGAACCCCGTAGCCGATAGCATGGTATTTTAGTGTAGCGAAATCTGGCTAATGGCTACGACATGCTACGGCTGAGAACCCGACTTAACACAACTCATATAAGTGACGTACTTGAGATATCTAGTACATAGGTGCAATTTATTCATGAGAATGCGTTGGTTGCTACACGATAGCCGTGTGTCGGCCGGAGCCGGCAAGGCGGACGTGAAATATGCGACTTAGCACCACTGCCCGATACCGCGCCTAATGATGCATAACTAAACGCATCTCGCACTATCCACTTTGCTAACGACGGCTGTTGCCAAAAGCATCGAATCACCAGATCAGTGGGCTCTGCGGCCTAATGGACCATACACACGGTAATGGAGTGGATTTTTAAGACAAGAACGCTACAAAATAAATATGCTTAGCAAAATATTTAGAACGCAGATATTCATTGAAAGTCAGCCAGCCCAATCTACACTTTTAGTAAATATATTTCACTTTCATAAACATTTAATGCTGCAGTCTACGTCATACGTGTTTGGTCTATTGCCACAAACATCTACTAAACTTTTACCCCCTTATTCAGAAAACTTAAAATACCGCACATTAAACAAAATGTGTTTTGTCAATTTCTTAAGGATTTCAATGTCAAAGTAACATATACGGCCATTACTAACTTAATAGGTAGAAATTAGAACTGCATCCCAACTACATCCCAGCACACAAGCGCTATAAGAAGCAGCACAGTAGCCGGATAAGGGAGTTTCATTACGGCTTCGGCTCCATCAGTAAACGTGGTTCTATATCCGGATATAGAGCTCTTATAGCGCGAAAAAGGCCTGTTATGCAGCCAATACTCATACGCATACTTATTTAATAGCTCTTCAATTGGTCTACAGTGGTCGTAAAGTAGTTATAATTGCTCTACAGAGATGGTACAAAAGCGATGGTTAGCGCTATGAGAATTCAATAATCTATTGTAGCGCCATTATATCATCTTCACCTTATTTCGGCGCTCTTGTATCGTTACATTAAATGCCAACGCTTTAAATTAATAATATAGTAGTTTTACTGTGGCGTAAACTAAATATACTTATTTTATACGAATTAGTGATGAGGATTGAGGATACATAACATAACCTACTATGAATTTATCGTCCAAATTCTCACGCCTTAAATTATACAGTTATTAAGGCAAAAATTATAAAGGATATAAATAGTTATTTTAGGGTCACGGGTAAGAAATAGTGACTTCAATTATGCCAAAAGTTACGAATTATGCATAAATATGATTTTCAAAATATCGTAATAACCTAATAAAATACGTTTACCGAATACTGTAATGGCGTCTCGATCAAGCAGCTCTCAGAGTTGTTCACATCTGTTCTACAGGCTTGGGCCGTACAAAGGCTAATAGTGTTTGCTGTTGTGGACTTCAAGATTATAAAGTTGTAGTATAGGAGTGCTATTCAACTGTTTTGGTAGCACACCAGCTTTTTGCGCGCGTAAATTCAATTAAAATACTTAAGGTGCTATAACAGTATTCTGCAACCATCACGGCTGTATAAAATGTGTCGTATCATTCCTTATACAAACTATTTACCGTACATTAGCCATATAATTCTCACATATAGCGCTCAAGGTGCTATTCTAGAACTACACAAATCTATTATAGATTAGTAATGGTAAGGTCAACAGCCGTAAAAAAATCCGTTGAAGAACTTAAGGCTCTACAAAATGCCTCCTTATACGCTGTTAAGCGCTATGAAAGCTACGTATAACCCCTTTAAAACACCTTTACCTACTAAATTACTCTTTTACATCTCACGGTTGTACAAGCGACTCCATCAACTCATTGTACTTCTTATGGCTGTCTAGCGATGCTATTGCATGCTCTTTTATCACTATAAGTAACTTTTTTGCTACTTAACCGCTACTGTACCATCTAGCTGTTAAAGGGTTTTTAAATATGCTACTGTACATCTTAAGGAAAATTGTACGGCACTTGAACGACTCCTATGCAACTCTCAGGCTGTACAATGCCTGTACAAGCAGCTTGTGTGCTAGTTGGGACGTGTCCTCCTATGTCCAAGAGAGAAAATACGTTTATTCCCACCACATTCCCATGCAAACGAAGTCGCAGGTACAGCTAGTCTTGAATATTTGTTTATTCGAGTACGGTAAGTACATATCCTTATACAGTCAAATATTCCAATAGCTACACTGATAACCCTTCAGAAATATCTAAACATGCGTCTTCAGTAACAATAAAGACTGCGTATAATATATATTTATGAAAGGTTCTATATAGATATTGGAGAACTCGACGTACAAACCTTTTCCAGCGAAATGATTGGGAGACAGTGTTAATTTATTGAAAATTATAGTATATATATATACGTATAACAAATTCATTAAAATGTTTCAGATCCCTAATAACGTTACGGGAGTGTTCCGGATTGCAGATACCATTTTAAATGGATGCCCAACGTTCGGGACAAAGAAGGTTCATTATTTTAATCGTGGGTTACTGAAATCTCAGTGCCGCGGGATCCATTAGCTGGTAATTGCTACTCCGACTCTCTAATTGAGATCGTTAATAGAAACAGATTAAATTGTTTGTACTACACTCTCCCGAGAATTATTATTTAATGACTGCACTCTGTGGTATGTGATGCCCCCTATTAGCTAAAAGCGTCTGAAGATGCTAGAACAGGACCTTATTCGATGTCTCAGTAAATCACTCCTCTATTTAATGTGTTCGTGTACATGATACAGAACTAATATGACGGGACATTGTTATATTTTTAACCAACTTCAAAAAAAGGAGGTGGTCATTTCGGTTGTATTTTTTTATGTTTTTTATTTTTCAATGTTTGTTACCTCAGAACTCCGTCATTTATGAGCCTATTCGTATTTTTTTTTAATTGGAAGTACTTACATGCTTCCAGGGGGCTACGGCTAGCACAACTGACGCCACGCCGCGACGCGAGTCTAGAAAGATCTATCCTCCTCTATCTTATTTGCACGGTGCGAGTGCGACAGGAGACGCGCGAAGCGACCTGTCAGCAAGTTGTGCTAGACGTACTGGTGGGTCCCATTTTTTTCAAAATTCAGTTGGATGATGGGATCCATGAGTAGGTAATTGAGGGAACTCCTCAATTATATTAGGCACGCGTGTAGTGATTTTGGTATTTTCTATAATAACTCGTGTGGAATTCCTCAATTATGTACTTAAAAATACAAAGTACGTCACAGATTCTCGTGAGATTCCGTTGAAATAGCAACTAATAAAGTGCCAAAGGTGCTCCTTGTGGAATCGACAGAAGTTCTCAAATATTATCGGGCCACATACAGCGATTGAGTTTTTTTCTCTAATAATCAACGTATTGCCCTCGGAAATCAGTTCATGTGGTAGATTGGAAAATAAATGTGGAAATGGTCTCGTGGCTTGGCGGAGTATACTAAATTGAAGTGGGTTGAAACTTTGTTTTTAAGTTAATTATTTAGTAAAATAACAACTATTAGGGTAAAGGAAATTAAAAAAACAGTTCGTACGAGCACGCTTTTTAGGGTTCCGTAGTCGACTAGGAACCCAGTTTCGCCATGTCTGTCGGTCCGTCCGCGGATAATCTCAGTAACCATTAGCACTAGAAAACTGAAATTTGGTACTAATATGTATATCAATCACGCCGACAAAGTGGTAAAATAAAAAGTGGAAAAAAAGGTTTTATTATATGGTTTTAATATATCTCTCTCACTACCAACACATTTAATATGTATCTCACTATCTCTATCACGCTTGGCGACGCGCACGACACGCGGCCGCGCTGCCGAGTTGTAATTTTAGCGCCGCGCGGGCCCGCGCGAGCCCGCGTTCGAATCGCGTTCGATGTGTGTTTGAAGTGTAGTTTCAATGCTTTACAACTTGCGCGTGTACCGCGCAGCACACGCGCCGCGCACGACACGCGTCCGGTGGGTGGAGGCCTTTAATTTGCCGATAGATGTCGCTGTACACAGAACGCTCATATCGTACATGGCGGTGTTAAGATTTTTCCTGATTTAATGGGGTCGGAGCAGGCCCATACACTAGGTCGAAAATTTGTCGTGCTCGAATTGTCTTAGTTGTCTTTGGTAGTTCGTTGTCTAATGATAAAATTGTTCGCTAAGTATTGCTTGTAGGGTTTTAGGGTTCTGTACTTAATATGTCAACTCAATGTAACAAATAGCCCATTTTTTTCACGCTTAAGTGGGGACACTTACTGTGACGGACGGAAAACTACGGAACCCTACACTGAGCGTGGCCCGACACGCTCTTGGCCGGTTTTTTTTACCTAATAACATCAAGTGCAAAGGTCTTACATTTAGTATAACCAAAAATATACTATTATCTTTCAAATATTTATAACAGATAAATCAATATAAAATTTAAGACTCAAAAGAAAATATTTATTTAGATGACACTAATATTTGCCCATTTACCTTTGCCGGTATTTGAAACCGGAACCGACAGCTTCGCAGGCAGAGTCACCGCCTACTAGGCTTAACCGTTTGTCGTATAGGTACCTATTTGTAGCCGGAAGGAGAAGAAACTAATAATGTACTTACATAAGTACTTACCTATTCGCGGTATTCGGGTTAACAAGTGAAGCCAAACGAAAATGTGACGGTAGAGCTAAATATAATGATTACAGGGAATTTACAGGTTTGTTTGTATGTGAGTCCACATAGCATCAAGAGCGCGACGCGGGCGCGATGCCACGTCCCATTCGATTAATTCCGGCTGACTAAATGATAAAATCACGTTGTTTCGGCCAACCGTAACTAACATAATAAATGTCAGTAAACGGTTGGAACTCATGTCGCTGTATGATCACAAAGGGAATAAAATGTTACGTAATGTTACGATGCATATGTAACGTTTAGTATCCATAGTAGGCTTAGATTGGTACCTATGAGATTGTATCGTGTGAGATGGTTCCCATATATTATTATTATTTACTATTATTGTTGTTGCATTGTGGGCCTTTATATGCCGCTTCGACCAGCAAGTGATCTATTGTGGCAGCCCTTTGTTTAGATAAGTCAAGGTCGTTAAGGCCCGTTGCCTCTAGGAAATTCCAGATTCTTTGGGCAGTGACATGTTGTATCTCTTCTGGGTGTACGATGTGCTGCTCTAGATAGATACTTCTTTTGTGCATGAGTGTTCCGCAGGAGCAGAGAATATGCATTGCTGTTTCTTCTGTCTCCTGGCAGAACCTGCAAATTGCGTCCTGTTTCACACCCATTCGAAACAGGTGCTTGTTCAGTTTGCAATTTCCTGTCAGCATTCTCGTCACTGCGCAGGTTTTGTGCCTTTTGAGTTGTAAAAGTTCTTTAGACAGTTTACAGCCTTGATCAAAGGGTATATACCCTTTGATCAAGGCTTTAGCATGTTTTTGTCCTTTGGCGAACTTCCACAGCTTTATTTCCTCTGATTTTTCTGTGTTGTTTAGTAGGGAATATGCTTTCCGTTTTGTGATACCACAGAACGGTTCTGGGCCGACCAGGATTGTGTCTGCGCCCTTCCTTGCAAGTTCGTCTGCTTTTTTATTTCCTACTATGTCAGAATGTCCTGGTACCCATCTAAGTTTTAATTTGTTGGTGTTAGCCAGGGTGTTTACATTGTTTTTACAGTTCTGAACTAGTTTAGAGTAGTACTCTAGGGATTCTAGTGCCAGCAGAGCAGCTTGGCTGTCTGAGTTGATGTAGATGTGTTGGTTTCTTAGGTTTCTTTCAAGATAAATCTCCACGCATTTATTTATTGCGAAGAGTTCAGCCTGATAGATTGAGGCCTCTTTCCCCATGCTGACGCTAGCTTTGAGCTTTGGCCTCTCACCGTAGATACCGCATCCAACAATCATCACCTTTTTTTGATTCGTCTGTATACCATACGTGGCTTCCCTCCTTGAAGTCCATTTGGTCGTTTAACCATTTGTCTCTCGGATGTATTTCCACTGGGAATGTCCAACTGTCCCTTGTTTTGTCGATAAACTTCTCATCGAATTTTATTTAATCGAATACGTTTCAAGTAAAATATAGTTCACGAATTATTGTTTGGTGTAATTTTATTTCATGGCCAGATCATTCCAATTTTTGTTATTTCATAGAATAACTGTTCAGGGAATATTATTTGGCAAATGATTAATTTTGTATGAATTTTAAATAGCACAATAACAAAACAACGAATTTTATTTGTTCGAAATTTTATTACAACATTACAAAAACAAACAACAACTGATTATAGGGTTTAACTAAATTAGGGCTGCCGGAAAAAGGGGGCTCGGGAGGCGAAGCCCTCCGCGGTCAAAAAACAAACAACCGTAACAATAGTATTATAAGTAGGTTAGGTTAGGGTTCACTTGTGTCCCTCAGAGCGGAAATGGGCACCCCGCGGCGTCGACACGCTGGCGGTTAGGTTAGGTTTAGATTAAGTTATAATAATTGCTATAGATAACTGTGTATGCCAACTATTTTAATTTTCAATACAAGGATTATCTCTCACTTATAATAAATCTCTAAATTAAAAAAATAATCAGCCAGTATCAAACTAAGCATTTTTGTGTCCCGAATGATCTCGGCTTCCCATGAACGGAAAAAAATGTAAATTTTTTCATAAGTACATTATTACTCTAGCTTCCATTTAGGATAGTTTTTATACGACTACGACACTTAATTAATTTCCGGAAACATTTGACCTCATTAAATTATTATTTTTTTCTGTTTGAAATTGTAGCCGCCATATCTGTCAACTGTCAGTGACGTCAAAATGGCGGGCTAGCCATAACTATCCAATAGTAATAATTTCGATCCGCGGGATTATGATAGACCTTCACAATACGCATGTTGCATTCTAAAGCATAAAATAATAATCGATTATGATATGGAAACATATATGCGCTAAATTCGTATTGAGGCGTAATTTCAACAAATGTATCAACAAATTTCAACAAAATAACTTCAAACGTTAGAAGTCTGCCTCTTCCATATTTTTTTAATGGCATGGCATAGCGCTGGTCTCGCGTTCAGCCATTAAGTCTATTTGAGTTTCTGCAAGATAACACGCTGGGTACTTGTCACGATACTGCACGGCTATCACAAAACGGCGCGCGAGCTCTCGATTTTTGTCGCACGTCTCTTTCGAAGTTGTCTAATAAGAGAGGGACGGATAGTTCGAGAAAAATCGAGAGAGCTCGCGCGCCGTCTTGTGATAGCCGTGCTGGTTTGTCAGTATTTATATTTATCAGCAAAAAACAGTATGTATGAAATCAGTATAGAACGGGCCTTTTATAAACATTAATTATCAAGCGCGTCAGTATTAAGGCGGTATTATAACATCATACTTCGCGCCTTGAAGTTGACATTCAGCCAATATAAAGACACAGCAATTGGCCAACATACAGGAAAATACTTTTATCATAAAGCCATAAACACATTCATTATGTTGGCAATGGCGGGAACGAACACACGATTTGGCAAAAAGTGATAGTGCACTTTGAAACGTTGCAATATGAAAAAAATAAACATATTGTATTAACATTTTTAATAATTTCCTTTATTAGAACGGGACTCTGACTCGCGTTATAGTTGTAGAACTTACCTAGTGGTCAGGTATAGTTTGGAAAATATAAATTGGCCGTCTGTTGTCAAATTAAAAAGAGATCTTTTGTTCCACGTAAACACTTACCGGTCAATGGGTACTCGAAAGGATTATCTATTATTAATTCCTAAACACATCTTTACCTGAGAGTCAGAGTGACTCAAGATCATTTCAGTCATCACATTTTTATAATATAACATAACACAGTGTTAAAAATATGTAGATAAGAAGATCAATAAACATTTAATGCTGCAGCAGCCTGTGTACTACCTGTTGGATCTATTGCCACAAACATCTACTAAACTTTTACCCCCTTATTAATAAAACTTAAAATACCTCTGATAAATAACACGTGTTTTGTCCCTTTCTAACTAATTTAAATATCAGTGACAGATTTTAACGTCATTTTAACTAAAATACCTAACCTATACTTAACCTAAACCTATAGGTTTGTTCAAAGTTTAGCATGATAGGTTAAATTAGCACTGCATGTGTCCTATTTCCAAGAGAAGAAATGCGTTAACTCCTACATTAACATGCAAACGAAGTCGCAGGTACAGCTAGTTTGTAATAATTTGTATGTCAATTAAAAATACTTGAAACAATAAATCACAAAACGTTTTCCATTACATAATTCAAGTACCTATTTAATTAATCATCCGACAAGTAAAAATACACGATTTAAAATTACTTGTTATGACCAATCCACGCACTGAATTGTCTAGGAAATGAAAATACATGAAACGTTGACTTTGGAGTGAAATTCAACAATTTGATGATAAACCATTTCCACTGTAAACAGTTCGGTGAATTTGCATTCCACGTAAGTATCGTCAGTGGGCATGTTTAGTTTTTAGTTTTCAAAAACAAGGGCCTCCAATTAGATAAGCGTTTGAGAGCGCCATTTTGGCCTTGATAGTGTGCATATCCTGTAGATGCACTGCTTCGCCTCCTTTTTCGCTTGCAGGTGGAGTGGCGTTAGATTGAGCAGTGCATCCAAGGCTGCCCCCGGTGTTGAGCATCAAGCTCCTGTTGCTGTTAAGCAAGCTGTTCGCTGTAGACTGCTAAACTTGGTGATGGCTGTCTTTTGGTTGGCTTTGTTGCACCAGACTGCAGAGGCGTATGTGATTACTGGCCTCACTACCACTGTGTAAAGCCACATAGCAATTTTGGGTCTTATGCCTCATCTTGCTCCTGCAATTCGACAGCTTTCATGCTATTCAAATGAGCGTTCCAAGTTAGCCTTTGGTCAAAAGTAACTCCTAGGTACTTGACCTCATTTGAGTATGATATTTCCTGTCCATTCAGTTTTAGTTTGGCGAGCTTGTCTATTTTCCTTTTTTTTGTAAGGGCACTAGTACTGTTTTACTTGAATTGACGGACAGGTCATTCTCTTTGCACCATTTATTTATGGTGTTAAGCGCTCCTTGCATTGGGTTCGAGATTGTGTGGAGGCACGGACCTTTGATTATGACTACGAGGTCATCGGCATATCCTTGCGTGTCATAGTCTAGGTCCTTCATAGTTGCTAGGAGTTGGTCCACTGCTAGGGTCTATAGTAGTGGGGACAGTACGCCTCCTTGTGGACATCATCTTGTGGTGTAGAATGTATGCTTAATTGCATTGATGGTCAGAGTGATTATTCTATTTGAAAGCATGCTCTGGATCCACCTGATGGTGCTTTCATCCACGCTCTTTGATGCCAATCCTTTGAGGCTGGTTTCTGTGGGTGTGTTTTCGAAGGCACCCTCGACGTCAAGGAAAGCACATAGAGCTGTGTGCTTGTCCTCTAGGGTTTTTTGCACTTTGTCGACCAGATCAAGTACTGCAGTTTCCGTAGATTTCCCCTTTTGGTAAGCATGTTGGTTCAGATTTATTGGTCTGACTGCCAGATGTTTGGCTCTAATGTGCTGATCAATGACTCTTTCCATCGTTTTGAGTAAGAAAGATGATAGACTAATTGGTCTTAAGGATTTGGGCTGTGAGTAGTCCTTTTTCCCTGCTTTTGGTATGAAGCGTACCTTGACTCTAGTCCATTGTTCTGGTATGGTCCCTCAAGCAAAACTAGCTCGGAATATTCTTCCCATATATTTACCCGTATATTTAATTATATTCCATATAAAATCCGAATACTTCGAAATAATACTTCCAGGAATGTAACGTGATCCGACACCTAGCGCTTTGAAAACCGATCAATTCATACGGAAATATATACTTTGCTTTTCATAATATATTCTATAAGATAAAATATCAGAAAACTTTTCATGAATTCCGTTTTAGATTAGGCCACAGCGGCAGGAAAGTGAGTCGGCTAATGACGTACCTAGGTGTAATAAATCGTATATTTGGTTTTCAGTGTAATGTGTGACTGCAGCTTTAAAGATCAAACCACTCAACACATTGTGGAGAGCTGCCCTAAGCGACACTATAAAGGCGACCCGGAGGACCTCTACACTAACTTAATACCTATCTGACGCGATCGACTGCCTATGCGACCAGGATGTCGATTTATAATACTATATTATATACTTAAGCCTTAATTGGGTCATTGTCAGTCAGTAAAACAAAAATCGTCTTTTCAGTGGACAATAGTTAAGGGCTTATGTTTATTTATAATATGTTTTTATCGCATAGAATTATAGAAGAGGCGATGCCTTTTATGCGGATTCAGAGTTCCACCAAAAATTAGGCTATAAAGCCCTTAACTTTAGCAATGTCCACCGAAAAGACGCGCACCTAAATCTGACAATGACCCAATTACTATAATACTAAATTACTTTACTTTAAGCCTATAATGTTTACGCCATACGATTAAATAAATAAGTGTAAAGTGTGTCTTCGATTAATGTTTAATATGTTTCGCATATACTTTGCACGTTCTTTCGGCGTGAATTCAGGTGAGGCAAGGAAAATATTTACTGTAAAATACGTAATAACTCAGCATAGCAGGCGGAGGGCGGCCGGCGGAAATTAGAAACGTCTGCAATATCCTGGGTTGTTCACCTATAAAAATGAAATTGTTAACTTCTCTCTGCTTGCAAATTCCTCTAGTCGTGCACAGCGCCCACCAGTATGTTGCGTCTATTATTCTTTTAGACTCGGTTCGCAGGCTGATGTAGAATGAAATATTCGGGAATCGTACATTCAGTAAGTTTACTGTCGTGTGTATTTTGTTTCTTTTGGAAATACGTCCTCATATTGAATAACATAACTGTGCAAAAGTAGGCAATGCGAATACATTATTGTCGTTAGAATATCTAGAGATAACAGATCGTCGGAAGATGAGTCTAGTGACCTCTAGCTTAAAGTTGTGTTTATTTAATCCCCAGGACCCCTCGCATCTGTGTTTGTTAATTCTGCCAAAGCAAACCAAAAGTTGTATCAAACTGCCTTTAGCAATCGCTAGTTAATCAAATTCCCAAATATTGGTCAAGGGTGCCACCTGATTACTGGCTTCAAACTCAATGTTAAACATCTTAAACTATCTGAAAGTTATTTTTGGTTTTGATTGCATATCCATTAAAACTAGTATCAACGTCGATTCAGCCTAATCATTTTGGTCGTTGGCTTATTCGACCATGTACGAAAACGGAGCTTTGCAACCAGTTGTGTTTTAAAAAGTTTTCGCCTTTATATGACAAATCGATTGCGGTTAAACTACAGACTAACTACTGGACTACAGAATTATTTTTTTTGAACCGGTTTCTAGCCGTAGCCCGAAGGCTGTGACGTCGAGTCATGGCTGGCTGGTGGATAGGCGACACTATGGTGCTATCCGACCGCCGAATAAGGACTACAGAACTGGACTTCAGTTTATTTATAGGTACCTACCTATGACCAGAGTTGGGCATTATTCGAATAATATTTTATTTAAATAATTATTCGAATAAACAATCATTCGTTAAAAAAATATTCGCGAATGATTTATTCGCGAATAAATCATTCGGTAGCATTTTCAAATAACAAATGATTCATTCGTTACTTTATTCGAATAAATACCACGAATGATCCATTACACAAATGTTCAGTTCGTCGTTTCCATAATTTTTAAAATTATTTCATCAATTTGTTCAATCTGAATATGTTTTGTTGAATGTAGTGGTAACACACACCGCCGACACGTCAGTTAAGTTTTTCGAACTTTACTGAGATACCAAGCATATGTATATATAAAGACAGATTTGAAGTGATTGGGATATAATTTTTTTTGTAAATACATGTAACGAGGCGCGAAGGTAGTTATTTTATTAGCTAATTATTGGACAATATTATTCGCGAATAAATTATTCGTGGAGTATTTTATTCGCGAATAAATCATTCGCGGAATAATTAATTCGCGAATAATTTATTTGCCTAATTTCGAATAAGAATAATCATTCGATAAATGTATTCGTCATTCGCGAATGATTCTGTTATTCTCAATCGTTATTCGTCATTCGAATAAATTTTGCCCATCTCTGCCTATGACATCAATAAACTGAAGGAGGGCCGGGGGGTATGCTATAATCCAATGAATGAATCCTTGTTGAAATCAGACCGATTTCCTCATAATATTTGTATTAGAAGACGAGCGTTTTTATATCTTATTAATAATGTTTCGTACATAACATAATGTTTTTCGAAAAACCCAGACACGCAGATTAAAAGTCTCGAGCTTAACAGATCGGCTACAGTGACAATTACGTACTAATTATTTTTTGAGCAACTTATTAGTCCGTAGAAATCGATATGCTACTTGCCTTTCGCTATTTAATTAAACTGCTATACTCACGTATGATTTCATTACAGAGATGTATTGACAAGATTTCATACATTGGCCGTCAAAAATATATACATAATGTAAAAAAATCTTACTCTATCTTCACAGTCTGGGCTTATTCTATATGGATCGTAGGTAGGTACTAATGAGAATGACATAATAGATACTCGTATTATGACATGCATTGGTTAGGAAAAATTATTTCATCCATGTTATATAAGTTGTGAACAAATTTAACTGTAACAAGTCAGTCGAAAATGCATATAATTAGGTAATAAGGCCAAGGACCCACTCCGGGCAGCGGCGACATCAAAGGGTTGCCACAGTTGCGACCCGTCTGCAGAGCCCTTCACCGCTAACGAACTAACTTGATACCTTGTCTTTCCATCTCGCTTCGGTACGTGTACCTATTGTGATTTAAACTCATTCACTGTTGTTAAAATACTTTATTAACATCTCAACAAATCACTGCTGCTACGCTAATACACTTAACATTAATTATTTCTTGACAGTAAGACAACTGCTCATTTCCAGTGCCGTTTCTAGAATGCCCGCCTTTTGATCGACTTGGCGCGTAAAAACTACCAGACTGGAACTCGAATCGGATTGGCCAACGATTCTTGCACGTTATTGGTTCATTTCAATCCACCTGTCCAAAGACTTTTTAAAGTTATCAGTCCAATTTATTTTAAAACCATAACATACCCAATATAAACTAGTGGCTCTGTGACCTATAGAACTCGCAACCATGACTTTATTTCAAATTTAAAAAACAAAAAAAAACTATTATGTGCTAACACAATACCACGAGAGTCGGTTGCGATATACGACCTGCGGCCCTAAGATTATTTAAAGGACTCCTCACACCGGTCGCGGTGGCGGGTCGGGCGCAGGCCCGCGCAAGTAGTAAAACATTGAAATTACACTTCAAAACACATCGAACGCGGGCCCGTTCAACGTTACAACTCGGGCAGCGCGGCCGCGGGTCGGGCTCGGCGCGGGTCGGGCGCGGCGCGTTTCGTGCGCGGCGCGGCGCGCGACGGGCCAGCGCTACTGTGTGATAGAGACGCCGCTCGCCTGCGGTGTGAATATACCGCTTCAACCGCGCCCGACCTAAGCCGCGCACGCCCCGGCCGCGTTCGATGTGGCTTTGGCCACCAAAAATTGTACAATAACGGGCGTGAACTGGCAACACACGGTAACATACTAGAATTAAGGTAACACACGTGAAATTTGTAAGCCCTAGACTACACGAGGGATTTTTCTATTTTTAGCCGACTGCCGCATCAAGGAGGGTTATGTTTTTCGGTTTAATGTAGACTTACAAGATGTCACTATTTGTAGCCCGTGAAAACTTATATTAATGTAAATAATAAAAACTTATAATCAACTAAGAAGTTTGAAATAAACTAAATTATGTAATAAATACCAATAAGTAGCGAATCCCTACGCTTCTATAATGAACACTCAGCTTAACAACAGATCACGAATGTTATGTAACACATATAGTAACACACGGTAACATTCGTGAATCGAAAACGCTGTAGACATAAACTTAAAAATTATACATTCGGATAGTTTTGAAGTTAGAAACCACTGGACACATTTATTCGTTAAACGAATCGTCTACCTACATCTACAATTTATTATGAATGCATAAACATGTGTTCTTATCTTGGATATTCACTTTACAAAACGTAAAATACTAACGAGACAAACACACCGGCCACTTAAATTGTTGTTGATATTCTGTCGTGAACAAAATTGCAGATGTCATTTCGTAGGTTGGACAACCTGTAGTGTGGTGTTGCCATGACTCAATAAAGGTTTTTGCGGCCCTGGATTCTTGTTAGTTTAATAGCAATATGATAACTTACGTGAAGTATCATTCAAGAACGAAAAGTGAGACACATATATGAAGTTACTTTTGTTACACTTTATTGTGTTATTTTATTAAAATAATTTAATAGAAAAGTAGCAAATTTAGTGAACAACGTTAGGCATTCCGAACCTATAGAGGGTAACAAATTTTATATTTTTGTAACTTCAATCTGCGAGATGTCGTTGTGGGACACACAATTTTTGTATGAACGCAGAAATTAACCTTTTCAAAAAAAATACATAATTAATTACGGCAAACGTTAACTAATTTAAATTACATTTCTATATGCATAAAACATTCTGGGGATCAGATGTGCCTTTACAAGTTATTATAAAACAGAAACACATGAAAAATATAATTATTTAAGTAAGAGGGACATTGTTTTTTTTCCAAATGTACAATTTTTGGTGGCCATAGTCATGTATGGAGGCCAGCAGGTCAATCACGTACCTATTTATCGCATTGGACGCGCGTAAGGTAGATTTAAACGTCACTTTTAGTACGGAGAAATGACAGTTGAGTCGTCCTAACGTACTTTCGTAACGTCACGTGATTACACCTCAGGCAAAATTAGGTTTTGAAAAACATTAATTTATAATTGATGATTAAACGAACTTACCTTAAGTGAAGTTCTATCACAATTACACTTCACGCCTCGTACTCGAGATTATTCCAAAATTATTATATATTTTCACAATGTAGACTTTGAGAGCATGCGAAGGTGTAGGGAAACGACTATGGTTTTTAAGGGTGAGTATCACAGTAAAAACGTGTATATAACAAAAAATATATTTATACTTGTCTACACCTCGTAGATACAAATTATTACTCATAATTAATCAGTTAGGATAATTGCAGTAATCATTTAAAGTAATTATCCAGTAGCAGGCTTAGTTACGTGGATTAATCCGTGAGATCAAGGATTGACTGTGCTACAGACATGTTATTATTATTAATTATAACTCTAATATAAAATTTGGCAAATACCATCGATTCGCCGCTCCACCCGGCGGTAGAGCGTATAACGTCGATGCTCACACCGCGGGCAGCGGCATGCGACGTGGCTGCGTGTCGTGTCGAATGTGCCGTGAATACACTCGTGTCGATTCCACTGTCAGCCAGCATGTGCTTGATCCAACGACTGATCGTTTGAGTGCCAACAGCTTTGTGTGGCTTTCTTATAGCTATAAACAAATCGTCAGTACTTCTAATATATTGTGTTCTGTTAATATATGCCAGTAGGGTCTTGGCTGGGCAAACATTAGGTTTTTCTATGAAAAAAGGTAGGCGTAGTACTGGTTGTTTGCAACCTGGCCTAGTTGTTTTTATAAAATTAGGTATCTTTATAATTATGACTCCATTTAAAGAATGTATGTTTTTGATATTAATCTTAGATAGGGTTTGTACCCTTTGAGCTGTTGTCAAGGCCAATAATATACTGGTTTTCTTAGATAAAACTTCTAACGATAGGTCCTCATTCGGGTACAAACTTCCCAGGTGACTTAAAACGTCATTAGTTTCCCATGTTAGCTGATACTTGGGCAACGTTGGTCTTAGGCGGAAGACTCCCTTAAAAAATCGGTGGATATTTTCGTCCAAGGAGATTGTTGTTCCTAGAATTAGTGACAATGCTGATCTGTAAGTATTGAGGGTACCGTACTGGCACCCATTATTGAACATTTCAGTTAAGAAATCTATGATTTGAGGAATAGTAGGCTGGTAAATATTAATAGATTGACTTGAACAAAAGATCCACCACTTTTTCAAAGCTACATCATATTGCTTAAGTGAACTCTGGGACAAAGATGCAATCATAATTTCTAAGGATGCTGGTGGTAAGCCTCTTCTCGATAGTGCTTGCCGCACAACACTCCGGCAACCAGGGTAATTGTCTTGTGCATCTGAGAGCTGGAATGAGAAATTAAATTTTGTTCGTTTGGGTAGAAGCATATGGTGTCTGATATGAGCAGAGACTTAAAAAGAGGGTACCAAGGCTGGGCCTGCCATTGAGGTACAATTAAGATACCTTGTGCTTCATCAGATATTATTTTTCTAAGTGTTTTCAATATCATTGAGACCGGGGGAAAAGCATAAAAATATTGACGAGCCCATGTAACTGTAAATGAGTTTATGGCAAAAACATCGGGATCTCTATGCCATGAAATATATTTTGGACATTTATGGTTTATACGGCTAGCAAACAAATCAATTTCCGGCTGGCCAAAACTTTTTACCAACTGATGGAAACAGTGACCCGACAGTTCCCATTCAATATCGGGGTGATTCTTTCGAGACTCTGCATCTGCTATAGTATTATCTATTGACTTAATATATGAGGCATAAATAAATATACTCCTATGTTCGCACCACTGCCAGATTTCTTTAGCAATTTGAGTTTTACATATGATATTGCGGTCGTGTTATCAATACGTAGTAGTATCTGGCAGTGGCTTAGGTCTTTAGCGAATATTTTAAGGCCAATAAAAGTAGCTAATAATTCGAGAAAGTTTATATGGTTATGCCGCTCCGAAATTGACCATAGACCACTTGCTGTATCAGAACCACATGAAATTCCCCAACCCTTAGTCGATGCATCCGAAAATATCTCCTTACAATACACATCATCACGAATCGGGTGCACTGATTTGTCTAGGGCAAGCATCCACCAAGTTAAGTCTGGTTTTATAGTGTCGGATATCGTAACAAAGCGATCGTAATTATCATTTTCTTGTAAAGCAAGGAATTTGCAGCGTTCTATTTCCTTGGTGTAGAGCCAACCATACTCTATAGCTGGGCATGCAGAAACTAGTAAACCGGCAATTTGCGCTAATTTTCTTATTTTACATCTTTTTAATTTCATAAATTGCTTTAATTCAGATTGGATGTGGGTTCGTTTTTGTGATGGTAAGCTCAGGTTGAAACACTGGGTATCAATAATTATCAGTAGAGCGTAACAGTTTAACCACTGGTTTCGTTATTTTTGTAAATACATAAGGCGATGTGTTCAAACCGAACGCCAAGGCATTGTACTCATAGAGTTTACCACTATAGTAAAAACGCAAATATTTACGGGAATGCTCGTGAACCTTTATGGAAAAATAAGCGTCTTTAAGGTCAATAATTGCCAAAAAACAATCTGGTGTAACTAGTTTTACAGCAGTCCTTAAATCTTCTAATTTGAAATGGGTTGTGTCAATGAATTTATTTAGATTCTTAAGGTTTAATATAAGTCTCATTTTGCCATTCGGTTTCGGTGTGAGAAAAATACTGGATACAAACTGCCCTTTACATGGTACGCACTCTGATATAACACCTGTACTCAATAAATTATGAATGGCCTCATCAAAGTGCGCCCTATCTTTATCACTATAGCAATGCTCAACAGGTTCTTTAACTTGGACTACTGGATGTGAAAAGGTGATTTTGTATCCTTCAAGCCATTCCAAAACAGAACGATTATCAGTGATAAGTGTCCACTGCTCTAAATATGAAGAAAGGCGTCCAGCATACTCAACTGTATTTAATTCCTGCGCTGAGCTTGAGCCGGGGGCCGATAGAACGACGGCCTCGATGAGCGCCCGTGCTGCGGCCGGTGAGGCAGGGCGCGCGGAGCTGTCTGCTCGCGGAAGGCAGGCCCCATCGGGCGGCGTGCCGCCGCCGGGGCCGGTCGTTGGTGTAAAAAAGGCTTGGACGATGAGGCAAGGTCTTTTTTCGTGTTGTTTGTCACCGGCTTGTTATTCAGCTCTGTTCCAGATTTGCTAACTGCTTTTGCAGATTTTAAGGTTTCTGCTAAATTAGCGCTAAAAAGCATTGAGTCAATTTTTGTACCATTTAGGTGCTCTTTAACTTCTTTTTTCAAAGAAAATAGAATAAAGTTTCTTCGTGTTACCGAGTCTGCATGCTGAACATCGCACAGTAACCTTTTTTTTTTTTTAATAAGTACATTTTTTTGTGATATAAAAGATTAAAACATAGCCCCACAAAACTGTACTAACAGTTTGACTGTGGGAACGGCAGTCTCTAGGTTAGACATATATTAATATAAAATCAGTGTAATATACTGTCCATAACTCAGTTATACGAGTACATACTAAACCTTCAAGAGTTATATAAGTACAACCAGGTAATGTGTTTTTAATAGTCTTTTGAATTTGCTTTTATTTTTTTCAAGTCTAATGACTTCAGGCAAACTATTTAGTAGGTATGGGATACGCTTTTTGAGACTTCTGTCTCCATAGTAATTATTTATCCTAGGAACGAATAGTTTACCAGTCGCCATAGCCTTGGTGTTATAGGTATGATCAATGGGTTTTAATGATGAATACTCAGAGTTATGCTCTAGGCAGCCGTGGTTATTAGTAGCAAGTAGATATTTATGTTCCATGCTTACCGGTAATATTCTACAGATTTTAAAGAGTTGATGATAGTTACCTTTACATTTGAGTTTAATTTTATCGTTAACAAGTAATTTTAAGAATCGAATTTGCATGGCTTCTAATTTATCGATATTGGACTTTGTTGTGAGTCCATAACTGTCGAGAGCATAACTCAGTATGGAGTCTACCAACGACATATACAAACATCTTAGTGTGCTAATAGGAACTCTGAATTTTAAATGATAAAATTTAACCTAACATAATACATACTTAATTTTAACCTAATAAAACTCTAAGTTTTTCATAAATAAAATTGACATGGTATGTCCAGGAGAAATGTTCATCTACTTTCATTCCTAGATAAGCGATACATTTGACTTTTTCTATAGGTTCACAGGTGCAATTAGATTTATTTTGATTTATTGCATCCATTAGTCTTTGAATAAGCTCATTATTCTTGGCTGTTGCCTTCAAAAGGGTGTCAAGTGACCCACTCAGGCAAGCGATGGCGCTAGCTATTTGTTTCTGTTTACTTTCGATGCCTCTATCCCTTTTTGCAATTGGCTCTGGAACGGCAGCCTTCATTTCTGGGTTGATTTTTGGAGCATCTATGTGGGGACAATTTTGAGGTATTAAATATTTTTTTATTAGTTCCTTTCTTTTTTCTTTTCCTATGCCCTCTGTGGCCATGTGTTGGAGACGGCATGCCAGTTCAGTTCTTATATTCTGGCCATACTTTGGAGCTGTAGAAGGGTCTTCTCCCAATATCTGCATAATCTCTATATCCAATTCATTATCCACTAGTGGTTCACTTGTGGATATCGAGGTCTCAGTATTTGTTGAACCGTTTGGTTCTGGCTCCGGGTCTACTACAGTAGCACTCAGGTCTGGTTTGTCAGCTGGTATTGATGCCTGTGGTTCCGGCTCCATCAGAGTTTGGTTCTCATCGGTATGTATGATGGTTTCAGGGTCATTAAACCACTCATTCTCATTTGCTGTGAATGAAGCATATATAGCATATTATTAAATGGCCTTGTTCAATTTGTTGATAAAAACCACGGCATATTATGTACACCATGCGTCGAGATAGCCCCAATGACTACTCAGTTTGCAACTTAAGATGCTGTATAAGTTTGGAGAAACTTGAGTGAAATGTGCAGCTCATGATACTTTTTGTTATATTAAACGAGGTTATAATGTAACGTGCTGCTCCAGCTTACATTTGAACAACCCATAATTAACATATAATGACTCGAAACGCTACGTGCGATAGTCATTTGGTACAATTCCCAATGAATTGTCCGTCAAGGTCAAGAGAGTATATATGCGGCGAGCTTAGCCCCAATAGCCACTCTGTTTGCATTTATGTTTAGCCGAATTTTGCGGTACGTCTACAAAATCAAGTAAATACCTGTTTTTTCTTCTTCCCCATGTTCCACCTGGGGTTCAGAACGCGAGCCACTGCGTTTTTTCGCCATTTTTCTTTCGAGCTTTTTCATTTTTCGTTTAAGATATATCATATCTTCTTCGTAGTTCCTTTTTTGACCTGATATCTTCTTAAATTCTTCTTTTAAAACTCGGGAAATACAGAACTGTGTAGCGTGGTTAAGCACTTAAAATGTGAATGACATTGACAGCCGAAACGGCGCGAGAGTGCACGGGTCACAGATACAAAATATGGAGTTTGTGTTTTGCTATTTCAAATTCTCTCAAATAAATGTTAGTGTGGTAGTGCCTGGTGATTACTACATTGTGAAAATATATAATAATTTTGGAATAATCTCGAGTACGAGGCGTGAAGTGTAATTGCATTTTTTGTTTATTTCATTTTCAGACGTTATTCTAAATAAGACGCTGTATTCAAGAATCCAACAAACTTTACACCCGGAAATCCTACTAATATTATAAATACGATAGTTTAGATGTTTGGATGTTTGTTACGCAATCATCCATAAACAGCTCAACCGATTTGGATTAAACTTTGCACGAGGATAGTTTTTAGGCTGGATTACAATGATAGGGTAGGTAGTTGTGTAGGTGTAGTTAGGTACGATCTGCGTATTAAATCACTACAACTTACGTGCAAGGTTCGGGAGGTTTGCAGGTCCAAATAACACACACCAAGTCAATCCTTAAGTATTATAATGTTCTCAATAGCACATACAAGCATAAGGGAAAGCACAGGTGAAAAGAAAGCGCGCGAAAGTACAAGCGAAAGCGAGATAGTTCGGAGCGCAAGCGACATGCATCTAGCGTCGAATCGAGTAGCAGACTGGCGGAGCGGCCAGCGGGCGGGCACTGCGCAGCCCGGTGTGCGAGTGACGTCACGCGGTACCGTTGGAGTTGGCCGCCGCGCGCTTCCACGGGCATCGGCTGTGTCGACGCGGCTGGGAACTTGGTAAGTAAATATGTGTCGATTTTGTATTTAAGTATATATTGTTATTTGTCTATATGTGCTTATGTATGATATGCGTATGTGCCTACTAAATATAGTATTGTATTTATATGTAGAAGTATATTTATATCATATGTTATTGAGTGCTATTTATAAGTATATATGTAATGTTTATGTATATAAGTAAATATTGTATATTTATTCGTATGTACATATAGGTGGCGCGTTGGCAAAGCCACAGTTGTTTAATCCCAACTCCACGCAGACGAAGTCGCGGGCGGAAGCTTGTAATTATATAGATTAAATGAAGCATGCTTCGTCTTTTTTTGTCTGTTTTATCTTGAATATACTTTTTTTCTCTATGAAAATGAAAATATCCCCAAAATAAATATAACACATTTAATGATATGAGTTATAGAAAGCCACTGGTTGGCTGGCTAGTTGTCATTAAACTGGACAAGCTAAAATGTTGCTATGAGTATAATATACCAAAATAGAAAATAAATATCCGCGTTTGTCTACGTTTGTATAGTTTAGAAATAACCGGCTATCCGTGTTTAACAAAGTAAGTATGTACTTTTAATGATTTTATCTACGCACATATCATTAATGCTCTAAATTGCGTTCAGAAACCGTAGGAAATGACCAGCATTACTACAACCGATTTTACTATGAGAACTTTCTTGTCTGTGGTAGTAGGTAAAATCTGTACTGTAATGTCAATACAGTACAGATTTTTGATAAATTTGTATCGCTATGAGTTTAAATTTGGAACAGCTGTCAAAACTCAAATGGGTCTCTATTCTGGTATCCATAGATATTAAAACAGTTATCGATACGAAACGTCAATTCAGTACGTTTTTTAATACAAACCGCACCACATTTGATCTCGAGTGATATGAGTATAGGGATTTCATTCGTTTGTCTATGATTTAAAAAAAAACCATTCGCCATGACGGATGATCGAATTGCCGCCATTGCTGTTGTCATTTTATTGTTGGTTTTTTGCTGTTACTTGCTACTACTTATGATATGTGTGTAGATAAAGTAGTGTATGCAACTGTACATAATTAGGCCTTAAAACACTCGTGTGATCCTATTATGAAACTCACTGGCGCTCGTTTCATAAAACCACACTCGAATTTTAAGGCCTCTCATTATGGATCAGTCGCATAAACTACAATATCGATACGAAACCGCACGACATTTGATCTCGAGTGACATGATTATAGGGACTTCATTCGTTTGTCTATGATTTAAAAAAAAAGTTCGTTATGACGGATGATCGAATTGCCGCCATTGCTGTTGTCATTTTATTGTTGGTTTTTTGCTGTTACTTACTACTACTTATGATATGTGTGTAGATAAAGTAGTGTATGCAACTGTACATAATTAGGCCTTAAAACACTCGTGTGATCCTATTATGAAACTCTCTGACGCTCGTTTCATAAAACCACACTCGTATTTTAAGGGCTCTCATTATGGATGAGTCGCATAATAGTACATTACATAACTAGGGCGGTGAATTCGTAAATGCCCCAGATCGCAGGTGTTTGTGGCCCGAACCGAAGGTGAGGGCCATAAATATGCGCTCTGTGGCTTTACGAATTACCGCCCGTGTTGAGTACAAAATTTTACGTCTTCATCTGGCCACAATGCGAGTTTGCCCGTACGCGCAGCGTGCAGTAAAACTAGGATTATGGCCAGGTGTGACGTAAACTACTATTATAACACTGAGCCTGTAAATACGTATACGGAGCATCTTAATGACTTTGCGCAGGAATGCTTTCAACTTTACTTATTTGCAACAGTAACTCTGCAGACCTGTTATTCCGCCTCACTTCACCCGTCACGCCTAACGAAACAAGAGCTCTACCTACGCTTACTTACTACGAATCGCGGCATCAAGAAACATTTGTGGGTGCACTGTGAGGTGAGGTTAAAACAAGATACTGAATAGCGGGACGACACACCCAGAGAGGTATTTATGAGCGAAGTTAGATGACGTCTCCGCGAGTCACGTGCCTCGACATCATTCAGCCGGGACCCTCAAAACAACAAAAACGTACTCGTTAAATAAACATTATTATGACAGAACAGTGTATTTTACTTAGCTTTGTGTGTAGTCCAGAAAGTTTATACTAATGGAGTACCTACGCTTTACACATGGTATTCCACGCATCAGTCCAACACTTTAGGAACTTCTTTTAAAAAAAACGCTACGTTTAGAACTTTAATTATTAAAATTTAATTCGTTTCACTATGGTACGTCACGAAACCAAGCTTTGCTATATAGTATGGATTCTTAACGATGTTTTTTTTTATTTACTAAAAAAGCTCTGTTACTTTCATGTCAAACAAGGAAAACAAGGTTACGAATGCCGTCAGAAATGACACTGTTATTCATGAAACTACATTTATAATAAATAAAGAACGTGGACAATCTGATAGTACGATACTATTTAAAAATATAATACTATGGCGTATGCACCTATTCATACGTGTAGGTACGGATACAGACGTATAAAACTAAGCCTTTGTTGGCTGCCTAACCATTTGTAGAGCGGAATATTTACTAAGGCACACGTATCCATAATGATTAGAACGGTTTGCCACAAAGCGGTTAAATTTGAATGAATCCATACAAAGGCGTAAGAAGATCAATATCCTGTTGTCCCCGGCTCGCACATAACAAGCGCTCTCAGACTACGGAAAATGGATTTTCATTTGACAAGCAATACGTAAGAGGGTCTTGTACTTTATAAATCGTCTAATATTCGCCTGGTAAATGATGAACAAATTTCTAATGAAGATAAAATTTAAGACGTTCAACGAAATATGTATAGAAACTAGACTGGCACTCAGGTAACTAACGGGCTTATTTAATTCCTTTGAAAAATACCTTAAGCTGAGCGTGGAATGAAACCGTGTCGTGATTGAAATGTAATTTGAACATTTCAACTAGTCATAATATCGAGCTAATTTAACTTTATCCTTGATCCTAATCAAGATTGAATGAAAAATTTACACAAAGAAAGTGCCTATTCCAAGGTGGTGTAGCTTGGAGTAAATTAAATTAGCTTCCAAGACAATGAAATGTAGGTACTAGGGGTAGGCATACGGTGACTGCCGTCAGGGGCTGTCAAAGCATGTAATTAGGTACCTCAGTAACTGCGGCTCATAATTGATTTAGTTGAGCGGCCAGGGCTCAGCGCAACTACATGTACTAATATAATAGTTCCTCGACAAGCGGACATTGTGTGGAATATTGCATATTACGGGTATGGAAAATTAAATCTTGGCATGTGTGTTTGCGTGTATTCCACACGCAAACACACATGCCTCAGTAATTACGTGGAAATTGCAGTGTCTTGTAATTATGTGTCAGCAACATTACCTAACCAAACAGCTGCAAAGGTTGCCAGAGGATTGGTGTAGTTATACATACTCTGTGATTCTCAAAATCCTCATGACAACACGGAGGAAGGAAAGGCAATTAAAAGTTTTCAGCTGGAGACACGGCACAGCCTGTGGACTCGCACATATAGGTGAGAGCTGGCAACTTAGCATCACTAATGGAACTAAGCTCAGGAGGTATATTTGCTCGACTTGATTTTTATTATATTGGTATGATATGAGCATTTAGTGCCTGCGCTCGTTTTCACGCGCGCTAATAACGTATAGTGCGATACAAGAGCGTGCAAGGCTAATCGACCGAGCGAGCGAAGTGAACGAAGTTCTTTCTATACTTCAACTTGGGCTGAAAAATCGTTCGGTGTCAGGTGCCTGTCACGCGGTTACGCTGTCCGGCTGTTCTTGTCTACAAGTTGCATTGCTCAACCCATTCTCGTGAAATTTTGTGAGCAGGTTTGTAATTATTCTTTTGTCGAGTTACTTTCTACCAATAAAAAAAAATCTTTTTATTTATAAACATATGCTTGTGAGTTTTACAGCTCACACTACAGAGGCTCTAATATAAGTTTTACCAAAACGAAACTTTACGATTGCGTTTGAGTTTGAGGGTAAAATTTGTATGGGATTTGACAGGTAAACGCGAACGTGTTCGTAACTTTTTGTTTCGGTAAAACTTATACAAGAGCCTCTGTAGTGTGAGCCACACACCTCAGAGTCACTAGTTTATAGTCGTCTTCGCTGCTGGAGTTTGACATGAACTCTAAAGGGTGATAAACGCAATTCGTCCCCGTGGAATAAAACCTGACTACTAGTAGATACAGTTCCTATATTATTAATTTACTAGCTGTACCTGCGAATTCGTTTGCATGTTAATGTAGGAGTTAACGCATTTCTTCTCTTGGAAATAGGACACATGCAGTTCTAATTTTAAACTATGATGTAAAACTTTGAACAAACCTATAATATATATTTTAGTTAAAATGACGTTAAAATCTGTCGCTCTGATATTTAAATTATTAAGAAAGGGACAAAACACGTACTATTTATCAAAGGTATTTTAAGTTTAATGAATAAGGGGGTAAAAGTTTAGTAGATGTTTGTGGCAATAGATCCAACAGGTAGGACACAGGCTGCAGCATTAAATGTTTATTGATCTTCTTATCTACATATTTTTAACACTGTGTTATGTTATATTATAAAAACGTGATGACTGAAATTATCTTGAGTCACTACGACTTTCAGGTAAAGATGTGTTTAGGAATTAATAATAGATGATCCTTTCGAGTACCCATTGACCGGTAACTGTTTACGTGGAACAAAAGATCTCTTTTTAATTTGACAACAGACGGCCAATTTACATTTTCCAAACTATACCTAACCACTAGGTAAGTTCTATAACTATAACGCAAGTCCGAGTCCCTTTCTAAAATAGGAAGTTTTTTTTTTTTTTTTTTTTTCTTGGCCTGACGCGGTTTGCGCATTGCCACCGACTGTGCCCCCCCGACAAAGGAGGGAAACGGGAAAATGAAAAATACGAATACGAGATAAGGAATTTGGAAAGATAGGATCAGTTCAGGAGCTAATAAAAAAAATAAAAAAAATATATATATAATTAACAAAAACAACTAAATATGAATATCATTAAATAAAATGAAAGAGGATAAAGCATTATATACAGAAGGATCATTTGAGGCTAACAAGACAGGGATGGATGTAGGAAAGGGGATTTTAAGTGAGGAGAGATCATTGTAAAAAGAGACATGGCTGAAAAAAGTACAAGAAAGAAAAATATGATTCAAGTCTCCAATTTCTCCACATTCACACAAGTTTGACTCCACAATATGTAGTCTGGCAAGATGAGCCGGCGTGCACACATGACCTAATCTCATTCGTATTATAATACTAGTCGCTCGTTTACCAAGCTTTAGCTTTGCAAACCAGGGCTTAGTAGGAACTTTAGGTTGAATTGCATAGTAGAATTTGCCTTTTGTCTGGGCACTTTCTTCCCACAACTGATTCCAGGCATCACTGAGATAAGAAGAAGGTAGAGCAATCAAGTCATGACTAAAATTTTTATAAGGAAATCTGTCCCCACACGTCACAGCTTCGTTGGCCAGGCGATCTGCTTTAACATTACCATTTATTCCACTGTGTCCCGGGACCCAAGCGAAAGACACTGAAAGCCCACGAGTTATACAATCACTTAATAGAATTCGAGTGTCTATAATTACTGGAAAAATGATTTTACATTGAAAAGGATATTTGACTAATGCCTGTAAGGCACTCATAGAATCAGATACTATGACTGATTTTCTAAGTCCTGCCGTTCGGATATATTCGACTGCCTTAAGGAGACCGAAACATTCTCCAGTAAACACAGATGATTCTGGTGGGAGTTTTATTTGTTGGATAATTTTGTACTGAGAATGGTAAACCCCAACTCCGACATGACTAGACGAAGAATGTTTAGAGGCATCGGTGTATATTGTATGGTAGTTTTTCCAAAGGTTGTCCTTCACATGGTTAAAACTGATATTGTTATTGGGACCATTTTTTGGAATACCTATATTTAAGGCTACATCAGGAGTGACAGTTAGAGACTTATACGGAGCACAAAATAAGGGATATGAAATAGAAGAGTGAGTGGGAGCTTGGATAGAGGTAAACTTTTGATAGCTATTTATGAGACATGGAACACGTTTATGGGACCAATAACTGGAAGAAATAATAAGATCAGAAAGTGTCTTGAGTTTAGAACGAAGCGGATGATCAGAAATTTGTAGGGCTCGAAACAGAAATCTATCAGCAAGGTATTGACGACGTAGCTGCAATGGAGGTTCACAACACTCTAGCTGTAAAGCATTAAGAGGGCTAGATTTCATAGCACCTGCTATCAATCTTAAGGCTTTCGACTGAATATTATCCAGTTTTTTGAAAGCGACTACACTTCCAGGCTGTAAAAGGAAGGTGCCATAATCTAAAATACTACGAATTAGAGCATTGTATATTAGTTTCATACAAAACGGGTGAGCGCCCCACCAAACACCGGAGAGACATCTAAGCATATTTAACAAACGTTCACATTTAGCGAGAATATATTCACAGTGAGGGGTACCATTTAGTTTAGAATCAAGAACAACACCTAAAAATTTTGTTTGGTTGACTACAGGAATTTCACAGTTATTATAATATACAGAGACTGGCGGGGGCAAACGCATTCTAGAAAATAACACAACAGAGCTCTTAGATGGAGACAGATCAAGACCATTTTGTCCCAACCATTTCCTTAAAAGACTTAAAGAGGAAGTTAGAGAAGAACTGGCATTTTCAATGGATCGGTCAGTACAATACAACAACAGATCGTCAGCATATTGAAGAACGCCAACATTACCTACTGATGCTTCCAGATCATAGGTGTGCAAGTTATATAAAATTGGGCTTAATACAGATCCTTGTAGAAGACCTTTCCATACTAATCTTGATTCCTCATTGTCAACGTCTAAAATTAAGTCAATACGCCTTTCTGATAGGATGTTAATTATGAATTTACTCAAAAAAGTCGGGACGTTCAAAGTATTTAGTTTTTCCTTCAGTATACTTAACACAACATTATCATACGCAGAATTTATATCAAGGAAAGCTGCGACTACAGACTGGTTATCAGAGAATGCTATTCTTATGTCAGTAATGAAAATACTTATACTATCTAGGGTACATTTACCTCGTCTAAAACCAAACTGGGTTTTACTTAAACTGTTATTTGTTTCAATGAACCATTCTAGTCTATTTTTAACTAGTTGTTCAGCAATTTTCATTAAAACCGAAGAAAGAGCTATTGGTCTGTATGATGACGGATCAGACGAACTTTTATTAGGTTTTAATATTGGAAGAACCTCTTGAGATCTCCACGAGGTAGGAATAATGCCGGATATAAAAATAGAATTGATTAGGTCCAAGAAATATGAAAGAGTGTTAGGCCCGAGATGAGAAACGAAAGAATATGGAATGCCATCCAATCCAGGGGCACTATTTTAGAAGATCAAACGAGCTTCGCAAGCGAAGTTCGATCGATATTATATGAGTAAGCTTCATTCGAAGATATAACACACATGTAGTCCTTTAATCTACCAGGCAACATTTCGCAAGTTTAAAGTACGCAGTAAAAACCATAGCTCAAACAGTTTTATCCCCACCTTTACCCCTACCCTACTTAGGGACCTCGGCTTGCCACCATTTCTCATTCTTTTTAGAGACAAAACTTTCCTAGGGGTATAGGGGCGGGCGGGAAGTTATATCTTCGAATGAAGCTTACTCATATAATATCGATCGAACTTCGCTTGCGAAGCTCGTTTGATCTTCTATTATATTTCGAAGCTTCATTCTTCAGATATAACACACATGTAGATGTTTAGAGTTGAAAGTTTCGCTGCCACTTGTAATTGTAAAACATCATAATCATGAAATGCAATAATTATGTTTTGACAACAATCTTAGATACTCCCAATTATTAATCAAAGAGTACAATTGTAACTTCACATAATTCTACCTATACAAAAGGCAGATTGATCTGGCACAATGACCTTCGTCGATTAATTGACGATGGTAGAAACGAGCCAAAGTTTTCGATGTTCTCGACCAGCCTGCTGCCTTGCGGATAGCATCTAAAGAAATGCCTGACCGGTGTGCAGCTGACGTGGCGGCGTGGCGCGTGCTGTGAGCGCTGAACGCCGCCATGTCTTTACCGCTTTCGCCAAGCACTCGCGTAATGCACCCCGGCTAATGGATTGAGCAGATGCATTTTTATGGGGACTTTTGAAAGTCAACAAAATATGTTGTGAGCTTTTTCAGTCCTAAAACATCATTATAACAGTCACCGGGCAAATATTTCTATTAGGTATCTTCAAAATATGGAAGGCACAAAATCGGTTGTAGACGACCTACACCTGAAGTCTTAACTATATCATCAAAAATTACTTTAATACAATTTGGGCATGACTTAATATTATTCCACTTAATAAGTGACAGTGTTTGTACCCTGTGGGCAGGACATATTGCTAACAAAATCACCAGATTCTTTGTTAGTTTTTCCAATGAAATTTCTCTATTAGGGTACCATGTTGTTATATGATTTAATACCACTTGAGGATCCCAGGTATGGCTATATTTAGGAGTTACGGGCTTTAATTTGTAAACACCTTTCGGTAATCCTTTACTTTGGTCATCTGAGCTGATACTACTCCCCCGTAGGAGCGAGGGTGCTGACCTATGATTATTTAATGAGCCATACGACGATCCTTTATTAAATTCGTGCGTTAGAAATAAAATAACAGCAGAAATGAAGCCCTAATAGAAATTGAATATCTATATTATCTATGCTAAATTTCCAGCACAACTTGTATTTAACACACGTTGTACTGTTGTAAAGTGTTGTTTGAAATTGACGCTAACATGAGATTAGATACTTTTACTAATCTCAACAAAAGCGGAAACCACGGTTGGGATGGCCATTAGGGAAATACTACTATTCCTGTGGCGTTGTCATTTATAATCTTATGTAAACACTTTAGTACGAGTGCGAGTTGTGGAAACGCTTAAAAATATTTATTATAAATACCAGCTAATAGTGAATGCGACGACGGTAAGAGCGTCCGAGTCTGGCTTCCACGAAATATATATTTCACATTTGGCAGAGGTACGAGAAGCAAAGAGGTCAATTTCGGGCACACCAAAGTGTTTACTTATTCTTTCAAAGGCTGCAATACTTAAATTTCATTAAATATCAGGATTTAGCCTTCTGGATTCTCTGTCTGCTTCTACATTATTCTGAGTGTTAATGTACGAATCGAATAACCATATGTCTCGTTCTTCACACCACTGCCAAATAGATCTAGGTAAGCTATTTAAGTGGGGAAACTGGATGTCTCCCATTCGATTAATATAGCTTATCGCGGTAGTGTTGTCGATGCGGAACAACAGAGCACAGTTTGATTTATTTCGCGCAAAACATTTTAATCCTAAGAGCGAGCAAGCTCTAAGTAATTAATATGGAATGCTAATTCTTGCTCTTCCCATGCTCCGTTTGTACACACTCCGTCACAAACTGTACCTCATCCTGATCGGGACGGATCTATAGATATTTCTGCATCGAATTTCGTGATTCCAAAATGACAAGACGTTACAAATAATATTATTAGTCCACCAAAATAAGTCAGGTAAAATTTCGCGAGGAAGTTTTACGATCATAGACATCGTATTCCTGAATAGCTCGGAATTTATATCTTTCTAACAACTTCGTGTACAACCAGCTGTATCTAGCTGTCGGGCATGCAGTGGTAAGAACTCTTAAAAAGTGCGCATACCCTGCATAAGAAGGGATATAGACATGATAATTGAATTGTAAACAAAACCTAAGAATTTACAGCATTGTTGGTAATTTTGGGATTGTATCGAGCTTTTGGTATAGTTTACCACAAATCGTAGGCACTCGAGAAACCGGAGAGTCTCCCTCCCATTATGTTTACATTCGTTAAGGTCCCTTCCAATACACAAAATGCCACCCCGGTATATAATAGAAGTTAGGCCTTGTTTTTAGGTAAGTTACGACTTCTTTCATAATTTTGGTGAAGGTTCTAGGCGCCACGGAAAGTCCATAGACTAATAGGGAACAAAACTCGTAAGTAACATTGTTATGCTCGAATCTTGTCAATGGTAGCCATAAACCCGTTTTTAGGGATTAATTTAGAAGCAGTTCTAGTCTTCCATTTTAAAATGGGACTTAGTTACAAATTTATTGAGCCCTTTCAGATTCAGTATGAATCTATAGCCACCATTCGATTTAGGAGTCAGAAAATCTTTGATAGAAACTGATCATTAGTCTGTTGGCATCCAGTGATGCTTTCACTGAATGCCTAGGTTAATTAAGTTCTGTACAGCTAAGCTCGTTTCATCATGCTCTTGGCATGTGAAAGTATTTACAGGTTTGACAGATTGCGTAACATGTCCTAAAAAGGAATTGGAAAGCCATTCTGTATACAGTCTAATAAATAAAGTACGATTATTCGTAACATTAAGCCAACACTTATAAAAAGCTTTAAGGCGACCGGCATGTACCTGCGTTACTGCCGCGGCGTCGCAAGTGGCTTGTTGTAGGCTGCTCGCGGCCGTATGATGGTCGACGCTGTCGGCCTACTTTTCAGTAGATTTGGAAGCTTTAATTTTCTCTGAGAGTTTGCTTCCAAAGAGAGTATCATCTCTCTCAACGTATTGTATGACTTAAGGAATACTTCGTCTAGTCCAGGAATGACTAGTTTTATCTAAAATCCGACTTCAATTAGATAGGATTTTTATCGTTAGTACCTATACCGACTCCCAATTGCTGTTGAGATGATTCGATTTTCTTGTCACGGCCTCTTTGGATGTCTGTAACTACCGCCGAAATTACGGCGTTTAAGGACGGCGCCCATAATAATTTGCAATTTACAGGTACTCTTATAAGAGTTTATCTTTACTCTTTTTATCAATACCTTTGTGTAATATAGGTAGCCACCTTTGCGCTAAATTGGGATGAATTTTCTCCCCATATTTTGGGACATCATCAGTGGCGTCCCCTAGAGCGGTTAGTAACTCGGCATCTATTACAGGGGTCGTTTTGTCATCACAGGCCTCCACGGGAGGTGCATTTTCTTCATTTGAACGTGGGAGTGAAGTTTCCACTGCCTCATACACTTGTTCGTGGTTTATAAATTAAAATATAATATTTTGATTTTTCTAATTGAGGGTAGATATGAAATGCATTGTAAAACCACTCGTCAGGAATTTTAATGCATATATGTATCTAGTGCCCCGCATCGCGAACACGGGATATACTAATCTCGATTAATGGTTGTAGAAATTGCTATCGTGTTGACTCACGGTCAACCGCCAAGCACGAGATACCTTCGTGACGACTCTCGGTCGCCTCCCAGGTTTAGTTACAAGACGTGGGCTCACGGCCCGCGCGGTATTAAATGCATTTATTAGCGATTAATATTGTTAGAAATTGCTATCGTGTTGACTCACGGTTAACCTTCAAGCATGAGATACTTTCGTCACGACTCTCGGTCGCCCCCCAGGTTTAGTTACAAGGCATGGGCTTGCGATTAATATTGTTAGAAATTGCTATCGTGTTGACTCACGGTCAACCCCCAAGCATGAGATACCTTCGTGACGACTCTCGGTCGCCCCCCAGGTTTAGAATTACCAGGCGTGGGCTCACGGCCCGCGCGGTATGAAATGCATTTCTTAGCGATTAATATTGTTAGAAATTGCTATCGTGTTGACTCACGGACAACCCCCAAGCATGAGATACCTTCGTGACGACTCTCGGTCGCCCCCCAGGTTTAGAATTACCAGGCGTGGGCTCACGGCCCGCGTGGTATGAAATGCATTTCTTAGCGATTAATATTGTTAGAAATTGCTATCGTGTTGACTCACGGACAACCCCCAAGCATGAGATACCTTCGTGACGACTCTCGGTCGCCCCCCAGGTTTAGAATTACAAGGCGTGGGCTCACGGCCCGTGCGGTATTAAATGCATTTATTAGAGGCACCACAATGTAGAACTCTTTATTGAAACTAATTGCACTTACCTGATTTATCTTCGGAACTTGATGAATCAGATAGCACCGCACTGTCATAACTCGTTTATAGTTTTTTGTTGCAATTTCCGTATATTAGCAGAATAATACTCTATTTTTTCCTGTGCACTGCGTTTAGGCATGATTAAATATTTTGAATTATTTTTTAATAGAATTAGTTCGTGCGTTCGTTGCCTCGCAAGAATAAAGAATGAGAAATGGTGGCAAGCCGAGGTCCCTAAGTAGGGTAGGGGTAAAGGTGGGGATAAAACTGTTTGAGCTATGGTTTTTACTGCGTACTTTAAACTTGCGAAATGTTGCCTGGTAGATTAAAGGACTACATGTGTGTTATATCTGAAGAATGAAGCTTCGAAATATAATTGACATTAGATAACACACCTTTAAGTTCAGAAATAGAAAATGGATCATTCAGCCCATCAGGATCATTTACATTAAAAGATGAAATAGAGAACGATGAAAGTAGATCCTCAGGAGCTGACGAAGGAGCTAGTTTATTTAAAAAGCTATCAGCTAAAGCCTGGGGAAAATGTTGTGACGACGATTCACGGAATGCACAACGAAATCGTCGAATGTTACGCCAGACTTCTGTAGGAGAGACTTGTGGGGATAAGGTCAAACAAAAGTTTTTCCAGCTCTCAAACTTTTTTTTTTAAATAATTTACTTGTATTTGCAATAGCAGCCGATAATAATTGGAAATTTTCGTCAGAGCCACACTCATTGTACTTTAATTCTAAATATTTCCTATTCTTAACCGCTTCACTACATTCATTATCCCACCACGGGGGGGAAGGAATAAAATTCAAGCATTTTTTTTTTTCACGAAAAACTTCGTCAGCAGCCTCCATAAACGCCTTGGCTAAAGTTGACGCACAGACAGGCTCAGTTCCACAACTGACATTAGGAAAAGAGGAAAGCTTAGCCTCAATGCACGCACTAAATGATGCCCAATCTGCATTTCTTAAGTTGTATTTCAAACGGGGAGGGCGCTTATGCAAACGACCACCAGTAGAAGGAAAAGTGATTAATATAGGAAAATGGTCACTTCCGTATGTTGATGGTAAAGTATCCCAAGTAAGTGTAGATGCCAGACCAGGAGTGCTAAGCGAAAGATCGGGCACACTCAATCCCTCATTAGGACCAGTGCGACGGGTTGCGTTGCCATTATTCAGCAAGCAAATATTATGACTATCCAATATGTCTAGTAAAACGGGACCATAGTGATTTGAAGAAGAACCCCATGAATGATGTTGAGAGTTAAAATCACCAAGGATAATAAATGGTTTAGGAAGTGTGGAAATGATGCAGTCAACTTCATTAAAAATAATTGAGGATGGGTGTGGAATATATACAGAAACAAAACATATGTTCTTAACTATGACAGCTATTATTGAAAAATCTTTGTTGACATGAGGAGTCGCAAAATAGGTAAAGGAGCAAGAATGGTTAATGAGTAGGGCAGTACCACCATACCCATCAGACCTGTCTTCTCTAATACAGGCAAAGCCAGGAATCCTAAAAGAATAGCCTGGCTTTAACCATGTCTCCTGTAAAGCACCAATAAATGGTTTATACTTATTAATTAAATGAATTAATTCACTTTTTTTAGGGATTACACTCCGACAGTTCCACTGAATTAGAGTTAACTTGTCCATTGTTTAAAGGTAATTTAGATATAGCATCAATTATTGGGGCAGCGTTGGACGGTGTGAAAAAATTTGATTGGGTCAATAACTTTATAAGTGCAGCTATAAGATCTGCAACAGAGGCTTCATTGGGTTGATTGCTATTATTTTTAAACATACAGCCATTACAAGGTTCTGGCATATTAAAATCACTTATAATGGAGTTATGGGCAGCACGGTCATATCCTTTGTCAAGTATTGGAGGAGGCTTTGACTTTATATAAATTGTTTTCTTGTGTGAAGAGATCCCAGGGTGCATAGGTTTGGGAGGGGCTGCAGGAGAAGAAATACTATTGATATTGCTATTAGAAGTCAATAATGCATCAGCATATGAAATTTTGAGAACAGCTGGGTGAAGCTTAGAAGCTTCTGCATATGAAACACAACTTTTAGCCATTGAATCTTTTATAGCTTTCTGACGGTTGAATTCGGGACAAGATTTACTAATAGCGAAATGTGCTCCTTGGCACAAGCAACAAATAGTATTCTCTTCTTCTACAGAACAAGAATCACCAGAGTGGCCAGACTGACCACATTTATAACATCTGGGACTGTTGGCCCTGCAATTCATTTTAACGTGACCAAAGCGACAACATTTATAGCACTGAATTGTGGGAAAAATATAAGTTTCAACAGACAAAGCTGAATAACATAGGAAAATACGTTTGGGAAGTACCTGACCGTCAAAAGTAAGTACCACGGATTCAGTTGGTTTTAATTGAGGTCCTCCCTCCGTAATTATTTTCCGATTCAACCTTCTAACTTTTAGAATTGGGCCACAACCCATAGGAACAGAAACATTCTCAAGAATGTCCTCCTCTGACCATTCCGAGGGAACACCGCGAGTAATTCCCATGCGAGTCACTGAAAAAGTTGGAATAAACATTTTATATTGGAGATTTTTCAGTACAGAATTTTCCAGAAAAATGTTGGCTTCATCATATTTTTGAAAGGAAAGGGACACTTTGTTCCTGCCTATACGCTTTAAGCTACCATTAACAATTCCTTTTATGTTGTTATTTTTAAGGGTCCGGCCAAGGGATATTGGGTGAAGAGTGATACCTTCATTCGGTGAGACCTGCAGTCTCTGCACATGAACCGTGTATGGAGCAGCATCAGATGATTGATATAAAACTCTACCAATAGGCTCTTTCACCTGGGAAGAAGTATTCAGTGTCGGGACAGATTGTGAACAACTGTTTAGCGAGGTATTTGGCAACTGTGATGGAGGATTTGGGGGGGGCATCAAAGGGGTAACATTTCTATGAGACACTGCCGATTCATCTAAATCCATGCTACACAAACAATCGTGGGCTCCTACCTCATTATTGTCTTTACGCTGCCTTCTTTTCTTATTACAATGCTTGCAAATTCGTCTAACTACTTTTCTTTTAACCCTCTTTCCCTGAGATAGAACAGACACATCCGTGTCCATAGACTCATCATTATTGTGAGAAATTGTTATTTCTTGAGCAATATCCGGAGGAGCCTTTGAAGAACCCCCCGGATCGGGGGGGTCCGCCATAATAGGCGGCAAGAAATAAAAATCGACTTACCCGATAATATTCAGCTAAGTAAGATGGAAAAACAATAAATATATACAAATCTCCTAACTACATACAGATATTTATACAAAACTGATCCTTTAAAGCTAATTTATCAGCGATAAATAAATTTTAATTACAAAAGCCAAAAAACACAACCGAACCGGTACACGTTTCCCGCCTTTTCCTCATATAGGAAGTTATTAAAAATGTTAATGCAGTATGTTTATTTTTTCCATATTGCAATGTTTCAGATTGCACTGTCACATTATGCCAAATCTTGTGTATGTTGAGCCATTGCCAACATAATGAATGTGTGTTGCGGGCTTTATGATAAAAGTATTTTCCAGTATGTTGGCCAATTTCTGTATCTTTATATTGGCTGAATGTGAACTTGACGCTGCCTTAATACTGACGCGCTTGATAATTAATGTTTATAAAAGGCCCGTTCTATAATGATTTAATACCTACTGTTTATTGCTGATAAATATAAATACTGACAAACCAGCGCGGCTATCACAAATAGGCGCGCGAGCTCTATGGATTTTTCTCCAACTATCGGTCTCTCTCTTATTAGACAACATAGAAAGAGACGTATAGTGAGAGAAAAATCGAGAGAGCTCGAGCGCCGTCTTGTGATAGCCGTGCAGTATCGTGACAATTCTCAGCGTGTGATTCAATCTTGCAGAAACTCAAATAGACTTTATGGCTGAACGCAAGAACAGCGCTATTGCCATGCCATTAAAAAGGAAGAGAGTCAGACTTTTGACGTTTGACGTTATTTTGTTGAAATTTGTTGACACATTTATTGAAATTACGGCTCAATACGAATTTATCGAATATAAGTTTCCATATCAGAATCGATTATTTTTTTACGCTTTAGAATTTAATATGCGTTTTGTGAAGGTCTGTATCATCACAACACCGGATCGAAATTATTAATATTGGATAGTTATGGCAAGCCCGCCATTTTCGGATAAAAACTATCCGAAACGGAAGCTAGAGTAATAACGTGCTTATAAAAAAAGTTACATGTTTTTTCGTTTATGGGAAGCTGAGATCATCGGGGGACACAAAAATGGTTAGTTTGATATTGACTGTTTTTAGGGTTCCGTACCAAAAAAGGTACTAAAGGAACGTTTATGTTGCGACTCCGTCCGTCTGTCTGTCTGTCACAAAGTGAAATATCTCACGAATTACTTAAGGTATAAATTTGAAATTTGGAATGGTTTTAATTGGGACTCATCCACGTGCATGGAAAATGAAAATTTTTAATATATATAAAGGCACATTAGATCCACCAGGAATATCGGAATCCGCCATTCTTGATCGTAGAAGCGTGGGTAGTCGGGCGAGGAGTTAAAATGCACAAAGTAATTTAATCACGACTTTAATCAACTCTAATCATTGAAATATGATATCATTTATAATGTCTAAGTAACCATATGACAATTTTAACCGACGTTCTGCAGAACATGTGATGCTTCGGCGCGATGCAAATCGATAATGAATCAATGGCGGATGATTGCCGCCCCGTCAGGCCTATGACATTTTAACACGGTCCGAATTGCACCAGTGTTCTGCATTACGTCAAAGCGTGCTGGACGTTCCATCCGACCCGACCAGATCGGTCAATTCATCCAGCACACTTTTGGTCGTACGACACGGTATGTCGTCTGGCAGCTGCTAGTCCGATCGATTGTACCGTGTAGCGAACACTTAATAGCTGTCATTTTATCGAACGCGCCGTCACGGCCAGACTGACACGTCGCTCGCCCTCGTGCGACTCCTGATTGTGTTTAATCTGGAAAGAGAGACACACACCGCCTTAGATTTCTCGGTATACCCGCTCGCCTATCCCTGACATTTCAAACAATCATACATTCACAATTTTACAGTCACACCGTTCTCGTGGCCTTTCGACAATCTCTCATCGTCATATCTACAATCGCCATCTCAAATCTCTGCCGATCGGACCGGGCCACCACTCGTTGGTACCCCTACGATAACTCAATGCTTCAGTGCGGGCCGGGCAACCACTCATTGATGCCCCTACGACCAAGCCACTATGGACCGGACCGGACAACTACTCATTAGTGCCCCTGCGATCGCTAGCCTTAGCCACAATTGCAAGTTGATTAGGACGTCGACCCTCATGAGCCAGTCCCTTTACCTGCAATAGTTAGACAATCTTATAATTGATGCGTTTGATTACTTACGAGCAGGCTCATGCTCGTCAGGCTCGGAGGCGGAGAGGGTGGCAGAACTAGCTATCGACGTACGAGAGCTGGCTACGGACAGCGTATCGCTATCATCATCAGATGAAACCTCTCGAACCCTTTGACCCTGGACCGCCGTCTCGGCCTCCTCATCACTATTCAAACTAGTGCTTACTTCAACTAGGCCCTCCAAGCCCTCGGGTACAGCACGCAAATTCTCATGAGAATATTTGTAGGAACGATTTGTGCCACTAATACAGCGAAGCTCGTATCTATCGTTATCTAAGACGCGAGTTATAACGAACGGCCCCTTAAACTTTCGCTGCAGTTTGGTTTGGTTGCGTTCCCCACCCTTGATGAACACGAAATCGCCTTTTGAGAACGCCTTGACTTTGGCTTTACCACGATTGAACCGTTTTGTTTCAGCTGCTGCAGCTTTTGCTATATTACTTGATGCTTTTTCACGAATGACATCGAGATCTAAACGCGCTTCAGGTTGGGCGTTTGATGATATTTGCGCTAGTCCTAGAGATTGCGAGCGTATTCCGAACATCAATTCCGTTGGTGTGTAACCTGTTACCCTAGAACGGGTGCTATTAATTGCTAGCTGCACGTTAGGAAGCTGGTCACGCCATACCTTGTTTGGGTCATTTTCGATAATGGTGAGTAAGCTCTTAAGAGTGCGCATCACGCGTTCTACTTGACCATTCGCCCTACTTGACCCCGTGGCAATGAGGTGTAGTTCAATATTATGATTGCTGCAATACTGCTTAAAGTCTGCGCTTATGTAACACCGCCCTTGATCGGCGATGAGCCTCTTGGGGGCGCCAAATAAGGAGACACCAGCATTAAGGGCTTTAATCGCACAAGCTGTGTCAAGCGAAGGGGTGTACTCAAGTAGGACGAACTTTGTGAAGGCATCTATAATCACGGATGCATACTCTTTTCTGTCGCTTTTCCCTGACAACTTTCCTGTTATGTCGATGTGGAGAGTATGCCAAGGAACCGACACTTTAGGGATTGGATGCAGTCTGACTTGTTGCGCTCCCGAACAACCTTTCGATGCTTTGCATACTATGCATGAATCGACAAACTTATGAACCTGTTTGGACATCTGAGGGAACCAGTATTGTTCGTATAACTTATCAAGGGTTTTATCCGCGCCTAAATGCTGAATCTCGGTATGCACATGGTTAATCAGGGTCCACGTTAACGAGCGAGGTACCACAGGCAGCCAAAAGCTGGACTTATTTCGTTCGATTTTCCTATATAAAATGCCGTTACGTACATCATATGTATGTGCCGTCGCTTCAGGGAGTTCATCGTTACTGTGTTTTGTGATTAGATCCTGTATTTCAGAGTCTCGTTTTTGCTCCACGCTAAGCCAACCCTGGTGAAGCTCCGCGAATTGTACCTTCTTGTATCTGCGGCATGTTTCAGCCGATATAGCCCGCTGACTATCGGCTACGGGACTGGGCAGGGGGTTTCTAGACAGGAAGTCTGCATGTTCCATGCTGCTACCTTGCTTGTGCACGATATCGAAATCGTATGGCTGTAAAAAGGCCCACCATCGGTGTACTCGGGGAGTTAAGTCAGTTTTGGACTTGGACGCTACCAGGGAATTGCAGTCTGTGAAGACTATGAAATATTGCCCGTACAGATAATGTCGGAAATTGTCAACTGCTCGAACGACGGCCATAGTTTCCAACTCGTAGGAATGATACCGGGATTCCGTGTCCGTCGTTCGGCGGCTGAAATATGAAACCACATGAGGGGCGTTGTCCTTTCTTTGAATGAGTATAGCCCCATATCCCTCAGAGCTTGCGTCGGTGTGGAGCTCTATAGGTAACTTAGGGTCAAAGATTGTCAGTACAGGCTCCGATGTGAGGATTTGTACGACTTTCCTGTGAATATTTTAATGAGTCTCGGTCCATTGAATGGGACCCTTCAGCTTTGTAAGGGAGTATAGAGGTCCTACGATACGCGTATAACCAGGAATAAATCGCCTAAAGTACGAAGCTAAGCCCAAAAGCTGACGGACTTGAGTCGCTGTTTTGGGTGTGGGGGCTTCAACCAAAGCTTTGACTTTGCGAGGGTTTGGCGATACTTCTCCCTTTTTAACGACATACCCCAAATAATCGACTTCGTTTTTTAGAAATTTGCATTTGTGCACGTTAAATGAAAAGCCAGCCTCTGATAACGCTTTGAGAGTGAGATCTAGCTTATTCAATCCCTCAGCCACGTCTTTCGAGTAGCACAGGACGTCATCCATGTACGCTAGCGCCACCTTATCCTTTAAAGATCCTAGGGCTTTATTAATACATCGTTGATATACAGAGGCAGCGTTTCGTAACCCGAAGGGCATGGCCAGATATTCATATTGCCCATCCGGAGTTACGAAAGCTGTGCGTGATATGCTATCGCCATTTGGGTCAACTGGAATTTGGTGGTAGCCAGACGCCATGTCGAGCGAAGAAAAATGGCATGCGCCATGCAAACGGTCTATCTGCTCTTCAATACGTGGTAGAGGGTAGTGCTCGGGTTTTGTATTAGAATTTAGTTCCCTGTAATCAACACACATCCTATCGGAGCCGTCCTTTTTTTTGACGAGTAGGATGGGGCTCGCAAAATGTGAGGTACTTTCCCGAATGACGCCGGCGTCTAAAAGGGATTGCACTTTCTCATTTACTATTTCTTTCTCAGCAAGGGACAACCTGTAAGGACGCCTCTGTACCGTCGTATGTGGGTCAATGGGGTCAATACGTAACATGCCTGTTGTTACTCGGCGAGTAGGTATGCCGTCGATAAAGAACTCTTTGTACTTATTCAGAACTTTGATGAGAGCCAGACGCTCCTGCCCTTTTAAATCTGTATCAATGTCTGTGAAATCAACGGCGTCGATCGTATTGACCTCATTGTGCCAAGAAAATGAGATTTTCTCGCTAGTTATTCTAACGTCTATACCGAGGTCTAATAAATCCCTGCCTATTAATATCGGCTCTGTTATAGCATTGTCAGGAACAATGTGAAATAACACTGACACTTCTACACCCTGAATATTAACTGGGCTTAAAATTTGGGAAGTGCATTCAATGCCATCGTTGCCTATACCTACAAGCTGAACTAGATCTTTGCGCAATGTACCCGGTAGCTTTTCGGACACGCCACATTTTACTAATGAACAAGCAGATCCACTGTCAAATAGGAAGGAAACGGTCTCACCCAGTGATGTAGTCAGCGTCCCCTTGGCCACCCTGCGCTCGCAGACTTGAACTTCTTTAGTCGTCCCGGATGGTCCGCCTTTGCGCTCCGAGCAGGTTGACGCAAGATGTCCCGGTTGTCCACACACGAAACAGGTGATACTTGAGTTCGCTGTCTTGTCCGGAATCTTCTGTGTCTTATAAGTCGCTTTCTTTGGAGAGTCTTGTTCAACCCGGCGTTTGCGGCAGTCGACCGCCCTGTGTCCCATAGTCCCGCAGTGGTGACAGTTGCCAGTGAAGCGTCGATCTTGGACACGTGGCTTCTTTGCCTCTGAATCATAAGAGTCGCAGCCATCGTTTCGCCTTTTGAGTGAAACACCATTGAGCACGCGAAGTAGTTGTGCTCTGCTTTGTAGTGTGTGAGAATAAAGCTCTCTTCTTATAGTGCCATCTTTTTGCGATAGCACGGACGTCACGAGCCCAGTCATCATATCTTCCGCCATTTCAACGCGCGGCATCTTTTCTATGTAGCCCCACAAACGCATGGCCGCCTCGCTAGCAGTTTCTTTGGATCCGATTTGAAAGCGAAATATTTCGTCGAAGTAGTCTTGTGGAAGCATAGGTTTCGCAAACTTTGCTATGAGCAATTCCTTGATATGTGGCCACGTAAGCTGTGTGAGCTTTAGTTTGGTGAGGCATGTGGCAGCTCTGCCTTTAAGAGCGTGTGTCAGTGCTAACAATAATTCAGCGCCATCAAGCTGTCTACTGTTCACGATGAATTCTGTTACTTTACACCAACCTTCAATATCTGCTTCGGCGGCGTCAGGATCAAACTTCACTAACTGGGTCGCCATAGTGTTTACTGGAGCCGCTTGTGGTTGCGGTGCGGCTAACACACGCGCTAGAAGTGCCTCCATGTTTTGCAATAAATTCGGCGTTGCCGTTATCGCATGTGATTTTTGAGACTCCTCAGGAGGAAGCCCTTCGCATCCCACTTCTGATAAAGGCACATTAGATCCACCAGGAATATCGGAATCCGCCATTCTTGATCGTAGAAGCGTGGGTAGTCGGGCGAGGAGTTAAAATGCACAAAGTAATTTAATCACGACTTTAATCAACTCTAATCATTGAAATATGATATCATTTATAATGTCTAAGTAACCATATGACAATTTTAACCGACGTTCTGCAGAACACGTGATGCTTCGGCGCGATGCAAATCGATAATGAATCAATGGCGGATGATTGCCGCCCCGTCAGGCCTATGACATTTTAACACGGTCCGAATTGCACCAGTGTTCTGCATTACGTCAAAGCGTGCTGGACGTTCCATCCGACCCGACCAGATCGGTCAATTCATCCAGCACACTTTTGGTCGTACGACACGGTATGTCGTCTGGCAGCTGCTAGTCCGATCGATTGTACCGTGTAGCGAACACTTAGTAGCTGTCATTTTATCGAACGCGCCGTCATATATTTTAATTTTCCATGAAATCTTACGAATATGAGGAGGGGGCAAAAAAAAAATTACTATTGGGTCAAGTGGGGTATCATTTGGAAGGGCTTGAGTTGCACATTTTGAAACAGTTTTTCTTTTTTTTTCTACACGGGGAAAATTTTGATCTATGAAGGAAAATGTAAAAAAAAATACCATTCCCGCCCCCCCTTATCTCCGAAGTTATTCAAGCGAAAAATTTGAAATAATTACTTGTGATTAAGATAAACATAAATATTACGGATTTTTTTTTTTCTGTATCAAGCATATTTTTTGTTTTATTTACAATAATCATTTCCTAGTTAAGTTTGCAATTTAATCAACTTTATAAATATATTTTTTTTTAAATTCCTCCCAAGTAACACATCAAAGCAGTATAACAGCAGACTTACAGTATTTCTGTATCGTTTTCGCATTTTGAGTTAGTTCTGTAGTAGCATACATTTTAATTAATATTATTATTCAGGTATGTTATTAATATTGTATTTTTCAAATTTTAAATTGTAATTAATGTTTTGTATAATTATTGTTATACTTCTTGTTGACTTGTGCTGTTATTAGGCATTAAATGATTTGAATTGAATTGAATTGAATTGCATTATAAACGTTTATACGGCTAAATTTTTAAATGAAAGGAAAAATTGAAAAAAAAATTGAATGCTCCGAGCCGGATTCGAACCGGCGACCACAGGCATTCATGGCCCGTCGCTACTACCAACTGAGCTATCGGAACAATCTGGTTCGGGCACCAAATCCTTCAATCAGTTCTTTCATATAACGCCTTAGGGAGGCGTATGTAGCGACATCTACCAGAAGACTTAGGCTTCTTTACGGCACCAACGTCTCAAATTATGTTGAGAAATCGTCAGTAACGATGCGCCACCCCATACTAAATTAATATTTGTTTTTAAGCAGTAACGCTGCTAAGAAAATTATAAATTTTTAAATGAAAGGAAAAATTGAAAAATTTAATGCTCCGAGCCGGATTCGAACCGGCGACCACAGGCATTCATGGCCCGTCGCTACTACCAACTGAGCTATCGGAACAATCTGGTTCGGGCACCAAATCCTTCAATCAGTTCTTTCATATAACGCCTTAGGGAGGCGTATGTAGCGACATCTACCAGAAGACTTAGGCTTCTTTACGGCACCAACGTCTCAAATTATGTTGAGAAATCGTCAGTAACGATGCGCCACCCCATACTAAATTAATATTTGTTTTTAAGCAGTAACGCTGCTAAGAAAATTATAAATTTTTAAATGAAAGGAAAAATTGAAAAATTTAATGCTCCGAGCCGGATTCGAACCGGCGACCACAGGCATTCATGGCCCGTCGCTACTACCAACTGAGCTATCGGAACAATCTGGTTCGGGCACCAAATCCTTCAATCAGTTCTTTCATATAACGCCTTAGGGAGGCGTATGTAGCGACATCTACCAGAAGACTTAGGCTTCTTTACGGCACCAACGTCTCAAATTATGTTGAGAAATCGTCAGTAACGATGCGCCACCCCATACTAAATTAATATTTGTTTTTAAGCAGTAACGCTGCTAAGAAAATTATAAATTTTTAAATGAAAGGAAAAATTGAAAAATTTAATGCTCCGAGCCGGATTCGAACCGGCGACCACAGGCATTCATGGCCCGTCGCTACTACCAACTGAGCTATCGGAACAATCTGGTTCGGGCACCAAATCCTTCAATCAGTTCTTTCATATAACGCCTTAGGGAGGCGTATGTAGCGACATCTACCAGAAGACTTAGGCTTCTTTACGGCACCAACGTCTCAAATTATGTTGAGAAATCGTCAGTAACGATGCGCCACCCCATACTCAATCAAAATGAAAAAGAATGAAAGAGTGAATTTTTCAATTTTTCCTTTCATTTAAAAATTTATAATTTTCTTAGCAGCGTTACTGCTTAAAAACAAATATTAGTTTATACGGCTATTGTAATGCTTATTTGGGCACAAATTTTACTGCTTTAGATCCTATTGTGGTCAAAAAAAGTATCAATCGCATTAAAGAAGCATTATTATGATCTATAAAGTTGCCAATCGCATTACAGAAGCATTAAACGGGCAATATTATTGATAATGAAAATGTTAATTGCATTACAAAAGCATTAGACTAGCATAAAAATGTACTAAAAGAATTATAAACGTTCACAGTTACAACTAAAACATAACAAAAAACATCGCTCTAATACTTTGCCGGTACAAATGCTAATTATCTCGCATTATAATAAAAATACCCTAATTTTAAATTAAAAAATAATAATCGAGATCGGTTCACGTGATAAACAATAATCGCTAAAACACCAACATACATACTAAGCTGATTGCCCTTGCACGTTAGTACCAAATGGGGCCGATAGACGGCGCTGACCCCATTCGCGTTGTTAAGATTTTTCTAGAATGAATGGAGTTGGGATGGGTATATTTCAATAGCAGGTCAAAAAAAATCGCGATTCAATTGTCTTGGTAATTTGATGGTGTTGGTGTAAAAGTTACTCGTTGTTTTAAATTGAATTCTGTTGTGTTGGGTTAAAATAAGTAAATAATTTAACAAATATTGGGACATTTACCTTTACCTTGAGTTAATTGCTAGTTTGTACGGAACCCACGGTGCGCGAGTCGGACTCGCACTTGACCGGTTTTTTATTTTATTTAGAGATTTATTATAAATGTGAGATAATTTAGAGATTTATTATAAGTGAGAGATGAGAGATACTAGATTTATAATAAGATTTATAATTCGTGTCTCCAGTGCCATTTTCCCGGCGAACTGCCGAGCACGGCACGGCGCAGAGGCTCTAGTATAAGTTTTACCGAAACAAAACGTCACGACCGCGTTTGCGTTTAGCTGTCAAATCCCATACAAATTGAGGGTAAAACGCAAACGCGATCGTAAAGTTTTGTTTCGGTAAAACTTATACTAGAACCTCAGCACGCTGTTTAGAGATAGTTATCGTTAGCACCGTATCGCACACATATTAACCGTTCAGCAACAATATTGAACAATGAACGAAATGTACACTAGTATACTTATTAAGATGTCGTGGATTGTTGTCGTAGTAGTTGTAAGTATCAACTTTTTACATTAAATAATACTTTTCCAGCAGCCCCTCCTCTAAAAGGAGGAAGGATCAGGATAGCTTCATTGGATCATCATCCTCCTAGCGTTATTCACGGTTGTGCTCCTAAAGGAGCCCGGGGTCCGCTTTGACACGTCCTAATCCCAAGATTTGGCATAGGAACTAGTTTTACGAAAGCGACTGCCATCTGACTTTCAAACCCAAAGGGAAAACTAGGCCTTATTGGGATTAGACTAGTTTCCTCACGATGTCTTCCTTCACTGAAAAGCTAACCGTAAATATTTCGTACATCCGTCGGCGTCGTAACCTTGTAGTTTCGTAAGTTCCGAAAAACTCATTGGTACGAGCCGGGATTTGAACCCACGACATCCGCTTGACAGCCGCATGCCTGAACCACTACATTGCCCTTCATTTGATAAATTCATTAAAACCAAAATTTTACCAGAAGACTTTTTAACTAGTCATTAGGTAGCTGGATAGAATTTCATTCTCTGTCGCACTGTAGTTAAAGAGCAAAAAATAATCCTAAAATAAATACAATTAGGTTAAAGCCAAAGTGCAGTTAAAGATGCCAAGCACAAGACTAATATTTATGCTTGGATCATCAGTAATCAATCCTACACTCCTACATACAATACCCATGAACATTTTGATTGAACATCACATTTCCCTCGTTCCGCTGACACGTCAGCTCTTGAAAAGCGTTCATATGCGGCTCTGTTGACAATACACGTAATGGAACATTCATAACAGGAACATAAAAGAGACCAATTTCAGGTTGCATCGTTGTCGATTGTCTCTGAGCTGCGTTTTCAACGATCGCTCCCAACTAATAACCCCTGTGAACTAAAAATACGTATAACGGTAGGTATTACTATTGGACATAATAGTAAATTACGTAACTAGGGCGGTGAATTCGTGAATGCCCCAGATCGCAGGAATAGGTAAGGGGCTTAGAGCATACACAAGTGGAGTAGCCTTATATGTCGAATTTGAGTACATAAAAGTCTGCCGAATTTCGCCGGGAGGTGTAGAAATAACACATTCAAAAGGTTACTACTAATGCAAAAACGGTCTGTTTATTGACAACGCATATTTTGATTTGATGCACACAAACATATCACAATTGGAAAGACTTCGTAGAAACATAGGTTATGAATACGCAAATGGCAAGTGTGATCAGCTTAACCACTAGGGCGAAGTTAGGGTCGTTAAATAAGGTTGATAATTCGATCGATATTTGCACAAACATATATAATTTTAGTATAAATTATTATGAGCATCTTAATAGGATATTGTAATTTGAAACTCAATTGTATATTGAAATAATTGTTAAGCTGCAAAGCACAATAACGCAAGAAATATATATTTATAACCAATTTTTCATTTAAATTAACTCAATACTTACATACAAAATAGCGAGTAGTATTATATTACAGTAGAACGCGCTTTAATATCGCTTTTTCGAATAAATTGTATTCACTTGGCAATTTGGAGTCCCGGGACACTGATTTTTTCGCAAGTATTATTATTAACTGTATTCCTATTGAAATTAGGTAAATTTTTACAAAGTATATAAACGGAGTTTTGTGGAGAGTAATTAGTATTAATTAATTTCGATTAATCAATGTCAATATTATTATAGACTCTACACACACACACTTCGAATTGCAGTTTCTCTCCGCGTTGGCGTGGATGTATGTGTGTAACTTATTTAGCAATGTTGGCATAATAATCGAGAGTGTTTCAATGAGCGCAAACGTGACGATGACGGGTGTGTCTTGTGTAGTTTGGGAGTTGCTATAGCCACTTTATGTCTCCATCATCAGATCATCTCGCTGGTGACATATCGTTGCGTTGTCAACATGTTTACTTTCATATTTATATGCGTACTAGCTTTTGCCCGCGACTTCGTCCGTGTAGAACTAGTAACCGTCATAGAAAAATTATAGCTATACAATTATTGCAGCTAACGGTAAATATTCCGTACATAAGTTCCGAAAAACTCATTGGTAATACGAGCCGGGATTCGAACCAACGACTGCCGCTTGACAGCCGCGTGCCTGAACCACTAGGCTACCGTAGTAGCTCCCACTAGACGTGCTCTTTACAATTGCGATGCGAAAATAAACTTTAAGTGGATTAGGTTAAATTTAAAACATAAACCTTAAAAAATATTACAAATTTAAAACATAAACCTTACAACATAAACAATTGATAGAAAAGGGCGCTTAGACTAGGTCAAAACATTTAAGCAACTAGAGTGCCAAACCCCACGCAGTACAAAAACAACAAATGATCGTAACAATGATACCTATTATTTGTAGGTTAGGTTAGGGTTAGCTTGTGTCCCTTAGAGCGGAAATAGGCACCCCGCGAAGCGGGGTGACGTCGAAACGCTGGCGGTTAGGTTAGGTTACATGCTACAACTTCGATCTTTTGATACTTTTCGGCACCAAAAACTAGTTAACAAATGATTCTTTGGAATTGTAAAAAGTGTCTATTCGAATGATAAGCGAAATAAAATTGTAACGAACTGAGAATTGGGAAATTAATAATATGGAAATGTAATTTCGGGCAAACAAAATTCGGCCAACTAATAAAAAGGGAAACGTTTTCGGGATATTAATATTCGGAATTACGATTTTCGAGATTATGATAGGTAACCCGTTTTTATAGATAATGGTACGGAACCCTTCGTGCGCCAGTCAGACTCTCACTTGGTTTTTGTATTCTAATAAGTAATCTTTCGACAATGTTTCAAGTCTCTAGTTTCCAAAAATAATGTTTCCCCCATAAAAACATTGAACCCCTATTTCACCCCCTTAGGGGTTGAATTTTCTGGAACGCTGACAGGTTCTTTTTAGGTATTTAAATAAGTAATCTTTCTATAAAGTTTCAAAATCGTAGCTCAAAAAATAAAGTTCCCTCCATACAAACTTTGCACCCCTAGTTAACCCCTTTAGGGGTGGAATTTTTTAAAACGCAGGAAGTCCTTTTTTTCTAATAAGTAATCTTATTACAAAGTTTCAAGTTTCTATTTCAAAAAATATTGTTTCCCCCATACAAACATTGCACCCTAGTTAACCCGCGTTGGGTGGGTTTTTTCAAAATTTCAAGAATCCCTTCTTAGTAGGTACCTGCGTTATATAACCTACCTATTGTGAAAAAACCGGCCAAGAGCGTGTCGGGCCACGCTCAGTGTAGGGTTCCGTAGTTTTTCGTCCGTCACAGTAAGTGTCCCCAATTAAGCGTTAAAAAATGGGCTATTTGTTACATTGAGTTGACATATTAAGTACAGAACCCTTAAACCCTACAAACAATACTTAGCGAACAATTTTATTATTAGACTAGCTGTGCCTGCGACTTCGTTTGCATGTTAATGTAGGAGTTAACGCATTTCTTCTCTTGGAAATAGGACACATGCAGTTAGATACGGACTGGTCTTATGGAGAAACTGTTCAAATTTGAAAAGAGTTTTCATAGCCCAGAAGAAATGCTTAAGAGCGATATGTGGTCTAAATCAATATAAGTCATGCAAGCCTATATTTAAGAAATTAAAATTACTACCATTGCCGTGTATGTACATTTTAGAGGTCTGTTTATTTGTTAAAAAACACCCTGATTGTTTAAAACAGCAGGAAATGTATATCACCGTAATACAAGAAATCCAGGCCGACTGGCACACGACCGCATCCCGCGAACATCATTATATGCAAAACAATGTTATTGCATGTGCATGAAGTTATTTAATAAGTTACCACCATACATACAACAATTGCCTTTCAATATTGTTGCGCCGGTAGTATAAACTTCAAACTTGATTTTCTATGCTTTAGAAGCGTTTTCAGCAGGCTGAAAAGTGATTTCAGGCCGTTTCAGAGGTGGCTCTTCCACATACTAGAAGATTGAAAATTCACCCTAGTTGCCGTTGTTTTCAGGCGCCTGGAACATGTTTTCAGTCCGTTTCAGGACAGCCTCTATCAGATGGCGCAATAACCTGAAAACCCGTTTTCAGGCGTTTTCAGGACCCCTTATGGGCCTTTGAAGTACACTTCAGTATATGGCGAAATTTCTCGAAGGAGTGAAGGAGACAGCACTATTAGAGAGAGACATCTAGATTGAGAAGGTTCGAGAAGTGTGTGAAAGAGACAGCTAGAAAGGGACAGCATATTCGGGTCGAACGAGCATCGAACAATCTGGACGCTCTGGAACATTCACGAACCGAGGGGTCGCCGTTCCTAGAATTGGACCTTGGACCGATTATTCAAGATTTCTCCGGAATGTTCTAGTGCGATGGTCTCCGCATATATAAGCCGCACGCCAACGCAGCGGAGTGGAGTTTGGAATTAAACTGCGAACAGAGCGAATCTCAAAGCGAAGCGAGTGAAAAGTGCGTCATAGTGAAGTGATTTATTAAGTAAGCCTTGTAAATTAGTAATTTTGTAATAAAGTTTGCATTTCTTTTAATTAGTGACCAATTCGTGTATTTTCTAACACGTTACCCACCCCATGGACGTAACAATATGTTTCGAAGGAACATAATAAAACTATTGGAAGAAAAACAATATTATGACACAAAATTGTTCCTTTTAGATAAGTTTTAATTATTTGCATGCTAGTATTATTGTTTTGTAATGCTTATAGCAGAATAATGTTTCCAATACTATTTTGTCATCTCTTTGTATATAATTATTCTTTACAAATAAAAAAGTTTGAAGTTTGAAGTTCTAATTTTAACCTGTCACGTAAAACTTTCAATAAACCGATATATATTTTAGGTAAAATGACGTTAAAACCTGTCACTCTGATATTTAAATTATTAAGAAAGGGACAAAACACGTGTTATTTATCAGATGTTTTTTAAGTTTTATGAATAATGGGATAAAAGTTTAGTAGATGTCTGTGGCAATAGATCTAACAGGTAGGACACACGCTGCAGTATTAAAGGTTTATTGATCTTCTTTTCTACATATTTTTAACACTGTGTTATGTTATATTATAAAAACGTGATGGATGACTGAAATGATCTTGAGTTCTTGAGTCACTCCGACTCTCAGGTAAAGATGTGTTTAGGAATTAATAATAGCTAATCCTTTCGAGTACCCATTGACCGGTAAGTGTTTAAGTACGTGGAACAAAAGATCTCTTTTTAATTTGACAGCAGACGGCCAATTATATTTTCATCACACTTGCTCGTCAATGGCGTTATTACTTGCGAGCGTACAGAGCAGTTATAGCCGTTTTACCTCCCACGGGGTGTTAAGTTTAGTTTTAAAATATAGAACCCACTCATACTTCACTTCGGACTGAGGATGTTTCCAATCAGCCAAGGTGTATTTCATATCTTCAAAAGTTTGCTACAACTAACTTTTAATGTGTATAAAACATATCTTTATATTAAATTTGACTGCAATTCAATGTTTAGTATTTATTACAAATGTATTTTTCATCACACTTGCTCGTATAATGTTTTTAAGTATTTTCAAATCGTGGCTGTATACCGAAGGTTCTTTGCCATACGCGCCTCACGTCAAATTCAACAAAATGGACGACTGACATGTTGCGGTTTTTATTACGATTTGTATTAATTTCATCTAAAATTTATTTGTTTCCTCGCAAATGTGATGAAAAACATTGTGTATAACACGGGGGCGTAAGAATATTGCAAACTCGAGTCATCAAAAGCCCTCCGCCTTCGGCGTCGGGCTTCTGATAGACTCTTGTTAGCAATATTCCACTTACGCCCCTCGTTAAACAATGTACTATTTCCAAACTATACCTAACCACTAGGTAAGTTCTACAACTGCAACGCGAGTCCGAGTCCCTTTCTAATAAAGGAAATTATTAAAAATGTTAAGGCAATATGTTTATTTTTTTCATATTGCAATGTTTCAGATTGCACTATTATCACATTCTGGCAAATCTTGTGTATGTTCCCGCCCTTGCCAACATAATAATGTGTGTTGCAGGCTTTATAATAAAAGTATTTTCCTGTATGTTGGCCAATTTCTGTGTCTCTAGTCTCTATTGTGGTCTCTATATTGGCTGAATGTCAACTTGAAGCCGCCTTAAGGCACAGCCACACTGGCGCGGCCTGCGGTGGCGGACTATATTAAATTTGACAGCGGCGGACAAGTTTACTATTGTCCGCCGCGGCCAGGCCGCGCCAGTGTGATGCAGGCCTAATACTGACGCACTTTATAATTAATGTTTATAAAAGACCCGTTCTAAACTGATTTCATACATACTGTTTATTGCTGATAAATATAAATACTGACAAACCAGCGCGGCTATCACAAAACGGCGCGCGAGCTCTCTCGATTTTTCTCCAACTATCCGTCTCTCTCTTATCAGATAACTTAGAAAGAGACATATAGTGAGAGAAAAATCGAGACAGCTGCGCGCCGTCTTGTGATAGCCGTGCAGTATCGTGACAATTAAATGCTCAGCGTGTGATTCAATCTTGCAGAAACTCAAATAGACTTTGGCTGAACGCAAGAACAGCGCTATCGCCATGCCATTAAAAAAAAGGAAGAGAGTCAAACTTTTGACGTTTGACGTTATTTTGTTGAAATTAGTTTATTAGTAGAAATTATGGGATAATTCCTTATTTCGTAAACATATTTTCACAGTTTTTACTTTATTTGAAAGCACGTCATTTCATTGTGATTTTGTAGAAATTACAGGTACAATAAACACCTGCTTATACGGTTAAATTACAAACTTAGTTATTTAGTAATTTTTTCCAAAAACTTTTCAACCTATCAAGTTCAAAATAATTTTCCTAGAAAGTGTTCATAAAGTTCTACTTTTGAGATTTTTTTCATATTTTTAAAATTTATGGTTCAAAAGTTAGAGGGGGGGACACATTTTTTTTTACTTCTGGAGCGATTATCTCCGAAAAAATGGTTTCACTAAACCCCTATTAATTTTACCTATCACCATTAAATACCTATCCAACAATACATCACACTTTAGGGTTGAAATGAAAAAAAAAACACTCTCCACTTTACGTATAGGGGAGGTACCCTAATAAAACATTTGTTTCCACTTTTTATTTTGCCACTTTGTCGGCGTGATTGATATACGTATTGGTACCAAATTTCAGCTTTCTAGTCCTAACGGTTACTGAGATTATCCGCGGACGGATGGACAGATATGGCGAAACTATAAGGGTTCCTAGTCGACTATGGAACCCTAAAAATAGCTTTCTAGGTTCAACGGTTTGGGCTGGGCGTTGATTTAAGTGAGTGAATCATTCAGTCAGTCAGGACTTTTAGGTTTATATATAGTATGGCTAACCAAATTTTGTTGACAGATATTTATTGTCCTTGTCGTATTACCATATCAATGGGTATTGCCAATTGTCTATGATTATTTATTTAAAAAAGGCTAACAGTAAGTTATCCATTTATTATGTTATTCATTCAAATGGTTCGCGGTTTATGCTTTATATGAAATAATATTAACAATGACTATACCGAGTGAGGTCCGCACACTAATGTTTAAGCTCGTAAATAATTACGACAGTGTGAGGACCCGACGTGAAGCGTTGTATAACTAAAAATTTTAATGTTTACAAGTAGCAAACAACTTAGTAGGTTGGTACTGCATAAATATTGTGATACTTTAAGTACTACTTCTAAGATTTGCGTATAAGTACCTTTGATTAGGTACGTGAATATATTAATATCTAAATCACATAAACAGGAATGTATAAGGGTCATTCTTGAGAAATGCATTATTCATCTCATTCCCGTGGCGTTTTTTATATTAAGATTTTTTTACTAAGTTACAATAAAATCCAATTAAATATTTAATAATAAACATATTTATCGAATGGACATCACTTTGGGTGAATTAGGTTCGAAAATATACCAATTCAAAGTTCAGCTGTCAGGGGAATGAGAAAAAATGTCAGGGGAATCATAAAAAGTACAAGGGAATCAGAGAAATGACAGGAGGAATCATAAAAACTACAAGGGAATCATAAAATTGGCAAGGGAATGATAATCTTTGGTATTTTACACTCGTTCCGAAACTCGAGATGCACCATCGTAAAGCAAGACGATTTTATATGATAAAATATTTATTTTCAAGAAAACTTCAGAAATCTATCATTACCCCGTTCAAAAAACCGGGGGATGAGAATCAGGGGAATCAGAAACCGAGGGAATCAGAGCCAGGGGAATAAGAAAAAGTATGTTTTTTGTCGATTATGCCGAAACTATTATTAATATAAGAGTAACTATTAAATCAAAACAAGCATTCATTCATGTGTTATTCTCTACGCTAAACATTGTATGCCAATTGCAGGAAATAGATTTTATATGAAAATACAGAGTAATCATAGTCATAGTGAACCAAAGTCAGGGGAATTAGATATCTACCTTCATTGCTCAGAGCTCCAGCGACCGACGCGTCCTCTCTCCGCGGCGTTGCTAGCGCTAACTGACAAGGGTGAGGCACGGCAGAGATTGCGAGTCACAAGACATTGCAGTAGGGATGTGCGTGTTGTTTAGTCAGGCATCAGGGGAATCACAGGTTAGCTCTGGACAAACCTTTGATATAGATTCCTATAAAAACTGTGATAAATAGGGTACCATATTTTTTTTCTTAAATCATTAAGGCGCCGTAGGTTCAGCGAAAAATATCGTCTCAGGGGGTGCGGCCCCCGCGCGCGCGGGGATGCTCCGCCCGCACGTCTCCCGCCGTCGCGCATAGTGGAAACACACAGTACAGAGTAAACAGTACCGCAACGAAGCGGCTAATTCATATTCTAGTTTAGACGCGCACTACCGCGGTTTTTAGAACTAAAGCAAAAATTGTAGTAACTTCACAGACCGCAAAGTAAATGGGTTGCCAGTTGCCAACCATGTGTGTATTAAAAAATAAAGTAGGGTAATTCCGGAGTAGATGGCCATAAGGGGGAGATGGCCCATCGAAATATTTCATGGAACCAGTGACTTGATTTCGCGACTTTTTGTTTATTTCGCTTCGCTTTGTGCCTAAGAGCACGGGTGCAATTAACAATTAGGCGAAAAAAAACACAAAGTACCTAAGTAAAATCGTCTTTGATTAGAGGTCATGTTTTACCAGGTGATGATGTTAGTTTCTCAAAATAATGCTGTTTTCGTGTATTTGTTGCAAAGTATATGAGTGTCTCATTGTTCTAAGGTCAGACTTTGGCAAGTCATGTCATGACTTGTTTTTATTAAATTAGGTGTGGTCATCTCTCCCGCAAGAAAAGGAGAGATGGCCACTGGCTAGTTTTAGTCGGTATGCCATATGATATGATGCTGAATGTGTGTCAAAGAATAGTATATAAAACAATCCAGGAAACCTAAGCAGGAAATATATCCAAAACTGCCAGCTCGGTTTGTAAACGAAAGAAACTGCCACGGCTGTGGGGATGATTACCTATTAGAAGTTATTTTCTTCGAAGACTGGTTTCAGTGTGGTTTTGGCTACATAAGAATTGCACCGAGTTCGAGGACACGTAAGTTTAAAAAAAAATACGAAAAACATACTAACTGAGAGAGTTAAGTTATGGCTATATTTCTTGTAAAGGTATGGTCATCACACCCGTACACCTTGGTAGGGATGGCCAATCGTGTCTTTTTTTCAAAGGGTTTTTTTTCGATGTAATTTGTGATGTGCGGGTTTAGTCACACACACATATCCCTCTGCCGGAAGGGCGTGTGAGGGTTTCCTAGCTAACTCAGACGGGAATGAGCCTGGCGGGAGCAGGGGTAAATAAGAACAGCGATCGGGTTATTACTAATAAATGGGTCTTGTCGCCCTTTTAATTAAACTAAGCACACCCCTAACTTAGGCTATCTTTACTACTACTCGCGGTACGGGGCGCGGTTGCCCCGGGAAGTCTACACGGGGCGGGTGAGAGACGGGAACGGCGGGATTGCGGTACTCCGGCTGTAACACTCGGATTCGCCAAGCGGCCAGGTAGTAGCGCAGGTTTCGGTAAGGATTCGGTATCCCGGCTGTACACTCGGATTCGCCAAGCGGCCTGAAGGGGGTGAGGGGAAGCGGAAGACCCCGGCAAACTCGGAGGTAGCCAAGCTGCCCTGGGTCAGGATGCCACGGCTGAAACATTCGGATGCGCCAAGCGGCCAGTGGCGGGGAGGATAGGAGGGCGAGGGGAGAGAGTTGGGCACACGGCGAGCCGCTAGCCAAACTCCGACGGTCTGTTTTTTTTTTTTTTTTTTTTGAGTGGATTTTTCTTCAAGCCGGGCCACACAGGACCCCTTTGCTCGGCGAGGGCAAGACGTGATTTGGCCAAGAGACCAAAACAGCAAATCCGACGGTCTGGCGGTCGCGCAGCGCTTATATACTGGCTGGCGGGTGGCGGTGCGGTAGGGCGCGGTGCAGCGTGCCGGCGGTCGGGCGGCGATGTGGTGGGGCGCGTCGTGGTGTGCCGCTCTGCCCCGCTCGTCTGTCCCCCGCGGCGGCGCCGGTGTGTCGCTGCCGCGACTGTGGCGTTTTCCATGACGTCACACTTCCTCCCTTGTTTCGGAGGTTTTTTGCCTGTAAAAAAACCACCGTTAGTTGCGTTGCACTGTTATTTTTCGGTGTGGTAGGAATTCCCCTTTGATTTTATTTATCTCCCCGTCTCACTATTCTTACTTATTCTTCTAAAAAAAATATACCAAAAATAAAAATCAAGATCCTAAAGAAGGAATGATCGGCGTATCCTATTCTAATCAACCGGATAATGAAAAAAAAAATACAATTATAGTAATAAAAAAAATCTTTGTTGCCCTCTATATGGGGTCGGTTAGTTTGGTCGGTCTGGTGTAGGAGCTGAGCCTAATTACTATAACGCTACGGTCCAGTTCCGTTCGGTCGCTGCGTCTTATGTGCCGGGCGCACGGTGTTGTCTTTGTTTACATCCGTGTTAGTCTTTTCGGGCAATCTATTGCGGGCCTTATCTTTGTTCGCGTACGGCGTGTTCCCGCTTGTGCCGCCGTCTGCGCAGTCGACTCGTCTTATCTATTTCGACGGCCGCTCGCTGCTGCTATGCGCCTTGTCGGTCGGATTTTTGCGCTTATTTATTTTGCGCTTTTTAACTTCGGATCGGATGCGTTTATCTGGTGCTTGTTTATTTTTAACTTTTTTCCTTTTCGGTCGATCATAATAATAACCCTTCCGTTTCCACCGTAATTCGTCTATTTGCGGGGACGGGTATGCGTCTTCCTCTGACGCCTCACTTATTTCTGAGTCATTGATGCGAATGCGGTACGGACCTCTGTACTTTCTGGCGAGAACAACTGGCGAGCTATATGTGCTATTCGACTTTTCAATCACCCTTTTCTTCGTGTCTTTCTCACGAACCTTGGTTATTTCTCGTTGCTTCGGGTTGCTGGGATAATGTCTCTGTTTTATCGGCTCACTCTGCTGTAATTTAAATTTGTGTCCGGCCCACGTATTCTGTTGCTCGCAAATATGAAATTGCCGTTTCAGCATTGCCTGTGGTGTCTCTTCTTGCTCGTGTATATATAACGCCTGCTCGGCCGGTGGTTGTTCGTTTTTGATGTCCCTCGGATTGTCTGGGGTCCCGTCGCTCCCCTTTTCTTCCCTTTTCTCCTCGGGCAACGTTAGATCGCTCTGTACCTGGGCATTTCGGTCGGTTGTTGGTGTCCCGGTTTCTCCGGGCCATGTTATGGTCATTCCGGCTCTCCTCAGCACATCCATGCCGATGATTGTTTCCACCGCGGTTGGAAGAACCCTCACCCAGTGTTTCATGGTGGCGCCTCTGATGTACATGTCAACCAGTATGGTTGCGTTGACGGTTGTTTTGGTACCGTCTGCCAGATTGCCCCCTGGGCTTTGCACGTTTCATACACGTCTTTGTTGACATAGGTGTTCGTTGAGCCTGTGTCTATCAGGCAGACCCACTCTTTCCCTGATATTGTTACTTTCTCATATAGACGGTTATCCTCCCGATCGTGGTCTCCGGCGGCTCCCAGGGATTCCCTTTTTCCGGTCTCGTATCTGCCTATCGCACGTTCTCGGGGTTGACACTCATTCCTATTCGTAACTGGGTACCTTGGGGTTGACTGTGGGTGTCCCCAATATCCTGGCGGTCTATTCTGCTGCTGTGTTGGATATGTGCCCGATGTCTGTGGGGCATACGCTCGGTCTGGGGCTAATTTATTATCTGACGGGGCGGTAATCCCCTCGTACTCGGCGGCTAATTTTAGTAACACGTTCAGCTCCTTGTAGTCGTTTTTCTTTATGTACAATTTGTATTCTTTTTGCATATTTTCGTGAATTCGGTGAAGTTTTTCTTTCTCGGTCAGGTTCCCATGTCTACGCATGAGCGTTTGCAGGTCGGTTAAACAGTCCACGAAGCTCTCTCCGCAGTCTTGCTTTCTACTTATGATTCTAACTATAAGGTCGTCCTCGTAGTTATACGGAAAATAATAAAGTTTGAAGAGTTCTATAAATTCTTCCCATGACTTCCAGGACTCGACATTGTTCCTGTACCATGCTAGGGCTCTTCCTTGCAGGATACGCGGTAATGCGGGCAACACGTCTTCCTCGTCAATGCCGCTGGCTGCTATCAACTCCTCTAGCCTCTCTATAAACTCTACCGGGTTGTCAGACGTCCTGTAGGAGAGGTTCCACTCACGGATCGCCTTATTAAGCCTGTCAGCCTTGCCTCTGTCCTGGTCGTCCTCCATGGCTCTGGAAATGGGTTTCTCGGGAGTTTTAAATTCTTCGGTGGTCTTGACGCTTTCCACGAGCAGCTTACGGATCTGGTCCACTGTTAGGCCCTCTGTATTGATGCCTCTACACTCTGCCTCCTTCGTGAGGTCTGGCTTGTGTAACTGGTATATCCAGGCCGGCATCTGCCTGCAGGGACCTAACGGTTTCCGGTGCGACGCTGGGCTCTTTAGGCCGGTCTATCTTTATCGGGTGGGCGGGAAGCGTCGCGTACGTCTAAAACGTATGATTAGAAATCACTAAGTTTAAACTGTAGCACTCTCACTGCCCCAAAACACAATCTAAACTTTCCCTGTCTCCCGGCACCTAGAGATTCACGGGACTCCTGTGTGAGTTATTGCGTTGGGCGCCAAATGTGATGTGCGGGTTTAGTCACACACACATATCCCTCTGCCGGAAGGGCGTGTGAGGGTTTCCTAGCTAACTCAGACGGGAATGAGCCTGGCGGGAGCAGGGGTAAATAAGAACAGCGATCGGGTTATTACTAATAAATGGGTCTTGTCGCCCTTTTAATTAAACTAAGCACACCCCTAACTTAGGCTATCTTTACTACTACTCGCGGTACGGGGCGCGGTTGCCCCGGGAAGTCTACACGGGGCGGGTGAGAGACGGGAACGGCGGGATTGCGGTACTCCGGCTGTAACACTCGGATTCGCCAAGCGGCCAGGTAGTAGCGCAGGTTTCGGTATCCCGGCTGTACACTCGGATTCGCCAAGCGGCCAGGGATAACGGGGCGGCCCTATTCACTCATCCCCCAGGCTGGTAGCACTCGGATTCGCCAAGCGGCCTGAAGGGGGTGAGGGGAAGCGGAAGACCCCGGCAAACTCGGAGGTAGCCAAGCTGCCCTGGGTCAGGATGCCACGGCTGAAACACTCGGATGCGCCAAGCGGCCAGTGGCGGGGAGGATAGGAGGGCGAGGGGAGAGAGTTGGGCACACGGCGAGCCGCTAGCCAAACTCCGACGGTCTGGCGGTCGCGCAGCGCTTATATACTGGCTGGCGGGTGGCGGTGCGGTGGGGCGCGGTGCAGCGTGCCGGCGGTCGGGCGGCGATGTGGTGGGGCGCGTCGTGGTGTGCCGCTCTGCCCCGCTCGTCTGTCCTCCGCGGCGGCGCCGGTGTGTCGCGGCCGCGACTGTGGCGTTTTCCATGACGTCACAAATTTATATAGATATTATACTTTTTTTGTTTAATAATCCAAAGTTAATTAACCAAAGTTTAATAAAAAATAATATATGTATTCGTGATATGTAAGCATTTATTTTAACAGTGTTCCAAAAGAACTATGGCCAACTACCCCGGACTTAGCCTATATAAAATAAAATAAATAAATATTTGGGGGGACAATCTTACACAAATTGATCTAGTCCCAAACTAAGCAAAGCTTGTACTATGGGTACTAGACGATATACATACTTAAATAGACAAATAAATACTTAAATACATAGAAAACATCCATGACTCAGGAACAAATATTCATGCTCATCAGCTAATCACACAAATAAATGCCCTTACCGGGATTCGAACCCGGGACCTAAAGCCTGTAGGTATAATAAAATAGCGATGGGCGCTGACGGTATTACACCCGGTAAATTCGCCAAACTAACCAAACGAACCGGTGGGTTTAAAAAAGGAGAGAAAAAAGAGAGAAGTCGAGTAGAGTGGTGAGGAAAGGAGTTAAGTGAAGAGGAGAGGAGAGGAGTAGAGTGGAGTTGAGAAAAGAGGACGATTTTCAACTGGGATACTCACAATTTATTGGAAAGTAAAGTTTTATAAGTACTTTGCTAGGGTAGGTTGAATGAATGGGTATATAGGGTACACACAATGAATTTTAGCGAAGAACATTTAGTATAAATAAATAAAAACTTGTTTGTCATACCTTCTTCATCGATAAATGTTTAAGAAGCATGAATAACAGTCAATAAGAACAGCAGCTGGTATTACCCAGTACAGGATATTATCTGTTGTGTGCTCGTGCGTGAGTTTGTGTGCGTGCGTGCGTGCAAATACAAATACAAATACAAATTATTTATTCTGCAAATAGGCCACAAGGGCACTTTTACATGTCAAACGGTAGTTTACAATAAAAATAATAATCATACAATAAAAGATTATAATCTAACACAATAATAATTTAAAATTTGCACATTAACGACTGATATAACAACACACTAAATGTCACAAAGTAAATGAAAACAAAACAAAATACGACCATTACATTCGATTAGAATAAGGTCTGTGCATTAACAGAAAGTTAATGATATTAATTCAGAATTCCAGAGATGTATAAGGTCTCTGAGCGTCCAAATACAATCAATAATTATTCAATGTTCGTAGAGATGTATACGGTCCCTAAGCGTCAAAACAAAACAATAAAAAAAAGGAATATTAATGTAATATTGTCAGTGATGTACATGGTCAATAACAATAAAACGTGTCAAGATCGGAATGATGTCTCTCGTCAATACGATAATAATAAAATAACACTAAGTAGTATTTAAGAAGTTGGGTACTATGCCCTTGCAAGCATGAACAGTCCGGACTCCACAAACAGCACCCGATCACGAGTATGACGCATATCTCAGCCATCGCCTCCCTCAACCATATGTTAGGGAAGGTGGCGACCCGATCAACGACGCCACCGTAAGCAAAGCCCTTTAAGCGAGCATGACATATTCAAGCCACCGGACAATGTTAAAAAGCAAAGATTAATAAGCGACTTGCTCGGCGAGAAACAGCATTACGTGCTCTCTTCTTACATAAAATGGAACAATTATTTCAGGTAGATACTTATAATGTGTATTTAGGTATATTCCTAATAGAATTAGCCTACTACTGGCTTAAAGGCATTTTTGTCGTTTAAGAAATCGTTGACAGTATAATACGCCTTGCTTAGCAAATTACTTTTAACATGAGACTTAAATTGACTGAACGGTAAATTAACAATTTCGGTGGGTATTTTATTATGAAAACGTATGCAGTTCCCCACGAACGACGTGCTAACCTTGCGGAGACGACTGGCCTTCACTGCGATCTTGTTTTTACTTCTGGTGTTGAAGTCGTGGATATCGCTGTTGAGTTTGAACTCGTGAAGGTTTTTTCGCACATACATGATATTCTCAAGAATGTATTGGCATGCTACAGTAAGAATGTTTGCCTCCTTAAATTTGTACCTGAGAGATTCTCGAGCATTTAGTTCGTATATGGAACGTACAGCGCGTTTCTGTAGCACGAATATGGTCTGGATATCAGCTGCTTTCCCCCACAACAGGATTCCGTAGGACATAACACTGTGGAAGTAACTGTAGTACACCAGCCTGGCGGTCTCAACGTTTGTTAACTGTCTTATGCGTCTTACTGCATAGGCTGCCGAACTAAGTTTTCCGGCTAGGGCGGTGATATGTGCCTGCCATTGTAGTTTTGAGTCCAAGGTGATACCTAAAAACACTGTTCTATCTTCAATTTCCAGTTCATCACCCTTTAATTTGATCTTGGTATTGTTTACCTGCTTGACATTAGGTAAAGTGAATCTGATACACTTTGTTTTCTTGGAATTTAGCAGTAAATTATTTGCTGTAAACCATTTCACAACAGTGTTGAGTGCATCATTAATATCATCGAAGTTTTCCTCTTTCCTGTCTACCTTGAAGATAAGCGACGTGTCGTCTGCGAATAACACTATATCATGTTTATCTTGCAACATATTTGGTAGGTCATTGATGTAAATCAGAAACAGAAACGGACCCAGAATCGAGCCTTGGGGAACACCAAGAGCAACAGTTGTCCCTGCTGATTGGGTCCCATTGATGACTACTCGTTGTGTTCTCTCCGAGAGATACGATGTCACAAGATCAAGAGCACCGTTTTTAATTCCATAATGTTTCAACTTTCTGATTAAGTTCTCGTGATCAACGCAATCAAATGCCTTTGATAAATCACAGAACACTCCAATAGCATCTTGAGCCTCTTCCCAGGCATCAAAAATATGTTTAATTAGTACCACACCGGCATCAGTGGTAGAGCGACCCTTAGTGAATCCGAACTGGTTGGTATTGAGCAGTTTATTGCAACTAAAGTGGGACATAAGCTGATGGAGAATAAGCTTCTCAAAAACTTTGCTTAGTGCCGGTAGTATTGATATTGGCCTGAAGTTGGTAGGGTCAGTTTTCGTTCCTGATTTAAACAACGGGATAATTTTACTGTGTTTCATGAGGTCAGGAAATACTCCAGTATCAATACATTTATTGAAAATATTAGCTAAGAAAGGTGCAATTGATTCTACAATGGAATGTAATACTTTGACTGAAAGGCCCCAAAGATCTTCAGTTTTCTTTAAGTTCAACAATTTAAACGCTTTTATAAGAATAAGTGGGGTCACGTGACTGAATCTAAAGATTTCTGTACATTCCGTTACATTTGCTTTCAATAACGATTCAGCGACATCTGGTGATGAGTTTAAAGACTTCGTGGTCTCAACGGGTACGTTAGAAAAGAACCGCTCAAAATGATCCGCTACTTCGTGGTCAGAACTTACTAAAGTATCATCAATTCGTAGGCTGTAGTGCGGATCTCTTATCTTGCGTTTCCCAGTTTCAGTGTTGATAACTTGCCATACAGTTTTAACCTTATCCTTGGAGTTCTGAATCTTTCTTGACAAGTAATCGGCTTTAGCGGCGACACACATTAACTTAAAAGATTTCGAGTAGTTCTTAACATACTCTAGAAATTCCGGCCTCTTATTAATAGTTCTCGAATCGTACAAGTCGTAGAGACGGCGTCTTTTCTCGTGAATATCCGGGGTAGCCCAGTCGCTAAATTTAGTCTTGACCTTGCTTTGAATTTTCCTTAAATTAAAACAGGCATCAAATTCCATTTTGATACAGTTAAACAAATGATCACACAAACGGTTAGGACTTTCCTGTGTAAATGGAAGATAACGTAATCGTTTCACAATATTACGATTGAATAAATCTAATCTCTTTTCGGAAATAGGTCTGCACATGGTGTCTCGTGAAACTTCGTCCGTTTTCCCGCTGAAGGAGACTTGTTGTCCGCAGTGGTCAGAACTTAATTTGTTTATAATACATTTATTAATTGCATCCTCATTACTGAAAACGTTATCTATACATGTTTCACTGGTTGCTGTAATTCGAGTAGGTTCACAAAACAGGTTCACTAAGTTGAACGATTTAAAAGTATTCACTAAACTCACACACAGGGGCGATTTCTCGAGTAAGTTAACATTGAAATCACCACACACAATAACACATTTAGTACTTAAGAAAATACTACTGAGCACTTCATCCATAACTGACTCGAATAGTCTGTAATCCGCTGATGGGGGTCTGTATACGCATACAATTATGAATTGATCCAACTCAACACAAGATAGTTCTATTTGGCGCTCGATGGATTTGTCAACAATATCTTTACGTTCTTTACTTTTCAAATTGTGTTTTACCATTATCAACGAACCTCCACGCCTACATGACTTTCTAGAAAATGAACTTACTATGCTATGATTGCTAAAATTAAACATTAATTCATGACCCTTAAGCCAGTGCTCGGTTATACAAAGAATATGGATATCTGAGCATTGTATAAACAAGTCAATTTCAAGTTCCTTATTAGGGAATCCCTGTATATTTTGGTGTACCATATTAATAACATTACTGTCTTTATGAATACTAGTGTTACAGCTATCAAGGGGTTGGGAGCCGGTGGAAGCACAAGCACGCGTTGTCGGAGTGGTCAGTTTAAATTACCCGCCGGCTCCGGCTTCCTTCCAGATCCCACGCTACTAAAACGTAACACGGGGTCCGCCTTACAACTATCAGTCATCGTGCTAATCACGACGGAGTCTACAATATTGTATGCTAACAGCTTAGCACAATCGCGCAAGTACCTCCTCGGTAGATAGGTACGTTTACGAGTCAGGACGAAATGTTTTATAAATTTATTCGTGTCAAAATACGAAATCGTACGGCTGTAAATGGATAGTCTAAAGAATATGGAATTGAAATAATCTACTTTTTTACATTGCTTTTCCGACATGGTCCCTGAAAAGGGCAGTGCGCAAAAAATAATTTTGCTTACTCC